>CM042028.1:82545000-85045000 GCA_023525975.1 Smallanthus sonchifolius | reverse complement strand
CATATAGCCTTAGTTAACAGGTTCACTCCACAGTAAGCCCTTCACGATACTCGGATTCAAAGATGACCATTGCAGCAAGAGAAGCATAGCCCATTGTAGTAAAAGGGAGTGTGTCACTTGATCCATGAGGATAAATTTATGAAATAGTATTTATAAGCATTAGCAAATTGTCTTTACAACTAAAAAAATTTCTCAGATGCACAAAAATACTCTAAACTCGCAGTATGTAGATGTGGGCCTGTCACATCAACTCCTCCAAGCACCAAAGCAGCAGAAACATGACCTTGGTAACTTGATAACCAAAATAAATGAAAAATGCTTTCCACATAAAAAAGAGAGAAAAAATCCCAAAATAAATCAGATTTACACTTAAGCTAACCGGAAAAGATGAGACTTCAATAATGTAAGTGCTGTTACAACCCTTGATTCACAACCCGTATATTCTGGCTTCCATGGCCGAGTTCTTAACAGGTTCGTCTTCTGCGAAGGGGGGCACACGAAGCGTCATCGCCGGCGCCCGTAGCCCATCTTCCCAAAATCGACGCTGCGTTGGATTTAAGTTTGGAGTGGGAAAAAGGAGACGGAGAGCAACGGTTCGTCTTCTGCGGATGGAGGGATCGTTGAACCAGGTTGAAGATGAAGAGGAGGATTCGCATGAGGGTGGTGCGAGGTTAAGCCGTTAAGGGGATGGGCTTCTCAAATTAAGCAGAAAATTGATTGGCTTTAATTGTAGCAATAGGATTAAACGGTAATTTAACATATTTTATACATTGGTAGGTTGTATTCTATGTATAATAATTAGTATTAGGTGTCATAAAATTTTAGGTAAATTACAATAGTATTCTTTGAATATGTATTATATACTAGTATAGATTATGCCATCTCTTGAAAAATTCAAAGAGAATGGCACTTGTTTGAACACCTCTAATGGTTGTAAGAAGGGTAATTCGAGCAACATTTTTAGTTGGCGATTTTGGTTGTGAGAGCGGTAATCCGGACGGATCGTGTTGTTGCTGTGTTTTTAAGAACATTGCAATGATAAAATATGGGCAACGTAGAAGAATGAGAAGGCCAGAAGAGAGAACGCTCTAATTCAACTTGTAAAATATGATGGTTTTATAAGTTCCAAATGTACTACTGTGACGTATTGCTTAAATAACGATTATAGTTTTTTTTACCATAATACGAAATAAAACCCGCCGCGAATCGCAAACCTAATTTACTAGTTTATATCAGAATTAGACGACAAAATAAACCAAAAATATACATTTAAATTTAAATTCTTTGATTACACGTATTATAGAATAGATTAAAGTACAATGCGGTTGAATAGTAAACATCTCGAGAATGTTCGTCACGTCATGCTATTTTTTTATTTTCTTTTTCACCCTCGTACTATATATAATATACGTTTTTAACCTGTTTAATTTTCTAATAACTTTGTTTTCCTTTAATATCTTTCGTTCGTAAACTTTTTTTTTATAACGGAATGCGTGGCTGTTTTTAGTTTTTTGTCAACATTCCGATATAATTTTTTTATTTAAAACGAGTATTATTTTTATTTGTATCGTAGTCTATAGTGAGTGCCGTTACTGTTGTCGTACCGGGAAGATTATTATAAGCGAACATCATTTATGGTATTCATGGGCGGAACATTTAAGGGGCACATGCCCCTTTATTTTTTGCTCAGAAGTATTCATTTCGGCCACTATTTTTATTTCATATTAGTTATATTGTTTTGGTCTCTCCTAATCCAGGCCTAAAGCCTAAATTTGTTCCACAAATTCAGACAATCGCATCATTTTTGGGATTTATTGTTTTTATTTGGTGAAAAAAAATTTGATTTTTTTATGTGTAATATTTTCGGCCCCCACAGTTTAATTGTTCAAGTTCCGTCAGTGATGGTATTGGTATTGTCGGGACCGGTATCGGTATTCGTTTTTATGGTTTTCGACGGCCCCAACCGATAACAAACAAACTCTTGACGCGTGGCGTTGACGAAAAACAACCAGACTCCCGCTACGAAGTACGAGTATTCGTTTATATAAGCTCATTCGGTTTTTTTTTGTACGTGGTTATACATCCCGCCGTGAAAGACGGAGAAAACAACTAGTTATATAGTTTAATAAAGAAAAGCAAATTACATATTAAATAAAAATTAAAATATATTTTTTTATTATGAGAATAACCCATTACACTAGTTTTACGAATATTTTTTTTCCCCCAAACCTATCACAACACAGAATCTCTAATAATTTTAAAATTATAAGTAGGAAAACATAGCAATAAGAATATTTTAAATAAAAATCGACGCTTACAAGAAGCCATGGGATTCCCTTGAAAACAAAAGCCATGAAACTTGTGCTTCATGCAACCCCATTTCTTCCACGTCGTCACATACGTGTCATCACCGTGCATTCACCTCTTCATCTTTATTAACACCCCTCCATCTCATCATCATCACCATCTTTCTGCACACAACACTTTCTCTCTCTAGAATATTATCACTTGCCAATTTCATCCATGGCCACTTACGATCGCGATCGTCATCCCCACCAGGTCCAAGTCCACACCATCCATCAACGGCCTGACCAGTACCCCGGCGACAAGTCGGGCTACAGCACTCAACAAGGCCCGTCAAAGAGCAAAGTCCTGGCCGTCATGGCCTTGCTTCCGGTCGGTGGAGCCCTACTTGGTCTCGCCGGAATCACCCTAGCAGGTACCATGATCGGGCTCGCTGTCGCCACCCCGCTTTTCGTTATCTTCAGCCCGATAATTGTCCCGGCCGTCCTCACGATCGGGCTAGCGGTGGCCGGGTTCTTGACGTCTGGTACTTTTGGGCTAACGGGTCTGAGCTCGTTGTCTTTCTTGGTGAATAGTTTGAGGCAGGTGACTGGGACGGTGCCCGAGCAGGTGGACTCTGCAAAGAGACGGTTGCAGGATTTGGTGGAGTACACTGGGCAGAAGACGAAGGATGTGGGTCAGACCATTCAGGACAAGGCTCATGAGATCGGACCGGAGGGTCAAGCTCATGTCGGTGGTCAGGTTCATGGTGGCGGTCAGGTTCATGCTGGTGCGAAGGAAGGACGTGGTGCCAAGGCTTAAGAGGTGTTGAAATGGTGCGAGTTAAATTAATGTGGCGAGTTGTGTGTGTTTTATTTTATGGTGAAATAGAGTAATGTACTTATGATTATGAAGCGTTTATCGTTTATGAATGTGAGTTTTTTTTTCGTTTGGCTTGTGTGTTTAATTATAAGTGATGTGATGCATTGTAATGTCGTATATTATGTTATGTGTTATAAATTAATTTAAGTTCATTTTATATCAGTTATTAATGACAAAAGGTTGAGAAAATCGATGGAAAGATGAAATTCATAGTTGTTAAATAATATATTATTACAAAATTTTAAACTATATTAAAAAAATAATTTATTAAAAACAAATTGATAATAACAATAAAAGAAGTTATATATTTAAAATAGAGTAATAATACAATGACATAGAACATATATTAATCTCGTTTTAGGAAGCAACTCAATATGCCTTATCAAATCGGATTAGAGATTTTGTATGCGTAGCTTTTTGCTATTTTGAAGGTGGTGTACGCGTGTCTCTGCCGAAGGTTCGTAACAAATTAATTTAAGAAGTATACTAATTATATCCATCATCTAAAAATATGTCGTATAATATGATGTAAATAAATAAGGAGCCATTTGATAAAAAAAAATAAGGGACAAAAATTAGGGACAAAATTATAATTTAGTCTGATAAGTGATAACTATTTTTTTTTTAAATTTCTTGAAGGATAAAAAAGGTTGACACGGTATATCATAAACCGACTAAAGGACAGGGCCAAGAACAGGCCAGATTGGGCTCAAAAGGACTGTGATTGATTGACCTGTAGTCCTTAGTCGGTCCAGTGGTCTACCCTTGCAAAATGAATGGTTATGTATATCGGGTTGGTGGTCCAGTGGTAGAGAAAAATCCTATTAACTACCAAGGTTTGAGTAGCTAATGGATTAAAGTCTCACTCCTACATGATTAAATTATATTATAAAATTAAAACTAAATAATATTGAATTAATAAAAATAAAAATACATTAATCAAATTACTAAAAAAAATTCACATTACTAAAAATACTAGAAAATAATAAATAAAACTATGATATACCATGACGTTCCTTAATCTTCTTTTGTTTTTTTCGAATTAAAAGCGTTGCGGGCCGGAGAGTGAATCAAGATCGATGCCTAGAATTTCTATCTCCTCTTTTGTTTTCTTTCAATCCATCCGCTCTTGTTGTGCCTTGTTAAATAGTTTCAATTGTTCGATCATTTGTTGGCCGATTTCGATGTGACTTGGAACGGAACCCGATCCCGAGCCCGATGCTTATTTATACTGGGTAAAAAATTTAAAAAAATGTATTTATTTATTTTTTATTTTAATTCCCAACGGCTACAAAATGATCAAAAGCTCATGTGAAAACTTTCACGCCTCCTAATCACGTCAAGAGGGAGCGGTGTTCCCATGGCCAACACGCCGTGATTCATGATCCACATCGGATCTCGTGGTGATTTGGGTTGGTATACCCCTTGCTCTTATGACTACCGAGATGCTTTGATAGTTTGATTGATTGATGATACCTAGGGGCTAAGACATGTTTGGTTACAAAAATTTATAAGATTTTAATGGAAATGAAATTTAAATTTTATTTATTGACATGTTTAGATGGCTAAGAGAAAAAAATGAAATTGAAATTAATTTCAACCAAATCACTCAACTAATGGAACTCAAAATTCTTCCCCATTTCAATATAATTCATAATCCATCAACATTTTAAGGAGTAACTTTGTCTTTTACGTACTTTTATATTACAATTCTATTAACAAATATGTTAACCAAATACATTATGGATTTCAAAGAAATTCTTTAAAATCCAATTCAAATTCCACCGAATTTCACGAACTAAACACACACTTATGATTTTTGGTTTATATTTTGCAATTTGCATTTAAAAAGGAAATTGTACGATTGGTTTTGACGTTTTTTCATTTACAGGTAATAAGAAGAAAAAAACACATCGATCACGTCACTTTAGTGATATCGACAATCCAACCAAATAAGACATATATTTATTTTTATTTTCTTACAAAAGAACTTAATGAATTTATTATTGTTTCTTAAATGAAATAGTTTTGCTAAATTTTTTTATTATTAATTAATTGGAAATTGGAGTAATTGTTAAACGTAAGTATGGTAAAACAACCGGCTTGGGTAACATGTTAAAACTATCAAAATGAGTTCGAGTTAAAATGAGTCGATTTGGTAAAAGCATTAATTTGATTTGGGTTAAAATGGGTTCCAACTAAAATGGTGTTGTCTTGATAATAAATAAAAAAACAACCTATCAAAATTAATTATCCTGTTGTATTTGTTTTTTATGGCAGCTAGTGGCGATGGATGTCAGCGGTAATCATAATACACGATGGTGATGGGTAGTGCTCACAATTTGAACACATTTTAAGTCATCAAGTTTATAACAGTGACAAAAATTGAGTTATTATATGATCAAATTGATTCGTTTTATAATATCTATAACAACCCTTTTCATCATGAATGTGTTGTAATTGTGATGTGTAATTAAACATAAAACATAAATGTTACAAATGAGACCCCGTCTGCAAATACGTGAAATTTCATATAAAAAAAAGAACATTCATATTGCAAAGTACGAGGGGTCAATGTGAGATTTACCAAAGTCTTAAACCAGAAACGTGCATACTGTAAAGTACGAGGGCTTGAATTGTTCATTTCATTGCAGGCTTTTCTTCCTTTCCCTTTCATATCTGATAAAACCTTTCCTCCGTCCTGGAGAGAGAAACTGCAGAATTTGGGGAGGGGAGGGAGAGAAGACAATATACATACACAAGTAAAACATAAGCTCGGCCATTTTTGATACAAACCGGAGCTCAGAATCCTATAATATATATTAATCGCGAACAGAATCGTAACCCTAATAAGCGAAATCGTTTCACCGAGGTTAGTTTCTTTCAAGTTGTGTCAATTTCGTGTTATTTGGTTGAGATTGTTACGATGAATATATATGATTGTTGATTGATTTGGAACTCTATGCGATCTGTTGATTTGATCATATTTTATGAAATTGCTGCATAAAATGCTTTGCAGTTCATTCTTTTACGTTTGTGTAAGATCACTCAACATCATTTAGACCACAATATTTCAATGTAGTTGTGTGATATGAGTTATCTACTCTATCGATGATGCCTATAGTGTCGCGGCACAGCAGTTGGCCACGCTTGATTGCTTGTGCTGTTTAATCTCTTTGAGAATTAATTTAGGGCTTCCATTTCATGTTGAATGTTGGGAAATTTAGTTCGTAGATAGTCATTGGAGAATATACTGAAAGTTCTCATATCTGAGTTGTTCTATATCTCTATTTCTCTCCCTCTAAGGAGTTTACAACCAAGGAAATTGATACAAATTTCTTAATCTCAATATCGAATAATAGCATCTAATGGTTTCTTGCACGATCCTAATTATACTGAAAATGGAACCAGAACTTGATAAAGAGATGACACAATCAAAGATTCAAGGCTATCATATACGAATAGCATCCTTTGATGTTCTTCTAACCAAACCATTTGCTTAGACAAATTCAAATTTCCTAAACTCTCACTGACTATTTCCTTTGTTGATTTCATCATATCCATTCTGGTGATAATGCATGTTAGAGATGGTCTGACTTTAATATTGCTGTTAAATTATTTTATCGTTTGTTTAGAGAACGTAATATTATCCCAAATATCCTCTGTTGTTATCTATCCATCTTCATATGTCTACACATCCTCCTCAACTTGCACAATTTACCACAATGTACATGTTACCTTTTAGTTCCCAACATTTTCCCCAAAAGTTTTCGGTCTCACAGTAGTTCTATAGAAAGTTTCCTTTAACTCCAATAGGATTTTACTATCACACAAGACTCTTCACATATGTCGCCGTCTCTTCATTTGTCACAGCCAAGTAAGTAATTGGGCATGATTTTGGTGGGATTTACACAATCCTTTACTTAAAACATATACGTATTCGTGACAACGGAAGTCTATGCATTACATTAAAAGAAAATCTTGCATTTGTTCAAAACTTCGCTAAACAAATGAGTTTAACTATGAAGGAAATGCCATAATTTTTTTTCTTTTGTCATTGCGTTTAATGCTTCAAATCCTTACCCTTGCTACTAGAGGCCACCTTGGTTTTGAAAAGCGAGAAGCGCACAAAAGCGACAAGGTCTAAAACCGAGGCGCAAAAGCGGTGAGCTTTTCGTACGCGAGGCGCAAAATGATTATATAAATTTTTTTATATATATCATAGGTTTTTAGCATCCCCTACTCAAAATTTAACTATAATAAGCTTTAAATATGTTTTAACATGTAAATTACCTACATGTACAGCCTTAAAAGCCTTCTGTACAACATTTCGTTGCACAAAAAAGACTCACATACATAAAGCGCGCGCCTCAGCTGCGCCTCGAGCCAGTTTTTTGCCAAAGAATCGCGTCTCAGGTGCGCTTTTATTTTACATGCGCCTTAAGTCACCAAAAGCGCAGCCCCTTGCGCTTAGGTCGACTCGCGCCTAGGCGCGCCTCAGGCGCGCTTTTTAAAACCAAGGAGGCCACATACACTCTCCCAAAATACATGCGAAACTGGGCCATCTTACGCTATGAGTCTGTAGTTTTAACTGTAGACAAACATTCCACTTTCAAAATATCATGCCAATTGTATGTAAAAGAGCAGTTATTATAATAAAACAATCATAATCTTTATAACATTATGTTTTGCCACATAAGCGGTATGGGGACTTACTTTGCCCAAACTTGGGGACTTACTTTGCCCAAACCCGATAACTTATTTCGCCTAAACGTGGAGACTTACCTTTCCCAAACACAAGGACTTACTTTGCCTAAATGTGGAAACTTATTTTGCCCGATTTTATGACTTATTTTGCTCTAATAACATTAGTGGCTTACACGAAACCGTAAGTATTTATACAATCAATTAAGCTCTATAAACATTCATGTCATATTTATTAAAAAATTTATTAGGCATGATCAATTGTAAAATAGCTAACATAACATGGGAGTATCATCTTAAGCTCTTTTCTCGCTGGGAACTGTTAACCCTTTACTCAACCGGCTATTAGCTCTTTACCTTTCACAAATCCTATAACCGTCATTTCACAATCAATTACTGTACAATAAAGTAGTGTTTTACTGTTTTCTATATAGGGATCCTAGTCATATAGACTCATTAATTAATTAAGTAGTTAAAACAACTCAATACAAATATAAACACATTTCACCGTTGTTTATTTCCCTTTTATTGTGAAACTTGGGCCTTGGCCCTGTTAAAGGAAACCAAGAGAACATGCAGCTGGGCTACGACCCAACATAAACCATTATATTGGATTATTGGTCGAAGAAGAAATCGTTCAACTATTTTGTTGTTCTTCATGCGTTTATAGTAAACATGAAACTACATTAGAGAACTTCCAGAGTCCAGACTTTTCAATTTTCTTGATTTTTAAAATAAATCAATTCTAAAATATCTAACTACTTATCTCCCCATTATAGTAATTAGTTACATTCTATCAAAGTATCAAGTCAACCCAAATCCATATTTTATCCGTTATAGAACCACAAATTTTGAATTGATATGGGAAAGATTCAATAATCAAAATACACTTGACAAATATTTGAAACTCAACCAAACGGCTTATTAATTGTTTTTAATACGTAATCGGTGGATAATTTAAAACTAGAAACGAGCTTAACTCAATAGAAATCGAACTTACCCACTAGGCTCCCTTCCTCTCATCACAACTCTGTTGTCGTCTTAACCCCTTCATTGGGTGAATTTTAAATGAAAGTCGATGGGGGTGCTTATAGGGGTTTGAGGAAATTTTCCTCCGGGTTATGCTGCTCTCCATCTCCTAGTACAACACCAACACTAATATTGTTCTTTCAACCCTCTCTATTTCTCTAATTTCCATTTGAACCTCAAACAAATTTGCTTTCCTTTTCTTTGACCACACTACTTCTCATTGTTATACTTTGTACCCATGTTTCCATTTTTCTCAAATGTTCATGTACTTCATTAATCGTAATATTTTTATCTTATTAGTTATTATTAATATCATTGTGAATCATGTAACATTAAACCCACATAATTACTGCATGCACTTTGTTTTAGTCGAGTCTTAATTTCTTAAAGTTTCATTGTATCAACATCTGACATAGACTCATTAATCAATGCTACATCATTGGCAAAGAGCAAACAAATTGGATTTCTAATCGTATCCTTCCTGAGCATAATGAAAGTAAATAGCAGGTAATGGCTTAATGCTAAATAAATAAAACACTATTCTCATTGTTACATGCTTCTATCCTAGTCATTACTTTAAATACATATAGTTTGTCAAATCAATAATTCAATACGCATACTAGAAACATTTTATTCTCGACGGCCATTCAGGCATAACTTTCTTATGATTTGCCACTTCTGGATTAATTAACAGTTATGCTGTCCTTCAAAATATTTCAGGTTCAACTAGTAACTATTACAACTTGCCAGCCATAAAGTATTCTCAACTTCCCTTTATCATAATCACTAAATGGAGCTTAAAGCTTCAGCACAAGAACCAGGTCACTTACCTTCCATATATGAAAGCAACCCTGATGAGAAAGAAATCAGTGATGATGATGATGATGATCGCAACCATAAACATCGTAGAAGAGATGACGCAAGATCTCAATCACAAGAGAGAGAGGCTGCTGAACAAGTATTTACTAAACCATATAAAAGGGGAAACAGGTCTTTTGAAAACGGGCATATTTACAAGGATTCTGGCTCTCAGTCCAGTGAACCATGGAAAAATCACAGTTTCAACCCTATCGATTCCAAGTTTGACAAAAGAAGACCTTTGGATTTGAACCAGAGGATTAGAGGGGACCTTGGTTCAATCAGGGGTAGAGGAAGGGACTCTGGTGTTTGGACCCAACGTGATATTGGTTCTCAGATGGGTCCTGGTCTGTTTGGTGGGAGGGGTTTACCAACTGTTTCAAATGCATATGGTCCGTCCTGGGGTGCCTTTGCGTTGGTTCCAGGGTTACCAAATGGTGGTCTGGACCCACTACATTCTCTTGGTTTACAAGGAGCTTATAGATCTATTAACCCTTCTATGAATATGGGTTTGGGACTTCCACGTCAGCGGTGTAGAGATTTTGAGGAGCAAGGTTTTTGTTTAAGAGGTGACATGTGTCCAATGGAGCATGGTGTTAACCGTATTGTTGTTGAAGATGTTCAGGTATGGTTTGTTCCAAATGTATATAATTTGCCAAAAATAGATTGAAAAATAGGAAATATTAACTTTTCAAAATTCATATCTGAAATTTCTGTTATTTCTTTGGTTATTTTACAACATACAGAGTCTTTCACTGTTTAATCTCCCAGTATCACTTCAAAATGCAAATATGCCTGGACCACCAGGTGGGCCTGGAGGCCCGGTACTTTTACCTGCCTCTGGTGCCTCAGCGAATTCATTCAAACCATCTCATGGAAAAACTAGCAAACGCGGAGTGGGTCCCAGTGGATCGGGCTTAAATGAAACATTCATTGATCCAGCTGACGGTAATGGTTCTGACTTTTATGATCCTGATCAGCCTCTATGGGGCAATGATTCTCAAACATCACCTGCATTGCAATCGATAAATCAATCTGACGTAAAGGAAAGTGTGTCTTTGTTGAATCCGGACCCATCTGGTGATCATCATGTTGGCCCACTTGATGGCCCTGATGAACATGTGGTCAAAAGTGGCGGAACCGCTATGGGAAGAAATAACAGTACAAAAGACAAAACAGAAATGAGAGGAAATATGGTTTCTAAAGCGAGTTCTTTAATTGAAAAACAGGGGCCGTTAAATACAAACAATGCAAATTCATCTCTGAAAATGCAAAGTGGAAATGGAAAAAATGTTCGTAAGCCTTCTCAAAAGGCACAATGCACATTATTTGTGACCGGTATTCCACTCCAACAGAACAAAAGGGAAACCCTAATTTCACATTTTCATAAATTTGGTGAAGTTATTGATATTCACATTCCTTTAAATAGCGAGCGAGCTTTTGTTCAGTTTTCTAAAAGAGAAGAAGCAGAAGCTGCTTTAGTGGCACCTGATGCTGTGATGGGTAATCGTTTTATTAAACTATGGTGGGCTAATCGTGATAACATTCCAGTTAATGGGACAATCAGTGGCTATACCATGCCACCTGTACCTCCACGTGGCTTGCCAGTTTCGTCATCACATAATGACACAGTTGCCCCTGCTTCTGATCACCCAAAGCCCGTGATCATCAACACTCCAAAACCACCACCACCTTCACAAAAGAAGCTTGAGAATTTAGAGGTTTTGAAGGAAGAGCTTCGCAAAAAACAAGAAATGCTTGATCAGAAGAGAAATGACTTTCGCCGCAAGTTAGACAAACTTGAGAAACAAGTAAACACTTAGTTCATCTTGTTTATATGATTTATTTTATGAAGCAATTTATAATTTTTTTGTCTGCAGGCTACAGCTCTAAAAGGAGAAATAGAACCTGAACAGGTGGCAAAAAAACAGAAACTAGGAATTGTAGCTGATTCTACAAAAGCTGAAACCGTTTTATCTTCACCGGGAGCTGAAGTGATAAGTAATGGCAAAAAATCTATGGACTCTGCTGTGCCACAAAGATCCAAATCAGCGGCTGTGGTTGCACTACAAGAGCCACCGGTGTTGAAACCATCACTTCGCCCATTGCCGCCTATTGGTCCGTCAGTTGCTATCAATCGGTTCAAACTGGACAATCGTCCCACTGCGTTTAAGATTATTTCTTCTCTGCCAATTGATCTTGCCAATGTAAACATATTATTATCATCTTTTGACTCTGTTTTTTGTTGGAGTGCTTATATTCATGTATATGTTTATTCAGGTTGCTGTTTTGAAGGAACACTTTTCACAATTTGGTGATCTTTCTAAGGTGGAATTAGATGTTCTAGAGCCTGCTGATAGCAAAAATGACCCTGGAAACACCAAATATTCAGCTTGTGTCTACTTCACAACCCGACATTCAGCTGAAAAGGCATTTTCAAATGGTAAATGCTGGAACAGGCACAACTTACAGTTTTCATGGTTAAAATCTAGTAACCATGGTAAAAATGATGAAAGTCCTCTATCCACTCCTAAAGGAACTTCAGATGCTTCTGTTGCGCCTCTGGTTGAAATTCCAAAAACTGATTCCCAGACATCTGGAGATGAAGAATCTGAAAAGCTTGAACAAAAGGACATTAACAAAGAATTAACATCAATGGAAACAGATGAAAGTAATAATGCGAGTTAAGCTGCATTTGATCACGAGTAAACCTTGTTCTGATTCTGTTGAGGATGGCTTTAGTTGTCAGAGATGTACAGCGAGATAAATGGTATGTCAAGTCTAGCAGTTAATTAAATCTTATTTTATCTCATTCTTGCAGTTTGCAAAGACATAATTTACTTTTGTCAAAACACCTATGATTATGGTTTCCATTTCCTCTAAATAAATTTAAATGTTACTTCTCTTAATCAGAACCTTGTACTTTCACTGCTTGAGATGGCATTGTTGAATGATTTATACCTGAAAATGTGTATTATTGTCACCCTTTGACATTTTCAGTTGATATCCCATACTAGAGAACGTAATCTTGAATGGCAGTTGCTGCAAGCTGCTGCAGTGTAGAAGTCACTTGGATTTTTCAGCGGGTCGACTATACTTTAGTTGTTGAAACTGGGATGCCGTTAAGGGACAGTTTTTGTAATTGTTTTTTGTATTTGGAACTTCTTAGAGTCCTACTTTGTTCTTTATGGACTAGAAAGAACCTGGGTTAGGTTAGCCCCAGATATGGCATTTAAGTTTCTTTTTCAATCTAAGGTTTACTACAAAGTATTGATTGGCACTTTAATGAGTTTGATTATTCTTGTATATGTTTGTTTGAGGATGAGTCGGTTGACAATTTTCATCTTCATATGATATTACTAGTCTCGTATTCACTGTGTGTGGAATCACATATGAATACGGTTGGAGTAGGCTATGGTTCGACGGTCCAAGAATACAACATTGCGTAAGGTGTGGCCATTCAAAATTAAGAACCATCCTCGTGAATCAACCTACAAAGCCCATGGCTGCCATTGCAATTGCTTTCATCTGATTAGACACATTGGTTAATGAAATATGTACGATGTTTTTGAGTGAATGGTTAAATCAATCAATTCTACGTGATAATCTTCTATAGTGGTATTTTATGAAATATGTACGATGTTTTTGAGTGGAATTATGTTTTGACCCTGCTCTTCTTTTTTACCAAGTTTCTTTCTGTTTTTATGTTATTCTCAAATTCGTGTTTTTCATAAAAACATGAAAAAAAATATATATCAATTGCACGTGTAAAGATCTGATTTCATGTGTTACTCATACCAGGTAATCCATTTATTATGAGACGACCATGGTTTTTCTTTTTTCAAAATGAAAACAAGTTTAAAAGTTAAAACCCGACATAAATGAAAATTCCATTGACTTAACGTCCGGGTAGGTAACAAACTAAATATGTAATTTTATTTAAAGCAACCAAATCGGGTTGTTATTTATCATTCCCAAACATTATATATAAGATCATAAGAATATATCTAACACGAAACAAATTCATATAATGTTTAAAATCAACAGCGAACTATTCTTTTGAATAGTTTTGATATATCTAGCTACAGAATATCTACTAATTTTCTTTAACGTTGTAATGTTCTTCCATGTAATACAACTTTAACCCTTATACATTTGAAGACACCAATTCTAGTGAACCTCAACCAACTCTGATTTGTAGAAATTGTATGTTTGTCACTTGATTTGATATCAGGTATTGACCAAGCCCATTGTAGTTTGGTGGGATTTCAGGCAAGCAATTGGTAAGCTTGATGGTCGGAGGAAGGGCCACATAACATGCCACCCCATTTAGGGAAGTAGATGGTGGTAAGTGAAAGAGTTGATATGATCATCATAACACCCATGATTGAAATCCCGGTTTGGGTTAAAAAGTTGTTGGAACCAGAAAACAGTAGCAATTGGGTCACCACCGCTCCCACCGTCCCTCCACTCCCGGTCATTCCTGATATTACTCCCATTGATCTGCATCATCAAACAGGCACATGCTGAATTAACCTTCTCAAATGTCACTTAAATAAAGGTGTGAGTTCAAATAAGAACTATTAAACATTTAGAAATCATTTTAATCATAACTAAATACACTATAATAGTTTTGTGGTTCTATAAATAGTGTATACACTGTTGATTAGTGAATAATTGATTCCTAAGTATTTAGTGGTTTACATTTAAAATGGGTACATCCAACACAAATACATTGTGGATTACTCTTTAAAACTTGTAGATAATGTTTCACTCGTGTTTATCTATTCATGACATTTTTATTACATCGACTTCTATACTACACTATAAATTGTACACGAAAAAAGAAAATGTGTTTAGAGTCTGCAGTCTCTCTAGGAGCAGCCACATTATCGTTTGGGGTAGAGGAAAGGTTTTTCTTTATCCCACTCTCCTCATACCCTACAAATAGTCTGAGTGAGATTTTACTAGGTATGTTTGTTTATTCAATCATACGCCCCAAATATATTATAGGGATCACTAGGTTTTTTTTAACGACAAATTTACCCTATTTCTACTCCTAATTTTTTTTTTGAACGACAAATTTGGATCACTGACGGACCACTGGAGTATCATCGTGCCACCAGTGGTACCACCCGATCATATTCCAACACCAAGTCACCAATTCAGGAGGAAACCCAATTTTTCTGAGAAAACCCCCTTGTGAGATTCGAACCCAGGACCTTATGGTCACTGAGCCTTATCCCATCACCAAGATGCCACTGGGCTATTATGTCTTTGGCCTTCTACTCTTAAATTAGATCAAATAATTCACCTCATGTCTGTGTTTGAACCAAGAACCTTCCATCTAATAGGCAAGACCCTGTCTCAAGTGGGCTAGTTTCACATCGATGAGGGATCACTAGTTTGAGTATTGAAATGAACTACACGGCACATAAGAGTTAGGTGGTAGGTACCTTCTCGAAACAAACGGAACAACCCCAAACGTAAGCCCAGACGCAGCTTGAACAAAAAACGAGAAACCACACATCACCGCAATCGAACCCCACACGACACGGAACCAACTTGACCCAACCACAAACACATCAACCCAGCCACCGTCTGCACCACCCACAACCCCCACAACCTCCCTCTCACCCCAAACCTCCTCCCTAACAAGTCCGACACCACCCCTCCCGTCGGCCGCGACACCCAATTCGCAAACCCGAAACTAGCCGCTATCACCCCAGCCGTCTCCATGTTCACTCCAAACCTATCATAAAAATACTCCGCAATTATATTATCCATAGTCAGCTCCACCCCAAAGCAGTATCCGTACGTCAAACCCAAAACCCACCCTCTATAATTCGTTATCCCGTTAACAAACACTCCAAACGCGCCGTCTTTCGAGTTTTTTTCGGGTTTTTTAATGTTTGTGTAGGTGCCGTCTGGTAAGTCCTGACCGTAGGCCAGGACCATGAGAGCCATCATTGCCTGAAATGTGGCGGGCAGTACAAACGCAGTCCGCCAGCTGCGTTAGATTAAAGTATGTTTTTAGTATGGAGAAAATAATTGGCATTACTAAACTGGGTTAGGCCTGACCCCACATTAGCCCATCCGGCGGCTACACCGTTGGCAAGTCCAATCGTGGATGTAGAAAACATGGAGCTCATCCAGAACTGGTTGGCGACGAAGTTCGCGAGTGAGAATCCGATGAAGAAATGAAGAAGGATGAAGTGTAATGGAGTGGAGATGAATGCAGGGGAGAGGAGGATGGGGGCGGTGGCGAGGGAGAGAGTGGCGGAGGCGAGGCGTGGGTCGAAGAGGTCGCAGGCGGGGCCCATGGCGAGGCGGGAGATGATGGAGCCGACGTCGGAAGGGGAGAGATTGAGGTCTTGGCGGATGATGGGGAGGAGGGGCGGGATGGGGAGGAGGGCGGGATGGAGAAGGTGGAGAAGAAGCAGGTGAGAGAGAGAGCCAGGCCATGTGTGGTGAGGAAATAGAAAATGGCGGGAATTCGGTGGCTTTGTGGTTGGAGTCGACTGCAATTGAGAATTTTTGGGGTTCCATTGTCGGAGGAAGATGACGATCTAATACGGGCTATGCCACTACGTATTTATAGGTAGTGTATATATATATTTTAAAATTAAACCAGATAATTTAGCCCGGGTTTGGACCCAACCATTTTTTTAACGGTAACACATAGATATTCTAGGATAATTGAGTTTTCCTGGGACAACAACTAGAACATCCAGGGCAACCCACCACAGGAGGAAACCTCCAAATGGGTAAACCATTGACTTGTCCAAAAACCTTTTTTTTTCTGTGGCTCGGATTCGAACCCAACCTTTTATCTAGGTAGTTCTATAGTCGGAAAAAAAAATAAACGAACATAAAATCTAAGTAAACAAAAAAGAAAATTAATAAATGAAATGCCACGTCTTTATTGAATATATAGAGAATCAAAATCATAGTATAATGTATTGATGGTAAGACCGGTGAACCTAAGAATTTTTTGAAGATATGAAAAAGCGGGATGAGGATGCGGGAAAGCCGGAGGATTTTAAAATCTTAATGAGTAAAATCGATATTGAGGATGAAAAACATAAACGAGCGGCCGAGGCGTTGAATGATCAAATTGCCGACAAATATGTTTAAAATTAAGTTATGTAGTTTTATTTTTAGTTATTTTAAATTTTAGTTTATGTAGTTTTATTTTTAGTTATTTTAATGTAATGTAATTTTTTATGTTAAATGTTTTGTTTTTTAATTTTAGTTATATTAATATTTTTAAAAACATAATTTTTTTTTTTTGAAAATGGAGGAAAACAGGGAGTATGAATATTTTTGTATACTATTTGAATGCGTTTTATCGCCCAACATCAAACTTGTTTATGTTGCTGCAGTTTCCGGGAAGCCACCAGGACAGACATCCTCAACTTCATTAAGAATCAAAGAACAGAAAAGTAAAAGTAAGACTAAATCTATGTTAGTCTTATTTTTTAAAAATTTAAAGAATAAAAAATAACTAAATATTTTAAATTTAAAGAATAAAAAAAAATAATAATAATTGAAGAATAAAAAATGACAAGTCAGATAATATTTTCTAATAAACAAATCCATATTATTTTTTATTTTTTTCCTGTCACCGTTTAAATTTACAAATAAACAAGAAACTGACGTGTAAATTTTTTTTAGAATGACGAATTTCTTTACTTATGCGGGACTTCAGACTTGAACCCAAGACCTTCAACCTAAGTGTTCCAAGAGGTTTTGCCTCTACCAGTGGTCCACTTACCCTAGCGATACATGTAATCATTGGTAACCCCGTAACTTAAAAATAAAAAAATAAAAACTTCAATTTCACAATATTTAAACACATAATGAAAGTTGAATGTTTTTTTTCATAAAGAAAAAATAAATAACTTTCATTTAGAATACTCAAGAAATTTAGTTATTGTTATTATTATTTTTTGAACGACAAATCTATCTTATTCCTACTCCTACTCCTACTCCTAAATTACACAAAATAGACCTCATGTCAGGGTTTGAGCCCATGACCTTTGATCTAGATCACTTTTTCTCATATTTAAAACATATATAATATCTTTTATATTAAAACAATTACTTTACGGTTGCTATGTGTAACGACCCTAAAGAGTTTGTGGTTTAGTGGTTGAGGTGAGGTCTGAAGTCCCAAGAGACCCGGGTTCAATCCCTGCCACCACCATTAATTTCTGAGGCATGCAAATGAGGCCTAGTTCTTAGGCTGATGCACCAGGGTTTTACCCACGCCGATCCAGGGTTCGAGCCTCGGCTCTCCCTCAAGCCCGAAAGGGGCTGTATTGGGTGAGATTTTTCCTTGGATGCTCTCTAACTCTGACGCCAAGTGGGCCCGGTTAAGACAACATATTAGCCGGAGTTGAACGAGACTCTCTCATATAACAGGAGGTGCGACGTCACAACATTCAATATTCGTCGTTCCAAAAAAAAACGTGTAACGACCCTACCGATGGAGATGTGTTTGTATTTGATTTTTGTTTTATGTGATAAGAAAACACCCATCACATAAATTCTGAGAAATTTATAGCCAATCAGAGTAAAGATGACGTGGCGGACGGGCTAAAAGAAAACCAACTTCTATTTCTAGTGAATATACAATTATTAAAATTATATAAACTAAAATGAATATAACCTTTTTAACAAAACGATATATGATAATTGTAGGCATTTAAATATATTTTATTAGTATTTTACGTAAAAAAAGTTGTTTAAAGAAAGAAAAAAAATATAATATATCAACCCAATAAAACTAGAGAGTTTTATTTGGAAATCAGATCACTTGATTTCGTAGGTTTTATCTGATTCACATGATAGGATAATCAAGTTTGAAAAAAAAAATCTTTTTTAAAAACTTATATATTTAATTAAAATGTTTAGTAATAATTAGTTATATTTTAGAATTTACTCTCAAATATTTTAGGGCAAGCGTTAAAATTGACTGCTCACATCAAGTTGGGTTTAAATAAACTTGAGCCGAATTCAAATTTAAATTAAAATTTATTTAATAATCAAGGTAAAGCCAACAGTTTCATACACCAAACTAATTAGGTTTACGTGTCTAAACAAGCATATTATGTAAATGTAATAGTATTTATATAACAAATATTAGATATATAATTATGATAAAAGAATGCATGGGATACAAGAATCAATATGATTTCAATCTCTTAGGTAGTGTTTGTTATACATGAATGAATGGTGGAATGTAATGAGTCATTACGTTAGAATGAAACAAAACATGTTTGGTAATCATATAGTAATGGAATGGACCATTACATAAGGAATGTGATTCCTTCCCTTTCAATGATTTTCATTTCTTGAAAATTGAGTGTTTTTTTCCATTCCTTTAAGAAAATAGAATGATTTTTTTAATTAATTACCGGAACCATGACTCAAACCATGGTCTGACCCATGCCTCGACCCACGACCCGACTCATGACCCGAACCATGACCCGACCCGTGGACACATCCATGACCCGACTCGACCCATGACCCGACCCATGCCCAGAACCATCACCCGAACCATGACCTGAGCCATGACCCACCCATGCCCCGAACCATGACCAGTCGCTTGCCCCGACTCGTGCCTTCTTGACCCATGACTCGAACCATGATCTATCCCATGGCCTAAACCATGGCCCCGCCCATGGTCCGACCCATGACCCGACACATGAACTGACCCATGACCCGCCCATGACCTGACCCATAACCCGAACCATGGCATGAGCCATGGCACGACCTATGACCCAAACCATGACCTTTCCCATGACCCGTCCCATGCCCATCTCATGCCTCAACCCATGACCTGGACCATGGCTCAAACCATGACCCAAACCATTCCCTGACCCATAACCCGAACCATGACACGTCCCATGACCTATCCGATGACCCGAACAGTGGCCTGAACCGTGGCCTAGCCCATAGCCCTCTCATGACACGACCCATAAGATAAATTTATTAGTTAAAAATATTTTATTTTTTATAAATTATTTTCCTGTCTACTAAACAGTACGAAGTAATGATTTATTTCATTCTCATAGGGTAACCAAACAGGACAATGGAATGGTAATGATCCATTTCTTTCTTTTGTCCCTTCCATTCACTCATCCATTCCCTTCCCTCGTTCATTCAAATATCTCATACCAAACACACCCTTATTGATTTTGAAACTCGTGCATTCATTATGACATTTAATGGCAATGAAGCAAAAAATAGAACGGAAGTATACCAACAACCAAGCCTACCAATATCATATGGAAAATTGAAAAGAATTAGTGGTTGATAACAAAGGTGTCCTTGCTACTTTGGCGCAGATAACACTAACACCAAATACAACCTCCTCCGTCTTTATCAATATCACTATTTACGGAATTCTTTTTATAAGTAGGGTTGTTTGAAACCATGCATCATAACGAGGAAATTTGAACTTGCGATTGAATATGAGCAAATCAAGGACTCACGCATCTGCGACTTTGGCAATATTGAGCCATCTAATATGATATTGGACCTGCGATATTGATTGGCGATTTTGGTTTTGACGAGATCGAACACAAAGAGCGACTTTGATTGCCGATTTTGATTGGCGATTGAATAGGAGCAGAATTAGGGATCGAACACATACATCAATTGAATAGCAATTTTGATTTTAGACCCCTCTTAAAACCGGCCCTGTTCGATCATCCACCCTGCACCCCATAAGGGCCGGCCATGGTTATAATTAGCATTTTAAAAACCACAATGATTGCTTTGTATTTTTTTAGCAACAATCTATCATACTCCTACTCTTAAACTACTCCAAATTAATTCACCTCATGACTGGATTTAAACCCAGGACTTCCCATCTAAGAGGCAACATCCTCTACAAAGTGGGCTAGTCTCACATTGACACAATGGTTGCTTTATATTAGCAGTGACTCAGTGAGAGAATCCCAAATGGAGTGTTCATGAGGGCCAACTAGGGGTGAGCAAAAAACCGAATTAACCGAACAGAAACAAAACTAATAGAAAAAACCACATCAAAAAAACCAACCCAAACTAAAAACCGATGGTTTGATTTTGTATTTTTTGAACACCGAAAATTACGGTTTGGTTTCGGTTTTGTATTTTTTGAAAACCGATAAAACCAAACCGAACATATACATATAAACTTTTATAATATATTATGTGTATTCATATATGTGTTACATATATTTGCATTAATAGCAAGTTAAGATTTATATTTGTTATTAAATTTATAGATTATAATTTTTATTTTTGAATGTTAAGTATTTTATAAGAAATAATAAATTATGTAGCCCAAATATTTTAAGCCAAAATGTATAATAATTAATTGATCATTAGTTAACAAAAAAAAATTATTCCAAAATATTCAAGTCCAATTGGTAAAACAAAAAAAAACCGAAACCTAACCGAACCCATTGTAAAAACCGAAAACTAAAACCAAACGGCTTTCAAAAAACCAATAACCAAACAAACTCATGCACACCCCAATAGCCAACGGACGTGGGGTAGGGGTGTTCATTATTCGTATTGCATATCTGAAATTCGATTTGAACCAAATTCGAATAAAAATTTTGATTTCGAATTTCGGGTTATTTTAGTCGAATAATTGTACAATTCGAATAAATAAGTCAAATTCGAATTCAAAAACCACCCAATTCGAATCGATTTGAATAACCCGAATTTGTATTATATATAACGTATAATTTTTTAATATATAATAATATAATATCCTTATGTAAAATTAACTTTTGGGTTTGACCTTCAAGTTTAAACTACTTGTGGGCTTTTGTATAAGTTTTTATGGATGGGCTTCAAATTTTTGGAATTGTAGTTAAAAAAATATGTGTAATTTTTTTTAAAATTTTTCTTCTAATTCAGTTTATTCAAATGGATTCGAATTCAAATAAGCTTATTCGAATTAGTTTAAACGATTCGTCTTCGAATCCAGTTTTCAAAATTCCAAATTCGAATAAACCAAATAAACCGATTCAATTCAATTGACTCATCTGTGGTGAAGGATGGCAATGGCTATGGGTGGGGGGTGGGGTGTAATGTTTGATTAATAACCACATCTCCTATTTGTCATTGAATATATATACATATGTATAGAGGAGTTTAAATACAAAGTGATTTTATTGTGAGAAATGTAGGAAGTAAACTCAACCCTTGATCAAGACAATCGATGGCTAAGATTTTAAGGGCTGCCACATCATCTGAAAGAAACGAGTTAAAAGGCCTCAAGGGGTAACATGTGAAAAACCACAATTGTCAACTTTATATATTTGCAATCATTTTTTAAGCTTAAATAACGTTTACATGATTCATTATTAAAAAAAAAACACCATAAAATCGATAATTTTATTATCTTTGATTTAAAAATGATATTGCTATATAATTTTAAAAAACCATTTTTAACAAAAGATAGATCATAGCATTAATAGTGTAATTATAACATTAATAGCATGACTTATAGCGTGATGACTGATGAGCATTATTAGCATGAATTTATGTTGACGTGTATACCTAGGGTGTTCATAAACCATCCAAATCGGCCGAACCGAAGACTTGTTGCTGGTTTGACCGGTTTACGGTTTGCGTTTTAGACAAACTGTATAAACTGGACCCTCATTTTTTTACATGAATTTAACCTTTGTTTTATTTTCTTAGTTATTTTATATATATATATATATATATATATGTGTGTGTGTGTGTGTGTGTGTGTGTGTGTGTGTGTGTGTGTGTGGGGAAAGTAAAACAGAGGTTAAGGAGAATTTTTGGGAAGTAGGAATATTGTGAAGTGGGGAATTCCGGACAAAAAAGATGGAATATATCTGGTGCAGCTATATTCAATTAACGGCCAATAATTATCCGACCAAAATTTAGACCCAATCCCCTCCACCTTCACGACAAACTCTTCTAACTTCTTGTGAACCGTGGCATAGGCCAAAACTGAAACCAGGCTAGATGTCACGATGTCATCCTCAGAGACCCCATGCGGTGCGATCGGGCCAGCTATTCCGTCCCGCTTATTGATATGGTTCATTAGGTTCGTCCTGCCGTGGACTCATCAGAGGAGCAGCCATAGCTCCCGACCAGTATTGCGCGAGAAGTGTAAGTACTTCAGTTGTAAGACTTTCCTTAATCGCCGAGGCTCTCCCCGATGAGGTGTAGGAATAGCCGGTAAACGAAAAGCATTTCCACACAAATGAGTAGATATGATTTTAAAAAATTTGACCCATCACATAGAGGTATTTAATTTCGAAGTGTCTACCCCCTCGTTTAAAAGTAATGTTCGAGTGTCGCTTATCTAATTACCCTGATTAATATGTGATTAATAAAAATGGAGAAATCAACAAAGTATACATTTTGACCAAGAAAATCACCAAAATAGACATTGTTTTTAGTCGGCGGTTTAGTAGACATCAATTGAAATGGACTAATAGCATCACAACATGTCGGACGCGCCAACTGAACACTAAAATGCATGAAAAAAGCAAGTGGGTCCACATGTTATCCAATAGGAAGGTGCCAGGTGTAATTGTTCCCGGCCCTAATACCGGCTAGACTAGATGTCCTCCTGTCAGCTTAGCCCACGATGTCTTTCAGTCGGCTCCATCATTGATCGGCGGCTCAATTCCTGAGCCAGCCTTTACCGGCTTAGCCGACTTTTAAAATTTAATATCTAACTGTTTTGTTAACTTTATTTTATTATATACTAGGTTAAAACCCATGTATTACATGAGTTGTATAAAGACAATCTGTTGTAAATCAGTAGCTTTTATAAAGATTTGTAACTTGGATGTTATTGTTAAAATAGTTATTTATAAAAATAATGAAATAAATGTTCATTTTATAAAAATATTTTATTAACAAACATATTTTTTTAATAAAAAATAATTATAGAAATCATTATTTATTTAATCGGAGTGACAGACGGAAAACATAAAAGTAAAAAAAAATTGTATAGTTAATAGGAGAGAGGCGTGAAATTTTTTTTCAGGATGAATATGAAAGTGACAAGTGTCACAACAAAACCTTTATTTATTATATAGTATAGATAGATTAGAACCCCTTGTATATTATACGGGGTGAATAAATGCAGTGTTATATATACTTAGTAATAAAGATCTAATATTACATATTTTTAACATATTACATAATTTTTTAATACAAATTTTAGAAACGTTTTATAGTTGTTTTTTAAAAATGTTTTGTAAAAAGAATAAAAGAAATGTTCAAATTATAAATATGTTTTATGAACAAAGTTATTTTTTGATGAAAAAATGTTTTAAAAAAATAGTTTAAAAAATCATTATTATTTAATAAAAGACATAGGCGGAAAACAAAAAATATGTTTTTTTATAGAACTTGTATCATTAATTAGGAGAGAGAGAGGGCCGGGAAAAAATGTTAAGAACAAACATAGGAATAACATGTGACACCCAAAACCTTTATTTATTAGTATGTATATATTGTTTTATTTTTTTATTATCGCATGTAATTAATGATCCAGGACTAGAAATTAGCCGGCGACACTATTAGCTGGCAAATTTAGCCGACACTATTAGCCGGCACTTTTATGTTTTTAGCCGACACTATTATTATGCTATATAAGTATTAAAAATAAAAATGCAGTAATTAAACCATAAAATAATTATTAAAAAGTCATAAAAGAGTTACAACTAAAAGTCATTTAAATTAATCTCATATTTTTGATCATACACATATTGACGAAAATTATGAAATTCTTTTCTCATTCACATATTAGCCGACGCTTTTATGTTTTTAGCCGACACTATTATTATGTTATATAACTATTAAAAATAAAAATGCAGTAATTAAATCATAAATTAACTGATCATCGATTCTAGCAACAGTCCATGACACACATTATGAAATTCTTTTCTCAGCCAACTTAGTAAGTGAATTTTTATTAGCTAACAAGAAAAAATATGTCAATCGTTTAAAAATCTATAAAAATGGAAGAACTGATATATAGTATTATTATTGAGGAATTTTACCTCCAAGCTTTCGTCAGATGAAATACCATTTTTGGACGGATTCTGGTTATTGGCATTTTTCGAGCATTCTGGGATAATGCGTTAATAGACTCAACATCATTTGATGTCATAATAAAATATCGTTGGCCCGGGAAGTGTGCTCTTACCCATTTCTGCAAACCAACATTCATAAGGGTATTACAAAGATTAGAAACAACTTCACATATCGCATTGAAATAGTCTTCAAAATCATATTCTTTATAAGTTTTACATGTTTTCCACCAAATGTACTCGTGTTTCCTTGCCTTTGCATATTTTAAACGTAAGTTCATCATCAAATGCCGAGAACAAAGTCTATGATATGCATGCGGAAAAGTCAATCGAATATGCCATATCTGATATGGTCGCTAAGTTTGGATTATCACTATCCAACATTCACCACTCTATGCTTTGCAAAAAACCCTATGCAATCGGCAAAATATGATTTTTACCGTCCATACCGACTGCTAAAAACAATGTTCCCTCAAATTCACCTTTAAGATGCGCCCCATCAATAGTAATTAAGGTCACATATAATTTACAAAATTTTGTATTAGAAATAGAAGTAATGGAGTCGGTTATGAATTTCAAGTTAAATATTTGCGTAACTATAAAAGTTAAATATGTACTAATCGCAACACCAATAACAACAAAACATATTTCAAAACGGCTCAAATCAATTGTTAAAATATGAGTAACAGTTCCGGGATTCGTTTTTCTCAAATTGTAGAAATAAGCTAGTAGTTCAGCAAATGAATCGTTACCAAATCCCCTCAACATCTCCAACGCGTGTGCTTTTCCACGCCAAGCTTGAGGGTATGTTATTTTGAATGGGAATTTTGAACTAATATCTTTCATTATTTCTTTCTCTCGGTATAGATCTGTACTTATGTCATCCAATACCTTTTTATTTGCTTTTCGAATATGCGGATACGTCTGAGTCTTCGAACACGTGTGGTGGTTCTTGAAAAATCTAATGTGAAACGTAGTAGAATCACCATAGCTATATGGCCTCATACGTCACTCACAATTAGCACCGCAACATTATGCTTCAAACCTTTCCTTTGAAGATATATCAGCTTTAAAATCGAAACACTCTTTAACATACATTTTCTGTAGTTCCAACTTTAATTCTCTTTTATCCTTGAAATACATACCTTCATGAACACTTTTAGATGCCCCACCCCCCACATTTAGTTTTAGTGGGAAAAACATCGGGCGTTGGGTCAGAAAAGTTTAAATCAAAAGGAAAATCATCATTGCGTACAGAGCTAGGTAAAGAAACATGTATCGTGCTCGATGAAGCAACTGAAACAGGTATCTGGATCAATGAACCAACTGTCACAGGTATTCGGCTCGATGAACCAATAGAAATGGGCTTTTGGCTCGATGAACCAACACCGTCTGCTTGAATAACGTACAACTTAAACATTTCAAATGGATTTTTTTTCAGATGCTTCTAAAAAAAGAAATATCATGGTCATCCAATTTATCAATTGGATTAGTAAAAGTAGACATTTTATACGATAATCATATAATATTTTTAAGATCACACCATTCTAGAAAGAAACGTATTTGATAGCCCCGTTAACAAGATCCCATTTATCACCACTAGATATTACAATGTTTACAGACATTTTCAAATTCGAAAGAAATTAAGCGATAGCAACAGCTGTAAAAGACCAAAGATTTGAAGCAAGAAAAAAGGTGTTTTGATTTGTAGCAAAAATATATATATATATAACTGTATAAGGGGTAGCACGGCTAATATTAGCCGGCAATGGGACATGTCTCCGGGTTTCCTTGGTGTAGAAAGATAGCGCCGACTAAAAGGGGTTGACTCAGCTCACATAATCAGCCACTTAGCTGACTGAAAGACATCGCAGGCCAAGCCAACAGAAGGCCGTCTAGTCGAGCCGGCTAAAGGGGCGGGAACAACTACACCTTCCTATTGATAGCATGTGGACCAACAAGTTTTTTTTCATGCATTTCAGTATCGGCTAGTGAGCGCGTCTAACGTGTATTGATGCTATTGGTCCATTTCAGTTGATGTCTACTAAACCGCCGTCTAAAAGTCGACGTCTATTTTTGTGATTTTCTTAGTCAAAATGTCTACCTTGATGATTTTCCCTTAAAAAAAATAGTATAAAAGGCAAATTGATAAAATACTTTTGAACCCATAAGCAAAAACTAAGTGTTTATATAAATCTTCACCTCATCATCTTTATGCATTTGGATTCCGTCACTTAAACCTTTTTAAGTGTTTTGAATCGTTATAGTTTGATATCTACGTAGGTGATATGAGGGACCAGTTGAAGCCATTAGGTTGTTTGATGAAATGTTTCAAAGAAATTAAGCCTATTGGTCTCATTTAACAAAAAATTAATAATAACATACACAATGGTAATCACATAAACAATGTCCCGATTCAACTTATACTAAAAGATTAAAACTACAAAATCCCCAACTTTTCTTGTATTTGGACGTACCATGTCATCATCTAAAAACTTACAGTGTCTTTCGAATATTAGATGCATACATAAAACAAAAGATTAAATTACACGAAAGGTCACTGTAGTATGTTAATATTTTGGATTGGCTTCTCAAGTCTGAGAAACTACATCTTTGCTTCCCATGGTATGATGACAGGTAACATAATAGGTCCATATATTGGATGTCTGTTAAGTTTTGCAGTTAAGTGAATGTAAAATGATCAAAATGCCTTTTATATAAAAATAAAAACCTTAAAACTAAAATTAAAAATAATATATTATTCTATTTAGTGTGGCCCATTAAATAATTAATATTAAAATAATTATTAAACAAAATTACTTATACACATCAGATCTTCATTTTCATTCATCTTCAACCTATCTTCTTTCTCCCATGGCTGCCACCACCACCCACCACACATATGACATATCTATCTCTCTTAAAGGCTCCTGAAACCCACCACCACCTTCCCTGAACCCTGGCTGAAAGCAGCCACCACAACCTCGCCTCAAAGCCGTCGTCACCCTACCGCTTGAAAACCCACCGCGCGTGAAAAAGGGGTTGTTTCCGGTGACTGTCCCGCCAACCCCTTTCTTCTTTCTTCTCCGGCTGGTTTCTGGCAAAGTATGGTGATGGAAGTTAGATAGAGAGAGAGAGAGATGGCAATGGTTGGCCATCGTCGAAAAATCGTTCAGCGGGGGTGGTGGTGGTGGCATCACTAGGGCGATCTTTCAGAGGGGGAGAAGCTTGGATGGTTGGAGGTGGAGATACGACGACGAGTGGTGGTGAAATGGTGTCAACGGGTGGTGATGTTGGTGCCGGAGAATTTACCGGCGATGGTGATGGTGGTGGTGTCGGAGAAGCCATCGGTGGCGGTGGTGGAGTTTTGAAGAAGAAGGGACGGGGAAGGGGTGGGGGATGGTTTAAATTTTATTTTATATAAATATAATTTAAAAACTTGTGGGGCCATTATTTATTTAATTTTTTTATTTATTTTATAGTAAAGGTATTTTGATCATTTGTTAAATAATAGAAAATTTAATAAACATTCAATATAAGGACCTATTATATTACCCGTTATCATATAACGAGAAGTAAAGATTTAATTTCTTAAACTTGAAAAACAAATCCAAAATATTAAGATAACATGAACCTTTTCGTGTAATTTACTCAAAACAAAAACTACCAAAGTCATGTCACATTGGTATTGGAAGCCTAGTTCCGCCCATATACACAAGGCTGTCTGAGCCTGTCTCTACTATTTTAGAAAAAAAGAAAAAAGGTCAACGTATTAGGCTCTCAAAAATTTTTAAGGGGTTAGAGTTAGTGAGTGGTGGTGATATTTGGGTTAACTTATATAATTTGTGTATTTGGAATGTTATAAACCTAGCTTTGTGAATGTTCAACTAGATTCATTGAATTTGATATACATTAAACACATAACTTATTATTTGTTAAAGTTAGAGTTTATACACACATACATAAGTAAACACAGACATCAAGTTTTTTTTTTTAATAACTCAAGATTTTCTAAATATTTAGTTGATTTGTAATTTATATGTAAAGTTTTCTTGATTTCACTTTTAAATTATTCTCAATAACTTGTAAATACAAATAATGTCGTGCACCAGAATATGGTGATTCCAATACGATAAGTTTGTCTGAATTTTATGCTCATATTAAATCCAGTAATAATGGTAAATCATAATTAGGATTGTAAGTAAAATAAGTACTTTCATTATGAAATAGAACCCCAATTTTAATATTCGCTTTGGCCGTGAAAATGTTTAGCCACCATGGCTACGCACATCATCCATATATTGTATGTGATCACAATTAGATCACTTGTAAGGGACGAAAAAATCAGACATATAGTCTTTTACCAAAACTAGATTTTGTAATTATTTTGTGACGAGCAAAATGAAAATGTAACATCAATTCATAAAATATCACGAGTTATTAAAGAAAAATTAAATTATATGTTAAATGAATTATTAGAAAAAATAAATGAATACTATATATATTATTTTGAGTTCCATATCCCTATAAACGGAGTTGGTGAGTTCGTTACCTTAGGAAGCAAGCTAAGGTAGCGAAATACCTACAATCCAAAACAAAAAATAAAAACATCCTGTAAACACTTACAATTTTGTTAGACCACCTGGAAATCTAAAATATTTAAAAATGTAGAGGTGGCAATTTCGAATTTTACCAATTTACTTAGCAATGGGTCTTATGTTTCATCTTAAACGAGTCAAATGGGTTGAACATTAAATAAAGTGATCTAAAAGGGAGATGAGCCAAACGGGTTAAACATTGTCCATCTAAATCGTTTTATTCTAAGATTTAGACTATTCTCATAACGATATTGTTATTATAGTTATAACTACCACGTTAAATAATTTATTTAAAAGAAACTAAAACTGCATAAAAAGACGCCAACCAACCTGGCCCAGTCCGTTTCAACCCGTACCTTCGTTCATAGTTTCATCTTTGTTGTGACCTTTGGTTCATCTGATACTACTATAACCTTGAGGTTAACATCAACCCACTTTGCAAACTGAAGAATAGCATCAAGTTACATAACAATATCGTATGCAATCGCAAGATTGAAAGGTCATTTGATCACTTTTACATATGTGTAAACATAAAAAGAAATTCATTGCATGCAGATCATAAGAAAATAAATAGATTATCTAGAGAAAATCCATAAAAGTGGTAGACTTGTCCTTCTAAAGAGGATGGAACTGTATTGGTTTCATATTGAACAAAATTAGACCGACCGCCTTAGCATAGCATATATCCATCCACGAGCATACGAAGCTTTACAATAAACCATCCAATCCAACAACCTCCTATGTTAGAACCTCCCAAAACATAGCATATACTACACGCGCCATCACACTATTGTTTTAACTAGGCCATAAAATAACACAAAAAGAACAATCATCCTCTTTAAATTCACCAGCAGCAGATCGGTGGCGACCTTAACGGTTTTTTAAGTGCTGGGTGGAGCCCAGCCTCTCTCCATCATAAGCTGGTGAAAGCTTTTTACTGGTGCTGGTGGACCATTGTCAAACCTCTCCGGGCTACGACTACGACTACGGGCCCCACCCCATCCTGAACCACCACCATCACCGCTGCCGCTATTGTTGGACATGCTTTCGTGAAAGCTCTTACCCTGATACCCGCCACCACCACCGCTGCCACTATTGTTGGACATGCTTTCATGAAAGCTCTTAGCCTGATACCCGCCACCACCACTGTCACTGAAATCAAGATTTAATCTATGAGGGTTGGGGTGACCACATAGAAGTAGACTCAACTGTGTCAATTTTTTTTTTTTTTTCAGAATTTGGTTTTTTGTTATCATACCTGTCACGGCTGCTACCCCTTCCACCGTATCCTCCGCTGCCACCATCACGACCACCAAAGCTAGAACCACTACCTCCATCTGAGCTCCACCGCCTAGATCTTCCACCCATTCCACCACGTGAAGCCATTTCCCGAAGTTCTTGAGGGACACGTTGATCTGCTCCTTCCAGAACTTTAACAAGATCTGAAGCATATTTTGCATCTTGGTCACCAAAAAACGTGTAAGCCTCTCCTGTTGCACCTGCCCTCCCTGTTCTCCCAATGCGGTGTACATAATCCTCTACTCCCGTAGGGAAATCAAAGTTCACCACCACCCTTTTAAAACAATCAACATAAACATCAAAATATTAAGAAGGTGAACATTTTTAAAACGCAATAACTTAAAAAGCCATAACAAACCTGATATCTTTGACATCTAGACCACGAGCAGCAACATCAGTTGCAACAAGCACAGGAGACTTGCCTGACCGAAACTGACTCAGCACAAGATCTCTTTCACTCTGGTTTTTATCTCCATGAATCGCAGCAGCACCAAATGTACGGGTCAAATTACGTGCCAGCTGATCACACATTTTTTTGGTTGAACAAAATATAATTATTTTAGATCCTGGTTGTTGAGATCTAAGTATCTGCTCTAAACGCCGGTTTTTCTCCATGTAAGTCAGTACCTCAACATGCTGCAGATGAACATCACAACAAATCACTAAATATACTAATATGATAATATCCTCAAGAACAGGAATACAACATTCTTTAAAAATCATACATTCATACCTGTGTAATGGATTTGTTGGCAACAAGTTCATCAATATTTCCAATGTTGACTTGGACTGGATTAACCAACAAATCAGCTGCAATTTTTCGAACCTCCTTTGGCCAGGTGGCAGTGTACATAAGAGTCTGACGACGTGCGGGGACCGCATTAACTATTTTCCTTATTTGAGGTTCAAATCCCATGTCCAACATTCGGTCCGCCTCATCTAACACCAAATAACTAACCTGACTAAGGCTCACCCTTTTCATTTCAAGAATATCATTCAAACGGCCAGGTGTCGCAACTACAATGTCTGTGCCATGGTCCAGCTCTCTTAGTTGAGGACCTTTTGGTGCTCCTCCATATAAACACTTCAATTAAAAACACAAATAAGATATACTAGTCCCACTATTCAATTAATATTGTCCACATTAAATTCAGAGAACTAATAAATGATTAGCAACATACAGTGCAATTTATTTTTGATGATTTTCCAAATTTGATGGCTTCATCTTGTATCTGTGTCGCCAATTCTCTAGTGGGTGACAAAACCAAAACCGTAGGACCCATTTTAGGATCCTTGCGGGCTTGTTTAAGATGCATGAATCCAGGAATCAAGTAGCCCAATGTCTTTCCAGAGCCTGTTTTGGCAACTGCTACAATGTCACGACTTTGGAGCGCAATTGGCCATGACTGGGCTTGTATGGGAGTTGGGGCAGAGAAGCCAGCTTGGAGTACCTATAACAAGTAAAGGTATCATCTTTAGGATATATATTTTGGTCTACCATATAAGAATATGTATGCAATCAATCCTCTTACAAAATTTGTACCTCTCTAAGTAACTCAGAAGGAAACCCAGTATCTTGAAATGATGTAAAGGGTGGAGGCACATTGTCTCCCTGAAGAGTAGGATCAAGTATCAGCAACTTGGAAACAAAACAAATAGATCAAAACACCATACGTTATTATACATTTATATATAATACTATCTACCATAGACTAATAATTAAATAAATGACATGCTCATTTACTAAATCTGTTTGTTTTCATCTTAAAGTCATGTAGAAGTAGTGTCCCTATGTAAATAAAACAAAATCTGTTTAATTTAGTAATAACATCATCATCAAGCATCACCTGTTGCTGCATCTCACAAAAAAACAAATCATTAACTTAGTAAAGTGAAGACCAAACATGATACGTTAACCAAAAAAAGTAGTATTTTACTTACAGTTCAATAATATGGGATAGATGATGCTTACAGATACAGTTATTTCATGCCGCCGGCGATAAGCATCAGGGGATAAACCACTTCCAACTGATGGCACATGAGTCACAGCAGGAGTTCCTTTCTGTCCAAAGTCAACTGTCTCTATTGGGGTATCATCAGATCGGCCATTTGTAGTCTAACATAAGATTAAAACAAGTATTAAGGTTTTCTAGAACACCACCACGAAGTGTCATGAACACAAAAAGCCTATTGAAAATAAGTAAATATTAAAAGCGTAGAAAAACTTCAAATCATCAGATGTTTTACCATAATGATAAGGCCAAACCTTAAAGGTGGCATACATACAGACATACATATACAAAACATGATCATTTAAAAAAGGTGTTGAGATCTCATTACAGACATGAATAATTTACAAAAGTATGCATACAAAAAGCAGGCAACATAAGAAACGTATAACTTCAATCATATAATTTCAATTGATTCTGAATTTCTCATATCCATAATTCTCAGCCAAATAGAAAACAAGAATTAACAATTTCACGCAGCCTAAAAACTGAATACAATTTTATACAGCCTTTAAAAAACTGAAATCAGAATATAATTCAATGCAGCCTTTTTACTGACAATAAATTAGTCTAATATCTAATTAGTTTAAGCAAACATAAACAATAAAAAAAATGTCCTAATGAACGTTAAGGTATGCATTCTACTATCACACATGCCAACAAAGATTTATACGTTTAATATGTAGATGATTCCTTAGCAAAAAAAAGAAAGTATTTAGGACAGGCTGAGCACAAACCTCATGACCTTTAGCTTCAGAAGATAAGTTTGATTCACCATTGCCACTGCTTTCATGTCTAACATCATCACCAGCAACAACACCACCATCATGGCAATGTTCAGAAGAAACAGCCGTATTTAAGGTATCTGAAGACTCCTTTTGTGGTGGAGGTGTAGGTCTCTGATATTGAGTAACATTAGTTACTGGATTCCAAAAGTAGAGATACCCAGTTTTACCATCAATTAGGCCTCTCCACGGCTTTGGAAGGGTAGGATCCTCCGGTCCATAGCGTGGACCAGCAGAAGTTGTAGTTGTAGTTGCAGCAGCAGCAGCCATATCAGCAAACCAATCTCAAGTATCCTACACAAAGACACCACACAAACTAATTATGTGGTAGGGTGTTTGAATTATTAGAAAAACAAGAATCAAATTACCATTAAAGCAAACATATATAGTTTTTGCATAACGTTACAAATTAACCGCTTAATGTAGATGTAAATAGCAAGATCACTCGTGCGTCTGCAACAAATGATAAGTAAGCAAGCAGCCTATAAAATGTGGATTACTTCCAACACATTACCTTTAAACAGATACCCATGCATCGCAATATCTCTCATTGAACCATAAAAAAAACCCAAATTCAAGATACTAAACTAGTATACAAGTGTAAGCATATAATACTTGTTCTTCTTCTAAAATGCAATAAAACATTCCTTAAAACTTTCTCAGCTAAATCACCTGCATCCCTCTTATTACAAACAAAAAAGAATTATCAACATGCACAATGTGGAAGCTTTAATTTATCCATTCACGGGTTCAGATACCACAAAATCAACAGTACTACAAGTTCTATCAAAAATGATGTCACGTTTAACCGAATATATTACTTCACAAAACCTTTAAAAAATCATTTGAAACAAACACGAAGTCAGCGCAAATGCGATAAACCCTAATTACGCCACTATTTCGCGATATAAATAGCTTAGGGTTTTATCGAAGAACCTAAATCTTCACATTACATCTGCAGCCCCACCGAAACCCTAATTTAAAAAAAAACTAAAAACAAAAGGGAATAAAAGGTTACCAGAAGGCGTGTGGATTAAAATGCCTGAAGCAGCGATGGATAATTAGGTCATAAAACGGATAAAAATGCAGGACAGAAAGGAGAACCTTCTAAATGTTCTTCGTCTCCGGTGAAATGGAGGAATACATGTCAATCAGAGAGAGAAAGCCGCTTCGCCGGAGAAGCATAGAGAGAAATGAACGATCGGAGTGAGGCGAGGCGACACGATGGTATGGTATGGCAACTAGAGGAGGGACATCAGACTCTCCACGAGCTTTTTTTTTTCCAAAAGAATAAAACTTATGTTATATTTACATAGAAGGGTATTAAAATCTCTATTCTAATAAAAAAACTAAATCTTTTATCACTTATCATCAGTATATTAATGCTCATAACTTTTTCTTCTCAAAACCATATTTACATCAATTATTCAATCTTTTCATATTTAACTTAATTTATTTTAAAAATTATATAAATAAACATTTTACCAAAACAATTTACCATTATTACCAATGACTTAATTTTTATTTAAACTATTATCAAAAGTGAATGTTTTAAAAAAAATCAAGAATAAAAGATTAAAAAACGACGAGTTTTTAAAGTTTCATTATTAAAAAAGCGAGTTTTTAAAATTTTATTAAAGATTTTTTAATTTTACATAAAAAAAATTGAAAATCCTACTTTTGTATTTTAAATTAAAAATCCTATTTTTGTATTATAAATGAATATCTGTTAAAATAAAGTTTACTAATATTTAATTAGTAGTTTTTTAATTAAATTTGATATTTATAAATAAATAAATAATTTATTAAAAAGCAAGATTTTTTAATTTTACATAAAAAATTAGAAAATACTACCTTTATATATTTATAAATAAATTTTTCATTTTGATTTTTAAATTTTAATGGTTATTTTTAATTAAAATTAAGAAATTTATAAATATTTATTTTTAAAAGTGTATTATATTTTTAACTTTAATTTTTTATTAAATGACGAGATTTTTTTTTCAAAAAAATATGTTTCGTTTCAATTCTAGTTTATTAGTTTTAACTTTTTTCATGTTTAATTTTGAAATTTTAAATTTAAATTGTGTTGATATTTTTAAATTTTGGAGTTTTAAATTTTGAATTTAAAACACGATATATTGTTGAAATTTAAAGTTTATTTGTATATTTTTATTTTATTTTAAATGAGAGATTAAATATAAAAATTTAGTCAGATTTTTCATATAATAGGCGAGATTTAAAAAAATAATTTAATTTTGATACGTAAATTTAATTACAAGTTAAATATTTGTAAATATGGTACAATATCAAGGTTAAAGTTTCTACAAAAAGGCTGATAGAGTTTCAAAAACTAATAAAATTGATAAACAACGTATTCAAGGAAATCGTTGACCAATTTGATAATTTTCGATTTTTTTGACTCCATATTGGCTTCAATCAGGTCTTCACCGTTTGTGATATTTTTTTAGAACGGTTTTGGCTATTTTGTGTTTTCAGTAATTGAGAAAAATAAACTCTATTCTTTGTTGCATTTAGTGTGTGTTAAACATGGAAAATTTAACAATATCATGTCAAATGTTGTATACAATGAAGTATTTTTAAATTTGTAAATTATCATGGTAAGATTTTATTTGACATGTAATTTAATGTATTGTAAAAGGTACACCACTTATGAATTGTATTTTCATGTATTTTTTTATGTTTTGATTACTTTTATCCATATAATCTTAACATTTAATACAAATAAAAAATTACCAATACAATATCAAATTTGTATAAAAAGAGGTGTTAAGATATTTATCATTATAATATTAATGTTTCACCTCGTGTAACACACCGGGTTAAAGCTAGTGAAATATATACATAACTTAGCTTTTACATTATTTATTAATATGGGTCCTCTTATTAAAAACTAGTAATTTTACCCGTTGCGTCGAAACATAACCTAACTCAAATTCCCGTGATCCGCGGCATGAAACGGATTTTAAACTGTTGAGAGGTTAAAAAAGAAACATAGTTAGGTACATAAAAAACATGAGATTATGGCTACTCGTTTAACCATGAAAGAAAATATAAAAAAACTAAAGAAAAAAAAGTTTTGGCGTTGACACTAACGTACTTAAGTACATAACAGTAACGTACAAATTTGAGTCGGATCGGTTTTGAAGATAGAATAATAGATATAAAAATGTATTACGCCTCTTATATTGCGCCTAATAATTAAAAAAGAATAATCAAAAGAAATAAAAAAAACAAAAAAAAATGTTTGTTAGCCATAAGTTTCAAACCCATGACCTGAACAATAAAGAAAGAAATTTAATATAATTGGTGACGGTGGCTTTAAGTTGATTTGCCACCGACCATGCAATTTAAGGTTTAGTAAATAAAGTGCCACTTGTGTTGTAAATAAATTAAAAATGGGTATATACTTGATGGAAAAAAGATGATTTAAGAAATTATCTATATCTATACTATATAATATGTATTGAATAAACATTATTATAATTTGCTATATTTTTTAAGACGTCTGATACAATTTCTTTTACATACATTACAAGTTACCAATGCATTAAATTTATTAAGTTACTATTTTACCCCTCTCTACGATTAAACCCCAAATACTCTTTAATTCACTCTCTTAAATTCACCCGATTAAAGCACGACTGATATATCCCTAAACCAATTACTCATGTCGTTTGAATCACCAGCTCCGTTCGACTGCTTCTGCTCAAGCCACCACCGCTCACCACCAACCCTCCTAATCGACCTCTTCTTTGCACACCACCACCGCTCACTCTTCTGTTTTGTTTTCGCGCACCCGATGATGGAAATTTCTTTCACCTTTTGAAATCAATACGTTCATCATTCATAAATTTCCTCATTTTCCAGTTTCAGAATCATGGCAATGAATCCAATCGGGTCTGTATCACGGGAGGTACGGTAACTTTTCATCTCCATCCAACACATACTTTTCGTTATCATGAAATTATCTCCATTAAATGTGTTGCAAGGCTTCTGGGTTTTGTATTGGTATTCTTCAATTAGGGTTTCTTTGCCTTGCCCGCCAGGTGTTTGATAAATTCTTCAGTGAGAACTGGGTTTAAACTTTAAATTAATGTTGATTGTTTGTTTTGACTAAATAATAAAATGAAAACCTGGGATTTGGTTCAGAATCTATCTGCTCCATAATGGACATTGACCTTTCCTTTTTTTATGTCTTATGTTATTTATAATTTTTCTATAAACATGTGGATGCTATTTTGTTATATTTGTTTTTCACAATTGGTAATTGGTGTTTCTGGGGTGCTCATCTAATTTTAGCTTCATAATTTTATTGAAGCCTGATTTGAATTAAAACATATATGCATATCATAGGATTCTTTATTAATAATTCTCTTCAGTAAATCTGCTTACACCTTTAATTCCATCAGTGTACCAGTTTTGTATGTAATGTTAAATGTTCTCTCAAATATATTATTACCTTCTTCTTTGACGTGGCCTTAAAGTAGTAATTTTGTAGTGGTTTATGCTCATATCTGGGTTCCCCATTTTCAGAATTTGATTTCATGTTAATTGCAGATAAAAATCTTAGAAATCCTAAAAGTTGGTATCTATTGTTATCTAGCATTTAGGCATTGTCAGAGAGGACAATAGTGCATATGATAATTCATATTATGATGTAGTTTCGTTAAATTTATGCCAAAGGAAAATAGGTGATTAATGGATTACTGACCTCTTCACTGCTTTTTCTTGTTCGGTTCTTTTACTAATTACTAACAGGTTGCACAGCCAAAAGTGATAGCGCTAGAAAAGGCTCTGAATGCAGCCATGATTCCTGCTGGTACTGCCAAAGAGGTAAGAGGGATTGTTTATTTTGTTGGACTTTATAGTTATGCTCAATATTAATTTCTGCTTTGCATGTTTTCCTTGTAGGCTGATTTTGGAAGGGAAGTACCAGCATTCGAAATTGACGCAGCAACTGTAGAGCATGAATTCCAGAAGTTATATTCCTACCTGTTTTACTTTGAGAATACTGCATATTCTGCTGAAGAGATAGACAGGCCCGTTCCAACTGCAATATTTATTGCAAATTTTGAGAGTAAGGTTTAGAATCCCTGAATTTTTTTTCATTGTTGTGCACTATATACCTTATTGAACTTCTTGTAACTACCATCATCTTTCTCAAATTATTCCATAATTATTTTGGAAACAAATATCATGCCTTTTGGTTATGATATGAATGTACATAATTTCTTATAAGAAATGTCTTGACTAGAAGCTTGAGCCCTCAGCCCTATGATAATGAAACGAACCCATCATTAAATCCCATGTGCATTCTCACCCTATTTTTCTAAATTCTTCTTATTTTTCCATTGTTTTTTCTTGTTTTACAGGTTAGAATGGATCCTAGGAAAAAAGGGTATTAATCTTGATAGTTTAATGTACCAAAAACCTGATCGATTAACTGAAGAAGATATTAAGAAACAAGAGGGTGGTTACATTTATCGTTACAGTTTTAATGGAGGTGGAGCATCTCAAATTTGGCTTGGTTCTGGCAAGTATAGTATTATTCAAGTTAAAGATGTAATTTGGACTGGACATAATTTTGATGGGCTTTTGGTATTCAGTAAATATATTTGCACAGAATTCTGTCTATCAAATGAATTGAATTTACCTTCAAATCGGCTTTAATATTATATTCAGGTTTCTGGTAATTGATATCTCAGCAGGCCCATGCAAATATGGGAGGCTTGAAACCGAGGAAGGTAGTGTTAGTTCAAAAACAATACTACGCTTGAGGAATGTGATGTATCCTCAAGGCTCCACTGCTGATAAATTTACCACACATGACAACTTTGTAGGCTAGCTTGCTGCTTTGATTGGGATCATAGCCGAGCATCTTGTTTCTCCAGATGTCAGGTATATTATTGTTATTTTATAAGTGCAGCTTATATTGTTAACTTCTTGATTATAGATGTTAATACTATATACAATCTCTTATCGTTTTAAAATAATTATGTTAATAATTTGGTGGATTCAGGTTTGTAACCATAGATCTAGCAACGAGGTTACTTATACCAATAGTTGTACTGCAAGATCACAATCGTTATAACATCATGGAAAAAGGCCAGTATAGATATTCAAGCCATTGAGTATGAGGTGAGTTTTTCTGCCGGAAAGTTATTTGATTCATTATTGACTAATTTATGGACCTGTGTGTTACAACACGGTCATCCTACGAAAAAAGTTGAATTTAATATATAAAAGATGGTATTTGTCATACCATAATGAAGCATGAAAATAAAACTGTACGCTTCGTACCTGCATTAGGACAGATCGATCAATCGACACAAACTTCAAATAGAAACGGGTCAAACAAACGAATGTGATAGATCTAAGTTTAAAAACATTAGATATTGAATCTAAAACTTCTGGATGTTATTTTTTTTTCTGCCTACATCGGATTAATAATTCCAGTGTACTGCAAATTTTTTTGTGTACCTATGTTGCATATCTTGTTAAAAAAAATACTATTTCTGCATATGCTTCTATTTTTTTAATAGTCGTGATATATTAGTTTTTACTTTATCTTTGTGCATATAGTTGATTTTTGTTGTGGGGCAAATGACTTTAGTTGCTTAATGAAGAAACGGCTTGATGAGATGGGAAAAAAGAAGTGCTCTTACAAAAAATATGATATTGCCCAACCAAAGGTAGATTTAGATACTTCCTTCTGTTATGTTTTAAATAAATAACATTTTGAATATGGATACAAGTAGTATAAATTTCAGTAGTTATTTAGTTTTGTGACTAAAGTAATTCTATAGCAAATTGACCTGTTCAGGTATTCTGCAGTTCAAGATTATCTATTAGGAGCAAAAGTAGTTCTATAATTCTACATTCTTCGTTAATTATGAAATAAATTTTTATAGTTGGTAAAATGGTAAAGAAATGGTTTTGTTGTTATTTAGCTCAGGTTTGATTCAATACATTTAGCAGGAATCGATTATCAAAGATGGAACAAAGTAGAAGGATGATAAATGTCTTGAAGTCATATGGCGTGGCTAAAAAACATTCGGTTCATCATCTTAAATATTTACCGATATGTTTCCTAGACACTACAGTCCCCCTGACGGTTTTAGTTTTGAGGTCGGTGGAGTTTTTGAGCTTGTTAGGTTCTGCTGCCAGCAATTAAATGAAATTTTATTTTATTTTTATTTTTCTTTATTTTTTAATTACAGATTTGGTTTCTAATGATGATGAAATCGCAGGATGAACCTCTTCTTTTTTACATGAATGTTTAGGTTCAGTTGTAAATTTTCGCCACATGAGTCTTCATTTAGCAATCATAGATAGTACGGTATGTGTTGTAAAAGTTTATTCCCTTAAGTACAAACCAATTGATAAACTAACGAAAGACGAGTACAACCCTGTAAATTGTACACTCTGTCGCATCGCGCGTGTTCCCCACTAGTCTATATATACATTTAGGAACTATGTTTAATTACTAAAACTCCCCTAGATTCCACTAAAGATGGGAAAATTTAGTAAATCCATAAAGTGTGAGTACTTATTTAACATTTTATACTAATTTGTTTTTAATAATATTTTAATCTTTATAATTAATTTTGATCCTATTTTGTTTTTCTCTTATAACTTTAAGAATTTAATGTTTTATAAAATTTTGAGTGTATCGTTACAATGTACTTATTTTTATCAACGTTTTGATATAATTTTCGTTCAAAACGAAGGTTTTGTTATAGCATACAAGTTGTTAAAACCAGTGTTTTGAAAACCGGACCAGCAGGTCGGACGGGGAACCGGTGGTCTGACCGGTCCGATTACGTATGTTGAAACGGTTCTGCAGCGACTCGATTGTCGGACCGAAAAACCTGGTGGTTGGACCGGATGTACCGGTTGGCTAATATATATATTTTTTAATTTTTTAAGTCTCTTGGAAAAACTGGTGGTTGGACCGTACAAATTGTTAATTTAAGACTATTGAAATTGACTTGTTTGTGGTTTTTGAACGATTAATGGTTGTTTGGATTGATATATTTTTATAATATTTATCGGTTCTTGAATCCGGTCCGACCGGTAAGGAGACCGGTTCGACGTCTGGTCCAGTTCTGAAAACATTGGTTAAAACATGAACGTACAGGCCGTTGAAACTGCTTTAAGATTTCGTTTTTTTCTCTTACAACGTACAGGCCGTTGAAACTGCTTTAAGATTTCGTTTTTTTTTCTCTTACAACCTTTATGTCTTTTCAACATGTTCTTTTTATCATCGTTTCGATTTGATTTTTTTTACGTGCTTAATATCAGTGTATGGTCGTCGAAACAAAACCTTACAAATTTTAACACTAAACCGATACCGACCGAACATCGGTACCGGCTTCGGTATTAGCCGATACCAGTATTCTTTTTCTTTTTTGTTTTCAATATATGCAAAACACGTGTCTATATCTGTTTGGCCATGTAACGACTTTATCTTTAAGGTTTTCTCTTTCGTTTGTTATAGCGAGTGCAGGTTCCGTAATAAACCAAACCGATACCGACCGAATTTCCGCACCGTAGCACGGGGAATCCCACTAGTTAAATAACAATGAGAGCGAGGAATACATATAAAATAGAATAACAAAAAGGTAAAAGAAAAAACTTTTTACAAAAGGTGTACTTAGTGGATCATCAGAATGTGAGTTTGAGTGATATATATATATATATATATATATATAGAAAAAATAATAACATCAGACTAACAGAACAAATAGTTTTGCAAACTATTAGAATTTCATACCCAAACACCCCATATTTCATATGGGAATTAAATAAGCAAGCACAAACGATTTTCCTTAATATATTAGACAACAACAATACCATACATAAGTTGAAGAAAAAGGTACGAGTAATAATAAATAAGCACATCTAACATAATATAATATAACATAACATGTTACACAATAATAAGATACATTTTAGCCGATAACAGTGACTTACTTAAAAGCCCAGGAAGGGGCACTGCTTGCGAGCATGTTCTGGTATCAGTTTAGCCACAAGTTCCAAAGATGCCCCTTTTAGCTCTGTTAATTTACCATCAACAACCAATCAAGTTGTTAACATAAATTAAATTATTAACATTGCCTTGTCCCACATGAAAACAAACTAATAACTGATGACTAACCTTGAGGCTTGAAATTAAAGAGTGGTGGCAGAGGGCGGCCATTTGGTAGACGCGTGTTTGGATCGCGAAGCTCATTGAAGAACGGGTGGATACATGCTTCCAACTGTTCAACATACAGTTAGTTAATTATACCTTCCTTCATCTTCCAGTGGTATATAAATCGAGAAAGATGCACTTACAGCGGTGCACCTCAAGTTAGGAGAGTATTGGAGGAGTCTTGAAACAAGATCTACAGCTTCTGGTGGGGTCCGCTTGTGAAAAATCTATGCATGAAATGAAATATTATATATATATATATAATCGTCAAAACAACTTACAGTTTAAAATCAAGCAGGTGCAAGTGTAACTGGAAAGGGTAACTCACTTTGTGCCACGGGTGAGCTTTGATTTGTGGGAACTTAAATTCTGTGTAGTTTGGATTCATGCATTTGATTTCTTCACGGGTTGGTGTACCAAGGACCTACAAATATAAAGAAAAACAGGAGTCATCAATTTAGAAAATACATATTTTTTTATTTTGTATCAGAACAAGGATGCATATAACTTGCCTTAATGATCTCTACAAGCTGGTCGACTCCACTCTCACCTGGGAATAGAGGCTAAAGAGTACACAGACACAAAAGAAAATGTAAATAATAATAATAATATACATACACAATTAAAGAGAGGGTGTTATTATTGAAAAGAACCTGTCCTAGAAGCAGTTCAGCAAGAACACAACCGACTGACCATACATCAATTGCAGTTGTGTATTCAGTTGCCCCGAAAATAAGTTCAGGTGCACGGTAATATCGAGAGCATATATATGATATATTTGGTTCGCCTTTCACCTGTTGCATGCATGCAGACAATGTAAAACAAAATTTAATAAGAAAAGATATTTCTTGCAACTTTATATATTAGACAAGTTACAGAAAGAATAACAGCCTATAACATTGCAATAAACAAACTTATTACCAGAACTTTAGCACTTCCAAAGTCACAGAGTTTGAGCTGGTGAGTGTGAGGATTCACCTGCAAGACAGATTTTTCAAATTGTCACATCTTTAATCTTTTTACTTCATTCCTATTTTTCTTTTTTCTTTATTTATTTAATTTTTTGGTGGTGGTTGTTTTGCGGGGTGGGGGGTTAGATGCACACCAGAAGATTTTGAGGTTTGATGTCCCGGTGGCAGACGCCAATTGCATGAATATATGCTAGTGCTCTGAAAATCTGAAAGAAATCAGGGCATTACATCATATTAGATTTATAATATAATTATATGTCCAGAAAATAAATAAATAAAAGCCTGGCAACAGGCTATGTGAATAGAAAATCAATATAACATGAAAAGGAAATACCTGATAGGTGTATAGTTTGACATAAATCATGGGCATCCTTTGACTTGCCTTGCTATAGTGTCTTGCTACACGATAAGCAGTCTCTGGGACATATTCTAGAACCAAATTGAGATAAAGCTCATCTTTGTCTGTAGTTGAAAAGAAGCAGTGTTTAAGGGAAACAACATTGGGGTGATCAAGAAGTCGCATCGTTTGTAATTCCCGATTTTTGTATCTTTTATCCTGCAATACTTTTTTAATTGCAACAGCTTCTCCAGTTTCTAAGCATTTGGCCTGCATACAAAAAACTTGATGGGTAACATACATCCAGGTAACCGTTGTTTTATCTCTAATATGTCAAACAAGAAAAATAACAAAAATTGTAGGGCATGTGGCCTAGCGGTACCAAGGTGTGTAGGAAAGGCGTCCCTCCCCAAGTGGTTGAGGCTTCAAGTCCCACGGTGGACAAAAAGGTGTAGATTTAGGAGTAGAATAAGAGGGTGTGTGAGTTAGCCGTTCTAGAAAAAAAAACTATAAGGGTCAAAAGTTGACCAAAGTGTATTTTCTCAGCATGTAACCTCCTAAATCATTTTATTCAGAAAATTATGTTATTATACACTATGTGTGTCAAAAGCGTGTGAGGTGCGCGCTTAGGCGCTGAAATCGTCTGATTCCAGCCAAAAAATCGGCTGACCTTGTCTAAAAACCCTAATCAAGCCTGGAATAAAACTAAAAAAAAGCCTAAACTAGCCCTAAACAAGCCTAAAACATGTCTAAAAGACTAAAACCCCTAAAAATGGTATTTTTATACTATGCACCTCGCTTAAAAAAGCCCTTGCTTTTTTTTGCGCCTTGCAACTAGGCTCCAGGCGAGGCCTATGCGCCTTGGCAACTATGATTATACGGCATAATCTGTTTAATGATACTTGATACACAAGTTGATTATAGAAAATGTAAAGGTTACGGATACGAGATGTTTCGGGTCAACGCAATCCGACGTTTGACCCATACAAAAAATGACACATTTTAATCAGATACCCATCCCACCCATAATGCTACCTCTATTAAATATCAATTCTCACAATTCAGAGCTGTCTCTTAAAGTATTACCTGGAACACAATTCCAAAAGAACCCTGGCCAACCACACGCTCTGCCATATAGCTTATTGTCTGAAAGAACAATCAAACAATTTAAAGTTAAGTAAAAAATCAGAAAGTACTTAAACAACAAAGGGAATAAAGTATAATGTATCCCTAATGTACTACCTATGACAGACATTAAACACATCTTGAGTGCCTTTCTTTATTAACCCAAAAAGTACATGAAAAAACAATTCACCTAAACAAACACCAAAACTAGAATTTTTAAAAACTGAGATATCTCATGACACAAAGTGAGGATCACTTAAAATGGCTTAATAAAGACCAATTATAAACTATGACACCTAAAACATTTACCTTGTAGCCAGGATACTGCTATTTCCATACAAAAACAAAGTGAATGAAAGTTACCTGTTTGGGTTGACCATTTCTTCCTCCAATAGTAGTAACAATAATGTGACCAGTTTCAGTGCCATTTCCATCCACTACAGTTGCCTCCATTTCCTACAAGAGGCTAATTTTATGTGAAAACTGTAGTAGAGATGCACCCAATGAACATTAAAGTAAAATTCAGAAAAATATTATGCTGATAAGACCAAGAGGCAAGAGCAATTACCTTTTCCACCTTTTCATCTCTAATTTTCATGTCATTGATTTCCTCGGGCAATTTGTCAACAAACATTGAATCATCATCAACCTTTTCAACCGTTGGCAGAGCCATTCCACCAGAAGCCATAATTGTGGAAGACCAAATTGAGAAAATCTACTTTGTATCACTTAAGCACCACTCATGTTAACAAACATCTGCATAACAACAAAATCACTATGGTACATGAGATCACTATGGCACATCTACTTCACAACCATATCATTGTAGCCATGGTGCAATGTGATATTTAAGCATTCTCAATGAAAAGTAGCATTTGTTTTCTTTGAGCTTTTTGGATTATTTTCCTTAGAAGTTTTTTGGGTTTATAAACCAAACTCATTTAGTAAACTCCCCCCTCAAATAAACGCAACTTTTCCCTTTTGACAGGGTTCATATCCACAAATCTTGGTAATCATCATAATATACTGAAACTGTCACTTTGTAAACATGATTCTCCTATTTTTTTCATTGTTGAAAAGCATTTCAAAATTCAACTACTAGTTGAACATTATTCAAAATCCATTTATTATTGTTAGTACTTAGTTTGTTTCACATACTAAACGTTTACAATTATAACTAATATAAACAAATATGTCTTTGTTATTTTTCCAAATATGATCACACCATGTTATCTAATTATTGCAATAAAAGTGACTGTTGCATAAGTCATCTTTTGCTAAACAATGTATTGTTACATCTTGAGCTTTATTTTTCCAATCATCTAGTTTCATTTTGCACTCTACTACAATTAAACATGAATCGCACTTGTTTATACACAAATAGTTGACCAAGGCAAATGAAACAACATTCATCATATTGCAGACTTGCAGTACATCACTAATAAATGCCCCCCCCCCCCCCCCTAATTGATTTGAGGACCATACGCTTGTATACAAGTGCTATACACATAAAGTAACAAACCGGATCCAAGAGGTAAGGATTAGAACACGTACCTGTCAGGTGTAGCTAAAAACAACTCGGAATCTGCAAAACGCCGATCAAATTCAACACCAGACCAAAAAAAACCTAAAAATTGAAACCGTTTCTCAATCGAGAAGGTAAAGCCGGTGTATATGATGCTTCAGAGACTTTTCTTGCAAATATTGAGCATGTGCGACTCAATTATCTCTGTGTGTCTTCTCGGAATGTTTTTCCCCAATTGTGATTTGTTGCAGGCGGACTTGAAATAGGTTTATCAAATTTATTTTGGAGCGAGTTTAGAGATCCGTATACGTAGGCCGCTGGGGGCCTACAGAGCACGTGGAAGTTGTTGAATGGTGGCCTCGATATAAATGTTGCTGTTTGAGATGTGGTAGCCGTTGATCTGGATGAAAGCAAGATCTAACGGTTGGATGAGGGTGCTGTTTTGTACTTACTGAATAGTGTGATAGCTTTAAGCCTTTAAATCTTTTATTCAAATCATTAATACCGTTGATTGACTGAACGGGATCAATAAAGACAAGTGAACATCATCAATCTATTTATGAGGTAACAGTAATATAAAATTTAAGTTAAAATATAAAAATATAATTATTTTAGAGATATGTAGTATTTTTATAATTATTAAAATCATGAAAGTTTTCATGATTTACTTCTTTTATTTAAAATATTTTTTAAAATATAACTTATTTCTTTAAGAGAGAGTTAAATACCATGAGGTTGAAGAAATAAAAAGTGTCTCGGTTATTATACTTTCAAAAGTTATCATGAAAAATGTTAAATTACGACCTACTTTTTCATAATTTAACGTCTATATCATTATATTTATATTCTTTATAGATATAAATGTACTATAGGTTACTAAAAGTTATTAAAGTTATGATTTGCTCCTTTAAGTTTACATTTATATTAAATGATATTAAATTAAAATACTTGTAACTGTCAAATTGGAAAAAGCTAATGTATAAAGTACAAGTATTTCATACATGCTACCGGCATAAGCTATTTTTTTTTATTGTTTTATACTTAAGCCTCTGATTTTGTCGTATTTACTTTTAAGCTCTTAAACTTTAAAAAGGTTCTTTTACTTTTCTTTAACAAATTTATATACTATAGCCCTTAAATTTTAATAAAGTTATCATTTACACGTTAAATTTTTTTTTTTTTTTTTTTTATCAACCGAGTTACGAGACGTGACATACGCACAATTGTAACGGAATTGCTGGTGATAGTGCACAAGTTATCTAAACACTCGCGTACAACGTTGTTATGAATTTTTTAAACTCTTTACTTTTTTAAACGGTTTTGCTTTATATTTCTAATTTTTTACCTGCTAACTTTTTTAACGGCTTTGTTACGGTTTCCTTTTTTGTATAAATTTTTTGGAATATTACTAGTTATTTCGAGCAACGCGTGGGTTTTAAAGTTTTAGTTTTTTTATATAAAGTTATGAGTACGTTTGTTTATTTCGTAAATGACAACTTTTTTAACGGTTTCGTTTTTCTATGGCTTTATTTTATAAGTTTTCAAGGACGTTAATTTCTTCTACGGTCGACACAATTCTAGTTCACAACATTATATTCCCGTAATACTGAACAAGTGATATAAAATTTATCAAAATGAATTCTGACTAAATCATATATATTTATTTTAATGCTATAAAGAAGACAAATTATTTAGTAACTTTCATCGCCAATTAGTTTGTTTTAATGATTTTCCTTTGTAAAAGATAATATTATCACTTTTGTTATTAAAAAAATAATGTCAATTTTTTTATTTATGTTTAATTTTACCCATTTTAATCCCTTGCAAATAATACTTAACCAAAACAGCCCGACCACTGACATTTAAAGTCCAAAATGACCCAAGTTTGAGTGATTGGGCAAACATTGCGAGGGCTAATATGATCACGAGTTCAAGTCTAATTAGGAATATGAGTGTATTAATAAGTGTAAATGAATTCAAAACATAACTTGTTTAAAGTAATCAAATTTTTGAAACTAAACTAAGGGAGATGCGTAATTAAACACAAAAATCACATCATCTTGAATACGATTTTACAATTATTTCAAAAGGAAGTAAACAATGCTCGTATGTTGACATAACTTGCAAATCCGTAAGTAATTTATTGAATCGGTTACTTGACTTATTTGAATCCGTTTGTTCGATTCTAACCATGATATTTGAGTTTAAACCTTAGAATTCGAATTAAGACAAATTTGAACAAAGTTGAATTTTTTTTTTCATCAATTAAAATTTTATATTGCAAGTTAATATAGGACGATTACAATAAAGTGGCAGGTAAACGGGCAACAAGTTGCGCTGCAACCCCCTTTTGAATTGCAAAACCGATCCTACTAAAAACAAAGTTTTGGGTCTTAGGGACGGAAATATTACTATGCACGACTCGTTGAACCCTGTTTAGGAATTCCACTGCCTCCGGTGCTGGGAACCCAAAAGTATCAAAAGCAAAAGGGATAAACACGTGTTGGTTCTCTAAACAAGCTTTCTCGTGTTTAACAACTTTGCCTGATTCCGCCTTTAAAGCAGCATGACCTGCCACAACCCCATTTTCCCTAAGCCTCACAATAGGGGACACTCCTGTAAGGTCCACACAAGCGGAGAAACTCAGTTGAATTGAGAGGAGAGAATGTAAATTCGTAGCTTGATTTGTGTTATTTGAAAGAAAAATGCTTGTTTTTATATAAAGTAAAAAATATATATGATTAAGATTTGGAACTCGGATCAGTCGTTTAGAAACTAAGGAGTTTGTAGCTTGATTCAAAAACCAAAATCCAAATAAAAGTTTCGAACCTGATTTGAAAAACCAAAATCCGAATTCCAAAAACCTAATTTTTGGAATTCGAGTTATGTTGGTTTCGAATCTCGGTTTTTCTTAATCCAGTTAAATAACAGATTTTTTTAAGATAAGTTCAAAGATGAGGGTGTTTTATGTAAATAACTGACGCCTCTCTGCAGTTTTATCAAAATATGAAAATATCAACCAAACCTTTCAATCCTCTTATCCTCTCTCCTTTCCATTCCGTAGCCTCTCCCGAGTTCTGCTGTTGCTGTAATGGCGTCTTCTGCCCTCTCTACAGTCACCTTACGCTCCTTCTCTTATCCTCCACGCTCCATCACCACTCAACCTGTGCTTCCGTCGCTCTTTTCCCTCAAACAAACCCTAGAATTCCCCCTCCGAACCCCCAAATTCAGCCACCGATCGACATTTCTCCGTCCCGTCGCCGCCGTCGCCGAAGAGAAAGTTGTTCAGCTAGGCGATGAAATATCGAACCTAACACTAGCTCAGGCACAGTCTCTGGTTGAGTACCTTCAAGACAAGCTTGGAGTGACCGCCGCATCCTTCGCTCCCGCTGCAGTCGTAGCCGCACCTGGTGGCGCTGGAGCGGAGGCGGCTGAAGCCGTGGAGGAGAAGACGGAATTCGATGTCGTGATTGATGATGTTCCGAGTAACGCGAGAATTGCGACGATTAAAGCCGTTAGAGGTTTGACGAGCCTGGCGCTGAAGGAGGCGAAAGAGCTGATTGAAGGACTTCCGAAGAAATTCAAGGAAGGAGTATCGAGAGATGAAGCTGAAGATGCGAAGAAACAGCTTGAAGAAGCTGGAGCTAAAGTGTCAATTGTTTAGATGATCAATTTGTGGTAAACTTTTCCTTTTTCATACTTTCCTAATGCAATGTGTTATTAGTTCTTCAGTTTTGTGGTTAAAACTTATCATATTACGAAGTATTTGCTGTTGAACATGACTTCACTCCATTGATATCAATCTTAGGTACCTCATAAGTCATGAAATTTCATGATTTCTGTTTCTGTCAAATAGATTCAGAAGATATATTTTGTTAGATGTGAGCTAGATTTGAAGAATATGAAACATAAGAAATCACTATCTTTAAGGATTTTTACCTTTTTCCACCCCTGTAACAACAAGGCTGATTGTTTCTGGACTAGTTTTCTCCTAGGATTGACCTTCATTTAGCGTCTCAAGCATTGTTCTTGAAGACTCTCCATGAACATCTTGAATATATGTTTGGAAGAGTCCTCAAGGGACATCCTGGTGGTTATGTGGTGTGCCTCATAACCAAAAGGGTTGGGGGTTCAAATCCTGTAGGGTGCAGGTATGGTGTATTTATCCTAGATAATCTTGCTCGTCTCAACAATGTTATGCTAATATTGAATTCAACTAGCTGCCATTCTTTTACTTGCGGATTATCTCTTTGTTAGGGTAGTTTTATGGAGACAACGGGTACTACCCATTACTTGTGCACCCAAACTTATTTATAATCATAGCAGTCAAAAGTGCACAAGGCTTGCACGCCTAAACGACTGTCTCAGGTAAACGCAAGGTAGGACCTCTATGCGCAAGTGGGTTGGAGGGGCAATGACATTGGCGTTGCATTCTTTTTTTGAGAATTGTTATTAGTTTTGGTATTAATTAGTTTATTAATCCTAACTGCTAATTCTATTAATTTTTTTTATTATACCGTGAAATGAATCAATGATATTGATTTTTTGTAATTTTACATGCATATTATGTTGGTGATTTTAGTGTCATCAAATTATTTTAGTTTAATTGAATTTACTTAAGGACCAAAGTGGAATCATAAATAAACATCGATACAAGTTGGGAGGGGTAAGTACTAGCTTATTCAAAACTATTGTGATTTATGGCACCTAAGAACCTCGAGGGTTTAAGGGGGTAGCGGGGTCCAAGGGGTAGAGTCATTGGAAGTTGCTTCGGATTTGTATGGTTTATGGAAAGTTGCATAGAAATTAATCGTCATTAGGAACTGATTATTATTTATCACTGTCGTCGGTAGTAACTGTGACCCGCAACTACTTGGTCCACCAGTGGCAATTATGCTATCAACAACAACTACGAGCGGTAACAACTATTATCAACAGTAAGTGTGCATCGGCAAACAACTTAGATTGCTGACACACCAAACATTAGTTAGTTCTTACCGATAGATTTAATGTTGATGTAACTGAATAGCTATCAATTGTTTTAACCTCCAGGCGCCAACTGGCATTATCTTTCATGAAGGGTTGTGTCGTATGAACAAAAATTGCGATGGTTCTCTAGCTATAAAGCATAAGTCTGGTCATTTTCGGGACACATTTTTCAGAACAGATTTTGCACACTCATTTTTGTTTCTCTTTGATATATCCAATTGAACTTTCAAGAGTACCATCAAAGTATTTCAATGTGAGAGTGATACTTGCACGATTCAGAGAAACATTCATGGGCTATTCCAAACTTTAAATCTTTTTGCGTGTACGCCTTTTTTTACCTTGTGCCGAGCTAGCCCTTTGCGCTTTTAGTGTACTTGGGACTTTGACTACTATATTTAACTTGGCCACCCCTTGGTTTTAAAAAGCGTGCCTTGGCGCAAGGCGACCTCAGACGCATGTCTGGTCGATTTTGTGTAGCCAAGGCGCGAATTGTATGAAAAGCGCACAAAAAGGGCAAACAACACACAAAAGGCGCACAAAAAACGTAGGTGAGGCACTCTCCTCATGTACGCAAAACGCAGTTGTGTATCAGGATGTCGTACAACATGATTTTTAGGTTGTACATGTAGGTAATTTATATATTAAATCATATATAAAGATGATTTATAGTTAAATTATATATGATTTAATATATAAATTTTGGGTAGGGGATGCTAAAACCTATGAAAAATATATATATATAAGCACCTTGTACTTCGCATACGAAAAGCGGTGAGCTTTTATGTCTTTGCGCATCGGTGCGCTTCTCGCTTTTTAAAACCAAGGGTCACCCAAAGCACTTTGAAAATATGTGATGATTTAGTAGGGTTTATCAATCTCCTTAAGGTTTTATCAATTGAGATCACTCCAATTTCATTAATTTATTGAATTTAAGCTTGTGGCCTAATGGTAAGTATTTATAAGGTGCTCCTCACAGATTGCTGGTTCAAGTTCTGGACAAAGGTGTAAATGATGATTGTGTGAGTTTATCATTTTAAGAGACAAAAAGGTTTATTTGGCTCAAGTAAAAAAGCAAAATCCTAGTTATGGCCACCGTAAGGGCAGCCATTTATTTCGGTTATGAACTAACTACTTTACCGTTACGGTGTTTATTTAGTAGACATGGCCACATGGTCATGGCATGGGTAATCTAGATGGGCTTTGGGCTTTTCTTGAAAGTGCAAGTAAAGAGTGTGGCTATGGGCCTATAGCCAAGGTGACGGGGCTTAAATCAACAATTGAGGATTTGAGGGTCTGAGTGAGCTCGAGTGACATGTTTTGGGCTTTTGGCGACATCGAATACCGACGGTATGACAACATATGGATGTGAGTGATTTGATTTCGACTCTCGTTGTAGAGAAACCTGTGTACACTTAGCATGCAAATGTTGTGTAGTGGTGGTCTGATGTGGTTCCAACCGGAGAACTCTAATTGGCCAAGAAAATAGAGACGAAAACCAGAAAGAATTTAGAGATTTAGGAACCAGACTTAATATTTTTCATTCATTTCCCCTTTAGTAAAAACATCAAAGCCCTTTTATAACCTAAACAATTAAACTACTCACACACCAGAAACCCACTCTTCTAATGCAAAAAACAAGAAATGAAAATAAAGGAATGCATGAAGTAATGAGAACGTGGGAAGATGGTTTGCTTGCTTTGCATAGCCACGTGAAGGCACGTATCATGGTCGCATCGAATCATCAATTGAGGCATTTGTTTCCGACTTCCGAGAAGGCACCATTGTAAGATAGGAATAGGGGATTGTTTTCATTGATCCACCATTTGATACTTACACCCTTGTGCCATTTGATTAGAAGGTTTGAAGAATACAAATACTCATAATAAGACTTGATTTTGATCCTAAAGAAATGAGGACATGTATACATTGTTAGTTAATTAGGTAAATCTTAACTAATTTTTTTTGGTGAACCTAGGTCTATTTGGTTTGGATGTTTCTTGTAGCATCCTAGAAATAAGTAACTTAGGGGGTAAACTTTTTATTATGCTCAATAAATCTGTACACAGAAAACTTTTACTTTATCAAGGGTGTTTTTGTGAGATTAAATGTTCTATAAGTTTATACACAAGAAAAATTCCTTATTGACTCTGTTATTTATCGTCTACATTCTTTTGACTTGGGTTCTCTTTTGTGGACCAGACGGTTCATCGGCTCTAAGCCATAACAACATATATTGAAAAATCCAAAGAAACATAATCTTAAGCCATACCAACTAATCGAATCGTATATTAGGCTCACATAATTCGAAAAATATAACTCTGTTGTTAAAGTTTGAAGAAAAAAACAGTTTAGTTTGGCTTTGAACCAAATATCGGTTCTTAGAAAATCTAGAACTAATAAAGGTACCAAATTAAGTTGGTTTTGATTTGATTCTTCATGGTTTATCAGTTTGGAAATTTTCTTTTTTTTCCGGTTTGAATCAGATTTGGCTCTCCTAGCAAATGAGAGATCACCCACGACATACGCGATGTCGGTTTTCCTTACCTTCGACACGAGCTGTTGAGAGGGTGAATCGGATGGTAAAAGACTAGTCATTATTTCTTAACATGAGAATACATATACCCTTCTTATCACTTTATCAGTCATCCAACTGATTTCAACTATGTTGGTACGAATTAATAAAACTTCGTAAGCAGGAATGACAGCGTGGGCATTTGGTCTAGTGGTATGATTCTCGCTTTGGGTGCGAGAGGTCCCGAGTTCGATTCTCGGAATGCCCCTTTTTGATAATATTTTTGTCAGATTCTGAAGTGGAGTGAACGCCGCATCCTTCGCTCCCGCTGCAGTCTCTCCCAAGCTCTGCTTTAATGGTGTCTTCTACTCTCTCTAGAGTCACCCTACGCTCCTTCTCTTGTACTCCACGCGCCACTATCCCTCAGGCTCCTCTTCTGTCGCCTTTTGATCAACCCGATCACCTTCATACCTCCATTCATGCCTGATAACACGAAGATGAGTAAGCAATTAATAGTATTAACCAGAAATGGCTTGCAATTTACACACACCCTGAAACAGTAACTTACCAGAACAGTAGCAGTACATTAAACAAAAAAAAACCAGAAAAAGAACTGAATTAGTGAAGTTTTAGGTTTTTGATAATCCTAATATCAATTACAACAAATGCAATCAGACGTATAAGAAATTGAATATTGAAATCAAGAAGGGCACATATCAAGTGTAGATTTAGAGATCCCTGTCATCGCGGGAACTTAAAGGGAAAAAAACAAAACCCTAATTCGACGTACTTGGTTAATGAATCCGAAACGAATCGAAGGTTAATGATTCTTATCTGAAAAAAGATTTCGATTTCAAGAATCTCATATCATCTAACATATAATCCCCATCGGAGCCGAAAAAACCCGTCACAGCCGCCGCCGGAGGAAGTTAACCTTGGATTTGCCGACGAAGAACAGAGAATCTTTAGGAACTTCGGTGAGAGAACCTCCGGAGAGGGCGTCTTTGCGAGATTCCGGCTGAAGAGGAGCGGCTGCAGAGGAGGAAATCGTGAAAAGAGAAAATGAAATTAGGGTTAGCAAGTCAGATTCGGTGATGCTAAACGGGTAAGATACGGGTATTAGAAAGATCCGCGTGTATATTAGAGGAAGGAATGGAACTTTAGGTGGGAAAACACATTTTTAGAGGAGGCACTCACGTGCCCCTCAATGTTTTGTTTTATTATATGTTATAGATATAGATACTGATACGCATTATATTATAGTTAGAGTTTAGGATTTAGGGTTTAGAACACTCCTCTAAACTAGTCTATTGCTAACCGAATGCATGGATGCCATTGAACGAAACCCTACCAAAACCCAAATTATCAACTTTATACAATTCTAACCACACACTCTCAGCTTCAAACCTTGCACTGTACTTACAGCTTCCTGATTCTTCTTCTTCTTCTTCTTCAATGGCGGTTACTTTTCCTGAATCTTCATCTTCACTTTTGAACTTCTTTTTCTTCTTTTTACTACCTAAAAATTTCCTCCCCATCATCCATGGAGAAGCTTAAGAAATGTGAGTGTGAAGAAGTTGACCAGGGCACACGGGCAGCAACACACCGCAACACAGTCAGCGATCACACTCGCCATGCAATACCGACATACTTGGTTCCGACTGCATCTTTTGGTGATTCCGGTTGTGGTTTCAGATGGGCAGGTTTGTAGTTGACGACCCATTTGAAATCTTGAATTCTTGATTGATCGCATTATCAATTTCTCTCTCGTAGTGTTAGGATTATGAGAAGGAAGGTGGGGAAAGAGGGTTTTATGCAAACTTTTTAATAATAATAATTAGAAAATTATTATTTTTGACTTTTTTCTTGTCATGCAATCTTGATTCTTGGATTGAGACGGCACATATAAACAAACTTCTGGGCCAATGGACATTTGGATAGCAATTAATATGGGCGCTTTGTTTTCTGTGGGCTCCTAAATCTATTGTTACAAGGAAGATGGAAGGTCCAGGCCTTTGACCGATTTAATTTTATTTTAGCTTTTTACTTTCTTTAAAAACAAGAAAACAAAGTTTTTGAGAGCCACAAACTAGTAAAAAATAATACGTTTTTGTAGGGCTTTGCATACGGGTCAGACCCGGAAACCGACCTGGATCCGTTTAAGGCTAATTCTTATAATCGTGAACCGTACTCTAGGGATACGGGTACGCTGGTTTACTGGTAAGGTTTCACGGGTTTGGACTCGTTTACATGTGTGGACCCGTTTGCTGGGATGGCTACGTACGTATGGATGTGAATGGGATGTCTTGCGAGTTGCGACGATGTAGACTGGATGGTTGATGCGTGTGTATGGATAGGGCTTGCGAACAAGTAGGCAGTATGATTTGCGAACAAGCCGATGAGAATGAGATTGATTGCTACCTTATCTCTAATTTTAAACTTTAATTCTCAAATCTTTTTCATTTTAGTAATAGTAATCTACAGTATAGGAATTATGAATAGAAAGATCGTATAAAATAAGCTTATAAGGTAACTATTCTATAAGTGTAAATATCTAATTCTAATAATGCGGGTTTAAGGTTCTGGTAGGTTTTATATGGTTCTAGAACCGTACCCGACCCGGATCCGTTTAAGCCTATATCATAAAACCTTATACCAGTTCCATACTTACATTATAAGGTTCTGAGATGATGGTTTAAGGTTCTCATCTGTTTTATATGAGTCTGGCCCGTTTAATGCTCACCCCTACAGTTTTTTTTTATTTTCAAAAACGCTAATATTGAGTAAATTATGTAATATCACGTACGTTACATGTTTTTTGATGTTAATAATGGTTTTTGTTCGGCTTAAGCGTCTCTTTTTTATCGGTTGGAAGTTTAAAAAAATAAATAGCATGCTGAGTGATATTTAATCAGGTTAGGCTATATACGTACCCCCTTCCGTTACTAGTCATAACTCCCCCGGGTGTTCAGTATTTGGTTTCAAACTGACTAAACAGATAATCGAACCGAAACTGTTTAAAACCAAACCGAATTACATATTTGGTTTTCGGTTTCAAGATTTTCAATTCGGTTTGAACTGAAAAAACCAAATTGGGTTATACCACTATTTTAATCCCTATTTTATAATTAGCTCAGTTCATTTATATCAATAAACCGGTATCTATATATGGATTATATGACCCAGTTTATTTATAATCAATAAGGCAATGACCCATAGTCCAATATGCAAATATGAACTTCACAAATCACAAAGTAAACCCTAATTCCCAATCCATGTTCCACGACTAATCGTTGTATCGACGTTGGCACCTACTGGAATCCCTAAATACACATTCCCAATCCTATTATGGAACTTTTTAGTAATCACATTCCACCCTTGAGCTTTCAACACGTTTACAATTATTTGAATCCATAAATACATAAAAGGGAATTTTTTATGCCATACAACTCACCACCAATGAAAAACTTTGAACATCTCTAAAGACCACACCCACCCCAAATAAACTTGACTTATGAAGATTTATCTTCAGTCCCGAAGCCAATCAAAACAACTAAGTGTGACAACCGACACCAAAGTAGGTTAACACCTAACCTTGATATTATTACTATTTTGATGCAAATTGTTATTTGTGTTAGCATAGTCTTGATAATTGAAAAACTTACTATTTTAGTAGGAGGTTCAAATTTAAACCCTAGATACGCCTGCTATTTATAGAAACTACCGGAATTTGTTAAGGTTTGATGAACGTTATTGACCAATTATGAAAATTTCAATCAATTAAACCTCGAGTGTATCAACACTTACTATCTATAGTAAAAATTTTCCCTAAATGCAAAACCGACTTTAAGGCCTAATTAATTAATAAAAATATAACAATATTATATTGTTTTCGTAAATTTATAATAAATACAAATAATAATAAATAATAATAAATTTTAATTTCTAGTTGTAATCATCACTTAGTAACAAATTATGCCACGTTGACATCCATGTAATTCTCTTTGAATTTTTTAACAAAATGGTGTATTTGGATGATATGAAATGGTTTCCGGTGTTTGTTTGGAATTGTTTTGAAAATAAGAAAAGGATATTTGAGTCTGCTCGTGAAGATAGCAGATTCACAGTCCGCTAGTGGAGATAGCGGAGTCAAGGGCTTTTTGATGAGGTGGTAGCCAGAGGGAGGATTCGGGTGAAAAAAAAAACAGAACTTCAAAAATAATATGCTTGACTCAGCTATCTCCACGAGCGGACTCTGAATCCGCTATCTCCACGATCAGACTCAAATGTCCTTTTCTTAGAATCCGCTATCTCAGATAGAGGACTCCCCTATTTCCAAAACAATCTCATGCAAACTCCGGAAACCATTTCAATTTCTCCAAATACACCATTTTGCCAAAAAAATTCATTGTCTTCCTTATCTTTGTAACCAACGAAACAAGAATTTAGGAAATTAAAGTTTATGATAATCACTGAGCCAATGACACCATGTTTATTCCCATTCAAAATCGTTTTCTTATCTGCATAACCTAACAAACGATCGAATCATGGGAATTTCTCCTCGAGCAACTAGAACCTCTTTAAATAAACACCAAACCTCAAATACTTCTCACAACCACCTCTCACGACTCTGTTTCTGCCGTGAATAAGTGTCAACGAATACAGACTCAGTTTCTGAAATTTCCACCGTACCAATCACACGTAACCGGCTTCTTTATCTGATTCCACCGTCTCCTAATCCTTATAAATTCGATCCCCTCATTCCCCCCCTCTAATCCCACGACATCTGCAGCCTTCCCCATCGAGATCCCAAGAGTAAGGTTTAGCCGGGTGCCATCAAGAGCGCCCAAGTAATCAAGCTACGTTTTGGTATGACTATCAAGGGCCATTCCTGAGGATTTAAGTGACCCGGCCGAGCCGGAAAAAAAGGTTCTTACGAACAAAATATATAAACTAATTTTTTTTAAACGACGATTAACGTTATAACAATAAAAAATTCAACAATTCTAATCATGGAATTGGAAACTAATCATGGAATTGGAAACTAATAATGGAATTGAAACCTAATCATGGAATTGGAAACAAGAAACTAATAATGGAATTGGAAACTAACCGGTGGGCGGTGGCTGATGGCGGTAGACGGTGGTGGGCTGGTGGCTAATGGCGGTGGAGGCAGAGAGCCAATGGTAGGCAGTGGGCTGATGACTGGTCTTCGACAGTTCGACTCTTCGTTTCCTGCTTCTCCTGTTATTCACTTTGTCATTTTTTTAAACAGCTGATGGTTTGTAGTTTCTTTATAAATATTATGGCCTAACCATTACATATTTACATTATAAAAATTAAATGGATTAGGGTCCAACCAATCAATCATTACATATTTATATTATAAAGATTAAACGGATTAGGGCCCGACCATTACATTAAAAAGATTAAAAAGGGCCCAACCATTATAAAGATTATTGAGCGCCCAAACATTATAAAAATAGCCCAATATGTTTTTAAGTTTTTATAAAAAGGTCCCAATAAAACCGGTATATAAAATTTTATAAAACACACACACATATATATGTAGAAGATCATGAGAAAACTCATTTTAATGAGAAAACTCATTTTAATGAGAGAACCAAAAAACTTCTCATTAATGACATTTTAGTAATTAATGACACTTTTTGTAAGGCATCAAATCTTGCATACGAAATCTAGTTGATCGAGTAACTACTTGTGAAAAAAAAATCAATATTATATGAAAAATATAAATATTTATTTGTCTTGCTTATAAAACAATCAATAATTTACATATGTAAATTGATTTTACATATGTAACATTTGATCTTCAGAATTCATTTGGAGATGTCTTGAAGCTGTTTAGCAAATCTTGTAAGCTGTTCTGAATTCAGGCAAGCAAGGTAAGTTGTTTAGAATTCAGTTTGGGGTCTTGTCTACAGCACATTGTTGGTTACACATGTAACTAACAAAAATGTACATATGTAACACAAGGCGAATTGTAATCTATGAAGCAGAAACTTTGTAAATAGCACAACCGAGTTGCAATCTCCGACAATAGAAGAGGCGAAAGTAAATGGGTTAAGAGTTGAAAAAATGCAGATGGTGGTTCACAAATATAGTAAAAAAAAGAGAACTGAATATTAGGTTTTTATTATGTTAGATGAATTTTATCACATATTAACATATATCTTGGTTTGAACTTTTTTAAAGTGTTGTTTTTATTTTTACAAAAATTATTTAGGTTTATTTTTTGTACTATGATTTTTATGAACTGATGATTTAATGCACTATTACATATGTTACATTTTGCTAGTTACATATGTAACATTCGTTAGCTACATACTTAACATTCATACATATGTAACATTCGCTAGCAAAAGGATGTCCGGCGAGGAAGAGTGTGGAGTTAGCCGTAGATGATTCAAAGATGCTTATATTTTTAATATAAGAAATAGTTAAAATAGTATATATTTTAATATAAGAAATAATATTAGGTCATGCGGTTTTGAACAAAATAGTTAAAATATTATATATTTTAAAACTTCTAATCTATACTATATAATAAATAAATGTTTCCAGTGCCACGTGTCGCCTCCATATTGATTCTCACACTTTTTTTCCCGCCTCTCTCTCTTATTTAATGCACTTCGATCTTTTATAATAATAATATACACTTAAAAATAATACCAGTTATACTAATAAAACACATTTATTTTAAATTATCCTATATTATAAGAAATTTTAAAAATTAATTATGTAACTTTTATTTCAATTTCAATCAAATAATAAATGAAAGTCAAATTACATTAAATATTAACGTATTTAAAATATATATATATATAAATTTTTACATATTTTGAGTTTGTTTCTATCCTTAGTATATGTAATATATTTTTACACATGTAAAATATATATATATAAGGATTTAAAAATTTTATATATTGATATTTTTTAACCCGTGTGTAGACACGGGATCTAAACTAGTAATTCATATAACAAAATAGAAATTATCATTTTTATAATAAGGTTATTAGAGATAATATATTAATGTTAATATTGCAATTGTTACCCACATAAGACTTTTTTTTATCTATACAATATTATTTATCATCATGTTTGGTGATTTTAGTTGGATTTTTTTTGCTATACATGATACATTGTCTAATATTTATTTTTATAATTAATATATTTCATTTAAATGGATGTGGTTAGATGTTTGTCGTTTGCCTAATCTTGTTGTATTCTTTATTTTATTGGTTATAATGATCCTCATTAGTTACGTATGTTAACTTTCTTAGTTACATATGTATTAAAACTGTAAACAAATTATTTCAACAAAAATCAGAAATTTACATATATATCATCCATTTGAAAGGCTAAGTTTTATATTCATTGTGTAAAAAATGGGTTTTAAACCCATAACCTATTGGTTGTGGGCCTCCTCTATTTACATATATAACAACCATAGTTATATATGTTACATTTCTTAGTTACATATCTAATGTAATTGTTACACATGTAATTATACATGATCACTTGGTTATAAAAAGTATTCTATAGTTACATATGTAATGTTACTGCATACATTACTAAGTCAAATCTCGTTTATCGTTATTTTGTATCTAATTATTTCTAGAATTTAACTTTTAAATTTTTATTAAATAAAACATTGGTCGAAAGAGATTGATTTGACTAGGAGATAGGAGAGAGAATAACAAAAATCTTCAATTCACTCTTGATTTGATTTGTCAGGAGAGAGAAAGAAAATATTTTTTTTTAAATCTTACCATTTTACCCTTTTTGTACTTTTTATGTATAAAGTAATTTATTAATTTGAAGCTTTAATCTCCACCCTATGATCAAATCAATGAATGATTGAGATGAGGTTTAAAAGTTTCTTCAACTCAACAAGGTTTTTATTATAACCACTCATATATATATATATATATAAAATTTTAGGCCCGCTAAAAAAATGGGTCCTGGCCGGAGATCCGGCTCGGCCTACCCTAGGGACGGTCCTGCGACTATCCATCCCGTTCTTTGTTTTTCTGATCTCATACTCAAACTAGATCATAAAGTTTTTAACTTTAAGGGTAATATGAGGTTATAACTTGGGTTTCTAACGTTGTAGTCATCTGCATGTTAACCATACGCATGAACTGAAGGATTAATCTTGATTAAAGATAATTATTGATTTATTAATTGGTTGAGTTCGTATTATATTAGAAGTGAGTTTTTATTTATTTGATTATTTAATTGCGTTTGAGTTGGTTTAGGATTAGTATAGGGTTTATTATAAATAGATGGTTAGAGATTAATTGTAAAGGGTGAGTTGAGTTTTATCATTAATAAAGAGTCGATCTTTGAGATCAAAATTCGTGTTCTTGGGACTGATCTCCAACAATTGGTATAAGAGCTTGGTTAAAAAGAAGATCGTTTTGAGAATCGTAACGTGGGCTGCTGTGACGGTTCTCTTATGGAGTTGATTGAGAACGGGATGAATAATAAAGAAAGTCGATGGAATTAGTGATGGATGGAAAAAATAATTATGATTGGTCGAATACTTTGAATGGGTCGGAGAATGAATTGAATATGCATCTATGTATGAATGGTTTATTTGCATAGGATGAGCATGTGGATGAATTGTGCTTGAGGCAAAATAGTACATAGAAGTTGTTTTTTTGCTTGGAGTTTGACGGCTACTATGGGCCAAAACAGAAGTAAAGAAGCAAGCTAGCAGGAGCAAGGTTGTGGTTTAACCGTGAGTGTGTGTAAACGTTTACGGGAGTGGAGCTTGTATACGTGAACCGAGCAACCCCTCCCCTCACCATATCAGTGTGTGCATATAATTGTGATAATTTTCAAATATGAACATTAGAGGCGGTTCTTTGTGGTTCAAACCCGGATCCACGTATCTCGTGCAAATAATCGTTTCTTACGATTACAGTTAAAGTTTGGGTTCGATTTGAGTCAAGTTGCTGAAATTTGACCCGTGAGAGCAAAAATTATGAAAGCATATGTGAAGTTCCAAACGAAGGGTTGTGCGAGTCAACCAAGGAAGATATCGATCTGAGCGATTTAGATTGAGTGAAGTATCAATCACCTGTGAAGAGTGTAGGGATCTGCAAAGTGTTTACCTGTACGATTCAGAGTGGTACGGTGTAATACAAGTGAATGAGTATTAGAACCTGTGAGCGGTTCAAACGAAGTGAAGAATACATCCGATCTTTGAAAGATCGTTCAAAAGGTTGTGAGAGCTGCGTGGAAGAAGATCTGTGATAGATCAAGAACGTTCTGTGTGAAACAGGATTGAAGACCATGTGAAACAGTGCGAATAATCTGAGTGATTCAGATTGGGTATGAATGTGTGATACCTGTGTAGAAGAAAGTTGTGAAGGTGATTCAAGTTAGTGTGAAAGATCTGAGTGATTCGGGTTATTGATAAGAAAATGAAGATCATGATTGTGATTAACATGATGGTGTGGAAGAGTTACTGGTCTTGCTCGAAATTCAAGATCTAGAGGTACAAATCAAGATTAAGAGGGAGAATAAAGGATTAATCTTGATTAAAGATAATTATTGATTTATTAATTGGTTGAGTTCGTATTAGATTAGAAGTGAGTTTTTATTTATTTGATTGCGTTTGAGTTGGGTTAGATTAGTATAGGGTTTATTATAAATAGATGGTTAGAGATTAATTGTAAAAAGTGACTTGAGTTTTATCATTAATAAAGAGTCGATCTTTGAGATCAAAATTCGTGTTCTTGGGCCTGATCTCCAACATGAACATCCCTTAAAACTCGTTTTAAACACAAAACTGTGACATCAGATTCAAAACAGAAACATAAACCGACTTTGTCAAGGCCATAACTTGGTCAAACCATAATCAATTCGATCGATTGTTGGGTCTAGATTGTATTTTAAAGAGTCTAGTTTTCAAAAAATCAAGTTTCGTAATTTTTGGATGAGTTTAGGTCAGTCAAAACTAATTTACAAGTTTAGGGGTCAAATCTGATTTCGGGACAGCAGATATGGCCTGTGTTTCCAAGGTCATAACTCCCTCATTACAAGTCCAAATGAGTCCATTCTTTTTGTGAAATCTAAGTTTTTGAATCTGTTTTCAAACTCAATTGGGATCGCTCAATTTCGTTTAGTATGGAATTAGAACCAACCAAATACTTTTTGTTGCGCACAGAAACCATTGTAACTACCTTTCTGTGTTGCATGAATTTTCACGAATTTTGTACTTGCTGGAAAAATTAAATAAAAATATATTTGAAAGGAAGACACATAGAGGATAATCTGACCAAGTTTGTAGATTTTATTTTGACTTTTAAGTCAGTTAATAAAATTCGTGAATTCACTGATTAAAAACGCAACTTCTAATAGCGCAACTATCCTAATTAACGTATAATTAGGGTAAAAAGACTAATTTACCCTTATACTAACATAATTTAGCATAGATTACAAGATAGAACATGTGAAACATGAATTGATACTTAAACGCTTACCAAGTCACCAATACGCGTAAAATGCTTATCAATTAATCAAACTTTGTTCTTATACGTGATACCTTTTATGTAGCTTTCACGTAGGACATTTCTTGCTTCATATTTGTGAACTTTTTTGAAACCTCAAACACGCTGTCAGGTGAGTATATCATAGCCCCTATTTTACATTTTTATCGTTTTGGGGTGTGAAAACATCTAAATCCGTATCTTATCAAAATCTTGTAAAACAAACCATACATGATAACATTTTCATAACTTGAATGGGTTAAACAGTAATTACACGTTCATACATCGTAAAGTCCCACTCGTTATATCATACATGACCATTAACTTGTTATAAGCCAACGGTAGTATGATAGAGGATCCATAGGTGTGACATACCCATTCATCACTCCGGATAAGGTGTTGGATGATCGAAACCCGACATACATCATGATTTGGTGGATTCCAAGTCTCTTAGAGGGCATTCTTGTAATTAGATTTGGTCATGAACTCGTGTACTTATGTTTAAAATTCATGTTTGATTATTTTATTATGAATTGTATCTTATTGATGTGTCATAAAACCTGCAGTGATTTACTCACCAATTTTTTAGTTGACCGAAATTTTCTACATGTTTTCAGGTGAATGTATTAGTTAGATGATGATTGCTCACATAGGACGCTTGGGCCTAGTTTAATTGAAATTTATCAAATTCTATGTTTTATTTTGAATTCTTATCATGTCTTCGTTTGAATTGGATGTAAATAATATTAAAATTTTTAATATAATTTTTTTATTCCATGTGTTATGATTTCAATTCGTTACGCCCTCGTGATTCCGCCTTGATGGGGTGTGACACTAAGAGCCCTGACGATGTTCCTATATTTCCCAACGACTAGTCCCCCATAATTATCACATCGCCTGCATAAAAAAGAGATGAGAAATGACCACATCTCCCTACCCGAGATCCATGAAAAAGACTCGCATGAATAACATCTTCAATCGTCACATGTAACCCTCCAACAAAGCCTATATTTATACACATGTTCCCAACACAGTCACACATACAAGTAATAACCCATATACCCACAGGAATTGCCACATGTAAGCCCTCCAATATGACGTGTACCCCATAATTATTGGAACCTTTGTACTAATTCACTGGAGTAACAATTAGTGGGTTTCTGAATGTTAATTAAAAAATAGGAAAATAATAAGAGGATCACATTCTAAATCTATTTAGAAGTTTGGGTCAGTTTTGCAAGACCATAATAACTATTACTGTAAGAGTAAATTACATGGATGGTTGGTTGTTGTTGTAAGACCATATTTTTAAATTTTTTTTTCAAGATATGGTTGTGGATCTTTTTTTTTTAAATCACAATTTGGATCAATAACGGACCACTGACCCACCCGATCATCTTCAACTTTTTTAGTAGAAAACCCACATAGGTGAGAAAACATCCTGGAAAAATCTGTACCCTTCTTTTTGAACCCAACACATTCTCATCTTAGTGAAGTCTTGGGTATACACGTTTGCCACTTGGCTAAACTAGTGGTTGTATATGGTTGTGGATCTGCTACAACAAATCCGTCGGGAAGCTTGAAATGCTGTGCTACGTTTCTTCGAAGGACCCCGTGCGTGGGGTCAATGAGGAGGGCCGGTAGAGGTTCATGGAAATCTTATCGGGCCTATTATTGAAGTGAATCATTGTGGGCCTATGATGAAGCCCATTCGAAATCTATAAATACATTCATCTACATTGCTATACATCACAACTGAATCTGAAACCCTAGCCGCCTCCGCCAGTCAGCCCTGTGAATCCTCATCAAGCGTCTTGATATTGATTTTTGTTTTTTTTTTATTTAATTTGTGTTTGGGCGAAGATGATTGATTGCTTAATATTCTGACACCTCTTGTATGAGAATGGCCGTCAAAAGCCGTTCGTTGAGCACATAAAGCAACTCTCTGAGCCTATCATTTTATTTAATTTCTGTATTTGCCGTTTGTTTTGAAAAATTTTAATCGATCAGAAATTCAGGCAACCACCTTTTGTAAATCGCTCGAAAGGTTGGTGTTATTCTGTTCGTAAATCAATTGATGGAGAATGATTGTTGGAAAGAAATTCAGCCGAGTGGGAATTCAGTGACGAGATTAAGAATTTCTGTAACATGAGTTTTGTTTCAAATTGAATAAATATATGGGTTGGTTTGTAAGCAGAACTAGTAAGTGTTAAACGGCTGTTCGATTCTGAACATTGAAATGTAGATAAAAAACACGTTATGATGATATATTTCGAATTCATGAAAATGTCATGCAGTAAACATGAGTGTTAAGAAAACATCAAAATGAACTTACAAAAAACATTTAATGAAATAAAAAACTATGTAAAACTGTCTTCTATTATATATCATTTAAAAAACTAAATTTGTTATTATAATTAATTAAATATTAAAGTATTTAAAAATGATGTAGGTAAATAATAAAAGAAAATTAGTTAAATACTAAAATAATAATAAATATTAATTAAATTATAAGAGAATAATAAAAATTAGAGGTGTAAATAAATTGACCCAAGCTTATCTTGGGAGTAAATTTTAATACTCGTAGTTAGATAGTTGTATTTGTAAAGATTAAGCTTGAGTTGGGAATAAGTTTTTTAAATGTTGGTGTTGTTGCACGTTAAACAACAAAATATTTAAAAAAAGAAATTTATTTGATCCATTAATGTAGCGGCAAACACAGTACCACCTTCACTTTTTGTTCTCTCTAAATTATTAAATATATTATTTTATTTGACATATTAATAGGGTTGGTCGACAAATTAATAGGGCTTGTCGGTGCCACTATACATAAAATATATGACATCTAACAAATAATTACACATTTTGTAAATAATTTATTTAATAAAGAATTAACTATTTTAATTACAAATACATAATGAAATCAATATTCTTGTTGGATAATAATGGTCGACCCGAACGCGACACGAAAATAAGCAGGTTTTGGGTTGTGTTTTTTTAACTCGTTTTAAAAAAAACAGGTTGTGTTCGGGTTGACTTGTTTAATAAACGGGTTTGGTTCAGGTTGACTCATCTAAAAACGGGTTGACTCGTTTAGGATACAAAATATATATTTTTTTCCCATTCTAGAAACGACTGTTCAATTACTTTTGTATTTAGTGTCTACCATAAAGGAACCGAATTATACTAAAACTTTTTTTTTTTTCCTTTCATGAGATAACCATTCAATTATTTTTCGGTTTACATTAAATGAATTAGATTTTGGATTTAGTAGGTTATGATTTTGATTTAGATAAATGGGTTAAACGAGTCAGGATCGGGTTGACCCGAATTTATGTGTATCCAAGTTAGGGTTGAAACTTTTGACACGAATAAAAATACGGGTCGTGTTTGAGTTGCATAGTTCAACCCGTCAACCCGTTAACCTGCTAACCCAATACGATTGATACCCTAGACAACAACATTTTAGGAGGATAGAATACTTGTGTGAAAAGCAAAGCCATAAACAATTGAACTCTGTACTTTGTTGTTTTTAATAGGGGTGGTCGGTGATACTATAGCCACCGATGTTACATTTTAAAATAGTTTGTAATAACATAAAAGTTTACAATAGATGATAATACTGGTTTGATCTTTTGAAGATAAATTATGCACATTACAATATTGATCTTGTCTAACTTTAATTTGAACAATTTAGAATATCCATTTATCAAAATTTTATATCTGAAAATTTTAATTTTAGTTTTAAATTTCCGTTGGCCTTTATCTAATAATGCTTCGTTATAGTAGTTTGAATTATTGATTTTTTTTTTCTAGATATTTATTTTTGAAGATATTATTAATACTTTGTATGCTATAACTATTAACTTATCCTTTTGGATTTATATTTCAAAAAATTTACATAGTTTGGATATATTAAATGTTTTTGAGGATGTCCATGCATGTAATTTATCATATTTTATTTTTTATTGTTGTTATAGACATAAAGCGATGTAAATATAGAATGGTAAAAAAATGTTCTTGTAAATCTCAATGGGTATTTTTTTAACAAACTAATGAGTATACATGATGTTCGTATGTATGTTAGATACCTTATAGATACCCAACGGGTATTGGGCCTGGTATGAAAACATAGCTTTATAATCGGCTTTTGGACTGTGATTACCAATACCCTTCTCAGACCCGTCCTATTGCCATTTCTAATAGTTTAAGAGATGCATTGTCACTACTCACCTACATTCACCCAAACACATTCATAAAACGTTAGATTTCAATGGTGAGTCTATATAGTTTAACAAAACATACTCTTATTTATCAAAACAAACATTTAACATTTGAAAACACACTTTATTAAATATTTAGTTTAGATATCTACAATCATTACACAACACACGGATAAACATACAACACTCACACACCAAACTTACACCAAACGTTTCCCCCACTTTCATGCCATAACAACTCTTAACCCTCAACTCAACACCTCAGTCAAAAGCTTCTAAAACATTTTCCACTCACTTTAGTTTAAAAACATTACTTTATTCCCACTTATTTAAAAACACACTTTACTACTTTAGTGGTTAACCAAATTATTAACCACACACTCTCACACACACGCACTATGCCAATTCTCATCGCAATTGACTTACATAGATATGCTATATAAGCTCATTTATGTAGATATAGTTATACATATTCATTCATGTGAACTTACTTATATAGACTCGTTTACACAAAACAAATTCTTGTAAAGTCATCTACCCAAGTCCATTCACACCAACTTACTCATATAACCTGTTTACATAACACCACTCGTAACACCAAGTCTACTTAAGTCATCCCATTCAACAAGCCACACACACCCAACTACATAATCCACACACACAATTTAGCATAAACCCACTTAATTACTCTCATGCAACAACACACTTTAACTCACACGAATCATTATATAACATCAACCAAACCCCATATCAACCACACTTGATTCAATCACCAAACATCACACTTGTTAAATCCACACCACCACTTAAAACCACGTATTTGACCCCCACCAAAACACAACCAGTAGGGGTGTGCATGAAACCAAAAAAAACCAAACCCAACCAAAAACCGATGGTTTGGTTTTACGCTTTTCTAAAAACCGGTTTCTCGGTTTTGCATGTACCCATAACCGAAAAAATGAACGGAACTGAAAAACCGATACATCATTTAAATACATATGTATGTATACATAAATATGAATTTCGGAATACATCGTTTTATCTTAATTTTTGTTATTGAATTTATGGATTACAATTTTTATTTTTAAATGTTAAATAATTTATAAGAAATTAATAAATGGTGTATTTCAAAAATTTCAGTCCCAGATGTGTAAGTAATAAATTAATCATTGATTAACAAGAAAAACTTAGGTCAAAGTTTCAGGTCCAAATTCATTATTATGGGCCTTTTTTTCAGCCCAAAAATTTCAAACCCAAATGGCAAAACCGAAAAAACTAAAACCAAGGCGAACCCATCATGAAAACCGAAAAAACCGAAAACGTTTAGAAATCTAAAAATCGAATTTTTGGTTTTTGGTTCGGTTTGAGCCAAAAACTGACCCATCCACACCCCTAACAACCATGTTAATCACACATTTAAAACCCTGATCATATAACTCACATCAAAACAGCCCTAAACCCATGAATATCACCTCCCGGTTCAAACTTGTTTATCACACGTTAAACGTTTTACCACTTGTTTTAAACCGTTGATTCATTTTGTACATGAATCATCCCAAAACCACTTTGAAATCATAAAAGAGGGCATATAGAACTCACCCGTTACACCAAAAATTTCAACCAAATTAAAACTTTAAAAAACGCGCGGAAGTAGGTCTCACAAAACACTCTTGATAACAACACATGTTAATTACGACAAAGCGACAATGACATAAATTGATTCAAAACAACCAACCTACAATTTAAGGAAAACGACACGTTTAACCATCTAAAAGATAGTTCAAAATAAGTTCAAGGACTCCTCAACTAGGAGTTCTAACTCCGAATAACAACAAACACCCCCAATCCACCATGAAGCTTGACCCGAGACCTCAAACCGGAGCTTTACCTACATGGGAACACCACAAAACATGTTAGTAATGATATATACAAGTTCCCATAGCCTCCCATGGGTTAAACATAAGAAAAACCCAAAAAATGGGTTTCAGCGTAGGGGGAGGGCGTTTGGGGAGCGTAGGTCAGTGCCCAGGGCGTAGGCAAAACCAACCCAGCGTAGGCTACGCCAGGCAGGGCGTAGCTTACTCCCTCATTCGCACAAAAAACTTCATTTTTAGATTCCTCACGTCGAGGCGCCCCAAATTCATATATTATGGCTTCCGTGGCTCATTTTCTAGCCTGAGATACACTCAATAGAAGTTTGGGCTTTTTCCGAGAACATGTATTAGCACCTACACATGTCTAATCCCAACCCGTAGGCCAATTAGCACCCAAAGACTCCAATTAACATATTTAACATCGTACATACATTACACCTATGTATGTATACACTAGTTAGTTACTCCCCCTACTAACCCGACCATACTTCTTTGAGAGGTTCTAATGACTTCAAACACCACAAACAACTTTGTGAAGTTCATGACCTCAATTAACTTCGTGTGAGGTTCTTAGACTTCAAACTCCTTTATATGAAGTTCTAAAGACCTCAAACGCCACAACACAACCTTGTGAAGTTCACGACCTCAATTTACTTTCGTGTGAGGTTCTTAGACTTCAAGCAACAACGACATTAGTGAAGTTCAAAGACTTCAAGCTACATTGACATATGTGAGGTTCTTGACCTTAATTCCACCAAATACATATACTTTGAATCTTACTACATATTAGTCACATTACACCAATTCACCACATTTACATATTGGTTTGACTCATACCACACTAAGTCAAATTACACCAAAATACCACATCTAGTTTGACTATACACCACATAAGTCAATTACACCAATATATCATTTCTAGTTTGACTATACGCCACATAAGTCAATTACACCAAATTACCACATTCTACTTTTTAGTTTGACTATATACCACATAGTCAACTACACCAATTTATCATATTCTAAATTTTAGTTTAACTATATACCACATAGTCAACTACACCAATTTCAAACTACATTATACATACAAGTTTGACTTTTACCACCTAAGTCAATTTTACACCAATATATCATTTCTACTTTATTAACTTCATTCATCAATCAACTAGGTGCGGTTCTTAGACCTAAAACACCACGCACCCACCCTTGCATGTTTTCGCCATATGCAATATCCTTAATTTTCAACATACAATTAAACACATATAAGATATTTGAACAACCAACATGTAGATTAAATATGTGCAATTACATCTACCTATCATTACTAAGTAAGCGCAAAACACTTACCTTAAGTAAGAGATCAACCCACTTGCTCCTCCAAGTTAGCTCCTTTACCACTTTGATCACCTATTTAACACTTTCGTAATTAGAAACCAAATGATCACCAATTGACATTCCAACACACCCTTATGATCTAATGACCAACACCCCAACTTAATTTGGTTAACACAACCTTAACCAAACCTCCATTACCCAAAGATAACCTTTCAACCCATTTGACCCGTTAAAGTCAAACTCCTAAATTCACCAATTTCACCATTCACCAATTGAGGTCTAACACCCACCCTAGACCTTATGGATTACACCCATTCGAAACTTGATTAACTACACCTTAAACAAGTTTTAACCTCCCTACACAGTCATTCACCCGTTTTGACCCGTTTAGGTTCTACCCAATTTCACCCAAACTCCCAATTCCTTAAATCACCAAATAGGTTGAGGGTTAATACTTGGTTATGCGTTTAATCACACCAAAAACACTTACCAACCCTCAATGACCATCCAAACAACCTCAATTCAAAAACCCTCAATTTCACCTCAAGAACCCTAATTATTGAATCATCAAATTGGATGTTTAGATGTTGTTATATACCTCCCATTACCTTCAATCAAGCTAGGTTATCACTTTTAACAAGTTAATAACCACCTAGACCACCCAATTCAGCCCCAAATTCATTTTCATCAAAAAAACACCAAGAACTCCATTAATGGAGGTTCTAGAGGATGAATAAGACACTTACTTGCAATCTTGAAGAAGAGGAATACTCTAATCCAATCTGATTTCACATGCAACTCTTTGATTTCGATTTTTGGCTCTCCTCCTCTTCTCCATTGAAGAATTTTGCAAGAACACACACATGTGTGTGTTCTGCGCTACCTCCACCATAAGACCAAATTAGCTTTTGCTGAATCACCAAACAACCCCTCGACTTATAAATTTGGTCCTTTTAGCTAGAAGGTCAAGAATTGCTCAATTATAATTAAACCCTCCATTTAAATTTAATCTAATTTCACCCTCACAATATTATTTAAGCAAATAATAATTTATTGTGTATTTTGGTTTGTTACATCACCTTAATTGTCTAAACAATTAGCTAGCTTTCCACACGCTTATTTAGCAAGAAAACGTGAAAACCACCACACCACCGCCGATGATGTTCGGTTCTCGGCTCACCTCCACTCTAAACCATCACCAATGGCGATGGGAAACGTGCATTTACTTGAAAGACCACTTGGATGCGATGGAACGAATACAAGATACTACAACTCTTGAAGAAGAAATTCAAGTCGAAGAAATCATTCACGAGGGAGAGGTGGAACAAGGAAAGTCGTTGCCACTATCTGATGAAGAACTCGCTTACGATGAAGCACAATGAAATGGTAGCAATTGTTCTGGCGAAAAATAAACACTAAACAACGACATCGATGACAACGATTAAATGTAAAAAATAAAATTATTTATTGTAATGTTTTCACATTTTCTAAATTTTTATTGTAAAGTATTTTATGTTTTTTTGTAATTTCCAAACTTCAAATAAATAAATAAATAAAATATGACATGCTTAATTTTTTAATAACTTACAAAAAAAAAAAATTAACCCTAACCGGTTTCATTAGGTTGGGTTTTCAAATGCACAAACCCCGGATGACTTTGGTTGACCAAACTGGTTCGGATTGAAAAACCGATTTGTGCGCCTCTAACCACCACACCTCTCAATTACCACCCTTTGGTTGCACCCAAAACACTAGCCGATATGTAACGAACCAAATTCCGGGTTTCGTTTTATATAAACAAATATTTCTAATTAATATTATGGTGAAAATAATATTTAGAAATAAGTTGAAACAAGTGGGTTTCAAGTTAGTATCGGGGTTACACTAGTTTTAGCTAGTTTTGGAATGAAATGGGAGAAAAGAAAAGTTGAGGGACTGAATATGTAATATGGCAAATCTGCCATATTTGACTATAGAACTCAAAATTGAACTCATTTTGAGTTGTTGGGTCGTCCAAGAGGAAGAGGGGAGAAAACGGGATTGAAGCCAAAATCGTGCATTTGAAGCTTGAAACTTGAAGGTGTTGGCTCACACATCACCTCTCTAACATCAAGTAAGTGTTGATCATCCCTTTTCTCTCATTCTTGAGGTGTTCTTGGTGGGTTTTGATAGAAACTCGAATTTATGTATGCATGTGATGAAATGGTGTTAGATTATCGATAATCTAGCTAAACTAAAGTTAAAGAATGATGATTAACATCTTAGAACCCTTTGATTTTGATTATGAGAAGTTAGGGTTCATATGGTGAAAATTGGGGGTGTTTGGATCATAATGCTAGAATGTTGAATTAATGAAGATTAAGTGTTTTTAAGATGTTAGACACTTGAACAAACACCAAATTAACTTAATAATAATTTTTGAAAGAAGAATTAGTGTTAAGATTAAGTTAATGAAACTCAAGTAGGTGAGTTTGTGGTGAAAGAGGGTGTTTGGTTATGAGGATAACCCAAACGGGTCAATTTGGGTTGGAATTGGGAAATTGAGTTGTGAACTCAATTGTAATGAAATTTTGGTATATGTTAGATTACTAAACTAGGTGTGTATGTTTAGGTAATCAAATTGTGGGTCTAGAAGGCGGAGCGGGATCTTCTAACCCGAAAGGTAAGTGCTTTTGCACTTACTTAGTTATGATGATAAATGAGTTTTATGCAATGTTGTATGTATAATGAGTAAAGTTGCATAATTTGTTATGTGGTATGAATGAGCATAAAATTGTATGCATAATTGAAGGAATGTAGTTATAGTATTTATACTATAATGGATAGATTGGTCATGGAGTTACGATCTCGTATCCTTTGGGATACGAAGTTATGGCCTACGTGCCATAATGGAAATGGATCATGTGTTGATCACAAACGAAACGAAGTTATGGCCTACGTGCCATAATGGAAATGGATCATGTGTTGATCATAAATGAAACGGAATTATAAATGATGAAAGTAACTTGTAGGTGATATACACGTGTATGAAATCCTTAATTGACCAAAAGGGTGTTAACGGGTCAAATGGGTGAAAGGTGTGAAAACAAGTTGTGAATTTTGTGGACTATGTGTTATGTGATTGTGTGCATACTTGTGATATGATAAATTGTGAATGATTTAGTATGTACAATGAATGAATGTAGTTATAGTGTTAACCTATAATGGTAAAGGATCATGGGTTGATCGGATCATGTGTTGATCATAAACGAAACGGAGTTATGGCCTTGTACCATAATGGAAAAAGATCATGGGTTGATCGGATCATGTGTTGATCATAAACGAAACGGAGTTATGGCCTTGTACCATAATGGAAAAGGATCATGGGTTGATCGGATCATGTGTTGATCATAAACGAAACGGAGTTATGGCCTTTGTGCCATAATGGAAATGGATCATGTGTTGATCATAATTGAAACTTGTAGTAAGGGTGCAAGAATATGTAGCCTAAATGATAATTTGGGTGGAAACGGGTCAAATGGGTGAAACAAGTAGAAATTTACTTGTTTGTTATGAATTTATCTTCATTACTAATGATGATATGTTTATGTGGTTGTAGGAAAAGCTCCGAAGTAGTCCAAGTCAAGTCCAAGGCGTGAAGGGTTCTCGTATGCATTTTGGTATTTTGGGGATTTTTGGGGAAAACCCCCGTAGATGGATGTAAATTTGATACACAAATGATGTTTTAGTGTATTTACTTGTTGTTGATGTGTTTTTGGTCAAAACCCAAGTGTTGGGAATTTTTAGTGTCTTGAAAAATGAAAAAAGTTGGAAAAATGGTTAAGTGCTGAAACCTGCAGAAAATCTGCAGAAACTTTCTGTGAAAAGAGGCCCCTCGCGCTATGCGAGGGGGGTGACTAGTAAGTGTCGCGCTACGCGACAGGGTAAAAAAAAAAAAAAAAAATTTCCTGGGTTTAAGACTTCCGCGCGTTAAAGTTTGTTTGTAAAAGTGGTGTGTTTCAACTTGGTATCAGAGCAATGGTTTGAGGGATTTGGTGTGGTGGCACCAAACTCAAACCGGATGCTCTTGATATGGGGGAAAATGATACGAGAATCCATGAAGGACTTGACTAAGACTCGGAGCTTACGGAAACGAAAGGTTAGTAATGATTTGATAAGGTGGTTATGTATATGGTGTTTATGTATATGTATGAATGATTGGTAAAGTGTTATGTGTGCCGAAACTTGTCTTGTGATTTGTTATATGAATATGATAATTGCAATTGGGCATAATGCATTATTAAACATGTCTGGCCAATAAGATTAATAAGACGAGATGTGCAAGAGCTTTTATGATAACCATATGACAATGAACATTAGCAAGGAGTAGGTGAATGTGGTTATATGTGTATGTATGTATGTATATGGATGATTAGATGGGGGTAATACATATACACATAGATAAGATATAGTGCCTTAACAAGTGGGTAGATTAAAGACCTATAAGTAGGTAGAACATCTACAACTTAGTTAAAAATTGGTCGGGGAGACTAAGGGGCACTTGTGTAAGTAAAAGAAATGGGGGATGAAAGTCATCTTAAGGACTCAAGTATGTTAGAGTCTAGACGTGTATCACCTCGTGGGTGGTGAGGAACATGGAATAGGTTAGGAGAAAAAGAATGCATCAATCTAGCGGAGAATGGCTAGAGCTTTCTATCATGTTGTATCGATCTTCCTTCAAGGAAGATAGGGCTCTTTGAGGTGATCCTTGGGAGGAACAGTGTGAAGCCTAGAGAGCGGGAAGAACTACGGTTGGTGAACCGAAGTGGAAGGAAAACCTTGTTTTCACAAGAGGGTTCGTGGTGTGCGAACCAAAGGAGTTAAAGGGTGAGAGTTAATAGCTGATTAATTAACGATGAATCACTATGATGGTCTTGTCTTTTGAAGCAATCCATTGTGATTTACGCACAATGAGTCGACTCCGGGACGTGGCGGAGGATTGGTGAATTATTCTTCGTGAGGAGAAAGGCATAAAGGCGTGAAGGCACATGCATCGGGGGAATTCAAGAGATAACGTTGAATTACCATCGATTACAAGCCATGGTGGGTGGCATAGTAGAAGAGTTCCTTCATGTGCAGTGGACAGCAGAGGTGATCAATAAGATTTCGGGCAAGTGTTTTATGACTGGTCGAAGTCGCTCGAATCTTGGAATCATCGAAGAAATGTAGATAGATCGGGTTTCTCGATGCTATCTGTTGACGTTATAAAGGGGATCCTTGCGTATAGGAGTACAACTCAGGTGGAGTCAATTATTAAATGCGCAAGGAAAGGTTGAACACAGGAGATAAGTGGAAAACGAAGAGTAAATGAGAAGTGGCTTCGTGAAAGCCGAAACATTCTAGCTGAGCTAGAAACCCTTTATGGGAAGAAATGCCGGACATTGCTATATGTCTGGAGGATAACACAAATGGGGAGAAAATTTGAAATTTATTTAGGCCTATGGGTCACGCATTTCTAATCACCATAGTCGTGACTGAAGCTTTTCGATCGTTGTGTTTGATGAAAGGCTAAGCAGATCGGTGGATTCGGGCGATCATCATTAAGGGTGTCATAATGTTGATGTTTACATGTTTTAATAACATGAGGTTGTGGATGAAACGATCACATGGATTTTGATCCGATGATTGTAAAAGAGGTGTTGGGTTACTTAGTAACCATATCATTGTCTAGTATGATAAAGGGGTGACGTGTTAATCTGTTCTCATTAGAGACAGTGAAACACGAGGTATACGAACTGGTGTATATACATGGCTTGTGCCATTGACATCAACCGGGGATATAAAAGGGATACTTAGTATTCCAGTTGAGAAAGAGGATTTGATAAGGGTCATTGAACCTGTGTGCTTTGTTCTAAAGCACATAAACTTTTCGATGGAAAGGGAAAATGGAAGAGTGCGTATTGTCACTGACAGTCGGTGGTAGGATAAAAATGACTAAAGGTCTCGCGGTTGTGGACTTTTTGGTCAAGGGGTAAATGTTAAAATGTACATTGTACGCAAACGGTGATATACATAGGTGAAATATGTATATAAAGGGGTGAAATGTACATAGGTGGAATGTGTACATAAATGGTGGTTGAAGTCCTAGAACTTCATAAATGATGTTGGAAGTCTTTTGGACTTCACAATCGGTGTTTAAAAAACGAAGTTTTCAAACTTCAAAGGTGGATTCGGTGATTGAGATCCTTAAATCTCAAAGGATGACTTATGATTAAGTCAATGGAGATACTTAGGGTGTTTGGGTCACGGATAGGGATCTTCCTTCCAGTGTTGTAAAAGAGGATTCAAGTAAGGAAGTTGTCGTATCCTTACTTGAGGAGGTCGCATGCTTTATCGGTTAAGAATGGGTGAGTTGAAGACTCGAGCTTCAAAGGGTGTTATGTATGGGCATTGGGATCCTCGAACCCCAAGGGGTATGAATTTGAGACCTTGAGTCTCAATGGGTTGATTGGTAAGGAAGTTTTGAAATTTCCATGTAAGAGGTGGGTGGCGTGGGATTAGAACTTGGATTTCCTTAAGTTGTCAAACGTGTTGACTACTCGTATAAAGTGGTTCAAAAATCCAAGTATCCCATGGTTAGGAGTGTTGAAATTCAAGTGGAAACTTGACGTTATAAAAGTTTTCCTTTGAAATGAGTGGACTCCATAATACATTTTTACGTGACCATACATGAAAGCGTTAGGAGGATAGAACTGTTGTTATTTCATATGGTGAAGATGAGATAAATGATAAACGTTTCGTCTAAATGAATCAGTGACTATCTTAGATAGTGGACGAACTAATTGGTGCAAAAAGTAGACAAACTGCATATCGTTGTCAAAGGAACCATTAAAGTCGGAGATAACCTTAGGGGAGTAACGAGGGCGTATAGAGTTACTACATTAAAGTGAAGTCATTCATGATGACAATTTCATCGTCTCTTATTGACGAAATTCGAGAGGCTCAAATGTTAGCACTTGTTGGTGACTTGAAGAAAGAGCGGATGGTTGCTTATGTTGATAAGCTTGGTGAAAATAGCATGGGCTTGAAGACATGCTTTGATAGGATTTGGATTCCTAGGTTGTCAAGTGTTTTGACAACTATTTTTGGATGAAGCGCATAAATCCAAATATTTTATCCATCCGGGTGTCACAAAGATGTTTTATGATTTGAGGTGTCATTTTTGGTGGCCGGGTATGAGGCGTGATGTTGTTAAGTATGTTGAGAGGTGTCTCACGTGCTTAAGAGTAAAGGCGGCGCAAGATCGCCAAAAGTCCTATGCGGATAATAGGAAGCGGGCGATTGAGTTTCAAGTGGGGGACTTTGTGCTTTTGAAGGTCTCTCCTTGGAAATGGGTGATACGGTTTAGGAAACAGGGGAAGTTAAGCCCACGTTTCGTCGGACCGTTTAAGGTGATAGTAAGGGTGGGTGCGGTAGCTTATCGTTTGGAGCTACCGGAGGGACTAAGTAGACTTCATAGCACGTTTCATGTGTCTCATTTGCGAAAATTTTGACGGATGAATCTACTTTTGTCCCATTGGATGATATTGTATTGGATGATAAGTTGATTTATGTTGGGGAAACAGTGGCAATTTTGGATAGAAAGTTGATGCGTTTACGCATTAAAGAGATTAGCCGAGTTTTGGCAAGGTGGAAACATAAGAAAGGAGCGGAAATGACTTGGGAAAAACGAGGAAGAAATGCTCAAATGTTATCCGAACCTTTCTATGTGAAGTCGGGTTTCGGGGACGAAACCCAAATAAGGGGAGGTGATTTGTAACGAACCAAATTCCGGGTTTCGTTTTATATAAACAAATATTTCTAATTAATATTATGGTGAAAATAATATTTAGAAATAAGTTGAAACAAGTGGGTTTCAAGTTAGTATCGGGGTTACACTAGTTTTAGCTAGTTTTGGAATGAAAGGGGAGAAAAGGAAAGTTGAGGGACTGAATATGTAATATGAAAAATCTGCCATATTTAACTATAGAAGTCAAAATTGAACTCATTTTGAGTTGTTGAGTCGTCCAAGAGGAAGAGGGGAGAAAACGGGATTGAAGCCAAAATCGTGCATTTGAAGCTTGAAACTTGAAGGTGTTGGCTCACACATCACCTCTCTAACATCAAGTAAGTGTTGATCATCCCTTTCCTCTCATTCTTGAGGTGTTCTTGGTGGGTTTTGATAGAAACTCGAATTTATGTATGCATGTGATGAAATGGTGTTAGATTATCGATAATCTAGCTAAACTAAAGTTAAAGAATGATGATTAACATCTTAGAACCCTTTGATTTTGATTATGAGAAGTTAGGGTTCATATGGTGAAAATTGGGGGTGTTTGGATCATAATGCTAGAATGTTGAATTAATGAAGATTAAGTGTTTTTAAGATGTTAGACACTTGAACAAACACCAAATTAACTTAATAATAATTTTTGAAAGAAGAATTAGTGTTAAGATTAAGTTAATGAAACTCAAGTAGGTGAGTTTGTGGTGAAAGAGGGTGTTTGGTTATGAGGATAACCCAAACGGGTCAATTTGGGTTGGAATTGGGAAATTGAGTTGTGAACTCAATTGTAATGAAATTTTGGTATATGTTAGATTACTAAACTAGGTGTGTATGTTTAGGTAATCAAATTGTGGGTCTAGAAGGCGGAGCGGGATCTTCTAACCCGAAAGGTAAGTGCTTTTGCACTTACTTAGTTATGATGATAAATGAGTTTTATGCAATGTTGTATGTATAATGAGTAAAGTTGCATAATTTGTTATGTGGTATGAATGAGCATAAAATTGTATGCATAATTGAAGGAATGTAGTTATAGTATTTATACTATAATGGATAGATTGGTCATGGAGTTACGATCTCGTATCCTTTGGGATACGAAGTTATGGCCTACGTGCCATAATGGAAATGGATCATGTGTTGATCACAAACGAAACGAAGTTATGGCCTACGTGCCATAATGGAAATGGATCATGTGTTGATCATAAATGAAACGGAATTATAAATGATGAAAGTAACTTGTAGGTGATATACAAGTGTATGAAATCCTTAATTGACCAAAAGGGTGTTAACGGGTCAAATGGGTGAAAGGTGTGAAAACAAGTTGTGAATTTTGTGGACTATGTGTTATGTGATTGTGTGCATACTTGTGATATGATAAATTGTGAATGATTTAGTATGTACAATGAATGAATGTAGTTATAGTGTTAACCTATAATGGTAAAGGATCATGGGTTGATCGGATCATGTGTTGATCATAAACGAAACGGAGTTATGGCCTTGTACCATAATGGAAAAGGATCATGGGTTGATCGGATCATGGGTTGATCGGATCATGTGTTGATCATAAACGAAACGGAGTTATGGCCTTGTACCATAATGGAAAAAGATCATGGGTTGATCGGATCATGTGTTGATCATAAACGAAACGGAGTTATGGCCTTGTACCATAATGGAAAAGGATCATGGGTTGATCGGATCATGTGTTGATCATAAACGAAACGGAGTTATGGCCTTTGTGCCATAATGGAAATGGATTATGTGTTGATCATAATTGAAACTTGTAGTAAGGGTGCAAGAATATGTAGCATAAATGATAATTTGGGTGGAAACGGGTCAAATGGGTGAAACAAGTAGAAATTTACTTGTTTGTTATGAATTTATCTTCATTACTAATGGTGATATGTTTATGTGGTTGTAGGAAAAGCTCCGAAGTAGTCCAAGTCAAGTCCAAGGCGTGAAGGGTTCTCGTATGCATTTTGGTATTTTGGGGATTTTTGGGGAAAACCCCCGTAGATGGATGTAAATTTGATACACAAATGATGTTTTAGTGTATTTACTTGTTGTTGATGTGTTTTTGGTCAAAACCCAAGTGTTGGGAATTTTTAGTGTCTTGAAAAATGAAAAAAGTTGAAAAAATGGTTAAGTGCTGAAACCTGCAGAAAATCTGCAGAAACTTTCTGTGAAAAGAGGCCCCTCGCGCTACGCGAGGGGGGTGACTAGTAAGTGTCGCGCTACGCGACAGGGTAAAAAAAAAAATTTCCTGGGTTTAAGACTTCCGCGCGTTAAAGTTTGTTTGTAAAAGTGGTGTGTTTCACGATACAACCACCTTTTCTCTCTTTAGAATACGCACCACCACCGTGCCTCCTGACAACTGTCTTGTGCCGCCACTACCATGGTTCTGCTCTTGGTAGATCACCGCTAACCTCAGCCTCGGTTCTCCTTCGTCTTGCTCGTCGCTGATCACACTCTCCACGACTTCGATCACCACCAATCCGCTCTTGGTCGATCACCGATCTGCCACTACCACTGGACATAATTTTTTGGTGAAATGGTGTTAATTTTGAATTGTAAATGTTTTCTGGTTGTTGCATGAGAGTGATTTGGAAAATGGGTAGATTGCTATCTCAGGTAGTGGATTCAAGCCATGTCACCTGAGTCCGCTCGTTCATAAAGCGGATTCAAGAAAAGGACAACTGACTCCGCTTATGGAGATAGCGGACTCGGACTCCGCTCGTGTAGAAAGCAAACTCCATTCAGGCGCTGATGACTTGGCAGCCGGAGGGGAGGAGTCCGCTCCTACTGCAAGCGGACTTGACTCCGCTAGTCAAAGAAGAAGATTCAATTGTTCATGAGAATCTCTGTTAAACCTATATAGCCCTAGTTCATCAGGAAACTCTGTTACCACTGCTATGTTTATTAAATTTCTCATGGGTTTGATGGGAATCTCTGTTTGAAACTGCTATGTTCATTAAAGTGAGTCTGCTATCCTCACAAGCGGACTCACTTTAACCCTAATCCAAATCCGTATCACTGCTTCTATGATGTTTAAGAGAAAACAACACAGATGAGAAAATACATTAGGGAATTTTGGCATCCCTAACAACGTTGTAATCCTTAGCTTCTTTAAAAAGAGTATTTGAGGTTGCCTTCAAAATTATACAGGGACTGCATGATGTGTTTTAACAAGAACAATCTTATTATACGCCTTAAATTATGGAATCAATATTTTTGTAAAGTCTAATGTTATTATTTTTGCATTTTATTGATGACGGGTCAGGCAGATTAAATATAAAAAGAGCTAAAAATGAAACGGTTCAAACATGTCTAACATGTTGAAAAATAATCAAAGAAGCAGCTTTCAAACGAGTCACTTTAACCCTAATCCAAATCCATATTATTTAATTAATTAATTTATAACTTATATTTGATTTATTTATATAATTATGTGGTAACACAACCCTATATATATGAACGGGTAAATGCAACTGCCTCATCAAACAGCCTCATCACCCGACCAGGTAATTGCTACCAAACTGCCTCATCACCTGTAGGGGTGTTCAAAAAAATCTGAATCCGAAACCGAACCCGAATTATCCGAAAATCCGAATCCGAATTATCCGAAAATTCGGATATCCGAAATTCCGGATATCCGAAATTCGGATATCCGAATTTTCGGATTCGGATAGTGATTTTCGGATATTTCGGATATCCGAATATCAGAAATATTATATTTATATATTTTTTTAATTGTTTTTATTATTTAAAAATAAGAAAATTTGAATCAAAACCCGACATATTATATTTATATATTTTTATATGTATATTTTCTAATGTTTTTTAAGGTTTTTAATTGTTTTTGTAATTTAAAAATATTATTTTTATATATTTTTTTATTTTTTTTTTATATTTTCGGATATCCGTTTCACTATCCGAATCCGTATCCGAATTTTCGGATATCCGAACTTCGGATATCCGAAATTTCGGATTCGGATTCGGATAGTGAAATCCACTATCCGAAAATTTCGGATATCCGAAATTCGGATATCCGACTTTGAACACCCCTAATCACCTGAATTGGTACCGGGTTAGGGATTTCTTGAATCCTACCAAACTGCCTCATCACCCGACCAGTTAAATGCAACTCAACAACATTTCAAAAAATTGAAAAACACTCGGTCATCCAACTACGATAACCATTAGTACATGTAACGGGTAAACGATCAAGACAATCATCGTATGGGGTCCAGTTAAACTGAAATAAAAACATTAAAATAATTATAATATTAATAAAATGTAAATACAACCAATTATAAATTAAATTACCTCGTTGTCCCATAACGATTGTAGCTGAGATCGGTATGCTCTCAGTACATGAGACGGGGTATCTCGATAACTCAGATTCTCTCGCCATCTAAAATACAATAATTTTAATAGTATTAGTAATGCCAAAAAATAGAAATAAAATTTTACGTTTACTTTGACTAATAATTATTAAAACATACCGAGCACCAATAGGTTGGTTATAATCAGTGTTGTAAAAATCGCTAGGCGCTAGTCGGGCGGTGGGTGGGGCCTAGGCCTAGGCGGGATTAATCGGGGCCTAGGCGGGATTAATCGGATTGGAATTTTTATATGTAATTTTCAGTTTTTTATATATATACACACATTTTTATATGTAATTTTCAAAATTATATATATACACACACACATTTTTTAAAGAAGCTGGAAATTACAAGAACTAAACTGAAAATCGCCGGAAATTTGCCTGAAAGTCGCCGGAATCTCGCCGGAAAAACGGGAAGTGGCCGATTTTTGGCCGACTAGGTCCGCCTAGGCCCACCTAGGCCCGATTTTGACCCAATTTTTCCGATTAGCGATTTTTAGTCCGATTTGGCCAAAAATAATCGTCGACCCGCCGCCTAGGCGCGATTTTTACAACACTGGTTATAATTATATTGGGAAATCACCCTCGGTGCCAAATTTCTAAACCTCTCCCATGCCCACAACTGTAAGAGGTACACAGCAATGTCTCCAGCTTTAAGATTAGCCGCCTTACATAAATTTCTATATAAACAGGCCAGCACCGCAACCCCCCCCCCCCCAACTTAACCGACCACAACATCTTAAATCCTCCATGTTATTTAAATGATACAACGGTACAAGGTTGTTTGAGGTATCCGGAAATAATGTACCGCCGCATAAAATCAACATAATCAAACGTGCACGTTGCGTGCACTGTAAATCATTTGCGTTTTCTGAAAAATCTTTTTCAAATTCATTTTGAAGATAAGATAATTTTATTCGCCCACCCCTTATATGACTGTTTGTTGTGTTAATACCCAGTAAACGTTGAGACCTCTCTATTTGCTGCGCTAACATAAACGCTTGATCATAGCCTGATAACGGTTCACTTTCTACCGGAAAACCCCATAAAACGTTGACATCTTGGAGGGTTATAGTGGCTTCACCAACGTTTAGGTGAAAAGTATGGGTCTCCGAGCGCCATCTTTCGACGAGGGCGGTTATTAAAGCATGATCAATGGTCCGGTAACCACAATCAATAAGCCCACCAAACCCGGCAACGTTTAATATCTCCTTAACATTATTTGGAATACCATGATCCCGGAGATGCACCCAGAATTTTTTATCACCGTGTCTAATGTAAAACGGGTCGTCGTTTTTCAACTGGCGTAGAAACAACTTGCGAGCCCTGTGTTCATCTTCAAGAAATAAAACATCATCAATTAGTGGCCATGGATGTAACTGATAAGTCATTTTTCAAATAAAGCAACTTTAAAAAAAAAACCATTGAAATCTTTATAAAAAACCAATTTTTAAAACAAACTAAAAAAAGCAAGTTTAAAACACATCAATTTTTAACAAACAACAAACTTAATTTTATGAAGTTAAAAAAAGCATGCAAGTCGTTCAAGAAAGTTGGTATTTTTTCACTAAATCTTAAAAGTCTTTTTTTTTTAAATAAAGCATCCAAGTGTATTTTTTTTAGTTAGAAATGAAAGTTGTGTGGTGAAATGGTGTTAAAGTCCGTTTATATAGTGAGCCGACTCACATAGGGTTTTAATGTGAATCCGCTTGGGGAGATAGCGGACTCACATAGGGTTCGTCTCATGCATGCAGGTCTAGGTATAGCCATCTAAGCTTTCCCTGTAGAAAAAGAAAAAAGTGGAGAGGACTCATGTGAACCTGAACCTTGCTTTGTTTTGAATTGTCATTCATGCACAACAAATGAATGCTTTCTTTGACATTGCTACATAAAGAGATTCCTGAATTGAATGCACAACAAATGAATGTTTGCACATAGATTCATCCACATGGGCCTAGACCTGCATGCTTGAGACGAGTAAAATGAAAAATTGAATCTGCTTCTTTGACTAGCGGAGTCAAGTCCGCTTGCAGTGGGAGCGGACTCCTCCCCTCCGGCTGCCAGCTCATCTCCGGCTGCCAAGTCATCAGCGCCTGAATGGAGTTCGCTTTCTACACGAGCGGAGTCCAGGTCGCTATCTCCATAAGCGGAGTCGGTTGTCCTTTACTTGAATCCGCTTTCTAAACGAGCGGACTCCGATGACATGGCTTGAATCCGCTATCTGAGATAGCAATCTACCCATTTTCCAAATCACTCTCATGCAACAACCAGAAAACATTTACAATTCAAAATTAACACCATTTCACCAAAAAAATTCCCACTGGACAGCCGTAACTAGCCGCTAGTCACCACCTAGCACCAGCTCTCAATTCACCACCGTTACTCTTTCCATCACTTTGGACTACGAGAAACCATAATGCATGCAATGTAATATAAGAATAAAGTCGGTTCTAAATCTGATTCCCTCACTGGTTCGTTGTTTGCTTGTATGGCAAGGTGTTGATCCTCCAAGATTTAAGATTTGTGTATCATTATGGACTACAACCTTGAATAAGAAGTTTTCGCTTTTTTGTCTTGTTTCAACAACCTTGTTATATAGATATTTAATTTGATCATTCCTCATTCTTATTGAAAAAATTAAAACCAAATATCATTCCTGTATGAATGCTTAAACTAAAACACATGGCAGAACAAATGCAAATCTTCAACCCCCAGAAGAAATCTTGTCTTGGCCAACAGTCAATTCCCTAGTGCTGTAGATGGCTAGACAACCAATTTGGTCATAACTTTTAAATTAGGGTGGAATTCATTCAACTAAGATGATGTATACTAGGAATTGCTACTCATAATTTCCTATATCCCCCCTCATATTCACATTATAAAAAATGTTAAATACTAATAGAATCGAAACAACCTCGATGTAAGCTAAAAAAAGGGATCAAAATATGGCAAGTGTGAGTCTATGTGTGTTGCCAAAATCTTGCTAACTGTTCGTCATTGTCCATCATCATGATCATTCTTTCAAGCTGTTCTTTTCCAAATCACTCAATTTCTTTTCCAACTACAAGAACCAGAAGAAGGGAAATTAGAAATTTACCGGTTGAAATTTACTGATCTCCCTAACAGATAACTTCAAGCATTGGCAATAAATTATGACAGAAGTGAAAAGTGGTCAGAATGTGATGGATTTTAAACAAACCTGAACAGTTTTCATTTTCTGTTTTTGCAATTGCTCAACTAGACTCCCAATGCTGCAAAATTTCAAGCAGATATTTAAATGAAAATATGCAAATAAATCATAAAAAATACAATTTGGTCCAAATATAGTTTTAGTACCTTTGTTGTAACTGAATCACCTGAGATTGCAGTTCTCTTTCCCTTGGAGTAGGAGGGATCTACATGTGATTAACAAGTTATTAACTAACGTTTTAAGGATTAAAGCATATAGCAAATAATAAAAAGAGTTTATTTATTAACCACTCATTTTACCTGTGAGAAATCACTGTTTCCAGTCTCCACATGCTCCATGGCATTTCCTGCATAGAGAAATACACATCGGTACAACAGAAATCGATGTGAAAACACAATTTTATTTCAAAGATAAAAAAACCTGAAGAAGAACCAGGAGTTTGGTCCACAAACTTGATTAATCGAAGTATTTCTTCCTGAAAAAGATAGCAAATAAGATGGCAGATTTGTAGTTCAATGATGGTGGGATAAAATCAAGATGATCATTTGCATACCCTTTGTGCTGTACTGTGCTGCAAAATACTTTGCAAAGATGGAAGTAGTGAGGCAGCTGGTACACCTGAAGTCGGAGCTGGATTAAGAACTGGAGCCTGAATGGAAAAGAAAAGGCAGTGGTTACAAATGTATTACTTATATGCGTATACACACACACACACACATATGTATATGTGTGTATACAGATTGTGTACCTTGGGGCTCAAATCTGCTTCCGTGACTCTAAAACGCCCCTTCTGCTGGACCACAGCTCCTTCTGATACATTTTCTACTGCAGCAGGCCACAAATTTAAAAAACTAAAATAAATAATATCAATAATAATAAGAAGGGTCAATGAAGACTTACCGGATAAAGAACTGGTCATATTATTCCTCTGAATATGTTGTAATGGGCCACTGTTACTACGGTCTACTTGAAATTTCAGTTGATGGCCCCTTCATATTATTTTGAAAATTAATTACTTGCCAAATTCGTTTCAAAATCATCTATTTTGAAAATTAATTACCTTTCAGTGTTGCTGACTAACTTTTTAGGAGAAATAACATTATCTAGTAGCAGTGAACCACTCATATATCTTCTTGGTCCTAGGATAGTAGTTTTCTGTAAAGATTTTATTCGTCCAAGTTGCTTGATTTCATCTTTATCAGTTTCTTGGTCGCTAGCTTTTAGTGACAGCTGTACAGGGGGTTGTGCAGTTGGGCTATCAGTTGCCACATCATCTTCACAGGTATCAAAACATCCCCTGTGTGCAACTTTGCATGAGATGACCAGAAAGAAAAGACAACTTTCGTTTCTTTTTACTCAAAAACTATGAATCAAGAAAATAAAAATTCACAACGGATAATCTTACTTAAGGGCTTGAAGAGGCTGAGTAGGAAATGATGCAAATGAATCCTCTAAGTTAACAATTTCATCATCTTTATCTTGAGATTTAGCATCTGGATGATTATCGCTGATCCCATTTTGTCGGTCTGAAGTTTTTGGTTCTTCTACAGTTGAAATTTCATCATATTCATTTATCTGCCATAAATGAATTAGGTTAAACGAATGGAAAACCACGTGCTTTATGACAAAATCTGATATGTTACAACTGTAAATACATACAAGTGCAGCTTGATTCTTTAAGTCCTCCAAGTTAAAATTCCAGGCACTAATTCCTCGTATATACTCTTGCTGCATATTGCAATTATAAAAAATATGATCAAATATTCTGTAAAATATTCTTTAACCAGAATATGAAAAGGAGTAATGATTACAGCATTTATTACTTGTGATAACTGTTCCTTATTTTCATATAATTCTTTGTTCTGTACAAGAAGATCAGCTTCTTTGGCCTAAAACAACAAAAAATTAGTAAAAGACAGTATACTAATAACAAAGAACACAATTAATGATAATAGAAGTCAAAGATTAACATCAGCATTACACCTTTAGCATCCTAAAACGATCACCTAATGGAGAAAGACCATCAAGAATGGAACGTTCTAGATAATCAGCTGTTTTTGCATGTTTAAAAAAAGGGTGCTTCATAAGCTTCTCAGAAGAGGGACGTTTTTTTGGGTCTTTCACTAAGCAAGCAGCAACCATATCTTTAAAAGACTAAAAAGGAAAAAACTAAATGTTAGCATAAAACTCTGGTGGATTTTAAATTTTATTCCTTGTGACATGACACAAACCTTTGAAAACTTTTTGTCCCGTTCATAATCAAGACCTGGTGGTGCATTTTGAAGAGTCATAAGCAACACCTACAGCGTGAGATAAAAGAGGTGAAGTAATATTAAAAATTTATAGTCCTTTTTTCTGTAATTCACTGTACATATATAGATTTTCTCAAGAGAAATTTAATTACTTTCATTGGTGGATAGTTTGAAAAAGGTGCATGGCCATGAGCAAGTTCAAGTGCCGTGATTCCAAATGACCAGATGTCTGCTCTGTTTACATGCAATATGCAGTCATTTAACAATAGATCTTTAAGTATGATAATAGTAATTAAACAAATGAATCATGACTTACTTAAAATCATATCCATGCAATTGCTGCATAACTTCAGGTGCCATCCTAAGATAAAACATTCAAAGGCATAATAAATATTTTAAGACAAATAATGTAAAAAAAGAAAGAAAAAAATACATTACCAAAAACATACCAACAAGGAGTTCCCACAAAAGTATTTCTTGAACGTTGTCGATCCCCTGCATCAAACATGCATGCAGATACTCCAAAATCTGCTAACTTTATGGAACCATTAAAATCAACTAATATGTTTCCTGCCTGAATTAATGAAACATCATTACCTCTCATGTTATTAGAAATTAAAATCAGAAAGTGCATATACTTCTAAATTATACTATTAAAAATATGATGAATTACCTTCACATCCCTATGAATATGGCCATGAGCATGAAGATAAACCAAGGCTTTAAGGACCTCACGCAAAAAGGTAGCAATAACGGGCTCTTCAAAGCCATCTGGAAAAGATGATTTCATTATGTGAAGGCATGATCCACCGGACATATATGGCATGACAACCCAAAGCTTTTGGCCGGATGTGAAAGAGCAGTATGACTGTAATAAATTTGGATGGTTTATCAAGCTCATTGTTTGTACTTCCCGACGAATGCCATCCTAATTCAAATTAAACAAAATGTTAAGTCACCCAAAACCTAAACCTAGAAAGAGATAATAAATGGTGAAACATCAATGGATACTATAACAAATCATGTATTGAATTTTTTGACTATTAAAGAAACCGACGTACCAGATCATTGTTACACTTTTCCAAATCAAGAACCTTGATTGCAACTACCTCATTTAATGGAACACAAAGTGCCCTATACACCGAGGCACTTACTCCTTCACCAACTTCCTCATATAGCTTGTAATCCTTTGCATTAACCGGATACTTCTTTTTCGCCGTTCCCATATCTTTATAGCAATACCTAAATAAATAAACTCACCCTAAAAGAAAGCTAAATACGCGAAGGTGCATTAAATTAATGTCAAAACTCATTCCAACATGGTAACATCTCTTATCACTCTACTGAATTCAAAAGACCCAAAATTCCTCTGGGATTCAAAGGCTCATACAGCAACCCTGCAATATTAGGACCAAAAATTGGTCAAGAAAACAAGTAATATAACTTTTGATGCCAATTATATTACTATTAGTATTAATATGAAACCAATTTAAAGCATGTAGATAACAACAGCATAAGTTTCTCAAAACCATACAAAAGCAACAAACCATAATCAAATTAGGGCATTTTCAGAACAGAATGTGACATTGTTGAGGGACTTTTTTGTCTTTTCATTGGTTTTTCCCCCCTTTCTATATCAACTTTCATAAAAACACCCTAAAAGCTACAGCACTTTTGCGATTAACAAAAATTGCTAGCAGCCTGCAATTCATTGACCGATGTAAGCAAAATTAAAGTTACAGATACGAGTTTTCTGATTTCAATTTCCACAAATCGGTTTCCATTACAGCGAATTGAAGTTAAAAAAAATTAACATCGATTTCAATCGAACGAATTGAACCTTTATCCACGTGATTGAGATATATGCATCGAAGAACATGAAGGAATCTATGAAGAAAGCAGAGAAAATGATAAAGCGTACGAACCTAGGGATTTGAAGCAGAGTAAAGGCACGTTCCGTACGAGACAACTTGAGACAAGAACTGAATTTTGACTAAAAGTTCTTAAAGACTGATAATAATAATAATAATAATAATAATAATAATAATAATAATAATAATAATAATAATAATAATAATAAATAAATAATAAAATAAAATGGGTTATAAATAAGAAAGTGAAACGACGTCGTGTGCTTCCTTTGGCTAGGCCGCCATCAACGGTGTGTGAAAATTATAAAGATTATAAGATAAGTAAGAATAAATTACTAAAATATAAGGATTTATACATATCGTTACCTTAATTGTCAAAACCAATTTTGCGTAATATATATGTGGTTAAGTTTTGGATAAAACTAAGAGTAAAATGCACGAAATCCACTAATAGTATTTTGATAAGGTCATATTGCAACATTATAGTTTCTTTTCTTAAATTATAAACATGGTGATAGGGACCCCTAAGTGGGTAACTATGAAGATTGTGTTTTCTTTTTTTTTGGCAACTTTATATATGTGTTCCTATAAATTTAAAAAATCTATCTATTCTAATAAATAAAAATATAATCGGACTTTGTGCTGAAACCTTTTCAAAATTTTTGATATAAAACACGAAGCATATAAAGAAATTAAAGGGGAAATTTAAATAATAACATTAATCATAAATATCAATTACCAATCACAACTATAATTATAGATATCATTTAAAATAATTAAATTTTTAATTTTTTTCAATTTCGTTTCTTTATTAAAATTTGTATTTTAAATATTTTTGGTAAATCAATTATATTTGCTAAAAATCTGTTTAAATTTGGTTAATTCTCTTATCTATACCTTTAAATCAGGGAATATTTTATTTAAATTACTGATTCCTTTTTTTTCATCTTATATTTTAAATTAGAATATGTTATTCAAACTACATTTAAGAAATATCTGAATATATTGCAAATAATTTTAATGATGCTCATTTTCTTATTCTCCAGTTTGTAAAATGAAAGTTGTATCAAGTTTTATGAATTAAGTTCGAAAAAAACATATATACATATTTATGAATTATATCGTTTTCAATATACAACCCGTGTAATATACGAAATTCTAACCTATTATTGATATAAACATTAAAAGAAGTTAAAAGTGGTGAAATTCATAAGCACACATTTAGTAATGTCGGTGGGGCTTCTTGCTTATCAAATATATTTAATTCTCTTAAAAAGACAAGTAATGGGCTAGAGGAGTTGGTATTGCATTGTTCATTGTTACCTGTCTTCTAGAGCTAAGTTTTTTTTTTTGCTTTTTTTTGTGTTTACTTTTCTTATAATTTTTTCTATTAAATTATTTTTTTAAATTCTTATACCGCAACGTTCGAGGCATAATAATATTTTTAAATATGTTTCAGTCTCCATAACCGATCCGCCGTAACTTTATACGTTTCTTTTAATCGTACCGGCCTGCCACAACGCACATACGTTTCTTTTAATCGTACCGCCCCACCGCAACGTGCGGGTACCGTGAAAAATGAGCCGACACCGACTAAAAACATTGGTTCCATTATATAAGTGTCTTTTATCCTGTGTACGTCGCAATGTTAATTTTATATGTTTCCTTTTCTGTTTAACCATGTTAATGTCACCGTATCAACCGTTTAACGTCCGTCTCCCGTCACAGAGCACGGGGCTGTGTTTCTCGTTGTTAAATAAAATAGAAAGTAACCATTTAACTTAGTTTAACGAGTCGACACAAATTTAAGTGTACAAATATTGAGAGAAAAAAAGTTCACAAACTAATCATGTAAAGATGTTAAAAGTTATATATTTTGTCTAACATTTAACCTAAAATGGAAGGGTTGAAGATAAAATATAAAACAATTTTGACAATACTTATAAAAAATTACATTAAATAAAATAAAAAAGGCTTAAAATTAAAATATTATTACGGGCATTAACCTATTTTTTAATATGATATAACTTTGTAATATTATTTTTCTAAACGAACTAAATTTTGTTAGATTTTGATAGGCACCACTATTTTATGATTAGTCTTTAGACATTTATGTTTCGTTAAAGATTATGTTTTTGACTTGAAAGACATGTTATGTTACGTTTGTAAGTTTTCCACTATGTATGAATGAATTTTACGGTTTAAGAACTATATTGTGAGTGAGTAAATCCAACTGTTAGGACCCCCGGGTCTTGGGGTGTTTCAGTGATTTGGATAATGAAGATTTAATTCCTATGGGTCGATAAAAAAGGTGAGAAATGGGTCTTTTATGTTATTCTGGAAAGAAGTGTGGATGGATGATGTGCATTTATGTTCCCGTTTTCCTAGACTTTATAATTTGGAGAATCAAAAGGATGTTTAGATTAGTGATCGGGTGAATGCTTACGGGTTGGTGTGGACCGGATGCGTGATACAAGGGGAGGGGTGGAATCCTCTCAACTCAGTGATTTAGAGGTAGCTTTGGCTGACGTTAATCTGGGAGATTCAGAGGATAAATGGGTTTGTGATTTGGATTTGGAAGATGAGTTTTTAGTAAATTATGTTAGAAAGTATATTGATCGTATTTATCTTCCGGATGGGCTACATGCTACGAGATGGAATAATATTACCCCAAAAAGGTTAATATTCATGTTTGGAAACTTCTTTTGGATCATCTGCCTACTCGTTTGAATTTAAGTAGGAAATCTTTTGATATTCAGACTATTATGTGTCCATTTTGCAGTATTACGGTTGAAGATGCGACTCATCTTTTTGGAGATTGTTCTGTTGTCTCTAAAATTTGGGATGGTATCGGTCGTTGGCTTGATATTAATCTTCCGGATTCTAGATGTCCTCATTCGTTTATTTGGTGGCTAGACACGGTTAACTTTTCTAAACCAATGAAGATCGTTATTGAAGACATATTTTTCACAGCGTGGTGGTTTATTTGGAGAGCTCGCAATGAAGAGATTTTTGGGCGTCTTGGTGACATTAAAGAAACATTTCTTGATTCCATTATTTCGACTTCTTATTTGTGGTGTTCTAGTCGTTTTAGTAAAGTTAAAGTTTCTTGGACCGAGTGGTTGAAAAATCCACTCCTTTACATGTAATTTTTTGGTTATTTTTCCCAGGTTATGTATCTACTAACCGGGTGAAAGTTTTATATTAAGTTTGCCTTTCAAAAAAAAATATATAAGCGAGCATAAAGCAATCATGAACTAATAAAATTAGTTTTTGAGTAAACTCCAGTTTTAGTTCATGTGGTTTGCATCAATTCACTATTTTAGTCTAATAGTTTAAATTTCTCTTTTTTAGTCACTGTGGTTTTATTTTTGTTCCAATTAAAGCCAGATGACTAACACCGTTTGATTTTCTGTTAAGTTTTTATGAAAAGTCAAAAATACCCTTATGACCCACCGCCACTATCCTTCATCTTCAAAACCCTAAAATAACCTCCACCTCCACCTCCACCTCCACCTCGGGTGACTAAAAAGAGAAATTTAAACTATTGGACTAAAATAGGGAATTGCTGCAAACCACATGGACTAAAACCGGAGTTTACTCTTAGTTTTTTTAGTAAAAGAATTGCTGTTAAAAAATAAATAAATAAATAAAATTAAATTAAATTAAATCAAGTTCGAGTTTTAAAATAAAATTGTAAAACCTAATACGTGCTCTATTTCTAGTCGTATTATTTTATTTAGACCCTAACTAAAAAGATCACCACAATCTCCTGTCCACCCAATGAAATGGCACATTGGCACCTAGAAATATATGGGCCTGTACGAGGTCTTTGTTATTCTGATATGGGCTAATGAGTAGCCTCACTCAGCCCTCAGTAGAGGCGCAAAAAAAAAACTGGATTCAGAACTGAAACTGGTTTTGAACGCGTCCTGGTTAGGAATGGACCCGAACCGTCACTTTGATATCGGTTTGCGAAATCCTCCCCTGAAACCAGTAATGTACCGGTTAAACCCGAATTGATTACCGGTTTGGTACAAGTGTGGAACCGAACAAACCGATCCTTTTTCAGTCCATAAACCGGTTCTAAACCCAAACCGGTTAGGAACTGACCCGAACGTTAGTTTGATATCGGTTTACGAAATCCTCCCTTGAAACCAGTTAGGAACCGGTTAAACCCGAACCGATTACCGGTTTGGTACATGTGTGGAATCGAATCAAACCGATCCTTTTTCACTCCATAAACCGGTTTCAAACCCAAAGCGATTTATCCAAAACCGGTTTTGACCATCATTGATCGGATCTCGGGTTTTGTAGGAAAAAAAAACCTGATTTGTACACTGCTTTACTATCTTTTAATAACCCGAATCACATGGCCTTACGTTATTCAGCATGTTGTTACTTAAGTAAAAAAGTTATTCAAAAATGCCGGTTTATATTTTGCGCAGTAAATTTATTAACTGTGATCTCATGCGTAGTTTCGAGAAGCGTGTTGCCAATATATTTTGATAGCAATAATTACAAATTAACGTAGTTTCGTGTTCAAAACATTACGAAAATGAAGTTGGGTTAACTACTTACATTATTTTGAAATCTATATCTATATTTATAATGCCTGTTAAATAAAAATAATTTGGGACACTTGTCACTTTCTGACTCTTTCTTATTGTTTCCCGACTAAACTGTTTTCCCTGAATTGGAGACACGCGGACCACAATACCCGATCCATTTTCACTGTTCTAACCCGTGAACTATTACCACTTTATTCTCAAAACCCTAATTTTCTCTTCAACCGTTCTGCTTCCACATCCCTAACAATCGTCGTCTCCTTATTCTCTCCAAACCCTGATTATTAGCATTCCGCCTCAATCATTTGCGTATACTTTTCCTATCACCGCCATCGTGAAGTTTCAAAGGTACAATTTTGATTTTGTTTTCCGTTATTGGAGCAGTTAAATCAATTCTTTCGAATCAATCTCAGCTTTCATGAAAGGTTAGTCAAATATCTCTTTAATTTTGTGTTTCATAGACGTGTTATTGGATTTGTTGCGAATGATTGGATGTTGATTAGTTTATGATTCTGATTTATGAAATACCTTTTGTTAAGTTGATTAAATTGATCTGATCCATGATATTTTTTGTTATCGTGTTATCGGCGTTCTTTTTGTGTACTTTGATTGAGATCTGAAATATTGATTGGTACCTATTTAATTGAACTGATCAGTGTTGCTTGGTATCTAAAACTTGTAGTGACTTTGCTGTGGGGGCAGTGATTGGATTGTGGTGTTTGATAAAATAATAAACTTATTTTTATGGTGTTTGGGAGTGAATTACTCAAAGTGCTTATCTGATTATTCGTATGGAAAGAATATGTTTTGAATAAGCAGTTTAAGGTTGATTTTTCCAAACTGATTATTTCAAATAACAATAAACATATAAGTAGTTTAAGACTTTAAGTTGGCAATTCAGCTACCCCATTGGTGCATTTCTGCCTTTAAGTTAGCAATTTAAGCCCGTAAATTTCATGCATCCATGTTCTTGTATCAACCGACAAATTAAGAAACAATGCAGTTAAAATTTTAAATCTTGCAGGTTGGTTTGTGGAATGTGGATGGATACTACAACGATAAAGCAGTCGAGGAAGGGTTCATCAGCCCAAGTGCTCGCCACATCACTGTGTTGGCGCCAACGGCTAAGGATTTGGTTAGAAAACTAGAGGTAATTAAGTCCCCAAAACCTTTGACTTTTGAGGTCAAAAAATTTGAAAGTCAACTGTTTGAGCTTGTCTGATTGACCAATGACAGGAGTACGTGCCTTGCATGAAAAGGTTAATTCAAAGTTGAGCTGGGAAATGGAGGAATAGCTTGGGTACACTGACTGTGATTTCTAGGTGATGGATCAAATCATATGGGTATTTTTTCTTTTTCTTTTTGACGAAGGGATTTGTGGCAGTGGAAAAAGGTGCTAAGTTTGAAAGGGGTTTTGCTTTGATTAGAATCTTGATGTGAAGGGGTTTAGTCTTCTTTATTTTTCTTTTTATAAATTATTTAATGAAATGACTCAAAATTTGTGGAACTCTCACATATTTTTTCTCCCTTCCCATGCAACTTCAATTTATTTTGTAAGATAGAATATTATATGCAAACAGAATTACAAGTTTTCTAAAGGGAATTCTTTGACATGAAATTCCCAAATGCCCATCAATTTTATATCATTTATGTGTTATACATTGGAAGTTATAACATGCTATGAATGAGAGAATTTCAGTTTTAGTGTTATCACTGATGAGATAAATCTTCATAGGTTTAGAATAGAGAAAATTACGAAAGCCTTAATTTTCTACAGATATGCTATACATATAATCATGTCAGAAATTAGTTACGATTATAGTTATTTGATATCTGAATTGTAGGTATTATACGTGTAATTTTTACTTGAACTGCTCTCATTACAACCGGAAGGGCCCCTTTCACACAAGGGCTCAGTTTGGAGAATGTAAGCGAACTTATCAGTACTATATCTAAGTTTTTATGTATAAGATAAAGTATATAGAACACTGAATTAATTTGGTTTTATGACTGCATGTAGGTTCCTAAAGTTGTTTGTCTTTATGTTTTGTTGAAGTCTTACATCTGCTATGATCAATAAAGATTCAACACAAATATGTTACATAATTAGTGTTTGTAATCAAACATTTATAAAATATTCGTATATTTACATAATTAGGGTTTGCAGATCATGATTTTCACTTTTAATTTTTGACTATTTTGACTAAATGCTTTCGTACTGTTAATTCAAGAGAAAATCTTAATTTTGACATAATGATATAATGAACTGAGAAACGTGTAGTTTCAACCTGTTAAAGCCTTTGCAGTATATTTTCATGTGTTGTTTGAATCATGTTTTCATTACTACTGTTTGGTTTTTCAATTTTAAATTATTTTAAGATAATTATAAGTTTAGGTTGGTTTCATGTAAGCCAAGTCAAGATTAAGGTCATGGATTTTGACTTATGTTTATTGACTTCTGTTTAGTAGATCATAATTAGTTTTCAAACTTTTTACTCTTTTGTCATTATATCACATTTCAAGTCAAAATGTTAATTTTGACTAATTCAAGTCAATTAGTTAATTTTAACTATTCTTTGCAAACAGGTCACCAACGTGTTCACTTGCTGTTAAATCACATTTATTGACATTGCATATCCTGTTTTTCACCAAGTATTTTGACTATTAACAGTTTCAAACTGGTAGGAGTTAAAATAAAGGGCATACCCGTAGGAGTCAAACTAGTATTTTGACTATTAACAGTTTCAAACTGGTATGAGTCAAAATAAAGGGCATACCGGTAGGAGTCAAACAACTGGTATTTTGACTATTAACAGTTCAAACTGGATGTTATTTTGACTATTAAACAGAGATCAAACTGTTAACTTTTCACTTTTGACTCTTACATTTATCAAATAAATGGGTCAAACTCAACTGATTTGAGTTTTACATGGATGAATCCTTACATTTTTCACAAATATAGTCATGAGAAGTACTTACAAATTTCTGATTTATTTCATTTATTATTGTTCAACCCGTATAATATATGGGTTTCTAACCTAGTGTTTATAATAAACTATAATTTATTTAGAAGAGTTATTCGACTCTAAAATTATTCTTAACCGTTTAGTAAGACTTTTAAGTTCATATTGTGACATGATCTACTAATCACACTACTTTTTTCGGTCTCCCATTGACCGGTCTAGACAATAAAAAAATAAACAAACAAATATACCTAGTAACATTTCTTTTAAAGAGTAAGGTCTGGGAGGGTGGGATAAGGGCAAACCTTACCTCTATCCCATAGGATAGAGTAAGGGTGGGTTTTTTAACCGAACCTGAACCCAACCAACCCGAACCTGAGGAACCCAACCCGATTATTAAACAAAACCGAATAATGGTTCGGTAATCGAATTAGATAATTTATAATTGGGTCAACCCGAGTAACCCGAATATGGGTTTTTATCAAATCCTGATTTTATAGGTTAAATGTATTCTTGAACTTCATTCTTGGATTTTATAGATAATCGATTCGACACATAGTTATAATGTTATATGAGTTAATTATAAGAATCCTAATTAAAAATTTTATTCAAACCAAAATTTACCAACAACTCTTACAGGACATAGCTCATGCTTCAACTGTAAATGACTTGTTTCAAGATATTTGACTTCGTTTTTTGGGATTAAGTCTTGAATAAGAATTTCGAATTTAATATCTTGAATTTGAATTATCTATATACATTAGATTTTTTTTATCGTATGAGCTTCAAGTCTTCAACCTTTGTTGGGAGAAACTAGCAGTTGGATAGTTTCGCTTGATAGCTTAGTTTCACTTTGTTTAGCTAATTTCGCTTCTTTGCTTAATTTCTAGTATATAAGTATTTTTGTAATCATTATTTGAGTTATCAATCAAAATCATTCCCCTCCCCTAATTATTTCTCTCATTTCAGTTTCATTCTCTCTATCACAACATGGTATCATAGCATATTTGCTCGATTATGTGATTTCTTTCTCTTATTCCGCATTCATTGACGATCTTTTTCGTCACTTTCTCTCGTTTTTCACGTTTTTTCATTTTTTTTCTCATATTCTCCTCGATTTCACCTAGAAATCGATCTCTTTTCTATTTTTTGGGGTTTCACTCATTCCTATCGAAGGATTTCTTCCTTTTCGATTCGTTTTGGTCGTTTTGACGATTTCTGGATTTCAAACTTCGCGTTTGGGGTTTTGAGTTCGTTCAGGCGACACTGTTCGTTTCAGTTTAGGTGACACTGTCAGTTTCGCTCTAATGTTAGTTTCGCTTTCCTGATAGTTTCGCTTTTCTATCAGTTTCGCTTCTGTAAGCGACATTAGTCTTTGCTTCGTTTCTTTCTTCGTATTCGTGTTCATGCTGAATACTTTTGATCCTCCTGTCTCCTTGGTTATGGATTCCTATAATCCATTGTTCTTACACTCCTCTGATCATCCGGGTCTTTTACTCGTTTCCAAAACCTTTGACGGTTCTAATTTTGGATCTTGGAAACGTGCTATGTCTATTGCTTTATCTGCCAAGAACAAAATTGGGTTTGTTGATGGAACTGTTGTTAGGCCTCTTACCTCTCCCAATCTTGACTTATGGAAGAGGTGTAATGACATAGTTATTTCTTGTATTTTGAACATTCTATCTCGAGATATTAGTGAGAGTGTTCTATATGTTGAGACTGTACGTCAACTTTGAGACCAGTTAACTAACCGGTATGGCTAAAGTAATGGGGCCAAATATTACCAGTTGCAGAATTCTCTTTCTGACATCTCTTAGGGTAATGATGATATTGCCACTTACTTCACTAAAATAAAGTCTATTTGGGATGAGCTTAATGCCCTCGAGCCTATTCCTCCTTACACCTGTGGCAATTCCCGACTCATGGCTAAATATGAGGCAGATCAACGTTTAATACAGCTTCTTATAGGTCTTAATTCCTGCTATGAGATGATCCATGGGAATATTATTATGATGAAGCATCTTCCCTCCATCAACCAAGCCTATGCTTTTCTCATTAAAGATGAGAAACATATGGAGCTTCATTCATCTACTCATTTTATCCCTCAGAATGCTTCCATGAATGTCGTTGTGCAAGTGCCAAAGGGTTCTGGTCCCCGGAAGGGAATTATTTGTAATCACTGCAAAAAGACGGAGCATGATGTTAGTAAATGCTACCGTCTCATTGGGTTTTCCAAAGATTTCAAATTTACTAAACCCAAGGTTGCTACAAATGTTGCTTATGTTTCTGGTTCACCTTCTGGTATATCTACAGAACAGTTTAATACTTTGCTACAACTTCTTTAGCAGAATTCTGGAGTTCAAGGTGGTGTTCCTACTGTTCAACCACTCAGCTTTGCTAATTGTGCACGTATTATTGCTTGAAATTCGACTATGGTCGACACTACTTGGATCATTGATACTGGTGCAAGTAATCATATGTGCTTTGACTTTAATTTGCTTTCTAATGTTCAATTGCTTAACTCGCATGTTTATGTTCTTCTTCCAAACGGGCATGTCTTAACTGTTACGCAGGTCGGAACAATTAATCTCACAAAGTGTTTTTCTATCTCCAATGTCTTCTTTGTGACTCAATTAAAACGTAATCTCTTATCTGTTCCCAAACTTTGTAGGAATACAAAAGACCTTGTTTAGTTTTCTGAAACTTCTTGTTTTTTGCAGGCCCCTTCAATGAGTAGTCCGTTGGTCATGGGAGATCTCCTCAATGTACTTTATCTTTTGCATCCTAATAAACTTTTCTATGTTACAGTTGATTCTTTTTGTCACTATAATTCTGTTGTTTATTTGAAACTTTGGCATCACCGTCTTAGGCATTTGCCATTGTACAAACTTAAGCAATTAAATGTTTTTACTGGTACACATGATTTTTCTGTTGATGATTGTTATGTTTGTCCTAAAGCTAGACAACATAAACTCCCTTTTACTTCTAGAAGTAAAACTAGTTCTCAAATGTTTGATCTTATTCATATTGATATTTGGGGCCCGTATCGTTCTACTACATATGATGGATATAAATATTTTCTCACCATTGTTGATGATTTTACTAGAACTACTTGGACTTATCTTTTGACCACTAAAGGCAATGCCTTTACTATCCTTCAAGGATTCATTGAGATGGTTGAGACTCAATTCAATACCAAAGTCAAGAGTGTTCGATCTGACAATGCTTATGAACTTGGTTCAGGTGTTCATCATACCAAGTATTTTAAATAGAAAGGCATTCTTCATCAAACTACTTGTCCCGTGGTTCCTCAACAGAATGGGGTGGTAGAACGAAAACATAGGCATCTTCTTGAAACTACTCATTTGGTTAATATTTTCCCTACATGGGCAAATCTCCTTCTGAGATGCTTTTTGGTAAAGCTCCATCATACACTTATCTCCGTACTTTTGGATGTTTGTGTTATGCTTCTATCCCTACAACTGGTAGAGATAAATTCCAGCCTCGGGCTTAAGCTTGTATTTTTATTGGATATACTTTTGGAAAGAAATGTTACAAGCTTTATAATCTTGACACTCGGCAAGTTCCTGTTTCTCGGGATGTGACTTTTCTTGAGCACATTTTCCCTTCTTTACACTCTTCTGATCCTACATCTTTGTTTCCTTCTCTTAGTGATCTGTTTGAGCAGTCAAATCCAACTGTTGTTATTTCATCTTCTTTAGTTGCTTCTAAAGTTGATTCCTCTCCTCCTGTTTCTCCTATTCCTTCTCCTCCTGTTTCTCATGTTCATCCTCCTCCAGAGCTCAGAAGATCTTCTCGTGCTTCCGTTGATTCCTCTTGCTTTCATACTTTGTCGAGTGCTTGCCAAACTTCTTCATTTGTTAATCTTGCTGATCTTTCTCCTGATTCTCAGCAGCTTCTTCTCAATCTTGACTCTGTTCAGGAACCTTCTTCTTATCAGGAGGCTACTCAACATCCTGCTTGGAAAGAGGCTATGTCTAAGAAATTTACTGCCTTAGAGCGTAATCAAACTTGGGAGGTCATGCATCTACCTAAGGGTAAGAAGGCTATTAAATGCAAATGGGTGTATACAGTCAAGTATAATGTTGAAGGCACAGTTGAACGCTACAAAGACGTTTGGTTGTACATGGTGATACTCAGAAAGCTGGCATTGATTATAATGAAACTTTCTCCCCTATCGTCAAAATGAGTACTATTCGTAGTCTTGTTGCTGTTGCAACCAAACGACATTGGGGTTTATATCAGGTGGATGTTAATAATGCATTCTTACATGGGATCTTGATGAAGACATTTATATGAGTCCTCCTCCTGGCATGCCATTATCCTCTCCTGATCATGTTCTTAAACTCAAAAGGTCTCTTTATGGTTTGAAGCAGGCTTCTCGGGAGTGGTATGTCAAGCTTTCTGATGCACTCAAGACTAAAGGGTATATGCGTTCTCCCAATGATTATTCTTTGTTTTCAAAGACCACGGGAGATTCTGTTGTTCATGTGGCTGTTTATGTGGATGACATTCTTCTCATGAGTAATAATGAACAGGAGATGTCTGCTTTAAAGGCTTTCTTACATTCCACTTTTCAAGTCAAATATCTTGGAAGCCTTAACTATTTTTTGGGCATTAACGTTCTCAAGTTTGCTTCTGGTCTCATTATGACTCAATGTAAATTTGCAAAGGATCTATTGAACGAGTTTCCTACGGACGACGTTTCTTCTGTTTCGTCCCCTTTGCCTTCGCATTTACAACTCAAGCTCAGTGAGGGTCAGGTTTTTTATGATCCTTTGGCCTATCTTCGGCTTGTCGGTAAACTCAACTATCTCACTCACACTCGGCCTGATCTTGCTTTTGCGGTTCAGTTTCTTAGCCAATTTATGAGTGGTCCGCGTGTTCCTCATTGGGATGCCGCGTGGCATACTCTTCGATATGTCAAGCGAACTTGTTCTTAAGGATTGTTTTAATGACAATTCCGATTTTCTTTATCTGCTTATTGTGATTCTGATTGGGCGGCTTGCCCTAATACTCGACGATCTGTGAGTGGCTATTTCATTTCTCTTGGGGGAAGTCCTATTTCTTGGAAGTCCAAGAAACAAGATACTATTTCTCTTAGCTCTGCTGAAGCTGAGTATCGATCTCTTCACCGGGTCACACAGGAACTTGTTTGGTTAACTCGTTTGTTTGTGGAATTTCAGCTTCCCAACCTTACTCTGGTTCCTCTCAAGTGTGATAGTCAGGCGGGCATTCACATCGCTAAGAATCCTGTTTTTCATAAGCGCACTAAGCATATTGTGTTGGATTGTCATTTTGTCCATGAGAAGCTTTAGGAGGTTTGATTCTACTTTCTCATACGCGTACTTCCGATCAACTTGCGGATTTATTCACCAAGAGTCTTGTTGGTTAACCGCATTCGGCTATCATTTCCAAGTTGGGGTTGTATACACCTCCAACTTGGGGGGTGTTGGGAGAAACTAGCAGTTGGATAGTTTCGCTTGATAGCTTAGCTTGATAGTTTCACTTTGTTTAGCTAGTATCGCTTCTTTGCTTGATTTACAGTATATAAACATTTTTGTAATCATTATTTGAGTTATCAATCAAAATCATCCCCCCTTCTCTATTATTTCTCTCTCGTTTCAGTTTCATTCTCTCTATCACAACAACCTTCAAGTATTTTAAGTATCGGACTCTTTAGTTTTTGTGGGCATTAAGTCAATTTATCAGTTCAAACTTCAAAACGACATCGACTATTCACTTTTATTCTAACCACTTGACTACTATGATACTATACCCGACTTTAGTTTTTAGTTATCTTGTTAGTTGTTACACTTTTTATGTTCATTTTTTTACATTTATGTATGAATTAGATTGTTAAAATTTTAGAAATGTATTTATAAAATTGAATTCTTGTAATTTTTTGTTTTTATTTTTCTAATTCGGTTTATTCGAATTCGATTCGAACTCGAATAAACAATTCTTATTCGAATTCAAATCTATTCAAAATTTCAAATTCGAATAATTCGATTCAAATAAACCGTTTCGATTCGATTGAATACCCCTAAACACAATCATATTCGTTAAAACCAAGGTAAAGTATTATTATTTACATAATAATATTTCCTTAAAAGATAATGCATTGATATAACTTTTGGGAAGATTTGAGAAAAAAAGGGGAAAGGAAAAGTAAAGTGGATGAAACTTTTGAAAAGTATGGTTCGTACATATGTAAAAGAAGACCGTCTTAATTGAATTTGAATTAAATTAAATCAATTCAATTTTGCTAAAGCAGAAGTTAGATGACTTTGACATTTTGTTAGTTTGCTGTTTTTTTCTTTTAACTTTTAAATATTTGAGTAATTATAAAATGTATATTTGATAATAAACTTAAATGTTGCCATTAGTACTTTAATCTAGTTTCTTTTATAAATCATGAGAAATATTCTACGAATGAAACATGTTAGGAATGTAATTTAGATTCCAATTAATTGAATTCTAGATAACCAAATGGACTGTTAATGAAATATCGGCTTTGATGAAAGCTCATCATACGTCGACGGACTTAGCTAATTTCATATGTAACTTATAGAATAATTAGTATAGAACTGAACTTATAAAAGTTCGTTAATCATCAACGCTGAACAATGAAGACTAGCCACACATGTTGATGACTGTATAATCAAAATCTCATAATACTTCAATTAAACGATTTTCATGGCCGTATTTTTTTTTTTGGATAAACATATAATACTACTATTAAAAAATATCATTGACGTAACTTAAGTTATAATTCAAGTTATCTTTGATTTAATTTGTGGAACAGATTTGGGCTTTTGATCTGGATTGAGGGGCACAAACACTATAACTAATATGAAATAGACTTAGTGAGCCGAAATCAATAGTTTTGAGCAAAAAAATAGGGACGCCTGAGCTCCCTGGCCCCTTATATGTTCCGCCCCTGATTATTATTAGCTTTAGCAACCCATAATCATACGTATTAAGTGGGAAAACTCTTGTAAACTTAGATATTTCATCGTGTCGAGTAAAATAAAATATTGACTGCACCCACGTAGTACAAACTTTAATGACACAAGTTGCAAGCTTCTTGTTGCATTCATTCATATGGATATAGTGGCGGATACACGGAGCAATTACACAACGTGTGAACTTGGCCTTCAAGATTCGTGGGACTTAAGTTATGTTTATAAAAAAGCTACCACTTTTTAATAAAAAAAGAAAACGACTGCACGAAAACTAGAAAAATAAAAATAAACTTGAAGCTTGTTTTTGGGCACATATATAAAATAATTGTATCAGGTACATATATTATATGCATAAACTTATTTGAGAGTTGAACCAATCGGTTGTCATTGGAGATTTGTTCATATAAAACTTACTTCTTTATCCTATCTTTATTTGCAGCCAAATTAAGTTTCTCTCTTTTGTTTTTCCACTCAAGGAGGATGGGAACACAAATACAAAAAAGAAAAAAAAATCTTAAAAGAAATGATAGAATATTGCACCAAACCTTTTTTTTACAGGGTGATATACGATTAAATTTTAGAAAACTGAAATTGACCGTTTAGAAATTATTTTGAGTGCTTAAATAGAAGCATAAGTCACTCAAATAAAATATTATTCATGTGTTTTTACCGTAAATTTTTTTATAATTATAAAAATTGTGGGAAAAAAGTCAACAACAAAATCAAAGCTCATGGAATTGGGGTTTAATTTGCCTCAAAATCAAAGCTCATTGAATTGGGGTTTGTTTTTCAGGCAAACCGACAATGACTTTTTGTCAAATGAACCGTCTTATTGATACGTTTACGTCTATTACTTATCTACGCAGAATCTGTTATCTCTTGGATCAACTATGTATCATCACAATAAAGACTTACTTGTTGCATAAGGTTTATATAGGCGAGTTATCATACGAAGGATACGAAGTCACGAGAATGCGACATGTGTACTTGGGCGATAGGTAAATTCGTTCGTGCCAGAATCACGTACAAAAATTACATAATTATGCACACTATAAAATAATTATACAACCATATATAACTAATTGCGTACAAATAATAACGCTACATATATATACATAAGTACACAACTTATATAAAATAATTACGCAACATATATGATAATAACGCAACCTATATTTATAATTACACACAATGATAATCATGCACGATATACACAAAGTACATCGTCGTTTTTTTAAAATAAGTCAATTTTTTGTGTAAAAAAATTTATAGCAAGACCGTATTCAAGTTAAAGAGAATAAAATGTTCGATTTTATGATGTAGTTTAAAAAAAAATAACGTCGTATAAAAAAGTTATACGTGTTTAAAAGAATACGAGAAGTTGAAAAAAAGTTAATAATTGGTATGCTATTTCAATTTATTTCTCCAAACATTTTTCACACATAAAATATTGCGACATCCACTTCCTCTTAACCGTTTATTAATTTTTATTAATGGTTCAAAATCTTTCATATAGATAAAACCACTTTCTTTTTAAACCTTTTTCTATATATATTATTAATTATCCATTATTAATAATCATTATAAACTAGGTTAAAATCCCGTGTATTACACTAGATTGTATATTAAAAAATATAAAACTTATAAATTTGTAAATACGTAATAACTTGTCAGACTATTATTATCGTCTCGAGATATACCGGGTTGAAATGTGTGTGTATATAACAAATTAGTATTTTTCTTTAATTATTTATATTTTGATTTCCAATATATTTTTATTTAATATAATTAGTATTCTTCTTTAATAATGTATTTATAATATCATTATTATTTAATAAGATAGATGTGCATTTATTAGGAGAGAGAGACGGGAAAATGAATGTGAGAAGGCATGAGAAAATGACAAGTGTCCACATTAAACCTTTATTTATTAGTATAGATTATCCATTATTAATAATCATTATAAACTAGGGGTGTTCATCGGATTTTGTAATCGAGTTTCGGGTTAATCGGGTCGGGTTAATTGGTTTTTTTGTAAATGGAATCTAACCCAAATACCAACCTAATAAGATTCGGTTAATCGGTAATCGGGTTTAAACGGGTCGGTGTGTACGGTAATTGGGTTACTAATTGAGCTTCTAAAATGTGTTTTTCTTATATTTTGGGCTTAAATGAGCTGTTAAAAAAGAGATTATTTAACGCTTAATGAGTTGAAAAATGGGTTAGAAACTTCAGCTCTTATTAGACAAAGTTTGCCCAAAGAAACGTAATATAAAAACTTAAAAAACTGAAACTGAAATCAATTTTTAAAGACTAAAAATAATACGTTGGACTTTTAGAGTCATCTACAAGTTGAAATCAACTTTCATGTGTACTAATCGGCTTTGAATGTTTTATTCAGCAACCATTCTGTCGCAATCTCCTAATCAACAACCTAGAAAAATAGTCGGGTAAGTTTAAATGCTTATTCGGGTTTCTCGGGTTAACCCTGATTTATTAATTTTGTAAATATGCACGCCGATGTGTGCTATTTATTTATTAATTTTGTATGTTTTGAACTTTTATGATTAATTTTTTTTTCTTCATATTTTAAGCAACACAATATTTTATAAAATTATTATGTCAACACAGCTAACGAATTATTTTATGCAACAGTGCCCTATTTTAAGCTGAGAATTATTTCCAAATGCAGCTCCACACGTTCCCCTCCTTATAAATATCCCTGCTACCAAATACCTTCTCTCATTCACATTTTTTCTGCATTCAAAAGTAATTTCTAGGGATTGCTGCACCAATAAGAATATGCAGCAGGAACAAATTGATGAGCTAGGGTTCTGTCCTAGCTTTAGCTGCTATTCTTCCGATAGTCTAGCCTCCACGGCCGCCGCTACAATCCGTAGCCAATTACTGCAACAACGAGCGGATAGATTTCACGAAGTAGATGAAGATCAATTCGAGTTCTCACTTGTGCTCGGAGACGAAGAATTGTCCGCCGACGATTTCGCTTCTAACGGCCGTACGGTTTTTCCTCTTTTTAACCGTGATATACTGATTCAGAATGAGGTAGATCGTGTTGTTGAAGAAGAAATCGGTTGTTCGGTTTCGTCGGAGAAGTTGTTTTTCAACGAACGGGACGAATCTGCTTCTTCGTCGTCGGACGAATCGGACGGTGAAACTCCGGGAGTATTCTGTGTCTGGAGACATAAAACGGATGCCGGAGCATCTCCTCTTAGCAAATGTAAAAAGAGCAGTTCTACCGGATCAGGATCAAAACGGTGGAGAATTAGAGATTTACTCCGGCGGAGCAATAGCGAAGGGAAGGAGCCGTCGGTGTTGTTGACTCATAAGAAGGTCGAGATTCCGAAACAAAAACGGAGTTCCTGCGAAGTCTCCACCGTCGCCGGAAAATCGAAACCGTCATCGCCGTCGATTCACGAATTGTTCTACGCGCAACAACGAGCTAAACGAGAAGGTGGTAAGAGGAAATCGTATTTACCATATAGGCAAGGGTTGGTAGGGTTCTTCAGCAATGCCAACGGGTCGGGTATGAAATTGCCCTTCTAGATCAAACCCAAGTTTGTTCTTTATATTTAAATCTGTTATTGCGAGCCAGGGATTCCACTTATATTTATTTTAAAATATATTTCGCTCCGACTATGTTTAGTTAATAGTAATTATATTTCATAAATATATTAAATAGAATTTAGATGAATATATATAATGGTTTGGGTTTTCAAAGAAGAATGCAAGTTCTGAGACGAATTTACATTTACTGATCTTACAAAATGCGACTGTTGATTATAAGATTACCTTTCCAAGTTTTTTTCTGGTGTTATTTATTGTTTAGGAATTGGGACTGTGCAATAAAATAGAAAAGTGGTTGTGAAGAATTTGATTTAAAATATCAAAGTATTTCAATATATCGCCGTTAAAAAAAAAGAACTTTGACTGGTCATGTTCTCACAACCGAACTGGTTGATTAAGTGACTAGATTTTCAAAGGCTACTAACGTTATCCACTTGTTGAACCATTTCAAATCAATCATTATTTTTTTTTAACATTTCTATTTAGCATAGGGGTGTTCATCGGGTTTTTTCATCGGGTTTCGGGTTATTCGGTTCGGGTTATTTGAGTTTTTTGTTATAAGAATTCAACCTGTTTACCAACTCAAATAAGATTCGGGTTAAACGGTTTCGGGTTTATTCGGGTCAGGTTAATCGGTATTCGGGTTTCTAAATACAAGTTGCAACGCATACCTTATTATTTAACTTAACATGATATTTATTAAATAATAAGAACAAAATGTCAAATAAAAACACTCTCAATATGATTTTTCATTCAATCCAATGCACTAAACACGTATATTAACTAAAAAAACATCAAATAAAATAAGCATAAAACCAAAGTGTATCAACCAATCGTATAAACTAAAAAAAATACAAATCGTATCAACCAATAAACTTATTAACAGTGTTCACTCTTCATATTTTCACCTTCATATCCGCTCGTCCGTTTTCAATCATATATTAAAAAAAAGTGAAATAAAATCAGTGCTGTAAAAATTGCTAGGCGCTAGTTGGGCGTTGGGGTAGGGCCTAGGCCTAGGCGGGATTAATCGAATTGGAATTTATATATGTAATTTTCAGTTTTTTATATATATACACACATTTTTATATGTAATTTATTTAAAAATGTTCATTTTTAAACCACATCAAAGGTTTTTGCCGAAAATTTCAGGTTTTCGCCGGAATGTTCTCCGGAATCTGGTCGCCTAGGACCGCCTAGGCTTTATTTGGACCGTCTAGCGATTTTTGGACCGACTAGGTCAAAATTCCTCCTTACCAGACCGCCTAGCGATTAATCGGCGCCTAGGCGCGATTTTTACAACACTGAATAAAATAAACATTGAAAATGTTTAGATGTATATTGAGATAAGATTACAAATAACTATTAATAATAAAATACCTTTTTATTATTATTCGGGTTAATCGGGTTAACCCGATTAACCTTATTTTAACCCAATTACCAAACCGAATACTATCTTCGGGTTCGGGTTCCATCTTAAACGGTTTCGGGTTGTTCGGGTTCCATCGGTAATTTGGGTCGGGTTCGGTATTCGGGTTTCGGGTAAAATGAACACCCCTATGTTTACCCCGAACTTCGCGGGGAGCGCGGTCATTTTTTTTTCCGCATAGTACAACAGGAGTTTGGTCGTCAGCGATTCGACTCGTAAAAAACCATAAAAGTGAACACCAATACAGGGTACGATGAACACAACACCACTAACGATGTTCTTCACTCATAAGCGGGGAGGTTTGTCACGGCACATACATGGTTAGGGCGCTCGATATAGCGTACGACACGAATAAAATACACTCGATTTTGAATATAACACGTTTTTTTAAAAAATTATCACGGAATGTTCACGAAAAATATCCAAAAGCTGCCACACGTTCAAATTTTTTTAAAAAGGTAACCAACGAAAGTTATAACAGTAAAACAAGATATTATAAAATGAAACGTGTTAAAAGTGTATATTATATATATATATATATATATATATATATATTTATTATAAGGGCTGAAAACGGAATAATACATGCAAGAACATATATCGCTACAGCGTAGAAAAAAAAATGTCTAGATTTTCGGTACGAATCCGTTTAAAAAAATTATACATGCAAATTAAAAAAAAATAAAACTAAAATAAGCCACGCGTTCCGTTGTTTTTTTAACTTAACGAACGAAAGCTATTATAAGAAAACAATATTAATAGAAAATTATGTGGCTAAAAAACGGTAAATATATATATTAGAAGGGGTTAAGACGGTAATTAATCACTCAGGGAGAGTTACGCGTAAGATGACGTGCTAGTAAAACAGAACGTGAATGAACGTAAAAAAAATTAAAATAAAAAACTGAAACAAAAATGTAAAATCAAAATGTTAAAAAAAAATCCACCTCTTCATACGTGGATGATACCAATGGCCTTATATAGCCAGCAAAAGCACACAAACTGACTTGGATACTTGACTTGATACGTAAACGTTTTAAACACACTTAAAACAAACTTTTATAATACAATACCTTGATTTATGTTACAACAGATGATTGACTCTAACACTTGAAATACTTGACTTGGATACTTGACTTGATAAGGAATTTCAGATTTGAGGTATGCTCACTCTGAGAAACCTTGACACACTAAATGGCCTTATATAGCCAGCAAAAGCACACAAACTGCCGTTTAGACGGCTACCAAACAAACAAACGGACGTTTTAAAGGACAATAATTAGTGCGGGTGCGCATCGTGGGCCCCATAGCCAACTAATTCAATTGCCTTTTTACAAAGCCGCCATAAAACGATAAAAATACAGACAAACTGGTGGGACCTTCTTTATTTTAAAGACGTGATAATGGTGGGGTTCTTCCATCAAAGTCACGATAGTGGTGGGTACCTTTGCTTTTACTTTCTTTGTCTATAATAATTTCGGGAAACACCTCATGCGTGACGTATCTCCCATCTTCTAGAACTGATGCAAAATACTGCTTCTTTAGTACTGGGCCTAAGTATCCTTCGGCCCGATAATACCACCTTTGTTTGGGTTGCTCAAAAATGGGTGAGGCTAATTCTTTGGGCTTCCCAGTCTTGAATGATCTCATCCATATGGGCTGTTGATCTGAGCCCATTTGGTCTCCAGTCTCCTCTCGCATTGTCTCCTCCTGAGCCTGTTTCAAAGTAGATTCTTCTGACACCAAGCATTGCTCTGAAAATGAGCAGATGTCCAAGGATTTCTTCATACTGGTTGCACAAGAGTCTTCAGACTTCATCATGTTGTTCTGCTGCTCTTGCCATATCCACTGGTTCTGCTGATATCGGTGGTAATCCCTGGGCAATGAGATACTGGACACGATATAGACTGAATGGTTGATAATTATCAACAACTCCTTACAGGAACACTGTCATCAATTATCAACCATTCAGTCTATATCGTGTCCAGTATCTCATTGCCCAGGGATTACCACCGATATCAGCAGAACCAGTGGATATGGCAAGAGCAGCAGAACAACATGATGAAGTCTGAAGACTCTTGTGCAACCAGTATGAAGAAATCCTTGGACATCTGCTCATTTTCAGAGCAATGCTTGGTGTCAGAAGAATCTACTTTGAAACAGGCTCAGGAGGAGACAATGCGAGAGGAGACTGGAGACCAAATGGGCTCAGATCAACAGCCCATATGGATGAGATCATTCAAGACTGGGAAGCCCAAAGAATTAGCCTCACCCATTTTTGAGCAACCCAAACAAAGGTGGTAATATCGGGCCGAAGGATACTTAGGCCCAGTACTAAAGAAGCAGTATTTTGCATCAGTTCTAGAAGATGGGAGATACGTCACGCATGAGGTGTTTCCCGAAATTATTATAGACAAAGAAAGTAAAAGCAAAGGTACCCACCACTATCGTGACTTTGATGGAAGGACCCCACCATTATCACGTCTTTAAAATAAAGAAGGTCCCACCAGTTTGTCTGTATTTTTATCGTTTTATGGCGGCTTTGTAAAAAGGCAATTGAATTAGTTGGCTATGGGGCCCACGATGCGCACCCGCACTAATTATTGTCCTTTAAAACGTCCGTTTGTTTGTTTGGTAGCCGTCTAAACGGCAGTTTGTGTGCTTTTGCTGGCTATATAAGGCCATTTAGTGTGTCAAGGTTTCTCAGAGTGAGCATACCTCAAATCTGAAATTCCTTATCAAGTCAAGTATCCAAGTCAAGTATTTCAAGTGTTAGAGTCAATCATCTGTTGTAACATAAATCAAGGTATTGTATTATAAAAGTTTGTTTTAAGTGTGTTTAAAACGTTTACGTTTCCGCATATGCAAAAATACCATTTTGGTATCAGAGCTCTGTTACACTGTTGGAGCTCTAAATTTTCAAATTCTAGATCCAGGAAAGGGTTGATCATGCCATTTTAATCTGTTGTACTTTTGAAAATCTAAAAGAAAAGTTTGAAGTTATCTGAAAATTTCATTTTATAAAAATAATTTAAAAAAGGGATAGCCAAGAGGGTGTTGAGGAGCATCAGTAAGACTCCGTGTATCCCATGCAACTATCATGATTAAACTATCTTTGTAAAAGAAAAATTTTTAGAAAAACGATAACTAATCGGACCAGTTTTCATAAAACTAGAATCTTTAGTTAGTAGGTAATTGTTTGAAGAGCGCCAATATCCTCAGTCTGAAAAGATTGCAGCGCATAGTATTGGAGGGCCTCAGGCTTTTATCAAAACCTTAAGGAAAGATTTGAAATAATATACAAATTTATAAACCAAAAGACGGTTGAGCTAGCTCCTGGTGAGGTTTATTTATGAACTATGTTATTTAAATGACTTCTGAAAGATTTGAAAAATCAATTACAGATTGGTATGAGAAAACCCGATCCAAGGATTTAGAATATCTTAATCTTGAAATACCAAAACCAAAACATCTTATTTTTGAATCAAAAGAAAACCTAGAGTTAAAGTTTGATTGTTTTCATAAAAGTTCAAAAGCAGTTCATGAAATAGGGTCTAGTAATGGTCAAGGAAACTTATTAGTAGATTTGTGTTTAAGAATTACTAATAATATAGACGTAATTTTCGACAGAATAAGTCTATTATCTAGAGTCAGCCTAAAACATTTCCATACCCTGAGAGAAACCCTAAGTATAACACAGGAAAAAATTGAAAAACACCAAAAAGAGAGTAGCGAAAACTTTGAAAAGATCAAAAATCAGTTATTGGCACACGAGCCATTAACCAAAAGGCAAGTTCGTGAATTGGTGGTTGAAATATCTCAACAACCAAAGATAATTGAGGACGAAGCAATAAAGCTAACGGAAGAATTAAAAGCTCAAGTTCGCAAGATTGAAGATTTGATCCAGGAAGTGAAATCTTTCTTGATTTCATGAGTTGGGCCATAACTGCTCAATCAGAGAGTTACAAGCAAATAATTGAAGCAGTTGAGTCAATAGAAGCACCAGCAGTAGGGTTCTCAAAACTGCAACACAGCAAACGGGGATCACGATAAAACAAAACAACTTTATCATCCAAGCAATCACAAACTTGTCGGAAGAACTCAAGACGGTCAAAGAAGACGTCAAAGAATTAAGACGAGAAATCCAACGAGGAAAGGCACCAACAGTAGAAAACGAACAACTTCTTGAAGAACTCAATAAGAAGTTAGAAAAGCTCTCAATTGGAGGAGAAAAGTTACATAAACCAAAAGGGCCATATTACGTTTTCAAGGATCCCTACAAAATCCTGAAAGAAGAATAGGATAAACAAAGGGAGAAATGAGCATTCGAAGAGAAGGAATGGTTTTTGGTGAAAGACCAAGAACAGAGACAGTGGCTAACCAGGAAGACCAGATCAGAGACTACAGACGATTCCAAAGAATACGAAATAATATGCAAAGATGGGTGCCAACAGGAGGATTCAGAAGAACTGTGGAAAGCCAACTAGATCCAGAAGCAGAATTAAGAATATCACAAGCCAGAAGAGCAAGTCTTGTCCCAGCTGAAACACTATATGATGAAGGATCAAGGGCCACTAGACACCGTGTCTATCAACATTATAGTGAAGAAAGAATATTGGTGACAGCTGAAGGTCAGCAGGAGGACCTAGGATTCGTTAATGAACAATCCTACAATGAACTAATTAGAAGCGGCTTACAACATGTTCATCTAGGACTCATGATGATCAGAGTCCATGCCTTACACAGAAGAGACGCCGGAACACAAGTTCTCATAGTCCTAAGGGATACAAGGTGGGCAGATGACAGAGCCATCATTGGAACTATGGAAGTCGATATGACCAGGGGAACACAATTGGTGTATATAGCCCCAGATCTGATGATGTCTATACATGATTTCTATAATCATGTACAAATATCCATCCAAACAAGAGGATATGAAGAGTTTACTGGAGAATCAAATCTCTTGATAACAAGAGCAATGGTAGGAAGGCTGACAAATACAAGCTTTGCAGGATTCAGATACAACATACAAAGAGTCGCTGAACACTTGGCGACCAGTGGAATCCAGGCTGTGTCAGGAGAATCCAGAACCATAATTGAACTCCAAGGACAAAGATGGTTGCTTAAACCATCAAAGAAGAAAACAGTAAAAGTCCCATCACGAGTTAGTACCGGGTCAAGGCTAGATGGTACTCTGTCTCTAAGATTCTCATAATACAAGTCAGCCAGAGAAACAGGAGAGACAAGCAGAAGAACAGGTGAAGAAAACGAAGAAGAAGAGATACTGATGCAAGAAACTGGAGCAGCAGTACTCTCAGAATACATTGATTTCGACCTATTAAGAAGCATGCACTTCGCAAAACCAGAGTTACCGGTAGAGGTCAGGGAACTAATCTATAAAAAGGTTAATGTTCAAGAAAGAGACCCACTGAGAGAAGCAGCTCTCGATGAATGGGAAGATGCTGAGTTACAAGAAAGACGAAATAACCCAAGGCCAAGAAAAGGGTCAAGAAGACACAAAAATTGGGGAACTTTGGGACAGCCATCAGGAAGATATGATTATTATGTGAATTACAGTTATAAAACTGTAAGTCCCATAGAAGAAATCATAGCAACAGGTTGGGAAGATGAACCTGAAAAGGAACCTGAAAAGATGGGTTGGTCACAAACGCATGCTGAATCATCCTCTGAATCTGACGATTCAGAAAACAATAATAATCGACATGTTCAATGGGATGAATCAGAACAAGGAAGCGATTGTAATGATCAGGACGAGGCCAATGATGAAGATGATGAGGATGAAGAGTTATGGTGGCTCCAAAATGAAGAAAGCAATATAGAAGCAGAGATGCCATACCCTCTCATGAAAAATAATGAAGAAAACACTGAGAAAGTGCTAACTATTCAAGAAGACTTACTAGAAATGGAGTATCCACTCCTGACTAGTATGATGAAACAGGAGGTTGGCGCCTCATCAGTAACATCAGCCTATAGACCGCCACAAGATCAAACAATGCAACCACCAGGATACCCACCAGCCACGGGTAAAGGAATCCCAGATATCAGCTCAACAAGCTTTAACCTAAACAAAAAGGTTGAAAGCTATGGAAAAAGGGTGGAAAACTATTGGTCATTACCACCAGCACAGGCAACAACGGGTGCAATGTTAGTCTTGCCAGCTGACATAGGAAAGTACACTGATGTAATTGACAGATGGGAGTCAATTACATTAAATTACATTGATGATCCAAACAAATCATGGCCAACACCTAGATCAAAGGTTGACTGTATTGAAAACCTTTTGGGGGAAGATGAAAAGAAAATATGGATCCAATGGAGAATGGCGTATGATGATGAATACCAACAGCTCTTAAAAATCACTGATGATACACACAATATTACTTCACAAATAAGAAGAGTTATTCTCCTCAGTGATGCTGCTCAAGGAAGTACTGAAGAACAAGAGATGGCGAACAATGACCTTGAAAGACTGGTGTGCCATTAAGTCAAAGACTTATTCCAGTACATGAATGAATATAAAACTTTAGCGGCGAAATCAGGAAGGATGTTTATTGGGCCAGAGTTATCAGATAAATTCTTCAGAAAAATGCCGCCTGCTGTTGGAAAAGAAATTGAAGAAGCCTTTAATAAAGAAAAACCGGGTGTAACAGTTGGGGTAATGCCCAGAATATACTTCGCTCACAGATACTTAACAGAATTATGCAAGAAGGCTCAATTGCAGAGGGAACTGAAAGATTTACAATTCTGCAGAGAAGTATATATACCTGGAAGTTACAGGGATAGAACGAAAAGGCTAGGACTGAGAAAATCTAAAACCTACAGAGGAAAACCACACAACTCACATGTTCGTGTGTTCAAATCAAAGCATGGTGATCGCATGAAGAAATGCAAATGCTATATATGTGGAAGAGAAGGTCATTTTGCACGAGAATGCAAAAGCAAGATAAGCAATGTTGAAAGAGCTAACGCCTTCCAAAATCTAGATCTGCCTGACAACTATGATGTTCTATCAGTAGATCAAGATGAACCAGAAAGTGATGCAATTTGCAGCATGTCAGAAGGAGAACAGACAAGCTTTGCTTCAGTTATACAAGAATGGGCTTTTGCAGTCATCATAGAGGATGACATGGTTGATGAAGAATTATATGTCACAACAATCAACAAAGCATCATGGAGGCCAGAAGTAAAGCTCCCCGTTCAACAGGAATTATGCTATCACAGTTGGGAACATGAACAATCCCAACAGAAGGAAAACTGTAAAATCTGCAAAAGTGATATCAGGCAAAACATTCGGGGAAATTGTAAAAATTGTGGTCTTATCATATGCATGCTATGTGCAAAAGCATACTATGATATAGACATACAAAGACTCCCGAAACCACAAGCAATAAATCAGAATGAACTGGTACATGAGCTAATGAAGCAATGTTTGGCGCTACAACAGGAAGTCTCGCGGTTAAAAGCAATCATAAAAGATGATTTGATGATTCAACTCGAGAGAGAAAGGGAGCAATTAGAAGAAATCGAAGAAATGGCTGAAATAACGGAAGAAGAAGATGACAAAACAAAAGAAGAAATCGTTGCAACTTCCCAATTTCAGATACAAGAACGAAGAAATAGACTATATAACATTATAGTTTATTTATTTATGTAATTTTTTTTAGTTATTAATGAAAGCTTTTATTTAATTTTTAATTATCTTTATTTTTTTAATGCATAATCATATTATTTGTATTTAAAAAATAACAAGAATGATACGACAGTGACTAGTGAAAACCGTTTCCATGGTATAGTATAGAGAAATATGGCAACTGAAAGTTGTGATAAACAGTGGAACCATGCCTAATAGCCTAAAAGTGATGGTATGTATCAAATCTTTTTATTTTTTCTTTACTTCAAATGTCTTATTTTACACTTTCGTATTTTGTAAACATTACCAAGTTCATACCAAAAGATAAAGGGATAATTTCATATACCCCTCTACAAACTTGTTTAATTACATATATATATACCTAACCTAAAATCAAAATTACATATACTCCCCTACAAACTTGTTTAATTACATATATATCCAACCTAAAATCAAAATTACATACATCTTATTCCTTAATCATAAAAATATCAATTTTACCCATTTAACTTATTTTCTTAAAAATAATTTATAGAATATTTATTTTGCCCTTACTTTTACTAAAAATTTAAAATTTCATATTTATGCAGTTTTCTAACTTAGTTTTTTTGGCATTTTTTATTGTTTTTTTCCCGTGTTTATAGGATTTTTAATACGTTTTCTACTATTTTTTTTCATCTCTTAGAGTTTTTCTTTCGTTTTTTTTGTGTTTATACTTATTTTGTTTTATGTAAAATCTACTCTTCTTCATTACAATATTGGAGTAACAATCACCAAAAATTACAAACAATGCCAAAATGCTTAAACCAAACATCAAAGTTTTAACCAATTACTCTTCCAAAAAATCATGTAAAAAAACAATCACCAAAAACTACGAGTAACAATCGTCAAAATGCAAAAACAAATGTCAAAATTTTAACCAATTATGCAACCGCGATTTTGGCGATTGTTTTTAGACATGATTTTTTGGTACCGTAATTGGTTAAAACCATGACATTTGGTTGACGACTATTGCTCGTAATTTCGTGTAAATGTTACTCTAATATTGTAATGAAGAATAGTAGATTTACAGGGACGAAATAAAATAATTAGAAACACAAAAAAATAAAAACGAAATAAAAACAGGAAAATTCGTAAAAAAAATCAGTATAAAACGTATTAAAAATCTTGTAAAAACAAAAAAAAAACAGTAAAAAGGCAAAAAAATAACTAAGTTAAAAAATGGGTAAATACGAAATTTAAAAGTTTTGTAAAACTAAGGGTAAAATAAGTTATTCAATAAATTATTTATAATAAAATTAATTAAAATGGGTAAATTTGATATTTTTATTGTTAAGGAATGGGATATGTGTAATTTTGATTTTGGGTTGGGTATATAAGTATTTAAACGTGTTAAGAGTTTTGGGTTAAATTCGATGAGTCTATGAACTAAAACATTTAATAATGAGGTCGCCGGGTCAATATGGTGTCCTTGTGATTGTGTGAGCTAGAGGTAAGAGGATGATTGTTGTGTGTCGTGTTATGAGTTAGTCGGAGTGAGTCGGAATATGAGTTAGCTATTTATGGGTTTAAGTAGGATGTGTTATCCTGATTAGATGTGTGTGGTGCTTACTTAGCTATCGGGTTGTGTAAATGCTAGTACGTTGTTATGTGCTTTGTGTTGTTTTCTGTTTACATTGTTGTCTTTATGACACGGTAAACGGGATTGTGGAGGACGAGGTCCTTCGGGAGATCACCAAAGGTGACAATGTCCAACTGGATAACAATGAGCTCGGGGTGCGTCGAACGCCCTGACGAGGGTGCATGTGACGAGGTGTGTGTTTTTATACATTTATGAGGTGATTTAATTGCATGCAAGTATTGATTTATATATATTGTGTTGAATTGATATTGTTGTGGTGTTGAGCATTAGATTGGTCGTTGTGTCGGGAGGATGACGTTGTTTTTACAACTGTTGTGTCAGTTGACTTGCGAGAGTCTTGGTAAAGGCGGGTTAAGTCGAGGTCCAGGGGTTGATCGTGCTAACCAGGTTTCGGGTTAATACGTGTGGTAGATTACGAGCCGGTAGTGTAGTAAGTTCGATCCATGTAGGTGAGACTTACTGGGTTATAATTATGGGATAAGTCTTGGGTGGTGAACTGTTATGGGAGAGCATAAGATAACATGGGTTATCTTTATGTCAATAAATTATGAAACCATTTTATAAGGACTCGGATGTCCTGAGTCGTGAAAACTAATATTTGTGACGAGCAATGGTTTTTATTTAAATTAAACTATTAGAACTCATTCAGCGTAGCTGACTTTGTATGTACGTTAGATTGTTTTGCAGGTGAGCTTCGTTGTCGACGTATCTTGGCTTGGGAGCGGTGCTACTCAGATTAGTGTGTAGGCATTCGTGAGGTAATGTTAATAACGATAATGTGTAACAAAGATGATTATTATTTTTAGAAGACTTCCGCTGTATGTTTGATAGTTAAAACGAGTACTTTTAAAGAGAATACATAGGGATGAGAACTAACTGTAGGGTGCCCGGTTTGGGGCCTTACACTTTCTTTCTCATTGTTTATAAAACATATAGTTAAATAAAGTTGTTCTTTATTCTTTCTCTTGTTTATAAAACGTTTAGTTAAATAAATCGTTTCTTTCTTGTCTTTCTGTTTATAAAACGTTTAGTTAAATAAACCGTTCCTTTCTTATCTTTCACGTTTAAGTAATAAAATACATTTATTATAAACGTCTAATACTGAGTATGCACACCATTCTAACATGCTGGCAACGGGTTAACTGGTGTTGTTCGAAATATGGATTGATAGTCGAATATAGAGGTGCACAAACCGGATTTTTTTCGGATCTGGATCGGATCCATCAACGAAAGTCAACGACCGGACACAGTGGAACCAGTTCCGGATCGGATCCGTTTTGGGAGTGAAGACGTGGAACCTATTGGGACCGGACCGGACATTTGGAACCGGACCGGACAAAAAAAACCGGTTCCACCGAATTAAAAAAAAACAATTTTTAAAAAACAAACAAAGACACACTATAAAATACACGTTTTATTTATTTTTTTAAGTGATTTAACACAAGTTCGTTCAAAAAAGTTACAAAAAACATAATAGAATCACAAAATATATATTATTTATTGTGACTCGTTCTTCGTCGTCTTTGTCCTCGTAACATCAGTTTTCAATCTTCTTCGCTTGAGATACGTTGGGCTTCATCATAAGCTTGTTCTTCGTCTGAAAGTGAATTCGCCGCCCCTTGTTCTACTTCGAACTCGTGTATTTCTTGTTCAATGTAAAGCTCGCCTTCTAGTTTGGCAACATCTTGTACACGTTCGGCGGCATCCAAATGGTTCTTCAAGCAAATACACATCTCCAAAGATTCCGGTGTAAGCCTCGTTCTTCGAATAGATAAAACCCTACCACTAAGAGAAAAGATAGATTCCGAAGCTACCGTGGAAGCTTGGACGGTTAGTAGGTCACAAGCAATTGCCGCTAGAACGGGATATTGGGATTCCCTTCCTTGCCACCAACTCAAGATATCAAAGTTTTCAAACTCTTCGGATCTTAGTGTTGAAATAAAGTCGGTTGCTTGATATCTCGCTACTTGGTGTGCTTCCACGAGCTCATTTAGTATTTTCGTTTCTTAAACGTTAAATAAATTTAGCATCGGGTTCCTTGAACTATTAAAACTTGAACCCAAAGCCATTGATTCACGTATGTTTGATGGATTACCACTTCCACCATATTTGCGTAAATAATAATCAAATATATTTTGAAAAGCCGATTTGAAATCATTTATTGAATTTGATTCAAAATTTGGGTCTTTCTCGTACATATTTAAATCGTCCGATATTGATCCAATTAAGGTTTCAACACCGGTTACATTAATCGTTGGGTTTAAGGCGGGCGAACATGTAACAACGGCCGGCATTTCCGAAAAATATTTTTTAAATTTAGCTTTCACAGGTGTTACCATTTTTACAAAAATAGGGCCGTGATATCCAAACTCTTTTAATTTATTACATATTAAATATAATTGTTGAAGTATTAGCGAAGACGTGGGAAATAAACTCCCGATAAACATTTAGTTGCATTTTTAAAAACCTCAAGCAAGTTAGTTAGTTTCTCGATCGTATCCCAACTTGTATTATCAATTTTTTGTAAACAACGATTCTTTTGGACAAGTTCATCATGGAAATGTTTTAAAGTAACTCTTTGCCTTAAGGCCGATTTAAACATTTTCCATGTCGAGTTCCATCTGGTAGGTACGTCCCAATTCGGACCTAAAAAGATGGAATCCGTTTGTTCGCACAAGTTTCTATAGTTTATATATCTTTTTTTTGCTTGTACTAAAAACTTCCCGTAATATCACTTTAAATTTTTCTTTAACGTCTCTTATTTCTTGGATGTTTAGACCGTCTTGCATAACCAAGTTAATGATGTGTGCAACACATCGACTATGAAATAAAACACTGTTACAAGGCGGTTCATATTTTATTTTAAATTTTTCCATCGCGTTTGTGTTATTTGAAGCGTTATCAAAAGATATTGAAAATATTTTTGGTTAAATTTTATAAGTTTGAATTACTGAGTCTAAAATATAAAATAAGTTTTCACCGGTATGTGGATATTTAAAATAATCAAACGCAATCGTACGATTTATCATTTGCCACGACTCGGGTTGAACCCAATGTGTGGTAACGCAAAGGTACGATTCGGGTAAAACATGTGTAGCGGACCAAACGTCCGTGGTTAAGTTAATGCCGATATTTAAAATTTTAAAACCTAAAATTAATTATTTTTAGCTATTTTCCACATTTTTAAACAATCTCTTCTTAAAGTAGAACGACTTACATTTGTGTAACTCGGTTGAAGCGTGTCTTGTATCATCCTCATTAAGCGCGGGTTATCAAAGCGATCAAACGGCAATCCTTCTTAAATGACGAAATGTGTCATTCTCTTACGAACCCTCTCGACATTGTATTGCCAAACTTCTCCATCCCTTCCAATTTGAGTTTGATCTTCCCCTTGACTGTGTTTTGCGTGACTACCAATATGTTTTCTCAAAGTGCTATTTCCCGCAGCACCCAAAATTTTACTACAACGTTTGCAACGAGCCTTTTGCGAACCGTTCGACATTTTGCATAACTCGAAATGAACCCATATCTCTTGGTTTCGGGAGCAAGGAAGTACTCTCACCATCGTGGCGTCGCTAGTAGAACCACCAACGGAATTTTGAGTGCTTGCGGAAGCCATGAGAGCGTAAAAAGTGAGTTTTTTTGCGTTTTGAGAGTGTTTTTCTGTTTTGAGAGCTAGAATATTGTTGTAAATTAACCCATTCCCCCAATACCTATTTATACTATGTTTCAAGCCTCAAAAACAAAAAAAAAAACAAAAAAAACAGCTATATAGCCTTTTTCCCCCTAACGGCTAGAACCGAATATAACCGGTTCCATTTTGTCTGATTGGGAACCAGTTTCATTTTGTCCGATTTTTGTCCGGTCTGCATAAATCTTTGGAACCGGTTCTGGATCCGGCAGATCCTAGAAAATCTGGTCCGGTTCTTTTTTATCTGGTTAGGGTTGGATCCGGTTTCAGATTATCTTTCGGATCGGATCCAGATCCGGTTTGTATGTGCACCTCTAGTCGAATATATCAGTTCTAAATTTTATTCTAATCTGAGCGAAACTAGGTTAGTTTCACTTCATATCTCTAAAGTGAAACTAGAACGTTTTCGCTTTCTAACTCACAGCGAAACTACATCTTAGGTGAAACTAAGGTTGGTTTCGCTTTCCACTAGTTTCGCTTCACGAACAGTTTCGCTTTCTCTGTTAGTTTCGCTTGGTCGTCTTATCAAGAAGAAACTTAGGGTTTCTGCATGAGAATGGCGGCCAAGGTCCGTGTCACACCCCGGCCGGCGGCGAATTATACGCCGGGGCTGATGCGGTTGTTCATAACCACATGATCATCTATTAAATATGATAATATTTATTATTCAAATTAAAAGCATCCGTTACAAATTAAAATAGGAAAACAAAGTGTTCAAACATAACATAATTAAACTTCATTATTTCTAGGTCCAAATCCTAAGTGATCATGTCGTATCCTCAAACTGGTGCACCTGAAACATGTAAGTAAATGTCAACTACAAGTAGTTGGTGAGTAACATAGGTTTTGACACCAAACAAAAGTTGAAAAAGGATTTAAAATTCAATATGTTCAAAGCATAAACTAAGGCATAAATGTGAAAACATACAAGGTTCCAAAGCGTACAATCAAACCGTAGTAAATGGAAAACTGGTATGTACAATCCAACTGATTGTGTTTTGGAAAAAGTAGTAATATGGTATAACCAAAACCCGCCAAGGTTTGTGCTAAGTATGGTATCAGTTTCCCGTATAAATGATCATGTTAGGTACTACCTTAGGCCTGCCTCGCAAGTTAATGATTATACTAAACATGAACACACGTATGGTCGCCAAGTAGTTTAAGACATAAAGCACATAGGTAATAGCATGAGAACAATGGTATTGAATTTATAAATGTAATGTATGTAAACATGTTCCGCACCGAGTATTTGTAAACAATAGTAAAGAGAAAGGGAGCTTTGAAACTCACCTATAATAAGGCTAGAAGTGGTATGGATTGGTAAAGATTGATAGGCCTCGTGAGGATTTCTCACAATAAACCTACACGTGTAATTGTACTCTAAATTCAATGTACGTCTAAATGGTATTAAGGAGATTTTGGGACTTTAGGGTTTCATGGGGTTTGGGTTTGAAGATGGACTTGTATACATATATTTTGTAAAAAAATAGAAGTATTGAAATGTTAGTAAAAATAGTTTATAAATTAATTAGAATTAATTAAGACTTCTAATTAATTACATAGTAATTTATCTATAATTATTCTAAAGATAATTAATAAATAAAGTTATGGAATGGAATAGTTTAAATAATAGCTTTGGTTTTATTTATATAATTATTCTAAAAATAATTTATAAATAAATCTTGTAATGGTAAAGGTTTAATTAATTGATTTTAGAGTAAATTACCGTTTGCGTCCATGTGGTTTAAACGATTTAACACAATGCGTCCCTAACACGAAGTTTTAACGCTATAAGTACCCTTGGTATACAAGCTGTAACACTCTCAGCCCATGGGCCTAACTTCGTTAGATTATTTCTGTTAAGTTTAGTTTCGACTGGGGTAAAAACAATCAAAAAATTACATATGCCAAAAACCCACCCGAAACTACTAGGCCCACCCGAAACTACAATCCCTAATTCTCACTCTGAGACCCTGTGCCTATATTAACTCGCGCCCCCTATCGAAACTAGTCGTCCGATCTCTCCCATCGTCGTTCTCCCCTCTGCGATGCCTCTTAGAGTTGACGTTGTGCTAGACAATCAGGCTGTCACAGGTACATTCTCTGGACATTTCTTCGATTCTACATTTTTTGAGTTTTTTCTTTCCGATCGACCTAATGATCATCATTTTTTTGAAGCCGGAATGCGGGTGCATGTGACCCCTACTCACCTTCGGGTCGGGTAAAGGGTCGTCTTGAAGTTCCTTTTCAACTGTGACTTCAACTTTCAGGGTGAATATGGAGGGGAAGACAGGTAGTTTTGGGCAACCGGGCTGTCTAGTTTCGATTGTTTTTTTTTTGGGTCAAATTAGTTATTTCTGTTGGTTTTTTTGAAGCTGATTTAGTTGTTTCGATTGGTTTTCGGCGTATGTAATTTTTTGATTATTTTTCGGCGTATGTAATTTCGATTGGTGATAATTATGCTTGATTTTTGGATTGATAATTGGCGTATGTTAAGCTAATTTAGTAGTTTTGATTAGTAGTTTCGGGTGAAGTACTAGTCTTGCCAGCAGAGACGCAAACGGATATTACATGTGTTTACCCCAGTCGAAACTAAACTTAACGGAAATAATCTAACGAAGTTAGACCCAGGGGCTCAGAGTGTTACAAATTGTATACCACGGGTACTCATAGCGTTAAAAATTCGTGTTAGGGACGCATTGTGTTAAATCGAGTAAACCACAGGGACGCAAACGGTCATTTACTCTTGATTTTATGTAATTAAAATGATTAATTAAACTATTAGTTAATATAACTAAAATAGCTAATTAATCTATTAATTAATTTATTTTAATTGAGATATAAAAGACTAAATAGGCTTTAAATAGAATTAATTGAACTTTGTATAAAATAATTATTTACAATAATTATTTAAGTATTTTTATAAATTTAAAAGTGTTTTAAATAATTATTCTCACAAAAATAATTATTTATAAGTTTGAAAGAGATTAATAATGCCTACACATTTAACTAAAATTTGTGTAATAAATATTATTAATATAAAGATAAATAACATAATTAAATTTGTCTAAACAAATCATTTATATTATTTTATTTAGAAATTTACAAGTGGTTTAATTGTATTTTTAATAAAATAAAATAGTTGAAATACTATTTTATATTTTTCAGTTTTTATAAAAGTTGTAGAATATAATTATTTGATTTATATAAATTAAATTTTGAATTTTAAAACATTATTTATGTATAAAAGAATTAGAAAAGGGAATTAAAAACTCAAAACCCGGCTGCCGGGACTCGAACCCGCGTCGAGCCCGGGTCACCAGACACATGCTCACTTAACCATTAGTCCAGGGCTTATGCCTTGGTCTAATCCCGGTGCATTTAAGTTTTAACGAGCAAACCCAAACACCCTTCGTCCCCAATCGCTCCGACGAACCCTAGCCTACCAATGTCCTCGATCGGCCAAAAGAGCGAAGCCTATTTTATGGGGCTTTTGATCCTCATAACAAGGCGAGTCTCTGGGCACAAAAATTACATGAATCGAATACGTATGGAAGGAGAACGGCTCGTCGAACAGGTTTGGGTTCTTCGACTAAATCGGGTGTTACAGGGATGATTTCAAAAGCAATTGAGGGTGCGAGTAGTTTGTGGTGGGTTTCGCTAATGATTACCAGCCTCTATTTATAGTTAATTCGCACAACATTGATCGATCGAGTAAATGATTGGGAGTGGGGTTATCGGTTACGAATTTGTCCTTGATTAGCTAATGAAAACCCAATTAACTTCGAGTAGTGGATCGATTAGTTGGTTTAAACGTATAGCAGGTTTCAATTTCGTGTGAAGATATCTCAAAAGCAAGTTCGGGAATAATTCTTGAAAACCGGTGGTGTATAGGCTCGAACTCGCGACCGGTTGGGGGGAAACGAAGTTCAGAAAATGGCAAAACAGGTCCCTGAAGTTTCAGGGTTTTATCATTTCATGTGCAAACTTTATTTTAGTTTGGAATTAAGTTTCAGAAATTACAATTTAAACCCTGGACTTTGTAAAACATAAAATCATTAAAGTTTTATAATTTTTTTTAAAATCTAATAAATTCTTATATTATAATTAGATGTTATAAACACAAAACTATAATTTTCGTAAAATAAAATGGTTTCATTTATATAAAACTTATTTACTTTTTAATTTATATAATTTAATCTTTATAAATCCCTAATTTTGTTTATAGGTTTATAATTTAGATTTTGTATATTTGTATTTGTATATGTGTATATATATATAGGTTTAGAAAATAACTTGGCATATATATATGTATTTGTTTAATATAATTCTAAACATTTGTTTACATAATCCCTAATAGATATTTGTTATTATTGAATTTGCAATAATTGCGCCCAATGTGTGTGTATGTATGCTCATGAAATAGAATGGATAAATAAAATAATTTATTGCAATGGATAGATGCAAAGCCATACAATAATGAAATTACAAGTGTCGGAATAGTTAAATTAAATGCCGAAATTTCCTGGGGATTACAGTCTGATCACATCAAGTTGCTAAATTTTTACGTTCAAAACTCATGTTCTATGCTCGTGATGCTAGATCCATGGTTCGTTTTGCGTTTAATACATAAAAATCCAACCTTTTTGATCAAAATCTATAAAAACCCAACAAAACTAAAAAGTCAGATCTAGGGTGTGATATTACCTGTTGGAGTCCGATTCTTCTTGCTACACGATTAGGAGATGAAAATCAACAATCCCTCGAGCTCGGTTGAAGCCAAAACCGACTTTCTTTCTTAGGACCTCTCTCTCTAGAATCTGAAAAGTGGAAGATGGAATGAGGAGGGGTGTGGGGAGGCTAGGGTTTGTAGGCCCCCCTCCCCTTCTATTTTTCTTTCACGATGAGTCGTGCTCGAGCCCTCAGTTTTCTATTTCTTTTATTCTAACTCGCTTATTTAGTTTTCGTTATTTTCGAGATGTTACAAGTTGGGTGTTAATTCATGAAAACCCGACTAGTTTAAACTCATACCAGCAAGTTAACCAAAAATTTAAGTTTGATCCCTAACCCTAAACTTGATAATTCTCAATCGTCCACTTGAGACTTTTTTTTATCTGAAAGTATACAATAATTGACACATTAGCAATACTAAGTGAGAACACAACTCAAAATGATTGGAAAACTGGGTTAAAAACAAAAAACTCAATAAAATTTGTGCACTGGTATATGGTTGTCGTATGCCTACTTTAACTCTATACTACTATTGGCACATCCTCTATTCTTCTTCCTTGTATTAATGGCATATGCAGGTAAATTCCCTAAGTTTCGGTATGAAGGGGAATCCTCCTTTTTATATTTTCCTTTCCTCTTATTTCTTAAGGGGTGTTTGGGATTACTTATTTACCCTACTTATTGACTTATTAACTTTTTTTTAACGGCGAACATTGAATGTTGTGACGTCGCACCTCCCGTCACATGGGAGAGCCTCGTCCAACTCCGGCCAATATGTTGTCTTAACCGGACCCACTTGGCGTCAGAGTTGGAAAGCATCCAAGGAAAAATCTCACCCAATACGGCCTCTTCCGGGCTTGAGGGAGAACCAAGGCTCGAACCCTGGATTGGCGTGGTTAAAACCCTGGTGCATCAGCCTAAGAGCTAGGCCTCATTTGCATGCCGTAGAAACTAATGTGGGGGGCAGGGATTGAACTTAGGTCACTAGGAACACAAGGTCTCTCCCTTACCACTCCACCACCAGCTCATTGGCTATTGACTTATTAACTTATATAAGTTAATAAGGTGTTTGGGAGAGCTAACTTATTTACCCTACTTATGCCATTTTCAAGAAGTGATGGAGAGCTTACTTATGACTTATAACTTATTAACTTATATAAGTTATAAGTCAATAAGTAGATTTGAAAAGGAATCCCAAACACCCCCTTAAACTACTTCCGTCTCCAACCATGTTTTCCCTGCATCAAAAGTTTCTTCCTAATAGTTTAAGGTACATTACCTAAAAAGAAATCATACGATATGTCTTAAACCAGTACAATACAAAATTTAAACAAAGTTCTCATAATAATCTCTTCAGTCATGTCAAGTTGTAACATTTCAAAAAAAAAAAATATTTGTTCCATATTTATCAAAAATAAAAGGCCAAGGAGCTAAAATGTAATTACATAAAAGTCCAAGGATCAAAAAGAAAGAATTCTTGATTTTGGCCTATAACGGACCATCACGGGCCATAATGGTCCTTTACAGGTTTAACAAGGGTGTAATGAGTACGTGCCACGTGACCGGTGACTAATGGGTGCATTTTGATGCGTGGAAACCCTATGACGGACCGTCACACACGGTAACGGTCCGTTACGCCGCAAAACCACTGGAGATTGATACGTGTCTGATGACTAACGGTCAAGATCTGACACGTGTACACCCATGACGAACCGTCACCCACTATAACGGTCTGTCACGCCGCAATTCAACCAGAAGGTGACACGTATGAAGTGGCTCGCCAACCCTAATCTAGTGATGGACCGTCACCAGGAATAACGGTTTGTTATAACCTGGTGGTGACGGACCGTCACCTACCATAACCGTCCGTCACGGACTCTGAGTTTGCCTATAAATAGGAATATGGACTTTGAGTTTGCCTATAAATAGGAATCAAGCCTCCGTCACAAACTCGCAATTCAGGGCTGTTAAGCAATATTCCAACTTCCTAATACGAACCCACTTGTACGTTTAAGCTCCCAGATTACCAGTTAAGCTAGGAACATCCCGAGAAGCTAGGGAACTCCCGTTTGAAGAAACCAAGGCTAAAGAATTAAGAGGAGACGCTGCCCAATAGAGCTACTACCTTATAGACTAGCTAATTCAAGACTCTACAAAGGTGAATACTTGTAATTTTTATAAAATGCTTTTAAAACCATAAACCGATTTGACTTATGGTCTGACTTGAATGAACTAATGCAACAATTGGTCGCATAAGGTGTTTTACTATATAGCATTCAGGCCGTAGAGTCACTTATAATTATGCATGTGTTACAGATGAAACGCTGTAACGGGGCTAGGGCTATGGCTCGGTTGTTAAAGCAATCACGTAAAATACCTAAATCGCATGTGCGTAAGGTTGTGGCTAAACGTAAAATAAAGATCATCCGAGAAAGTACCTAGTGTGGCTGGTGGTTATACATTCGAGCTAGGTAGTCTGCTGATTTATTTAGTCTTGTCAGATTATAAAAAACATACTTGTATTCACCAACTTGTGTTGATAAAATATTTTCAAACGTTTTACAGGTAACCTAGGATAATTATGATGCATGAAAAAGCCACAAAAGACGATAGATCCTTGATGTCATGAAAGGGAATGTACACCCTAGACATCATCGAAAATGAATGGCTGTGTAAAACCTTGGTTTTGTATAAACATTTTGTGAACAATCAAGGTGTTTTCCCTATTTATATGAAATGAAATGAGTTTATAAAACTCTTGATCCAAATTTCCGCTGTGATTTATAACTCTGATGCTATAAAAATAAAAAGAAACAGGTACCAACTGATGGTCGCACGCTCGGGCAGGTTAAACCCGGGGTGTGACACAAGTCTCTAAACCTTGATTATTTCTTTTAACTTTTCTCTTTCAACAGCCACCTGAGATACATGCTTAAAAACGCACGTCAATTTTCACCGGTGAGTTTTATAATAGACACGTTTATAAAAAGATGTAATAAAACATATCTTGATCATGTATGAGCTCAGTCCATATAATATATTACATTCGTCACAGTGTACGTTTATATGCCTAGGTTTACTCTTTATATTCACCACATCACAATTTTAGGAACTAGGATTTTTCCATGGTTATTTATGTACGAATATAACCGTATCGTTTATATGAATATATAATTTTGAATGCTTCCTTTTTCTTTACATGCAATACAAGATTCAAGATTATAATATTAGTGCTTTTACACAAGCATCATCCTATTTGATCAATGTTAACATGTTTGAACTATTCAGATCCTTTCCTTGTGTTCCAATTATCTCGAGTCGTTTGTTTAGCGGGTGACACCTATAACGTATATGCATGTATGTGTCTTAGTTATTCAAGGTTCGTTTCTCAGAGACTTGGTGTGTTTATAGGTTAACCTTATCTTGTCAGTTCTTAATTACAGTTTAAAACTTATTTTTTCTAATTATAACTTGATCAGTTCTCATAAAAATAGGTTCTTACTTTCCGTCAAAGGAACACGGTCGTGCTTAGCCTTAGCACGCTTGTGTCAACCGGGTTCCAGATTCACTGATTATGCTTCTTAGTTATAAGGTCTGGTTCACTGATGAGTCGACATGCACGACCGTGCCTGTCGTGGACAAAACCCTGGATCGTGTTTTCTTTGATATGTAGTACGATTTAACCAAGTTTTGCTTAACAGAAGTTTATGATCTCTTTTCCCTTCAAAACAACTTGTTTTTAACACTCTATTGTTCTTATATCGGGTTGCATGTTATTCAATCTTGTAGAAAACCCAATTTCTTTCTAAAAACCTTCTTTCTAGGATGCGTGTGTTCTTGCGAATGGTTGTTGTGTGTACCCACGACCATCATGGGTTTTTGGTACATTAAGGTATGCAATTCCTACGTACAATATGAGGTTTATTGTTATGTTATTGCATGTGGTTTATTTTTGGGCTTGTTGATCACTAAATGTACTAAAAGTTTATCACTATGAAATGATTAAATTACCAAACGTTTAATTTGGTTAATCGTAAGAAACTTTGAAAATTAGAATTTATAATGTTGGCGATGTGTTTTGAGACTATTAATAAAGTTAGAGGTTTATTTATTATTAGTGTGTATCTATCATTGATTATGTAATAGTGACATATGTGATTAAGATTTGTGTAAAAGGTCACCTAAACATAAAACACTCCATTAAATAGTTGTATTGTGTTCACTAGAAGCTTAATTTTCACTACCAATTTGTCATTTTTTAAATATTATTTTCGCACATAAATAATAAATTCCATACATTATTTACAGAAATCAGTGTGAAAAGATGACATATCGACATCCAATATATGTCCAAATCACTCGTCATATGACAATTCATGGATAACGACAAGGCTTAATTTCATACCTTAAAACCAACAAGGTTGTTCAATTATTGTATAAAACTAATCATATATTTGAAATAATATTTTAAAATTTACAAAGAGACAACAAAATCGTCTAAATATATACAAGTCCGTATAAAAATAAAAAATTATTATTATTTTATTATAAACATTTGACATGGATAACTACAAAACATTGTTAGATAGAACACATTATAGTTTAGCAAAAAAAAACTATTTTTTGTTAAATAAAAATGAAAATAATGTAGAAAACAATTCTTTTCACGTTTTTGAGCATTCCGATGGTAGAAGCCAACCGGAAGCTCATGCGATTTTCCGGGATCTTCACCGTCATTTTCTTTCCATTTATTTTAGATTAATATTTTTTATAAATTAATTTTTGTATTCCACATAGAGAGGGCTAAAGATGAAATATTTTTTTTAGAAATGTAATAAGATAAATTTCCCATTGATTGAATTAAATTTAACAAATATAAAGAAAGGGAGAAGAGGAAAAACAGTTACTCATTTTACTTTTCATTTGAATCTAAAAAAGTTTGTTTTTACTAACTTTTTAAATCTCAAATGTAGAATTTATTTTATTATGTACTATGAAATTCAATTTTTTTTTACTTTGATATCAATCCTGCTAAATTATTTTAAAAAAACAACGTTCATGAAAGGTCAATTTCACTGTTAACTAGTACTATGCGTTCTAACCTTGTTACAACAATACCTCTAACCACTACAACGGTGGGTTTAATCAATTATAGTGAATTTTAATACACTATTGATTACAGCGGTGTATGTGTTAACTCGTTACAACAACACACCCTAATTTTAGGTTCACTATTGTAAAAAAAAAACACGCGCACACGCACACACATATATTCTTTGGTGGACGTTTGAACATCGAGTTGTCTTAATCTCGCAGATCAAGCTCAATAATGTACGAGCCAACTCAGCTCATTCTCCTCAATGAGCGAAAAATTGAGCTTGTGGTTGGCTCCAATATTGCTCGAAGCACCCCCGTGTCTTGACAGTTTACCTCATTGTTTTTTTAATTCAATACATATTCAAGTACTTAGATTTACCGTAGTTGTGACCGGTACCACAACATAATTACATATCCAAAAATAAAAATTGACAATCAACACCACTCGAAAAAGATGAAACAACCATAAATTATGTGTGAAGTTTACATTTTTACTTATAATTACGACAAATTAATGATGCTTATGGTTTATAAAATCCTTCAGATTTAACGTATAAAATAGTTAAGAAGGAAAGGAAAAGTTGTCACGTTGGGTGTAAACGAGTCGGGTTGAGCTCGTATGAGAACTCGACTCACTTAATTTAAGAAAGTTCGAGCTTTAGCCTATCTCGTTTCGAGTTCTAAAGCATAAAGATCACTACCGGATCACCGACATAATTTAAAAAAATTTAGTTTTTTAGGGTTTTGTTTTTCTGTTAACGGTCCTTTGGTGATTTTTTCGTTAATGTCTGTCTTTTTCTAGGAGCGTGAGTCATATTAGGCCCGAGTTGAATAACAAGCTCAACAAAGGTGGCACCTCTATAATTTCCTTCTTTTTATTTTTGAAAAAAAAAGATATATATACGATGTCCAAATTTATATCTAATGAAAATCGTAATATACAATCATATATATACGATAATGATGTATCATCCAATATATATGCTATAATTTGGTTTGAAGAATAACATTTGAAACGCAACCACGTCGTCATTATATAAAATCAAATTTAGTATAAATAATTAGAGCAACTTGTGTATTTTCTGCTTTTAGTTATATTTAACACGTATGGGAATTTAAAAACAATTCATTTTTTAATGCATTTTGGTAGTTTACTTGTCACATTTTATATAATTTCTTATTCTCCCTCTTAGAAAGATTTAGGGGTTGTTTATAAAACATAATGATTATCGTTAAATGATTTAAAGAATCATTCTTTCAACATCACTTCATCTCTACGAACATACATTCTTAAGTAAACATATAAGAGATATCATTGAAAAGCATGGAAAAAGCTTTCAACTTAACACCATTTATTTCTCATTTAACATCAATTTTACGGATTTAATTTTGGTTGCCAGAATGAAAATTTTCTTGAAGGTCACTCATTACGCGTTTGTTTTTATCAAACATGCGTAATTGTATAGTTCTCTTCTTATATATATACAATCAATGCTTCAAAACGTGTTGGTGATATTTGTAGTTAGGCATTCCTTATGATCATGTCATCTCTCATGTTTATCGATATGAGATTTGCTTAGAGTGTTACAATCATCCCACCTTTATGGACTAAGTGTCCTTGATGAGGTTTGCCTACATTGGCGGATCTACATAGGGTCGGGGGGACACCAAACCCCCAAGTTTCGAAATTGTAGTAGAAAGCTATATAGAAAAACTGGGATGAACCCCTTAAAAAAATATAGAGTGAACCCCTTAAAAAAGTTGAAAACTGATCAAGATCAGATTTTGAGATGTGAATTTGTAGTGGAATGATGTGTTGATGAAGACCCATAAATTAGAATCTTGAAAAGATTGAAAATTAAATTCGTTATTATTTTGGGTAGGGATGAAGGTAGAATGATACATGTGTGTGATGAACCTTACCCGACCCGAACAATCAAACCGAACCGGAATTTTTTATGTTCGACCCTATGAAATTGGAGCATCTAAAAACAGTGAACCCATGGAAAAAATTCCTAGATCCACCACTGTTTGCCCACCATCCCAATCAAGGACGTTTAGACATCCCAACACACTTGGGGACTCATTGTCCTCAATGAAGTTTCCCTACTATCTTGAATGGCACAAGAGTGACTCTAATACTATTTGTAACATTTGATTACTATACCAACCAATATTGTTGGTTTTGCCCTCAAGGAACCCAATAACTTGTTTTTGCTTGCTCGAATTAAGACTTCTTAGAAGATCACACATCCTAAGATTGGTCCCACGCATACGCTTAACCGTGAAATTCTTCTTTTATACATAATCATTACACCCAATACGTATTAATGATATTTGAGGTCGCATATTTCTTATGAACTCAACATCTTTATTATTCATGTCTAGTTAGGATTTGATTAGGATGGTACTCATTCTATTTAACTTCATAACACCCCTCATAATTCTATATTAGTTTTCTTCTTGGCACAGGATAACCACCACATGATTGCACATGGTTAAGTGCAACAAAAACACATATATATTTCCAAATGTTATTTACATGAATCTTAATCAAACATAGTATACAATCGTTATTGATAGTTTACAATATTTATAACGTATAATATAATTAATATTTTCTGAATCAAAAGGAATAGGAGGTGAAAACAATGAAGAACGCGCCTCCTCGCAAGTCCAAGTCATTACTGTAGTATAAAAATAAATTAAGTTAGTATGACATTTTTTTAAACAGTTAAATAAGACCAAAATATTTTATAAAGAAAATTTCAGTTGGTATAAAAAAAATTTGAGCAAGGGTTTTTGAAGTATATATAGAGTTGAAGATGAAAAGTTGCAAAGGGAAAGTATTCTTAATTTATTTAGAACGACTAACTCATATAGTCACATGCCTTTTAATCATACTTCTAAATCTACGCATTTTTGTTCATTATGGGACCTTGAATCATTAACCACTTAGGAAGAGACACATTTTCTACAAACGTTGGCACCGCTATGTCATAGGCCTTTCAGTGAGTATTCTTAAACTAAACTATTTTTCTTCATGCATGTTTAAAGATCGAAAAATGAAGATGTACATTTCACTAATATAATGAGTAGTACATGTTATATATGGTGTAGAGATGTACAAATCGGGTTTTGGGTCAGACCCGGAACCGGGTACGAACCGGTTCTTGGCTTGACCGTGTCCAATTAGGACCGGTTCCACTGAATAACCGGGTACGAACCGGAACCGGTTTAAGGGTGGCTGGACCGTACCCATATGGAACCGGGTAGGTTAGGGTACAGAACCGGGTCGGTTCCGGTTCCGGTTCCGACCGTTGCCAAACGGCTATAACCCATTTTTCACCATTTTTACACACAATAACACTATAAATACAATTCAATATCAATTATTTTACACACATAAAAATTTTACTCCACTCTCAAACTCACAAAAATTCTCTCCACTCTTTACTCACAAAAATGAACTTTTTGACCGAAGACGAGGAGTACGCCTTGGCCCTTGCGATGGTACACGTTAGGGCCGAGACTACAAGTGATGAGTTATCAGGTCCTGATTTACTATGTGATCGCGTTAAAGATAGATTCTATGAGGAAATGGATGGTGATACACAACATACAAAGGCTCAAATAATGTCAAAGTGGCGTAGTATATCAGTAGTGGTTGAGAAGTTTCACACAATCTGCAGAAGACATATGGACGCTTTGGAAGATCTAAATAACGATCAGAATATTGTTGAAGAATCTTTTGCTGAATATGCACGAGTTCATGGAAAGCCGTTTGGTAAGTTAGCAATTTGAGAGCTTTTAAACGACATGTAATTTTGTATTGTTTTCAAGTTATGTATCGAAATTCACTTTTGTGTAATGTTTTCAGTTAATAAATTAAGTTGTTTGCAAATATTAATAAACTAGTATTTTTGTCCCGCGCATCGCGGGGGAGCGCGGTTGTTTTTTCACCGAATTACGCGGCAGGAGTTTGGTCGTTATCGCTTCGACTCGTCGAAAACAATATAGTTAACACCGAAATTGGATACGATTATACCAAAATACCGACAACGATGTTTTCCTCTCATAAGCGTTTGAGTTTGTTGTGGCACCGCAGCGGTGACGTAGCTCGATATAGCGTACGAGACAAAAAAAATATGTACTCGCTTCTGAAAACAACTCTGTTTTAAAAAAGTTTACCAAAACCTTCACAAAAAAAATCTAAAATCAGCCGCTCATTCCAATGTTTTTAAAAAAACTAACGAACGAAATCTATTATATGAAAACGATATTAATAGAAAATCAAGCTTGTTAAAAGCTTATATTATATATAGTAGAAGGGGTTAAAAGTAAATTAAAAAAAAAGTGTTAAAAATGAAATTGAAAAAAAAATTTACCCCGCGCATCGTGGTCGTTTTTTCTCCGCATTACGTGACAAGAGTTTGGTTGCTATCGACTCGTCGAAAACAATAAAATTTAACACCAAAATCGGATACGGTTAAAAAAAGTTTATACCGAAACGTTAAAAAAAACTAAAATCAGCCTTGCATTCCATTTTTTTTAAACTAACGAATGAAATCTATTATAGAAAAATGATATTAATAGAAAATCAAGCTGGTTAAAAATGTATGTTATATGTAGTAGGAGTTAAAATATAAATTAAAAATAAAACTGAGAAAAATAAATACACCTGGACCAATAAAACGATGTCACTGTACATCGCAATTCAATTTAGAAAAGAGTAATATATATAATACTCACGTAAAAACAACTAACAAATAATATTAATAATACATATTAAAATAAATAAAGCGGGTTCGGACCCAGTTATTATCACATTACCATTAGCAGACTAGCACTACTCATTGTTTGAAACCTTCGTCTCGTTTTACAACTTGCAGTACTTGTCTAAATGTTTCCGCAAGGTTGAGTTTGAATCCTTTGAAAAACATTTCCCGAAAAACTTGCGACGAGCTTTGTTCAGCCCGGTTGACATCTCACAAAGATCAAAATATTGTCAAATATCCGGGTTTCTATTTGTAGTAATAACTTTTACCACCGTTACAGATGGCCCAGCAGCGTTATAAGCCATTTGTAGAAGAAGAGAGAGAAACGATAGTATTTTTTACATGTTTTTCGTTTGGTATTGCGTTTTGAAGTTATGTGATCAACCAAAACATGAAACAAGTATTTATAGGCCTAAAATATATAAAAAATGTTTAAAAACCGGGTATAATAGCTTTATAGCCGTTAAAAAACGGTTCTTTTCGCTTTTTACCGTTTCCAACGGTCGGAACCGGTTCTGGGCCAGGTACGAACCGGTTCTGGTTTGGGTCCGGTTCGAAATTGGTCAATCAACGGATTATGTAAACCGGTTCAGAACAAGCTGGTTCAAGCGGGTCGAAACCGGGTACACTGAAAAACGGGCCGGAACCGGTTCCGGTTTCGAGTAAACCCCCGGGTCCGGTTCAGGAATGGGTTTTTTTTTGCATCCCTATGTGGTGGTCTAAGCTTAATATTTTGTTTTCATGAAAATAGGTTATTTAATGGTAGGCGGTGGGCTTATGAGCTACTTGGGTGTGACCCATTTTTTCCGGTTAGGGAAGCTATGGTTCGGGACTTCGGGTGGCAAGAGTCTTGTGGGTGACCGTGAGCCTACTGAATCGCATTAAAGATTGTTCGGCCATGTGGGATGGGTCATGGGCGGTGGTGATTTAATTGTACGGCTGCCTTTAAAAAAAAATTAATTAATTGTACGGATCCTTAATATGATTGAAGTATTTAATGAAGGTAACATACACTTTATATAAAAAATTCAGATAAATTAATGTCTATGTGGTCATCAAAAATACGAACACCCCTAAAAATTTCATTAATATATCCAACTCAAAATTTTATTTACGTATATCCCCTTCATTAATTACATATATAGCCAACTCGATGATGGAATCGATCAAAACGACGCTGGATGTTGGAATCGATCAGAAACAGGAATAAGAAGGTTAGGGTTGGGATCGATGGAATAAGAATAATCGTATTTCTTATAAGATTAAAAGAGTAATTTTATAAAAGAGGGGGATACATGTAATTTAAGTTTTGGGTTATGTATATATATAATTAGGGTTGAAAATAGAGGATGTATGTAATTCTATTTTTTTTTTATAAAAAACAAAATACTAGCTACCTTTTAAAACCAGTCAACATTTAATAAGTTGACATTACGGTAAAAGAAATGACATGATGCATAATCAAAAGAAATTTCAATACAAAAGACATGCAATTCTATTTTCTAATTAATATTATTATTTTTAAATAGAAGAGTAAAGAAATACAAGTTTAAAAATGTTTGATTTATTTATGGAACTACACATGACAACAGTTGCGCTGCTACACGGGCCAAGACTCGCTAGCGTAATGCATTAGATGTCACCAAAGCCCAGTGGTTATTTCACACTGTAAATTATTGAGGAAACTTCATATTGACGGTTGGAAGACGAATATGATAGGGAATGAGTCTTTAATCGTGATTGCGAAACACTGTGCAAACCTTTAGGAACTGGTTTTGATTGATGGTGGCGGTAGATGGAGATGATTTGATGCCGGAACCCTAGCTTCGACGCTACATGTTCAGATCCGGAGTTAATTTTGCAATTATCATCATCAACATTTGAATCGGAGCCAACGGAAAGTAAGGGGGGGTGGTGGTGAGGGATGTAGTGGTGGTAGGGAAAGTATCTGGTGGTGTGGTGGTAGGGAAGAAGAAAGGGGTGTTTTGGTGGGTTTTTTTATTTTTCTTTTTAAATAGGTCCTATAATTTTTTTTAATGTAAGGGGTATTTTAGACATTTCATATGCACTTAACTAAAAAACTTAATTGACATTCAATTCAGGGGCCATCTATGTTACAAACGTGCAAACTATTGGTCTAAACCTATAGTTTTCCTTTGCTAGGAGCCAAAAGTGAAATCTGTGTAAACCATAGGGGCCATCCGTGTAATTAATTCTAACTTTTTTAACGAATTTTTCATTTCAATGTTACCTTCTATTCGTGCCGTAATTTATTTATTTTTCGATTTACATAACCGGTCGTTGTAACTTTATACGTTTCTTTTATGTACTTAGTCATGCTAATGTCACCGACATAACACGCGTAACGAAGTTCGAAAACCCGCAGCATCTCGCAAGCTTAATTTCTAGTTTTCATTAAACCTTATCGCGTGGCAACATACAGAAAAGTTAAAGCGAAACACGTGGAAAACGGGTCCCACCTCGCTAACGTATATTCATATACCGTTGAAAGGTCAAACGTTGACCGACTATGTGGCTTCTCTTTCCCGAATTATCCAACCACATTACCATTACACCACTCTGCTCCAATCTCAGGGGGTGTTTGGGATTACTTATTTGAAACTCCTTATGACTTATTCAAAAAGGTAATAAGTCATAAGTCACAATTTCTTACTTCTCAAAAACTACTAAAAGGAGGATGAAAAGTAAGAAAAACCAAACAAACTTATTACTTATCTCCTTTTCTAAGAAGTTAATAAGTTATAAGTTGGATAAATAAGTAATCCCAAACACCCCCTCAATAACCCTAATATCATCCAATCCTCTGTTTCAGCATTTGATCTTCTTATGATTGATTAAAACCCTACCGAATTTCCTCACCCACCATCACTCTCTGACGATGTCTCTGCTTCAAATTTCTAATTGCGGCGTTTTCTGCCAATCTCCATGTTCGAGAAGCTTTTCATCGAGCCAGAGATCAATCAACACTCCAATGTGCTCTTCCGTTTGGGGAAAAGAGCTTTATCTATTCAATGAGGCTTCGGTTGATGGAATTTCAGCGAGAACACGAGGAGTTAGGGTTTTTGCGATGTCTGCGTCGACGAATCCGAGATTTAAGATGAATTTGAATGAGTATATGGTTACTTTAGAGAAACCGATAGGGATTCGTTTCGCTCTGTCTTTGGATGGCAAGATCTTAGTTCATTCCATGAAGAAAGGGGTCCTTTTTTACCCTACATTTCGATATTTGCAACAATCAGTGTTTTATGCGGCATTTGTTTGAATTGTGTAGGGAAATGCTGAGAAATCCAGAATAATTATGGTTGGTGACACTCTGAAGAAGGCAAGCGCATCATCTGGTGGTAGTCTTATTGAGATTAAAGACTTCAGTGATGCAGAGTACTTGCATACACCTTTACTTTGGCACTTAGGCCTTATATTTAATATAATCTATTCAGATGTGATTTTAATTACAATGTTGGTTCTTGCAGGAAGATGATGTTAGAGAAATCAGGGCTTTGTAGTCTTGTCCTTGAAAGGCCTTTTTCCCCTTTTCCAATTCAACATTTGCATCACAAAAGTGATCTTGATATCCAGTTTAATCGCGGTCGGGTTCCCATTGCCACTTGGAACAAATCAATACTGACTTCAAGTTTGCAAACATCTTCTGAGGGCAATGGGAATCCAGGGTTTGTCATGTTCACCCCAAGGTTTTCTACGCCTAAAGGTTGGAATCTTTTGATCAACCAAAACGCGCAACCTCGTGGCAGGATACAAAGAAACATCCCTGATGAACCGTTTACTCAACTTGTCACCCTTTTCTCTGATCAAGAATCTGGAGATGATTGGTCACATGGAAGCTTCCCACTTGAGGAGTATATTAAAGCATTAGATCGTTCGAAAGGAGAACTTTATTATGATCATTCTCTTGGTATGCGTTATAGCAAGGTGAGATGTTCAGATTATTTGTTTTCAGTACATATCAATTAAACAGTTTGGTAGTATTCTGTATAATGCTAATTGATATGCACTTGTTATCTTACAGATTACAGATCAAATGTATGTAGGGTCATGCATACAAACTGAAGAAGATATAGAAACTTTGGCTAATGTTGCAGTGAGCACTACCAAACTTGTTAAACTTTCTTTATGTTATTTTTGTTCTTTTTATCATGTTGAATCTTTGGAGTACTTGGTTCGTAGATCTAGTTTTTCCGTTAACCAGATGCTGACAAAAATGGTGGATTTTTGCACTAGGGAGTCACTGCTGTACTAAATTTCCAAGGTGGAATTGAAGCCGAAAATTGGGAAATTGATTCAAAATCAATTAACGAGGCATGCCAACAGAATAATATACTTATGATCAACTATCCAATAAGGTAATTAAAACTTTTCCTTGAGGGCATTTTTGTTGCACTCATTATCTGCATGCTAACTGCTTCCACAAATAATTTTCTTTGTTGCAGGGAAAGAGACTCGTTTGACCTGAGGAACAAACTTCCGTTTTGTGTTGGTCTTCTTTTACGGTTGCTGAAAAAGAACCATTGTGTTTATGTTACTTGCACCACAGGTTTTGACCGGTCTCCGACCTGTGTGATTGCATACCTCCATTGGATGACAGATACTTCACTGCACGCAGCCTACAACTATGTATCTGGACTGCACACATGTCGTCCTGACAGGTTCTTAGTTCATAATGTTGTAGATGATGTGATCAGAAGTAGTAAATAATGCTGAATTATGTATAATCCTTTTTTAGTTTGTAAAAGAAGTTTGGTATGTACTCATCAAATGTTCAATACAGACCAGCAATTGCTTGGGCAACATGGGATCTCATAGCAATGGTGGAAAATGGCAAACATGATGGACCTGCAACCCATTCTGTGACATTTGTATGGAATGGACATGAGGTTCTTAATGATCTTTTCTTTTAGTTGCATTCTGTTCCATCTTCCCTGAAAATTTGGTCATATGATAATATTCTTTTTGCTAATCTGTCTTGCATTACAGGGAGAGAACGTAGAATTAATTGGAGATTTTAGTAATTGGAAAGAACCAATTAAAGCAACCCACAAGGGTGGCCCACGATATGAAGCTGAGGTTCGACTTGCACAAGGGAAGTAAGTTATTTGAATTTTAAGTCATTATGCATTTAATAGACAATTAAATATTGAATCTTGGTATTTTATCAGTAAAGATTTTGATATTTTCCATCTTCAGGTATTACTACAAGTTCATAGTCAATGGAGATTGGAGGCATTCAACATCTTCACCCACTGAAAGGGATGACAGGGGAAACCTTAACAATATTCTTGAGATTGGTGGAACTGCAAATGTTCGGCCTTCTATTCAACAACCCAAAAAGGTACAGAGCGAACCATGAATAGATTCATTAATCATCATGGAGTTGTTATATATATTGAATACTAATGTCGATCTTCTCATGCACGTCAAAATTTGCTTAGGATGCAAATATTTTTGAAGTGATTGAGAGGCCGTTGACAGAAAACGAGAGGTTTATGTTAGCAAAAGCAGCTCGATGTGTTGCATTCTCTGTCTGTCCCATAAGACTGGCTCCTAAATAGTATCACATCTACCATACCATACAATTGATTTAAAACTACTGGCCGAAGTCGACTGAATTTGCTTGTTGAGTCACCAACTCACCATATACGAGTCATTATGAACTCAATGTGCCACTGCTGAAGGATACTACTGCATATCATCACAAAATAGTGTTTTCTTCAAGCGCAAGGACTCAAGAACCTTCATAATAATGGCAGCTTTCGCGTGCGATCCTTTTGCTAATTCAGATGATTTACCTTTGATTGCCGAAGTGGCCCCACTGGTTGATTGGTATTTTATCTCTTTTGATTATTTTGCTAATGGAAATATAACTTAATACCATATATACTTTTTATACGTGTACACAGACATACATAAATGCGTTATTACTAGACCAAGTTAGCTTGCTTTTGATGGTGCTAATTGTGTAAATTGTTTTTTCGGATTATCTTTAGTTCTTATTTATTCAACTCTACCAGTTGTGTGAATTGGTTTTTGGGATTAACCTTAATTCTTAACTCTAGATTACATTGTTTTAATAAATTGTCAATTACTCATTAGTATTAATGTGATTGCCATAAGAAGGATTAACATAATGACTCTCTAATGTTTGGGATTACTTTTTGAGCTACTTATTAACTTATTAACTTTTTTAAAAAGTTAATAAGTTAAAAGTTTGTTTGGTAAAATTTGAATGAGATATAAAAATGGGAGACAAAAAGGAGTTTTCAAGAAGTAACAAATTCTTACTTTTGAAAACTACTTATTAACTTTTAAAGTTAATAAGTTGTTTTCAAAAGTAATCCCAAACACCCCCGTATGTTAAATGACATGGAGCTTTTTTTTTCCAAAAAAATGTTACATTTATCTTACAGTAACTAATAAGTAAACTAAAAACTATATTTATTTTAAACACAAGTGAAATACATTTCTTTATCTTGTTAAAAGAGCTCATTGATTTATTTAAAACGCGTACAATGACACTCCCTCCCTAACAAAAAAGCAAATAAGATCTGTAGAACTTGGAACAAAAAGTAACCAAATGATCATAAAATTGTACCCAAGGGTCTTAGTTCCTTAGGAACTCCATCAAAGTTGCCAGAATCCACATTGGATTGTAGCAATGTCCTGGACCCACTTTTCCAGTGAATCCCCTCAGCTAGATGCTCTTTGTTTGGTGTCAGCATTACAAAATTTGGATCTGCCCTTTGATAACTGCAATTAAATCTTATTGTTAAAATTAATCGACCCAATCATCCAATATCTAAGCATGAGAATCCTACCAATGAACACGAACCTTGCTTCTCTAACGTTGTCAACACAAACACTAAATCCATATGATGTTTTCCCAACCCTTCGATCTCTTATAGCTGCCAAAATTAAAAGGAATCATATCATATCCACATTATTATCCGGCAACTTCAATGTTGGTTGCCATATTTCTTGATTACCTGACATGCTAAAAGTGAAAGAAGGTTTCCACCATGACTTGAAAGCTAAACAAAATGATGAACCGAGAGACCCCGCTTTTGCCTAAAAAAGAAAATAATTAGAAATTCTGCATGGCCCGTGTAGATAAGTAAACAGTGGAAAACAGTCAAGGACTACCTTGACCAAGATGTTCTTGTTGGCTTGCCAAGATGCAGCAACATTGAAGGTTGAATCTTGACTTTTGTTTGATGCCTTTTCATCATTAATTCTGTCAAAAGATTTAAAGATTCAGATCCCTACTTGAACCATTAAATGAAGTTGTTGGAATCACAAATTAGTAGATAGATTCTCATATCACAACCCCTAAATTTACCTTGTTTGCAACTCAAACCCAAAGTCTAAATAATTTGTGATTCCAACAACTTCATTATCTTCAAGCGGATTCTTCACCTACACAATTGTGATAAAACAGCTTATGTCAGCTTCGACTTACAGACAGAAGGCAGACGCATATACCCACGCAGATTACCCTTCTTTGGACCACCACATGTTGATAAAATGAGGCTATGAACTGCAGAATGAATATTATAAAGAAATTTAGCACTTGAGTACTTGAAGCATAAAATGGAACAACTGTAAGGTAAGAAACATTAGTCTGCGGCAAACCTGTGAATTTTGTGCAAGTTCAAGACCAAAATTGAATGACGGGCTCAATGGGCTGCCGGTTCCAAGCCCATAGCCTATGGCGTAATTCCAATTTTTTAAATTTCTATATCTTGCATCTTCCTTCTTTTCAACTTTCAACCAACAACAATGGGATTGTGTCAATTGTCAAGTTTTGATTTATTGGTAAACGACCACGTAAAATGGAAAACACTTCCTTCTTTGAAGAATGAACTTACATTTAGGGTCGAATTGCACACCAACAGTTAACCTTCCTATCTTGCTCACCAACCATGCAGATTTAGGAAATTCATCTCTCACTCCAATCAAAAAATATTATTATAAACAAATGGCCCTAAAATTCTGCAAATGAAAACTGATAGAACCTATGTACATGAATATGGCATAAGCGTAGCTCCAACTGATAAATTTGATGACCCGTATCTCAAACCAATTACCCCATAATCTTCTGAAGATACTCTACACAATCATTAAGTTTTATGACAATTAAATCAAGATTAAGAAAGTTGAATAAAGTAATATGTTTGATTTTTTGCGACAAAGATGAATAAACCTCTTCTTTTGAAGCACAGGGTAAATACCAAATGCTCCCAGCCCATATTTTGGATAGTATGCACATGCTCTCATGAGTAAAACCCTGAAAAATAAAACCATAAACATTAGTGAAAATAGAACCTTTTTAGGGAAGAAAGAGAAAAACCGCTACTTACGGATCAGAACTGGATACAAATAGGTCAGCAAAGGTGTGAGGATCATCAATATCACTATAAGAATCATAAAGAGTTTCAATTCAAACATAATGTCAAGACATGTAAAAAGAAAAACAGAATGAGAACACTAACTCTTTGAATACCTCTGCAAGCGAAATAAGGCATTGCCGACAACCGTCTCTTTGGTATTCGAATCAAGTGGACCTGAAACCTGAATGGTGGCTAAGAAAACTCTTTATTATCATTTTCTATAGAATTTAACTTGACTGCAAAATGAAAATGCAGTAAATTGAACAGATAAAAGTTTGTATGTATGATATTAACAAAATGCATATGAAATAATGCAGTGGTATCAGGGATACAGTAGCAATTAGATCAACATGAGGGTCATCAGTGGGCTTAAGCAGAAATTTTGTACTAAAATGCTTTGAATCTACAAAGTAATCATCAAAAAGGCATCTTAGAGCGAGCTTCCCAAATAGAAGGTTGTATGAGGACTCTAACATCCTGCAATACATCCAAAGGAGATGGTTAGAACCGAAACCTAAATTATTTGACGGAATTGTTGGACAGAATTAGAATTAGAGTTAGAACCTGGTGCGGGCAGCAAGCGGAGGGAAGTCGAAGAGCGGCGGGACCAACACCATAGGCGGTGGCGGTTCTTTGCTCCATGACCATAAGTTACCCATGGCTCACTCTGTCTAGGGTTTTTTGGAGACGAGAATAGAACCTATCCGTTTACAAAATTATAACAAAAAATTTCAAATACTTTATTTAAAACCGCCTGTTACATACAAATTGAAGGTCACTAATTTATATACTCTATTACTTTACTTTATTTTTTAATTTCTTTTAACAGAAACACTTAGATTTTATAAGATAAATAGACCATAACTGTATCTTATAGGATTTGAACTCCAAACATTTTGGTTGTAGGACACACCACTTAACTCGTGCGCTTAAAGACATACATCTTAGTATTATCATTTCATTATTTCGTGACATAACTCGTATCTTTAAACTTGTAAGGGTGCAAGGGGTGGAGCTCGGGTTCACCCTTAGGGTTGGCTCGACTATACAAAAAAATAATATGTCGCTTAGGGTCCCCAATATTTAAGGGGCCCATAATTTAGGATTTAACTTCGTTTAATTTTCAGGTTTTACAAGGAGAATATAAAATCAATATACTTAGAGGAGTTTTTTTTTACTAAATACTCACTCCAACTTTAATATGTGTAATTGTGTGTCTTTTAGAAATTGTATACAAAAAACGTGAATCATTATATTCTCATATGTTAGGATTCTAAGTAAAAAAAATGCTTTTTTTTTCTATGAAAGAGGCCTCGATTTTAGAACGCTTTGGACCCCTAAAAGGCTAAAAAGGTTGAGCTGAGCATGTTCACCCTCGGGCTCACGGCAACACCGCCGCAACCTAGTAGGGTTTGTGGCTTGGGTTAGGTTTACGGGTTCATGAAGCCGTGCGCTTTCATGAAGAGTTGGACTGTTGGGATAGTTTAGGGGTTCATGGGTTCCACCCTTTGTGAGGAGATAGTTTAGGATAAAAATGACATGACAAATTTCTATTGGTTTAGAGTTAGGGTACTTTAGGGTTGAAGGGTTTCACCTCATCCACCCTAAAATATTACAGTTTAGCACAATCTATTTTAACACCTCAAGTGAAATTTTAATTACTAGTTTTTTTCATATGACATTCTTTAATATCATGACATCTCTCTCCATTAGTAAGAATATTTATTTTCTAGTTTTAAATTTAACCATGAATTTGATTAATTTAATTAGTTTACAAGACGAATATAAGTAATTTATCTTTTATATTTTAATTTTAAGTTAGCGACTCATAAAGTGTCATAATTATCAATTATTGTTTAATAAGTTTTTTCGTAATCAGTTTTGTTGCTACAAAACTTACCACCTAGAGGCGGGAGTCTTGAAGCAGTGCGAGATGGGCAAGTTAAACTAGGACTTCTGGGCTTGGGTTTGGATGAACGAACGGGATCTCCAGGTCTTGAGAGGATGATCTGCAAAACAGGAAACACCGTGAGCCTCGCCACGAGCAGAAGGGGTTTTCTCCTCGTGACCACCCTCCGGCGTGAGAATAAGTATGTGTATGGTAGGAGGTAAAAGGTGAGAAAGAAGAGATGAGTAAATTATGATATTGTGAATTTGTGTGTTAAAACCTGAGTCTTACCTTTGAAATCGGCCCGACTATTTATAAGGTATCCATGGTCAAGATGTTTGGACTGGGTATCCATTGTAGGTTGTATGCAGTCAAACATCTCTCCCTACTTCTGCTAATATGACTGTTATTTCCTCATTCGTGCTTAGGGAGTTCAGGGTGTATTTAATTATCTTTGTTTGTATAGTTGACCCGTGTTCCCTGTGTACAGGTTCTGTCCCTGACATATCTTGTCTTGTTAGCTGACTCCCCTTTTTGTGTTACTTGTTCTTTCCTGACCTCTTTCTATTATGGGTTCAGGTTTCCCCATTGGTGTTGTCTTTATAGTTGACTCTTATGCCCAATGAGGCGTTATCTTAGTTATTTAGTATTATTTTCTGGTATGAGATTATTTCCTTCGTAACTTCTTTGATATTTTCTAAGTGTTGAGTGGGAGATGTCGTCCGATGTCAGATGAGTCCATCTTTCGGCCGGGACACCCTTGAGCCGCGGCACGGCCTCAGCCGCGGCTGGGGTAGGGTTTGTCGATTCCGTCCTTGTTCTTTCCTTCTAGCATGGGTTCCGTTTTCCCCCATCCTTGTTGCACTTTGGCCGTGACACACACTCAGCCGCGGCAGGCCTTCAGCCGCGGCAGGCCTTCAGCCGCGGCAGGTGGTCCCCCCTGCACTCCTTACAACCGACCTTCCCCTTCTTGTTGCGCTTGTGCTTTGAGTCGTGACATATCTTTGGCCGTGACACGTCTTTGGCTTGGTGTCCCGCAGCGAAGAATGGCTTCTCAGCCGTGGCAGGCTATCAGCCGCGGCAGGCTCTCAGCCGCGGCAGGCTCTCAGCCGCGGCCGGCTCTCAGCTTGATGCTTGATCGTCTATCCTCTTCAAGTCCCCCCAGTCCATTATCATGATATGCGAATTCATGATGATGGATTATGTTCTCGTCAGTCGATGCGTCGTCCTATCTACTGCTATGGTCCGTTCTGTCCCATCATAGGTTGAATGGTCTAATCAGATGTCCCCTCCTACAAACCTACTTTCCCTCTTATTTTTTGAATTTTAAACTTGTTTGTCTTTCTAGTTTGAATTTCAAACCTCTTACTTTCCCTTCCATTATTTGTTATATATAGATGCTCCTTGTCTTCATTATTTTCAAACTCCTCAAGATAAGAAGTTTCGGTTTTTTGCTTGGTTTGTCTCGCCGGTTCGTTGTCCTAGTCCTCTGTCGGCTTTTGCTTATCACAACTTGGCGGGTTAGTTCTTTCTTCTTTGTTTTCCTTTTATTATGGAGTGTCGTAGTGATATGGATGTTCAAACGTCCGTCATTACTACTAGGTTTTTAGATGCTTTTGTCGAAAAATATGGTATTGACCCTTCTTTAGAGCCTGTCGTTCCTCCGTCGGGAGCGACCGTTCGTGATGCCCCTCCGGGGATGATATCCTTATATACCGCCTTCTTTTCATTTTTCAACTTTCGCATACCCGTTAGCGTATTTCTTGAGTCGGTGTTGAGTTATTACGAGATTCACTTATCCCAAGTCGTTCCCTTAGGACTGATCAGAGTATATCATTTCGACATTTCTTGTCGTGCCCTTAGGATCGAGTCGGACATTCATTTGTTTAGGGCTTTTTACAAACCAACTCGGGTGGGTGATTGGGTTACTTTTGAGAAACGAAAAGCTCCTTATCCTAGTCACACCCTTCGTCCTCCCACTAGCTTGAAAAGATGGAAAGATCATTTCTTTTTCATCTCCGCTCGTGCGATCCCGTTTGAGATGCATTGGTCCCCGCCGAAGGAGTCGCTTAGAGATCCCATTCCCAAGTCTCGTGAATATCTTAAGGTTGATTATGATAAGTTACTAGCCGTCCCGACGGCTCTGCGCCCCTTTTCCGAGCATTTCCTTGTAATGGTTGGGATTAGCCGTAACTGGGATGATCCATCCGTTCGACCCGTACTCCGTTATAATGGGGAACGTGAGTAATTTCCTTTTAAATTTACTTTCGTGGTTTTTGCCTCTTACTAATGTTAAGTTATGTGTTTGTAGGAATGGGTTTGTTTGACCGTATGAAGTTGTCTACAACCGAACCGATTGAAGAGGACGTGGTGCCCATTAAGCCGGGCCACAAGACCATTTTGGAAAAAACTAAAGATTTCATTATTCCTCCTCTGGAGTCGGGTTCTAGACGTCCTAGCAAGAAGAAGGTTAATGTGGGTGATACATCCGGTAAGGAAGTCGCGGCAGGAGATGAGTCGCCGATCGCTCCTGGTGGTAACTCCACCTTCCAGGCTGATCATGATTATAGTTCCGAGGATGGGTCAAACCCGTCAATTGATTTGAACTATGCTAAGAACTTTTCTGGTTCTAATGTTGACATGAGTGCCCCTTTTGTTCCTAACTGGAGCTTTCACAATGGTACCTTGGTCGAGTCATCTGAGCAATGCCGCGAATTTATGTATTCTGCGCGTACTCCTGCTGATCGCGCTCGTTATAAGAATATGTCGACCCAGGAGGTGACTGATGTTGGTTTCTCTTCGGCGGTTTGCCTCCTCAACTCTTATGCTAGTACTAACGAGCGTTTGCTAGATAGTGTTCGAGCCAATCGTGATTTAAAAATAGACTTGTCTCGTGCTCAGGAGAAACGTTTGGAGTTGGAGGCTGAGAATCAGTCACTAAGGGGTGCCTTTGATAGCGAGCGAACTGTTTTTACTTCCCAAATTGCTACTCTTCGCGGTGAGATTTCGCGATTGGAGAATGAGAGGTCTTGGCTTATTTCTACCGGCATGCGGCAGGCCTTTGAGAAGGTTCGTAATAGTGATGAGTTTTTGGACATGTTAGGAGATCTTAATTCGTTGGCTGATAAGGTTGGGTACAATGGTGGTTTGAAAGAAGGTGTGGGTCTAGGAAAGAAAGGGAAAAGGGCTCAAGACTCCAGTCAGTTTCACGCGGACGCTCTTGATCGGCTTCGTGAACTTTCTGACAAGTTTGATAATTGCCAATTTCTGATGTCTGCGTCCATAGCTAGCATGGTTGGTTCTACAATTGCTGATATCCAAGCTTTTCTTGCTCCCAAGTGATGTTTGTCTTTGTGTACTGCTTATGTATGGACGTTTGTTTTTATTTTATGTTGTCCCTGCGTGGACGTTTATCTTATGTTGTCCCTGCGTGGACATTTATCTTATGTTGTCCCTGCGTGGACATTTATCTTTAGTTTCTGTCGCCCTTGCGTGGGCTTCTATCCTTGTAACTCTTTAAGTGGACTTTTCCGTTTATGCAATGTAGTCTTGTTTGTTTATAAGATCTCTTTACTTCCGTCTGACCTTGATCAGCTTATTCGTCTTTCCAGTCGCGGCTGGAAGACAGATTATTTTTCAACCTGAACTTGGTCAGGTGACTCGTCTTCCCAGTCGCGGCTGGAAGACTTACATTGTTTTTCAACCTGAACTTGGTCAGGTGACTCGTCTGTCCAGTCGCGGCTGGAAGACTTAGATTATTTTTTAACCTGAACTTGGTCAGGTGACTCGTCTGTCCAGTCGCGGCTGGAAGACTTGGATTATTTTTCAACCTGAACTTGGCCAGGTGACTCGTCTTTCCAGTCGCGGCTGGAAGACTTTGATTATTTTTCAACCTGAACTTGGTCAGGTGACTCGTCTTTCCAGTCGCGGCTGGAAGACTTAGATTATTTTTCAACCTGAACTTGGCCAGGTGACTCGTCTTTCCAGTCGCGGCTGGAAGACTTAGATTATTTTTCAACCTGAACTTGGTCAGGTGACTCGTCTTTCCAGTCGCGGCTGGAAGACTTTGATTATTTTTCCACCTGAACTTGGTCAGGTGACTCGTCTTTCCAGTCGCGGCTGGAAGACTTAGATTATTTTTCAACCTGAACTTGGTCAGGTGACTCGTCTTTCCAGTCGCGGCTGGAAGACTTAGATTATTTTTCAACCTGAACTTGGTCAGGTGACTCGTCTTTCCAGTCGCGGCTGGAAGACTTTGATTATTTTTCAACCTGAACTTGGTCAGGTGACTCGTCTTTCCAGTCGCGGCTGGAAGACTTAGATTATTTTTCAACCTGAACTTGGTCAAGTGACTCGTCTGTTTAGTATCATTCCTTAAAGACAAATATAATGGTTTTTGAATGTAATCCCTGGTGTTCGCATACACCTTGTTTCAAAATTGATTACAATGACTGCTTATATGTTTCTTACATATAACATTTCCGGAGCTGGGCTCCATTCCACGTTCGTGGTACATCGCTTCCATCTAAACGAGCCAACTTGTAAGAACCGTTTCTTCCTGTTTCCTTGATTTGGTAGGGGCCTTCCCAGCGCGGGCCCAACTTTCCTTGATCTTCCATCCTGCTGGCTTCATTGCTTCGGAGCACGTATTCTCCTTCTTTGAACGATCTTTTTTGCACTCTTGAGTTGTAGTATCTTTCAACTTCTCTCTTATACTTTTCCTCGCGGATTGCTGCTATCATCCTTCGTTCTTCTAGGAGGTTCAGGTTCAACCGTAGTTCCGAATCATTATCCACTTCGTTAGCCTGGAGAATACGCCGTGTTGGCATGATTATTTCCGCTGGTATTACCGCCTCGGTGCCATACGTTAAGCTGAATGGGCTTTCCCCATTACTTGTCTTTGGCATCGTCCGATGTGCCCATAGCACGTGTGGTAGTTCTTCCAGCCAATTTCTTCCTTCGTCTCCTAAGCGTGTCTTTATGCCCTCTACGATGCTCCGATTAGCTCGCTCTACCTGACCATTTCCCTGGGGATGTGCCACTGAAGTAAAGATTTGTTGTATCTTCATATCCACGCACCATTGTTTAAATGGGTTGTCCGCGAATTGTTTTCCGTTGTCTGTCACAATAAACAACGGGAGACCAAACCGACAAATTATGCATTCCCAAACAAATTTCTTCACCTGTATGCCTGTGATGGATGCGAGAGCTTTTGCTTCCACCCACTTGGTGAAGTAATCAATTGCCACTATCAAAAATCTTATCTTCCCTTGAGCTATTGGGAATGGCCCGACTATATCCATTGCTCATTTTTGAAAGGGCCATGCCGCCGTGACGGGGACCATCTCATTTGGCGGTCGGTGGCACATTGGGGCGTGCCTTTGGCAACTCTCACATTTCTGAATTTCTTCAATGGCGCTTTTGTGCATACCCGGCCAGTAGTATCCTGCTCCCATTGCCTTCGCGACAACCATCCTTGGGCCTGCATGTATTCCGCATATGCCAAAGTGGATTTCCCGAATTACATAGTTGGCTTCTTCTTGATTGAGGCATCTCAGTAGAGGTCCTAGGTAGGATCTTCGGTACAGACATCCCCTTTCCATTTCGTATTGCAACGCCTTTGTTCTTATTTTTCTTGCCTCGGCTCTATCGTCTGGTAGCGTACCCTTTGTGAGAAACTGGATGATAGGAGTCATCCAGGTTGGGTTCTCCGCTTCCGTGATTGTGTTGATCTCTGTGTCTGCGATAGACGGGGATTCTAGCACTTCTACCCTGACCTCCTTTGCTAAATGTGTGAAAGTGACTGAGGCCAACTTACTAAGAGCGTCGGCTTTCTTGTTTTTGCTTCTTGGGATGTGTATGACCGTACATTCATCGAACAACTTGATTATGGCCTGGGCCTTCTCCAGGTATCGCTTCATTGACTCTTCCTTAGCATCATATGAGCCATTGATCTGGTTTGCTACGAGCATTGAGTCCACATGAGCGTGTAATTTTCGTACCCCCATCTTGTGAGCCAATCTTAAACCTGCGAGTAACGCTTCATACTCTGCCTCATTGTTAGAACTCTTGAAATCTAACCTTAGCGCGTAGGTCAGCTCGATCTGGTCTGGTCCCACTAGTATCAAACCAGCCCCCGAGCCTTCGTTGTTTGAGGCCCCGTCCGTGTGGAGATTCCAGGTACTATCAGCTTTAATTTCTTGGTTACTTTGCGCCACCTGTTTTTGCATTTTTCCTTCGGTTGGTATTTCCACCAGGAAATCGGCCACTACCTGACCCTTCATTGCGGATCTTGGTTTGTACTTAAGCTCGAACGCCCCCAGCTCGATCGCCCATTTTGCTAATCTTCCCGAGATCTCCGGTCTTCTCAGGATTTGTTGTATTGGGTGCTCCGTTTGTACTTCGATGTTGTGAGCTTGGAAGTACCTCCGGAGCCTTCTTGAAGCGTGCACTAGGGACAACACTAGCTTCTCCATTGGTGAGTATCTTGTTTCTGGGTCTTTTAACGCTCTGCTGATGAAGTATATAGGGGTTTGAACATTACCCCGCTCTGTCATCAAGACTGCACTCACGGCCGCGGTTCCGGCGGATAGGTACATTGTCAGGTTTTCTTGTGGGACTGGAGCCGTGAGCGTTGGCAATTGACTCAAGTAACTCTTCATTTCTTCGAATGCCTTTTCTGCTTCTTGTGACCATACGAAGTTCTTTTTACCTAGGCAATTTCTTAGAGTCACCATGAATGGTAAAGTTCTCTCAGCGTGTTTGGACAAAAATCTGTTTAAGGCGACAAGACGCCCGTTGAGTGTTTGCACATCTTTAACAGATCTTGGTGAGGGCATTTGCAGCACCGCCTTCACTTTTTCTGGGTTTGCTTGGAATCCGTCCTTGGTGACAACTACACCCAAAAATTTACCCTGCTCTACCCCAAACGAACATTTCTTTGGGTTGAGCTTCATGTTGACCCTTCTTAGAGTTTTGAATGTTTCGCCCAGGTCGTCTAATAACCCTTCTTCGTTCTTGCTTTTCACCACAAGGTCGTCTACATATACTTCCAGATTTTTACCGATTTGTTCGCTAAAAGCCGTGTCCATCAATCGTTGGTAGGTAGCTCCAGCGTTCTTCAAGCCGAAAGGCATCTTTGTGAAACAAAATATCCCGGTGCTAGTGTAGAACGCTGTTTTGTCTTCATCTTCTTTGGCTATCTGTACCTGCCAGTAACCTTTATAAGCGTCCAAAAAACATTTTAGTGGGAAACCTACCAAAGCATCTACTTTGGAATCAATTTCTGGGAGTGGGTAACAATCTTTAGGGCATGCGGCGTTAAGATCTTTGAAATCTATGCACATTCGTCACGTCCCGTCTCCTTTTTTGACCATGACTGGGTTGGCTACCCAGGTTTGGTACTTCACCTCCCGTACTATGCCAACACACAAAAGCTTTTCAACCTCCGCCAATACTGCTTGGTTTCTCTCTGGCCCCAAATGTCGTCTTTTTTGCGCCACTGGCTCCTTTGATTTGTAGGTGTTTAAACGGTGCTCTGCCGTTTCCCTTGGAACCCCTTCCATGTCTGAAGGTTGCCAAGCGAAGACATCTAGATTGTTGAGTAAAAACTGCCTCAGCATTCTCTTCGTTTCTTCTCCTAGTTGGTGTCCAACCGTTATTTTCTGTTCCGGGAATTCTGGGTGGAGTGCCCATTCTTCCTGTGCCACACCTTCTTGCTTGTTTATGACTTTCGGGGCTACTGATGTTGAAACTTTTACGCTTTTACATTCTTTGGTTGAGTATAAAGTTACTATACCGGTTGGTGTCGGGAATTTGATGGCTCCGTGAATGGTGGAGATGACTGCCCCGAGTGCACATAAACCCGGTCTTCCCAGAATCACATTGTGGCTTGATTGAGAGCGTACTATGAGGAAAATCATTGGGACTGTTCGTCTCCCCGTTTCGTCTCCCATTGTCACCTGAAGTTGTATTTTCCCTAGTGGTTGCACCACTTCCCCCGAAAAGCCAGTGAGCTGATGGACTTGTGTGACGAGGCCTTTCCGAACTTCTTCATCTAGTTGCATGAAGCAATGTTCGTACATGATTTCGGATGCACTTCCAGTATCTACATAAACTCTTCGTACCTGGTGACCTGCAATGTCAGCTGATACATGTAGTGCACCTCTTGCAAAATCACCGCTTCTAATTGGGGGGAAACTAATTTCCTGCTCCATCCATGACTCCATGTGGTCGTTGCTTCTTTTCATGCCTGCGTTTCCTGATGGTTGACTCACCATTAGGATCTCCTTCCTCTTTCCATTTGGCTGGGGTATAGCCTTCAGCTCTTTCAGCAGGTGTGCCAACTTGCCTGTTTTGATTGCTGATTCGATTTGCCTCCTTAGGGAGAAGCACTCGTCGGTGGTGTGGCCGTTGTCTTTGTGGAATTCACAATACTTTTCCGTGGCCTTTCTAGGGCCTGGCCTCATGGGAGCTGGTTTCACGAAATTAACATTTTCTGTTGCTAGGATCTCGCTTGGTGTTTTGGATAGTGGTGGGAGACTGACAGTAGGCCCGACATTGGGTCGTGGTGATGGTGAATATCTAGGCTGGAATGGCACGTTCCGCTGCTGGAAGCGTGATTGAAAATGCCCTTTGTCCCACATTTTCTGTGGTGTCTGCCTTCTAGGGACATCCCATGTAGTTGTTTTTTTCTGTGTACGATCCTTCAACTGATCGCTTGCTTTTCTTCCTCGTACGAACGCTTTAGCTCTTTCTAACATTTCTTCGACTGTATTAGGGCGGTTTTCGTGGAATCGCTCAACCAGCTGCTCGCTTCGAACGCCGTGGATAAAGGCCGAGATGCGTATGTCTTCACCAGCTCCTTTTACTTGCATGCTCTCTCTTACGAACCTCGGGATGAAGTCTCCTACAGATTCGTTGTCAGCTCTTTTAATGTTGTGTAGTTCTGTCGGGTCCTTGATGGATCTTCGCTGCTGGCTAAAATTTTTCAGGAAACTATCTTCCAGCTGTTCGAAGCTTCCTATCTCTCCCACCGGAAGGCTATCGAACCATACCCTCGCTGCTCCCGTCAGTGTTTGCATGAACATATGACACCATACAGGGATAGACCATTGTTCTACCTCGGCTGCACCTATGAAAATGGCGAGATGATCGTCTGGGTCACCCAGACCATCATATTTCCCCACATTGGATGGCATTTTTAGTTTTGGGGGAAACGTGAATTCTGCAATTTTGTTGATAAACTTTGATCTTGACCTCGCCGTGGATGGCCTGTATGGTTTGCTGTAGTCATCTTCAAAATCTAGCTTCCTCTTGGTTGTCTCTTGACGTACAGCCTCGGTGTTGTGTAGCTTATCTTTCTCTTCGTCATCTTTCTTTGGTGAGTCGTCATTTTCGTCGTCTCCGAACTCTAGACGGGTTCGGATTTCTTTCAACTGGCGCTCCTTCTCCTCCATTTGCAACAAAGCGAGAATCTGTCGGCGATTCTGCCGCAAGAACTCCGGAGTGACGACGACTTGGTCATTGCTTTGTTTTTCAGAGTCATTAAGATTGCTCATTTGGTTCTTGCTTCCCTCCCTTCTGGTAGCATTGCTACCGTCTAAGTTCAGGATATCAGAACTTCTGGTTTCATTGTTAGGAGTTTCCTCGCCCTCGCCCATCGTTTTTTTTTTTCGTTTTAGAGCACGGGATGGCGCCAAATGTTGCTACAAAACTTACCACCTAGAGGCGGGAGTCTTGAAGCAGTGCGAGATGGGCAAGTTAAACTAGGACTTCTGGGCTTGGGTTTGGATGAACGAACGGGATCTCCAGGTCTTGAGAGGATGATCTGCAAAACAGGAAACACCGTGAGCCTCGCCACGAGCAGAAGGGGTTTTCTCCTCGTGACCACCCTCCGGCGTGAGAATAAGTATGTGTATGGTAGGAGGTAAAAGGTGAGAAAGAAGAGATGAGTAAATTATGATATTGTGAATTTGTGTGTTAAAACCTGAGTCTTACCTTTGAAATCGGCCCGACTATTTATAAGGTATCCATGGTCAAGATGTTTGGACTGGGTATCCATTGTAGGTTGTATGCAGTCAAACATCTCTCCCTACTTCTGCTAATATGACTGTTATTTCCTCATTCGTGCTTAGGGAGTTCAGGGTGTATTTAATTATCTTTGTTTGTATAGTTGACCCGTGTTCCCTGTGTACAGGTTCTGTCCCTGACATATCTTGTCTTGTTAGCTGACTCCCCTTTTTGTGTTACTTGTTCTTTCCTGACCTCTTTCTATTATGGGTTCAGGTTTCCCCATTGGTGTTGTCTTTATAGTTGACTCTTATGCCCAATGAGGCGTTATCTTAGTTATTTAGTATTATTTTCTGGTATGAGATTATTTCCTTCGTAACTTCTTTGATATTTTCTAAGTGTTGAGTGGGAGATGTCGTCCGATGTCAGATGAGTCCATCTTTCGGCCGGGACACCCTTGAGCCGCGGCACGGCCTCAGCCACGGCTGGGGTAGGGTTTGTCGATTCCGTCCTTGTTCTTTCCTTCTAGCATGGGTTCCGTTTTCCCCCATCCTTGTTGCACTTTGGCCGTGACACACACTCAGCCGCGGCAGGCCTTCAGCCGCGGCAGGTGGTCCCCCCTGCACTCCTTACGACCGACCTTCCCCTTCTTGTTGCGCTTGTGCTTTGAGTCGTGACATATCTTTGGCCGTGACACGTCTTTGGCTTGGTGTCCCGCAGCGAAGAATGGCTTCTCAGCCGTGGCAGGCTATCAGCCGCGGCAGGCTCTCAGCCGCGGCAGGCTCTCAGCTTGATGCTTGATCGTCTATCCTCTTCAAGTTTCTTATAAGAAAAAAGAATATAAAATTTAAGGAATTCTTTTAAAAATCTTCCATTCCATATACTTCGTTTCATCTATTTTCCCTCCTCCTCCTTATCCTTCTCCTTCTTTGTTCACGTTTCCTTCCACCATTCTTCTGCGATGAGAGAGAGGGAGATCGGGAGACGTCAACACTGCCGATTCCTTTGTACTACCCATCGGTGGTGATTGAAGGTTCCGATGCTATTCCTCCTGCTGCGACGCTTTTCTTCTTCGGCTGCTCGCGTTGGAAGTCCTCCTGTTGGGAAAAACCAGTAATGCTTTCTTCCTGATGGTTGATAAAGAACCTAGGGTTTTTAATTGACTTTTGCTTCTATGGTTCTAGGTTGGACGGTTGTTTGCTTTTTTGCAGGTGTGGTGTGTGGGTGTTCCAAATCATGGATTTCAATCCAACCGCGCATCAGTTTCTGCAACTACGAAATAACACACACAAGGTAATCAATCACACCTTCGATTCCTCTCCGTTTATGGAGATGTTAACGTTATCGAAAAGTTAAACAGATTAACTTCCTTCAAGCATACCGTCGTCAATTAATCATGTTCATGTATGCGTTTATTTAATTTCTGCCTGTTTCGACCTTCACATGGATGAACTGATGAACAAATAATCTATTCGGTTTTAAGCTTGACATGGATGAACTCATGAACAAATAATCAATAGATAAGGTTTTAGGTTTATGTTTATGCTGATTGGTTACTTTTTATTGATTATTGTAGTTATTGTTCCAACTTTGGTGTTGATTTTTTGTATTTTTCTGTATAGTTAAGGATCAGGACATTTTCTGTTCATTATTATAGTGATTGAAGTTGATATTTACATGTTTCTGGTGGAGTAGTGTCATTTGTTCTAATTTTTTTTAATGCAGGTGGTTTTAGTTCATTTTGTTTTGAACAGTAATACGAAGACGTTGATATCCCATTTGAATGCAGGCGTTTTTGGTTTTTTAGTTGTAGAGATCACACTTTTGCAGTAATACGAAGATCTTTGCTTATTTGATGAAAATGTGGAAATCATATTTTGGACGGTGTGTCAACAAATAACTGATTCTATGAGTCGGTCCACTCATATTATTTTCTTTAAAAGATATATGTTTATGTGATAAAGGCATTGTTGATTGTTATGAACAAGATTTAGAAGTTCTTCCATATGCTCAAAGTATTAAGAATGAGTTATTTGTAGGCTACTTATTGGATATAGTCATACCCGATGTTATGTTATTGCCTGCTAAACAATTTCTTGCTTAATCAGTTCTGGCTCAAAGCCATGACAACATCTTTAAGAGTGACCAAAAGAACAAAAAATATGATTTGGTTGACAGTTTTACTGTACTTTACCTTTAGAAAACAGTTGTCTTATTATGAATCTCTATGATGGGCATTTTAGGGTTAGAGGAGAGTATAACACATGGCTACTCCATGTTTGATTACCAATTGTAAGAAAAAAATGGCTACGCCAAGATGGGACATAGCTTTGTGCGAAATAATTTGTAGATTATTAAGTTAAATAAATGAAAAATAACTCCTTATGTTAATAAAAAGGACTAAACTTCTTAAACTTTGTGTCTGTCTTAGAGGGAAGCTTACAGTTTTGGACTTCACTGCAGGCAGTTCATGTTTCAGCTCAGTATGTATGGTCAAACATCGTTCTGAAATTATATTGTAGCCAACCATCATGCTGATTTTGATGTAGCAGATAATGACGGAAGGAATCCTCTTCATTGGTATGTTAACGTCATGGTTGTAAAAATCGTGCCTAGGCGCCGATTAGTCGCTAGGCGGCCCAGTGACGATTAATTTTGGCCAAGTCGCTCCATTAATCGTTGGGCGGTCCAAGTCGGTCCCAGGCGGGCCTAGGCGGCCAGATTCCGGCAAAAACCTGAAATTTCCGGCGAAAACTTGAAAATTCCGGCAAAAACCTTTGGTGTGGTTTAAAAATGAACATTTTTATAAAAATTACATATAAAAATGTGTGTATATATATAAAAAACTGAAAATTACATATAAAAATTCCAATCCGATTAATCCCGCCTAGGCCCCGATTAATCCCGCCTAGGCCTAGGCCCTACCCCACCGCCCGACTAGCGCCTAGCGATTTTTACAACACTTAACGTTTATTTTTCTTTTTCCATTTGTGCATGCACACTTGGAGTTTAAAATATATACACAAAAAAGTATCAGCTTATATGTAGAAGATGATAATATGTTTTAATTAATGCTAAATTAGGGCTGCTTATAAAGGATTGTTAGGTAATTTTGCATGTATCTCAATAATCTGTTTTCTAATAGCATCTCTTTCATTATGTGACCCTAAATAACCCAAACACCCCCTAATACAAGTTAACCATTCCCCAATTTTGTTAGTTTAGTTGATTTTGTTTTGAACAATAACTTGAAGATGCTGATATCCCATTTGAATGCAGCTGGCTTTGGGTTTTTAGTTGTAGAGATCACGCTTTTGAGTTTTTAGATGTTCTTATCCCATTTGAATGCATGTGCATTGCTTAATGATTTCAGCTTCTCCAAGGTTAGTTAAACAATTATACACTTTATTTTATAACCGCTAACTTACAAACCTTCTAAATCCACACTTTTAAACTTACCCCGGTGTATATATATGTATATTTTTTTTCACACTAATTCCTAGATTAGCCCTAACCGATACGTCTGTTAATTGATAGTCGCCCTCTGTTTCAATTTTTAATTATAGAAGTTGTTTTACTCTAATGAATGAAAAACCCATGTGTGTGTTTGATTTTTGATTGAAGAACTGTATTTTCTTTCAGGGAAATGGTGCCGATGGCGAAGAGTTAGGTTTCCGAGACTGTTGATTCGCCTATACCACTGACTTTTGAATCCAAGTGAATCTGAGGTGATGTTTTTCGAATTGATAGAAGTTCTAATGTTTTGGCTGTTGATTAACAGTTACTGAAATTTCTCACTATTTTGGTTTTTATATGTTGTCACCAACACTGATAGTATTTTGTAGAAATAAGTCTTTATTTACTGATTGTCCTTTGTTTTGGAATAGTATCTGAATAAGTGATTCTTTTATAATTTTTTTGAGAATTCAATATCTTTGATGTTAACTCTCATGTAACGGAGGTTATCTCTTTGAATTTGCAAAATTGCAAATTGGATATGAAACCATGATCTATAGACGTGGTTTTGGGTTGAAAGCTGTTCAAAGTTGGATTTTCTTAAATAATTATTTAATAATTTGAACTTTTACTTTTCTAATTGTATTAAGTATTTACCGTCTTAGATAAGTTATTGTGACTTCAAGTTGTAGCACTCACTTAAAAAGCAAATCTAAATACATTTTACATATCAGTTAATTATGTTTATATGTATCTCATAAAAATGAACATAAATTTCAAATTTGTTGGCTTCTGAGCAGGTTAGGTAAATGCAAATTTGTTCTGTTTCTTTAATCTTTAATTACTTTATATTATGTTTAACTACAGCATGCCTCCGGCTGCACAAGTGTCGATGACTAGGAGGGTTCACCCACTGGCATCCTTGAATCCTTATCAAGGAAAGTGGACGATTTTAGTCTGGCTCACAGCCAAAGGAACCATGAGCCATTACAAGAATGCAAGAGCAGAAGGGTGTATTTTTAATGTGGAACTAACTGATGAAGATGTAAGTCTATATTCTCTTTTATAATGTTGCATTTTTCATCTATAATTAACTGATGAAGATGTAGGTACTATCATTGATTTCGTGTTAGCCGTTAGCGAAATAAAAATTTAGGAAACCAACAAATTTTCTTTGTTGGAAGCTAAAATCAACTTGCAAGTCTGCTCATTACTCTGTTATCAACTTTCTTATGATTTCAATATGCAAATAGCTTTTATTATCAATAGTATTGCTATTCAGTGACATCTATATTTGTATTCTGTGTGAAGTTTCACTGCTCCAAAGAGAGGTTGGAGTGCTTCAGGTAATATAAATCCTACATTAGAGTTTCAAAGTACTTATTAACTTATGATAATTGTAATAACAAACAAACATGATGAGATTATTAAATCACTGTTTATGTTTATTAGACAGCATTTGTAATAACAAATAATGTAGAATTAAATTCTGATTTAATCAGTGGATCTTACTGTTAGCAGGATGAGTTTAAATCACTTGCAGAGCTTGAACTTGTATGAAGATGCTTCAAAGAGTATGCTTCTTTCATCATTTAACCATAAATCGTATATATTCCTTCCCTTTATTCTGAGTTATGGTATGTTTTAGCTTCTATTGATGAAATAATATTGCATACATGCTTAACGATTATGTAGAAACTATAACAGATTCACTCATACCAATGTACGGATTCTTCACCATAAATTGTTCCTTTTCAGTACTGTTCAGATTACCTTTTTTTTAATCTTTACCAATCGCAATGGGTCAAATTAAAAGAAACAACTTATACGAGGAAAGGGTTTGACAGATGCCAAAAGTGTATTTTTTTATTATTTAAACCTTCTAAATTATTTTATTTAAAATTATTAAATTAATTAAATCTTTGTGAACCCATCAGTTCATTTATAGAGAAAAATTATGAATTTGTATATGGAGTGGACAGTTCAAGCTTCTCGCTTACCCGGGTTCGTCTTCCTTTGCTTTTGCTCCTCAAATCAGGTGGACATCTTCTAAAAGGTGCTCACCTAACTTGAGACCATAATTTGGAGAAATTTAGATCTCAAGTGCCAGGTTAATTTTTTTTTTACTTTTACAGGCAATTTTCTTTACTATTTTGATTATTTGAATCATATTATTGCTCTATTAATGTGGGAAGATGGACTTAATGAAGGTGAGGGTGTTTGCATATTTAAATCTGTCGTTCTTAGTCGAATCAAATAGATCAAATACCTTTGAGTTGTACAAATGGGAGATGAGTAATTTGGGAGTATAAGGGAACTTTGTCACTGTTTTAGTTAATATAGTTATATTGACTAAAGATTCGTGTGTGCAGGGGTTTCTTTTCTCTCCCTCAGTTCGAAAGTCTTTGGGAACATGTTACGAAGCTTCAGTATGGCTGTCAACTTGATACTGGACAGGCATGAGTGCAGTTCAAATTTGCAAGCATGTATGAATGCAGCAGATGGACCAAAGAATAGTGTACCATTTGTATCATCCTTTCCAAAGAATAGTGTACCATTTGTATCATCCTTTTTATAAATTAAAAAACAAAAACACTAGGTTGAATATATTGTAAGGCCCAAACCTAGGAGGCCTCACTTGTTGGATATAAACAGTTCTTAAACTTGAATATCAAATAACGCAGCGGAAAATTTCGTTCAAACATAACGTCAACATAGCCAAACATGCGGAAGCGTAAACATTGTCTAAAACATTGATTACATAACATAAACATAACGTAACGGGATGTCAGTCATCATATCAGTCGGGTAACTCTTCATCGCTTGACAAGCATCACTGTCCCTCCGTACCTGACCTTAACCTGAATGTGCATACTAAAAGTCAGCTACGCTGGTGAGTTTTAGCTTTACATAAAACCTTAATATAAACATTTTTGCCAAAAACATAGTATATATTTATTTAACAAAAGCGTATGTAAAACATGCAATAACTTAACATCATCAAAACATCGTAACATAGCATCATAACATAATTCAATATGAACCGAATCTGCGCCTTCTCGTAACCGTTAATTCCATACATCGTTTTCTGACGGAAGAACCTAAGGCTCGTTACCTCTAGGTCATCCGTCAACCAGGTCTCCTAAGGCTAGTTACCTTAAGACAGACCAAACATCATCTCCTGAGGCTAGTTACCTCAAGGCAGACCAAACATCGTTTTAGGCACTGTTCCCTCGCGGGGAATAATGCCTCCTGTTAAGGGATCCCGGTAATCCTATAGGGGACCGTCGTCACCCTTTACTCAACCAGTTGTACAACCGTTAGCCAGCCACATAGGCCTCCCGTAAGGGTAAGGCCAATACATACATACATACCCTAGCTCTCGTAGGAACTTGTGGCACATTCGTTCATTGTCGACTTTCATGAAATCCTTTACATCGTTTTAGTTAAAGTATTTGTACGTTTTATTAAATAACATTTCATCTGTAAATCTTTTGTAAACTTTATTTGGCAAAACACTTCATTAACTCGTTTCATCTTCCCCTTTCGGAAGCATCGTTTCGTAAACAATTCATTAACATATTTCAACTTCCCCTTTCAGAAGCATCGTTTCATATTCATTTCATTAACACCTTTTAACTTCCCCTTTCGGAAGCATCGTTCATAAACCTTGTTTTGTAAACATCATTTCATAAACCTCGTTCTGTATGTATGCATACCAGCCCAAAACATTTAAAAGAGGGCTCTAGAACTCACCTGAGATAAACATGGTTAAAGGTCTGTAAATGATCTTCTAACCTGTACGTACACAACCTAGCTTTAGCTTTACACACAACTATTACATTTTACTTCTACATGTCAAGAACTTAGGGGTACACGGTTTCTTCCCTGCGAAATTACGGGTTCGTGGTTCAAGGGGAAATTCTCGGCCGTGAACTTCACCCAAACCGTGAACTTCACCCAAACCGCAAACTTCACTTAACTGTGAACTTCCCAAACCGCAAACTTCCCAACCGTGAACTTCCCAAACTGTGAACTTCCCAAACCGCAAACTTCTCAAACCGTGAACTTCCCAAACCGCAAACTTCCCAACCATGAACTTCGTCACAACCGCAAACTTCACCCAAACCGTGAACTTCATCCAAAACCTTGAACTCAGATCTGGATCGACGGATTCATCAAGTTTGGAACTTTTTGCATTCAAAAGGTGTATTTTCCCCTCGTGGATCTAGACCTATAATCCTTTTCTCGTTTGTTTATAAAAACTCATCCTTTTTACGAAAATACACGAAAACCCAAAAAGAACAAAAAACTCAAATTTGGTTCGGGTCGTTACCTGTTTTCGAGATTCTGAATCAGAGATCTTGCTCACAAGCTCAGTAGTAACACGATCCTTCAATCTCGGGTCGATCCTTCACTTTCTCTCTCTACGGTTTCTCTCTCTAGATTCTTGCAAATGAGAGAAATGGAGGTGACTTGGGCTATTTATAGAGAGGCTCCTCCCCCTTATGCGCCACCCACAAGCTCGCCGGCTCATCCGGCCCGACCCGTCACGCCGCGCTCGTTTATTCTTTTCGTCTCGTGTTCACCCATTATTATAACTCGTCGTCTTATTTTTGGGATGTTACATATATGTACTAAAATTTGTGAGTAAATAGGTAGTTACATACATATGTATGCAGATTTGTAAATAATCGTTTCTTATTATTTGACGTATTATCGCTTATATTTTGGTTTAAGCCTCCTACCCCGCCGCGTAGCGCGGGGAAAAATCACTAGTTACATTACATTACATTACAAACTTATTTAAAACCCATGGGAATGAACAGTATCTACAGGAAAACACCACGTTTTAAGCATAATGTACAACATGTAAAGCACCACGTTTTAGGGTTTCATCCACACGCCTTTTCTCCCATCGTCAAAACCACTGATCTCAATGGAGGGGGAAGGGGAAGCAGAATCGAGAGGCGATGACCGGATAAGACGGTGGTGGTGGCGGTGGCCATCAACGGCGTTTTCCCGTGCCTATATCCTTGCTCATCTCTGCAATGGCGGAAAGGGATCAGAAAAGGGAGACGACGTCCACCGTTTTCCCGTGTCTCAAATCCTTTTTTTCTTTCCCCGTTTCACACCAAAGACCCAAACTAGGGTTTCTTCACCAGCTTTCCTCTGCCACCTGTGTGTTTCTTTCACACTTCTTTCCACTGTGTGATGAGAAATTCTACAGATAGAGAGATAAGAGGGGTATCAGAGCTGTAGTCGGGAGAAGAGAGAGAGAGTGACGAGGGAGGAAGCCACCGTCGTAGGCGACGATGGTGACGGTGTTTGAGCCCGATGGTAGTGATGGGACGACGACGGTTATGGGGGACCATAGTTGATGTCGTCCGGACGGTCTATAAAATAAACTACTAAACCTAACCTAGACTCCTAAGTAATAAATGGAAAACCTATGAACTAGACCGCACTGACTGGCAAGTGTACCTATCGAGTGTAGCACAGCTTAACGGTAAACCGGATTATCGAACCCTAGAGACACTATGATAACAAAATTGGACTCTGACTCGGACTAAAGATTGATTTGGTTTGGGGGGTTTACTACACTACTATTAAACTAATGAATAGAGAAAACTAATGTCGACTCAACTATCAAGACAAGTACTAAGGTGAAATCAGAAGATGGGAAGAATACTACCTAGGTCGGAATCCTACTTGCAAAGCACAACTTCTATCGGTTATGGAAACTATAATGGATCTGGGTTTCTAAGGAAACAACTCTAGACAGCCTAGTGGATCCCTAATCACTCTCAGGGTGTCACTAACTAAGGAACCTAAAGATGTACTAACTCACCAGATTGTTGGATCACTTCTCAGGTATTTCCAACTATGATAAAGTACCCTAGTAGACAGATTATCTCTCAGTCTCACCGTCAACCAATACACTCAGAGAATGCACGGGGTAATCCCAAGATAACAACTATGACACGAATAGCAACAATCACTAGACACCTAATACCGGCTTCCTCTCAGACAGCTGACACTCGGATTCCTAATGACGAAGACTAAACGACTAATTCTCACCTCTCGGGTATTGAACTAGGATACACATTCAACTCTAAACATTAATCAATCACAATCCCTATGGTCACTACGTCTAGCAAACCACTCACAATCACAAACCCTAAGGTCTATGATATAGACACGCAGATCAAACTGGCAGACAACCACAATCAACGTAGGGAGTTATAATCAACCACACAATCAGACATGAGCATACAAATTCATCACAATTATTAACACAAAGATTGCTTACAAAATCATTAAACCATTCAAAATAACCAAAACCGATAAAAATCAATACTTTAACATGTATTCATCATGTGACCTAGGCAATATCAATGATCTAGCCAAGAATCATACTCAAAACAACTAAACCAGAAGTATTAAGCAAGAACATGTTATCAAACATTCAAATCAAGATCAAACGAAAGAGAATTGGAACCCGAAAAGCTATCTCTAACCACCTCGGATCCTAAAGCTCCAAACTTTGACTCCAATTAGCTTCTTCTCTCCCAAAATCGTCCTAGAACTCTCTCTGGACGGCTAAGATACCAACTCCTTGAATAATGGCATAAGAATTCTATTTAATTTCAAATTCTAGGGTTTTGCGGAAATCAGGCTTTTGCGTACCGCGAAGGCCAAAATAGTCGCGGCTGATTTCTGAGTTCCTCGCGTACCGTGAAAACTCCTTTTTTCCTCTCTCGCGTACCGCGAGAAGTCAATAATTCGACATTTTAAATTTTGTTCTTTCCGGCTTCACTCTCATGCTCGGTTTCTTCATGATTTGACTTGTAATCTTCTCGAGCACCTACAAATATAACAAAGACTCAAATGTACATTAAAACGACTCAAGACGAACACAAAGCTAAGTAAAAACGCACTAAACACTAGGAATAAAGATGTGTGCTTTGCACTACATCAATAGTCGCCCAAACGGCAGTGGTGGTGGTTATGAAGGTACACGTAGAGGCGGATCCATTACCAGCCCAGAGGAGGGGAAGGTACCCTCTCAGGCTTCTCTTTTCCATCCATCTTTTGTTTGTGTAACAATTCAGTATTTGAATTTTGTGATATTTTTGTTCTGATATTTATTTGTGCATTTGCTTCATAGGATTTTGTTCAAATCGTTGTGTGATTTTCGATTTCCATCCTAAGAAATTGTTATGTTAGCTATTGTATTGAATGATCATTTGAAATTCTCATCGTCTTTTGCCCTATCGATCTCCTGTTTTGCAATTAATAGAGTTGCCAGAACATTGAATTTCATGTTTTCGTATTATTCATCCATGAATCTTGGAGTTATCGAACTCTTAAACATAGTCGCTTACAAGTTTTGCCTTAATTAATAAGATCTGTTGGCCTATAATAATCCTTACTTTTAACTTCACCGATGAATCTTCTAACTTTCTTTTGTTGTCAAGACAATTTCACTTATATTACACTTGATATTACGAGCGAAACGAGGAAGCGTATGTTGTTGGTCGATACGAGCAAGCAGAACAGCTTAAGCAAAAAGTTGATGCAAACCGAATTTGAATAACAATGGTACGTAGAACTTTTTTTTTGGATTTGCATTAGAATTTCACGTGTGCTTAGATCTCTTTCTGTTTTTGTGATTGAGTTTGATAGTGTTCGGTTATGCGAGAGCGCAGGGAAGACTCGGTGACAGATGTTTACTCATTTGTTGTGGTTCTATTACAACTCATCACCGGATGTAAGACAAGAGGAGAAATTTGAAGATAAAACTTTAGTAGAATGGGTAAGAGAAGAAGTAGAATTTGATGCAAATATGGATATTTCAAATGTTTTGCATTATATGAACATGTGCAGGTGTTTATTCTATATGGTTTCTTCAGAGAATTAATGGTTATTGGGTCTTTTCTTTGTAAGGTGTATCGGTTTAACTTTGAAGGTAAAACAAACAAATATGAAACTTTATGAAGTTCAAATAACATATTTATCCTTCAAGTGAAATCAATAGTTGCATCAAATTCTACTAAAAGTAGCAGGCAATATAAGAAATTTTAGTTATCAGTTTGTGGGCATGAAGTTATGATGTCTAGGAAATGTTTTCTTTTTGAAACGGGTCGTTTTGTAGTATGGGTTCAAACATGCATGGTCGAGTTAACCTGTAAACAATTTTTTTTTGTTATTTTTTTAATTAATTAATTTTTGTTTTGTGCAAAAAAATAATATATTAGTTATGATCCTTTGACTCTTTTCTGCACTCTTTTGATAAGCAAAAGGTTACATTTTGCAATGCTTGTTCGAATTCCAGGAGTGCCAACTGATACTATGATGAAAAGAGTGAAAGCAATCGAGGACAGTTGGATTCTAGCAAACAACTGCCATAACCATTGACATAATGATGGGTGTGGGAGGTATACTAATACATTATTAATCATTTTTCTTAAGCGATCGGACTCTTAGATGAGAACATAAGTCAAGCCTTAAGAAATGATATTTCTTAATGTGTGTTATGGTTTTGCAGGAGGGTTCACCACCGGTCAAGAATGGGAAAAGTTGGGTCAGCATGACAGGCGCAACCTCTCGCCTAGATCGAGATCCTACAACATGGGTTCAGTTGGGTTAGGCCATGTAAACAGACCTAAATAAAGACCCAACACAGGTAATTGTTGAATGTTAATGAAATTCACATATTGTATAAAAATTTATGTTTTTTTTAATCTTGGTGTAAGAAAAATAGCAAAGGGGCAACCCCACCAAATTAAGTCAAAAAATCAGGTTCATACTTTACCTGAAGAGCTGTGAATACTTTAAGTTGTCTATTTGCATCATTTGTTTGTTAACCTTGGTTACAACAACATATACATCTGAACTTGGTGCATTTCACTTTTGATGCAAACTATTTTACACTGTTTACTATTGATTGGGTCTACCGTGTATGATGATTGTGAGTGTTAGCAGGTTTGCAAGGAAGATAGCAAAGGGGTAACCCGAAGAAATTAAGCCAAAAATACAGGTTCATACTCTTTCCTGTAAAATTGTTTTTATGTTTGTGTAAAATGTGCTTAAAAATTCTTTTTATTTGGTAGATTTTTTGGGTCTCCTGTTAATAGGTTTCCGTATTCTATATTTTTACCTGTATATGCCGTTAAATGTAGCTACTTCAAGAGAAATTTTTTTATTATTAGATTGGGTATTACCTGTCTTTTCGGTTAATAATCGGAATTTGTTGGCCGGCATTTCCACATTACACATAGCTTGGTTAGCGTTTGTTTCAGATCCATGACTTCTATTTGCTCTTTTTTGATGCTCTAAGAGTTGGCATTTGTATCTTGATGCGCGGTTTACTTTTGTTTGTGAAAAAAAAACTCCCGTTAGCATATGAAAGTAATACAACTTCCTTTTAAATTTCTGTTTGTTAATGTAATTTCAGCGCCAAAAGTTTCTTTTCCCTGATGTCTTAAACCATGATATAATATGTTTCTAATTGTATATAGCAATTACTCCTAATGATTAATTGGCAACTGCTCAACATATTTCAGCATCTCATGTAGACATTGCTTCTGTTCGTTTATTACACAGGTATATCTGTGCAATACAAACTGTAGTCAAGAAACATTTGCAAAACGCAGAATTATAGAAACTGTGCACACATCCATTTTTTAATTATGGCTATAAAGCTTGCTCTTATTTGTAATATACACCGTCTTTTAAAATGTTATCAACCTCATATTATGGTGTGTATAACAAAAGAAATGCAGTCAACCCAGAAGAATAAACACATGTTCCCGCCTCAACGCGCGTCCGGAATAAAACTAGTTATGTTTTAAAAGACATTATGCATTTAAAACTTGTGTTCCGAGTATGTATGACATATTTTGCAAGTTCGAAGGAATAAGTAAAATTTCTTTTTTTAAAGTAACCAAAACAAACAAACATACTTAGTATCCCATTCAATCTCTAGGGATGAAGACGGAATTTTCTTTTTCTAATGTGTATGCACAACAGGTTGTTATCAGTAAAGAATCCAGATTCCTTTCCATTCCATGAGATATATAAACCTCTGCTACCATTCATATATGATTACAACCACATCAGTTCGACCCATCTGTTTTGTCAGACTCACATCACAAACACACAAATGTGAACAACTTTGAAAATTCAGGAAAAAAGCGAACCTCCTCTTACTGTAGATTTGCATAAACAACCCGAAGGATGTACATACAGAACGGAAGCATACATTTGGATGAATATATATACATACATGTATACATATATGTATGTATATATGGATTGCTATTTAAATAGAGAGATATGAGTTTGTTAGCCATCAAGTAGGAATTCAAGTGACAAATCTTTCTTGCTTCGGTCCCTGCCTGCGTCTTTCAGTAACCGGGCCAATCTTCTTTTCTCATCATCCACATCAGAACTTGCTGTTCCCAGCTTCTCCTCTCTCATTCCCACAACATATTCCAGTATCTCAATTGCATCTTCCCACCTGTAAGTACCAAAACATTCATCTTTATAACTACGTACAACACAAACAAGAAAACAATGTACATGACTATATATAGATATAACCATTGTAAGTTAGGGTTAAGCCCATTAGAGTTAGGATTCTGTATCTGTATATAGTAATGTATATGGGTTGAGCCCTTTAGGGTTAAGATTCTATATCTATACATAGTCATGTATATTGTTTTATTGAGAGACAGAAATACAGAAACAAGAAAACATTATGTATTGTAAATTACCTGCCCATTGCATCATATGTTCCAGCAAGATTACTGTAAACCCCAAGTGTATCTGGATGATGAGGACCATATTCCACCTCCAAAACACCCTTTGCTTCTTCAAAAAGATCAGCAGCCTCATCTAACAAATCGATCTGAACACAAGCTAGTCCCATTTGGTTCAAAACATTACCAAATAAAGCCGATTTCTTCTCTGCAATCACCCTTAGTTTTGACACAGCAACCTTAAAGTAATCATATGAGTCAGAATAGTTCCTCATCATGTAATACAGAACTCCCATTTGAGCCTCAACGCCTGCAATCGTGCTCAGTTGTCCTTGAGCTTTCCCGAAAACCTTCAGCGCCTTTTTCAGTAAATTTATTGCTGCCCCGACTTCATTCATGGACTCATAGATAGCAGAAACTTCAATGAAGCCGTTGCCTATTTCGTCATTCGGGCTTCCTTGCATTGGCTTTTCATAAATACGCAGCGCGTTACTACAATAAGATTTTGATTCACGAAACTTCCCCATTTTGTTGTACAGCTCAGCCAAACGAACGAAAACTGAAGCAACCGATGGATGATTGTCTCCTTTTGTAGCCTTAAACACGTTTAACGCTTTTTGATAAGAGAAAACCGCTTCATCATAACGGGCCAGAGATAAATAAGCATCACCTATACAGACATCAATGGCTGCAACATCAGAGTCTTGACCCGCTGCAGACATGGTGATGCTGGCTAACACATAATGTTCAAGTGCAGCCTCGTATTCACCCTTGGCATCACAAACAAGCCCCATAAGCCTCCGGTCTGCTGCTTCCTCTACAGAAGCGCTCGACCCGTTTGCTTTGTGTATGTCCAGAGCCATTTGACATAGTTTCTTGGCTTCATCAAACTCCAATGCTTGAATATGAGCTTCTGCTACATACCTGCAGGTTTCCCCAAATCGAGGATCGGTTACACCCAAAACCTGTCTTTGGATCCCCAAACCTGCTGAATAACATAATATGGAGTTTTCAATGTATCCAAGCATAGCGTGCGTATCACCTAACTGCATACACCCTGCAAATTTAGCTAGCGAGTTCTTATGGCCTTCACCCATGCTTGGTATCTCGATAGAACGTTCTAGAAGCGGAATGGCTTCACCATACTGCCCTAAACTACAGTACAATGCTGCTACAATATGCAAACACATGACATACTCCAAATTCGGTTTCTGAAACCGACTGCTTTCAAATGCTTTCATTGCTCTTATACCCATTTCAAGAGATTTCTTTGGGTTTTCCCCTGATGATATCAACTCCTGAGTTTGCTTCAGTAAGTAAGGCCCTAAGTATGCAGGATCTTCTTTCCCGTTCAATCCTTGTGGTGCATTCTTTTCGCTTATTCTAGGGCTCCCGAGAGGCAGTAGGTTGTTGTCATGGAATGATTTGCTTCTTGTTCTTTGTTTTGGGACTTGGGGTGATCTTGGAGAAGATACACTTTTCCCACTTGAAGATTGGTTTAATTTCTTTGGAGTAGTGGTCTTTGGAGTGCTGCAAGATGGTGCTTCCATGGTATCAATCTTGATCACACCCCTTTTCATGGTTCTGTCTCCTTTTGCGCGATCTCCTGCTGCAAGAGCACGTAGCTCAGAATCGATATTTAATTCCTGGACAGATGACATGTTAGATCCATCTAAGTTTTGAAGATCGAAGGCATCACGATACAACTGCTCATAAGTATCAGCAGCTAGAGGGCTGGCTTGATCTAAATCGATTATATCGTTGTCAAGTTCTTGTGCGCTTAACGCGCTTCTTGGTGGTGGAACGATGAACAGGTTTTTACGAGTCAAGGAAAGGTCGCCATGCGACCTTGATTGCACGCCGGATTTCGACATTTTTATTCCTCAAATCTCAGCCAGAATATTATTATTTCTGCAAATGGGAAATTAAAAGGACTCCATCAATCAAATTACACCTTCTCATATATAAGTTTAGATCAATAAATCATCACAAAATACGTATAACCATGCATCAATGTTCATGGCGAAAATGAATATCAACAATTGCAATCAAATTCGCACCAACAAACGAATGATCTATAAATATCAACGATCAAGATCAAAATCAAAACTACCCGTTACCAGAAATGATCAATTGATAAGGAAAATAAGAAACGCTAATGAACCAAATTTGAAACAAAACAATATTCGAAAACAAATCACAAACCTGATATTTCATCAAATAACAATCCGTATGCAATTCTGCAAGCAACCACCAACAAGAAAAAGGAGAGCAAGAGAAAGACATAGAATGTATATACTGTGATCTATCAGGAGGGAAATACAGACAATAATGGCGGTGGAAGAGACAATAGAGAATGGATGTTACTGATCTACGCCCCCTCCGCAACCGTAAGCAACCACTCTTCTCTCTCTATTTCTTTCTCAATCACTTTTCTTCGGTTATTATTTCCTGATGGGATTATTTTTTTATGCATTCATGTTTCCATTTAGCAAAAACGGTTTTTTTTGTCTTTCTAAATTTATAAATACAAATCTTTGTAAAGAAACGACCGTTGGTTCCAGATGTATAAAAGAAACAAAGATCCTCCTTGGCTATCAACCGGTGGCGGATCTAGAACAAAAGTTGAGGGGTAACGAAATTTTTTTTACCGTACTTTCATGTAAATGAAACAAAAAAAATTTTTGACGGTACTTTCATGTAAACATATTTTTTTTTGACAGTACTTTCATGTAAATGAACAAATTTTTTTTTACCGTACTTTCATGTAAACAATTTTTTTTGACGGTAACATGTGTCTGGCGAGGCGGACTGCGGAGGCGGCGCCAGGCGGTGGTCTCAGCTCAGGTCGAGCGGCTGGTCAAGTGGTCGGTCTCTGGCTCTCACAGTTCTCGCTCTCTCTGTCTTTATTCTTGGCCGGCCGCTTGGGTAAGTTGGGTTTGAGAATTGAGACTTTGAGGTATTGGGTTTTAATAAAACATTTGGGTTGGCTAAAGACCAAATGTTTTATTAAAACCCAATACCTCAAAACTTTTAATAAAATGTGGGGACTTGGGGTAACGTATTGGGTTTTTTATAAAATTTTGAACTTTTTATGAAGTGTTGAGCTTTTAAAAAAATTTGAGGGGTAACGTAATTTATAACCGGATACATAAAACCGTAAAAAAAATTCACTACGCGTAAAAAGTTGAGGGGTAGCCCTTAGCTACATCCGCCACCGCTATCAACTTCATACGTTTGAAGATATTGTATCGTTAAAAACCTTAACAGGAAAACCAAGTGAGACAAAACCATAGTTAAGAGAAAAAGAGTATAACGCATAATGTTTCCTTCAATGGGATAAAACTTAGTGAACGGAAAAAGTGCGCAACTTGCATAAATACTCCCCCCTCGTTTTAATATGTATCCTTTTAAGTGACAAGGTGCTGATCTTCTGTGAAAGTTACTCAAAACTTTTGTACTCATCTGCAGCTTCATCCGCTGATGTGCAATTTTTTAAACTAAACAATGTTGTATGATCTTCATGTACCTCCTCTCAAATATCACAAGATCAACGACGGTTACATTTCCTGCATCTACAAGACTAACCGAACTTGTTTTGATGGGTTAGTAAAATATAATCTTACACCTTTCGCACGTTAATGATATTGAAATACGTGTTTTACCCCATACTAATGTCTCCCCTCGACACAAGCTATATCTTGCTGATGAATTTAAATAAATGATATATCTAATATTGTATAGCTAGTAATAAACATTAATGCATAATTGCTCTTAACTATAGCACTTCCGGACCAAGATTTTCTCGTTCTTTGAAAATGGTCATTCTCCGTATCAAGCAACTTGACAACCTTAACATGATTAGATGATAAACTTTGTCTATATTAAATATTTCTACATTTTTAGGATGTAACTTGATTGAAGGATAAAATTATCATAATACAAATATTCAATCTCTTCATGAAATACAGTAATATTATTATCATATATTATAAAAACTGAAAAACATGAGATAGTTTTTTTAATAAAAAACATATGGACCGATTACATCGTATTTATATCTCCATTTTCCCAGATAATCACTAAATCGATTATACACATTCAACATGACTTTATTCTATATATAGAAACTGTTAACTATAGATGATACGTTTCTTGAGGTTTACCAATGCTTTAGACATTTACAATCATTCACAAACTTTTCTCTTTAGACTAATTATTTATGTGCATACATTCATTAGGAGTTTTAGCATAAACTTCCTCATTTAACACATAGAGTTTTATATTATATGAATAGATGTTGTTAACAGATGCTTCATTTCCAAAATCCATATTGTACCATGTTTGTACATAATTTATTAAGATATCATAATCACCTGGTACAGTTTCTTCTATATATGTTTATTGGTATACAATAATTACATCTTTAAAATGTTTCAAATTACCTTTTAAGCGCACAACTGCTTTTAGGAAACCCATCAAGATTACCAATTATATTCATTTCAATAACGTATACAACAAAAATAGCGTATTTGGATCCGAATCTGTATAAAACAATCATAGTGTTATGGAGAACTTTCTTTACATGATTTTGACAATTTAAACCCTTTAGGGAGTTTCATGTAAGTTTCAGTATCAAGTGATACACGGCATCCATAAGACGTATATCAATTCCCTCTTTGTATTACCAGACTAATAGGATATTAGAAAGCCATTACATCCACCACGGTAGAATATGTCTCAAAATCAATTATAAGACTTTGCACAAAAAAAAAAAAAAAATCCTTGTGCCACTAATTTGCCTTATATCGCGAGTACACGAATATTCAATCGTATAAGAATCGGATATTCAAGAATAGAAAATGTGAAAAAACTGTTAAGAATTTCGTATATTTGATGCTGACCAAATTCACATGTATATATGGGGTAAACATATGACGGCTAGTGACTGAAAACTGTCACAACCGTTAATCAATAATTGCTAAGACATTCTACTCCGGAGAGGCAATCTACACCGAATGGGCTATCTTACTCCGGAGAAACAAATTTACTCTAGAGAAACAAACTTACTCCGGAGGAGTAAACTACTCAGGAGTAGTAAACCGGTTAGCATGACCAAACTGGTTCGAATGACCATCATTTAGCAGTTTTCACTTCTAGAAACATTTTCTGATGCATAACAAAATATGAAAAATAAAATAATTTTTTTCCATTCTGACCTGGCAGCTTAACCCAGTCAGGGGCGTTGCCCCTTGGACCCTGCTAACCACGGGCGCTGCCCCCGTACCCTTCGTTGTTCAGTGGGCTTAGCCTCTTTGATACAACAAGGTGTCTTTAGTACCAGAAGTCATAAGATCATCAAACAAGTGTACACTCCACACTTACCAACTTGTTTGATGTTTCATTTGAACCTCATCATTTGGTCATTAAGTAAACCCAATTACATAAAATAGCTAGATGACACTAAATTCACTAACACTTATAGTAATCTTTTATTTTAGAGATGAATCGATATAGCCACATAAATCCTTCGAATTCATTCTTTCACCAAGATACGTCGTAAGTTACCATTGAACCCAACAACCATTATCTATTTCAATTACTTTCAACTCAGCAGCACAACATGTAAACCCTGGGTTGTTCTCTGTATCTTCATACATATGTGAAAATTTACATATAAAATATGTATATTTTCATGTTTTTACACAAAATTATAGTAAAATGGGTTGACTTTGTACAATTAGGTGTTCTGTAAAACAAAAAATGTGGTGTATAACTTATATAGGTGACCGCCACATCTATCCTTTCCTTTTACTACATTAACAACCTAAAAGGTCAAATAAATAACTACTTTAAACCAAAACGAGAAGTACTATAACTTGAACATTATGTATGTAATATGCACATGTGTATCTAAAAGATACAATAAATTTCTGAAAATACAATTCATAGGCAACAATTACTTGGAACTTATTTTATATCTTGTATATAGTATAGGATGATGATAATTGAGATCCAACCCTCCAAATTCATTATTTGTGACATGAGACAAACATTTATTGGGTCATCTTTAGATAATGTGATAAAGATATTTAAACTCGAATTGAAGAGGATCTTTACCTAACTCTCAATTCTAATTTCTAAGCCCTGATAATACTACTTAATTATAACATAACAAGTATCTATATATTAACCAAGTAAAACATTAAGCTTACTAAACGAATTTAAAGAATATGAAACCGTGCCATACTCTCAAGCTACTTATGTAAAACAACTTCATGTGCGACCAATAACTAAATGAAGTCGGTTGATGTTATTCAAAACAACAAGATTTTCATAAAATAACTTTAAAGTCATGAATTTTAATATAGTATTTATCAAAGGGATATCCTAGTGGTAAAGTGGTGTACTTCCCAACCAAATTATTGTGGGTTTAAATCCCGTGGAGTGCAGGTTTGATGATTTTAAGAGTATAGTAGATGTACGGTAAAGTGTGTTCACTGATTAAAAAAAAATCAAATACAAGCACAATGATTGCCACAAGGTGTTATGTAGAATATATCCTTAATGGAGGAGAATTCATCAATATGGAACAACTTTAAGGACATTGACCTATGAGAGAAGGGATGATTCCTAGAGAGCCCAACACCCCTTTTGAGTCAATTTAAGGTATGAAGAATCAAAATAACCTTTTATTATAAAACGATGTGATTTTTCTGTTAAATTCGTATAAAACGATGTGTTGTAAACATACCAAATGAATCTTTTATATAGGGGTCGAACAATCATAATGAATATATCGTTGTAACTCTTAATGAAAAGTCATCACAGTTGATGGTTATAACCGCTTGTAACTGATGCAGTTACATCAGTGGGAATTTCAGTAGAAAACACCATTAATAGTAACTTTGTTACTACCGAATGACTACCGGTAGTAACGAAGTTACCATTGACCACTAAGTTTTTGTTACTACTACCAATCACTTAGTTTCTACTGATTCAAAGTTGCTACTGAGGTACTCGGTTACTACCAATCAACACGGTTACTGCCGACTTACATAATTGCTACCGATGATCAGTTACTACTGAGGCTACATTTACTACTGAAACTTAGTTACTACTGATCATCGGTTTTCAAACAACTTTTCTACCAGGGTCTACCGCCCCTTGGACCCTCCTGGTTTATGGGTTTCGCCCCTAACAACCTAATAAAGTGTGTCCTTCACACTTCCTACCTCGTATTATGTATAAGTTCAATTTCTCATTCGGTCTGAGTAAATCCAATTACATAAAATGACACTACAATCATCAACAATAATTATAATAACCGAAAATAAAAGCTCTAGCTTACTTTAACAAGTTATTTAAAGTTGCACGCACATCATGTAGAGAAGATTTGATATAATCACATAAATCCTCTAAACTCATCCCCTCAACATGATTTGTCATAAGCTGCCACTGTTACAACAACCATGGTTGATTTAGATCACTTTTAACTTAGCAACATAAGATGTAAAACTTAAGTTGTTCTCTCTACTTCATACATGAATGCATCAATCGATAATAAATGAAAATTACAAAAATGTAAATTTATATATTTTTAGCAAAACTATATTTCTGAAGACATACACAAAGTACATGTAAAATTTATTTTTTATACAAAAAATAAATAAACTTTTAAACGGCATCAATATAACTATAAAAATTACAATATGTATATATTTGGATTTAAAAAAAAAATCCTAAAGAGATCGACTTTAGTGAGTGGGCTCGGGTGACTCATTGGTGAGTGCTACAAGACGTTATGTGTTGGAATCCATCCCTGATGGACGAGAATTCAACAACATGGAGCAACTTGTTTAAGGACATTGACTTATGAGAGAATGAATAATTCCAAGAGAGCCTACACCCATTTTAAGTCATTTTAAGGTTTGAAGAATCAGCATCACCTTTTCTTACCTGTTTCTGCATACTTATAAAATTTATATTTTTTTAAGTAAATTAATAATAAGTTTAGCACATTGAGAAACAAGTTATGGTATTTATATATTTTATTATCATTAGGGCTGGTGGCTCAATGGCAGAGGAAAATCCTCTAGGAACACCAAGATTTGAGAAGCTCATAGGTTTAAGTCTCACTCCCACATGAATTAAGAAATTTGCCTTTAAAAAAAAGACTATGATATTTATTTTTCAATCAGTAATAACATATATCCACCGAAGCAATAGTATATTAAAAAAAATTATTAAATGAGTATTAAACTAGTTTTTTCAATAACTTATCATACTTTCTTTTTATTCTTTTACCTTTTTTAAATCAACTCATCATATTTCTGTTTATTTTTTATTTTTTAACCAACTCATTATACTTCTTTTTTTATTTTTCTTTCAATCAACCCATTATACTTCTTGTTTATTTCTTTTTACTAATTCATTATACTTACTTTATTCTCTTTATTATATTTTTCAATCAACCATAAAATATAAATTCTTTTTCAGTCAACCCATAAATTCTTTTTACTGTGTCACATGACACCGAGTTGTATAAGCAACATTTATCCATGCCATAGGTCGAGGTTCCTTGAAAAAATAGATTTGTTTGGGAGAAATTTACAAAATTATAAATGAATTTTGATTTCGCTGTTATTCTCATAAAATTACTAACGAAATTTTATTATTATTATTATTATTATTATTTGCTAAATTACAAACAGAATCCTAGTTTCATTATTAGATTTGTATATTAGTTTATAATGATAGATCTTTTAATAGTTTTGGAAAACATAACAAATTAGAAAACAATAAATATTAAAAGTTTGATCTTTATAATGTATATTTAATCGATAAGTAAAATGATATAAGTTTATATATACCCTTATATGAAAATATGATTGGCAGTAAAATGATAAGTTTGTTAGAGTAGAATTGGTATGAACGTATTCAAATGGCTCAACAAGTAAATGATTATATTCAAACGATTCAAACTGAATGATTCGTCGGCAAGCTTAAAGCTTACGAATTCTTTATCAAAACATAATCAACTAAGTAAAACAACTTCAAAACGCTAACTTACACTAACCAAAGAGATTATAAACTAGTAAACTAAATCATACAATTTAAAATTCAAATCAACAAAATAAATGAAAGATAATGATAATCTTAAGGTTATCCAACATCTTCTCGAACCTTCCACCCGATTCGCGGACCTGAACCAACCACAAACTTGAAAATGGGATTAATTCCTGGATCAAAGGCCCAACCAATAAATACCCAGATCTTCTACCAAATACCCAGAATATGGCTCGTGGATGCTCCAACATCATACCCGCTGGGTTACAAAAAGACTTGACCTCGAATTTTGTATAGCCCAACAACAAGACCCTTGAGAACCCTTATTCACCAAGGACGACAAGCCCAAAAAGGTTAGTCCAGTTGAAACCCAAAATCTCACTCAAACCCGATGGCACACAACCCCGTCTCTGATCTGCTGCCTTACCCTGGTGAGCCCAGCTGCACCTCGGAAGGGCCAAAACACACACGCCACTAGGCCCATGTGTGACATCCAGAAAAAAAAAATTAACTAGCAACGTTACTTAATTTTCAGGACGAAAATTCTTTCAACAAGGGGATGATGTGACACCCGACAATTCCAGGTTAACCTCGTTAACCTAAACTCACAAACTCGGTTGCCATAACTCAAACCTACATAAAGAAAACTACAGGGGCTAATCCTGCCAATACCAAAAACCCGATTCATTGACTTTTGAAAGTCAAAATCGGATGTTCATTGCTCAAATTCAATCCGTAACTCCAAGCCTATTCGAATTCAGAACTGTAATGAGTAGCATTGATGATATCGATCATCATTGAACAGGTTCTAAGTGTTTAACATCGCTAATAATCACGAATTAATCACGTTAATCTCATTTAAAACTGTAACCGAAGAACTAGAACTAATACCATCGAATTCGATCAAATTCGTTCACCATTTTGAAATCAAACACTCTGCACACTCTAATCGCACCCCTCTGAGCGTTATGCACACCCCAATTTGACCGGATAAGAAGCTGGAGACGCCGGAGACCAAGCATTCGGAGTCGTGACTGTAGCCTAGTCGAACCCCATCAATTCGACACTAATTCATGTAACCAAACACACCTACAGTTTCGGTTTCATCCTTAGAACAAAAGCCCTAACATAATTAGGGCTTACAACATCGAATTGAACTAGAACCGATTCTAAGGTTCATCGCTTAAACCGGGTAATCGAACTAGCACCTAGACCCTGTTAAAATCAAATTGAATTACATGGGTAGTTTCGCAATCCCCCAATCAATGAAAGACCTATGAATTCAACTTCCAATTCCATCGAATTAATCCGATTTGATTACGTGTTCAAAACCTAGGGTTCGGATGTTTTGAACTAGAATTAATCGACTAAAACTTTATTTTTTTGCAATTAAACCTACCTGTAGACTCGCAATCCATCGATGAATAAAACCCCTAAGTCTCTGTACTCAATCGCGATAAAAAACGAGGGATTCAGGGGTGTTTTTGGATCGGATTCATGAAGGGGAAAACCAAATGGGTTTAAATGATAAAAACCAAGTAGAACCGATCAATAACGCGATACTCTAGCGGCGGGACTGGTTAAGGTGTTGTGCTATTGTGGGTGAGACCCGGTTCGAATCTCACAACCTGTTTTATTTTTTTTTTTGAGCAGTTTTAAGCAATTATTTTATACAAAAATCAATCCCCATATTATTATAATATTATATTAGTTCAATCTATTACCGGAAAACACTCATATTCTTGGGATTAATTTTCTAATTAATATAACCATCGCTTTATTCATAAAATTAATACATTTATTTATATTATCATTGTAAACAATTATTTTCCCTCACGAAAACGCCCTAGTACTATTTAATATTGTTTACCTCGTATCTAGTGGTGTTTCACGCGTACTACGTTATTACTAGATACCAAACTAGGGATTTCTTAATCCCGATATTAAGGTTCCTTTTCGTTAATCGTTAGTGTATTTAGAACATCCGATCCTCCCATATCGTCGTTACATATCCCTACATGTTCCTAACTATCGCAATCATATTTTAGGGAATTTGTAGGCAGTTCACTTGCAATCTATTGTGGTTTTGTTGCATTCTTTGTTGTGGTGCTATTTACTACACTCTACACATCTCAGGTGACCAAAGACCAAAGACCTCTGACAAACACTTTGTAAAACAATTATTTAAAAATTTGTATGGTTTCATTGATTTCCCACATCCCCAAACTTGAACCTTACATTGTCTCAATGTAGAATAATTATAGCCAATCACAGTGTGGTTCGTGGGTGCAAAATAACAACCAACACCCAACTTTCCAGACATCAATCCACAATTCCCAAAACCATAAGCATCAACCCCAGACATCACCCAAGTTCAAAAAAGAAAAATAATAAATAGTTCAACAAAAACATCCTAAAACACAAATAAACACACCAAAACAAATAAAATAAAATAGTTCAAGTTCTGCAAGAAAAAGGTAGAGAGATACATGGACCTGTTCGAACCACTCAGCAAACATAAGGAGTAGCTGTCCTCACTGTTTTCCTCCTCCTCATCATCTTCACCACCATCATTATCAGCATCATCATTGCCTGGTTTGTAGGGCCAATATGCTTAAGGTCTAGAATCATACGGTTCCTGCTGCAGGGGTTGACCAAAAACTGACTCATATAACGATCGAGTCATATCCCTCATGTTGTTCAGACCTCCTTGAGACGCTCCACTCAAACCTTGGCCACTTGCATCCGATGTTGGGTAATGGGCCACCCACTCAGAATGATGGCTATGTGGGTATCGCTGATATGTATCACCCATTTCATAAGGGGGCAAAGACTCCCAATTAGTGGGAGCTGGATGTGCATAATATGGTACGCCTTGGTGATAATCATTGTAATGGCGCAACTCCTCGTTATCCCTAAAACTCCTGTTGATTTCCTCCTCTTGAGACCACATCGTCCCCATCCTGTACATCCTGTCTTCCTCTAAACTCTGTGTTTGCCTGTCAAACATGATGCGTGTGGGCTCCTCCCAAGTAGGGTAGCTTGTTGGACGGGCATACTCTATCATTTCTGTGTAAGATTGGGTGTAACCAGAGCCATACCCAAATCGATAGTTGAATCCATAACCTGTATCGCACGTCCCCGCTGTTGGCCCCATCGGACCAACATCTTCATCATCCAAGTGCATTTCTTCCTCCTCTGACACATCACTCCTTAATTCCTCAAGAAACCTGGCTGTGGTAGTATCAGTCAAAACATGGGTTCTTGCTGTTAATTCATACCTCCAACCCCCCCTGTTGCAATGACTTTATGGTGTATGGCTTATGCTTGATTGTTAACACTGTCGGTTTTCATGGCAATACCTTTGCCCATTTGAGGAACTTTGACAACAACCTATAATGAGGGATTAACATCCTCTCTTTTTCTTCACGCGACTCCTAAATATTCCACATAATCAGTTGTTTTGTTGACATAACTGGGGAACCTGTCAACAATGCATGAAGAACCATGACCTCATAAAAACGCACATTGGTCTTATCCCCCGTCCTAGGGACCACATTCAACAACACAAACACCAATAACAGTTTAGGAAGTGGTCTCAACAAATCTCTTTTCAACACTAACTTGAACACATCACAATCGTCATCCACCACAAAAAGTGCTCTTATCATGTTTTTCCAAACTCCTTCACGCACCACTTGAGCTTTCAACTTTTCATCAGAGATATATTCATACGGGTCATTATTTTCTGCTCCAGAATCAAAATGAGCAATTTTTTCGATCGCGTAAAACGACAAGTCCGCTTGTTTTCCATTCACCTTGCCCCTAAAAATTGTAGTTTGGGGCGGATTATCACCTTCAATGCGTTGGAGATTCGACATCCATTCCACAATTGCTTTACCATAAACATCATCTATCCCATCATAGTGAAAAGCAAGACTCTCTTCCCAACTAATTCGCCGAAAACAGTTAACAACCCCATATCTTTAAAAATCCGGTTCATGAATCTGTCTTTCACATGCAAATAAAGATGAAAACCCACCAGCAGGGTTACTCACCTTATTCAAATAAAGGCCTTTCTGTTAGGCATATGGAAAAGATGATAATCTAACAGGCTTCTTCCACACCGTAGGTCCTGCTTCCTCTTCGGACTTATTTGCACTTTCTTCCTCACTTCTCTCATGCAGAAAGATGGTGTTGCGTGCCCTCTTTGACCGACTTCTTGATGATGACTCGCCCACCTTTCCTTTGCCTTTAGTGGATTCTTTTGTTCTTGCCATCGTTCCTACAAATACATCAAGCTCACATAAGTAAAAGAATTCACCAAGAATCAAACTTGTAACAATTCTTTATTAATATCGCTAATTGAGTTCACTCCGTGCTAACCCTTTATCCTTTGAAAACACAACTTCCACTAAAATTAGTGATTCCATTTTTCATCAAAACAAGTTTACACGTTATTTTAAAATTTCAAAATTTCTTTCAAAATCTTAACCAAGTCCCATTTCAATAAGCAATATTACATTAATCTCATATACTTTAACAATGGCATCATTCTACCCACAAATCCTCATCTAATCATATTCCATGTCCACCCCCCAATACACAAAACAACTCACATATCTCAACAAGAACTTCAATGTAACAATAATTCAAATTAAAACAATGTACCTTCAAGTGACGAATAATTGTAATGCATACATACCTTTGGGTTTTAGGTGATGAGATAAAGAAGAATGATGAGTTTGCTCTTCACTAAACACAAAAGCCCCAAAATTTCGAAACCCTAAAATTCCGGGTCTCTCAAATACGGTTGATTCTGCAAATTCCGCTCGGTAGGGTTTTCTTATCTTGCAAAGTTATGCAAAAACCCTCAACCAATTTCTGATTTTGATGGAGAGATGGTGGATTAAGGAAGAAAGTGAAGAACGAAAATGAAGGTTTGAGAGAAAGAGATAGAGAAAGAGGTAGGTGATGAATGAGGAGAGGAGAGAGAGAAAAGTGTTTTTTTTATTTTTATTTTTTTTATTTTCTTTTTTTCGGACTTACCTGATGTTGAAGGCCGGCCCACGCAAATTCCCGTTCCAGCGTAAGCTTACGCTGGGTTAGCGTAGGCTTACGCCGTCTCAGCGTAGCCTTACGCTGACCTTGAAATTCTCCACTTTTTCTTCTATGTTGAAATTACCACAGCGTAAGCTTACGCCGTCTCAGCGTAGCCTTACGATGTCCCTGTTTTTGGCTTTTTTTTTCCAGCTCCCCACATGAATGTGTTTCGTCCCTGAAGCATTGTCGTCTATTGTAACCTCATAATCTCTACCTCCACTTGAATCTTGCACAAATTGAACACAAAAAGAAATTAAATTAGTTATGAAAAGAAACTAAACTAAGCATAAATTAAACAAAAACATCACACAAGCCGGGTTGCCTCCCTGGTAGCGCTAAGTTTTATGTCCTCAGCCCGACATTTCTTCATGCTGTTACTCATGCTCATCCGCCACCATTCTCAATAAGAATGCTTCAGCTTGGTTCGTTGGTCCATTGATCTCGTTGAGTTCGAGATATGGCTTCAATCGGTGGCCATTCACAACTTGCTTCAAGTGGTCTTCAAAGTCCTCAATCTCTATATCTCCATACTTTCCCACTCCTGTGATTAAAAATGGTCTCGTTCATTTGCTTGGAAAAAATTTCAATCTTGAGTTGTAAAGCTACACTCTTTGACCCACTTCAAACTCTTTCTTCTGAAGCTTGGCATCATGAAACGCTTTCATCTTGTCCTTATACGCGGATGCACATTCATATGCTTCATTTCTCAATTCCTCCAAACTCATTTAAACTTAACTTCCTTTCTTTTCCTGCAACATCATAATCCACATTAACTTCTTTGATAGCCCTGCCTGATGAGCTAGCTCTACCGGTAAATGGCAATCTTTTCCATAAACCAAATGGTACGGGGTTGTGCCAATAGGAGTTTTGTAAGCCATTCGATAAGCCCATAAAGCATCGGTCAATTTGGTTGACCAATCCTTTCGATCCGCCCGAACGGTTTTTTTGTAAAATATCTTTGATTTGCCTATTAGACACTTCCACTTGACCGCTTGTTTGAGGATGGTTGGGAGTTGCTATTCTATGATCCACGCCATACCGTTTTAGTAATTTGTCGAATTTGAAAATTTTGAAATGAGATCCCCCATCACTTATGATGACACGGGAATACCAAACCTTGAAAAAATGTTTGTTTAGACAAAATTACACACAACGGTATGATCGTTCGTCTTAGTGGCTATCGCTTCAACCCATTTAGAAACATAGTCGACCGCCACTAAGATATACAAATTACCAAACGAGTTTGGGAAAGGTCTCATAAAATCAATTCCCCACACATCAAAGATATCAATGACAAGAATTGGTTTCATGGGCATTTCGTCTCTTTTAGAAACGCTCCCTAACTGTTGGAATTTGATGCAATGTTTCGCAAACTCAAACGCATCCTTAAACAAAGTTGGCCAGAAAAGACCACATGAAAGAATTTTGTATCCTGTCTTTTGGCCACTGAAATGGCCTCCACATGCAAAAGAGTGCACATATGCTAGAACACTTGGAATTTCCTCATCCGGCACACATCTTCTAATCATTTGATCCGGTCCCACTTTAAACAAATCTGGTTCCTCCCAAATGTATTGCTTTGCTTGTGACAAAAAAATGGGTTTTCTTCTTCACCCAATGGCTTGGAATTGCACCTGTTGCCAAAAAAATTACAATGTTAGCAAACAAAGTAAAGATTAAACAGACATAATATGTTCATCAGGGAACGATTCATTTATCACTCTCGTGGACTCTTCATCATCCACCACAATCCTTGATATGTGGTCGGCTACCACATTTTCACTACCCTTCTTATCACGGATCTCCACATCAAATTCTTACAACAACAAAATCCACCTTATGAGCCTCGGTTTAGCATCATTTTTCTCCATGAGGTACCTGACAGCACTGTGATTAGAATATATAATGATTTTGCTTCCCCATATATAAGACCTAAACTTATCTAACGCATATACTACCGCAAGTAATTCCTTTTCGGTTGTGGTATAATTCAATTGAGCACCCGAAAGGGTTTTACTTGCATAGTATATGGCAACGGGTTTCTTCTCAACCCGTTGTCCCAACACGGCCCCAACCGCATAGTCACTAGCATCACACATAATTTCAAACGGGAGTGACCAATTTGGTGATTGCAAGATTGGGGCCTCCACCAATTTCTGTTTTAAAACATTAAAAGCATGGATACATTAATCATAAAAAACAAAAGGTGCATCTTTTAAGAGTAAGTTACATAATGGTTTTGTGATCGAACTAAAACCCTTAATAAACCTCCTGTAAAATCCCGCATGTCCCAAAAATGATCTAATGCTTTTAACATTCGTGGGATGAGGCAAAGTAGATATAACTTGAACTTTCACATGATCTACCTCAATCCCACGACTCAAAATCACATGACCTAAAACTATCCCTTCTTGGACCATAAAATGACTCTTTTCCCAACTCAAAACCAGATTTATTTCAACACATCTTTTTAAAACTTTTTTCTAATTGGGATAGGCATGAATCAAAAGATGTACCAAAAATCGAAAAATCATCCATAAAAATCTCCAAAGACTCCCCCACCATATCTAAAAAGATACTCATCATACACCTTTGGAAGGTGGCGGGGGCATTACATAATCCAAATGGCATTCACCAAAACGCAAAAGTACCATATGGACAAGTAAATGGTGTCTTATGTTGATCCTCAGGATGGATAGCAATTTGGTTGTAACCTGAATACCCATCAAGAAAAAATAATATTTCTGACATGCTAATTTTTTCACAATTTGGTCAATAAACGGTAACGGGAAATGATCTTTTGAGGCCGCATTCAATTTCCTATAATCAATACAAATCCGCCACCCGGTTATCGGCCGAGTGGCAACCTCCTCACCTGAGTCATTTTTGACAACTTGAATGCCCGCCTTTTTTGGCACAGTTTGTGTTGGACTTACCCATGTACTATCAGAGATTGGGTAAATGATGCCGGCGTCCAACCACTTAAGAACTTCCTTCTTCACAACTTCCCACATATTTGGATTTAACCTCCTTTGTGCATCGTGAGATGCTGCGACGGCTTGATCTGTGACAATCTTATGCATAACAACCGAGGGACTAATACCATTCAAATCCGTAATACTCCATCTAATTGCTGCCTTATGGGCGGCCAAAATTTTCATCAAAGCATCCTCTTGTTCCTTTGTCAGATTGGATGTAATGATTACCGATAGGGTATCATTTTCGCCCACAAACGCATACTTAAGATTCTTTGGCAACTCCTTCAACTCGACCTTAGGGGGTTACTCTAAGGATGGATTTAATTTGGTGTCAATGTGTTCGGGTAAGCTTTCCACTTGATGAGTCCACGGTGGTCTCCCATCCTTAATTGTCTTGCTTCAACCTGTTTTTCCTCTTCTTCTAGCTCCTTGCTTATCTCAACCTGTACCCTGTCACATGTGGTGCTATCCTCATTTACAATGGAATCGCAAAAAAGGAATGCACCCGTCAACAATGTCCGCCATAAAACATTCATCATTGGCCAGATAGTTAGATGTATGTGAAAAAACATTTAATCTCAACTTTCGATTTCCAAATGTCATGTCAATCGTTCCACTTCGGCAATTAATTTGAGAATTTGCGGTTGCCAGAAACGGTCTAACAAGGATAACCGTAGGTTGCTTTGTTCTATCAGATGATACATAATACAACACCAGAAAATCCACCGGAAAGTAAAAATCTTCCACCTTTAAAATAACATCGGTCACTATTCCTCGAGGAAGTTTAGGAGTTAATTCGGCCAAGACAACAATGGTGTCGGCTTTCCTAAGAGGACCAAAGTCGTATTGGTCATAAAGGTTTCCCGGAAGAATACTAACACTAGCTCCAAGATCTAGGAGTGCCCGTTTTATTTTTAAAATCATCTACTTGAATAGATATAATAGGCGCCCCGGATCTTGTAGTTTAGGTGGAAGAGCACCCGACAAGATAGCATTCACATTAGCGGTTACATCAAGTTTCTTTGGGAATTTATGATTTTGCTTTTGTGTACACAATTCTTTCAAGTACTTTGCATAAGCTAGAATTTGTTTAATGGCATCCAAAAGTGGTATGTTAATTTTGACTTGCCTAAACATCTCCCACTTTTCTTCATGTTGTGGTCCTCTTTTATTTACCATTTTTGCGTTAGATGGTTCAACCAATGCCTCGGGATAGGGAACGGAACCACCTGTCACCTCGTTTCCTTTAGCAATAAGTGACTAATCTATAAAAACCGGTTTAATTTTTTCAAAATTTTGATTAATTGGTTTTTTAGCATCAACAAATTCCACTTCGCCTTCACTTTCTTCTCCCTCAACAACATCCTCCAGCAACCCTTCAACCAGTTGTGGTGGAGGTTCAACTTTGTTATCAACAATTTTTCCATTACAAATAACAGTAACTTTACTTACATTTGCATTGATGCCATTCTTCGAACTCGACCCTTGATGTTGCGGGTTTAAAGTAGTGTTACTTGGTAGCTTTCCTCCACTTTGCTTTAACAAAGCTATTTCTTCCGCCAATTGCCCCACTTGTCTTTCCAATGCCGAATGAGACTTGTCTCTCAATTCATTCTCCTTCATTCTCCTTCTTGGATTCTTTCATCTTCTCCATGATTGCATTCAACTTCGAGTTAACCGGATCATCACCCCCCGATGATCCACCTTGTTGTTGATGATCTTGATTATAATTCTTTGAGGGGTAATTCGTGTTCCGGTTGTTGTTGTAAGAGTTTCGTTGATAACCACCTGAATTGTAGTTACCTTGTTGACGCGGTTGATATGAGGATGATGAGGTGTTTTGATATACACCTTGAAAGTTGGGGTTCATTTGGTTTGTCGCATTCCCATATTTGAAATTTGGATGGTTCCTTAAACCCGGGTGATAGGTGTTTGAATTCATGTCATATTGATTCATATCACCATACACTTGATTTACCTCTTCTTGTTTCCCTTCCTGAAATGGACAATCCATAGCTTTGTGGCCTAAGTCTCCACAATCTTCACAAACATCAAATCGGGCTTTTACTCCCGCCATTTCTTTCTTCTCGCCTTTCCTCAACAACGCCAACTCTCTCCATGGATGTCAACCTCTCTTTTGTTTCATAATCCGGGACTGACTTAGAAATCGGGTGTTTAGTTCTTCGACTAGCCTATGCTTCGGCTTTTGAGTTTTGGCTCATCCTTTCTAAGAAATCCCAATCATCTTCTTAGGGATTTGACAATAATGTCCCATTACTTGTGGACTTCAAGTACTTCCTCTCTTCTTGGGTCAAACCGTCCACAAAACACTTCACTAATTCCCACAATTTGATTTGGTGATGTGGGCACTTCCTCAATAATTCTTTGAACCGTGCAAAAGCTTCGTGTAAAGGTTCACATGTTTGCTGTTGAAAAGTCCTAATCTCAATTCGGGAGTCATCCGTATTCGCAACCGAGTAATATTCATCCAAGAAAACTTGTTGCATCTCATCCCATGTGTGGATGCTATTAGCTGGTAGTGTGATGAACCATTGCTTTGATCGATCTTTGAGGGAAAACTGAAATAGTCGGAGTTTGACCTCGTTTTGGTCAAAGTTCTCATCCCCAATAGTGCCACAAATGGCGGCAAACTCGGCTAAATGGGTGTATGGCTCTTCAGTGACCATGCCATAAAAATGGGGAAGGACATTGATGTAATTAGGTCTAAACTTGAATCTTCTCATCCCAGGAATTGGTGGTACAATCGGAGAAGCATTCTCTGAAATAGCCGGTCGAAAACGACCATTAACACCACCAACGGGGCTACCGGTTGTCTTCGGTTTTCATTGTTGTAACCCCCATGAAATCTCCTCCCCTCTTGTCAATGAGGGTAAACAGGTCTCTCGGGTCTACCATTTTGACCCGTTGGTTGTCTCACCCCTTGTTGAACATAATTCACCTCTTCTTCATCTCCATATCCATGTCCCTCGTGATATTCTCCAAATTGACTATGCTCACCATATTCATACTCAAAGCCTTCAAATCCATTACCATTCCCTACATCTTCATTATCATCATACCCAAACTGTTCATCATAGTCATCCTCCAAACCGTTATCATTGTTGTTTCGTGGTTGGGTTCCAAAGATGTTTTCGGGAGGGGTTTGGTGTTGTTGTGGTCCCTTCCTTCCTTGGTAAGCAGGATTGGTATGGTTAAGAATGTGTCGAGTTTGGCGAGACGTACCCGACCCACGGGGTTGATTGTTAATGAGCATGGATGGAGTTGGGGATCGGTGAGGTGGAGTTGGTGGGCGGTTAGGAATTGGGCCTCTGTTGGGAGTTGGGGCACGGATTCTAATGGTAGGTCCCGAATGGTTGCTTCGGGCATCCATGGATGATGGTTCAGGTGAAATAGGTTGTAAATTGGGTTGTCGAGTTCGGTTTTGCCTTGCTATCCTCTCAATTTCCGGTTCAAAAACAAGTGGCGAAGTCCTCCCGGATAAACGGGTACACATGCACTAATCTGTCACCTGCACACACAAACAAACACCATGCGTAATACGAAAATAGAAAAGAATTAACAAAACAAAACAAGTAACAAATAACAAGTAAACAAGTAGTCACAAAAGTCAACTAAAATAAAACACCAAACGCACACACTCCACGGAAACGCCGCCAAATTTTGATCGGTGTCTAAGGGACCGGTCAAAGATAGAGAATTAGTGTGTCCTAATCACCTTAAAACTAGTTAGGGTAAGAAGGGTGTCAAACCACGAAGAGTTTGTGGTCGGCGCTTAACTTCAATCGACAAAGTGATTTATGAAGTTGTCATGGGTCTTTCTGACTAAACACAAGCAATGATTGAGGTGGGAATTATCAAATTAAACAAACAATGATTATCAAGTAGCAATTACGTGCAAATAATCACTAGCAATCAAGTAACGAACAAACGGTTTAAGTTGTAAACAATAATTAAAAAGGAATCATGCCCGGGTTTCAAGTTCACAAGCAATTGGGGATTATCACACCAAGATATGAGTTCGAGCAATCAAACTGTTATCCAAATCAATTTGACCAAATCTAACCAAGAATATCAACATTCATACATCAAAGGCAAATGATGCAATACAACATTCACAAATGAAATCAAGACAAATGTATGCAATATAGAATTAGATTAATCAATAGATTCAACACAAATCAAAGTTCATAGCAATTATCATCTAACGAGGTCAATGGTGCAAGAATTTATCGACTCCCGCAAGTTCATAACAATACTAAACACAAAGATTCAAGTACTTCAAACCGAATGATTACAAGAATTGTTTCTCAAGTCTAGCACATGATAAAACCCTAAAAACTTACAAACAATCCACCCGGGAATGATTTCCGGTGGATTAGCATCTCATGGTTGTGGAATTCATCTTCGATTCTTTGATTTCTTGATATCGATCTTCCAAAATATCTTTCCTAGCCTCCAAGTACTCCTAAAAATGTCTTCCAAAAGATGATTTCGAATTTGGGGAAGAAACCCCCAATTAAACACTGAAAATCGGTAGTTTTCCGAAAATCCGCATCTGAAAAACGCTTCTAGCGTAAGCTTACGATGGGAGGGCGTAAGCTTACGTTGGGGGCCTGATCTGTCAATGAAAATGGTCCGGCGTAAGCTTACGCTGGGTGGGCGTAAGCTTACGCCCCTCTGTTTTCTCCTTAGACTTGAAATAACACCCAGCGTAGGCTTACGTTGGGTGGTGTAGGCTTACGCTGCTGACAAATTTTTATCCATTTTTCACCGTTTCCCTTCCGACTCTTGTATTTCTCGCATAAAATCTTCCAAAATCATTCTTTAAGCCTCCAACACCTGCACATACATAACTACACAAAACCTTCGTATTCCACATATTAATTTGAACAAATTCGCCACGTCGCATACATTATTGTACAAAACTTTGGTCGCTTATCAGGCGATAAAGAGTAATCAATACATAAACACATGACAATCATGACTCTTAAATCTGTAAAAGCTATAATCTTCAAGGTTTACACACCCCGTATAATCTGTAAAAGCATACCCGTCTAAAAATTTAAATTGCTTCAACAATTCACAAACGGATTTCAACTATTGTTTGTTCAGTATATACGATGCTTCTGATTTTACTATTTGTTTCTATTTGTTTAAGGTGGATATACTGTCATGAGTAATATAACTCTACATTTTGCATTGCCTTTACATTGTCTTTCATTTTAGATATGTCTATTGCAGTGTTAAGAATATTCTCAAATACATTTTTTTCAATGTGCATGAGATCGAGGAGGTTATGACAGATTAACAACGCCTTCTGGTACAAGAGCTCCCAGAAAATGCTTCTATTTACCCAATTATGAGTCGTCTAGGCCCCACAATCTTTTTTTATTTTTTTCTCGGTACGAAGTTCCATCATAAACTGTTGGACAGTCACAGATTTGCTCTCAAATTTCTTCATCGGTTAACACCGATGGTGAACCATTTTTCAGATCAACTCGACAAATAAAGTTTATCTTGTCATTACGAAACCTGTGTCGTGGAACTAACCATATTTTGTGACAATTACACCAACAAGTTTTCCCTTTATTTTATAACTGAAATGAATCCACATCACCCATGTTGTATGGGTATGCAAACCTCCTATATACGCTCCAACTAGAAAATATTGCAAAGGCATGGAAGTTGTTTGCCGTCCAAAGTAATGTAGTTTTCATCTTGAAATTATTTTGCATCTAAGCATCCTATGTAAGAACGTCATACTCATATAATTCACTGAACTCGTCTATTTACTGTTAAGAAACACATCTACATTCTATTCAGTGCTCTTTCAGCACCGTTTAAGGAGGTAAATTATAGATAGTAATAAAGACTTGCCAACATGAATACGCCTTTGCGTTGGAACTATTCTGATTGAATCCATCAGTACATAATCCAAGACGGACATTTCGAACTTCAGCCGCAAAGCTAGGATTGTTTGAGTTGAAATGCTTCGAGGCCTTATAATTACCTAGATGTACTATCCCACCTTCTTTTGTCTGATGCTCGTAATACCAAGTCATATGTTCGATTGCCTTTCTTGACATATATAGCCTTTGAAGTCTAGGAGTAATGCATGTAAGTCAATACCAAATTAGGTTCTCTACCATTTCTCTTGTAACGATATTGACCACGCATACTCACTGTAACATTTCTGTTTTTCGCGTACTTGTAACACTTACCATATTCATGAATCAATGAAGCTTGAAACCCTCATCATAACTCATGTTCACGTCATACTTTAAACATACCTATTTCATGCACATTATACTTACTACATGGTCACATGTTGACTGCAACGCTTGGAATTGCCTTAAATTACAACTTGGACCGTTAAACTGTTTAATAACTCGTTTACCGAAATGAAAACGCACCCGCTACTAACTCAAAGGCAATGTATCAACCATATGTGCCTAACATATTTATTTAACTCATTAAATTTGTCATATAATTCAAATTGAAGCCCTAATATGTTAGTTAGTACTTTCGTGCGATCGTTCGTCTTTTAAATCGTCGTTAGCTGCGTACCGTCCACACCCGAAAAATTCGTCTAACATGACATTAATTTATGTTTTAATTTTTTAACATATTCATTTCATTAATTAAAACAAAGTTTGTTTGCAAAACTTTTCTTAAATAAATCCTGAAATTCGAAAAAATGATCAAAAACCGTGAAACCGAACCGTTGGATCACCCATGGGTCAAAGGACAACCATGACCCATGGAAGAATTTTGCAGCCCACAAGGCCAAGAAATTTCGACCACCCCCTTTACACACCCTAAAAACCCTAAATTCCTTTCCAAGACATTCCATTTTTACACCCTTTCACCCATTAGTATAAATAGGAGGCTTAGGAACTTGTTTTCTTTAATTCTCCCTCAAACACTCCCAAACCTTTACAATTTGTGAAATCTCTGCCTCCCCTTTTGAAGATTTCAAAAATCCCTAGAGGATTCCAAGAGTTGAAGATCAAACAAGTAAGTAACCCTCCGAAGTTCAATATCATCTTTTAATTTATTCTTTCTTCATCCCCTCAATCTTTTTTTATTTTCTATCCATGATCGTTCGCCTTTTAAACTGTCCACACCTGACAAATTCGTCTAACATGACATTAATATATGTTTTAAATGTTTAACATATTCATTTCATTAATTAAAACAAAGTTTGTTTGCAAAACTTTCCTTAAATAAATCCTGAAATTCAAAAAAACGATCAAAAACCGTGAAACCGAACCGTTGGATCAACCATGGGTCAAAGGCCACCCATGACCCATGGAAGAATTTTTCAGCCCACAAGGCCAAGAAATTTCGGCCACCCCCTTTACACACCCTAAAAACCCTAAATTCCTTTCCAATACATTCCATTTTTACACCCCTTCACCCATTAGTATAAATAGGAGGCTTAGGAACTTGTTTTCTTTGCTAATTCTCCCTCAAACACTCCCAAACCTTTATAATTTGTGAAATCCCTGCCTCCCCTTTTGAAGATTTCAAAAATCCCTAGAGGATTCCAAGAGTTGAAAATCAAACACGTAAGTAACCCTCCGAAATTCAATGTCGTCTTTTAATTCATTCTTTCTTTATCCCCTCAATCTTTTTCTATTTTCTATCCATGATCACTTGATCATGTGAAACCTCAGCCCTAAAAACCCTCTAATAATCTTAACTAAACCAAGAAATCAAGCTAACATCACCAACAATCAAACAAAGGATCCTGTTTGCAATGGCGGCTATGCCGTCGCATTCTGTGAATCCTCAAGACAGTTATTGCAAAAGTGGCTCTACCGATGCTTTAGTATGTTCTTGATAACTTAAAACATGTTAATAATTATGTATTATCACTTATATGAACTCACACGCTAATTAATATAGAATCCGCTTGCTCGTGTCGGCTATGCCGATTGCATTCTGTGATTCTCCAAAACACTTCTATGAATATCATAGCTAGACCGGTGACACGGGACGTTTTGGCCAACCTAATCTGATTTCATTATGTAATATAATGATATAATAACATTCGTCGAATTTTCTTTCCAACCATAATTGGCTCGTTTTCTAATTCAAACGTATGACTCCGTAGTAGCCAAAATGGAACAGAAACTTTTTTCAGTATCTTCTGTCTTGTTGGACTGTTTTGGCAATGATCAGTCTCAAATGGAAAAACTTTCTAAACAAAACTTGTTCAGAACGACTTAAACTAATAACCAATAAAATTTCATAATTTTTGGACGTCGTTTGATATTTTTAACAAGCCCGTTTCTGTTCAGCTACTTTGCTGTCCAAATCAGTAAAACAACTAAACTCTACTTTTGCAACTAATTCTTAACCTTATGACCCGAACCGCCTATCTAACACTCGTAACCATCGAACCTACCCTAAAACTAGTTTATTCATTTGTTTAGGGTCTGGTCCGTGATTCACCTCGTCTATTTGCTCAAGTCTCTTATCGCTCCTAGTTATCAAGGTGAGACTTCATAGCCTCAATTTATTCTAATCGTTTTGGGGGAAACATGTATGCGTTGGCACGCATTAAAACACGTTTTCAAACAATTCTAAAACAAGTGAATCTTATATGTATGTGAATAAATAAACATAATGTCACAACCCCGGGCTACCCCTGCCCGGGCGTCGCGAGATAATGCTGGTATCTGAATGAGGTCCCATAAATTTGGACAGCGGAAGTCTTTGTTTTTACTTGATGCCTTTTTGTAATGAAATGTAATGTAAATAACCTCAAGGGTTAATTCTGTACTTTTTGTCAAAACTTGGGATCCACGTCCCTTTTCATTTCATGATAATAGATCTTCAAAAGTCTATTATATAATGTACAGTGATTGAAATAATTTACATAATACAAGCCATTCAAAATGTCTAGGATCTACGTCCGTTCCAACATTTGGTCTTGTATTAGTCTGCCACAGGGATTTTGATATGCCTAAAGATCTTGTCTTTACTGCATCACCCTGAATTTAATGATTTCTTTCATTACCTGTGAAAAACGTTTTGAAAATGAACATCAGCATAAAGCTGGTGAATCACATTTAACTGACACGAAAATGATTTCTAACATAAACCAAATTAAAGCCTTTAAGCACGTTTTTGTATGGTAAATCTACACATTCAGCAGTCTATTTCACCTGAAGTATATACCACCTACATACACTGGGTTAACTGCCATGGGGTCAACTGGCTGAGCGCTATGTCTCAGACTGATAGCCTATTCCCAGGGTGATGATGCTAAGAACCTTGTTCTTAGTCTTACATGATACTCAGGAACTCGTCCCTCGTATAATCTGCTAAGGAAACCCATCCTTAGTCTTATGATTTCCCATTACATGATCTGTACCCAGCCACGGACCGGACTTTCACCCGTCACATGTATACCATTTGATCAAATCTACGTATGCTTATGGCCTGAATGCTATCACGTAGATTACCCTTATGATTAAAGCATTTAATTTGTTTCATGCCGTTTTCGTAAATAAAATGGTTTTATCGTTTGAAAAGCGTTAAACGTGTTCACCTTGATTTTGATGGCTGGTAGGGTTGTAGGCTTCGGAATTTGAGCAGAACCTCGACACGTTTCTTCCTAGGGAAGACACGATTAACGAGAATATATATGAGAGAATATATATATAATTGCGGCTATATATATATGAATAGTTTTAATGATACCTACTTCGCGGGATTTGGACGAAACTTCGGCTGGTGCAGGATTTCGTTTGGACTCTTGGATAGCACTTCGGGATGTCGTGGAGCTTGAAAGAACGGGGTTTGTGTGAAACGAATGTTTGGAAACTGTACAGAATTCAATCCCCTTTGAAGGCCTTTTATAGGCTGGAATTCCGGTCCCTCGCGTACCGCGAGGCCGGCCAAGGAAATCCCTCGCGTACCGCGAGGGGATGACAAGTCGCGAATCGAGGTGAGTCAGCATGACACGTGGCAGCAGGTGGCAAGTGTACATGACACGTGTTTTCTGGCCCTGACGCGTGTACTATTCCCTCGCGTACCGCGAGACTTCATCGAAGATCTTCTCGCGTACCGCGAGAAGGTGATTTTCTGGCGCATAAGCAGTCCCCTCGCGTACCGCGAGGTTTTGTCAAAATCTCCCTCGCGTACCGCGAGGGAGTGAAATTTTGAATTTTTCTTTTCTTTTTATTTTTGGGTGTTACATCCTCCCCTCCTTTAGAATAATCTCGTCCTCGAGATTCATTGAAAGAGATGTGGATACTTTTTGCGCATTTCTGACTCAAGTTCCCAGGTATATTCTGGGCCACGTCTGGAATCCCATCTTATTTTGACCAACACCAATTGTTTCCGTTTAAGCTTTTTGATTTGTCGGTCTTCAATTTGTAACGGTCGTTCAATGAATTTGAGCTTTTCATTTACTTCCACATCTTGTAAAGGCATAAGCAAGGATTCATCAGCTAAACACTTACGTAGGTTTGATACATGGAATATATCGTGTACCCCACCCATCTCTACTGGTAGTTCAAGCTGATAGGCAACAGATCCGATTCGTTTAATGATTTTGAAAGGTCCAACAAAACGTGGACTTAACTTTCCTTTCTTTCCGAAACGAATAACACCTTTCCAAGGTGAAACTTTTAATAACACCTTGTCACCGAATTGGAATTCTAACGGCTTTCTTCGTTTATCTGCATAACTTTTCTGTCGATCTTGAGCCGCTTTTAAACGTTCACGTATTTGTAATACTTTATCAGTGGTTTCTTGGACTATCTCTGGTCCTGATAACTGATTTTCTCCGATATCTGACCAACATACAGGCGTTCGACATTTCCGTCCGTACAATGCTTCAAATGGTGCGGCCTGAATACTTGTGTGATAACTATTGTTGTATGAGAATTCCATTAGAGGTAAATGATCATCCCAATTACCTCCAAAGTCTATCACACAGGCTCGGAGCATATCTTCTAGGGTTTGTATGGTTCTTTCGCTCTGCCCATCAGTTTGTGGATGATAAGCAGTGCTAAGATTCAATCGAGTTCCTAGAGCTGTTTGAAAACTTTGCCAGAATCGAGATGTGAAGCGACTATCTCTATCTGACACTATGGATAGAGGCACACCATGTAACGTTACAATTTTATTAACGTAAATTTGCGCCATTTTGTCCATACTCATGGTGTCCTTGATAGATAGAAAGTGAGCTGATTTGGTTAAACGGTCAATGATAACCCAGATTGCATTATTTCCACGAGTGGTTCGAGGAAGTTTTGTAATAAAGTCCATAGTTATCAGTTCCCATTTCCAAACTGGTAATTCTAACTGTTGCAATAATCCAGCTGGCTTTTGGTGTTCGGCTTTGACTTTGGAACAAGTCAAACATTTTGCTATGTATATAGCAATGTTCTTTTTCATACCAATCCACCAGTAACTTTCTTTGAGGTTCTTGTACATTTTATCACTTCCTGGGTGCATGGTGTATTTGGACTTGTGTGCTTCTTCGAGGATTCGCTCTCGAAGATCACCTGTAACTGGTACCCAAATACGTTTATTCATGCGAATGATATTATCTTCTCCTTTGATCAGTAAATCAAGCATTCCTTTCATTCCTTCTTTTTCAAAGTTACCTTCCTTCAAAGCTAACTCTTGTGCCTCTTTTAACTGACTTACAAGATCAATTTGTAGTTCAAGTCTGAGAGAACGTACTCTCTTTGGCTTGACATTTTCTTTTCGGCTCAAGGCATCTGCTACTACATTTGCCTTTCCTTCATGATAACAAATTTCACAATCATAATCATTCAGGATTTCCATCCATCTTCTTTGTCTCATATTTAACTCCTTCTGGCTAAATATGTACTTGAGACTTTTATGATCAGTGTAGATTGTGAACTTAACCCCATAGAGATAGTGTCGCCATAATTTCAAAGCAAAGATTATAGCGCCCAACTCTAGATCGTGGGTTGAGTAGTTTTTCTCATGAATTTTCAACTGACGAGATGCATAAGCAATGACTTTCTTGCGTTGCATTAATACGCAACCTAAACCAGTATGTGAGGCGTCGCAGTAAACTACGAAGTCTTCAATACCATCTGGTAAAGATAGAATAGGTGCGTTTGTCAGTTTTTGTTTCAAAGTTTCAAAAGATTCAGATTGTTTGGGTCCCCATTCGTATTTTACAGATTTCCGAGTTAGGGATGTGAGTGGGATTGCTATACGAGAAAAATTTTGAATGAACCGGCGGTAATATCCCGCTAATCCCAGAAAACTACGAATTTCGGTGGGTGACTTGGGAATTTCCCATTTGGATATAGCTTCAATTTTGGAAGGATCTACTTGAATTCCGTTCACGTTGATGACATGACCAAGAAATTGTACTTCCGTTAACCAAAATTCGCATTTGGAAAACTTAGCATATAATTTCTCTTTTCGAAGAAGTTCAAGTATGGTTCGAAGATGAGTTTCGTGTTCAACTTGGGTTTTGGAATAAATAAGTATGTCATCAATAAAAACTATGACAAACTTATCCAAGTAAGGTTTGCAGACACGATTCATCATGTCCATGAATGCGGCAGGAGCATTTGTAAGTCCAAATGGCATAACCGTGAACTCGAAATGTCCATACCGTGTTCGAAATGCAGTTTTCGAGATATCGTTATCATGCACTTTCAACTGATGATAACCTGAACGAAGATCGATCTTTGAAAAATGACAAGCTCCTTGGAGTTGATCGAATAAATCGTCAATCCGTGGAAGCGGGTATCGGTTTTTGATGGTAACTTTATTCAGTTCCCGATAATCAATACACATGCGCATTGATCCGTCTTTCTTCTTAACAAAGAGAATTGGAGCTCCCCAGGGTGAAGAACTTGGTTGGATAAAACCTTTCTCAAGAAGTTCATCCAATTGTTTCTTGAGTTCTGCCATTTCTGTGGGTGCCAGTCTGTACGGGGATTTGGCAATTGGAGTTGCACCAGGTACAAGGTTGATTCGAAATTCTACCTCTCGTTCTGGTGGTAATCCAGGCAGTTCTTCAGGAAAAACGTCTGGAAATTCAGATACTACATGTACTGATTCTATCTTCTTCTCCTTTTCCAAGGCAGTAATTGATACCAGACATGCCAGATATCTTTTTCTTAAGCACTTGGTTGCTTTAAGTATGGAGATTATCTGGATAGGTTTTGTGGGTTTATCACCTTGGATAGTTAGAGTTTTGTTTGTTGGTGTAACGAGTTTTACAACTTGTTGATTACAAAGGATTTCGGCTTGGTTATTAGATAACCAATCCATCCCCAAAACAATGTCAAAGCCAGTTATTGACATTGGTAACAATTGTACTGGGATAGTGAAACCAGCCAATGTAAAGTAACAATTGTTCAGTGATTGGGATATTTTTATCAAATCACCGTTCGCTGTTTCTACTTCATATGTTTCAGCTAAGGGACTTAATGGTTCGTTTAATAGATTACAGAAATTATAATCTATAAAACTCCGGTTCGCACCTGAGTCAAATAAGACCTTAGCATAAACATTATTAAGAAGAAACGTACCGGTAATTACGTCCGGCGTTCTCTCAGCTTGATTAGCATTCATGACAAATGCTCGCACGATCTTTTTGGTTTCTGGAGTTATCTTAACTCCTGATCCTCCAGCTCCTCTGGTCTTTGCAAACTTAGGGCAATTCGTTCTGATGTGCCCTGGCTCTCCACAATTGAAACAAGTAATCATTCCCTTTCTCTTGAAGCAATTCTCAGTAGTGTGACCTGAGACCTTGCAATGATTACAGAATGGAGTTTCAAAAACACACTTTCCACTATGCCTGCGTCCGCACATTTTGCATGGTGGATTGTTAAATGGAAATCCTTTTTGCCCAAAGCTTTTGCTAAATCTTTTGGCTTCGGGTTTTGTTTTTGTAGAGGATTCCATTTTCTTTCTCTCTTCTAGGTTTCTGATCAATCCAGCCGTCATGGTACCGGTCAGCTCTACGGTGGACTCAATGGTTTTTGGTGAGACAACCTTCACCAAATCACGGATCTCTGGAACTAAACCGTAAATATATCGAGTTATGAGAACCGACTCGGGTTTAGCCAGGTGAGGTGCCAAACGGGCATATTCAAAAAATTTGGTAGTATACTCTCGATCATTGGTACCCACCATCCTGTGATCCAAAAATTTCCTTTCAGCTTGTTCTTTCTCATTCTTGGGGCAAAATTTCCTTTTCACCTTTGCTCGGAATTCTTTCCAATCCATAGCATTGGTCTTTCTCCTCCCTTTGGCAGAAATGATTGAATTCCACCATTCCAACGCTTCATTTTTGAAGGAGTTTGAAGCATACAGTACTTGATCTTTCTTAGCACACTTGCTAATTGCTATTACTGACTCCATCTTCTCTAGCCAGTGAAGAGTAGCAATACCGCCTTCGGTGCCCTTAAATTCATAAGGTTTACAGTCCTGAAAGGTTTTGTAAGAACACTCCTTGTGTTTATACCTTTTTGTTTCATTTTCTTCTTCTGAGCTCTCACTGCTTAGATTTAACGATTCTTCAGATTCAGAATACTTATTGCTTGATGTTCTGGATCTTTTCGAGGTTTGAGGTTTACGAGAGCTTGCTACTTGCTCTGTGTGGGTTTTCGAAGGGTTTTCCATTCTTTTTGAAGGAAGAGTTACGTGGCTTGGAGTTTTGATGTTTTCTTGTACTTCCTTTATTATGGCAGGAAGCATTTCTTTAATGCTTTGTTTGACCAGTTGTTGCAATTCTGGTTGTTGAGTAGTTATTTCAGGATTATTATTAACTTCTTTTCCTTTTTCCTTGATAATGTAGGTAGATGGACCGCTATTGTCATTGTTTTGTTGAGACATCTAAGAACACAAGCACGAATTTGGGTCAAAATTTGAAGTTTATTATCGTTAAACTTCATCTATTCATTACAAATACAGAAATATAGATATGTATCTATATCACGTAGGGTTAGCTAATTATACAAATACTATTATCAACTTCAACCTAGAAACACATCTCCCAAATCCTGATAGAACCTCCCCAGGGTCTCGGTCATAGCACCCTTCTGGATCAACTGATCTGCCACCCATTGCTCTGTATACTTCCTGTCTTCCTGAGCTAGCTCATAATCAATTATAGTTTGTTCATTCTGGACTACAACTTGTCTGGTGAAGAACAGCTCAGCACGTAGATCGTCAGCTTCCCTAAGAGCACGATCAAGGTGTTCATCCATTGAGTTTGGCAGTTCTTCAGGGTATCCATAGCAAGGAGGTGGTTTCCTGTGTCCCATCCTAAGATCATGATATGTTGAATTAACAGACCACACGACCTTTCCGTCGGTTGCATACTGACGTCCATCGGAGGGATCTATATAGAAGAAAGGTTCCTTGAAAACGGGATGTTCTGGAATAGGGTCAAAGAAGTATTTTCCACCACTGCCTTCACAAACGGCAGCCTTGTCAGATTCAGCAAATGAACGCGAAGTTTCTTCACTTGGACTTGGTGGATGTTCTGGAATTGTTCCGGTATGATCTACCACGTCTAATGATTGAGGTGGTGGCATAGATGTCATAACAGGACGTAAAGATTCTCTTGAATCTTCCATTTCCACTGAATACTCTGATTCTTCTCTCAGAGGTTCAAGCCTTGCTTGAGTCTGCTCCACTTGTTCTGCGACCATTCTGTTCCAATTCTCCGGGGTCGGCAGGTAGTGGATATAATCGTCATATCTTGGTACTACTTGATTAGATGATTCTCCAGGGAAGTAGTTTGGGTAATTATAAGGATAATAGTATGGATCTGACATACTGCAATTCATTGGTTATGTTAAAGGCATCTTCCTATCGTTTGTTCAGTAGGCACAACTATTGATTAAAGCCAAGATACAATCATATAAGTATCTAGTTTTGCTAAAACCCTTGAATGTGGCTCTGATACCAACCTGTCACAACCCCGGGCTACCCCTGCCCGGGCGTCGCGAGATAATGCTGGTATCTGAATGAGGTCCCATAAATTTGGACAGCGGAAGTCTTTGTTTTTACTTGATGCCTTTTTGTAATGAAATGTAATGTAAATAACCTCAAGGGTTAATTCTGTACTTTTTGTCAAAACTTGGGATCCACGTCCCTTTTCATTTCATGATAATAGATCTTCAAAAGTCTATTATATAATGTACAGTGATTGAAATAATTTACATAATACAAGCCATTCAAAATGTCTAGGATCTACGTCCGTTCCAACATTTGGTCTTGTATTAGTCTGCCACAGGGATTTTGATATGCCTAAAGATCTTGTCTTTACTGCATCACCCTGAATTTAATGATTTCTTTCATTACCTGTGAAAAACGTTTTGAAAATGAACATCAGCATAAAGCTGGTGAATCACATTTAACTGACACGAAAATGATTTCTAACATAAACCAAATTAAAGCCTTTAAGCACGTTTTTGTATGGTAAATCTACACATTCAGCAGTCTATTTCACCTGAAGTATATACCACCTACATACACTGGGTTAACTGCCATGGGGTCAACTGGCTGAGCGCTATGTCTCAGACTGATAGCCTATTCCCAGGGTGATGATGCTAAGAACCTTGTTCTTAGTCTTACATGATACTCAGGAACTCGTCCCTCGTATAATCTGCTAAGGAAACCCATCCTTAGTCTTATGATTTCCCATTACATGATCTGTACCCAGCCACGGACCGGACTTTCACCCGTCACATGTATACCATTTGATCAAATCTACGTATGCTTATGGCCTGAATGCTATCACGTAGATTACCCTTATGATTAAAGCATTTAATTTGTTTCATGCCGTTTTCGTAAATAAAATGGTTTTATCGTTTGAAAAGCGTTAAACGTGTTCACCTTGATTTTGATGGCTGGTAGGGTTGTAGGCTTCGGAATTTGAGCAGAACCTCGACACGTTTCTTCCTAGGGAAGACACGATTAACGAGAATATATATGAGAGAATATATATATAATTGCGGCTATATATATATGAATAGTTTTAATGATACCTACTTCGCGGGATTTGGACGAAACTTCGGCTGGTGCAGGATTTCGTTTGGACTCTTGGATAGCACTTCGGGATGTCGTGGAGCTTGAAAGAACGGGGTTTGTGTGAAACGAACGTTTGGAAACTGTACAGAATTCAATCCCCTTTGAAGGCCTTTTATAGGCTGGAATTCCGGTCCCTCGCGTACCGCGAGGCCGGCCAAGGAAATTTCTCGCGTACCGCGAGGGGATGACAAGTCGCGAATCGAGGTGAGTCAGCATGACACGTGGCAGCAGGTGGCAAGTGTACATGACACGTGTTTTCTGGCCCTGACGCGTGTACTATTCCCTCGCGTACCGCGAGACTTCATCGAAGATCTTCTCGCGTACCGCGAGAAGGTGATTTTCTGGCGCATAAGCAGTCCCCTCGCGTACCGCGAGGTTTTGTCAAAATCTCCCTCGTGTACCGCGAGGGAGTGAAATTTTGAATTTTTCTTTTCTTTTTATTTTTGGGTGTTACACATAACATGATAAATGTTAAACTTGCAAATCCTTAACTTGAAGTTTTCAAGCCAACGGTAGTATATATATGACCATAGGATGGAAACCGCATCATACTTTATGGACAACTTTTGGTTAGACATCTTATTCGTTATTAGTGTAACTTGCGAGTTGTACCACTTATTCGTTATTCATCATTTTAGGTTGGATTTGCTAATTATGTGTTTGTTTTATTTATGTGCTATATGATGATCTTGAATTGTGAATTGTTACTTTTGCCAAACTTATGATTTTATTAAACCTGTGATTTCTCACCAACTATTTTTAGTTGACACTTGTTTTTCGTACATGTTTCAGGTGATTAAGCTCATGATAGGTCAAGCAAAGGATCACATAGGATTTGCCTAGATATTAAATGAAGAAATTATGTTATAAGTTGTTTTGTCTTTTAAACATGTTATTTGGTTGGTTTAAGTTGAGATTTATATAATGAGATTTTAACTCTATGGAATTTAATAGTAATCTTATTTATTGTCTTGAGTTCTTTTATTCAATTTCGTCGCACTCCCGTGTTTCCGCCTTGGCGGGGGTGTGACACTCACCAACAAGACAACTCATAATCGTCCTTATAAAATTACATGCAATGGTTTTTGCAAGCATGAATCTTTTATTTATTAGGCCAAGTTGTTTTAAACGCTTCTATCTCTCATAAAAGTTAGCAGATAGTTTCTCATCCTTGGGTAGCATATCTTTGGCGGGAAGTATTTGATTATATGTCAACTTGGGTACATTACAAGATGTTTTCCGGTCCTTAAATCTAGTTGCAACTTCTACTTTTCAGTGGTTTTGACAACCATCCTAGAAGGGCTCATCAGCATCTTGTAACATTTCAAAATATGTTCGTTCACGGATTAAAACTTTCTAATACCAATTGTCTCCTTAAATGCAACCACACATGGCAATGTACATGCCATATTATCTATCACCATTTGATTGCGGTCGTTAACATCATCTTCAATCGGATTAGAAGCTTGAATATGTGATGAGTCGTAGAGAGACTTTCTTAACCATGGTATCTAATACTATAAATTAATCCACTAAGTAGTTTGCTTTTCATTTCAATGCATCTTTAATTAGAAAAGATTCATTAAACAATAAGCAAGTTTCATAAATCTCAAATTAAGTCAAATTTAAAGAAAAATAATCACTAAGTAGTAATTGTGATTCATATATGTTTCATTTAGGCTATTTAACTTTAAAAATTTTAAACATCTACAAAGAAATTTATAAGATTGGACACCTAATGAAAGCTTAGTGACTTTAGATGACAAAAAAAACTTTGAGTAACCACTACAAGAAATTGAGCCTATGGAGACGACAGAAGCCGTCACTATAGACCCTAAATGTCGTCGCCACAGGGCTTCCCGAAGACATGTCGTTTGATATTAAGATTGATAATGGGTCAAGTTTATTTGGCATATTTGTTTTAGTTTGTATTTGATATTGAGACTTACAAGTAATAATGTTTGCTTAGGGTTTTCATGTTTCTTATTGTATTTTTAAGTTTATTTGGCATGATTATTTTAATTTGTATTTGACATGTTTCTTTTTCACTAATGTGAGATGACAAATTATATATTTATTATACTATTCGTATCACATAAAATTAAAAAAATAAATTTATCTAATTACTAGGTTAGAAATCCGTGTTTTGCACGAATTAAATAAATAAAATACTAAATAGTTAGTAATGAAGATTTATGAATTATAAAGGAAATATTAAATAGTAATGAAGATTTATAAATTAATAAAGAAAATATTAAATAGTTAGTAAGAAAATATTAAATTCTTAGTAATCAAGAAAAAATAAGTGGGAAAAAGAATTTATGGCTCACAGAATTATAACACGTAACGCAACCAGTTACTTATTTAGTAGGTATAGATATATATATATATATATATATATATATATATATATATATATGGTTGTTTAACTCAACCAATTATTAACCATTTATTTTATTACTATGTTAAAACCTCGTGTATTACACGGCTTGAATAAATGTAATGTTATATACTTAGTAATAAAGATTTACATATTATATATTTATGACATATTACATAGTTTTTTAATACACATTTTAGAAATATTATATAGTTATTTTTTAAAAATGTTTTATAAAGATAATGAAAGAAATGTTCAATTTCTAAATATGTTTTATAAACAAACCTATTTTTTTAAATAAAAAATGTTTTATAAAAAGAATTATATAAATCATTATTATTTAATATAAGAAAGTGGCGGGAAACAAAAAATTATAAAAAAACAATTAAAGAAGAATTGTATAATTAATAGGAAAGAGGCGAGGAAAAAAAGAATGAGAATACATAGGAGAGTGACAAGTGTTCTATCAAAATTTTTATTTATTATATAGTATAGATATAGATTTAAAAGAGGGGAAACTAAATTTGCGAGAATCAAATTTCCAGTGATAGAGAAGCATATTATAAAGCTTTGTAAAAGCTAATATTTTTCTGGATATAGAAGCATTGTTTCATATTCAAGTAGCTAGGTAAGATAACTACGCGTGACAAGTACTAGGAAATTAATTAAATTTCCTACTGTTTTGTTAAAAAATAAATAAATAAATGACCCAAATTTGCTATTGATCCTTGTAGAGTTCATTCCTAATTAATGTAGGTATCATTTTTCCAAAATGTCTTGGATAACTTTTTTAATCATGTAAAATTTATTTTCAAATTAAAGTATTTTGTGGATACACTTACTTCTGTAACTCGATGCTACTAATCGCCAAAGTTGCCGCTAGTTACTACTAATCACCAAAGTTGTCGTTGATGCACGTTTAATTCTGATATTGCTCTTAATGCCTAGTTGCCACTCGATCATCTTGTCACCAAGTTGTTGATTTTACCACTGATAATCAGTAGTTTACCATGCAATTTTCCATCAACAATGTAAATCCGATTTAACTTCTAATGACTTTTCAACTGTGGGCTCTGCCCCGAAACCCCACCAAGGGAACGCAACCCATTTGTAACCGTTGTCAAGGGGGCGCTAACCACATGAACCCCGAGTTCATTGATGTCTGAAATTACAATAGTATCAAATAAGCGTGTACTCCACACCTATTAACATGTATCAATATATACTACAATTTCATTCTAGTATTAAATAAATTCAATTATATTAAAATAATATTAATGATACTAAAATTACTGACAATTAATCATATTGAGAAGGTGGATGACACACGTACGTTATTACATATTGGTCTTTTGAATGCACGAATTCGAAAACCTTTTCGTCAAGACCACAAACGATCGCATTCTTTGACCATACGGATGACTCGTAAAATATTATTCTCGTTTCTGCACCACATTTTTCATCTTCAATTTGACATTCGATATTCAAGTATCTTACTGCAACAGTTGGAAATGGAACCTGACAAAAAAGATGATAACTGGACCTAGAAGCATCCATGCAAAATATGCTTTTTCCACAACTTTTTGTATTGGGTATCTTCAAAGCTCGAATCTCCTGGACCCCCACCTTGGTCAAAAGATAGCTTTTCAGTCTAATCTATTTGTACTGCAGCATCATGTGCACCCATCGTCCAAGATCTTAACACTAATCCCTAATCCCCCATGAAGCAATATATATCATCTCATGCATTGAGTCATCAGCATCATATCCCATTTTATCCCACGCAAAAAGCTAGTTAATTAATTTATCCCCTCAAAACAAGAGCCAGATCTATAACCAAGATTTACCAACACATCAACAACGAATTCAAGAAGTAAGAAGTTAAATGGGTACATATATTTAATCTTAATATATATAACCAACTAGAATACAAAAAACTAACGTATAAGTGTGTGTATGTATACTAGTAGCTAGCTAGCGTTACTATGAAAACATAGATATATCCCTTCTAATATAATCCATTTTTATGAAAAAAAAACATGTTATATAACATCTTCACATGGTCAACAAATTATAGCAAAGGTGTTAGAATATTTTAGTGTAACTAGATTGACTTATTGACCAAGGTTAATCATAATGTACATCAAACAAGTTAGGAAGTGCAGAGTCCACACTTGTTCGCCCCTAAGTAACAGGGTCCGGGGGCAGCTCTTCTGGGAGCGGGATCCAAGAGGCGGCAGCCCCTGGCTGGGGTCGAGTTGAGAGTTAAAAACTGTTAAAATTAGTCATCCGGACTAACCTGTTAATCCAGAGTAATTTTACTCCTCCGGAGTAGATTTGGTCATCCGGGCCAAATTGGTCTTCCGGAGTAAACTTAGAACATTTAATTTCCAAACGGTTTAAAATTTGAAAAATAACTGTTTGATAGCAGTTACCGATTCCCCAAAATACAAATATGATGTTTTGGTCATAAATCTGGTTCATACGAAAATCATCAGATTTTCGTACTCTTGTTCTTGAGTTTTCTCTGCGTTTTATCCGATTGAGAAATTTGAGAGAACCATCGAATTGTTTTAATTTGAAAGTGATATACATGACTCACAGAGAATCCGGAATTTCTATATACTCGAATACTACAAAAGGAACCGGTTAATTAGAAGTAGGAAACTAGGTTCTATATGGTTAGATATAAACCTCTGTTTTAGAGGAATAGTTAGTTAATCAATTAATAGGATCCATTGTTTCATTAAACTTGATGACAATAAGAACAATACAAACAATTGTTAAAGAATAGGTTTAACAACTAAAGGTTCTAAGAATCAATTGCTTCGATACATAAGCATCGTAATGCGGAGTTTCGGACTACAGTTGATTCAAAGCTAACACTCTAGCTATGAATAGGGTGATAAATTCACAATAAATGATAAATTCCCGACTAGCCTCCACGTGCAGCCCGGGTGCAGTCCGCGTATCTGGTTCTGGCGTGTCCGGATCTGGCGCGTTCTAGCGGATGGATTCTGGCGTGTCCGAATCTGAGCATTCTGGCGCTGGCAGACCGGGTGCTCGTTCTGGCGGGTGGGTTCCGTTCTCTCGGCTGAACAGTTTTCTGCTGACCAGTTCTGTCGGTTGAATAGTTTGTTGTTGACCAGTTTTTCATAGTTAAGAATTTGACAGTTTCGAATTAGAATTTAAAGACTAAATAAAGAGCATTGAAGACGTTTAATTCTCTTTATTTTTGTTTTTCATTCCTTCAACTATTACGATTCTTATTTCTGTATAAATACCAACTCAAGCTTGGTATTTCAACAAACCAGAAACACACTGAAATGAACAGCAAAACACAGCAAGAAACTCTCTACTTCTACTCTTTCTTTTACATGGTACTCTTTCAGGTTTAGAGTCCTCCCTAGCTGTACACACAGCTTCAGCCGTTGTACCCTGGGAAACATTCGAGTTCTCTTGGGAGACTCGGAATTTGTTTTAAGGACCCGTGTTAAATATGAAGCCTCGGTCACGAATTTTGTATTCGTTTTACTGTATTTGTACTTTTCTCTATTTTAAGTGTAAAAGTATTGTAATTTACTGCTTTCTTCGTTTTTTGTATTGTAATTGGATTTTATACAAGTGTTAGTCTTCATATTCTGGCGAACGGTTCCTACAGTAAGTTACACATGAGTAGTATCTTAAAGCAAATGACACTAGTAACAACTTGCATCAACTCCTTTTGATCTCCATTCTCCGGTGTCAACACTTCATCAGCACGAACAAGTCTTCATGAGTTGTATCTTGTCATGAGTGGCAAGATACATTATCATCAATAAATCAATTTGTCAGCGGCAATTGTTTATCAACAGTTACTCACTTTTCTTATCAACAATAACACCCCGTCAGCACTAAATGTTCATCATCACCTTCTTCTTCAACAATGGTATAACAAATGTGAACCCAACACCTTTCTTACATAAAACATGGTTCTATTAGTCTCTCGGCCAAATGGTAGTAGAAACATGCTTCTATATAATTATATATATAGTCTGGTTTATTGGTACCAACCAATTAGGGTGTTCAAATTCGGATATCCGAAAATTTCGGGTAGTGGATTTTTTCACTATCTGTATCCGAATCCGAAATTTCGGATATCCGAAATTTCGGATTCGGATAGTGAAACGGATATCCGGTTTTTTTAACTTAAATATATTTTTTAAATTAAAATCTAAATATATAAAATATACTAAATAAACATCATCTTTATGAAATAATTAAAAAAAACATTAAAAACCAATTTTTGAGTAATTTACGAAATTACAACGCGAATACGTTTTAGTTTTTAAAAAAAATAATAAGGCTAAACATATAACATAAAAAGACATATACTTCATATATATTATATTTATAACACTTTCTATGAAACAATATATAAATTTGCCAAAAAATATAATTTTCAAAATTACGACACGAATACGTTTTATTTTTTTTTTAAAATAAAAGAGCTAAACACATAACATAAAAACCATATACTTTATATATATTGTATTCATAACACTTTCTAGGAAAGATATTTTAATGTTTTTTAGATTTTTTAGGAAAAATCTCCTTATTAGTTTAACCTAACTATATATATATATATATATATATATATATATATATATATATATATATATATTCGGATATCCGAATATCCGAAATTTTTGAAAAATGTTATCCGAATCCGAAATTTCAGATAATTCGGATGTAGAATTTCGAATATTTCGGGTTCGGTTTCGGACACGCATACTTTTGAACACCCCTACCAACCATGCTCCATTAGTCCATCAAAAAACATCTAAGAAATAGAACCCATTTTCATGTAAACAATTGCGTCCAATTAAAACCACTCTCTAGCTTTTTTTTTAACGGCAAATCTACCGTACTTCTACTACTAAATTACACTAAATAATTCACCCAATGTTCGGGTTTAAACCCTCACATCTAAAAGTCAAGAGCCAAGTTTACAACTTTATGGCAAATTATTTTCTACCATGTGATTTCCCTTACTTTTTTTTTCCTTTTTCTTAGACGTGATCTCTTGTTGTCTTCCATCTTCTTTTAAAAAACCATGATATCTTCTTTACTTTTTTTCTCTAATTATTACATAACTATGTTTAATATGTTATTAGATACTATAACAACTTAATCCGCATTCTTGCAACATATATAATGAACCTGTATATTTTGTTTTAGTTATAAATTAAAGTTAGGATTTTATGTTTGCGTAACTGTGCAAGGTATCTCTCACCCCAAGGGGCAGTACCAAGTTGACAGGATGGAATAAAGTAAACATGAGCAATCACACAAAAATGAATGATAGGATTAGAATTATTCAGTAAGATTTGGAATGGGCCCATGGGATTATCAAGCATGTTCGTGGAATGGAGTATATGCAGTCAAGCATTCAAAAGATCACTCAGACCTTAACTCAAACTAGTTCTCATCTTAACTCTTAAGGAATCAGTCATTTTCAGTTCCCAGGTTGGATACACCTTGTCCAAGACTAGGATAAAGGATGAGAATGTAGTTATACAATTTTAACCCGTTTCATAAAAAATAAAAAAAAAAATAAAAAACTTTCTCGGGTTATAAATACCTTGGATGTTCTTTGGTTTCCTCCTCAAGCAATCCTCTCAACATTTCTTCTCCTAAAACTACAAGAAAGGACTCAAGTTCATTGACATCAAAGTCGACAGTATAATGGATCCTTCAGAGACTCTAAGGTAACAAGCATATATAAATCGGCACCCCTTCTCAGTTTCACACAAATTGTCTAATATGAACTGTTTATCTGCTTATTACGTTTTGATTGAGGGTTTTGAGGAATGCATATCTCATTATTCATGAGTAAATAAGATCTGCATATCCCAAACACCTCCTAGTAGGTCTGCATGCTTTTAGTACCATGCATATCATAATCAGTCACATATTGTCACAACCAATTAATATATCCAACATGATAAAGAATGATACTACTTCTTATGTAATTGTTAACTGATACCTATAACAACCCTAAACGCGTATCTTATGACACTTTCTTTTGGCCAGGAATAAGTGTGCATCCTGCTATAGGCAATTCAACAAAAAGGAGCACCTAGTGGAACACATGAGAACTTCATACCACTCTGTTCATGAGCCCATTTGTGGAATTTGTGGAAAACGCTCTCGATCATTTGAATCTCTCCGAGAACATCTTATTGGTATTAACTAACTACATGATATAGATTTGTTAGAGTGATTGAATCAAGTGACTTTTCGGTCACAAATGATTATATCATTTGTTATAAATAACATGACTTTCTTAGCATCAAGAACACTTAGACATATTACTTTCTTCTTTCTCACAGGACCCTTACCAAAGGCCGAATGTGAAAGGGTGTTTCGGGAGCGTGGTTGTGACATCTGCTTAACCATCCTTAGCAGTCGCAATGCTCTCAGGGTTCACCGAGATACATGCCAACTATCATATGGAAATAATGTAATAAATCATCAATCTTGATTGAAAATGCATCTATTTTTCTGTATATATGTGTGTGTTAATCAGGGAACTAAATCCCCTCCACACTTATTAATTACTTCAGGGACTATCATACCGATTTGCTAACTTAGGCATCCAAGATGACCTAAGAATCGATAACGGGAAAACAAGAGCCGTTGCACTTGCTTGCAAAATGGTTGGTGGTGGTAGTGATGGTTCTTTGGATCTTTGTGCAAAAGTTTGCATCATTGATGAATATGAGAACATATTATTCCGGTCCTATGTCAAACCATACCTTCCTGTTACAAACTACAGGTATCTTTTTCTGCTTTCTTGTCCTATATATCTGTACAAATATGGAGGTGTCACACAAGAAAGTTTTGAAAATACATAGGTATGAGACAACTGGCATTCGGCCCGAATACCTCGAGGATGCAATGCCACTTAGACAAGTTCAAAGAAAGATTCAAGATTTCTTGTGCAATGGGGAACCCATATGGAAGATCCGCCCAAGAGGTGGGAAAGCAAGGATTCTTGTAGGTCATGGTTTGGATCATGATCTTAAGTGCTTGGAGTTGGAGTACCCTGCAAGTAAATTAAGGCAAGCATATGCATCTTCTTGTAGACTATAATTTATCATTATTCTTGATGTTCATAAAGATTCAATTTTTATTATATATAGAGATACAGCAAACTATCCACCCTTAATGAAGACTAGCAAGCTCAGCAACTCACTTAAGTATCTGACAAAAGCATACCTGGGGTAATATTTGGTAGACCTTGATGTTTATATAGATTTAATGACTAAAAAGATTCATTTTAAGTATCATAATGAATCGATGCTTCGTTACACAGGCATGATATTCAAATTGGCATGCAATATCCTTATGAAGATTGTGTTGCAACGATGAGGCTTTACAAAAGGATGAGATCACAGGCTCATAGAAATGAGAACTATCCACTTGCTACTGACCCACAAAATAAGAATAATTTTGCTTCTTGGAGACAAAATGAGCTTGAGAGGATGAGTCCTGATGAACTGTTGGCAATCTCAAGGTCTGATTTCTATTGTTGGTGCTTAGACAGCAAAGACTATGCTTAAACAAAGGGAGCCATGACTATTAGAGATAAAGTGAAATAAAACATGGAAGTTAATCCATGGTTAATTTCTAGCTAGTAGGTGATTATTGAAAGATTTGCATAATATCATCATATGTTATATGATGGGAATAGTATAGGAGATGTATATCATGGATTTTGATTAAACATGAATAAATGTGTCTATAATCTAACCCTATATTAATTCTGTTGGAAAAATTAGTGAAAATGTGATTTTTCACTAACTTTGTCAAGTGCTGAATTGATAATTGAATCAACAAAACGGTAATTGGCTAACTCCCAAAACGTTTATTGCTATCAAGAAAACATCTTAAAGTTTTGATTACAATTAGCAAACCCTGACTCGGTTTATATATAGGCTAACCTAGACTCGTTAGACTCTAATACGAATTGCTAAAGAATATTAAAATATAAACAACCTAACCCTACTCAATTAGGATGCTAGATTATAGGATATAACCTTCTTGTTATAATCCAACTCAAACACCTTAAATTTCTAAACCGTATTAGGGAGGTCTTCATTCTTGCGAGGGCTTTTGTTAGACGTATTGTCCACTCTTAACAATACTCTTTGAGGTTGTTTCCGATTATCTCGCTTGGTAGTTCTCTAAGCCAAACCGCTTGACATGCAACCAAGTTATCTTGACACCCCGCCAAGATTCTTCTGTTTCACCCCCTGAAACTGAACCGAAACACTCCTGTTTCTGGCCCTCTTGCTGCACTGTTTTGGCAACCTTAAATCACTGTTGTTCAGTGTTATTTGGCCACCGTCTCAGCCCCGAAACACCTCCTGATCGCGCACACACAACAATCGTTGATCACTTGATAGAACCACAACCTTTGTTCTGCTAGTTCGGGTTTAGAAACCACCCGAAACGCTGCTGTTTTGACTACCCGACGGCTTACTGCCGATGAGATTCCGATGTTGTTCCGGCAGTTCTACCATGGATGTACCGTTCTACTCAGCCGTTCAAGGTTGTTATCGGGGACTGTTGTCGACCTACTACCTACCACCGCTCCCTCGTTTCTCCTTCAACCGGCTACCGGAAACACACCCGCAAACACCCCGCTTGTCTACTGTTTCGTCCCGGTGCACTGTAGTTTGTCACATGCGTGCCTATTTGATTATTCACCTATGTGCATGTGAGATTCTTTATCTTCGGTCAATTCAAGGCCGTGAAACTAGATCATGTGTGAGCTAGATTCCTTATTTTCAACGATTTCCAACCGTGAATTCATCTCCTCCTTGCTTCGATCCCTTGTTTTTCTCCGTAAATGGCGGCTCTAATTAACTCAGTTGCTACAATAATTGTCCTTCATGTCTGCTTCTAATTTTCTTCAAAAAAATCACGATCATATCCATATGCAAGTGCAATTCAGGATTGGAAATTGATTGAAACTGACCTGCTGGAAACGATTTATGATCACCCCAATTTGAATTAGGATCTCGGCTTGATTTCTTCTGATTATTGATCCAACTTGATCGATTCTCCAAAGGGTTCTCAAAAGTACGAAGAACTGGTTGCATATATCACACGGCAATTGGGTCGATACTTCCTGATCTGGCGTTCTAATTCACGGCTGAAATCCTTTGATGCAATTGGTGATCACGGATTCTTGTTCGGTATTCTTGATCGGCAGTAGCTTCCTGATCTCGACAGTTTCTTGATCCTCGATTTTACTTCCTGTTTCTTGTGTGATTGCGATCACAGGTCTTGAACTAGTCCTTCTTCATCAGTCTTCGATTCCCAGGTTTTGGATGTGATCAGGATTATGATCACACAAAAACAATTCTTTGTTTTGTTCCAAGCCTCTGATACCAATTAAAACAATAAAATAGCTGACTCCCAAAACGTTTATTACTATCAACAAAACTCCTTAAACACTTGATTACAATTAGTAAATCCTGACTCGGTTTATATATAGGCTAACCTAGACTCGTTAGAGTCTAATACGAATTGCTAAATAATATTAAAATATAAACAACCTAAACCTACTCGATTAGGATGCTAGATTATATGATGTAACCATCTTGTTATAATCCAACTCCACCGCCTTGTATGTTAAGAAATTAGTCGCCAACACTTTAAACATAAATAACTATATTTATATATAAGTTATATAATTAATAATTTATGGGTTTGCCTTCTGCTTGATGATAGTTTCGCAACAAGCTAAAGTGTGTCTAAAATGGAGCTAAGATGAATGAGACATCGATGCTAAAAGTAATGAGTTTGATATGAAATTTAAAACAAAAATGGATAAAAATTGTCCCAAATAGGTGATAATAAACTTTGAAGTAGTATATAAGAGCACTCTCCTTTTTCTCATGTTTTGATTGTTCAATTAACGCTCCCACCGTGTCAGACGAACCAACCGATCCTTTTCTTCTCCAAACAATCCATTGACAATCTCCACCATGTCAAATTAATGAGGTAATTTTGTTGATTGGTATACAGATTCGTAGGGTTTCTAAAATTCAGAAACACCTAGACATCAATTCAGTTTAGACGTACGCAATCAACGGTGCAAAGGTTGAGTTCCTGAACAAATGACTGCGGCAAAAGGTGTTATAAACACCTGTGAAGTTTTTGATTGTAGCCTTCTGGATTACTTCCGATTCCACTCACTTGGATGCAAGGTAAATTCAAGGATCACGATGATAAATTCCGATTTTGGTACTAAATTACACGAAACAATAGATGGTTGTGTCGGAGTATTTTGTGAGAATTTCGTCGGAGAAGGACTTGATGACGGGGGTTTGGGATTCAGAGGATTCTTACAGCAGTAACAGTCATAATTCCTTGGCAAATCTCGCTGTTGGAGTTAGTCTTTAGCTCGGTGTTGTTCAGGTAACTTTTTCTGCTTTGCCTCATATGATATGAGCTCAATTTGTGATTTTATGGTTATTGTGTTTACAGTTTGGTCATTTCAAGGTTTTAGTATTTAGGTTTTTTTACATATTTTTTCCCTATTAAACTTCTAAATTACATATATTCTTAACCTCTAACTTTAATTACATATTTTCCCAATTAACTTTAAATTACTCAATTGCCCTTCACAAATATTTAGAAAGGGGATATATGTAAATAGCACTTTAATTGGTTCATTAAGGGTAAAATGGTAATAAAATAAGTTATTTTAAATGAATTAGATAAATATGTAATATATAGGTTTTAAGAAGGGGAAATATGTAATAAAGGAACTTAGGAAGGGGATATATGTAAATGCCGCTAGTATTTAAAAGAGTTTTGGTTACATTAGGTTAAATTGAAGAAACGAAGAAGACATCAGGAGCTTTCAAATAGAAATTTGTCTTCTAAGATTTGTTAAGCAATTACATCCTAAAGTCCCAATGATTATGATATTTTCAAGTCATGAAAAGATAAGAAGATGGGTATGTGATTGTACAACAGATTTAGCCCAGAAGGAGGAGTTCATCAGGACCCATCTTCAATTTGGTGAGCAAATTCAACCTAAAAACTCTATGTTCATAAAAAGGGGCAGAAGGTTTGAAGATTATTATCTACCACAAGGGATATCATTCAACAGTAGCCACCATATTTCATAGTTTGGTAAGCATATTCATCTCATGAATTCATTATTGATATGGATTTTAAGTAAATGAAATTATTTAAGGTTTGAATCTGAAATTATTGTGCATATAATAGATTGAATTAAAGAGTAAATTACAGATATCGTCCTTTATGTTTATACCCTTTTTCAGATTGCGTCATTTAGCAAAAAAATTATCAGGTATCATCCTTTATTTTTAAAACCCTTGCACCCCATGTCCTTTACCCCAAACGACGTTAACTTTTATAGTTAAAACCCCTCACGTAGATTGAATTAAAGAGTAAATTACAGATATCGTCCTTTATGTTTATACATTTTTTCAGATTGCGTCCTTTAGCAAAAAAATTATCAGGTATCATCCTTTATTTTTAAAACCCTTGCACCCCATGTCCTTTACCCCAAACGACGTTAACTTTTATAGTTAAAACCCCTCACGTGGCCCCCACGTGAGGGCAAAAGAGCCTTTAACCCTAGATCTATACCCTATCCAACCATCATCACCACCAGATCTTCATCATCTCCTACCCCCACCTCCTCCGCCTCATCTCTGACACCATCATCTCCACCCTCCCCCTTCCACCCTCTACGACCTCATCTGTGAGTCCCTTACATTGCCCTCCCCAAAGCCACTGTCATCTCCACCTCCTCACCACTGTCATCTCCACCTCCTCGATCTGTTTGGGCAAAAATGGATGGTTCAGAAGGGGAGAACAGGAATCCGCGGTCGCAGTGGGTTTGTTGATCTAGGGTATGCTCAAAATTTGTGATTGAAGTCGGATTAGGGTTTGTTGTTGTTCTTGTTACGGCGGTGGCAGTGGGTTTCCACGCCGGCGGTGGCATCTTCATCTGAATTTTCAAGCTTTTCCATAAATCTTCCATACTTGTACTAATATTTTCTAGATTTTGTGGATCTAGAAATTCAGATTAAGATGGCTAATTTGCTTCGTGATGTTTTTGAAATCGATTTCCCCTCTAAGAGGAGAAAAATCCTTGAAAGGTCCAATTCCATTAGAAAAATGGCTGCTGCTGTAGTTGCAGAATTGGATGAAACAAAGGTAGTTTCATCTACTACAATTGATCCCCCTAGGGTTTCGAATTCAAATTCGAATTCCTTAAGGGATGATTGTTCTGAAATATTTGAATTAGGTTTTAGGGATAATGTGATTCATCCAATTGGGGTAGAGAAGGAGGCAAAGAAGCCTCGAAGTCGTGGAAGCTCTAGGGGTTCATCAACCGTCGAAGTAAAGAAGACGACGAAGATCGATGCAAGATTGTACTCGGAATCGTGGCAAGATTGTTATAATGAGGTTAACAGTGGGTTTAACATGAAGGTTTTAAGAAGCAATAGTAGTGTAAGTTGGAGAAGTTCTTCATTAAGGAAATCAAACCCTAATACCATCGCCAGAAGAGAGTGGAGGTAGAGAGATGGATATCAACTTAATTACACAAATAGTCCTTTAAAAGATGGAAAGACCATTTTGCCCTCACGTGAGTGACACATGACTTGAGTTAACTGAAAAAATTAACGCCCGTTAAACCAAAGGACGTAAGCTGCAACAAAATTAAACATAAAGGATGATACCTGATAATTTTTTTGCTAAAGAACGTAATCTGAAAAATGGTATAAACATAAAGGACGATATCTGTAATTTAAAAGAATTGGATCATCTACAACATTTATCTTCATATCTTGGTAAGCTTTAGTTTCAAGAATTTTTTCTATAGCAAGAAAGGTTAAATTGGAGAGGTTACAATGATACTAAGGTGTTGTTTTATGAATCGAGTAAAAAGACCAAAACACCCTCATGTGCCCGGAATTAACTGTAAAAATTAACCTCCATTAGGCTAAAGGACGTTAACTGCAACATATTTAAACGTAAAGGTTGATCTCTGACATTTTTTGGGCTAAAGGATATACACTGAAAAATGGTATAAACATAAAGGACGATTTCTGTAATTTACTCTATAATATATAATAACTTTAAACTCATTAGTGTAATCAATCGTGGTTTATGAAGCTCAGACTCATTAATTAAACAAGCTCTAATTTAAGCTTAAGCTCATTTAATCTTGGTTACCAATGTCAAGTAACTCACAAGCGACTCAACTTGCTTATACCCCTATACATTTCTATGTTAGAATTCAACATTGCCCGGTTTGTTACAGTGGTCCAAACTATCATTCACTAGTTTATTCACATGATTAGTGTTCAGTGATGATTCTATTTCTCGCTAGTTATTCCACTAAAGAGCATCTGCAGTCGAGGGTATGTTGGTCATTTGTGGCTGACGTGGATCTCTCATGGCAGAGAGAGGCAATGAACTAGGGGTTTTCCAAGGTAAAAGTTCATGGCTACAGATGGCCACGGACTAGAGAAGGGAGATTTTGTGAGAGGAAGAGAGAGTACGTTCATGGAAATTTTTGGGGAAAAGGGGGAACCTAGTGTGCGGGAAATTCGGTTTTGGATGCTCTAACAAATTATGTTTGCATTACATATATGATTGTAGCAACAAGATTCACAGGCTTGAAATCACTAGATAACTACATATACATAATTACTTTCTCTTATACTAGATTACTAAAAAAATAACGAGTAGCGAAAATCGAAGAGTGTAGCTGTTGTATTTTAAGATGTCGGTTACCACAAAACCCTACACACAAATCGAAGGGTGGAGCTGTGGAGGTGAAAATCTTTAAGAATAGTGAACTTTCCTTAAAGCAATAAGTAAGAAGTTTCCGGGTTCGCCGCTGAACGAGATTGTAAGCCACAGGTTGAAACTCTGTTTTGGAGAGCACATATGGTAATAACATTAAAATGTCCTCAATATTATTTAGGGTGGTGGGAGTGGTACCATCCTACTCAAAACTACCCTCTCAAACCCACTAATAAGAATAACATCTCATTTAGACAAACTACTCTACATGATGGGAATGGTACCCTCCAACCCACCTCATTTTTTTTTTTTTTTAAATTAAAACAAATTAATAACCAAATTTAAAAACTAAAAATTTAATTAATTAATTAAAAATACATAACAATAAATAAAAAGACAATAAAAAAGTTAAAAAAACACCTAAAAATTTAAGATAATTGGTATGTAAAGAATATAGGAGAAAGAATGTATTTTTTTAGAAACTTTTTTGGACTTTATTGTATTTTTTATGTAAAGAACAGAAGAGAAAGAATGTATTTTTTTGTGTATTGAGTAGGATAATTGGTTATGTATTTATAGGGGTTAAATTATTTAAAAATTTAATTTTTTTTTATTTTTACAACGGCTAAAAGCGCCGTTCAACGTTCACTTTTTCCATTGCTTTGGCAGGTTTCGAAAACCGCTCACCATACCCGATCACCACTACCCGCTGGTACCCGCTTGGTGTGCGGCGGTGTACCCGCATACCCGAGCTCTACCCGAGCACCACTCCCACCACCCTTATAATAATAAGTAACTAAGAGCATTCGTAGCCCGTTCCTTATCCTTATCCTTATCCTTATAATACACTAAAAATCATGATATTTTCTCTCTATTTTTCAATTAAATAATACTTTTTTATACTTTTATCATTACTTTTTCTCTCTTCTCCACTCACAACCACGTTAAAAAAATATTAAAAAATTTATACATGTGAACAGTGTTTTCACAAAAAATTTATACATTTTCTCTCTCCTTCACTCACAACCATTTTAAACCACTCCTTAAAATATACAAAATCCACTCATAAAAATATACCAAACCGGCTGTGAATGCTCTAAGAGGGTGATAACTGAAATGGATTCATTATTTCATTGGTCTGTCACATATGATAATAACATTAAATGTCCTTAATATTTATAAAGATAGGACAACATATAAGGTAGAAAATTAGATAACTAAAGCCATGCTGGATTCTTGAGACGAGTAACAACAGCTTTAACTTGTAGGTAGTTATGGAGGCTGTAAATTCCCTTTTCTCTACCATGCCCACTCATCTTGTAACCACCAAAAGGAATTGCAGCATCAAATACATCAAAACAGTTGATCCACACGGTTCCTGCTTTCAATGCTCGGGTCATTCTATTAGCAGTATCAAGATTTTGTGTAAAAACACCAGCAGCTAATCCAAAGTGAGACGCATTTGCCCTTCGAATGACCTCATCGGTATCCCTGTTTTATAATAAACCAATTAATAAATGCGAATGGAAAAAAGAAAATAATTAGGATGCTTCATAACTCACTTGAATTTCAGGATTGACTGTACTGGTCCAAAGATTTCATCTTTTGCTATTAACATGTCATCCTGTTTGGAATAAAGAGCAAAAGATGATTTATATTTGATTAAAATGAAATAGAACATGTTATTTAATTATTATTAGTTCTTTTTTTTTTGCATGGTGGTTGAAAATGTTACCTGAACATTTGAGAAAACAGTGGGTTGGATATAATATCCATTAGACCCAAATCTTTGGCCTCCAGCTTCAAGGGTAGCGCCACTGTCAACCCCAGATCTTATATACTTCAAAATCTTATCAAATTGTTCAGAATCAACCTGCGGTATGGACAATAATCAAAAATGAAAATCAAATTTGTATTTTTTTTTGGTCTTTAAGTAATTATTAACATGCAATACCTGAGGACCTTGTTCAACGCCCTTTTTAAAGGGATCACCAACCACTCGTTTTAAAGCACGGGCCTTTGCTTTCTCTATAAACTCATCATAAACGCGTTCATGTACAAACGTACGTGAGCCAGCACAACAACATTGGCCCTGCAAACAAAACCACATCATTTTCAAATCATGAAGTTTATTTCTATGATATTATACAAAATTAAGATGCTTATAAATAAACCTGGTTGTAGAACAGAGCAGCATGTGCCAGATCAACAGCTTCATCTACATTGGCATCCTCACACACAATGAAAGGTGATTTCCCACCAAGTTCTAAAGTCACTGGTTTTAAATTGCTTTTTGCAGCCAATCCAAGAACGATTTTACCCGTCTCAGTGGATCCCGTGAAAGCAAGCTGCATAAAGTTAATTAAAAAAGTTTACATTACGTAAACCATAGATATGATTCGAATGTTACAAGCTTCAACCCCTAAACCAACCTTATCCACATCCATATGGCTAGCAAGAGCAGCACCAGCACTTGGACCATAACCGGACACAATATTCAACACACCAGGAGGAAGTCCTGCCTGTTAATCAAGATAAGAATAAACATTACTAATTGGATCTTACTGGATAAAAATTGATGTTAAATATTAAAGTTACATTAATATTACCTCATGGAAAAGCTTTGACACGTAGAGGGCAGACAATGGTGTCTGTTCAGCAGTTTTAAGTACTACGGTATTGCCACATGCTAAAGCCGGCCCAACCTTCCAAGAATACATTAGAAGAGGGAAGTTCCACGGAATGATTTGACCCGCGACACCAATTGGTTCATGCAGGGTCTCAACATGATGAGGCCCGTCAGCCTGAATTGTGAGCCCGTGGATTTTATCGGCCCAGCCTAACAAGTAGTAACAACAGAACCAATATGGTTAACTTTTCAAGAGAAAAATTTCGTATAGCACAAATATTACTACATCCACCCCTGCTTACCAGCATAATAACGAAAAAGACGAATGAAGAGTGGTATTTCATCTGATGTTGCCTGTTCATACGGCTTCCCGTTGTCCCAAGCTTCAAGAGCTGCAATTTCATCAGCGTGCTGCTCAACCAAATCAGCAAATCGCAACAGTATCCTAGATCTTTCCTGTTGACATATAAAAGCAAATAAAATTATGCAAGAAAAAGCATTTGATAGAAACAACAGCCAAAGAATAAGCTTACATAAGCGGTCATTCTAGGCCATGGGCCCTCATCGAATGCTTTGCGTGCTGCGGACACTGCACGATTAACATCTTCTATATCCCCTTCAGCAACATCGGCGATAAGTTGCCCTGTTCTGGGATCCAGGGTTGCAAAAGTCTTCCCTGAATCCACGATGGTCAATATCAATTCTTAACAACATATTATTGACACAAGTTGAGTTAACTGAAGCTGCATCCACAAATTGTCCATTGATGAGGAGTTTGGTGTATTCAACTTTGACAGGTGGAGTTATTGGTTCCTCTAAAGCAGCAGCTGTACTAAACCTACTGATGCTAGAGCCTCTGCCAGAATAGGTGCCTGAATTATGCAGTTGATGGTCAAAATCAATTTTAATCTCAATAACAGTATGCAAAAGATGAGATTAATCAACACAAGATAGTTTCAAACAATAGATTAAAAAATAATAATAATATCATTTTCCTGTATATTTCCCAAGAACACATGATCAAACTGATAATTCTCTGAATTATTCTATCTACAGCTATATAGTCTGAATCTGACAGAGATTATATGCTGATTTTCTATATAACCAATCTACTTATAGCTGTAACATATAAAATAAAATAAGGTAAACACAAATATCAAATATGGTACCACAAGCAATTATCTCACTCGTATCTAGCTTTCCAACTACTTCAAATATCAGATCAAGACGTGCATGATAGCGAGACGTAAATTAAATGTTCTTGCTAACAGTACAAAAAGGAAATCGTCCTGCTAGGGCTCAATTTTAGTTAGGCGTATTCTTTTGACTTGTTAATCGATTTCCTAGATCAATGATCAATCACTTGTCAAATCAACAAGTCAAAATGAATCCACGTAAAAAGGTGAAAACAAAAATTCACTTTTCAAAACGATCTCAACGAAAACGAGTAAGGATTCGTGAACAAGATCTAAACCATCTCGTATTACCTAACGATCGTAAGAGAGGTGAGGCGTAAGAAGAAGAAAGCAGCGATGACATTCTCCGAGCAGCCATTTTTGTGCAAAATCAGAGATGAAGATGATGAGGTTGGAAAGGTTTGGTGAGAGCTGATGGTGCACGAAGCAGGTGGATCGGAGAAGGTGCTATAAAAGGTTGAACAGGTGGACCAAAGCAAAGGATGACTTGTCTGTCGAAGTCTATTCTCACCACATCTTTCTCACATGGACGGCTTGAACAATGAATACTATTCACACCTTGGTTGCTTGCACAAATGAAACTAGTTTTATACCCGTCCGGTGATCGGGTGCCTTTAACATAGTAACATGCAAAAAATTGTCTTTATTTAAAATGTAAACAAAAGCAGATAAAGTGCGTGATAAAAGCACTATTCTGTTACTTAACAAAAAAAAACTCGAATACAAATAGTAAAACAACCAAAAACCTATGCAAAGGGAAAGGGTAGACAAAACGCATGCATGGTAGACGCCGACGAACATGTGTCTTATTTTAATTATGTTATGCTAAAAACCTAGAGATAATGGAACAAACTGAACTGCTAGTTTTATACCCGGCTCAGTCCGGGTTTCAGATTAATTAATAATAAAAGATTATAAATAATTAAATTAGGACTAATAAAGTCAAATTAAATATTTAAGTGTTTCATCAAATAATGTACACTTCTTCATCATATTTTAAATTATCGTAAGAAGAAAAAAATTTAAAATGAAAGTATTTAAAATTGTTTGTGCTAATAACTAAGATTTTTTTAGAAAACCCATTTCAGGAAACAATAAAAATAACTTTTTTTTATTTTTCTTATACGTATTTCCATTATTTAAAAATGTTTGCTATTTAAATGATTCAAAAAGTTTCGGAATTTCAAGAATAAATGGAAAATACAAAAAGTTTCGTAATTTCAAGAATACATACAGAGCAAAAACACACACGTGTGTGAGAGAGGGGTTGAAACTTGAAAGCATCCGGCGAGTCTTCCGGTTGTTCACGAAGACGACAACCTGTCAGCCGAAGCCAATACCCATGAACAACCCCTGTTACTCGATTTCAGCCATAGATCTTCAATTCTAGCTTCCATTAGTAGCCATTTCGGTTTATCCGACGGTTAGGACCTCCAATGTGGTTCACCGCCAAGCCAGACGGCGACGGTGACTAAGGCACCGTTTGCAGGCGACGGCGGCACTGGTGGGGTTTATGTTTACAGACGTGACTTCCGACAACCCAAAACGGTACCTAAACGGTTGAGACGGTGGTTGTTCGAAGGTCCAATGGCGACGATAACGGCATCCGGGTTTAGATCGGCGACTCCAGTTTTGCGTTTTGATTTGGCGATTCTGGTTGTGAAGATGAGACTATAGTTTTATGGGTGAGGAGGAGATGTGAATTAACCGATGGGGGCAAGAATAACGGGGCAGTTACAGAGACATGGGGAGGGGAGGGAGAGCTGAAGATCGATCCGTGTGATTAACAGATCTTGATCCGTGTGATTACTTGAAATGAGGTAACCGTCAAATGTTTGGTCTTTATACGGATGAGATTTGTTTAATGAGTAGTTATCAGCAGTTATTGAGACTTTCAAGGGGCTGCAATCTGCTGTAAATCACTTCTTTATAACTGTTTAGTATTAAACGGTCAGGATTCATCATTCTGGTGATCTAAAGGCTCACAAGATCAGGGGGAGAAACCGCTAAAAAACGGTTAGAATTAAGACGGACAGGATTAACCATGCGTTGATAGAACGGCTGACGGTAGTCATTGGAGCAGTTATTCATCCGGCGTCAATAATATAGGGGAATTATATATTATAATAGTAAACAATTATTATTATTAGACTAAATTACAATTTTTGTTCTTTATGTTTACCATAATTATGGATTGGGTCCTTTAAAGAATTGACTTTCACTCTGTGTCCTTTATTTGGAAACTTGCCTCGTTTCTTGTCCTTTAACCAAACGGCCATCCATTCCCCCTCGTTAAGTCACGCACGCGCAAGTCATGTGAGGGCAGTTAGGTAATTTCCTCCCTGCTTTTATTTAAACCCTTTATATTCGTTTCCCCCTTTATTAAAACCCTTTTATCTTCTTCATCCTCAGTTCGCTAAACCTAAATTAAGAGTGTGGAATCATGGCTCATCGCTACTTCATTCGTGAATCCCTCGATCAAGCAGATGTTGAAGCTTTCTACGGTAAGTTTACTTTTCTATTTTGAAGTGGTTTTAGGTTAAAGCGAGCGATATTGTTAAGCATTGCATATGTTAATTTTTTTTTTTTGAAATGTAGTTGGTTTCCCTCATCTATTTTCTGTCAAGTTACATCATGGTGGTTACTTTACTAGATTCCCTGGACGTGCTTATGAAGGAGCAACAGAGTCTTTTGTTGATTTGATCGATATTGACAGGTTTTCTGTGTGGGAATTAGATGTTGTTTTGGCAAAATTAGGTTACGATACCAAAGGTAATAGATACTACCACTATTTAGTTCCAAATGCTGATTTAGATTTTGGTCTTAGAGCTTTAGGAAGTGATTCAGATGTTAGAGGGTTTGGGCAATATGTGTTAGAGCATAAAGTAATGAATGTTTATGTTGAACATGAAACAACCTCTGTCCACACATATTTTTGCTTACCATCCAAGGTTAGGATTGAAGAGGTTACTGATGAAGAGTTGATGTCAATTAATATGCCTAATGCAGCTGGGAAAAGATTATTATTGGGTTGGCATGAAAGTAGCAATGAGGTTGGACAAAGTAGTGTCCAACAAGAACAATTTGATATTAGGATAGATGATCCAATGTTTGATCCTTTCTTTGGTGAAGAGACAGAGCAGTCCAATATCAATCAGGGAGAACAACAGGGTGACAATGAACAACATGAGTTTGTAGGTGACAATGAACAACATCAGTTTGAAGGTGACAATGAACAACATCAGTTTGAAGGTGACAATGAACAACATCAGTTTGAAGGTGATAATGAGCAAGATCAGTTTGAAGGTGATAATGAGGGAGATCAGTCAAATGATAATGAGGAAGAAGATAGTGATAGTGACTTCATAGTAGATGATGCTGAAGTTGCTGATGTTGAAGTAGATATGAGAGATTTTAGATTGCATACTGATGCAGATGTTGAGTTGAACCATCCCAATGATCAATTAGATGTTATAGCAATGGAAGATAATGTATTGGATAATGAACAGTTTGATAGTGGTGTAGATTCTGATGAGAATGGGACAAGCTCTAGGAAAAGGAAATTAAGGCAACTTAGAAAGCAAATTGACAAAGATTCCAAGTTTTATGTTGGTCAAGTATTTGGAACTAAGGAAGAAGTTAAAAAAATGATTAAAGAAGTTGCTGTTGAAACTAGAAGACAAATTAGGATTATAAAGGATGACCTTTATAGGGTAAGGGCAGTGTGCAAGGGGGATAGTGAAGATGGGGTCCACATTAAAAGCAATGTTGGGGCTGGATCTAGCAGTTGTTTAAATGATAAAGGACCAGATTTGAAAAATGTTGGTGGTAGGGGGAAAAAGACAGACCCAGATCTCCATAAATGCCCATGGGTGCTTTTACTTTCAAAAGACAAAAGTTCTGGGTCTTGGATGGTCAAAACTTTGGTAACTGAGCATAAATGCCTACAAAGTAGAACGATTTATGCCTGCACAGCATCTTTTTTAGGTCAGCAACTTATGGAGCAAATACAGGAAAATCCCAAGATCCCAGTCAAAGCAGTTCAAGATCAGTTTCAAAGGAAGTTTGAGGTTGGTGTTTCTCCAATGAAAGCATTTAGAGCAAAGAACATGGCTTTGGAACAACTCCATGGAGATTTCAGTTCACAGTATGGGATTCTTAGGGATTATCTTGAAGAGTTGATGAACACAAACCCAGGTACAACAGTTAGAATAGAGGTAGAACCTGTCACAGACCATAGATCTGAAACACGAAGATTTAAGAGAATCTATGTATGTTTGGGTTCGTTGAAAAAAGGATTCAAAGCAATTAAGAGAGATCTGCTGGGACTAGATGGGGCATTCCAAAAAGGTCCATATCCGGGTCAATTACTCACTGCAGTTGGTCTTGACCCAAACAATGGAATTTATCCTGTCTCATATGCAATTGTAGAAGCAGAAACAATGGCTTCTTGGTCATGGTTTCTAGACTGCCTTGGTGATGACTTGGACTTGAATAAAAAGTCAAACTTCACCTTTATAAGTGACAGACAAAAGGTTAGTTATTTATTTTATCCAATTTGGCATAGTTATTTATTTTATCAGCTTATGAATATTTCTGTGATTATGTTGGATTAACAGGGCCTTATCCCAGCATTGCAAAAGGTATTCCCATGTGCTGAGCACAGATATTGTCTCAGACACATTCATGAAAACATGAAGCAACATTACAAAGGAAAAATTTACAAAGATGCTATATGGAAACTTGCTACATGTACAACTATTGTTCATTTTGAGAAGGAAATGGATGCCCTCAAAAGATTAAACAAGGATGCACATCTATGGTTGTCTAAAATCCCTCCAAAGCATTGGTCAAGATCATACTTTACTGGTAACAAATGTTAAATATATTAATTTACATAATATGTCTTGCTTAATAATATTGCTCAACAATAATATGTCTATGATAACAGGAAGGGCACTCTCAGATGTCTTGCTCAATAATATGTGTGAAGTTTTGAATTCCAAGTTGTTGGATGGAAGAGACAAACCCATAATAACAATGCTGGAATACATCAGGGAGTATCTTATGAGGAGAATTATGAATGTGCTGCAGATTATTGATAGAAGTAATGGTTTACTAACACCATATGCTACTAAGATCTTTGAGTCAATTAAGAAGGAGGCTGCAAGGTACACTGTTATTCACCCTAATGGTATACCTTCAAATATATGTGATGTTATGCACCCTAATAGTATCTCTAATGATAGGTACACTGTTAAATGGAATGGGGAAGAACACTATCAGGTATGTGGGAAGTCCGCAGATGATCAGTTTGTAGTGAACATGAGCACAGAAAGTTGTGCATGTAGGAGGTGGGAAATCACTGGGATACCATGCAAACATGCAGTAGCAGTCATTTGGAACAAGGCTGGACATGGTCAAAGTGTTGGCATACCAGAAACTTTTGTCAATCCTGTTTATGGAATGGAGAGGTGGAAAGAAGTGTACAAATACAAGATCTATCCGGTGAATGGAATGTCAATGTGGCCAAAGTCCCAAGTGCCTACAGTTATAACAGCACCTCATTACCATAAACCAATTGGGAGGCCCAAAAAGGCAAGGAAAAGATCAAATGTGGAACTAGAAGATGTCAACAAAGGTAAGGGGTTGGCAAAAACAGGCTCAACAACAACATGTGGGAAGTGCAAGAAGAAGGGCCATAACAAGAGGACATGCACTGGCCAATAATTCATTCCTTGTAGTTTGTTGCTTTCATGTAATGGCTTTTGTTTGTTGAAAGTTTAGTCCATGGAACAATGATTTATGTCTTTTGTTTTTTTGTTAAGTTATGTATTTGGCCATGGAACAATGAATTATCATACTCTATATGTATGTTTGCTTATTTGGTCATTTGGTCCAACCTATGTATGTTTGGTTATATGAATTATCCTACTCTATGATATGTATTACTGTATAGACAGCAGGGTCAATATTTGGCATTTGGTCATTTGGTCCAACCTGCAAAGTTGGAATTTGGTATTGGTCATTTTGTCATAAAATGGATATAGGTTTTGGTCATATTGGTCATTTGGTCATAATATGGATATAGGTTTTGGTCATTTGGTCATAAAATGGATATAAACTGTATTTGGATATAGGTTTTGATCATAAACTGCATTTGGTCAGTTGGTAAACTCATTGTTTTAATGGCCATAAACTGCATTTGTTTGCAAATAGGTCATAAACTGCATTTGACTTTTCTAATTGCAATACATTTGACATTTGGTGTTGCAATACATTTGACTTTTGGATTTGGTCATAAAATGCATTTAACTGGTATAAACAACAATGATAAAAAATTACTAAAATTTCATAGCATTACCATTTAAACCATTCTTACAATCAAAACATTACATGGACTAACACAACCATAGTACATTTTAATTCTAGAACAACTATCCTAGTCCATTTTCATTATAATTAGAACTCCAAAGAACCCAATCCAGCTCATTATCAAATATTTCTTCAACTTCCTTGCTTCTGCTTGACTTTTTTTTGTCGATTCTTCAAGTTCATTCATGGACTTCAACAAACCAGGGATAATGTCCATTGACCTTTGACACATTTGAGGATCAAACCAACCGATAAAACGACATTTTGATCCCTAATTGATAACCAAAATAAAAAGATGAGAACCTGATCAATTTCAAGAAATTGCATTTGAAAATTACGAATCTTACCTTCTCAGGACACCCGTAGAAACGACGACCGGGATTTCTTGGTGTCCAAGATGTTCTTACAACCGCTTCCTTGCCACACCAACAATACATCTTCAGATCGATGGTCTGGTGAAAAAGGTGAAGAAGATAAAGGGGGAAAGAATGTTTAGGGTTTTCAGTAGATGGTATGAGGATGAAGAAGATAAAAGGGTTTTAATAAAGGGGGAAACGAATATAAAGGGTTTAAATAAAACCAGGGAGGAAATTACCTAACTGCCCTCACATGACTTGCGCGTGCGTGACTTAACGAGGGGGAATGGATGGCCGTTTGGTTAAAGGACAAGAAACGAGGCAAGTTTCCAAATAAAGGACACAGAGTGAAAGTCAATTCTTTAAAGGACCCAATCCATAATTATGGTAAACATAAAGGACAAAAATTGTAATTTAGTCTTATTATTATTTAAAGTTGTATTTACTTCAGGTTGAGTCGTTGCACCGACTTAAACATGTTTGAAATTTTGTGCATGTTCATTGATAATTTGATATAAGATGAATAAATAATTATGTGAATAAGTAATTGAATGAAAAAAGTGGTTAACCTTAATAAACTTTGTTAATCAGCTAGAGGTGTGCCAATATATATTATAGATTTTATAAAAGTATAAGAGATGTGCCAATACAAGTTTTTTCTTTAATTTGTTTTTATCTTATTCAACTTCATGACGATTATCATTTCATGAAGATTATCATTGCGGTTGGTGGCCTAATAGTAGAGAAAAATCCTCTAAAAACACCAAGTCACCAAAGTTTGAGTAGGTTATGGGTTCAAATCCCACAACCACAGAAATTAAGAAATTTATCTTAAAAAAAATTTGTGACAATTAATTACATAGAGATGAGCACTAATCACTCGCGAGTCACAATTATGATATGTATTTCTGCGGCATGCAAATGAGGCCTAGCTCTTAGGCTGATGCACCTGGGTTTTACCCACGCCGATCCAGGGTTCGAGCCTCGGCTCTCCCTAAAGCCCGGAAGGGGCCGTATTGGGTGGGATTTTCCTTGAATGCTCTCCAACTCTGACGCCAAGTGGGCCCGATTAAGACAATATATTAGCCGGAGTTGGACGAGGCTCTCCCATGTAACGGGGGATGCGACGTCACAACATTCGATGTTCGCCGTTAAAAAAAATCTATAGGTGTGCGCACCCAATTAGGTTTCATTTAATACATTTATTTTTTTCATCTTTTGTTTAAAGTGGTTCATTTATGTAACGTGGTAGTTACATTTTGGCCCTCTAAAGTTTAGACTCTGCTCTTCTTAATTTTAGTTATTGTATTTTAAGGCACAATTATAATTCTTTGGTTTTTTTTTACTTTTCTCTTATAACTTTTTTAATTTGATATTTTATAAAATTCCAAGTATACCGTTACGACGAGCTTATTTTTATTTACGTTTCGGTGTTGATTCCATTCAAAACGAAGTTGTGCTTCACAATATACAAGTAATCGAAACACAAACATAAAAACCGTGAAAACTGGTTCAAATTTTTTTTTTTCCTCTCACAACTTTTAGAATATGATTTTTATAAAAATCCAAAATTCCTGTTGCGACGAGCTTATTTTTATCAACGTTTCAACGTTAATACTTTTAACGGTTTCTTTTTTTTTTTGCAGTTACTACGTGCTTATTTGTATCGACGTTTCAATGTGAATTACGTTCGTTTTTTTAGCGACTTAGCTCGCCGCAAAACACGACGTACTTATTTTTAAATATTTATCAACGTTTCTACGTTGATTTTTTCACGGTTCAACGCGCCGCAACGCTTGAGTGTTACCGTTCTTTAAAACCAGGACGTAGTAACCTCGTGCGCTTAGCGTTCAAACTTTTATAGACTTTTGATGATGTTAGTTTTTTACGCGATTTATCACACCGCAACGCGTTCCCACATGTTACAAGTTAAAAACACTAGATGGTTGGCTTCCCCGCCCACGCGTTGCGTCGGGATACCGCATGTGCAAAACGCGTTGCGGTAACGACCACCCAATACCGAATATTAAAACGCAGATAAAAAATGGACGTAGTAAAGGTAGTCGTTGCGTTAAATAAAGTTTTATTTAAGGTAAAGTAAGAAAGAAATTCATACATTAATAAAAGCGAAACACAAAACTAAAATATTAAAGGAACGAAAAAACCAAAAATTTAAATAAAGTTTAAATAACGATAAACTTAAAAATAAATCTAAACGTTAATAAAAACAAAACCTAAAACTACAATATTATAGAAACGTACAAAAACATGCTAGGTTTTGAGTAAAACTAATAAACACAAAAGTCAAAATCTGAAGGACTATTTATGTCATTTACATAAGAGTATATTACCGTTTGTGTTCCTGTGGTTTACACGATTTAACACAATGCGTCCCTAACACGAATTTTTAACGCTTTGAGTACATGTGGTATACAATCTGTAACACTCTGAGTCCCTGACCTAACTTCGTTAAAAAAATTCGTTTAAATTTAGGTGAAATGTTCGTTGTACCATTTTACTGTATAACAGTCTGCGTCCCTAGAAACATGTAATATCTGTTTGCGTCCCTGTCTGAGTCCCTGTATGATAATTTTTCTCAGAATTTGAATCAATGCTTCCATTTTTCACATTAATTGTGAGATTACTCAAATGGGTATCTTCCAAATCAGAATTTGTATCAAAACTTCCATTTTCACATTATTTGTGAGATTACTTAAATGGGTACCCTCCAAATCAACTTTTATTCGAGAAAAATTACCAAATTTGTCATCCACCAATTTAACAAAATTCCCATTAGGATCGATTATTGATTTTTCAGGGGGGTTTGAACAGAAGTGGAATTGATATAGGGGGTTTTAGTAAAAGAAAAAGACTAAGAGTTGTTTAGAACGAGATTCTTGAAAGAAACATTAAAGAACTGAAATCACACACAGTGGAGGTGTTTGTGTGTGCAAACTGAAATCGTTCGGAGATTACTAGGAAGAGTGTGAAAATTAATGTTACTAGGAAGATTTGAACGGCGGATTTGGTGGGACTGAGATTGATTTTCATGGGTTTGACTTTCGCAAGTCAAAATTGGTTCTTGGTTCTGATGCTTGAAGAATAAGGGGGAAAAGGACTCAGACAGGGATGCAAACTGAAAATAGCAGTTTCAGGCGAATGTAGTAGTTTCGGGTGAGTTAGGTCCAGGGACTCAGACAGGGACGCAAACAGATATTACATGTTTCTAGGGACGCAGACTGTTATATAGTAAAAGGGTACAACGGACATTTCACCTGAATTTAAATGGAATTTTTTAACGATGTTAGGTCCAGGGACTCAGAGTGTTACAGATTGTATACCACAGGTACTCAAAGCGTTAAAAATTCGTGTTAGGGACGCATTGTGTTAAATCGTGTAAACCACAAGGACGCAAACGATAATTTACTCTTTACATAATGTACATAGGTTATCCGAGGATGTTAAGAAATCTGCCTTTTACATTGTTACTAAAATAAAAGTTAACTAAAAAAAATTTAAATTGTAGTTCCTCTTTATGAAGGTTATCTAATTACAATTATATCGAGTATTAATCAAATAGTCTTTGGTCTAGCGATATTTTAAAGTATAAAACGTTTCTCTTTGAGGTCGAGAGTTCAAATATCGTAATAAATAATGAAACACAATTAAGAGTAGATTATATTTTTGATTAAAAAAATATATTGATTATAACATAGTTGACACCTTCCAAATTTCGAGATTAGAAAGTCAAATGAAAACATTTTTCTTTTGATTTTTATCCTCACTTGGTTTCTCAACAGTCACCCACCACACCTATTTTCAAATTAACAATAAGCCGTCATGTGGCCTTCCAATTTTACTTAATTATTGGGTCAATAGTTTAAAGATAATGTTCATATAAATTAGTTTTGTCCATTCTTTGAATACTTGTATTTTTGAAAGTTTTGTAAAATTTATTTAAGCTTAAGTTTTTACATTATTAGCTTCTGGAAGTTTTACTTTAAGTATAAAAATATTAGTTTAGAAATAACTAATAAAAAGAATTATATGTATCTTATCTTTTACTTAACGATTACCTAATTTCTTAATCATTTGTCGTTTTATAGAAAGTATAATGAACTATTCTTCTAATCTGTATAAACGATTAAAGTGTAGAGAAAAGCACATACCACTAGTTATTTAAATAATCGACCACTGTCGGTCGTTGTTCTAGAGAGTTTCAACCACTTTTTTCTTGAATCTTGACCGTGTAAATTAAGTGGTTATTTATGAAATTAGCTCTTTAAATAGACATTTTTGCATAAAACTCCATCTTTATCTTTTATTTTTGAGTCCCTGACGTTTAACCATTTTAACTATTTAAGTTTCTTATGTTTAAATCCGTCTATTTTAACCCTAACGTTTCATATTTGCTTCTGTTTGAATTCAAATATCTAACGTCGTTAGATTTAACAGTTAACTTTGTTCTGAAATAATCAAAATACCTCAAGGACTCAAATGGTTAAAATACTTTATATATTCTACTCCACCACCACCAAAATTGTTTTATTTAATAAGTTTCTTATGTTTAAATCCGTCTATTTTAACCCTAACGTTTCATATTTGCTTCTGTTTGAATTCAAATATCTAACGTCGTTAGATTTAACAGTTAACTTTGTTCTGAAATAATCAAAATACCTCAAGGACTCAAATGGTTAAAATACTTTATATATTCTACTCCACCACCACCACCACCACCACCACCACCACCACCACCACCACCACCACCACCACCACCACCACCACCACCACCACCACCACCACCACCAATTCTGAAAATTGGTGTATTTAATAATCATCTCCCCAACCCACTTACTAACACACCCCCAAATATAATGGTTGAAAATTGTTTGCTATGGTAAAAGCAACGAATCCGACTTTGACAGAACCACTCCCTCAATTCTGTCCCTCCGACGACCGGAGAACTCCTTTCGTCAACCCTAGATCACCATATTCAAATATGATTCTCCAATTCACATCTTCTGTTGCCTATATCTCTATGTTAGTTTGTTGATTCCTCTTCGTCTTTTGAGTTCGCCATCGCCTGAGCTAACTTCACATCCTCACTCATTTACGAAAACGGCTCAATCTGCAATCCAAAGCTCCACCGCTTGAAATGCAACCTCAAACTAGTCACAAGGAATAGCCTCACACTCTGGATAAGCTTTTCCGGCAGCAGCCTCGCTGTATGCGCCGGGAATGTCGCCTTGGTAGGCCACGCGCAGCGTGGAACCGTGCATCGGTGCAGGCGAAAGGTCTGTGATGGTGAGAGCTTTGGGGATTTTTTTCAACCGGTACTAGATCTAGCGTTTTATGGCCGTTAACGACGGTGATATTATCCGCACCGTCGGTCTCCTCGGTGAAGAACAATTAGTGTTGGTTTCCTTGTTCAAAATCTTAATTAATCCCTACATATAACTGTAGATTAGTTTACTACTCTTTTCCACTTGTCAATTTGGAAGCTAAATCTGACTTTTAAAATTCAAAATTAGAATTCAGATCTGGAAGGATGGGTGTATACATATTGACAGTTAAAGTAAATCTCTTACTAAGCACATCCATCATATCGTGATGTTTTTAAAGAAAATTTACCCTTTTTTTTGTTATGGTTGTTTATTTAAGAACTGAAAGCGCAGAGAGGGAGAGGTGGAGGTGGAGGTGGAGGTGGTGGTGTTGGTGGCCGGTGGGTGGTGGTGGTGCCGGCGGGGATAAGAGAGATGGTAGAATATATAACGTTTTTTAACTATTTGAGTCCCTAAGGGTATTTTTGTCATTTCAGAAAAAAGTTAACTGTTAAATCTAACGACGTTAGTCATTTGGACTCAAATAGAGTAAAAAATAAAACATCAGGGTTAAAAGAGACGGATTTAAACATAAGTGACTCAAATGGAGTAATTTACTCTTTATTTTTTGAAAAAAAAAACAGTTTTTACCCCACTCTCCTCCTCACTCGTAAAACTATCTTCCCATCATTAAAATTTTTAACCTTTTTTTACTGTGATCATAATTGACACATTAACTATATGTGTTCATTCCATTAGTTTTGACACATTAACTTTTTCTTGGATGCTCTCCAACTCTGACGTCAAGTGGGTCTGGTTAAGACAACATATTGGCCGGAGTTGGACGAGGCTCTCCCATGTGACGGGGGGTGCGATGTCACAACATTCAATGTTCGCCGTTCAAAAAAATATAATGTAGTTATATAAAAGTAATTTTAGTTGTTAAATTGTTATCATGACATATATGATTGTGAATTACCATTAATGAACCCAATAATTTCTCCACATTTCTCAATTTGGAGGTTATTGGCTTTGACTTTTCGATGAGTAACAACTAATTGTAGCCTCATCACGGTAGCAATCGCACTAAAAAACCTGCTACCGTACCCTAAAGTGAGAATCGGTATATTTAGCTTTTATTTTAGTATAAAGTGTTGGTAATTGGGTAGTTGTATTAGAAGTGGAAATTTTAATCCGTTTACTTATGAATGAATTGATCCTGGTTATGTTTATTTTCCTAAGAGGGCAAATGGTAAAATCAAATAATTAGCCTAATATTAAACGGGTCAAATGAATCTTTTTTTTTTTAACGACAACACCTAGATATTTTAGGATAATTGGGTTTCTTCGGGGCAACACCTAGAACATCCAGGGCAGCCCACCACAGGAGGAACCCCCAACTGGGTAAACCCCCTGACCTGGTCACAAACCCCTTTTTTGTTGTTGCCAGGATTCGAACCCAAGACCTTTACTATGGGAAGTCTTGGGGCTACCATTGCACCAAATGGCCAACGGTATGGGTCAAATGAATCTAAGCCCTAATGCATAAAACCTCTAAAATCATTTCATTCAATAAATATATATCTATATCTATACTATATAATAAATAAAAATAATTTATGCCACGTGTCGCGTCCACATCTCTTCTCATAATTTTTTTCCCGCATCTCTCTCTTATTAAATACACATCTCTTTTTTTAATAATGATTTATATTTAAAAAAAATATTAATTATACTAATAAAACACATTTATTTTAAATTATATCTTATTTTAAGAAACTTTGAAATTTAATTATATAACTTTTGTTTTTAACTAAACAGTGATGTAAGTCAAATTATATTAAATAAAAATTAATGTATTCAAACCGTGTAATATACGGGTTTTTAAAGATATAAACTTTTTATTACTAAGTATATAACATTACATTTTATCAACCCGTGTAATACAAGGGTTTTTTAAAATACAATTTTTTTATTACTAAGTATATAATATTACATTTTATCAACCCGTGTAATACACATGATTTTAACCTAGTATATATATATATATATATATATATATATATATATATATAATGTTATATTAGTATTGAAAGTAATATTAATTTATAGTCATATTTGACTAACTAAATAGTTGTAGAAAGGTAATATCTTGGAAAAAAAATATTTTGGGTCCAACTCAATCCAATCCAACTTATACTACAAATTGCCTGTTACTGAACCCGTTCATTTTTCTATTTATGAAATGTATGGTTCGTGGCTTATTGGTGATTGTGTTATGTCTTGTAGGTGGATGGAAGGTGATGCACTTGATTTGCCATGGATCGGGCTTCGAGTCGAGGCCGAGGAGGATTATGCAGAAGCCTAAGCGATTTGAGAAGTAGATCACAATCAAGTTTATTAATTTGAAGTAAACTATTATGTTACGTTTATTAATTTCCATTCAGTTGGTAATTTTTTTCTCATTAATATTTTGGTTAAATTTTATTTCTGTTAATTTGAAAAACCCAGATTGGGACGGGTATAGAACTAGTAAACAGTAGTCGGAGGCTAATGTGCGTAACATAACTATACCCTCCATAGTATTTGACTGTTACACCCTCCATAGTAAGTATTTGACTGTTACACCCTCCATAGTAAGTATTTGACTATCAGACCTCAAAACAACTTGAGTGTAAAATATGTACCAATTTAAGTTTTACGGTATTATAGTATAGTGAAAATCTTGTAAGGTAACATGCATTATTTATTAACTATATGTAAAAGTACAATGAGAATAAATACGAAGAAAAGGCAATTAAATCATATCTACTATATGTAAAAGTACAATGAGAATAAATACGAAGAAAAGGCAATTAAATCATATCTCTTAATTATGGTAAAGATATTACAATAAACCATCTTGTTAAGAACGTTCTAAGCTAGTTTTCTATTACTGAAAATACAACACATAGAATATAGGTTTTACAACTTTAAACTTTTATGCTTGTAAAAAGGTGATGTTTCTTTTGAGATGATAAAAAATTACAAGTATAATTTTTTCAGGGCATGGAGTGTACATAAACCAGTAAAACTCTTATAAGTAAACTGAAATTTAAAGAAAAAGATTTAGATGACATAAAGACATCATATATTTTAATGTTGTTGATAAGAGCATCTGCAACGAGAAAGGGATGGACGTCCGTGAAGGAAAGAAGCCTAGGACGTTGTGTGGTGGTATGAGGTAAAAGTTTGTCCACACAAAGAGAGAGGATTTTTGTGAGAGAATGAGCATAGAGGAGAAGCAATGATAATCCATGGGGTGAAAGCGATGGTCTATAGAGTTTGAGCGGTTGCGGATACTAGTATTCTTCAATTTTTATAATAAAGTATCATTTAATTAGTAACATATAAATAAGTATCAGTATATATCTGGATTTTTATATACATTTTTAAAAACGATAAAAAAAAATTAGGTTATGTTTCCTACTTTTACTTCCAAAAAGATGAATAAATTTTATGATATTTAGGTTTTACTCGTGTTTTTTAAAAAAGAATTACAACATAAAAATGTCAAAAGCTATTATAGTTTTACCTACCATAATCATAAGATACATAGACAACTTTATATTAAGTGGGCTTAATTTTGACCCGGATTTGAGTATCTACAACAACTCAACTAGCCTTGTTTCTTTTTAGAATTTATAAACCCAATAAGCAATGACAGATTGGTTATTTATTTAAAAATTTAAGAGAGAAGAGAGAACATTATAATTATAATTATAATTGTATATATATAGGAACTATTTTTATTCATCAGTATATATATTGGGAGTGTATTCATCGATAAATGCATAGTTACTAATAATTTCACTATCACCGATAAATATATGTATTAATCAGTGAATCAAATGGCTTCTAAATGTTTTCAAACTCATGGCATGGCGATATTGATGCCCCCTTTATCCAAAGGGACGAGGGTTCAATCCCTGCAATGGGGTATTAGATGAATTTAATAGGTGTAGTTTATGAGCCGTTAAAAAAAATATAAAAAATAACAACTTGTTATTAAAAGTACGAATTAAACTAAAAACTAAATAGCATTTCTCTTTATACAATTATAAAGCTTTAGAAATCGTTGTCAAAGTAAAAAAAAAGTTTTCCCTAAAGGACATCTTGGTGGTAAAGTGTACTTCACAACCAAATAATTATGAGTTCAAATCCTAGTATCCTACAAAGTGCATGTGATAATTTTAAAAATAGAGTATCTGTAGAATAGAGACTATGTGTGTTCACGGGTAATAAAAAAGTTTGGCTTTAATTATGAGACTTGTTTAAGTGATTAAAATGATATACTCCTCCCTCCTATTAGCTACGTGTCACTTGCTCATTGGATAAGTTATCTTAAAGTGTCATCAAAGTTTCTACCTAATCTTAATTAAAGGGTAGCTAATTGTGCTTGTCGATCTTTAAAAGCAATCTTTCACACCTTTCTTTCTTCTAATAAATACATACATCTACTATTGGCAAGTTGTCATTTTTTTATTGTCATAATATCATGTGTATAATTCATGTCATCATATTTACACCTCTCAATAAATTCATTTTCTCATCATACTCATCAATAATAACCGTCTTTCATAATATAATTCTTTTTCGTACATTTATTTTACTATTCTAGTCTTCTAGATGTAATAATATGACTCTTTATTTTTTACTTCTACAATTAATTATAGGATTTCAGAATGGTTTGACACATTCAATTTATCAACTCTTTTTCCTTTCAATCCTAACCTCTCAGAGAGATGAAACTCAGGAAAATAAAATAGCTTGATCCCATCTTTTTGTAGGAATGATAAAATGAACCCGATCCTCATAAGAAAATCCCGAAACAATTGGGACATGTAATAATACGGGTATACAATTAGATTCATAAGATTTTACGGGTATAGTATTATGTGATACCCTTCCGAATTAAGACCATGACCGATATGAAACAAGTATGAAACATGATTTTATAATAAGATATGAAATTGAAATCATAGATGCCCACCTCATTACCATCCATACTTTGCAGCCACTTTTTACACCAAAAACTATGGGTGTAAACGAGACAAGTCGAGCCTGACTTGGTTTGTTTAACTTAAGATCGATTGAACTTGAGCTCGGTTCCTGAGTAGTTTTTCGAGCACGGGCTCGGCTAGTTTATTATTAATTAATTCTTAACTTTTTTTTATTAACACATATTTATAATTATATATATATATATATTATTTAAATATTGTCTTAGTTTTATATATAATAACAATTATTATTATTATATAAATATATATATAATACATTAAAACAAAATTATATAAATGATAAGCTTGTTTAGGCTAGTCTAGTTAAGCTTAATATGTGAAAGCCGTACTCAAACTCGTATATTAAATGAGCCCCACATAAACTCGAGCTCAAAGCTATCGTATATTAAATGAGCCTTAATATAAACTTAAGCTCGGACCCGTTTAAGTTATATTTAAAGGCATGTAAACGAACACGAACGGGGACATGTTTGTGTTCGTTCGTTTAACTTTAACCGAGCAAACGACCGGACATGAACATGGTTTTGTTGTTCGTGTTCGTTCATATTCGTTCGTTAATAATATAAACAAACGATTCACGAACATAAACGAACATAACTGAACAAATATAAATATACATAACTAAACAAAATATATGAACATACCATATCATTTTAATATTCATAAGAATGACGATTACAATAATCTAGCAGGTAAACGGGCAACATAAATGAACGAACATAATTAAGGACATAACTGAACAACATAAATGAACGGACATAAACACACATAACTAAATGAACGTTCACGAACGTAAACGGACGAATGAGACATATGTTCATGTTCGTTCATTTAATTAAATGAACAAAATATTTTGTTCATGTTCGTTCGTTCGTTTATTAAATAAACAAATATAATTAAACATTCCGTCAAACGATTCACGAACAATTCACTGAACGTTTAGTTTATTTACATGCCTATATACTCAAATAACGCACGAGCCCCTGTCCGCTCATATGATTTACACCCTTAAGAGCATTCACAACAACTTTTTTATCTTCATCTCAATAATTTAACTAAATACTATATTTTTTCAAATTTATCTTTAAATTTATTTAATCTCTCACATCTCATTCTCTATCTTTATCTAACTTACAAACACTTATTATTTTATTATTATTTTTTTCTCTTTTCTATACACTCACAAAAAATCTATATCTTTACTATATAATAAATAAATGTTTTTCATGCCACGTGTCGTCTCCGTATTTATTCTTATCATTTTTTTCTCGTCTCTCTCTTATTAAATACACCTTTATCTTTTAATAATAATATATTTTTGAAGAAAATACTAATATTTATATTAATAAATCTCCTGACATATTTTGACGAGTGTATGCGTTAACAAATTATATTGTATTCCACGGGTCAACCCGTTTAATACACGAGTTTTTTTTTATATTTAGAATATCTCTATTTATTAAAGTATAAAATTTAAAAACAAAGATTGAGATAAAGATCATGATATTTAGGTTCAAAATAAAAAAAAAAACTCTAAATAATAAAGATATAAATAAATATAGAGATCCTAAAATGACGTCTCATGTAACATATTTCCTTCTTTTCCCCGTTTTTGTTAAAAGAAAAATTAAAAAGAAAAAGAAAACCGAGAAGTCGAGAACAGTGTAATTCCAATGTCTACATCACAGGTATTATATGATTCTCGTCACTCTCCTTCCAGTCGCGTGGCATCATCTCTCACTCAAAGCTTTCGTCTTTTTCACATATTGGAACTCTGAGGAGTCGTGTTTTAACAGTGTCACTGCCACCTTTGGGTCCTCTTTGCTTCTTCAATATATAACGCATACATTCACATGTCTTACCCAGTAATCACCGTCTTTTAGTTTTCTTAATCACCCGTCTTTAACTTTCCCCTTTTAATCATCTCCTGTAATTTCGTTATTTAAAAAAAAGGGGTCTGATTCTTCTCTAGCCTTTTTTCCCCCAATCTTCAGGCTACCTCTTCTTTTAGGGTTTGAGCCGCTGAACCAGAAGGTGGGCATCTTCAAGATTTTAAGGTGTGATTTCTTTTATTATACATTGTGTTCTTGGATTTTAGATTAAGGGATGAGTTGGGTTTTTATTCTTGAGATAAAAAGGCTTGATTTTTAGTGTAAAATGATGGATTTTAGAGAAGAAAGATGGGTTTCTAGGCATACCCATTTAAAAATGTCTTGGTTGAAATATGAACAACCCTCATTTTCACCCCCATTTAGTGTTACAATTCATACAACAGCAAACCCTTCATCTTCTTCAGGTACTAAGATTAGCCCATCTATTCTTTTCATTATTATAGTCTTGGCTGTCCTGTTTTTCATATCTGCTTTGCTCCATTTGCTTGTGAGATTATTAAACAAATACCACTCATCATCGAATTCCACTCGATTTAATCGATACCTGACTGGTTCTACCTCTGGTACACTTCAAAGACAGCTTCAACAGCTTTTCCATTTGCATGATTCTGGCTTAGATCAAGCCTTTATTGACTCGTTGCCGGTTTTCATGTACAAGGAGGTTGTGGGGGCAAAAGAGTCATTTGATTGTGCAGTTTGTTTATCTGAGTTTGTTGAATCAGATGAATTAAGATTGCTCCCCACCTGCAGCCATGCTTTTCATATAAACTGTATAGATACATGGCTTCAATCGAATTCAACATGTCCCCTTTGCAGAGATACCCTTTTTAACCCTGGGATTCCGTTAGACAACCCGGTTTTTGAATTTGATGACATGAGGGAAGCCGATGAGAATGGATTGGTTGATGGACAGAACGTGATTGAACATGAACAAATGGTTGCTGAAAAAGGGGTTTTCTTGGTTAGGCTTGGTAAATTCAGAAGATTAACAGAAGGTGAAAAGGAAACAGGGGAGACTAGTAGCAGAAAATTGGATGCGAGAAGATGTTATTCCATGGGTTCTTATGAGTATGTCGTTGGTAATACGCGCCTCAAGCTGGCTTTAAACAACAAACGAGACCGTTTGGAAGCAAAGATTGTAGAAGGTGAAGAAGGGGATGAAATTTCAAAAGTTAGTGATGATATGGAGGGAAAGAAGATCGGTATCGGGGCAAAAACCGATAGTTATTCGGTTTCCAAGATTTGGTTATGGTCTAAAAAGGGGAAGTTTACAAGTTCTTCAGAGAATCAAATGCATAATCCATCTTCAGTTGACATGGAATTACCTTGGATGGGCAGAAGGCAAGGTACATGAAAGAATTTGGTTCGTTTTTAATCTTATTTATTATTATTTTTCTTATTGATTAGCAGTTCTTTATGATGATACTATCTAGTTGTTTTGGTTTCAAATTGTTCAAGAGTTCTTTACAAAAGAAAGTTTTATGGGTATAGAGCAAGTCAAAATGATAACTTTGTAGTTGAGTGGCTTACATGTGCAAACCTTGAAATCTAAATGAAACTAGACATGATTTTAGAGATTCAAACTTTGTGGGTTTCTTTAATTATTCAAAAAATCCTTATGAAAAACTGTGATTTTTATTGGGTTTGAAGCAAGAACTTGATAGTAGCTTCCTATTGTCAAAGATTGATACTTTATAGTTGCATGGTTACATCCTGAAACCCTGATCAAGACTAAGTGATAATCAAGGATCAAACTTTCTTGTTAACTATTAATAACTCAAGAAGAAACATCCCTAAAACTAGGGGTGGCAACGCCGGTATGGGATGGTTTTGGGTAATGCCGGTCTCAAACCCGACTAGTACAGTAGTACTCGTTACTTCTTTTTGCAAGTTTCACATGTGCGGTTAGTATCAAGTATACCTGTTTATGTTCTTATGTGTTAAAATGTTTCCCATTGGGATTCCTATTTACCTGAAACCCGATCTTAAAACTCATCCTAAAAACCGACTTGAAATATCAAATACTCAACAACGCTTCTAACACTTCTATACTTTTAATAATTTCAAGTTTTTAACAACATAAAAACATTTTTTTATCATATTCTTGAAATTATATAATATATTAATATATTCGGTATGGGATGGGTTTCGTGTCATTGGGCGGGTATCACCTAATAACATACTCGTCCCGAACCCGCGAAAGCTATTATAATGAATCCCATACCGAAATACCCATCCTTAATGTTTCAGGTTTTAGGTTTTCAGTCGGGTTCGTGCTTTCTGCCATCCCTATGTAAAACTTTTGTTACTTCAAGATTAAGATTGGGAACTGTTTAAGAGAATAATTAAGAGTAATTGAAGGGCAAACTTTGCCTTTCCTTTTGCTTTTGCAAATTCTCTTTTACTTTATATCATGTTTTTAGTTGTTTCTACCACCTCTTTTTTAAGCCATCTTTTGGTATAGAGTTGTGTGTATAGTGATGGTGGAATCCATGGAGGTAAGTGTGAGCATCATGAAGAATCTCTTTCTTTTCTTTCTTACGAAGGAAAGGATGGTTTATTGCTTTCTTCATAGTTCCAAAGTTGGACGTGGTGGGGTTTACACCTGCTTTCTTTACATTCGTTTTAACTACTCTACCGACCACCACACGGGATCAAACTACAAAATCACTAACGTTAAATACCTTTGTTCATAGAAAACATTGCTTGTGAGCCGTAAACGGACCCACGCCTGTTCTTCCTCCGACAGCCTACACCTGTTCTTCCTCTGTTGATAAGATTTCGGCGAAATCTCCATACATATGGTAATGTTTCGCCGGAAAAAGGAAATAATTTATAATTTTTTTTAATAAATAAGTATCTGACATGTGTACTGCAAGCCGAAACACATGGACTGCACGTCGAAATAAGATGTCGGCGATTTCGCTCTATTTGATGTATGTGTTAGGTGAACTGGGTGAAATTTTACACGTGTCAGTGATCTATGATCCCACGTTTCCGACGATTTTGACATGTATAGTATTTGAGAGTTGAAAAGTCGATCAACTTTTAGAATTTTCCCTATAGGATATACACAATAATGTACAAAATTTAATTTTAATAACTATCTTAAAATTACATAAACGTTTCTGAATATTATAATTTCTATTTTCTCGATCCACCACCTAAAAAAACATTCAAAACGTCGTCGCATATGAAATTACCCCTTCATTTCCAGGTGAACGCCGGCCGATCCTCGCCTAAAATTCAGAAACAACATCCTCTTTGGGAGGAGATGGCATCTTCAGGTAATTTTTCATTGACAAGGTGTGGTTTACGGCCTGGCGTCCACGGCCACAGCTTCCGCCCTTCTTTGTTACCGTTGTCTTAACGGTACTATTTAAAAAGTAATAATTTTTTTCAACCAACCACTATATATACATAACCAATTATCAAAGCTCTCACACTACAAAAATAATTTACAAACCCAAAATTTGTTAAATGGATTCCTCCTCATCATCGTTATCCTCATCAGCCGGGATAGCTCCATTTTTCATCAACACAATCGTTTCGACGGTTGTCAAAATCGTACGTTACGATGCCGAAAGTTCAAACTCAAGGGCAAGAACAAGAAGAAATACAATAAATAGAGATCGTGAAGCTACCCACGGTTGTTTGGTTGATGACTACTTTATCGAGGCCCCCTTTATGACGAGAATACATCCAGAATACGATTTCGAATGAGCTAACGAATATTCTACGGGTTGTTAACGATTTGGATCGTGAAATGCATTTTTTCCAATTGAAATGGGATGGTAGAGGTAAAAGAGGTTTTACCCCCTTTACAAAGTATTCTGCCGCAATACGTCTACTGGCATACGGTACCTCCGCTGACTCAATGGATGATTATTTCAAGATGTCCGAGAAAATGACACGTCTTAGTTTGTATAAGTTTTGTAAAGGTGTCATCAACATTTACGGGTAAAAATATATACGCAAACCGATAGTATCTCACAGATGGTATAACCCGAATATTATGTTTTTTATCAACTCGTTTATGTACCCAGAAGGTGAGAAGAGGATAAAGTTTAAAGCAACTCAAAACGTTGCAAGAAAAGATATGGAACGGTCTTTTGGTGTCCTCAAGCAATGTTGGCATATATTGCAAACTCCAACAAGGACATGAACGCCAAAAAGAATAAGAAATGTAGTATGCGTGTATCATCTTATATAACATGATTTTAGAAGACGAAGGTAATGCGATATGTGTGTAGGATGAAAATGATCTTCAACTGTCAACCGGCTTGGAAGAAATTAGTGAGGCACAAAAGGCAGCTAATAATCGTCTGTAACCACGGACGCACAACAATCCTAAAGCGGATTTGGTGGAACATATTGACACACTTCCTTGCATCCGACGACACTAGATTTATTTATTATTGTACTTTTAATGTAACGATACAGAGAAGATTTACATGACCAATTGTAACGCCTTAGGCAAATCACACATCGGTCGTGGCCAGGAGAGATTTTCGTTCATAAGGAATGCCCCGCCTCAAATACCATCAACGCGTTTTGGGCGTATTGGCTGTGGATGATAAGAGAACTCCACAGTTAAGCGTGCTCGGGTGAGAGTAATCCAGGGATGGGTCTGAGAAGTTTTCATCCGAGCAACCAAAAACAAATTCGTGAGCTCTTAGTGGGCAAAGTGGACAATATTGGTGGTATGAGGGGTCGGATGTTACATTTAATTTGTGAGAACTTTTTCAATTTACGTATTAATGTAACGATATTATTATTTACTATTATTATTTATTTAAGCAATTTAGTTATTATTTATTAGTTGGTAAAACATAATCTTATTATTTGTATTTTAAAATAAAAAAGTGGCGATGGTGTGACAATGGATGTCCTTGGGCGTACCTGATAGTGGTGTAGTGAGAGTGGAGAATGACGTAGCGCTGAAATGATAGTGGTCACCCGACAGGGACGCCTGATAGTCTTGAAGACATAATCAATATTCCCATAAATAATAAACTAAAGTATAAAGTGAACTATTTGTTTTTTATTAATATAATAATCTTAATAATGTTATATCCTATTAATCTTATGCTTAAAATCATTCTGATTAAATATATTTTATTAAAAAAAATAAAAAAAAGATTGGTAAAATACACACTTTAATGTTTGTTTTCAAAACCTTTGTATGTTGTTCCACACAATACTTTTGTATCCATAGACCAATGTTTCTAGAGATGTGTTAGGATTTTCCACATGTCCTTGCTAATACTTTGTTTCTTTTAAGGTTCCTGACCTGTCCCATTTACTAGGGGTGTTCAAAGTCGGATAGTGAAACGGATATCCGAAAATATAAAAAAAATAAAAAAATATATAAAAATAATATTTTTAAATTACAAAAACAATTAAAAACCTTAAAAAACATTAGAAAATATACATATAAAAATATATAAATATAATATATCGGGTTTTGATTCAAATTTTCTTATTTTTAAATAATAAAAACAATTAAAAAAAATATATACATATAATATTTCGGATATTCGGATATCCGAACTATCCGAAATATCCGAAAATCACTATCCGAATCCGAAAATTCGGATATCCGAATTTCGGATATCCGAATTTTTGGATAATTCGGATTCGGATTTTCGGATACTTCGGGTTCGGTTTCGGATTCGGATTTTTTTGAACACCCCTACCATTTACCCGTGTCTAATTGTGTCCATGAATATAGTCTATATTTCCTATTTCATTGAACAAATTTGAGTAGAAGTAGATAAAATCAATTCCATACAAACCACTAATACACATTTTGTTATACACAATTAGTAATTTGGCATGATGGTATAGTTTGTTGGTGAAGTCATTTTAGTTAATTGGAATTTACTTAAGATCAAAGAGAAATTTGGTTAAACATTGATACAAGTTAAGAGGTATATAATGCACGCTTGGTTGATACATATACTAATATGATTTTTGACATCTAGGAACCTCGAGAGTTCCAAGGGGCAATGCACCGACACCCCAGTCAGAGTCGAAAAGGCTGAGCCCCTGGTGGCATCCACTACGAGCGAAAAATTAAATTTCTTACTTAAAAGCCTTTGGAAGTTGCTTCTGATGAGTCATGGGTGGTTGGTTGATCTATTAGTAGGAATCATAGGAATTGATCACTAGTAACTTGGCTTTCAGCAACAACTACGATTAACAACAATCGCGATTAGCAGCAACTTGAGAAATAACCTAGTTACTACTGACAAAAGCCATTCTTCAACGGTAACTATGTTAATACTAAAACTCTTAAAGAGTTCCAGTTGACAGAGTTTCTGTTGATGGTTTTCGAATTAACTACCAACAGTTTTAACCTTTAACTAACACACTCTTTTAAGAACCATTGTCTTTTCAACTAAACGCTGTAATGGTTCCCTAACTATAAAATACAAGTATTTGGTCTAATTCTGGTACACGTTTTCACAACATAAAACATATACTTGTTAAGGGTGAGCAAATAACCGAATCGTAATCAACTAAACCAAACCGAACAACTAACCGATGGTTCGTCAAGCCATAATAGATTAACATAAAATTATGGTTCAATTATGGTTTTGGTGTGTGGCAAAACATAATTAACTGAAAATGAACCGATTATGCATGATCATCCAACATTCCAACAATCAATTACCAATGCAAGTAATCCAACTCTAACCAGTTTGATGAGCACCATGAACCTTGGCCAATTCAAACTCAGAACCATCAAGAAGTCAACATTAGCACCATGTGCATCAGTTGTGATGATCAACAATGACAACACCTATACAACATCGTATGACTCCATACTTGATGAGAAGCATTAGTACTCATATAATAAAAAAATATGGACATCAATTGTTAACAAGTTTTCATCTTAAATTTATAGGTCCACCAATTAAACAACTTTTTAACAGTAAAACCCATAAAATCCTCCAAAATGAAATACATGCAATAAATTTACCAGTGCACAAGCCCATGGAGTCTTTTAGCAGGATTAAAAAATCATGAGAATTAGCAGCACCATCCTAACAGCCTTAGATATAAACACCTATAACAACCTTAGAGATAAACACCCATAAACCAAATAAATAAAAGATATGATAACTATAATTAAAAGACTCGATAATTAAGGAAATAAAAGACTCGATAATTAAGGAATTAAATATTCTTTAAATCTTCAATCCGGATCCCATTCCGAAACGGGTTTAGCTTCTAGGTCGTCACCCCATCAAGTTCACTTAGATTTGAATATTAAAGGAGAGGCCCATGTAAAAGAGATTTACATGTTATAGCACATAATTTTTTGATAACTAGAAAGTTTATATATTTGGCCCAAGTTAACTTTTGCACTCCAGGTCAAATTTTCGGTTATTAACCATCAAGGCAACAACCAAACCGCCCCTAGATAAACAAAATATAACACTTTAACCTAAGTTAAAAGAAGAGGCCAAACATTTAACACGTAAATTCATCATACGGTTAACTGACCCATAACCGAACCAAAACTAGAGCAAAAATTGATTAACGAAAAACTAATCGGTTAACAACCATCAATAACTGAACATTTTAGTTTCGGTTCAGTTGGGGCTCCAAGCTGAATCGAACCGCCCCGTGTACACTCTTATACTCACGCCTATTTTCTTTTTAAAATATCTATTAAGATTTTAAGAATAGTATCAAAATAATTGAATATAAACATGATTCTAAAAGATTATTCAAAGCATGCAAACTACAACCATATTGACACATCTACTTGTTTAATATTAGTATAAACCCATACAGTCATACACGACACGTTTAATCTTAGGTTTATATATTACTACTACCTTATTTTGCGTGGTTGGCGACCAAGCAAAAGAAACCCATCAAAATTTACAAATCAGCCCATTAGTTTTACAAAGTTTTAATCCGGCTCATCAATTTGATAAAATGTTCAACCCAATTCTTTAATTTCTTAAGTTTCAAGTTTACCTTTGTATAAAGTTTTCAACTCTACCATTCAAATTTCTAATTTACTGATTTTATTTTTCTATAATAATTTTCGTTCGTTAACTTTTTCTTAAAAAAAAAAAAACTAATTTGCGGCCGTGTAATTTTTTTTCTTGACGCGCCGGTATGAATTTTGTTAAAACGGGTTGTATCGGGTATTTTTTTTAGTATCGTAGGTTATATCGACTGACGGTAACGTGCTGCTACCGTGAAGAATGAAACCGATCCGATCGAAGAACATCGGTACTGTTATATAACGATTTTCTATCCATGTTTTGATCTCTAGAACCGAGTCACCAAAACTCCACACATTTCTTTTATGTACCTAACTACGTTAGTGTCACCGCCACAACATGCGTAACGAAGTTCATAATCCCGTCACATCGCGCGGGCTTCATTTCTAGTTTTAAATAAAACTTTTCTTATAACAATTTTTAGTTCGATTGAAAATCCTTTTAATATCTTTTAGTGACTCATTTATCCAAAGGAAGGGGGAAATATAACGGTGTCGTTTCACATTTCGATGGTCAATCGTCCCTCTTAACCCCTCTTCACGAAATTGGCGGCAACCGTTGACGGAATTGCTAGTCTGAAGAGGAGAATATGGGTGTTCACGGTCTCTGGGACCTGTTATCCCCTGTCGGCCGTCGTGTCTCAGTCGAAACCCTCGCCGGCAAAAGACTCGCAATCGGTCTCTTTCTGTACAAATCATATTCATCATAAAAAATACTTCTACGATTAGTTTGTGTTGATATGGTAGTGATTTCTTATTTACAGATGCCAGCATATGGATGGTACAGTTCATGAAGGCGATGCGTGACGAACACGGAGAGATGGTGAGGAATGCTCATATATTAGGGTTTTTCCGTCGAATTTGCAAGCTACTGTTTTTACGGACCAAACCAGTCTTCGTTTTCGATGGTGCTACACCTGCTCTAAAACGGAGAACCGTAATAGCACGTCGCCGTCAGCGTGAGAATGCTCAAGCTAAGATCCGAAAAACCGCTGAAAAGTTGCTTCTTAATCATGTGAGTAGCTGTCCGTTTAGGGCTATTTTTGATTCATTTTACTAAAATTGATGCTTTTGTTTAATATAATTTGTATTGACAATTGGTTTTATAGCTCAAAGCAATGAGGCTGAAAGAGCTGGCAAATGATTTGGAGAATCAGAGAAAGAGTAATTATGATAAGGGTAAAATGGTTATTACAGACAAAGCTGATCTTTCTGGAACTGCTGCAAAGGCGAATTCACAAGATGCAAAAGTTCTTGATCAAGAAGCTTTAGATGCAATGTGAGAATATCTATATTTTATTTTAATGTTTATTTTTGTTCTGGAATGGGCCTGGATGATGCAAGTTTATTTTTTGAAGGTTGGCGGCGTCAATTGAGGCAGAGGAAGGTGAAGGTTTCGTAGGTGATGCATCTACGTCTGGTGCTGGGGTTCTTGCAGAAGATGAAGATGGAGAAGATGATGAAGAGATGCTACTTGTAAGTTATCTTAACTAAGTAACTAAGTAAGATATGTGGGTTTCAGATGAGTGAAATTATTTGGAGTTTGAACAGCAATTATGCATGCCCTAGATTTCTTTTCTCTATATTATCTTGTACATAGCAATACAGCTCACTATTTATGTGAATTGCTAAGTAGATGTGTATTCCGTTTTAACTCCAGTAATGGCAAAAGTTGGAATATGATTTAGACAAACACGTGAAAATGTTAAGTGCTATTGATCAAAAGGTTTTTTGAGTAATGGAACTAGAAGATAGAGCATCATCTAGATGGACAAAACTTGACACGTTCTTCATATTGAAGTGTGGTCAATATGTTTACTCTTTTGATAGTGTGATACTTAGCTCAAAAAGCTACAGAAGAATGCATTTATTATGTTTTTGGTGGTTCACTTTTTTCTAACATAGCACCTATCTAATCAAATATACAGCCAACAATGGAAGGAAAGATTGATCCTGCTGTTTTAGCTTCTTTACCACCATCTATGCAACTTGATCTTCTAGTGCAGGTAAGTACAGATATTAACATCAATCATGTATTCTGTGAGTTTCAACAGCTTTGATTGATTAATGTATTTCTAACGTACCTTGTTTTTATAGATGAGAGAACGGTTGATGGCAGAGAACCGGCAAAAGTATCAGAAAGTCAAAAAGGTATTTGTTTTTCAATTTGGTGACTAAATGTTTTATTGCCCCTGCAAGATCTTCTTAGCTACATTTTTCTGTGTATGTAGGCCCCTGCAAGATTTTCTGAATTGCAAATTGAGGCTTATCTTAAAACAGTTGCCTTCCGTAGGGAGATTAATGAAGTGCAGAAGGTAGCTGGTGGAAGGGGAGTTGGTGGAGTTCAGACTTCACGGATAGCATCTGAAGCAAACAGAGAATTTATCTTTTCATCTTCTTTTACCGGAAACAGGCAGTTAATAACTTACGGTGCCCCTTGTAGTTTCCAATGTTTAGTAACAAACTTCAATGTGTAGATCCCTTTCATCTGCTGGAGTTGAAACTAACAGCAACATGCAAAGGCAGATGGCAACAAGGCAATCATCTATTGGTTCTGTTATTGGTGGGTCAACTATTAAGTCAAATGGTGCAACTGAGTCTACCATAAATGAACCAAAAAAGGCATTTAATGAAGATGTTGAGACATACAGAGATGAAAGGGGGCGTGTACGAGTCAGCAAGGTGAGAGCTATGGGGATTCATATGACTCGTGATCTACAAAGGAATCTGGATCTAATGAAAGAGATTGAACAGGATAAGATTGATTCAAATAAACTTCCAGAAAGTTCCAAGCTTTCCGGGACTTCATATCAGGATCAATCCGTTTGCTCCAACAAAACAAATCAGGAATCTTTCCCGGTTAATGGAACATCAATAGAGGTGTCCTTTGATGATGATAACGAGCTGCAATTTGTAGACAGTGATGATGATGTGTTTGCTCAATTCGTGACTCGTAATACATTATCTGAGAAGCAACCTATTATTAACCTTTCAGATTGTGAATGGGAAGAGGGAATGCCTAGAGAAGTTGAAGGAGAAAGACCTTTTGCTACTCATAGTACAAGTGATGAAAGTGAAGTGGAATGGGAGGAAGGACCATCTGATAATAATCCTGATTTGGGCTCTGCACATGAATTAGAACAAAAGGAATCTGTTTCAAAAGGTGATTTACTGGAAGAAATGGATTTTCAGGAAGCAATTAGACGAAGTATGGATGATGCGAGGCACCAGAAAGATATTGATGCATCATCTGCACCTGAAGAGTGTAAAGATGACAAAAACACGGATACTGAAGATGCAGTTTTTGTGCCTGGATATCTAGAGAAAGATAGGGCTACTCAAAGAATATCCACAGAGTGTATTCTTCCAAACAAATCATCTGTTCATGTGGATGTAACTACTTTAAATAATTCAGATTTAATGGAAGTGCAGATGGAAACATCATATCAAAGTGATCAGATATACCACCATGATTTAGTTAAAGCTGCAAGTGATGATCAGAATTCTCATGGAGAAAGATGTGTGGAATTGGTGAATTTAACTGAAGAAAACAGAGTTGATTTGAGTGATGACTCGCAGGAAGATAATTGTAGAGAGAAGGCCGAGATTCTCATTAGTTCTAATAGTTTATCTTGTACTCCAACTCATATTTCTAATTCACCTGATGTTAACCTTACTGATGCTCAACAAAGTGAGGTCAAAGATCAGGTAGTTGACCATGTTTCAGAGCCAATGGAACCTAAAGGAACTTCTTTTAACAAATCAAAACCTGAATTTGATATTGTGCAGAAGGTTACTAAGGAAAGCGACAGTAATGCATTTGATGTGCAAAGGGAAGATGATGCCAACAGATATGTTCTGAATGATTTGAGCGATGAACAGGTTGAAATCACAAAGGCTAATTTAGAGGAAGAAATGACAAATTTAACCAAGGAACGCACTGATCTCGGTGATGAACAAAGAAGGCTTGAACGGAATTCAGAGTCTGTAAGTGGTGAGATGTTTGCCGAATGCCAGGTAAGCACTAGTGCTCTTTTGGCTTAGGGGTCCACAATACAACGGGTGAAATTGGAATAGAAGTTAATTCTGTTTTGTATCGATTCTAGGAGCTTCTTCAAATGTTTGGATTGCCATATATCATTGCTCCAATGGAAGCTGAAGCTCAATGTGCATACATGGAACTTGAAAAGCTTGTCGATGGTGTTGTTACTGACGATTCTGATGTGTTGTTGTTTGGGGCACGAAGTGTATACAAAAACATATTTGATGATAGAAAATATGTAGAGACATACTTTATGAAGGTATGTATCATATATAACTAGCACCCGCACTGAAATGCAACGTTCATGAGTTTTTGTAGAATTTAAATATAGTCTTGTCTTATCTTATCTTATCTTATCCGATGCTTATTAATATGGTTTTTAGGACATTGAAACGGAGCTTGGCTTAACACGAGAAAAGTTAATCCATATGGCAATGCTCCTGGGGAGTGATTACACAGAAGGTATCAGGTAAGACGATCTTTGTTATCAGTTACTGTTTATGATGATTCATTTAGGTTTGTAAACATAATATCTTTTGGGTTTTTGGATTTCATTTGCATTGTCCTGTAGTGGAATTGGCATTGTGAATGCTGTAGAAGTCATAAATGCATTTCCGGAGGAAGACGGGCTTCATAAATTTCGTGAGTGGATAGAATCTCCAGATCCGAATATCCTTGGTAAAGTTGACCCTAAAGAAGGGTCAAATACAAGGAAAAGAGGGTCCAATGCCAGTGCTGAAGAAGCTTCTACAGTTGATGATCTGAAGCAGATTTTCATGGACAAGCATGTAAAAGAAGCCTGTTCTCACTTTTACTGTTATTTTCATGATTTCTTCCTTCTCTTTTTGATATATGTTTGAATATATTTAATTTACAGAGAAATGTAAGCAAAAACTGGCATATTCCTTCTACTTTTCCAAGTGATGCAGTGGTTTCTGCATACGCGTCTCCACAAGTAGACAAGTCAACAGAGCCTTTTTCATGGGGAAAGCCAGATCTATTTGTTCTTCGCAAGTGAGTTTTATTTGAAATATTTCCATAAATAATGCAAGTTAGTTACTTGGTTACCTGGTTTCTAAATTCTGTTGATCTCTGCTTTTGTAAAGATTGTGTTTTGAGAAGTTTGGATGGGGTGCACAGAAGGCAGATGAGTTGCTACAACCTGTTCTAAAGGAGTACAACAAACATGAGGTTTTCCATCTTCTACATCTCAGTTTTCCTTTATTTATAAATTCTAAGAGGAAACATGCCTGATTTTGACGATTTCATTTTCGCAGACTCAGTTGCGATTGGAAGCTTTTTACACTTTCAATGAGAGATTTGCTAAAATTCGTAGCAAGAGGATAAGCAAAGCGGTGAAAGGAATGGCAGTGAGCAAAAGCTCAGAGTTAATGGACTACAATGAGCAGCTACATCCATCTAATGGAAACAAGAGAAAGAAAGTCAAACATGAAGAAGATAAAAATGATGCAGAATTACAGCAGCTTACAGAACAATCAAAATTGTCAATTCAAGAGGGACACAGTAAAAACACCAAAAAAGGTTCAAGTGTTAGAAAAACAGGTAAATCAGTTGGAAGAGGAAGAAGGAAAAAGAAGAATTATCTAGAACTTTCTGGAACAAGTTCTGATGATGGAAATCAGAGTGACTGCGTGCAACAAGTGCATGCTGAACGTACACATGGAGTAAGAAAGGTAAACACACATTAGATTCAGAAATAGTTATTTGTCAAAATTTTAATGTTGATCACTTTCTGATCAACATACTGTTGGTTATTGTCAGTCAAAACGCGTTAAAAAGTCGGTGATATCCACATACAATGAAGACTCTGAAATTGATGCATCTACAACACAAGATCATGAAGAGGCGTTGGTCAGTAGTTTGTCTATTGGTGTCAGTGGGGGCCATGATCACAAATCCCCATGCCCATCATCAGAAAGTAGAATCAATGCTGATCCTGAGGCAGAATCGTCGGAAGAATACCTCAAAATGGGGGGTGGGTTCTGCTTGGATGAAGACGAGGATAACAAGGAGCCAGGAATATCTGGCTGCAGCCCACCAACCGAAGGGTTGAATGGACTAGACCATAGAGGGGAGGCGGAAGCATCAGTTAGCCCAGATGTTGCAACCGGTTTGGCGGTGGCTGTATCACCTGGGGACAATGAAGAGGATAATGTTGGGATTAGGCCTGTTAGTTTCTTGTCTGCTATGCCCAACTTGAGAAGAAAGCGAAAGAAGGCATGACCTCAGTTCAAAGGCTTTTGATTAGGGTGGTGTTCTTCGGTTCGGTTTCCTCGGGTTCGATTATTTTTTTCTCAAACCGAAAAACGAACGGAATCGAATCCAAAATGTATGAGCATCACTATTTGTGGTCTGAATCGTCAATTTGAAATTGATGCCAAAGCATAATCTTTTAAATCAAACACGAGATATGAACTTTTGACAACTGACATACATGCTATACAATACAAAATTACAAATTGATAGATTTATTTATTTATTATTTATTATTTATTATTATATATAAAAACACTGCTCATAAACCCATTTTCTCCAATCCATTAGCTAACAGAGAAAATTCCTGAGGCATCTCCAAACCAATCCAACGCCAAGAATCATTCTGATCAGGCCTTCGAAGTCCTTGGATAAGTTGAGCAACTCTTCTGATCAAATAGTTTAATACTATGGAAAGCTATAATGCAACAAAGACTAGCATCTTCCAAGAATTAAGTTTAGATCTGATTGTCCAAAATTATTAGGCTTCAACATTTGGAGAGCTTCATTTTAGGCAACCCAAGATAAGTGAGTTTTACTTTTGTGGAGATTAACTCTTAAACCGGAGGCAAGTTGAAGAAACTAAACAAATATCATTATGCAAAGAAAATCACATCATTAGCGTATATCAAGTGGGACAAATCCGGACCATTACGAGGGAGGGAAATGCCTTGAAAGAGGGGATGGTCATGAGCATGAGCTTCCTTCATCAAGACTAAAGGTGGCAATCTTGATTAATTCTTTAAAAAATGGGTTCATTTAGGCAAAAATTAATTGAATATGAGTTAATTCGAGTGACCTTAAATTAGACAAAAGGTTAATTTGGGTCACCTTAAAGTAGTCAACGGGTCAATTTGGGTCACCTCAATTATTCAACGGGTTACCTTAAATTAGTCAAACTAAAATTTTGTTAACTAAAAAATAGCGCATATGGGTCCCCCAACTTTGTCATCTCACCCCCCCTACCTGCCACCGCGCCCCGCCCACACCCAACCCTCCCCCCCCCCAACAGTCGCAACCCGCCAATGCCTCCGCCACTCCCTGCCACCGCCGCCACCCGCCACCTCCACCCCCGCGCCGACCACCGCCGCCCCCCGCCACACCCAATTGTTTTTTATTGCCAAACTAAAAACTTTTCAGAAGATTACCATTTTAGGATTTCTCTCACCCAAACATACTTAAATGTGGAGTTCTACTCTCATTCACAGCCAACGTGCCTAAAGTGCAATGACGGTATTTGAGGCGGGACATTTTTTTATCAAGGCCGGTGTATGATTTTGTCTGGAGTGTCCCCCGCCACCTCAGCAGGGAAACACTAACCAATCAGCACCATCTTCACCCAAGAAAACCATATTAGAAGATATGACAGATAGGCAAGACCTGGGTTCGGGTTCTCAACCAATAGTCCCTGTATTTGCGGACTGTGGGGAGCTATTATTAATGTGTAAAATATGTAGAATATAATGACCAATTAAATTATATTCTTCGTAAAATGTATTTATCTATTAAATAAAATGTTACCAAATACCGCAGACCCGCCGCGGCCGCCCGCCCCCCCCCCCCTCCTATTAGCCAAATCCGTTTTGACCCGGACTCATTTTGCTCCAAACCCGTTTTTGACATGAAGTCATTTTGCTCCTAACCCGTATTGACCCGAACCTATTCTGACCCGAACCCGTTATGACCTGTGACCCGAACCCGTCCGACCCGTCCATTTTGCCAGGCCTATCAAGACCCTCCATATCTATAATGAATAAAAAAGGAGAGTGGATCACCTTGACAAACTCCTCTTTTAATGTCAAATTCTATAGTAGCTAACCCATAAACAAGAATTGACGCTCTAGCCCAAGACAGACAACCTTTAATCCAAGTTCTCCATTTGTACCCGAAATTCATTTGCTCCATGATCGAGTACATGAAGTTCCATTTAAGCGAGTCAAACGCCTTATCAAAATCAGCTTTGAAAAATAAACGAAAACGTCAGCAATAGAGATGGTCGCTAATTTTGTATACACGAGGGCAAAACAAACAAACAAACATACCCGGCAAAAATTCCAATCAAAAGTATGGTCATGGGAGGGTGAATTGAGGGCAAACCTTACCTCTATCTCAGAGAGAAAAAGATGTTGCACCCAGAGATACCCTCGACTCAGGAAACCCTCTTTTTCTTTTCTTTTTTTAGAGAAGGGAAAAAAAACAATCAAGAAGAAAAAACAAGCATCATAACAGAAAACATTAGTGACCGAAAGTAAAAGAACATGCTGGCATACAAATCCCTAAGACTGAAGTCGCCAAGTTAGTAAAGACTACATGCATACCCACGACTAAAGGTGCACCAAAGACTAAAAGAAAAAGAGGGCACACCTAAGACTAAAGGTAACCCTGCAACTAAGGCACACCAAAGACTAAAGGAAAACTTATAAAGTGATTAACATCGACACCTACGATCAAAGGCGACCTAAGTGAGGTACATATATTCATCACCCATCCGATTATTCAAATCTATCTTCAAATGTAATAATGGTGACTATTATATTTTATTTTGTGGCTATGATTAAATCTAGATTTTTTATTTATATAGAAAAAAACATATGGCCTATATTTATTAGAGGGGTAAAAACATACTTAGACTTTTTTTGTCTGTTTTTATTAAATCTTGGCTTTAAATAATGATTCTCTTCCTCTCTCTCTCTAGATCAATCATCAAAATAACTGAAAAACAAGAACAATTTAAGAACATGTTTTTTACACATGTGTAAAGAACCCTAAAATATGATTGTAACCCTCTTTCCAGGTCCGTTTACATTTGTGTAAAATCAAATACACATGTATAAATTCAGTATAGAACATAAATACAAGAATGATTGAAAAACATTTTTTACACATGTGTAAAGAACCCTAAAACAGAGATATGTAACAGAGACGTGTAATAATCAAATAAACATGTGTAAAACCCATATACACAAATCAGCAAAATATTCTACATCCACATACTCAAATATCTTTACAAATAAGAAAAAACAAAATTATACATAATTACACGTGCATCAAATTAAAATACGTTATAACAACTTTTCAAACCAACGAAGTTGGACACACCGTTGCAATGAGATATGATGCAAGAGTACAAATAAGATAGTGATGGAGTTAGGTGGTGAAACATTTAGTTTGCTTCAAAATGTAGCTACTCAAAAGTGGCTAAATACTATAGAATATAGAATATGAAGTGATCAAGAACAATAATAACATAGAAGAATTACAAATTTTCACATGAATAAAAAATTATGTTAATCATGAATTTTCTGTAATATCCTGATTTCAGTAAGGCGAAAAAGATAATTTTCTATAAAAATCCAGTATCAAGGTGAAACTATTTTTGGTAGAAACAACTTTAGACAAATACTATGAAATAATAATTATAAAGATTTAAAGGTGTTGGAGAAGTATTTGATAATTTAATTATCAAAGCTTGAATCTAATTTTAATAACTAAGTGTTATTATAGAGATTTGAAAGTTAGAGGACTTAAATGGTGTGAGGTGGAATATATACATATACTTACACTTGATCATTGTAAGTTTGTAAATTGGAGAGATTAACCTTGATTCCATCATCCTTATGCGATTTCTAACCCTCTAGTAGGTGATTTTCCATGTTTTGATGAACAAATTCATGATTTAGGATTTTGTTGGTTCTTGATATAATAGTTACGAATTTAGGGGCTTTGGTGTATGATTTTGTATAGAAAGAACCCTAACTTGTATGCTAGAACTATTGTTGTGGTATTTGAATCAAGATTTTAGTTGCATGTCATAGATTAGGTGTTAATACCATGAGAATTCATGTGTTTTGGGAGATATATGGGTAAACCATGTGTAGTTGCTAAGCAAATCTGAATAGAATTGCATAATCTAAATAATGGTGATTTTACTAAAACAAAAACTTAAAAGATTGTACTATTAGGGATTATGAAGAAAGTAGTCATCTTTGATTATAAAAAGGAAGTATGGATGTTCATATGGATGTTTCATATGGATGTTTTATATGGATTATTATAGTTATGCCCACAAGGTATTTGATGAAATCATTGAACCAAATAAATGGTGTTAATTGAGAGATTTTATAATATTTACTTAATTTAAATAATTTGTTAATAATCAAGAGTTATTTAGTAGGCATAAGCTTATCATGAATCTAAATGGTGAATTGGATTGATATTTATACGATCAAAATGTCGTTTTGAGCTAATCGCCTAGATGGGTCGGATCATGCCATTTCAATATTGTTTATCGGAGAATTAAAGGTGGAATGTAATATGTCGAAACAGTTATAATGACCCGAAGAATGTGATTAAACGAATTTGGTGTTTAACGGGTCAAATGGGTGGCGATAACCAAATTAATAGATGAATGGTGTAAATGACAAAGAACACACGTATGGGTTGGGTGACATACTTATGTATGAGGGGAATGAATAACCTAGTTATGTGTTCTAATGGTTTGCAAGTTTGATTTGTTGTCAAGATAGGTGTGACAAAGCTCGGATAGCAACGGGTCAAACGAGTGTTAAAGCAACAACATTCCTACTGGCGAAGGTGAGTGACTCGAATTTGGGTTCGATTAGAATAGTCATAATAACGACTTGAGATTCTTATGATTAAGGGGGTTTAATATAAATTATTAAATATGGTTTAACTTAACAATAACGTATTGTTTTGACAACGTTTTAAGGGTCTAAACTCATAAAGAAAGGGTGCGAATTGGCAATGGGCCAAGTGACCCAAGTGCTGAAAATTCAACATATTTCCATAATTTAACCGGTTTTAAAATATTCATAGTAAACTAACCGGATGTCCGTTCGAGGTGTATTATACATCGACGGAAAGCTCCACGAGTATACAATACTCAAAATTTTTAGTTGAGGTGAAATATCTATTATAAATGGGTGTAAACGTTGAATTTTTACAGCCGCTCAAGGATGTTTTGAAACAAGAATTTTATAATATTTATAAAATTGTTGGGGATTAACCGAGGATTTGTTGGGGTGTCTTTTATATGGTTGTAAACCTCAAGGTGTCTAAAACTCTATACATGCGTTGGGGATGAGATATATCTTGATTTAGAATAAACTAAATGGTGGGATTTTTGGTTAAGTTGTGGGGTTTGATGTAATCATGGCGTCACAAGTTTGTAACCCGATTAAATATATTTTTACGGTATGTGACGTTTAAGGTGAATTACAAACTAAAGGCGGGTGAATATTATAAACTTAATAAGGGTGCGTGGCGGGGGGTAATAACAAGTTGTTAACTGGACGGGTTGTGGTGTGAAACACAATGAATGTTGGTATATTATGCTGTTTAATTCTTACGGTGTGAATTAACCTACTAATGGTGTTTGTAGTGTTTTAAATTCGTACTAACAAGGATATCAAAGGTGAAACGACCCGGCATTGGGGTCGGGAGAACAAGAGAACAAAGAAGTATACAACGGACTTTTAAACCGTTGTGGGAGTCGTGCCTCGGGGGTGAAGCTTGACACGCTTCGAGTTTATATATTTGAATTGGATTTGTATAAATTATATGTGGAATGTGAGTACTCACTTAGCTTCAGCTAATTAGTTATGGTGTTGGTGATGTGCAGATATGAAGAGACGTTTATACACGGATGTGGTAAAGATATGTGGATTAAGCGGGTCGACTTGGATTACATAGCTTTGGGGGATTAATTGAAGGCGTTTATCCTGGAGTAACGGGAAGGTTAAAGAGGTGGGTTAACTCGGCTTAAAAGATAAGTGAATAAATAAGTCGTTTTCCAATTATTTGGTTTGGGTGATAAACACATAATTAGATGTGTGTATATATATATATATATATACACGTGGTTACAGGGATAATATCATAAAAATATTTGAATGGTGAGTTAACTAACCGTTGGGTGATGTCATGTGATAGTTTTGGATGGTGAAAGGCGTTGGTGATCAAGTCAAGGGATGGGTCAACGGGATGTAGATTTGGAGTTGGCGCGGCGCATGATTTTAAATGGTCGTTTTGTAAAGTCTTTTCATTCACATTGTGTTTTTGTATTGGCGTCTTTGGAGTTTAAACTCCAGGTTGATTTACTACTTGTCGATGTGTACGTGGATTTTTTGATCACTTGGTTTGGTTTGATTTGGTGTCTAAACAGGTTAATGCTTCGTAAGGGTTGTTTATTTTATGAACGGATCATGTCGAAATTTTATGAGAAAACTTGAGCGCGTTTTATGAGTATTATTTGCGTGAATGTTGGTGAATTATTATATAAGATGTTACTTTTGGTGAAATGAGTTTTTAATTAAACAAAAAAAAACATGAGTCTATTTTCTGAAAGATGTATAAATTTATGTTTTAAATTTTTGGGTGTAACATTTTCTAAGATACAAGCCTAATGCAAAATTTGGCTTCACATGCATGGTTGCAAGTTTCTGGTCATAAAATTAATGTTGGATGCTTATCTAAATGCATGAAACATTCAGGAATTATCTAAAAACACGTTAAACAACTTCCGTATCAAATTTGGTATTATTTGAATAAGTATTGATAAAGAAAACGTGGCTTAAATATATGCTTTGGAGAAGAAGGCTGTATAATAGGATTTTTCGTTACTTTCCTTATTTTATTTGATTTATATTCTATCTAGGTTCCTTATATAGTTATACTAGCTTAGAACCCGTGTAATATATACGGAGTGAAAAATATCAATACATAAAATTATTAAATCTTTATGTATATATTTTACAAATGTAAAAATGTATTATATATACTAAGGATAAAAAACAAAATTCAAAATATGTAAAAATTAATATATAATTGTATTTCGGAAATACGTTAATTACTATTCAATGTAATTTGACTTTCATTTACTATTTGATTGAAAATAAAAGTTACATAATTAGATTTCAAAATTTCTTATAATAAGGGATAATTTAAAATAAATGTGTTTTATTAGTATTTTTTTAAAATATATTCACTACAAAAAAATGAGCCTAATGCATGTCAGAAAAAAGGTTGCATTAGATGAAGTTGCATTAGACCTAATGCAACATTTTTATTACAGATGCAACTGTTTTTTTTTCAAATACAACCCTTTGGAAAAAAAGTTGCATTAGATCTAATGGAATTTCACATAATACAATATTTTTCTGACAAAAAAAGTTACATTAGGCTTATTTTTTGTAGTGATTTTTATTAAATGATAGAGGTGTATGTAATAAGAGAGATACGAGAAAAAAAATTATAAAAATGAATATGAGGCGACACGTGATATTAAAAATACATTTATTTATTAGACACTATAGATATAGATTAAAAGTAGTTTCCTAGTTCTGAAAAAGTAATTGTTCTACTGATTGAATGAAAGAATCATCATGGTTGCATGCAAAGCAACATATATGAAGATTTTAATTAAGCAAGCTGTTAAACACATATATTTGTGTAACCTAACAAATATCACATAAATATTTAAAGACCTTAAAACAAAATATTATATCGAAGGATTCAGTAAGTCGCAAATTACGCTCTCTTCATCATGACTTTTGTGACTATAACTCAATCGACTTTATGTTACAATAGATTAGAAACAAAGTTCTATATTATGAACAAATATCTTCTATAGAGATTTGTAAAAAAGTTCAACGTTACGTTAATTATAATTATATAGACCGAGAAGAGTGAACCGTCATCTGTGTTTGTTTATATAATTTATGTTAAAACTATGTAGCAATGTTGTTTAATCTATGCTAAGCAAGTTCAAGTCGAATAAACTATGCAGAAATGTGTAGAATTGTATAAACTTTGTAGGAATGTGTAGAATTACAATTTGCATAATTTGTATGTTTGCTGCAAGCCTGCCATTTTGACTACTAATATTTGCCAGGTATAATATATTTTTGGATTTTTTTTCTTTTCCCATCCAACTGGTAACTGATGTTAGTTTGGTGATGTGTGTTTCTAATCAGTATGTTGCTACTAAAAATGGTTTGCAAGCTAATGACATTGAGTTGTTGGTATTGAAGGAGGGTCGTTATAACATCACTCCCTTCAACTTTTCAACTGTTTTAGCTGATGAACTATCTGAACCGGTTGTTATAAATCCTTTGACCGATCCATTGCAACTGTTGGAAGACCAACAGATCATGTCAGATGTTGCCAAAATTTATGGTCAAAGCCATCTGGTAAGCTCTCCTCTTTAGCCAAATAATAAGTTAACACACACATAAACTCACATTTGCATTTTGTGCACCAAGGTATATGCTTGAACATATAATTGGCTTGAATTATGTGATCAGAAAGGATGGCAATGAAGGTTGTAATAGCGATGAATATCAAGAGAAAACCGTTGCTGCGAAAACACATTCAAAGTTTGGTAGACTTCTTGAAAAGAGTAGGTATCATTTTTTTGTGTAAAATCTGTTTAGAAGCTCAAATGTCTTGTGACTGACGAACATTACTATTTATTTACATGGGATAAATGCATGATTATATTATATTTTTTATACTTTTTTTAAATGAAGTAGATGTGCTACTGAAGAGTAGATTACGCTAAATTCTATTTTTAATTGTTTTTTAATTTCCAGTTAGTTATTAACTTTTTTGTGTGAACATTTTATTTAAGTTTTAATTTTATTAATTTAAAAAACCCGGACTGAGACGGGTATTCTACTAGTTATTAATATATAGACAGACCGCCACTTGTATTTCTTTAGATTGAATCTCCCACTTATGACTGCCTTTTTAGAAGATCCTGACAAGTTAAATTACAAATTTTTGCCAGCTAAGAATTTGTATACACATTTCACACGGATAGTCCCTCCATCACACGGAACGACATCTTCCCCCCTCCACGTCTAGGTAACCGTCGTCTCCCTTCACCTGCGTATGGCTTCACTCCGGCACAACTGCCCAACTCCCCACTCCCTTCGTAACTACATCTACTCCATATCTTCATTCCATCCCCCAAGTTCTCCGATCGTCTTCTTCCCTCTCCAATTTAAAACCTTATCTTCCCAAATTTCATTATCAAAGGAATTGCACTCCTTTTCTCTCTCTTGTAGTTCATTCAAGACTCACAGAAGTTGATTTCAATCTCAAATATGTAAGTATTTATCTATCAATTCGAAAGATACAACATGATTTTGAGAATCACGAAAGCAGGATCGGAAGAATCAAAAGTTTTTCTCTTGCCCTAATTTCAAAATCAGAAGCATCTAGGTTAAGAACGAATGTTACAGATATTTTACAAAGAAGATTTCAAAGGTTGTGTTTCAATCACTATGGAGGGTTGTTGGGATTGCAGTGGCTGGATTCCGGTTTGGTAATGCTATTGGACTCACACTAGAAGGTTTGGAAGATTCCGAATATGACTCTTTGCTCGTCTGACTTCTACATCAAGTGGAAATCATCTCGTAAGTATTAATATATAATTTAGGGTTTCTTATTGTTATCATTTTTTATTGTGTCGGCAAATCCTAAAATTGATTGGAATTAGATGAAGTTGATGCAGAGATGTTTATGAGCTGATGATGGTGATATGAGGGAGGAATTTCCGTGCAACAATTTGTATCCAATATTTCACATAAAGGTAATCCATGTTTGTTGACTCGCTTAGGATAAATAGAATTAGCTGAAATAAAATTCTAACCGTTTTGTTTCTTATTACTATTCGTCTTTGTTTTATGTTTTATGTTTGATGTCAGTACATGGTTGTTAGTTTAGACTAAGATCAATGAAAAAAAGTTAAGGGTTCTGGAAATTAGGGGAGTTTAGATTGGATGTGCACAATGTTTAGTTCAATTTTGTTTCCATGAGTATCTGGCCACTTCATAAGTTCCAACGCCCACTGTGCAATTTCTTTCAACATCTACTGTCAAATTGCAGTAGGATTAGTCATGATTTAGGCTTGAATTTTAGTTGTTAATCAAAACTAGCATGAGTAAGTTGCTGATATGATAAATTTTGTGTTTTTGTTTGGGTTGGTTGGCACTTTGGCTAGCTCAAATTTGATTTTTATCTATGTAAAATGGTTTATTCTTCAAATTTAGTATCTTCAGTGATCATATGTCCATTACAGTTTAGTGGCTTAGTTCATTTGTTTCATAAGTACTCCAGGTGGCATTTGACTACCTGGTACTCACTCTCTTGATCATATGATTGTGCCCTCTCTTGAATCATTTGATTACTGAATGCATTTAGACAAATTTGCTAAATAATTCATTATTCTACAAAATTACTTGGGTCAGATTTATATTGATGTTGTTGACAAGTATTTGGGTTTTGTTCATTCAAAAGTAGTTATAGTTCCTGTCTTATTATTTGATATATGCAGCACACTCCTCTTTATGCTTATATTATTTATTTTGTTTGGGTAACCTTCTTAGTGGTGTCATTGATTAAAATTTTGGTTTTATTCATTTCTGAATGGATCAAGGACTGTTTGTTGCCGGTATAGTAGGTGTATTTTTGATTAAAAAAAAAGACACCCCACGGTGTTAAGCCTAAGAGAGAAGGAGCTGGAACTATTCGAATTTCTTTTTTGTGGGTTTTAAGCATGTCATCTTTGATTACAAAATTATATTATTTCAATAAAAGTCGATTTTTTTAAATGAAATGATTTAAGGAGGTTTTATGTTTTACAAACACACATGGGTTGATGTTGACCTGTCAGAGATAAAAATTGCCGGAAATGATCTATTTACATGCAAATGGGTCAGAATTGATTCTTTTCTTTATTGTATATGCAGGTATACATGTTGAAGTTGTATCAACATACTTTGGTGGATCTTTTATTTCCAAAGCAAGCAAAGTGTTCGAAATTAGAGATAAAAAAAAGAGTCAAAGGTAAATTTTACCTCTAAATTATGTGAATGGTATATAAAGAATGATACCATCAAGTCGTTATTATCCTTGCAAGTTAACCAATTTATAAATATTATTAGACTGTATATACATGTTTATTGTTGTACATTGGCATTTTAATATTTTTTCTAGCCTTTTGTTGTTGCTAGGTTGTTACAAGTTTGTTAGTATCACACCTTTTGTATTCTTCTTCTTCCTTGAGGCTCTATATTTAGTAGATTTTTCTCATTACCTAATACACTTTGTATCTTTATTTTTTATTGAACATTCCGATATTTCTCATTACCTAATCATCTTCTTTAAATATTTAACATATATTTTCAAGACCGACTGAAAATTTGGTTTATGTAGGGAATGGTGACTGTTGAAAACGCGACTATTTTACCCATAGCCACTTATGGTGACTTGAGAAACATTATTGAAAGAGGCAGCAACGGCGCTCACATTAGGCGATGTTGTTAAGAAGAAGGTAAAGGTATCTATTAATATATCAAGTGTTTTATTTTCATTTTAACTGCATTATAAATTTGCTCTAAATCTACATGTTTGTGTATCACGATGTTCCTTAAAACTCTGGTAATGCATTTTCTGTATGTTCATAGTTGTTAAAATAGTCTACCGCATAAAGAGTTTCACTAATTATGTATAGCTACATGCAGGGTGGAGTCAATGGAGATTGATTTCAAGAGGAGAATCTTGAAGATGTTGATATTGGAGAAGGGTGAAGTCCCCCAGGTGGAGCTGATGTTGGCACGACCAATGAGCATCCAGGTTTGCATTTCCTGGTTTTGAGTTTTGACCCCTACTTATGCATGGGTCGATTTTGGTAGTGTTTAACTCAAATGGGTTAACGAGTTGAACTAATAAAAACTGCTAAAAGGGTGTTGAGTATACCTATTTCTGACCCGGTGTAACAGGTTTGGACCCGAACCGGTCAACTCCATATTGAGTTGGTCAGCCCACTTCCCCTCAACAATGTAAAGGTATAGCTTCCCTTAGTGAAGGCTTCTTCCACCGCTGCACTACTCACATGATGACGAGTTTCAAGAAATTTTTTGAACTAATAGGTTTGGATTTTCATTTTTTACTTTAGATTGGAAAAATGGGTGGATTGTGGCCTGTTTTGGTAACTTGTCAAATGTTTCAGATCAAAATGAGTACTTTTTAGTATATGCCAAAAATAGACACACGGGTCAAATGTATTGGGTCAAATTGAGTACCTTATCTTACATTTGAATTCTAGACATTCATGTCAAATGGGTTTCTGACAAATTATAGTGCTTTTGAGTTTCAAGAACTTGAGAAAAATGCCCAAAACTTAACTATCTTTTTAGGCAAACTGCATAAAAAAAACTTGACGTTCTTTAGGGTAAAATGCATAAAAACTTCAAATTTTGAGTTAACCTAGTGGCACGTAAGTTTTAAGAACTTGTGTCGTGGTACTGTAAAGCATGTTACTTTATATGAAAGTTTTTTTAAGTTATGCTTTTTTTTTGTATTTAAAAAAAGTTGTTATTTTAGTACATATCCTGGTAAGTAATCTTGAATTACCTATCATTTTAAATCGGTTTTCAAACAGGTCAGAGTACTCAGTTGGATATGGGTAGGAGGGAAATTAGGGTATGGGACCAAAACTAATGAGAAACAGCCAAGACTGATAGAACAGTTTCAAACTTTGAACCTACAACCCTTGGTGGTTGTAGTCGATGCATGGCAGTTGGCACTCAGCCGTGGTTGGGACTGATAGCAGGGTGTGTACATAGGGCCGGGGGCTGGTACGGTTGTTTAGGCCATGGGAATGAAGATGATTCAGTTTCAAAAGTGGTTGAATCTTTAAGCAAGGTAAAAGCTACACATTTTGCTATAGGGGATTATGCCACTTTTGTTGTTTCTAATGATGGTGATGTTTATTCTTTTGGATGTAGTAAATCATCAAATCTAGGGCATAATACTGCAGATGCTGATGCGCAGGTTTGCACTTTTTTTAATCTTCTACTTTCTCCGATTTTTCCGGTTTTATTAAGATGATACCATTGAACATATGCCATTGAGTGACTTAAAACAGCAAGATGATATGATACAACAGTTGGATTTTCAGTATTTACCATTTGAGTCATAAACACAAATTAATAGCATTTACTATTGAGTTGTTTAAAAGAACGAGATTACATGATACAATTGTTGTTTTTTTGGCATCTGTGGTATAGAACTATATTGATGATTTAATGTCACATTTTTATTATCATTTTTGATAGGGAAATCAGGATGCTAAAATCTTGAGCCCGGAGTTAGTCACATCATTAAAGCAGATTAGTGAAAGGGTGGTGCAAACTAGCCTTACAAACTCGATCTATTATAATGCCCACACGTTTGCACCAACAGAAACAGGGAAATTATATGCATTCGGGGCGGGTAACAAAGGTCATCTGGGTGAGGAACTTTTGGCCAACCAAAAGTAAAGGCCAACACCTAAACGGGTCAAGATCAATCTCAGTTAGTGGAATCCGACGACTACTACTAATCTTTGAAATTTTTTGTGTTTTTGTTGTTAGTTTGGTGTCTGTTTATTCCCTGTATATATATTGGTGTACATAGAAAAGAAGGATATGTGAAGAAAGTTGGTAGGTGGGATAGAAAATGATATTAGGATAATATTTGGGGCTTGAAGGAACTCTTTGGCACTGATTGAACATTGATGTGGTACACATCAATACATCATCATGTTTGTTTATTTGTTCATTCTATATATGTTTATTTTTTCCTATTCATCCATTTATTATTATTTAAAACATTTTTTTCTGGTCAATTTGGCTTAATGACATGTTTAGCAACCGGCAAAACAAGTCCCTCTTATTTAATAATTTATTAAAACAACTTATTCTATGAAAGAACATACTTTTAAACTTTAAATCCACTAAGAATGTTATATAGCTTAAATGCCTGAATCTATTTTCATTTCATTATATTGAAATAACCTGACCAACGTATTAGTAAACTATTTTTATGAACATTTTGGTTAAGTTTTGATTTTATTAATTTGAAAAACCCGGACTGGGACGGGTATTCTACTAGTTATATAGAGTTTATCAAAGAGTTGTAATGCCTGAAAAATATAATAATTAAAATCATTTATGTTATGATAATTCCTATTTGAATAAGTAAATATATATATAGAATAGATAATATGTATTTAAATTTCATAGTGGTTATATGCATATACGAACATATAAATTTATGTAAATTAACAAAATGATGAATTGTAATAACTAATTCTATGAATGGTGTATGTATTCTTCAAAGTGTCTTTAATGAAAAAGAAAATTAATTGGTTTGTTTCTTTAGAAATAAAAAAATGGAGAAAATTAATATGATTAACTAATAGGTATAATTAACCAGTGATCTTCAGCCCAAGTGGTTGAGATGAGATACCCAAAACTTTATTAAAATGAGGAGATATTGGGTTCAAATCCCACTTATGACAAAAAAGGGTTTTCACATTGGGCCACGAGATTTTCTCACCTGTAGTGAGTTTTCTCCTGAAGGTGATGGAGATGACCGGGTGGGCCAGTGCCCCCCCGTCAGTGATCCAAATTGCCGTTAAAAAAAAACTAACAGGTATTAAATTCAAATCTCAATTGTCAATGAGAAACAAAAATAAATAATCTCAATCTCAATTGTCAAATGGTTAAATGGGTAGACAACTTCCATAACAAAAAAGAAAAACATAACTATTCTTCTCTTTATCTTCGAGAAGAAGAAGAAAATACAATAAATTTTCATATAGTCTATACATATCATTAAGAAGACGGAGAAAGAAACGAGGATTGAGAGGTGAATATAAATGGGTTTCTTATACGTATTTGTATTAAATTTTATAATGATTTAAACGTGTCAAATTAAAATTATTAAGTTAAAGACTTGAATCTTTTAGTTGATAAATTATGATGACATAGATCACAAATAATATAATACTATAATGAAATATAATTGAATTTTGAGTAAAGCTAACACAAAAAAAAGAAGGAATAAAAGAGTAAGATAAAACTTATTTAAAACTTTAAAATAAGAAGGAAATACATCTTTAAAACAATATTTTGGTTGTTCGTCAAAATAAATAATCATGTTATATGAAACATGACAAAAAGTGTATTATTATGGCACATGAAGGAAAGATAAAGATTGAGAAGTTTGATGGACATGATTTTGGGTTTTGGAAGATACACATTAAGGATGTTATGTATTAGAAAGATTTGTTCCAGACGTTGTCAGGAACGAAACCTGATAAAATGTTAGATGAGGATTAGGCTACATTGGAAAGAAAAGCTTTGGAAGTACTTAGGCTTTCGTGGCTAGGAGTGTTGCGTTCAATATTGTGAACGAAACAACTACGTATGGTTTGATAAAGACTTTGTCAGATATGTATGAAAAGCCCTCAACGAAGTTTTCAAGTCAATATCCCTCATGCCCGTAACATCTAGGATATCATCATTTGCTAGTCATTGCTTTCCAAAGTCCTAAATTTTGAGATTCTTCATCATTTCCTTGCTATGCGTAGCTTGGAATGACGCACCAGAATCCATCACCCATGAATCAGCAACACTCTCTACGCTACAAACCAAAGCGCCATCTGAGTGTTCTTCTGCTGCAACATGATTCACCTATTTTTCTTTCTTAGCACCTAGGCACTGATTTTTGAAATGCCTTTGTAATTCTGTGTACTTGAGCACATAATAATAATAATACCGCTAGTTGTAATCCGTGGACGTAGGTCATACCGACCGAACTACATTAAATCCTCGTGTCCTTATTCTCGTTAATTGTGTGTGTGCGTGTGATCAGACCTAACAGTTTTTAACAATGGAGATGACAAAATGAGAGAATACTCACGAATAACTAATAGAAATGAAAAAGACATAAACGAGAAAATTCTCAACCATTCATTTGAAATATGATCATAATGGTCCCGAGTATGATTATGTGTATATTAAGTAGTGAGATGTCTTACGTACGGTAGTAAAGATATTGTAGAATTATCATGTATATAAAATTATAATATATAAAACAAAATTTATATTTGTATATATGTAACGCTCATGAACATCATGGAACATAAAATTTTCTAATTGATATTCATTAAAAAATAAAAAAGAGGAAGTTCCATGTTCCTTTGTGCGATAGGCATTGAAATCATAGCCGACTAGTCGATCTTTCATGTCCCATCAAGTCAACTTTCTAAAACGATCTTTAAATGTACGCACATTAAGTACCTTTTAAAAGGCACCCGTTAGGAATAGTTAACCAGCTTAGCAGGCAGGCTGCTGATTTTTTTTCTTTTCATCTTATACTATATATAATTTACATTTTTTGCCTGTTTAATTATGCATTAGTTTCGTTTTTCTTTAATAACTTTCGTTAGTTAACTTAAAAAAAACGGAATGCAATGCTGTTTTTAATTTTTTTTTGTCAACGTTTCGATATATTTTTTTTAAAACCGACTTGTATTCAAAATCGAGTATTTTTTTTGATATCGTAGCACATAACGAGTGTCGTTATCGTTATGGTACCACGACGACACAAACCTATTATGCCGTGTGACACAAGAATTCGAGTTAGGGTACGTTTCGAAGCCGTCGAAACGCGCGGCGGATAAAACTATTAGTTACTCTTTATTATTTAACCTAGAAATCTGCCTAAATCATTTATTTTTCGCTAGTTTACTTTTCTTTTCTCTCTTTTTTATAAAAAAACTCTTTTAGTATATTCTGTTTTTAATCAAATAAAGAACGAAAATAGCATGTTTATGTAGTGCATAACTATGCCCATTGGAAGATTCAAACATAGTGATAATCTAAAATACGTTAAGAGCTCACAAATTTTACTTTAGTACACCCGTATATGTATGTATGTTTTCTTACAAAGTCTAATTTGCCTAAAAAGCTTTTAAGTAATTTGTGCCATCGACCCATGATCTTCTAGCCTAGTGACATTGGTGATTGTTATAAACAAAAGTGATGTGAGTTTAAATCCTCGAACTACATGTTTAGATGATATTTTATGTGTAAAAAAAGTTGCTATTCAAAAAAACGGAAAAATCTAAGCCATCATTTTTGGAAAGCCAAAATTTTTGATTTTTTTTTATTTTTCTATTTTTTTAAAGGTAAATAACTTTTTTATATGAGATTACTTTTTTAAAAATTATACCATAAAATTGAGAGAAATAAAAAAGTCAACAATATCCTTTTATAAAAACATACACACGCACATGCATGTTTTTTCATTCAAGCTATATTTAGTTTAGAAAATAACGAAATTAACTATAACAGAAGGTGATCAAACGTGTTTTTTCGGTCAAATTATCAAAAGTCGCTAAAATTGTATTCAAATATTTATCGCCTTCAAACCAGTTATATGTAAAATAAATTAAAAATATTATTATTTTAATAATATTATTATTATAGTATATCAATTGTCTTTAAGAAATATTCAAGATAATGTGAGGTCAACTTAAACCAACTAATATATATTGTAATTAATTTATCTAATTTGACATTATGGAGTTCATTTTGATCCATAGGCAACTTGTCCTAAATAGTTACTAACTTGAATAAGTATCTTGAACAAATAAAGGAGTATGTTTTTTCAAGGAGGAAGAAGAACCACGACATCGAAGAACACAAGAAGTGTCTTTCTATTAATTATTTCTTTTTATATCTAATCTATATTTGTTCGGTTATGATCATATGTGCATAATTAACCTAATTAACCAAACTGGTATTAAACCAGCCTTTATATTTTTCTTAAAAAATGATATATGTTGGAAAAATATTGTTATAATTTTTTTTAATAAATAACATACTAGTTTTCTCCTTTATAAATTAAAAAAGATTGTTAATATTTTATTTAACCTAAGATATAATTGGATTTATTAATTAAAGTTAGTTGGAATTCACTCATAATTAAAATAGGCTATTAAACGAATTAACCTAACCATCTTTTTCAATAACAGAATTAACTGAACCGTTTATAGCGGAAAATGATTGTTTATGAAAGTGTAAAAGCTGAAACGTGGGTTATAGATTCGATTTTTTCCAATATCCGAACCGGACTGCACCATGCACACCTGTGTCTAATATCACCAAAGTTTTATGTATATAGCTAAATAAGGGTGTGAAATTGCCATCATTTTACAAACTTTATTTTCTGGAAAGTGATCGAAACATGGGGTGTCACTCATAGAAGATACTGCAGAAAACTAGAGTTTGTTACGGTGATCACCAGTGAAGATCAAGGGAGCAGTATTGTATACTTGCAATTTAATACAACTAATAATAATAAGTAATTAAGCCACATGGGTCCATATATAAATTTAGTAAATATTAAAACATTGTCCTGAGCGCTTATACATGAATAATTATTAATGGTGCATTTGAACAAACCTGTCACATTATTTTTGAATCAAACAGTTTACACAGGACATTATTTGTAGTCATATTGAGTCAAGAGTTAAATAATAAAAAATAAAAAAGCTAGAATTACTATTGGTTTGATAAAAAAATAGTAATGTAAAAAATAAACGTTTGGTTTTATAATGTTTGGTGAATATATATATAGTTTTTATACTAGCTAACTTTCAACACATATAATTATAGGGGTGGCTTCCAGAGAAAACCAATAGTGAGGCGAAAACCGAGAAAACCACAAAAAAACCAATTTTAACCAATAATATAATAATATTTATTTTTTATTTTATTTTATTTTTATTTTTTTATAAGAGTATCAATGTAATATTATAATTTTTTACCAAAAAATAATTTAAATATTTGCTTACGTATACGTAACCCATAGTGTTACGTATACGTAAACGGAAAACAAAAAAGTTCAAAAAAATTGCGGCTACGTATACGTAACTCATAGTATTACACATTGTTTTATTGGTTTTCTCAGTTTTTGCCCAACTTTATGGTTTTCTCTTGATCCTTCCCCTATAATTATATAATTATATATATATATATATATATATGTGTGTATATATCTATATTGTATTATAGATGAAGGTTCCACTACAAAGTTGTTTTTGCCTAAAAAGGAAAGGAAGCAAAGTGAGTGCGACACGTGTACAATACTTATTCTATGACCGAGGGTATTTGCGTCATTTATACGCGCAGAAAACAACACAGTTGTATGATTATAAGTTGGAAAGTGTGGAGTGCACACTTATTTGAGTATCTTATGATTTCTGATGCTAAAGACACATTGTTGTTTCAAAAGGGCGAAGCCCACTGTACAACGAGGGTCCGGGTGCAACGCCCCTAGTTAGCAAGGTCATAAGGGCGGCAGCCCCTAGTGGGGTCTAAGGGGCAACGCCGATGGCTAGGGTTAAGCTAAGTTTTGAAGTGAAAACAGCTAAAGGATGGTCCTTCGGACCAGTCTGGTCATGCTGACCAGTTTACTTCTCCGGAGTAAGAATTTGCTCATCCGGAGTAAGATTTCTCGTCTGGAGTAAAATTGCTCATCCGGAGTAGATTGCCTTTCCGGAGTAGAATGACTTAGCAGTTATGCACTGACGGTTTTTGACGGTTTTCAACAAATAACCGTCATAACGCTCCCTTACCTCTGATTACCCTTATATATATATATATATATATATATATATATATATATATATATATATATATATATATATATATATATATATATATATAGGGGAGGGATCAAGAGAAAACCACAAAGTTAGACGAAAACCGAGAAAACCACAAAGTTAGGAGAAAACCGAGAAAACCACTAAAAGTCAATCAAATAATTTATAGATTTTTTATTTTTTTAATTTATTTCTAAGTGTATTAATATAATATGAAACAATTTACCAAAAAATAATTTTACGTATTATGTTTTACGTATACGTAACCACAATTTTTTTGTTTTCTGTTTATGTATACGTAACACTGTTACGTATACGTAAGCCAATACTTAAATGATTTTTTGATAAAAATGTGTAATATTACATTGATACTCTTATAAATAAATAAAATAAAAAATAAATATTAGTATATGATTGGTTAAAATTGATTTTTTAGTGGTTTTCTTGGTTTTCGCATAACTATGTTGTTTTCTCTTGAACCCTCCCAAATATATATAGGGGAAGTATATGGAGAAAACTTTTTAAGTTGAGAAAACCTTGGAAACTCTCTATTAACATATGTAACAGTTAAAAACCGATGAATTTTTTTTAGATAGATTCTATATCTAATTTTATAACTTTTGGTAAAACAAAATCAAAAAAGCGTCGAGTGTATTTTTTATAAAACCATTGAACCTGTTTATGTATGTAAAATCATGTGTTGCGTATGTAACATGCTGACATAATGCTAACATATGATATAAAAACGTGATTTTTTTTATTTTTTCATGATTTTTTTAAAAAAAAGTAGTCGGCGTATTTTTGATTTTTTTGGTGACGAAAAAGTGTATAAAAACAGCCTAAAAAAACAAAGTTAAATAAGGTTTCCATGTGTTTTCTCAACTCAAATGGGTTTTTATTTTATATATATATGCGAATTTGGTCACTGTAGAAAACACACGAAAAATTTCCTAACAGATTATAATTTTTTGTTCTTTGAATTTGTGATTCTTATCCGTCGTATACACGAGAAATAATTCAATCTGAAAGTGAACATCCACAATTATCAGAGTATCCAGGATATCTTCTCTATATACGAACCCAGAATTCCTATAGTATTGCTAGTATTTTAACAATCTAGAACAAATTAAAATATGTTTTAACCAGAGTTAACGTGAATATGTTATTAGTTATTAAAAATAAAAGATGGAGTAAAACTTATTTTTAGTCTTGTCTCACATGAGTGAGAGAGCAAAACCTCTATAGTGATTCGACTATTGTACCTTGACGGGAGACATAGCAAATATATTTAAAATAACTTTAGCAAATCTATTTAAAATAACTACATATGTAAGTGATTTTGGTTCATTCTTATGTTTTGTAAAATCTAACTTCTCGCTAGATTTTTAGTGAAACATTGTGTTTCACTAAAAAAAAAAGTGAATGCAAAGGATTATATTAAGTTTAACCACCTATATGTTTTAATTCATCGATTAAGTGTCCAATTTTATTTATTTCATACTTTAGTACCTAAAGTGTATTAATCTTATTTAAATATATACAAATTAGATGAATTTTAGACTAGAATATAACTATAGGGGCATGTTCGTTTCTGAACAAAAAATATGTTGAGAACCATGAGAACCGAATAATACACTTGTGCATAGTATATAAAAGTTATCAGTAGTAAGAGAAACAATGGCGAATACATAATTTCTAGGGTATCACATTCAAAGCAATATGTACATATGTATTATTCGGTTCTCGTAGTTCTGTTTTAAAACGAACTACCCTTTGTAACTATAATGGGCTTTAACCACCAAATTAACAAAATTTCAAAAATAGTTATCACCAATGATGAGAATTGATAGGTTTTCATCTTCAAGAATAGACGACCACATAAAAAAACATCCTATTAACTACTGGATTATTGCCGATGGCCTCTTGACCTAGTGGTATATATACGGAGTTTCCCTTGCCCAAGTGGTACAGGTTCAAATCCTATGAATTGGATAATAAGTTTATTTTAGGAGGGTGTGTGTTTGCGGTTAAAAAAAATACCGGATTATTAGTTTTACTTACCTAACGAGAAAAAAACCTTTGTTTTTGTCTCTTTTATATTATTCTTTGTGCTTTGTATGAATTTTATCATCCTTTATATAAAATCACAGGAAATTAAATAACAAATGTTTGCATTCCTTATTCACTGATACAAATCGATATACTTTTACGAAAAATATATAAAAAAAAGCTCGTGCTGTTTGCTATTTATTACGACGGCTCCGTCGCAAATGTTTGCTGTTGTATTGATGTCTTTATTCATTTATAAGTAACTAGGTTAAAAACATGTGTAATACACGGGTTAAATAAAAAAAATATTAAATACTTAGTAATAATCAGAAATAGTTGAGAAAAAAATATTAAATAAATTAAATATAAATAAAAAAAATATTAAATAGTTGAGATAAAATAAATGACAAAAAGAATATTGAGATCATAGAATTAGTGTGTCAAATATGACTAAAAATTTATATGGTTTTGGTTATAATAAAATAATTTGAATATATTTATTTGAATAAAATTTAAACTTAAGCGACTTTCAACCAATCTGGCTTCTCATTCAAGACTAACTTTATTTAATTTTTAACCGTTTGACCCGCTAAAGATAAAGCATAACCCAAATCGACCCGTTCATAAGAAAATAGGTCGAAGTTGCCACATCTACAAAACATATATAACTATATATGTAAAGAGCTAAAATAAGTCATGATATAAACTCACCTCAAGGAAAACCTCAAGTGCCACTAAGAGCATTCCCATCCCTTCTCTATCCCCATCTCTATAATTACACTAAAAATCATTATATTTCTCTCTATTTTTTAATTAAATAATACTTTTATACATTTATCATTACCTTTTCTTCTTCCTCCACCTACAATCATTTTAAAAAAATATTAAAAAATTAATATATGTAAACAGTGTTTTCACAAATATATAGATAAACAGTAACATTTTCTTTCTCCTTCACTCTCAACCACTCCCCTAAAATATGCAAAACTCACTCACAAACATATACATAATCTGCTGTGAATGCTCTAAGGTGTATATATTTGCCGGCATAGTGTTTAAAAACCTATCAAGCAATTTCCAACCATCTTCAATTCAATGAAGATTTAAGATAATGTTAACTTTAGTCTAAAAAATTAAAGTAAAAAGTGGATTTTTATTAATTTAAACAGCGACATAAAAAAATTTCTACTTATAATAAAAATGATCATTTGTTAGAGATAAAACCTGAATTAAAACCTCGTATAGTTTCATATTGGGGTTAATTTTGTTACATAATCATCAATGCTAAAAAAATAAAAATAAAAATTTTGATTCTTTCTAATTGTCTATTTTATTTTATCTTTTTAAAATTTCTAAATTGATTCATTAAAATTTATACATTTTCACATTTGTTATGATTTGAAATTTTAAATCTTAAATCACAGAAAATGATTTTTTTATAAAATATCTCTCATCTTTAATAGAATCAGGACAAAAAATTAATTATATTTAAAACACTTTTTCTAAAACTTAATTTAACGAATCAATCAAAATGAGAGTAAAAGAAAATAAATTACTTAAAAACTTTCGGCTATAATGATATAATTAAAAATATAGTGAGATCTAATAAATCATAACAAATATTAGATTTTTGAATATGTAAATATATGATTAAAGGTTTTTTATTTGGATCCTACTTAACTATAAAATTGTTTTTAGTTTGTAGAATTCATAAAAATATGATTGAACAATTTAATTGATTATAAACACAATTTTAAATTCAAAAATTTGTAGATAAAAATTAAAAAAAATAATTAATTTAGTTACCTAAAATAATGGAGTTGATTATTAATTGGAGAGAGAGCCGGGGAAATGATAAGTGTCATCCCTAATTAGCCATTTATTAGATAGTATAGATATAGATAAAGATCCATTTTTATACTTAATATTTAATTATGAGACTAATAGAACTACATAACTTGGCTAAATTGTAAATGGTCAAACGAGTTAAAAATACTAGAATTTATTAAAAAAAACTATATTATTGTTACAATAAGATAGTTTTACAATCTATTTAATATATTAATTATTATAAATTTTCATACACATGATTAGTGTTTTATCACCTCTAATAACATAATTAAACTAAAACATTTTTTGCATTTTTATAGAGTAGTGGTTTTCGTAGCATCTGGTTGTACAATCTCGACTAAGACAATTTCCAAATTGTGGTCCTTAGAAAACTATTTCTTCTTTATTTTCCCATTCTCAACTTTGAATATTATGAGAGTCAAACCTCAAGCGTGTGCTAAGGTCCCATATTTACAATTCTATAAATAGGCCATCTTGTTGTTCCATAAACCTCACAAAAACATTTCACTTCTATAATCCAAAATGAATTCATTCACGTCTTCTGCAAAAGATCTACTTCTTTCACCCATCAAACACTTCATCCATCCCGACTTTCATGAAATCTTTCAAAGGATGACACTCATCGACAAGTTTCTCTTCTTGGTATATGTTAATGCATGCATGTTAAACACTTAAACTTTCAATTACTTGATGAATATTCTGATGGGATTGGTTATTTTGGCAGATCATTCATGGTGTCGACAAGTCAGGGATAGGGTGGCACCGTTTTCCGGTGTTCTTAGGGCTTACTTACTTGGCTATACGTCGAATTCTTCATGACAAGTATAATTTGCTCAGTGTTGGGAAAACTCGAGTGGGAGTTCGGTTCGACACCGATGACGTTCCTTTCAGGACAGACAGCGGAAGGTTTAACGATGCTTTAAATGGAAGTGCCGGTAGCGAAGGAACTTTCTTTGGCCGTAACATGTCCCCTGTTGATCAGAAAGATAAGGTATATATAATTAATACCGGTTTCTAACATTTATCGCTACTTTTCTTTTCCAACTAGTTTTTAGAGTCTCCAGGGGATATTCTCGTAGTAAAGTGTTATACTCTTTAATCAATTGATTGTGAATTCAAATTTTGCGAGGTGTAATTTTTTGACACTGCATTAATGTTGAATTCATGTTTGCTAAAGTTGTCTGGTTAGGTTTTAATTCTTTTAGGCTCTTTTAAGATTTTAAACACATACAACTTTTCCCAAATGTCTATTTTTAATATGTTTAGGATGATATCTAGAAAGATAATAGCATTTTTCATAAGACAATTTTTTTTTTCTTTTTGTAACGTAGTTATTGGCCGTACTTGAACATTTCTAACTACTACTTCCGCAAGTGCATTAAAGTATAATTAAAAAGAGCAGGTAGGGTCAATTCCAACATTAATAATTAATAGTAGAATCATTTTAAAGCATTCACTTTCCATTTATATGTTTTTATGTAAGAGTTTAATAAATTTTCTCTCTTCAAAATTTTAGAGATTAATAAATAGAGATATTCTAAATATAGAAATCTATTTTCATTAATATCTTTATAATTTTTGTGAGTGTTTAGGGAAAGAGAAAAAAATTTAAAAAATAAGTGTTTGAGAGTGATATATGAGATGTGAAAGATTAAACCAAATTTAATGATAAATTTGAAAAATGTTATATTTAGTTAAATTATAGAGATGGAAATGAAGATGATGTTGTGAATGTTCTAACTACAATGACATAGACTTCCTTCTGATTAAATTAATCTAACATAAATGATGATCAGTATAATTATCTTTCTCTTGTGTTCGCCTCAAGATGAAATTTATCATAATTTCACAACTATTAATTAAAATCAATTAAATAATTTTTATAAAAAATATCTAATACTAGTTTTGTGCAGCTATTGAAGCCAGATCCAATGGTAATAGCAACAAAGCTTCTAGCACGTAAACAACTTATAGACACCGGAAAACAGTTCAACATGATTGCAGCTTCATGGATTCAATTCATGATTCATGATTGGATTGATCATCTTGAAGAAACAAAACAGGTTCGATGGATCAATAATATCTGTTTACTTATTATTAAAGCACCTCGATCAATCAATAATCTTTTCTAACATAACAAGGATGAAGTACATACTAACACATTACCATGATTCGATTTAAATAACAGATTGAGCTCAAGGCGCCAGCAGAAGTAGCTAGTGAATGCCCTCTCAAATCCTTCATGTTCTATGAGACTAAAGAAGTTGATACAGGTCTTTCTGACATTACGAAAGGTCATCGTAACATCAGAACTCCTTGGTGGTATGATTTCTGCAACATTATAACGTCGCTATTATAAATATATATTCAAATAAATAGTATGAAGTTAAGAGTGGGGTATGTACAGGGATGGGAGTGCAGTATACGGAAGCAATTCAAGTGCTGTGCGTCATGTAAGAACATTCATTGACGGAAAGCTCAAGATTGCAGATGATGGCCTCCTCCAACATGACAACGATGGATTGCCCGTAGTAGGAGACATTCGTAACAGTTGGATTGGGGTGTCAACTTTGCAAGCCCTCTTCATCCATGAGCACAATGCGGTTTGTGACGCCTTAAAGGTATGTGTCATTGTGTGTATGATAATCATGCAGTGGTTATCTTCTATTTACTAATAACATTTGTCATTTATAATATACTTATGATAATCAGAAAGAGTATCATGATTTGGATGATGAAGATTTGTATCGTCACGCAAGACTAGTAACATCTGCGGTGATTGCAAAGATCCACACCATTGATTGGACCATCGAGCTTCTCAAAACTGACATGCTTGTTGCTGGAATGAGAGCTAATTGGTATGGGCTATTGGGGAAAAGATTCAAGGACACATTTGGGCATGTTGGAGGAGCTATTTTAGGAGGTCTTGTAGGGTTAAATAAACCCGAAAACCATGGGGTACCCTACTCGCTAACAGAAGAGTTTACAAGTGTTTACAGAATGCATTCTCTCTTACCTGATCAACTCTTAATTAGGGATGTTAATTCAACACCAGGCCCTAACAAGTCCCCCAAAATTTCTAAAAGGTAAGACCTTTCACCCCAACTTAATTCGTCTTTTATGATAACTTTTTGTTCATGTAATAAACAATAAAGAAACATGTTCTTTATGAATTTACAGGCTTGACATGATTAATTTGATTGGGAAAAATGGAGAAAAGGAATTATCACAAATTGGATTTACAACACAAATGGTATCAATGGGACATCAAGCGTGTGGGGCCCTTGTGCTGTATAACTATCCAGTCTGGCTTAGGGACATTGTGCCACAAAACACGGACGGCACTGACCGTCCCGACCACATCGACTTAGCATCACTCGACAGTAAGTATTGTCTTTGTTTCACAAAACAACATGTTTGTATGAGTATGATTGTTGATATGTTGATCCTAACATATATATGATGATGCAGTTTATAGGGATAGGGAAAGAAGCGTAGCAAGATACAATGAGTTCCGTAGGTCAATTTTCTTGATCCCAATCTCCAAATGGGAAGATTTAACGGACGATGAAGAAGCTATTCGCACATTGCGTGAAGTGTACGGTGATGATGTGGAACAACTTGATCTGTTGGTAGGAATGATGGCGGAAAAGAAGATTAAAGGGTTCGCCATTAGCGAGACAGCTTTTATAATCTTTCTAACCATGGCGTCAAGGTATATATAAATCAATATTCATCGAAATAAGAGAATAAAAAATGTAAATGAACAAACTAATTGAATATATACTAACTGGTTCACGTGTGCACCAATTTTAGGAGGCTCCAAGCAGATAGATTCTTCACTAGCGATTTTAACGAAGATGTGTACACGAAAAAAGGGTTCGAATGGGTGCACACAACAGAGAATTTAAAAGACGTGTTGGACCGTCACTATCCAGAGATGACTGACAGATGGATGAACTCAACGAGTGCTTTTTCGGTGTGGGATGCTGCACCGGAGCCTCATAATCCCGTACCAATTTATTTTCGTCTCCCTAAATGATTATGCTTTAAATGGCTGAAGAATTTTTTGTTTTTTTAGTTCATACTATGTATTTTTCGTAATATTTGTATTAATTAGTATGCATTCTTTTACTTATGGAACATTATAAAAACTTAATAAGTGGTATTGTACTTATGTAATAAAATAATTAGCTTTTGTTTGTCGGATGCCTTATGTAATTTATTCTTTTTTTTTGTTTAGTATGCATTCTTTTACTTATGTGGTATTGAACTTGTTTTGATGAAATAAATTGTATATGATTAATTAGATTAGATTGTTAACGAGGAGATTTCATTAAAAGGTATAAAAGCTAAATGATTTGTTACAAATAGTATCAATTTTGACGCTTGTTGCAACTTGCAAATGTGTATTTTGTTGGATGGCTATATATAAAAGTTCAAACAATAGTAATATTTTTAACAATTAGCCCGGATGATTTTAGCCTTTTGAAAAAGATCAAGAGAATCCAATTTGTTCATCTCATTAATGTTTCAAAGCCAAGAATTGTGATCAGCCAAGAGCTGATCAGAAACGTTCCCGATTCAATTTCCAAGTCTACCAATTCAATTTTCGATTCCAGATCGTTTCTGTTATGACATTCATCCAATTTTCTTTTATTATTCCAGCCCTTAATAACAAGTTTAAAGTTTTTAAGCTTCTGTATAAATCGAACCATAGGATTAGAAGAGTAATTTTCATCCGTCTCATGCCAAAAATCTTCAACAATCTTCCTAAACCTGTAAATCTTTAACCAAGCTAGAGTTGTAGAACTTAAAAGGAGTGGGATCATAATCCACAACTCTTTTGTTTAAAAAGAATAGGCATGTGATCCGAGATCGTATTAGGAAGGACCATGGCTTCAATAGACGGAATATGACTAATCAAATCATCTGTGATAAGAAAACGATCCAGTTTACTCATTTTTTGACAAGAAGAAACTCTAATGTATTTGAACACTCCAATTGGAACATCATACAACTCATTTTTAGTAATGAATTCATTGAAATGAATGGCCACATTTGAGTTAAAATTCGACCGCAAACATTCCCTTGGAAATCTAACCACATTAAAGTCACCAAATAAAATATACGTACCTGGTTTTTGTTACATGAATGAAGAGAGAAAATTCCATAAAGATTGCTTAGCTCCATCATCTTGGGGGCATATACATTAATCATCAAGCAAGGAAAATTCCATAAAGATTGCTTAGCTCAATCATTTATGGAAACTATATTCATTGATGAATCTTTGAATCACCAATTCTGTTAAGGAGTTTCCTAAGATCTTCTTGTCATCCAGTCATATTTATCCAAAAAGCTTCCACAGCACAATGTTTTAGTAAACTCTTCAATCATAGAAACACCATTAAGCTTATAGCTTTCCCTTATGGAACGCGTCGAGGCCGATGAGAAATATTCATTATTATGAGCAACCTGGTTAGAGCATGTGGTATACCTTCTCGTGAGTGAGGCTTCTCACGCCACTCACTTGGGGAGGGGGTGGTGTTCCTAGTGAGTGAGGCCCCTCAAACCCAATCACAATGCTGCACTTCCTCACTTTCTCCCCCTCATTACTCTCTCACTCCCGTGAGAATTCTCACACAAACCCTCTCACTAGATTTCTCACTAGAAGAGAGGGTGGTGTTCTCACTTGGTGAGGGTGCCACATAGGCTCACGTAAGAGCCTCACGACATGTATACCACATGATCTTAGGAGGGGGTATGCAGCAATGCCCTTCAAAACCCGATGGTCTAAAAAAGAAGACACCTTGATCCTCGCTATCATCATTCACTTGAACTTTGTTTCTTAGGGGCGTGCATGGGTCGATTTTGGTCCAAAACCGTAACCATAACCGCATTGTCGGTTAACCAGACAGTGAAACCGATCCGTTTGGTTAAGTCGGTTTCGTTTAACCTGTTTCACATGTGAGTTCGGTTCGGTTAACCGTTATTTGTAAAATGATTAATTTAGAACATCAACCAGAAGTAAGACAACGGTGATTTGGGAACGTCAAACAGATTTTGAAGAACATCATTTAGAAAAAGGAACATCAAGGTTTACTTTGTTGTCTCAAAACCTTCGGATATACAGAAAAATGAACATCATTTAGAAAAAAAGGAATATCAAACAGATTTTCAAATTCAGATATACAGAAATTTGGATATCTGAAATTTTCGGATAGTTGATTTCAATCCGAATCCGGATAGTTGAAATTTTCGGATAATTCTGGTTCGGTTTCGAATTCAGATTTTTTTGAACACCCCTCATTTGAACCCGTGACTAAGCAAGTGAACTATTTAGCCAACATCCAAATATTTATACAAACATCCTCATAGTTAAAACTTAAAAGAATAAAACAAAGAACTTGTTCAATTAAAAATATAGGTAAAATTACATATATCTCTTTATTTTCAACCCTAGTTATATATATAGCCGACCCAAAACTTAAATTACGTATATCCACCTCCTTCATAAAATTAGTCTTTTAACCTTACAAAAAATACGACTATTCTTATTCCATTGATCCCAACCCTAACCTTCTTTATTGCTGCTTTCGATCGATTCCAACATCCAGCGTCATTTCTGATCGATTTCATCTTCGAGTTAGGTAAATTTGTAAATATGAAGGGAATATAGGTAAATAAAATTTTAAGTTGGCTATATATATAATTAATGAAGTTTTTAGTGGGATATATGTAATTAACCTACAAATATATACATCATCGTTCAAAATGTTCACACTTCAATTCTTTAAGAAATATGTAGTCAATTATTTACTTGTTAAAACTCCAAATATGACATAGCTTTCAAAGTGTTTTCACATCAAATTAATCAACTTTCAAGAAATTGACCAAAGTTGATAGTAAATTACGTTTTTTTTCTCATTTGGTTTAAGTAGTTTAACTATTTTAATCTCAAAATAATCTTTTTATATATGAGGTTTGTATTTTATAACCATTATAATCACTTACACTAACTTTGTTAACATTTTCTATTAAGCGTAGGGACATTTTAGCCGTTTAATATTTAAGTGTAGTTTAACATTTTCAGTCCAAAAAAACTTTCTTTTTTTAGTTTTTTACATAAAAACTTTTTTTAACTTATTTAAAAACATTATTTTAAACTTTTTTAAAATAATTTTTTTGGTTTTTTTTCCTAAAAACGTTTTTTAATTTTTTTAAAATTGTTTTAAACTTTTTAAAAATATTTTTATTTAATTTTTTTTATCATAAAAACATTTTTTAAGGTTTTTCATAAAAAAAGTTTTTTTAGCCTTTTCAAATATGTTTTTTTAAACTATTCAAATATTTTTAAGGTCAATTTTGACTACAGATTCCTCAAGAATCATACGTCTCAACATCCAAACATGCTGTTATCAAATTTTATAAAAGTCAAACTAATAATCTCATAAGCGTTTTCAATCAAACACATTGATAGATAGACATGTACCACAATATCATGATCCATTTGATCCGACATTTTTCATCTTGATTCTCCAATACACCCAAACCTGCGTTTACTTCGTTTATCTTCTTAATCTCCCTCTTTTTAATATCGTAAACGCATACATAATCTGGTAAAATTATTCACAAAAACAGAAATAACCCACTGAGAATAACATAAAATTAGTTAAATTTTTACATTTAAAATGTTAATTAAGAAGAAAATATTATACCAATTAATTAATCATGAAATGGATTTTGTCTATAGTTAAATTTTAAAGTTGTGTATTACTCTTGTGATTAAATGATATAAAATTCCTGATACGATCCACTTAGATTCATTGTTCAAGAATATTTTTTATATGTCGTACTTTTTTTTTAATTTTGTAATGTAGTTGTTGGCGGTGCATGAACATTCTAACTACTACTACCGCTAGTGCACTAAACTATAATTAAAAACACCAGGTAGGGTCAATACTATCATGCATAATTAATATTGAAAACTTTTATTTTTTGAAAGGCGAACATTGAATGTGTGACGTCTCACCCCCCGTCACATGGGAGAGCCTCGTCCAACTCCGGCCAATATGTTGTCTTAACCTGGCCCACTTGGCGTCAGATTTGGAGAGCTTTCAAGGAAAAACCCCACCCAATATGGCCCCTTCCGGGCTTGAGAGAGAGCCGAGGCTCCAACCCTGGATCGGCATGTGTAAAACCCTGGTGCATCAGCCTAAAAGGCCTCATTTGCGATGCCGCAGAAATTAATGGTGGTGGCAGAGATTGAACCGGGTCCCTTGAAACTTCAAGCCTCACCTCAACCACTACATCACAACCTCTTTAACTATTGAAACCTTTTTAATACAAGTATTTTCCATTTATATGATTTATTTATTCAAAATGACTTGACTTTGTTTTGTCGGATGAGATTAGTTGCCTAGCTATTATTTATGAGAAGTGACAAATAATATACATTATAATCGAGGGTTATAATTGATTAAATATAACTTAATTATATGTCACTTCTATATATAATCTTTTATCAAAACAGGTTAGCATTCAAAACAAGTTGATAGGTTATAATCTAGTTGTTCATAAAGATAAATTACATATAAATATAAGTGATTTATATTACTTTCCTCTTAGCAGTTCTTCTAAAAATAAAATATAGTTTTCTACTTTTCTATTCAAATCAAATTAACAACTCATATTTACTAGTGCATAACTAATGCCCATGTTTCGATAATTTCAAACTTTTCACTTGTCAACGAGGACTCAAAGACGTTTCTCTGGCTTAAAGACGTATATTCCTCTCTCTCATCCACGTTGACCTGCTTCTTGACAGATTATTTTATCCCTTTTCATGGGAAACTATAGATTTCTTACACCCCACCCCACCCCACCCTCTCCTCCTCCCTCTCTTTTTCTCCTCTCATAGCCTCTATCCTTGGGCGTTTGTCCCCACCAATTTCACCCGTACGTCCCCTTCTCTTCCCTCTTGCCTCCACATCTATCGTAATCTGCCGCCACTCAACCACAGATATATGATCAAGAACGACTCGTCTCTAATCATGTATATTAGCTCATTATTTTATATTACTTTAATTAAATTAATTGACATAAATGATGACGTGTGTGTTTATCATTTTCTTGTGTTATTGTCTCAAGCTAAAATTTATTAAAGTTTTATTGCTATTAATTAAATATATAATAAAATGCAACATAACAAAGTTATGTCATCAGCTAATAGTAGTGATTCAATGCACTAGTAAATAAAAGGTCGTAAATTTATATATAGTTTTGAATTAGTGTGAGACAAATGTATTCAACCGTTGTTTTGAGCAGCTTTTGAAGCCAGATCCGTTGGTGATAGCAACAAAGCTTCTAGCACGTAAACAATTTATAGATACCGGAAAATAGTTCAACATGATCGCTGCTTCATGGATTCAGTTCATGATTGGATTGATCATATGGAAGATACAAAACAGGTTCGATGGATCAATAATATCTTTTTACTTATTATTAATGCACCTTTATCAATCGATGATCTTCTGATATATGAAGGATGAACTAACACGTTGCCACAATGGATTTAAATACCAGATTGAGCTTAAGGCGCCAACAGAAGTAGCCAATGAATGCCCTCTCAAATCCTTCAAGTTCTACGAGACAAAAAATACATGTCTTTCTGACATTAACAAAGGTCACAGTAACATCAGAACTCCTTGGTGGTATGATTTTTGCAGCATATAGTTTGTTTAATCATATTTGATAACTTGCCTTGTTTACACTATTAAAAAAAGGAAAAATTTGCGACAGCAATTTCGTGGTAAATTTTTCGGAATTGGCCGTTAGCGACAAGTTTCCGACAAAAAGTGTTTGTTGGAAAAAACTCCGTAGGAAATGTATTTTCCGACAAAGTCCCGAATAATTTTCCGACGAATTAGCGACAAAAGTCTTTCGTTGGTAATTTTTGACAATATTCCGACGATTATATTAAATAAATAAGTTAACTTATTTAATAAATTTGTCTGAAAGTTGTAGGAAATCTTGTGGTTACTTTTTTATTTTTGTTTTGTCGGAAAGTTGTCGCAAACTTGTGGGAAATTTGTTTTGCTGGTAACTTGTTGAAAACTTTTGTAGAAAATATGTATGTTTTCTAGTAATATTAAACTCCGATTCATAAAATGTGTGTATACATTAGCAACGTTATGAACAACTTAAATATTTTAATATAAAACTACATTATATTATATATTATTGAGGGAACAGTGACGGATCTAAGAATTTTTTACAGGGGATAGCTAAGACGTGACTTGGTAAATATATGTATATATATATATTTTGAGATTAGTAATTATCAAGAAAATGACTTGGATAAAACTTTAAAATGTGATCAATATACTTTCAAAAAGCAATATTGATTGATGTTGCTTGTTGATGCGTTGTTTCCACTTTCCTGCCCAAATGAAATATAAAAAAGGTTTTAAAGAAATGACATTGGAGGATTCGAGCCCACAACCTGTAGGTTATAAAGCAAAGCATAAAGAACTGTACCACTTCTTGAACTTTCTATAGGGGTTCATCCTATAACTTATTTAGGGGTTCGTCCCAGTTTTTTTACATACCCTTCTATAAAAATTTCAAAACTCGGGGGGTTACGGTGAACCCCCGGGACTATGTAGGTCCGCCTAGGGGTGTTCAAAAAAATCCGAATCCGAAACCGAACCCGAATTATCCGAAAATCCGAATCCGAATTATCCGAAAATTCGGATATCCGAATTTTCGGATTCGGATAGTGATTTTCGGATAGTTCGGATATCCGAATATCCGAAATATTATATTTGTATATTTTTTTAATTGTTTTTATTATTTAAAAATAAGAAAAATTGAATCAAAACCTGATATATTATATTTATATATTTTTATATGTATATTTTCTAATGTTTTTTAAGGTTTTTAATTGTTTTTGTAATTTAAAAATATTATTTTTATATATTTTTTATTTTTTTTGTATTTTCGGATATCCGTTTTACTATCCGAATCCGTATCCGAATTTTCGGATATCCGAAATTTCAGATTCGGATTCGGATAGTGAAATCCACTATCCGAAAATTTCGGATATCCGAATTTTCGGATATCCGACTTTGAACACCCCTAGGGCCGCCCATGTGAGGGAATATCTAAACCAAATGATAGCCAAAGACTAGTGGTTTGCGTGCAACACCCTCACCCGCGCGACGCAGATTCGAGACCCCCCAGTTCCCTGCCTTTTCCATTCCCACTCGTCCACTGTTTTATTCTTTATTTTTTTAATATTTATAATTAATGTTAAGCATATTTTCTTTTTCTCTTACAACTTTTAAAATACGATGTTTTACAAAATTCTGAATGTACCGTTGATATGTACTTACTTTTATCTACGTTTCTATATAAATTTCAGTCATAACCATGTTTTCGTGAAAATGTACAAATCATCGAAGCACGAACATTTTAGTCGAACCCTATCATCCCGATATCAAATAATAAAATTGAACTCATCCTTACTGTCGTCTCAATGCTTGGATTGAAAGCCCTGTGAAATCCAGGGCTTATATCATCAAATTGAACCCAGATTGAATCTAGGGTTCATGTGCGTTTTGGTTTAATCGAACCCCTGCTTACGATTGATCTTAATGAAATTAAACTACACCATCTGATTCGCAATTCTCCACCAACTAATAACCCCATGAAATCAAATCATTTCATTACCAGAATCATCCAAATCAATTTTAAACTCATATCCTAGGGTTTCAATACTCAATCCGCAAACAATCGATTTTGTGGTTGTTGCTTTTGCAATTAACTTTACCCGCAGGTTCGAATTACCCTAATGAACAAAACCCATGTGTCAATTGGATCAATCGTATACGAGAGCGATGGTTTTGAGGGCTGGTTTGGCTCGGCGTGCGTGAGGGAGAAGAACCCACTAGATTTGTTTGATAAAACCAATTGGTCCGGGTTAACAGCTCAATACCCTAGCGGGCGGGACTGGTTAAACACATGTATTGGTAGGGAGGAGACCCGGGTTCGAGTCTCCATCCCCCTGTTTTTGAGTTTTTAATTATTTTAGCCATTATTTAATTATAAAAACCATTCCACTATTATTATAATATTATACTAAGGTGTTTTAGCCCGGAAAACAATCCGTAGACTCGGGTTTGATTTTATAACCTATTTTTATATTTATTCACACTTTTAAAATAATATATTTATATTGTTCAAACTGTGAATTAGCATAAAATAATATATTTATATTATTTTCAACCCCATGATCTCAATTAAAAATAATATATTTTTATACTATTTTTACCACGTTTATAAACATTTTGAAACGATTCAAATAATTAAGTAGTATAATTATTTACTCTCGGTTTTCTTTATCGATTAAAAATAATATATTTATTATTTTATCACATAAATGATTAGTTATTAATCATACGAACCTAAAAATAATATATTAAACTATATTATTTTCCTAACCATTTTAAATGGCACAAACGTACGAATTTATTTATGTATTTAATACTATTCGTATTAGAGACGTTCGACACGTAACACATTTATCTTAATTATTATATTAAGAAACCTATATTCACGTGGACACGTTCGTCTACTCATTGATCCTTAGAATATGTTAAGACATTCTAATCTTCCGTGTCGTCGTCACAAATCCCATATGTCCCTAACTTATGTGTTTATAATTCTAGAACATACGTAAGCCGTCCAGGCTAACGCTTGAGATTTCAGTCTCGTACTTGTGTCATTACTACCTACGCCGTTCAGGTAAGTTTTCACGGCCCCTTTTGCTGTTTTACAATTTGGGAGAGAAAACATGACGTAAACGTTTTTGGTTATATAATTCATATATGTTATCACTTGTTTAACTATACGTACACATCTATCACTATGTGCTCACATCGGACCGTTAATATGAAAATAGCGAGGTAAGTTGAGTAGTACTACTGACAAACCTCAACCGCGTTAGTCGCGCTAACCCGACTTGATGTCGAACGGGTGCAGTCTTGACCTAAACATGCACCATGGTTGATAGGCCTGGTGGGAGGCAAAAACATAAACAGTTAGCTGTCGGTTGCGAGCGCATTAGTTAACATGCTTATGGATTAGCTACCTATTGATTTATATATTAAATGTACATTAACCTATTAAACTTTGTTGCAAACTGAAATCTGTGAACTCACCAACCTTGTGTTGACACTTTTCTTACATGTTTTCTCAGGACGCTAAGCTAAGGCACAGGTACACGTTAGGGCATGCATGGTGTCAACATGATGTATTCAATAATTGTCAATCTACTGAACACTTATTATGTTTCCATATTGTTAGACTTGGGCGCGTTGTTGTGCGCATTTAATCTCATGTTTAAACGCTTCAGCATTTACTCTGAACTTTTAAAATATTTCAATTTGAGTCCCATATAGTGTCGTTTGATATAACTAATGACTGAGATCCTGGTTTGTCACTTCCCAAACGGTAAAACTCCGTTAGTTGAAATTGGGGGTGTGACATATTTAACCTAAGATATAATTGGATTTATTAATTAAACTTAGTTGGAATTCACTCATAATTAAAATCGGCTATTAAACGAATTAACCTAACTATCTTTTTCAATAACAGAATTAACTGAACCGTTTATAGCGGAAACTGATTGTTTATGAAAGTGTAAAAGCTAAAACGTGGGTTATAGATTCGATTTTTGCCAATATCCAAACCGGACTGCACCATGCACACCTCTGTCTAATATCACCCAAGTTTTACGTATATAGCTAAATAAGGGTGTGAAATTGCCATTATTTTACAAACTTTATTTTCTGGAAAGTGATCAAAACATGAGGTGTCACTCATAGAAGATACTGCAGAAAACTAGAGTTGTTACGGTGATCACTAGTGAAGATCAAGGGAGCAGTATTGCATACTTGCAATTTAATACAACTAATAATAATAAGTAATTAAGCCACATGAGTCCATATATAAATTTAGTAAATAATAAAACATTGTCCTGAGAGCTTATACATGAATAATTATTGATGGTGCATTTGAACAAACCTGTCACATTATTTTTGAATCAAACAGTTTACACAGGACACTGTTTGTAGTAATACTGAGTCAAGAGTTAAATAATAAAAAATAAAAAAGCTAGAATTACTATTGGTTTGATAAAAAAAATAGTAATGTAAAAAATAAACATTTGGTTTTATAATGTTTGGTGAATATATATATATATATATATATATATATATATATATATATATATATATAGTTTTTATACTAGTTAACTTTCAACACATATAATTATAGGGGTGGGTTCCAGAGAAAACCAATAGTTGACGAAAACCGAAAAAACCACAAAAAAAAAATCAATTTTAACCAATAACATAATAATATTTATTTTTTATTTTATTTTATTTTTATTTTTTTATAAGAGTATCAATGTAATATTATAAATTTTTACCAAAAAATCATTTAAATATTGGCTTACGTATACGTAACCCATAGTGTTACGTATACGTAAACAGAAAACAAAAAAAGTTCAAAGAAATTGCGGTTACGTATACGTAACACATAGTATTACACATTGTTTTAGTGGTTTTCTCGGTTTTCGACTAACTTTGTGGTTTTCTCTTATCCTTCCCCTATAATTATATAATTATATATATATATATATATATATATGTGTGTGTGTGTATATCTATATTGTATTATAAAGGAAGGTTCCACTACAAAGTGGTTTTTGCCTAAAAAGGAAAGGAAGCAAAGTGAGTGCGACACGTGTACAATACTTATTTTATGACCGAGGGTATTTGCATCATTTATACGCGCAGAAAACAACACAGTTGTATGATTATAAGTTGGAAAGTGTGGAATGTACACTTATTTGAGTATCTTATGGTTTCTGATGCTAAAGACACATTGTTGTTTCAAGAGGGCGAAGCCCACTGTGCAACGCCCCTAGTTAGTAAGGTCATAGGGGAGGCAGCCCCTAGTGGGGTCTAAGGGGCAACACCGATGGCTAGGGTTAAGCTAAGTTTCGAAGTGAAAACTGCTAAAGGATGGTCCTTTGGACCAGTTTGGTCATGCTGACCAGTTTACTTCTCCGGAGTAAGAATTTGCTCATCCGGAGTAAGATTACTCGTCTACAGTAAAATTGCTCATCCGGAGTAGAATGACTTAGCAGTTATGCACTGACGGTTTTTGGCGGTTTGCAACAAATAACCGTCATAACGCTCCCTTACCTCTGATTACCCTTATATATATATATATATATATATATATATATATATATATATATATATATATATATATATATATGGGAGTGATCAAGAGAAAACCACAAAGTTAGACGAAAACCGAGAAAACCACAAAGTTAGGAGAAAACCGAGAAAACCACTAAAAGTCAATCAAATAATTTATAGATTTTTTATTTTTTTAATTTATTTTTAGTCTTGTCTCACATGAGTGAGAGAGCAAAACCTCTATAGTGATTCGACTATTGTACCTTGACGGGAGACATAGCAAATATATTTAAAATAACTTTAGCAAATCTATTTAAAATGACTACATATGTAAGTGATTTTGGTTCATTCTTATGTTTTGTAAAATCTAACTTCTCGCTAGATTTTTAGTGAAACATTGTGTTTCACAAAAAAAAAGTGAATGCAAAGGATTATATTAAGTTTAACCATCTATATGTTTTAATTCATCGATTAGGTGTCCAATTTTTATTTATTTCATACTTTAGTACCTAAAGTGTATTAATCTTATTTAAATATATACAAATTAGATGAATTTTAAACTAAAATATAACTATAGGGGCATGTTCGTTTCTGAACCAAAAATATATTGAGAACCGTGAGAACCGAATAATACACTTGTGCATAGCATATAAAAGTTATCAGTAGTAAGAGAAACAAAGGCGGATACATAATTTCTGGGGTATCACATTCAAAGCAATATGTACATATGTATTATTTGGTTCTCGTAGTTCTGTTTAAAACGAACTTCCCTTTGTAACTATAATGGGCTTTAACCACCAAATTAACTGAAATTTCGAAAATAGTTATCACCAATGATGAGAATTGACAGGTTTTCATCTTCAAGAATAGAAGACCACATATATATTGATCCTCGCCAAAATGAAGACATCAACCTTAGCAATTTCAAACATTAAAACGTGGCAACAAAATCAACAACCCCCAAAGACTTTGACTTTGTAATATTCGTCACATGCTAACATAAGTTAGAGCTTTTCTATTGAATATTAATATGGATCAATCCGAAAGAACTCACAATCACATAAAGAAAGCTAGCAAGTAATTTTATTTGCATTCTCCTACTTTTTTTTAAATAAAATGTTCATTGTTTCAAGATATGATATATTTCTTTTTGTTTTTTTACAATTAATTGTGGTTATAAATTAAATAACTAAAACTAGTTAAACCTATACCTGTTAACGACCTATTAACTACAATGTGAGTGTTAATTACAATAAAAAACATCCTATTAACTATTGGATTATTGTCGATGGCCTCTTGACCTAGTGGTATATACGAGTTTCCCTTGCCCATGTGGTACATGTTCAAATCATATAAATTGGATAATAGGTTTATTTTAGGAAGGTGTGTGTTTGCGGTTAAAAAAAATACCGGATTATTAGTTTTACTTACCTAACGAGAAAAAAACCTTTGTTTTTGTCTCTTTTATATTATTCTTTGTGCTTTGTATGATTTTTATTATCCTTTATATAAAATCACAGGAAATTAAATAACAAATGTTTGCATTCCTTATTCACTGATACAAATCGATATACTTTTACGAAAAATATATAAAAAAAGCTCGTGTTGTTTGCTGTTTATTACGACGGCTCCGTCGCAAATGTTTGCTATTGTATTGATGTCTTTATTCATTTACAAGTAACTAGGTTAAAAACCTGTGTAATACACGGGTTAAATAAAAAAATATTAAATACTTAGTAATAATCAGAAATAGTTGAGAAAAAAATATTAAACAAAGTAAATATAAATAAAGAAAATATTAAATAGTTGAGATAAAATAAATAACAGTAGAATTAGTGTATCAAATATGACTAAAAATTTATATGGTTTTGGTTATAATAAAATAATCCGAATATAATTATTTGAATAAAATTTAAACTTAAGCGACTTTCAACCAATCTGGCTTCTCATTCCAGACTAACTTTATTTAATTTTTAACCGTTTGATCCGCTAAAGATAAAGCATAACCCAAATCGACCCGTTCATAGGAAAATATGTCAAAGTTGCCACATTTACAAAACATATATAACTATATATGCAAAGAGCTAAAATAAGCCATGATATAAACTCACCTTAAGGAAAACCTCAAGTGCCACTAAGAGCATTCCCATCCCCTTTTATATCCCCATCTCTATAATTACACTAAAAATCATTATCTTTCTCTCTATTTTTCAATTAAATAATACTTTTTATACCTTTATCATTACCTTTTTTTCTTCCTCCACTTACAACCACTTTAAAAAATATTAAAAAATTAATAGATGTGAACAGTGTTTTCATAAATATATAGATAAACAGTAACATTTTCTTTCTCATCCACTTTCAATCACTTTAAAGCACTCCCCTAAAATATGCAGAACCCACTCACAAACATATATAGAATCTGCTGTGAATGCTCTAAGGTGTATATATTTGCCGACATAGTATTTAAAAACCTATCAAGCAACCATCTTCAATTCAATGAAGATTTAAAATACTATTAACTTTAGTCTAAAAAATTAAAGTAAAAAGTGGATTTTTATTAATTTAAGCAGTGGCATAAAAAATTTCTACTTATAATAAAAATGATCAGTTGTTAGAAATAAAACCTGAATTAAAACCTCTTATAGTGTCATGTTGGGGTTAATTTTGCTACGTAATCATAAATGCTAAAAAAATTAAAATAAAAGTTTTGATTTCTTTCTAATTGTCTATTTTATTTTATCTTTTTAAAATTCCTAAATTGATTCATTAAAATTTATACATTTTCACATTTGTTATGATTTAAAAATTTTAAATCTTAAATCACAGAAAACGATTGTTTTATAAAATATCTCTCATCTATAATAGAATCAGGACAAAAAATTAATTATATTTTAAAACACTTTTTCTAAAACTTAATTTAACGAATCAATCAAAATGGGAGTAAAAGAAAATAAATTACTTGAAAATTTTCGGCTATAATGATATAATTAAAAATATAGTGAGATCTAATAAATCATAACAAATATTAGATTTTTGAATATGTAAATATATGATTAAAAGTTTTTTTATTTGGATCCTACTTAACTATAAAATTGTTTTCAGTTTGTAGAGTTTATAAAAATATGATTGAACAATTTAATTGATTATAAACACAATTTTAAATTCAAAATTTTGTAAATAAAAATTGAAACAAATAATTAATTTAGTTGCCTAAAAAAGTGTAATTGATTATTAATTGGAGAGAGAGCCGGGGAAATGATAATGAGTATTGAGTAGGCGTAGAAATTTAACAAGTGTCATCCCTAATTAGCCATTTATTAGATAGTATAGATATAGATAAAGATCCATTTTTATACTTAATATTTAATTATGAGACTAATAGAACTAAATAACTTGGCTAAATTGTAAATGGTCAAACGAGTAAATACTAGAATTTATTAAAAAAAAACTATATTATTTTTACAATAAGATAGTTTTACAATCTATTTAATATATTAATTATTATAAATTTTCATACACATGATTAGAGTTTTATCACCTCTACTAACATAATTAAACTACAATATTTTTTGCATTTTTATAGAGTAGTGATTTTCGTAGCATCTGGTTGTACAATCTCGACAAAGACAATGTAACATCCCAAAAATAGTAATTTAGTAAATAATAACGCGATAGAGACTTAATCGTCATAAAACAAAAGAAAAACGGATGGGCTTGGGCTCGGCTCCAACGGGCCGAGCGAAGCCCAGATATATAAGGGTCAAGACAGAACAAGAACTCTCATTTCTACCAAAACTTGCAACCTAGAGAGAGAAAGGAGAGCTCGGGTCTTGAGAGAGAAAGTTGACGGATCGACCCGAAATTGAAGGAGCACGTTACTACTGAGCTCGTGAGCAAAACCTCCGAATCAGAATCACAATCCAGGTAACGATTCGACCTTAAACTGAGTTTTTCTTCGTTTTGGGGTTTCTCGGGTTTTAGCTAAATAAGAGACGTTTTTATGGATCCGACCTGATAATAAGCTTAGAACTAGCATCTAGAATGAAAACCGCACGTTTTGATCAAATAAAATTGTAAGATTGGCATGATCGGATTAGCATGCAAGAATTTCGGATTTTTGTCCAGGAAACAGGTATTGCGTACTTATCAAGTGCGCAGGAGAAAGATCCTGCGTACTTACCAAGTACGCAAGAAAAATACTCTACGCACTTGTCAAGTACGGATGAAGCAGGTACTGCGTATTTATCAAGTACGCATGAAGTAAAGTCTGCGCACTTATTAAGTACGCAAGAACAAGTCCCTGCGCACTTGCAAAGTGCGCAGGCATCAAGCTAGATAGTGAAGTCAGTATGTTAGCCTAATTCAATATGATTAAACCGTTAGAGTCGGGATTGGGTCTGATGTATATTTAACTACCTAATTCAGATCGTACGTGACGTTGTTGGGCCATTGTTTAAGACAACCAAGACTAGCTTATCATGTGAGTTCTATGTGCCATCTTCTATGTTATGTGCAAATCATCTTAAATGTTTTGGGGCTGAAGTGTATACACTAAATGAATAAATGCTATGAATGTCAATGTGATCATACGTGGTATACAAATATATATTTATATATATATATATATATACCTATATATGAAAACGAAATATGAATAAAGAATGAAACGTATGATTATAAAGAATGAATGAAAGAAGGACATAACGTAAATGAATGAAATCTTGCTTTATATTATATATTGCATGTTATGAGTGTATGTAAACGTACCCTTCTATGACAACGGCTACTTCGGTAGACGGACGACCACGTGACTATTTTGCAACCGTGACAAAAACGTTCCTTCGCAAGCTAGGACGTATAAAAAGGCACTAATGGACGGTCGAAGCAAATGCCTTAACTCAAGTAGAACGGTTGCATACATAATGGTCGCGTAGGAAACAGATGTCCTAGGGCAGATGGACAAAAGGACGGACTACGACGGTAGGACGGTTTAAGAGCGGACGGACAAAGGTTGTCGGACGGATTTAAGTTTCGACGGACGGTTTTCTAGAGCCGGACGGTTAATGAAAAGGGCTACGACGGTAGTTCTCACTGCGATGTCTTTGTGACATTCGCGACAAGTATGATGGGTTGATCACCCTTAAGTTTATGGCCAAATGAATGTTCTCCCCAAGTAAGTATGTATGTACATATATATATACTCAATATGAATGATATGTGAGAACAGTAAAGTAAAGAATATGTAAAAGTTCGAATGTTAAGTATATTATATATATATATATATATATAATACTCATGAAAAGATAAATATTATGTATGATTGTCTATAAACTAGAACTCACCAGCGTTAGCTGACTTTTAGTATACATTTCAGGTAAAGGAAGAAAGGGTCGTGCGATGGCGTGAAGGTTACCCGGCACAAGACTGACATCCCACATTTATATATGTTAAGACAATGTTATGTATTTAATTGTTAAGACTTCCGCTGTTATGTCATGTAATTCGAATGATGTTTGCTTCCGCTACTTCTGAATGTTTTAAATTTAAGCTCAGTATTTATAACTATGTTTATGAGTAAATCCAACAAGTGAGGTTATCCGGGAATGAGGCCTTACAAACAATTTCCAAATTGTGGTCCTTAGAAAGCTATTTCTTCTTTATTTTCCCATTCTCAACTTTGAATATTGTGAGAGTCAAACCTCAAGCTTGTGCTAAGGTCCCATATTTACAATTCTATAAATAGGCCATCTTGTTGTTCCATAAACCTCACAAAAACATTTCACTTCTATAATCCAAAATGAATTCATTCACGTCTTCTGCAAAAGATCTACTTCTTTCACCCATTAAACACTTCATCCATCCCGACTTTCATGAAATCTTTCAAAGGATGACACTCATCGATAAGTTTCCCTTCTTGGTATATGTTAATGCATGCATGTTAAACACTTAAACTTTCAGTTACTTGATGAATATTCTGATGGGATTGGTTATTTTGGCAGATCATTCATGGTGTCGACAAGTCAGGGATAGGGTGGCACCGTTTTCCGGTGTTCTTAGGGCTTACTTACTTGGCTATACGTCGAATTCTTCATGACAAGTATAATTTGCTCAGTGTTGGGAAAACTCGAGTGGGAGTTCGGTTCGACACCGATGACGTTCCTTTCAGGACAGACAGCGGAAGGTTTAACGATGCTTTAAATGGAAGTGCCGGTAGCGAAGGAACTTTCTTTGGCCGTAACATGTCCCCTGTTGATCAGAAAGATAAGGTATATATAATTAATACCGGTTTCTAACATTTATCGCTACTTTTCTTTTCCAACTAGTTTTTAGAGTCTCCAGGGGATATTCTCGTAGTAAAATGTTATACTCTTTAATCAATTGATTGTGGATTCAAATTTTGCGAGGTGTAATTTTTTGACACTGCATTAATGTTGAATTCATGTTTGCTAAAGTTGTCTGGTTAGGTTTTAATTCTTTTAGGCTCTTTTAAGATTTTAAACACATACAACTTTTCCCAAATGTCTATTTTTAATATGTTTAGGATGATATCTAGAAAGATAATAGCATTTTTCATAAGACAATTTTTTTTTTCTTTTTGTAACGTAGTTATTGGCCGTACTTGAACATTTCTAACTACTACTTCCGCAAGTGCATTAAAGTATAATTAAAAAGAGCAGGTAGGGTCAATTCCAACATTAATAATTAATAGTAGAATCATTTTAAAGCATTCACTTTCCATTTATATGTTTTTATGTAAGAGTTTAATAAATTTTCTCTCTTCAAAATTTTAGAGATTAATAAATAGAGATATTCTAAATATAGAAATCTATTTTCATTAATATCTTTATAATTTTTGTGAGTGTTTAGGGAAAGAGAAAAAAATTTAAAAAATAAGTGTTTGAGAGTGATATATGAGATGTGAAAGATTAAACCAAATTTAATGATAAATTTGAAAAATGTTATATTTAGTTAAATTATAGAGATGGAAATGAAGATGATGTTGTGAATGTTCTAACTACAATGACATAGACTTCCTTCTGATTAAATTAATCTAACATAAATGATGATCAGTATAATTATCTTTCTCTTGTGTTCGCCTCAAGATGAAATTTATCATAATTTCACAACTATTAATTAAAATCAATTAAATAATTTTTATAAAAAATATCTAATACTAGTTTTGTGCAGCTATTGAAGCCAGATCCAATGGTAATAGCAACAAAGCTTCTAGCACGTAAACAACTTATAGACACCGGAAAACAGTTCAACATGATTGCAGCTTCATGGATTCAATTCATGATTCATGATTGGATTGATCATCTTGAAGAAACAAAACAGGTTCGATGGATCAATAATATCTGTTTACTTATTATTAAAGCACCTCGATCAATCAATAATCTTTTCTAACATAACAAGGATGAAGTACATACTAACACATTACCATGATTCGATTTAAATAACAGATTGAGCTCAAGGCGCCAGCAGAAGTAGCTAGTGAATGCCCTCTCAAATCCTTCATGTTCTATGAGACTAAAGAAGTTGATACAGGTCTTTCTGACATTACGAAAGGTCATCGTAACATCAGAACTCCTTGGTGGTATGATTTCTGCAACATTATAACGTCGCTATTATAAATATATATTCAAATAAATAGTATGAAGTTAAGAGTGGGATATGTACAGGGATGGGAGTGCAGTATACGGAAGCAATTCAAGTGCTGTGCGTCATGTAAGAACATTCATTGACGGAAAGCTCAAGATTGCAGATGATGGCCTCCTCCAACATGACAACGATGGATTGCCCGTAGTAGGAGACATTCGTAACAGTTGGATTGGGGTGTCAACTTTGCAAGCCCTCTTCATCCATGAGCACAATGCGGTTTGTGACGCCTTAAAGGTATGTGTCATTGTGTGTATGATAATCATGCAGTGGTTATCTTCTATTTACTAATAACATTTGTCATTTATAATATACTTATGATAATCAGAAAGAGTATCATGATTTGGATGATGAAGATTTGTATCGTCACGCAAGACTAGTAACATCTGCGGTGATTGCAAAGATCCACACCATTGATTGGACCATCGAGCTTCTCAAAACTGACATGCTTGTTGCTGGAATGAGAGCTAATTGGTATGGGCTATTGGGGAAAAGATTCAAGGACACATTTGGGCATGTTGGAGGAGCTATTTTAGGAGGTCTTGTAGGGTTAAATAAACCCGAAAACCATGGGGTACCCTACTCGCTAACAGAAGAGTTTACAAGTGTTTACAGAATGCATTCTCTCTTACCTGATCAACTCTTAATTAGGGATGTTAATTCAACACCAGGCCCTAACAAGTCCCCCAAAATTTCTAAAAGGTAAGACCTTTCACCCCAACTTAATTCGTCTTTTCTGATAACTTTTTGTTCATGTAATAAACAATAAAGAAACATGTTCTTTATGAATTTACAGGCTTGACATGATTAATTTGATTGGGAAAAATGGAGAAAAGGAATTATCACAAATTGGATTTACAACACAAATGGTATCAATGGGACATCAAGCGTGTGGGGCCCTTGAGCTGTATAACTATCCAGTCTGGCTTAGGGACATTGTGCCACAAAACACGGACGGCACTGACCGTCCCGACCACATCGACTTAGCATCACTCGACAGTAAGTATTGTCTTTGTTTCACTAAACAACATGTTTGTATGAGTATGATTGTTGATATGTTGATCCTAACATATATATGATGATGCAGTTTATAGGGATAGGGAAAGAAGCGTAGCAAGATACAATGAGTTCCGTAGGTCAATTTTCTTGATCCCAATCTCCAAATGGGAAGATTTAACGGACGATGAAGAAGCTATTCGCACATTGCGTGAAGTGTACGGTGATGATGTGGAACAACTTGATCTGTTGGTAGGAATGATGGCGGAAAAGAAGATTAAAGGGTTCGCCATTAGCGAGACAGCTTTTATAATCTTTCTAACCATGGCGTCAAGGTATATATAAATCAATATTCATCGAAATAAGAGAATAAAAAATGTAAATGAACAAACTAATTGAATATATACTAACTGGTTCACGTGTGCACCAATTTTAGGAGGCTCCAAGCAGATAGATTCTTCACTAGCGATTTTAACGAAGATGTGTACACGAAAAAAGGGTTCGAATGGGTGAACACAACAGAGAATTTAAAAGACGTGTTGGACCGTCACTATCCAGAGATGACTGACAGATGGATGAACTCAACGAGTGCTTTTTCGGTGTGGGATGCTGCACCGGAGCCTCATAATCCCGTACCAATTTATTTTCGTCTCCCTAAATGATTATGCTTTAAATGGCTGAAGAATTTTTTGTTTTTTTAGTTCATACTATGTATTTTTCGTAATATTTGTATTAATTAGTATGCATTCTTTTACTTATGGAACATTATAAAAACTTAATAAGTGGTATTGTACTTATGTAATAAAATAATTAGCTTTTGTTTGTCGGATGCCTTATGTAATTTATTCTTTTTTTTTGTTTAGTATGCATTCTTTTACTTATGTGGTATTGAACTTGTTTTGATGAAATAAATTGTATATGATTAATTAGATTAGATTGTTAACGAGGAGATTTCATTAAAAGGTATAAAAGCTAAATGATTTGTTACAAATAGTATCAATTTTGACGCTTGTTGCAACTTGCAAATGTGTATTTTGTTGGATGGCTATATATAAAAGTTCAAACAATAGTAATATTTTTAACAATTAGCCCGGATGATTTTAGCCTTTTGAAAAAGATCAAGAGAATCCAATTTATTCATATCATTAATGTTTCAAAGCCAAGAATTGTGATCAGCCAAGAGCTGATCAGAAACGTTCCCGATTCAATTTCCAAGTCTACCAATTCAATTTTCGATTCCAGATCGTTTTTGTTATGACGTTCATCCAATTTTCTTTTATTATTCCAGCCCTTAATAACAAGTTTAAAGTTTTTAAGCTTCTGTATAAATCGAACCATAGGATTAGAAGAGTAATTTTCATCCGTCTCATGCCAAAAATCTTCAACAATCTTCCTAAACCTGTAAATCTTTAACCAAGCTAGAGTTGTAGAACTTAAAAGGAGTGGGATCATAATCTACAACTCTTTTGTTTAAAAAGAATAGGCATGTGATCCGAGATCGTATTAGGAAGGACCATGGCTTCAATAGACGGAATATGAATAGACGGAATATGACTAATCAAGTCATCTGTGATAAGAAAACGATCCAGTTTACTCATTTTTTGACAAGAAGAAACTCTAATGTATTTGAACACTCCAATTGGAACATCGTACAACTCATTTTTAGTAATGATGTCATTGAAATGAATGGCCACATTTGAGTTAAAATTCGACCGCAAACATTCCCTTGGAAATCTAACCACATTAAAGTCACCAAATAAAATATACGTACCTGGTTTTTGTTACATGAATGAAGAGAGAAAATTCCATAAAGATTGCTTAGCTCCATCATCTTGGGGGCATATACATTAATCATCAAGCAAGGAAAATTCCATAAAGATTGCTTAGCTCAATCATTTATGGAAACTATATTCACTGATGAATCTTTGAATCACCAATTCTGTTAAGGAGTTTCCTAAGATCTTCTTGTCATCCAGTCATATTTATCCAAAAAGCTTCCACAGTACAATGTTTTGGTAAACTCTTCAATCATAGAAACACCATTAAGCTTATAGCTTTCCCTTATGGAACGCGTCGAGGCCGATGAGAAATAGTCATTATTATGAGCAACCTGGTTAGAGCATGTGGTATACCTTCTCGTGAGTGAGGCTTCTCACGCCACTCACTTGGGAAGGGGGTGGTGTTCCTAGTGAGTGAGGCCCCTCAAACCCAATCATAATGCTGCACTTCCTCACTTTCTCCCCCTCATTACTCTCTCACTCCCGTGAGAATTCTCACACAAACCCTCTCACTAGATTTCTCACTAGAAGAGGGGGTGGTGTTCTCACTTGGTGAGGGTGCCACATAGGCTCACGTAAGAGGCTCACGACATGTATACCACATGATCTTAGGAGGGGGTATGCAACAATGCCCTTCAAAACCCAGTGGTCTAAAAAAGAAGACACCTTGATCCTCGCTATCATCATTCACTTGAACTTTGTTTCTTAGGGGCGTGCATGGGTCGGTTTTGGTCCAAAACCGTAACCATAACCGCATTGTCGGTTAACCAGACAGTGAAACCGATCTGTTTGGTTAAGTCGGTTTCGTTTAACCTGTTTCACATGTGAATTCGGTTCGGTTAACCGTTATTTGTAAAATGATTAATTTAGATCATCAACCAGAAGTAAGACAACAGCGATTTGGGAACGTCAAACAGATTTTGAAGAACATCATTTAGAAAAAGGAACATCAAGGTTTACTTTGCTGTCTCAAAACCTTCGGATATACAGAAAAAGGAACATCAAACCGATTTTCAAATTCAGATATACAGAAATTTGGTTATCTGAAATTTTCGGATAGTTGATTTCAATCCGAATCCGTATCCTAAATTTTGGATATCCGATATTTCGGATACGGATTCAGATAACGAAACGCGTATCCGAAACAATTAAAAAAAATAAAAATATATAAATATAATATTTTTAAATTATAAAAACAACTAAAAAGATTAAAAACAATTAAACATATACATATGTAAATATAAAATTTTAGGTTTGCATTCTTTTCTTACTTTTAAATTATAAAAACAATTAATATATGTATATATAAATATAATATTTCGGATAATTGAATATCCGAAATATCCGAATTTTTTAACGTCACTGTCCGAATCCGAATCAAAAAATTTAGATATCTGAAATTTCGGATAATTCTGGTTCGGTTTCGAATTCAGATTTTTTTGAACACCCCTCATTTGAACCCGTGACTAAGCAAGTGAACTATTTAGCCAACATCCAAATATTTATACAAACATCCTCATAGTTAAAACTTAAAAGAATAAAACAAAGAACTTGTTCAATTAAAAATATAGGTAAAATTACATATATCTCCCTATTTTCAACCCTAGTTATATATATAGCCGACCCAAAACTTAAATTACGTATATCCCCCTCCTTCATAAAATTAGTCTTTTAACCTTACAAAAAATATGACTATTCTTATTCCATTAATCCCAACCCTAACCTTCTTTATTGCTGCTTTCGATCGATTCCAACATCCAGCGTCACTTCTGATCGATTCCATCTTCCAGTTAGGTAAATTTGTAAATATGAAGGGAATATAGGTAAATAAAATTTTAAGTTGGCTATATATGTAATTAATGAAGTTTTTAGTAGGATATATGTAATTTAACTAAAAATATATACATCATCGTTCAAAATGTTCACACTTCAATTCTTTAAGAAATATGTAGTCAATTATTGACTTGTTAAAACTCCAAATATGACATAGCTTTCAAAGTGTTTTCACATCAAATTAATCAACTTTCAAGAAATTGACCAAAGTTGATAGTAAATTACGTTTTTTTCTCATTTGGTTCAAGTAGTTTAACTATTTTAATCTCAAAATAATCTTTTTATATATGAGGTTTGTATTTTATAACCATTTTAATCACTTACACTAACTTTGTTAACATTTTCTATTAAGCGTAGGGACATTTTAGCCGTTTAATATTTAAGTGTAGTTTAACATTTTCAGTCCAAAAACACTTTCTTTTTTTAGTTTTTTTCATAAAAACTTTTTTTAACTTATTTAAAAACATTATTTTAAACCTTTTTAAAATAATTTTTTTGGTTTTTTTTTTTCCTAAAAACGTTTTTTAATTTTTTTTAAAATTGTTTTAAACTTTTTAAAAATATTTTTATTTAATTTTTTTTTATCATAAAAACATTTTTTAAGGTTTTTCATAAAAACGTTTTTTTAGCCTTTTAAAATATGTTTTTTTAAACTATTCAAATATTTTTAAGGTCAATTTTGACTACAGATTCCTCAAGAATCATGCGTCTCAACATACAAACATGCTGTTATCAAATTTTATAAAAGTCAAACTAATAATCTCATAAGCGTTTTCAATCAAACACATTGATAGATAGACATGTACCACAATATCATGATCCATTTGATCCGACATTTTTCATCTTGATTCTCCAATACACCCAAACCTGCGTTTAATTCGTTTATCTTCTTAATCTCCCTCTTTTTAATATCGTAAACGCATACATAATCTGGTAAAATTATTCACAAAAACAGAAATAACCCACTGAGAATAACATAAAATTAGTTGAATTTTTACATTTAAAATGTTAATTAAGAAGAAAATATTATACCAATTAATTAATCATGAAATGGATTTTGTCTATAGTTAAATTTTAAAGTTGTGTATTACTCTTACCTGATCAACTCTTAATTAGGGATGTTAATTCAACACCAGGCCCTAACAAGTCCCCCAAAATTTCTAAAAGGTAAGACCTTTCACCCCAACTTAATTCATCTTTTCTGATAACTTTTTGTTCATGTAATAAACAATAAAGAAACATGTTCTTTATGAATTTACAGGCTTGACATGATTAATTTGATTGGGAAAAATGGAGAAAAGGAATTATCACAAATTGGATTTACAACACAAATGGTATCAATGGGACATCAAGCGTGTGGGGCCCTTGAGCTGTATAACTATCCAGTTTGGCTTAGGGACATTGTGCCACAAAACACGGACGGCACTGACCGTCCCGACCACATCGACTTAGCATCACTCGACAGTAAGTATTGTCTTTGTTTCACTAAACAACATGTTTGTATGAGTATGATTGTTGATATGTTGATCCTAACATATATATGATGATGCAGTTTATAGGGATAGGGAAAGAAGCGTAGCAAGATACAATGAGTTCCGTAGGTCAATTTTCTTGATCCCAATCTCCAAATGGGAAGATTTAACAGACGATGAAGAAGCTATTCGCACATTGCGTGAAGTGTACGGTGATGATGTGGAACTACTTGATCTGTTGGTAGGAATGATGGCGGAAAAGAAGATTAAAGGGTTCGCCATTAGCGAGACAGCTTTTATAATCTTTCTAACCATGGCGTCAAGGTATATATAAATCAATATTCATCGAAATAAGAGAAAAAAAAATGTAAATGAACAAACTAATTGAATATATACTAACTGGTTCACGTGTGCACCAATTTTAGGAGGCTCCAAGCAGATAGATTCTTCACTAGCGATTTTAATGAAGATGTGTACACGAAAAAAGGGTTCGAATGGGTGAACACAACAGAGAGTTTAAAAGACGTGTTGGACCGTCACTATCCAGAGATGACTGACAGATGGATGAACTCAACGAGTGCTTTTTCGGTGTGGGATGCTGCACCGGAGCCTCATAATCCCGTACCAATTTATTTCCGTCTCCCTAAATGATTATGCTTTAACTGGCTGAAGAATTTTTTGTTTTTCTAATTCATACTATGTATTTTTCGTAATATTTGTATTAATTAGTATGCATTCTTTTACTTATGGAACATTATAAAAACTTAATAAGTGGTTTTGTACTTATGTATTAAAATAATTAGCTTTTGTTTGTCGGATGCCTTATGTAATTTATTCTTTTTTTTGTTTAGTATGCATTCTTTTCTTATGTGGTATTGAACTTGTTTTGATGAAATAAATTGTATATGATTAATTAGATTAGATTGTTAACGAGGAGAGTTCATTAAAAGGTATAAAAGCTAAATGATTTGTTACAAATAGTATCAATTTTGACGTTTGTTGCAACTTGCAAATGTGTATTTTGTTGGATGGCTATATATAAAAGTTCAAACAATAGTAATTTTATTAACAATTAGCCCGGATGATTTTAGCCTTTTGAAAAAGATCAAGAGAATCCAATTTGTTCATCTCATTAATGTTTCAAAGCCAAGAATTGTGATCAGCCAAAAGCTGATCAGAAACGTTCCCGATTCAATTTCCAAGTCTACCAATTCAATTTTCAATTCCAGATCGTTTCTGTTATGACGTTCATCCAATTTTCTTTTATTATTCCAACCCTTAATAACAAGTTTAAAGTTTTTAAGCTTCTGTATAAATCGAACCATAGGATTAGAAGAGTAATTTTCATCCGTCTCATGCCAAAAATCTTCAACAATCTTCCTAAACCTGTAAATCTTTAACCAAGCTAGAGTTGTTGAACTTAAAAGGAGTGGGATCATAATCCACAACTCTTTTGTTTAAAAAGAATAGGCATGTGATCCGAGATCGTATTAGGAAGGACCATGGCTTCAATAGACGGAATATGACTAATCAAATCATCTGTGATAAGAAAACGATCCGGTTTACTCATTTTTTGACAAGAAGAAACTCTAATGTATTTGAACACTCCAATTGGAACATCATACAACTCATTTTTAGTAATGAATTCATTGAAATGAATGGCCACATTTGAGTTAAAATTCGACCGCAAACATTCCCTTGGAAATCTAACCACATTAAAGTCACCAAATAAAATATACGTACCTGGTTTTTGTTACATGAATGAAGAGAGAAAATTCCATAAAGATTGCTTAGCTCCATCATCTTGGGGGCATATACATTAATCATCAAGCAAGGAAAATTCCATAAAGATTGCTTAGCTCAATCATTTATGGAAACTATATTCATTGATGAATCTTTGAATCACCAATTCTGTTAAGGAGTTTCCTAAGATCTTCTTGTCATCCAGTCATATTTATCCAAAAAGCTTCCACAGTACAATGTTTTAGTAAACTCTTCAATCATAGAAACACCATTAAGCTTATAGCTTTCCCTTATGGAACGCGCCGAAGCCGATGAGAAATAGTCATTATTATGAGCAACCTGGTTAGAGCATGTGGTATACCTTCTCGTGAGTGAGGCTTCTCACGCCACTCACTTGCGGAGGGGGTGGTGTTCTAGTGAGTGAGCCCCCCCAAACCCAATCACAATGCTGCATTCCTCACTTTCTCCCCCTCATTACTCTCTCACTCCCGTGAGAATTCTCACACAAACCCTCTCACTAGATTTCTCACTAGAACAGGGGGTGGTGTTCTCACTTGGTGAGGGTGCCACATAGGCTCACGAAAGAGCCTCACGACATGTATACCACATGATCTTAGGAGGGGGTATGCAGCAATGCCCTTCAAAATCCTGTGGTCTAAAAAAGAACACCTTGATCCTCGCTATCATCATTCACTTGAACTTTGTTTCTTAGGGGCGTGTATGGGTCGGTTTTGATCCAAAACCGTAACCATAACCGCATTGTCGGTTAACCAGGCAGTGAAACCGATCCGTTTGGTTAAGTCGGTTTCGTTTAACCTGTTTCACATGTGAGTTCGGTTCGGTTAACCGTTATTTGTAAAATGATTAATTTAGAACATCAACCAGAAGTAAGACAACGGCGATTTGGGAACGTCAAACAGATTTTGAAGAACATCATTTAGAAAAAGGAACATCAAGGTTTACTTTGTTGTCTCAAAACCTTCGGATATACAGAAAAAGGAACATCATTTAGAAAAAAAGGAACATCAAACAGATTTTCAAATTCAGATATACAGAAATTTGGATATCTGAAATTTTCGGATAGTTGATTTCAATCCGAATCCGTATCCGAAATTTTGGATATCCGATATTTCGGATACGGATTCGGATAACGAAACGCGTATCCGAAACAATTAAAAAAAATAAAAATATATAAATATAATATTTTTAAATTATAAAAACAACTAAAAAGCTTAAAAACAATTAAACATATACACATGTAAATATAAAATTTTAGGGTTGGATTCTTTTCTTACTTTTAAATTATAAAAACAATTAATATATATATATATATAAATAATATTTCGGATAATTGAATATCTGAATTTTTTAACGTCACTGTCCGAATCCGAATCCAAAAATTCGGATATCCGAAATTTCGGATAATTCTGGTTCGGTTTCGAAATCAGATTTTTTTTAACACCCCTCATTTGAACCCGTGACTAAGCAAGTGAACTATTTAGCCAACATCCAAATATTTATACAAACATCCTCATACTTAAAACTTAAAAGAATAAAACAAAGAACTTGTTCAATTAAAAATATAGGTAAAATTACATATATCTCCCTATTTTCAACCCTAATTACATATATACCTAACCCAAAACTTAAATTACATATACCCCCCTCCTTGATAAAATTAGCCTTTTAACCTTACAAAAAATACGATTATTCTTATTCCATTGATCCCAACCCTAACCTTCTTTATTGCTGCTTTCGATCGATTCCAACATCCAGCGTCACTTCTTATCGATTCCATCTTCCAGTTAGGTAAATTTGTAAATATGAAGGGAATATAGGTAAATAAAATTTTAAGCTGTGTATATATGTAATTAATAAAGTTTTTAGTAAGATATATGTAATTGTCCAAAAATATATACATCATCGTTCAAAATGTTCACACTTCAATTCTTTAAGAAATATGTAGTCAATTATTGACTTGTTAAAACTCCAAATATGACATAGCTTTCAAAGTGTTTTCACATCAATTAATCAACTTTCAAGAAATTGACCAAAGTTGATAGTAAATTACGTTTTTTTTCTTATTTGGTTTAAGTAGTTTAACTATTTTAATCTCAAAATAATCTTTTTATATATGAGGTTTGTATTTTATAACCATTTTAATCCCTTACACTAACTTTGTTAACATTTTCTATTAAGCGTAGGGACATTTTAGCCGTTTAATATTTAAGTGTAGTTTAACATTTTCAGTCCAAAAAAACTTTCTTTTTTTAGTTTTTTTCATTAAAAACTTTTTTTAACTTATTTAAAAGCATTATTTTAAACTTTTTTAAAATAATTTTTTTGGTTTTTTTTCCTAAAAACGTTTTTTAATTTTTTTAAAATTGTTTTAAACTTTTTAAAAATATTTTCATTTAATTTTTTTTTCATAAAAACATTTTTTAAGGTTTTTCATAAAAACGTTTTTTTTAGCTTATTCAAATATGTTTTTTAAACTATTCAAATATTTTTAAGGTCTATTTTGACTACAGATTCCTCAAGAATCATCCGTCTCAACATCCAAACATGCTGTTATCAAATTTTATAAATGTCAAACTAATAATCTCATAAGCGTTTTCAATCAAACACATTGATAGATAGACATGTACCACAATATCATGATCCATTTGATCTGACATTTTTCATCTTGATTCTCCAATACACCCAAACCTGCGTTTAATTCGTTTATCTTCTTAATCTCCCTCTTTTTAATATCATAAACGCATACATAATCTGGTAAAATTATTCACAAAAACAGAAATAACCCACTGAGAATAACATAAAATTTAGTTGAATTTTTACATTTAAAATGTTAATTAAGAAGAAAATATTATACCAATTAATTAATCATGAAATGGATTATGTCTGTAGTTAAATTTTAAAGTTGTGTATTACTCTTGTGATTAAATGATATAAAATTCCTGATACGATCCACTTAGATTCATTGTTCAAGAATATTTTTTATATGTCGTACTTTTTTTTTAAATTTTGTAATGTAGTTGTTGGCGGTGCATGAACATTTCTAACTACTACTACCGCTAGTGCACTAAACTATAATTAAAAACACCAGGTAGGGTCAATACTAACATGCATAATTAATATTGAAAACTTTTTTTTTTTGAAAGGCGAACCTTGAATGTGTGACGTCGCACCCCCGTCACATGGGAGAGCCCCGTCCAACTCCGGCCAATATGTTGTCTTAACCGGGCTTACTTGGCGTCAGAGTTGGAGAGCTTTCAAATAAAAACCCCACCCAATACGGCCCCTTCCGGGCTTGAGGGAGAGCCGAGGCTCCAACCCTGGATCGGCATGGGTAAAACTCTGGTGCATCAGTCTAAAAGGCCTCATTTGCGACCGCAGAAATTAATGGTGGTGGCAGGGATTGAACCCGGGTCCCTTAGAACTTTATGTCTTACCTTAACCACTACACCACAATTTCTTTGGCTATTGAAACCTTTTTAATGCAAGTAATTTCCATTTATATGATTTATTTATTCAAAATGACTTGACTTTGTTTTGTCGGATGAGATTAGTTGTCTAGCTATTATTTATGAGAAGTGACAAATAATATACATTATAATCGAGGGTTATAATTGATTAAATATAACTTAATTATATGTCACTTCTATATATAATCTTTTATCAAAACAGGTTAGCATTCAAAACAAGTTGATAGGTTATAATCTAGTTGTTCATAAAGATAAATTACATATAAATATAAGTGATTTATATTACTTTCCTCTTAGCAGTTCTTGTAAAAATAAAATATAGTTTTCTACTTTTCTATTCAAATCAAATTAACAACTCATATTTACTAGTGCATAATTAATGCCCATGTTTCGATAATTTCAAACTTTTCACTTGTCAACGAGGACTCAAAGACGTTTCTCTGGCTTAAAGACGTATGTTCCTCTCTCTCATCCACGTTGACCTGCTTCTTGACAGATTATTTTATCCCTTTTCATGGGAAACGATAGATTCCCACCCCACCCCACCCCACCCCACTCCACCCCACCCTACCCCACCCTCTCCTCCTCCCTCTCTTTTTCTCCTCTCATAGCCTCTATCCTTCCACCAATTTCACCCGTACGTCCCCTTCTCTTCCCTCTTGCCTCCACATCTATCGTAATCAGCCGCCACTCAACCACAGATATATGATCAAGAACGACTCGTCTCTAATCATGCATATTAGCTCATTATTTTATATTACTTTAATTAAATTAATTGACATAAATGATAACGTGTGTCATTATCATTTTCTTGTGTTATTGTCTCAAGCTAAAATTTATTAAAGTTTTATTGCTATTAATTAAATATATAATAAAATGCCACATAACAAAGTTATGTCATCAGCTAATAGTAGTGATTCAATGCAACTCACAAAAACAAAACACACATGATACAGTGTTCAATGGTTAATCGTTTGAACATTTTAAATAAAAAAAATATAGTAAATAAAAGGTCGTAAATTTATATATAGTTTTGAGTTGTGTGAGATAAATGTATTCAACCGTTGTTTTGTGCAGCTATTGAAGCCAGATCCGTTGGTGATAGCAACAAAGCTTCTAGCGCGTAAACAATTTATAGATACCGGAAAACAGTTCAACATGATCGCTGCTTCATGGATTCAGTTCATGATTCATGATTGGATTGATCATATGGAAGATACAAAACAGGTTCGATGGATCAATAATATCTTTTTACTTATTATTAATGCACCTCTATCAATCGATGATCTTCTGATATATGAAGGATGAACTAACACGTTGCCACAATGGATTTAAATACCAGATTGAGCTTAAGGCGCCAACAGAAGTAGCCAATGAATGCCCTCTCAAATACTTCAAGTTCTACGAGACAAAAAAAATTTGATACATGTCTTTCTGACATTAACAAAGGTCAGAACTCCTTGGTGGTATGATTTTTGCAGCATATAGTTTGTTTAATCATATAACTTGCCTTGTTTACACTACTAAAAAAAAGAAAAAATTTATGACAGCAGTTTCGTGGGAAATTTGTCGGAATTGGCCGTTAGCGACTAGTTTCTGACAAAAAGTGCTTGTTGGAAAAAACCCCGTAGGAAATGTATTTTCCGACAAAGTCCCGACTAATTTTCCGACGAATTAGCGACAAAAGTCTTTCATTGGTAATTTTTGACAATATTCCGACGATTATATTAAATAAATAAGTTAACTTATTTAATAAATTTGTCTGAAAGTTGTAGGAAATCTTGTGGTTATTTTTTTATTTTTGTTTTGTCGGAAGTTGTCGCAAACTTGTGAGAAATTTGTTTTGCTGGTAACTTGTTGGAAACTTTTGTAGAAAATATACATGTTTTCTAGTAATATTAAACTCCGATTCATAAAATGTGTGTATACATTAGCAACGTTATGAACAACTTAAATATTTTAATATAAAATTACACTATATTATATATTATTGAGGGAACAGTGGTGGATCTAGGAATTTTTTCCAGGGAATAGCTAAGACGTGACTTGGTAAATATATATATATATATATATTGTGAGAAAAAAAAGTAATTATCAAGAAAATGACTTGGATAAAACTTTAAAATGTGATCAATATACTTTCAAAAAGCAATATTGATTGATGTTCCTTGTTGATGCGTTGTTTCCACTTTCCAGCCCAAATCAAATATAAAAAAGGTTTTAAAGAAATGACAGTGGGGGATTCGAACCCACAACCTGTAGGTTATAAAGCAAATCATAAAGCATTGTACCACTTCTTGAACTTTCTATAGGGGTTTATCCTATAACTTATTTAGTAGTTCGCCCCAGTTTTTCTATAATTATCTCTCTTGTGTTCGCCTCAAGATGAAATTTATCTTAATTTCACTACTATTAATTTAAATCAACTAAATAATTTTTATAAAAAATATCTAATACTAGTTTTGTGCAGCTATTGAAGCCAGATCCAATGGTAATAGCAACAAAGCTTCTAGCACGTAAACAACTTATAGACACTGGAAAACAGTTCAACATGATTGCAGCTTCATGGATTCAATTCATGATTCATGATTGGATTGATCATCTTGAAGAAACAAAACAGGTTCGATGGATCAATAATATCTGTTTACTTATTATTAAAGCACCTCGATCAATCAATAATCTTTTCTAACATAACAAGGATGAAGTACATACTAACACATTACCATGATTCGATTTAAATAACAGATTGAACTCAAGGCGCCAGCAGAAGTAGCTAGTGAATGTCCTCTCAAATCCTTCAAGTTCTATGAGACTAAAGAAGTTGATACAGGTCTTTCTGGCATTACGAAAGGTCATCGTAACATCAGAACTCCTTGGTGGTATGATTTCTGCAACATTATAACGTCGCTATTATAAATATATATTCAAATAAATAGTATGAAGTTGAGTGGGATATGTACAGGGATGGGAGTGCAGTATACGGAAGCAATTCAAGTGCTGTGCGTCATGTAAGAACATTCATTGACGGAAAGCTCAAGATTGCAGATGATGGCCTCCTCCAACATGACAACGATGGATTGCCCGTAGTAGGAGACATTCGTAACAGTTGGATAGGGGTGTCAACTTTGCAAGCCCTCTTCATCCATGAGCACAATGCGGTTTGTGACGCCTTAAAGGTATGTGTCATTGTGTGTATGATAATCATGCAGTGGTTATCTTCAATTTACTAATAACATTTGTCATTTATAATATACTTATGATAATCAGAAAGAGTATCATGATTTGGATGATGAAGATTTGTATCGTCACGCAAGACTAGTAACATCTGCGGTGATTGCAAAGATCCACACCATTGATTGGACCATCGAGCTTCTCAAAACTGACATGCTTGTTGCTGGAATGAGAGCTAATTGGTATGGGCTATTGGGGAAAAGATTCAAGGACACATTTGGGCATGTTGGAGGAGCTATTTTAGGAGGTCTTGTAGGGTTAAATAAACCCGAAAACCATGGGGTACCCTACTCGCTAACAGAAGAGTTTACAAGTGTTTACAGAATGCATTCTCTCTTACCTGATCAACTCTTAATTAGGGATGTTAATTCAACACCAGGCCCTAACAAGTCCCCCAAAATTTCTAAAAGGTAAGACCTTTCACCCCAACTTAATTCATCTTTTCTTATAACTTTTTGTTCATGTAATAAACAATAAAGAAACATGTTCTTTAAGAATTTACAGGCTTGACATGATTAATTTGATTGGGAAAAATGGAGAAAAGGAATTATCACAAATTGGATTTACAACACAAATGGTATCAATGGGACATCAAGCGTGCGGGGCCCTTGAGCTGTATAACTATCCAGTCTGGCTTAGGGACATTGTGCCACAAAACACGGACGGCACTGACCGTCCCGACCACATCGACTTAGCATCACTCGACAGTAAGTATTGGCTTTGTTTCACTAAATAACATGTTTGTATGAGTATGATTGTTGATATGTTGATCCTAACATATATATGATGATGCAGTTTATAGGGATAGGGAAAGAAGCGTAGCAAGATACAATGAGTTCCGTAGGTCAATTTTCTTGATCCCAATCTCCAAATGGGAAGATTTAACGGACGATGAAGAAGCTATTCGCACATTGCGTGAAGTGTACGGTGATGATGTGGAACAACTTGATCTGTTGGTAGGAATGATGGCGGAAAAGAAGATTAAAGGGTTCGCCATTAGCGAGACAGCTTTTATAATCTTTCTAACCATGGCGTCAAGGTATATATAAATCAATAATCATCGAAATAAGAGAATAAAAAATGTAAATGAACAAATTAATTGAATATATACTAACTGGTTCACGTGTGCACCAATTTTAGGAGGCTCCAAGCAGATAGATTCTTCACTAGCGATTTTAACGAAGATGTGTACATGAAAAAAGGGTTCGAATGGGTGAACACAACAGAGAGTTTAAAAGACGTGTTGGACCGTCACTATCCAGAGATGACTGACAGATGGATGAACTCAACGAGTGCTTTTTCGGTGTGGGATGTTGCACCGGAGCCTCATAATCCCGTACCAATTTATTTTCGTCTCCCTAAATGATTATGCTTTAACTGGCTGAAGAATTTTTTGTTTTTCTAATTCATACTTATGTATTTTTCGTAATATTTGTATTAATTAGTATGCATTCTTTTACTTATGGAACATTATAAAAACTTAATAAGTGGTATTGTACTTATGCAATAAAATAATTAGCTCTTGTTTGTCGGATGCCTTATGTGATTTATTCTTTTTTTTTGTTTAGTATGCATTCTTTTACTTAAGCAAGATACTATGAGCTAACCAAAGAAACACTCTAATGTCGGTTCTTCGCCCTGTTTTTAACCCATATAAAAGCATGTCTTGATTCCCTCCATTAACCTATAAAGTAGGTGACGGTATGTTGTTAAAAATTTTGTCATTCCCCGCCTTCCATATGAACCATAAGGTATCCAAGAGTATATTTTGTATTACCTTTTTGTTAGCAGCAGGGTTTGGGAGTGTCTTCGGAGTCTCCAGGACCGATTCGATTGTGCCACAGGAGAGGGGAGGTAGTTTACACCATGTGCCAGTCTGCTCCCAAATACCCTTTGCAAAGGAGCATTAAACTGGGAGATGATTGGCCGAGTCAGTCGATGGAGTTAGTATTAACCCCCCTCTTTGATAACACCCCCATCGTCGGAATTCTGCCCATTGCCGCCCTCAAGCAAAGTAGTTTACTTTGATAGGTACCCAATTGACGCAACAATGTGTGTAGTCTTGTTGGTTAAACAAACCTTTCTCAATTAACCGTCTAAGGGCGCGGACATTTTCATAGCCCTTCTTAGTTATGTTTCCATGGCCAATCCCACTCCATTGAATTAGTTTGTTTTTTTCAACCTTTCTCCCAATTTTGGGATGGGTGAGTTTATGGAGTTAATATCTAACTATTGTTTAATGATATTCAATGCCCACAGATTATGAACCCAGTCTAGTTTTTAAAACATGGAAATCCAAATCTCAGTCTTTGACTTTATTAAGAACAAAGTCAATACATCATTTCCGCTCATTACGGCAGAAAACTTGTTCTTTTAGTATAAAAATTATATAATTTAACATTCCAAAAAAGAAAAATCAAAATGTGGTTTAGTTGAAGGAGTCACATCTGCGGCGAATCTCTCCACTCCGACCACTCTTCACACCATGCAAACTCAGCTTCTCAATCGCCCGACCAAATGCCTCAAAGAACGCCTTCTGGTCCCTCGCGTACAACTCCACAAACGGCCTCGTCCGTCGATCCATCACCAGCGCCCTGTCCGATCTCAAAACCCCCAATCCCTTTGGCAAGTTCTTGTAGTACGAGTTATCAAAATCTCGCGGGGTCATAATATCGTTAAACACAGATAACGACGGATTTTTTCGATAATCAGCACAAGCATTTCTCAACCCCGCAGCGTACCTAGGATTATAAGACGGATCGAACTGTGATGTTCTACTGTAATTATAAATATCCGAACTAATCTCACTGCAATGAGAGAATCCAATACTGTGAGCGCCGGTTAATGCCACCATTTCCTGGACTGAAAACCCTATCGATTTGAAGATCTTGATGATCCGATTCATCGACATTGTCGGTTTCGGCAGGATGTTTTGAGCGCGTGACGCGCGTGAGACTAACCCGTCTCTCCGGCCGAGCTTCACGTTGTAAAACGGCCCGCCCATCATTGTGACGAGGTTGCGCGTGGCGACGGCGAGGATCTCCGCACCTGATACGACTCCCGGGCAAGCGAGTTCGAGGGCCGTTTTGGCGCGTACGACGACGTCGAAGCCGTCTCCCGGGAGTGATAGATTGATGTCGGCGTCACGCTCGGCTTTGTTGAAGGGCGTGGAGGAGATGAGGACGGAGGCGTCGCAGCCGTCGACGAGGCAGTCGTGGAAGAAGAGGCGGAGGGCGGCGCCGGCGGTGGTGGGTGAGGCGATTTGTTTGTTGGTGGTGGTGTCCTGCATTATTTCTTCAAATCTGGGGCATGATTTGTGGTAGAAGGAAGTGGTGAGCTGTTGGGAATGAGAAGTTGATAGGAGGAATGAGATGCAGAGGATTAAAATGGACGGTTTTACCCTCACCGCCATGGCCGAGCTTCTGTGTGAGCTCGATGTAAGAGAAAGAGAGCTTACTGATCGATGTGCTAGTAAATGGCATCTAGGGGTGCAAACGAGCCGAGCCGAGCCTGAGCTTGACTAGGCTCGAGCTCGGCTCGTTTAACTTACTGTGAGCTCGAGCTCGAGCTCGGCTCGATTCGAGCTCTAATTTTGAAGCTCGGGCTCGGCTCGTTGGTAGCTTTACTCGAGCTCGGCTCGTTTATTATATATTAATTAATTTATATATATTTATAATTATTTTTATATAAATTTTATTATAGTTTTTATATATAACATAATACATATTATTTAATTATATTTATCTTAATTTTATATATACTAATTATTATTATTATTTTATAAATATATATTAAATATATTAAAAACATTATATAAATAAAAGGCTCGTTAAGGCTCGCGAGCCGGCTCGAGCTCGATAAGTGAAGCTCGGGCTCGGGCTCGTTTAATAAACAAGCTTATTCTTAGGCTCGAGCTCGGCTCGAGCTCGTTTAAGCTCGGCTCGTTTCGAGCTTTTTAACGAGTCAATCTCGAGTAGCTCGCGAGCAGCTCGGCTCGTTTGCACCCCTAATGGCATCTCCTTCAACGAGGAGGGTTTTAGGTGTTTTTATAAGTATTTTCATATTTTATACGCTCATAACTATATTATTTTTTATTAAATGATATAAAACTAACTTTTATTTAAAACTAAAAATAATAATGATTTACATTTTATAAGGGTGAAGTCAAATTGTGGAGCTTGTATTCTTAATATTTTACTTTATTATAACAAAATTAAGAGTTAATTACATCCCCTCACATATTTTAAGTTGACCCTAATTGTTTTTTCTGAAATTATAAGTTTCAGCCTTACTCTTTATAAGGGGGTAACACAAACGGTGTTTTATTTGGATGGTTGTCTATTTCATATTTTAGAGAAGCAATTCTGCCTTGAGAAATTAGAAACCTAACTAGTGATTTTGATTTTTTTTACCATACAAGGTTTATGATACGACTTCTTCTGATTTTTCAGTTTTTTCCTGTTTTCTATATGCAAATGTAAACCAAAATAGGGTTTTTAAGAAAGTTTTATGTAACGAACCAAAATCCGGGTTTTCGTTATAAATAAATAAATATTCTAATAAATATTACGGTGAAAATAATATTTTAGAAACAAGTTGAAACAAGTGGGTTTCAAGTTAATAATGGGGTTATATTAGTTTTTATCTAATTTTGGAATGAAATTGGGTGAAATAAAAGTTGAGGGGCTAAAGGTGTAAAATGGTCAAAATCTGCCATTTAACTAGAAGAAGTCAAAAATTGAGACTTCATTTGTGTTTTGGCCGTTCTTGTGCAAGAGAGAAAAATAAGAAAAGAGGAGTTGGGGCTAAATCGTGCAATTTAGCTTGAATTCGTAAAGGTTTTGGCTCACACAACACCTTCCTAACATCAGGTAAGTGTAGTCTTCCATTGATTTCACTTTTTTAATGTCTTAGTTGGTGGGTTTTGTAGAAATCCAGAAATTTTGAATGCATGTTGATAATTAGTATTGTTGATAATCTGGCTAAACTAAAGGTAAAGAATAGTGATTAACATCCTAGAACCCTTTGACTTTGATTTTGAGAAGTTAGGGTTCATATGGAGAAAATTGACGGTTTTTGGATTATGATGATAAGATGATGAATTAATAATGATTAAGTGTTTTTTATTATGTTAGACACTTGAGCAAACACCAAATTAACCTAATGATAAAAATTGAATGAAAAATTAGTGTTAAGGTGAGGATAATGAGACTCAAGTAGGTGAGTTTAGGGTGAAAGAGAGTGTTTGGATATGATTATAACTCAAACGGGTCAGTTTGGGTTGGAAATGGGAAATTGGGTTGTGAACCCAATTTTAATGTGATTTTGATGTATGTTAGATTACTAAACTAGGTATATATGTTTAGGTAATCAAATTGCAAAACTTGAAGGTGGTGCGGGATCTTTTAACCCGAAAGGTAAGTGCTCTTGCACTTACTTAGTAATTGATGATAAATGGTGTTATATGCAATGTTGTATGCATAATGTGATAAGTTGCATAATGTGTATAGTGGTGTACGAATAAGTGAATGAATGAAGTTATATTATTAATACTATAATGGATATGTGGATATGGAGTTATGGTCTAAGTACCATAATGGATATGTGGATATGAAGTTATGATCTAAGTATCATAATGGAAATGAGGTTATGGCCTATGTGCCATAATGGAAATGAAAATATGTTAATTATGATTGATAAATGAAAAGTATGAAACTTGTAGGTGAAATGCAAATGATATGTAGCCTAATGAAAAATTGGGTGAAAACGGGTCAAATGGGTGAAAACAAGTAGTATTTAGAGTAAATTACACAAATTGTCCTTTTTTTATACTATAAATTACACTATGTGTCATTTGACTTCAATAAGTACACCACGGGTCCTTTTCTTACTTACTTTTATACACCCTATGTCCTTTACACTAACTAGTATTAAGTTTTTCAGTTAAGTTTTGACATATGCCTTACACATGAGGATATAATAATCTTTTTACCCATTAAAAGACAATTTATGTAATTTCTAAAACATTCCCCCAGTCTCCTTTTCTTCCCCAATTTGGTGTAAATTACTACAAGCATGATTTTGTTCGCATTCCTCACCGTCGTATTGGCTATTCTGGCAGGCAGCGTGCAAGAAACGCCGGCTCGATCTTCTCCGGCACCTGGAGGCTGCAGCGACTCGGTGATCTCCTTGCCTTCCATACATATCCGCCCCGCCAAATGATCTCTCCAGTGAGCCTTCATCTCAGTGTTGCGACATCTTCAACGGAGCCTTTGATTCCAAACCCACAAACCGGATTTCCTTTCCGACCGGAATAGAGTTCGATCTTCAATCCGTTAGAATTCTCAATCAACTTTTCGAACTCCGATTTCTTGAAATTGAAGCGAGCCTGAACCTAATCGTTTACTTAACTGACATCGGAATCAGCACAATACGCAACATCAGTGATCTGGGTAGTGAAGTTCTTGAGCTTAAACGAGGAGAAAGTTGTTTACTTGTCTGAAACGAGGAGAAGTTCTTGAGCTTAAACGATCTGGGTAGTGAAGTTCTTGCTCTGAATGAAATCCAATTTCTGCAATTGGGATTTATTTTTAATCGATTTGCCAGAGAGGGTGGGGAACAATAATTTCGGCCGACGGTGTTCTTGGTGACGATGGGAGTTTTTGTTTTCAGTTTAGGGTTTGTTTAACCTTTTTAATTAAAAAAACAACAATTTGCTTACTGAAACATCAGATGCTTTGGCTGAAGATATTTTTCTCAAAAATCTCCACCACCATGTGCTTACGCTGAAACCTTTAGGTTCAAATCAATCCAATAGGAGTTTGCAATTTTGTAAAGGTGCAAATGAACCAAACTTTTGTTTTTAATTTGTCTTTTTCTGGAAGCAATTTCATAAGTGTGTAATCTGCAATGGAAATGGGGGAAACAGGGCAGTGTAATCGGATAAAGTGGGGTTAGGGAAGGTGGGTGAGTGAGTAGGTGGGTGGGTTAGGGTTTTTTTTGAAAAAAATGGAACGGGGTTATGGAAATTACATAAATAGTCCTTTTGTTTTACCCTTATGTGTCTTGCATATGTCTAGACTTAACTGAAAAACTCAACACCAGTTACTGTAAAGGACATAGGGAGTATAAAAATAAGTAAGAAAAGAACATGTGGTGTACTTATTGAAGTCAAAGAACACAGAGTGTAATTTATAGTATAAATAAAGGACAATATTTGTAATTTACTCTAGTATTTACTTGTTTGATATGTTTTATCTTCATTACTAATGATGTAATATGTGGTGTTGTGTAGGAAAAACTCCGGGATAGTCAAGGTCAAGTCTATGGCGAATGTTGGATTCTCGTATGCGCTTTTGATGATTTCAGGTGTAATTTAGATGTCCATCTAATGGATGTAAATGGATTACTTGAAAATGTATTTTGATGTTAAAAATGTGGTGTGAATGTTTTTGGTCAAAATCCACGTGTTGGAAATATTTGGGTGTCATGTTGTATTGGTAAAAGTTGGAAAAATGGTTAAGTGTTGAAATCTGCAGGTCTGGAAACTTTCTGGAAAAAGGGGCTCTTCACGCCACGTGAAAAGCTGGGAACTGGTCTTCGCGACACGCGAAGACCTGGTTTCCCGGACCTGCCCTTTTTGGACTCCCTTGCGCCACGCGAAGGGAGGGGGCCGACTCTTCGCGACACGCGAAGATATAAAAAAAAAATTTGTCTTGGGACAAATGTTTCCGCGTGTTTTAATGATTTAATAATCATTGTTTGAAAATAGAGTGTTACATTTTAATATTTTCATGTTTTTTGCTTGATTTACATAATGTTACCCCGATCTCTTCTCGTTTACGGTTCATTATGGAGGTGTTTTTAGGAATTTTCCAGGAAGAAGGTATGTGTATGGTAGTGTCGGTTGCATTGATTTCATAGATATTGACGTATTTTGTGTGTATAACCTCATGTTTCTGATGGACACTATGGGCTTGATCAAGTCGAGGGTTCCCCTTTACTATCATTTTCTAGTTCTAGGAAAAGATTTAGACTTTAGTTTACAAGCATCAGGTAATGATGATGATGTTTTGAATCTTGGCTAGTATATTAAAGATAACAGGTTCATTGAGTTGTACATTGAACATGGTGATACTAGGCGTAAGACTTATAAAACAACCTCACAATCCTCTAAGGTTGTTATTGAGGAACTAGAAGATGCTAATGCTTCTGTTTCTGTTTCTAGTACATGTAGAAAGAAAAATAGGGCTTCTAAGATAATGCTTCTTGAATGGAAAGAGGTTAGTGAGGGGCAAAACAGATGCAGCAAAATGCATTGTTATGTGGAATGGTGGTACAAAGTGGCGGATAAGTGGTCCTTCTAAGGAACAAGTGGTAGTGGATGTTCACGAAAGAGTGTGTAGTTGGAGGTATGTGGTACTTCAATTGCTCTCAATTCACATGTACAAATCTTGATAGTAATAATTTTGTTTAAATGTCAATCCATGTTACAGGAGGTGGGAATTGATCGTCACATGCAAAAACAAAGGCCACAATTCAAGGAGCTGCAATGGTCAAGGCGGCCCAAGTGCTTGATTTGTTTTCGAGTCCACAAACTACTTTGGATTTTTTTTTGGCTTGTATTTGATAGTACTTTATTAGTCTATGGTTCTTTAATGCTTTTTGGGGTGGCATTTGACAATATTTAATGGTTTTGGGTTGTATTTGATGCTACAATATGGTTGGTTTTGGCTTGTATTTGACACTGTTACAATATGGTTGGTTCTGGTTGTTTATGAAATGGGTATTATGGTTCTTATGGCAGTTTTGAAAATATTTTGGCATCTGTTTTGCAAATACTTTGGTTGTTATGAAATGGCTTGTGCTTGATGCTACTTTAGCATTTTGTTTGTCTCCAAAATACTTGGTTTAATGGCTGCAAAAAGTTGGCTTTTGGCTGTTGTTTTGGCATCTGTTTATGTATGCCATTTTGCTATGTTCTTTTGTATTTTATTTTGCTATACTATTTTGTATGATGTTTTGCCATTTTGTATGCCAGTTTCTGAAAATTGTTATTTTTCTGTATTTGATGCTCTTGTCAATGTGCTATGTTCATAATGGTGAACATTGTAATTTGTGAACATTGTTTTTAGTGAACATTGCAAATACTTGGTTTAATAATGTACATTGCAATTTCTTGTCAATGTTTTAGTAGTTGCTATTACAGTGAACATTTGGTTGATTATTGTCATGTCTTAACATCAAACTTGATAGAAGAATACAATGTTATGCATGCCATTATAATAGAGAAATTAACATTAGAAATATCAAAACCCAAACTTTTATAAGCAAACATCTTCAAAATACATTACATTGCATAACTAGAACAATTATGAGAGAGAATTAAAACAGATACAGTTCCTTAGTGCTAGGATCATAACAAAGATCATATAGTTCTTGAATCGGATTTGAGCTTTCAGTTGGTTTACTTCACACTCAAGCTGGTTTTTTGACCTCAAAAGTCGAGGTATAATGTCAACAGCACGTGGACACATTGGCATGTCACCCCAACCTAGAAAGCGTTGACATCTAGACACATGTAAATGGAAAAAAGAGATTAAGTTCGAACTTACATAATCAAACTTCTTGCCGGTCTAGGACACCAGTAGAATCGATGCCCTTGGTTGTAATCGGTCCACGAAGTTCTAACCATTGCTAATCGCCCACAACTGAGTATCATCATTGAAGAAGCTTGAGCTCAGATGAAAAAAACGATGGTTGTCATTGGAAAATGAGGGAAATGGGGAGGGCTTTAGTAAAATACGAGAAAAATAACTTGAAATAGCTGAAATAACCTTACGTGGATGACACGTGGGGTGATTTAACGTGAAAAATAGACGGCCACTCAGATGAAGGATCATATAATTTGAAGGTGTAATGATGTATTATTCCACTTTTTTGTTTAGTTTATCTTTCTAAATTCTAACATGGACATAAATGACACGTGTTCATATTTTTTATTTTATTTTATTTTTATACTTTTTCATGTATAATTGTATTGTTAGAATAATAATTAAAAAATAACATTTCGCTTCTCATAAAATATATAGAGCAAATTACAAATTACGTCCTTTAAGTATTACTCATATTTCAGTATACGTCTTTTAACTAAAAAAATTACAGTGCATGTCCAATCACTCGTTAGTCCAAAGAACGCTCGTTAGTCCAAATTTCAGTATACGTCTTTGGCACGTGATCAAACTTAACAGAAAAAATTAACGCTCGTTAGTCCAAAGGATGAAACGTGCAAGCTTTTTTAAACACAAAGGACGTTTTCTATAATTTCCTTAGTTAAAGGACGTATACTGAAATTTGGGTAAAAGTACGTAATTTGTAATTTGCTCAAGTATATATATATATATATATATATATATATATATATATATATATATATATATATATATATATATATATATGGTTTTGTTGTAGGGGTTGAGTTATAGTAAAAAGGGTATTTAATCTAAAAATGATAATAATGATTCTGAACTTGACATGTGTCCTTTTATTGTTTTTGAAGAGATGGCATATTGGTCATTGTATCAAATACGTCAGGTCATTGTGTCTAATGTCAGGTTTGGTCATTGTGTATAATGTCAGGTCTGATCATTGTATCTAATGTCAGGTCATTGTGTCAAATATTATTCATCATTGTGTTTTACGTTTTAGATAATTTCGTGTTATTTTTGTCACTGTTTTTTATATATTATATATAACACACTGATGAAATTTTTTTTGACACAATGACCTGACATTAGACACAATAACCTGACATTACAAAAATATTTGACATTACACAATGATGAAAAATATTTGACACAATTACCTAACATTAGACACAATGACGAACAATAATCACAATGAGCTGGAAAACGTAATTTTTTTCGTTTTTATAAATAATGATATTATACTTGTTTTAAAGATAAAAAACGCTCGTTTTTATGATGTAATCTTTTTTTAAATAATGTCGTATGTAAAAGTTATGAACGTTTAAAAAAAGGGCAACTTGATAAAAAGTCAACAAAAATGGTCATGACTAAAATATTGTTCCAACAAATTTTTCTCCTATAATTTGATCTTAACCATTAAAAATATATCTAATGACCCTAAATTCTTCTCACCCTTTTTAGATTTGAATGCTTTTTTATTTGAACCTAATCTTTGGTTGTAGTTAGAGCTGTAAACGAACCGAACCGAACGAAGCCTTGTTCGTGTTCGTTCGTTAAGCATTTAACTTGTTCATGAACGGTTCACGAACAATAACCGAACGAAATTTCATGTTTGTGTTCGTTCATTAAGGAAATGTATTTGTTCACGAACGAAACCGAACGAAGGCTAGTTTGGGACTTTTGATGTCAACTCTAATGTCTTCCGAAATTAACATTTAACAAGATTATTTTAATATCAAGTTTTTTGTACTTGTATCGAACTTACTTTACTTAGTTAATTGTTAGGGTAAAAAATAAAATAAATTAAAGAATATAAAAAGTTTAGATAAAATAAAATAGAAATATACAATAATCTTTAATGAACAACATAAATAACGACACATGAACGAACACGAACGTAAACAAACATAAACGAACGAACGTTAATAAACAAACGTTCATGAACACGTTACCGAACGTTCACGAACACAATTGAACGAACGAGACCTCTGTTCATGTTCGTTCATTTAGTTAATCGGACAGAATTCTTTGTTCATGTTCGTTCATTTATTAAACGAACGAACGTAAACGAACTTCCCGTCGAACGGTTCACGAACAGTTCGCTGAACGTTCGGTTCGTTTACAGCCCTAGTTGTAATAGCAATTATAGTTAGAGGTGCACAAAAAAACCGGTTTGGAAATCCAAACCGGTTCGGAACCGGAAACCGAACCGCCCACGAACCGGTTTTTTGTGAACCGGTTTCAAACCGGTAGGAACCGCCGGTTTAAAACCGGTTTGGATCATTTGCGTGAGGATCGGTTTAAAACCGGTTTTTTGTGAACCGGTTTGAGGAACCGGTTTGATAAACCTGTTTGAACCGGTTTAACGTTAATTTTTTGAATCTAGCCGTTGGAAAACGGCTATATAGCCGTTAGAACCAATTTTTGACCGTTTTTTCACCCATTTTAACCCCCAAACACATTATAAATAGGTAGTGGGTGTTTTGGTTAAATCACACTTCTCAAACGCACAAAAAACGCTCAAGAAACGCTCAAAAAACGGTCAAAAAACGCTCAAAAAACGTTATGGCAACTTCTTCAAGTTTTGGTGTTTCCTCTTCCGAAGTTAGCGTTGTGAGAATCATACCAACAACGAGGAACCCCGCAATTTGGTCAAACTACGATCTATGTGAGATGTCTAACGGGTTGGAACGGGCTCGTTGCAAAAAATGTGGTGGGTTTTTTAAAAAGGATTCAAATTCTACTTTAAAAACTCATATGGAAAAATCTTGCCCGAGTTTGAAGAAAATTCCGGATGAGGGTCAAGCATCTATGACAAGCGAGGGTGGAATTTGGAACTTCGATCCAAATATTGTTCGAGATAGAATGGCGAAATTAGTTATTCAAAGAGGTTTGCCGTTCAACCACTTCGACAATCCGCTCACGACGAGGATGATTCAAGAAGCCCTTCAACCACGTTATCATCAAGTAAGTCGTAATACTCTTAGACGTGATTGTCTAAAAATGTGGAAAAAAGCAAAAAAAGAATTAATTTTAGGTTTTGAAAAATTGGAAACCGGTGTGAACTTAACCACCGACGTTTGGTCGGCTCCACATGGTATTCCCGACTCATATATTTGCGTTACCGCTCATTGGGTTGATCCCAATACGTGGCAAATGATGAAACGTACAATCGCGTTTGATATGTTTGAATATCCTCACACGGGTCAAAATTTATTTCACATTTTAGATGATGTGATAACCGATTTTAAATTACAAAATAAATTATTTTCAATATCTTTTGATAATGCCTCAAATAATACAAATGCGGTTCAAAAATTAATATTAAAATATAATCCGATTTGCAACAGCGCTTTTTTCCATAGTCGATGTATTGCACACATCATCAACTTAGCCGTGCAAGACGGGCTTGCGGTTGAACCCGTTATTGAATTAAGTAATGCATTTCGAGTCATGCTTAAAGACGTTTTTAGTAGTAGTAAAAAAAGATACCATGAATATATTAGATTATGTAACGATACGGGTTTGATTTGCTTAGGTCCCAATTGGGACCTCCCAACAAGATGGAATTCAACTTATAAAATGTTTCATAGTGCTATACGACAAAAAGATATTTTATCAATTTTTCATGATATGCTTTCCTCAAAACCGCGTCGTAAAATTCAAAGTTTTCCGTCTACGAGTTGGGACATTCTTGAAAATATAACCGAATTGCTCGAAGTTTTCAAAACCGCCACTACTTTTTTATCCGGGGTTTATTACCCCACAAGTCCCTTGGTTCTTAAACAAATATTTCTAATGTGTAACAAATTAGCCGAACTTGAAAATAAAAATACTTTTTTTACGAGAATGATAAAACCGATGAAAGAAAAATTTGTTAAATATTTTAAAGAAATGCCTCCGGTTATAACTTGTGCCGCCGCATTAAACCCCACAATTAATGTTTACGGTGTTGAAACCTTGATTGATAAAATAACTTACGATTTGGATTTGAATGCCGAAGATATTCATTTTTCAACCGTAACAAAAACTTATTTTAACAAATGTTTGCAAGATTTGTTTGATATTTATTTACATAAATATGGTACAACACAAACCCCACATGATACGATGGGCGCGGGCGCATCAAGTAGCAGCTCGAGGAATGTGAACTTAAATTTGTATAACGAAATGAGAAATGAATTTACTAAACGGGCTAGAGGGTCCATCCTGAGTAGCGAACTCGGAAGGTATACGGGAACAAACTTTTTATCATTTATGAGTCCGGATGTTTTTGAGGACTTTGATATTTTGGCTTGGTGGAAAGGAAACGAATCTACTTTTCCGGTCCTTTCCGCCATGGCCCGTGATTTACTAACCGTCCAAGCTTCCACGGTAGCTTCGGAATCCGTTTTTTCTCTTAGTGACAGGGTTTTATCTATTCGAAGAACTAGACTCACTCCCGCGGCAATGGAAATGTGCATTTGCTTGAAAGACCATTTGGATGCGGTAGATAGGAGACAAGATAGGGCTTCGCTTGAAGACGAAATTGAAGTTGAAGAACTCATACACGAATCTGAGGTTAACCAAGGATCACTTACAAATGAAGAACTCGCCGAAGATGATAGACTACGAGGATCCACTAGTAACTCCGAGAATGACGGCTAATATTAAACAAAAAAACTCCAAAAAATAAAAATATTTTTTTTTCTCGTATTGTAATGTTTAATTTTGTAATGTTTTGTGATTTCCGAACCCCTTCAATATGAATAAGCGTTGAACTTTATGTTTTTATTTTTCTCGTATTGTAATGTTTTGTAATTTTGTAATATTTTATAATTAAAAAAAAAAACCGGTTTAAACCGGTTTACCAACCCGAACCGGTCCAGAACCGAACTGAACCGGTTCAACAGGTTCGATGTTTTATACTTACAAAACCGGTTTACTGTTCGCGTGGACCAAACCGGTTCGGGCCGGTTCGAAACCGGTTCGGTTCAAAAACCGGCTTTTGTGCAACACTAATTATAGTTATGAAAATCTATACCTATACTATCTAATAAATAAAGTTTTTTTCATGGCATGTGCCGCCTGCATATTCGTTTTCATCATTCTTTTATTGCATCTCTCTTTTATTAAATACACCTCTATCTTTTTATAATAATATACTTTTAAATAAAATGTTAATTATAGTAATAAAACACATTTACTTTAAATTATACCTTATTATAAGAAAATTTGAAATCTAATTATGTAACTTTTATTTTCAATTAAATAGTAAATGAAAGTCAAATTATATTAGATAGTAATTAACGTATTTTTGAAACTCAATTATATATTAATTTTTACATATTTTGAATTTTGTTTTTTATCATTACTATATGTTATACATTTTCATACCTTTAAAATATATATATATATATAAATATTTAAGAATTTTATGTATTAATATTTTTCACCGCGTGTGTAACGGGTTCTTAGCTATTATATAATAAAAGGAAAGTTAAATACTCTCAGAAATAACAATCTGAATTATGTAAGTTAAATTTTGGATAAAATATAAGGAGACCATTTAATTAATTATTTGTATAAAAAAAATACTTAACTAACTAACTATTTAAGTATTTAATTTAGGGGAAGTTTTCTATTATTTAGGGAGGGAGCTTGAGGAGTAAGTTGGATTAATATTTCTGTCGCAGAGGATGCCACTAATCACGGTGGATGACACGCGGTTTAAGGTTGCAAAGGGGGTTATTATTGTAATTTACTGTCCCATGGACCTCGTTCATGTGATTGGCAACAGTTGTCGGGGATGTGTTCCAATGGAAGTACAAGTGAATCCAGAGAGGATCATGATCAAACGGTGCAAAGTCAATCCTCTTAAAAACAAAAAAAGTTTAACGAACAACGAATATTATAAGTTCGGTCACTCGAGTAAATCTATTAGCGTAACGACCAACGAATACATACATGTTTATTAGTTTATATGATTAGAAGTTACTCGTTAAATTGGTTATTACTCAAAACTCAATCTTAAATTTAACTTAAAAACTGATTTAAAATATTAAATAATTAACTACATTATAAAAATTCTATGATTATTATAATTTCAAGTTTCTAACAAATACAATAAATTATTTATTATAGTTTTTTTAAAATTATATAATATATTAATATATTTGAGTAAATGCATTTGGGTAATCAGACGGATATTACTCAATCTCATATCCATCCCAAACCGGCGGAAATTTCTAAAACTAATCTTATACAATATAAGATTAGTTTTAGAAATTTTCGCCGATTTAGGATGAGTATAATTTATAATGAGTAAGCATACTTAAATATCTGTCCTACTACCTATCATGAATGTTTATTCTTCCTTTTTTTTTTGAACATCCAACAAATCAATTCCATTATAATAGGAAACTAGGAGAACGTTAAGACCCAAATTATTTACATCTGCCAGGTACATTAACCAAAGAAAACTAAACAAAATTAACCATCAAAACAAGAAACACTAAATTGTCGCCAATGTTCCTCAATGTTCCCAGGTTAGGGATGATGCCCTCGATCTCCTTTTAACCTAAAGAAAGCCAAGATATTTATGATCTTCAACTAACTTCTCAAGAGAGATCTATTTTTGGCTGAATACCAGGTCGTTACGCGCCCTCCATAAACACCAGAAAGTTATTAAGACAACCGCATGAATCACATTCGCCTTCTTTTTTTAACAAGGGGTGTATCTATACACGTCCAAAAAGTCTCTTATACCTAAATCATAAATTGATGGGATATTGCACCATTGTGATATGATCGACCATATTGATCGGGCAAGGCCACATGAGACAAATAAATGTTCAACCGTTTCATACTGATCACCACATACCTTACATGTCACGTAATGCATGGGGATATTCCTGCCTGCTAGTGAAGACAGAGTAAGAATACGTTCTAGTTCGGCCCACTAGGCTAGAAAACTAACCTTCTTTGGGACCCAGTTGTTCCAAAAGAAATTAAAGATAAGATGAACATGATTATGGCTTAGCATCCGATGTATTAAGACTTTTAACCACGGTTGCAAAAATCGCGACTAGTCGGCGACTAATCGGCCATCTTCCTTGGAATTTTCATCAAATCAGTCAATTAATCGCTAGGCGGTCGACGGTGGTCAAAGGCGGGCTTAGGCGGTCCTAATTAGCCAAAATGGGCCCTAATCGACGAGTTCCGTCCAGATTCCGGCAAAACTTTAGAATTTCCTGCAAGATTCCGGCGAAACTCTGGATTTTCCTTCGATATTAAACTAATTTCTTTATTAAACTAATTTCTCATATAAAAATGTGTGTGTGTATGTATATATATATATATATAATTTTGAAAATTACATATAAAAATCTATACTATATTATAAATAAAAATAATTTATGTCACGTGTTGCGTCCACATCTGTTCTTATCATTTTTTTTCGTCTTTTTCTCTTATTAAATACACACCTTTTTTTTAATAATAATTTATATTTAAAGAAAAATATTAATTATACTAATAAAACACATTTATTTTAAATTATCTCTTATTTTAAGAAATTTTAAAATTAATTATTTAACTTTTGTTTTAACTAAATAGTGATGTAAGTCAAATTATATTAAATAGAAATTAATTTATTTAAATCGTGTAATATACGAGTTTTTAAATATATAAACTTTTTATTATTAAGTATATAACATTATATTTTATCAACCTGTGTAATACACGGGTTTTTTAAAATACAATTTTTTTATTACTAAATATATAATATTACATTTTATCAACCCGTATAATAAACGAGATTTTAACCTAGTGTGTATAATATATATATATATATATATATATATATATATATATATATATATATATGTTTGAAAAATTACATATAAAAATTCCAATCCAATTAATCCATAGTTTGTAGCTTGCCGGCCGACTAACACCTAGCGATTTCTATAACACTGTTTTTAACCTAGAAAGTGTTGGATTTGTTTAGAGTCCATGACCAATGGTCGCCACCGACCGAGAGGGAAACATAACTGATGGGAGATGCCAACTGTGTTAGTTCCCGAGCTTCATCAGGGGAAGTATGGGTCTTTTCAAATCCTACACCAACATGGTCCACCATTAACCAATTGCAATCGGTTCGCAACAGTATAGCCCTTGAAGACTTCGAGTGAAAAGAGGGCAGGGAAGTGAGTGTACAGTGGCTCGGATTCCACCAAGCGGTCCGTCCAGAACTGGATTGTAGAACCACACCCCAGAATTCCTTTTACCTACCTACAAAAAATCAACCGATATCTTGTAAATTTGTTTTCGAGGACCCGGATTTGATACCTTCGCTCGAATAAAAGTACATGACCTGGAATTGTCGTGAATATACCAAATAACCTTATGCCATATCCCCTGTTTTTCACTTTAAACCTCCACCATTACTTAGCGAGCATTGCTAGATTCGCTGCATGGATTGAACCAATTCCTAAACCTCCGTACTCTTTAGGCGACATGAAAGGACCAAAACCGGGTACCTCTCATAGTTTGCAAACATTGCATAAAACATAATTCTTAAACTTCAAATTAAACATTAAACATTACAGCGGAAGTCTTTACAAAATTCTGAAATAATTAAAATTTTCATTGTCTTAAAACATAAGCTTAATAATGAGGATGTCAGTCTTGCCAGCAGCAGCCATCCAGTCATCCTCTTCTAAGCCCTTACGGTATCATGTCTTTTTCTTTCATTTGCTACCTGATGTGCATACTAAAATAGTCAGCTAACGCTGGTGAGTTCAAGTGTTACTTTTTCTTTAAGTTTATATCAAAGGTTTTCTTTAAGTTTATATCAAAGGTTTTCTTTAAAACGTTCTTTAAACATACATATTATATTATACACATAATACAATAAGATCTTTCTTTGTTCTTTTAAATACATACGTATTTACTTTGTGCTCTTTTCTTTAAGTCATACATTAACTTCTAAATTTTGTCTATTGCCCCCAAGCGGGCTTCTTCATTCTTATTTCCCGAAAGAACTTTCGTTCGCAGGTATTGTTCCCTAAGGCTCAACGTCCAAAGGCTGATACCCACTTTCTGTGTCCCCAAGCGGCTTCTTCATTCTTACTTAGCGACCGGCGCCGCTAGAGTAACCGTCGTTACTCATCTTAACCAGTTGCAACTTCCCCGTTACAGTACCATGTCGAGCATTGTCCCGGTTATGTTTAGAAGTTACAGTGCCCTGCAGAAAGAGTTGGGAAGTTTAGAAGTAGTCACGGCGACGTCTGTGAAGTTTGATCAGATTAAGGCTCGAATGAAAGCAGCACAAGATCGTCAGAAGTTCTACACGGACAAGAGACGGAGACCTATAAAGTTTAATGTCGGGGATCAGGTACTATTGAAGGTATCTCCCTGGAAAGGGATAATTCGGTTCAGAAAAAAGGGGAAATTAAGTTTGAGGTTCGTCGGAACTTTCAAGATAGTGGCAAGGGTTGGTAAAGTCACTTACCAACTATAATTACCTGATGAGCTGAGTGGAATCCACCCTACCTTCCACGTGTCACACTTGCTTAAGTGTCTAGCTGACGAATTGTAACGAACCACTTTTCGGGTTTAATGAATAATATGTGAAAAACATATTTTTAGGGTGTAAATAAACCAAAATAAAAGTGCAGGTGTTAGTTGCAATTGAGCAAACTTCACTTTCTAGCAAAAAAGGTCAAAATGGTTAGTTCAGGGACTGTTATGTAATTTAATCAAACCTGATTTGATTATACGTGGTAACGGATACTTGTTTTTAATTGTCAACTTATTCAACTCTCGATAGTCTATGCACATCCGCATGCTACCGTTCTTCTTCTTTACTAACAAGACCGGTGCACCCCAAGGCGAGATGCTCGGTCTGATAAATCCTTTATCGAGCAAATCCTGGAGTTGTTCCAAGAGTTCCTTCATTTCAGTTGGTGCTAAACGATATGGCGCTTTAGAAACTGGTTGAGCTCCTGGTAGTAAATCGATCTGGAACTCAATCTCCCGCTCTGGTGGCACTCCCGTCAGATCGTTAGGAAAGACATCAGGGAAATCTTGTACCACACGTACCTCTGACAACTCTACACTCTTTGCTTCGGTACCGCATCCTTGCCTCAAATACTTCTCTTCTTTCATCATTGAGATGACTCTCGGTAGAGAGCTTACCCTGTCATCGTACACCGTCACTACCGTGCCTTCCAAAGATGTCAACCGTATCATCTTCTTTCGACAAACAATGTCCATATCGAATGCGGCTAACCAGTCCATCCCCAACACCACATCAAAACCTCCCAAGGTGATAATGAATAGTCTAGCAGGGAATCTATGACCCTCTAGATCAATGTAACAATCGTCCAACGCCTCAATTACTCTAGTGGGTAAACCCACCGGAGTTTCAACACTTAACGGCTTCTCAATCATCCTATCCGTTCTACACAGGTTCTTACAAAAAGATGGGGCCACAAAACTCCAACTAGCCCCATAATCAAATAAAACAGAAATAGGTACATCATTAACAAGAAAAGTACATGAGACAACATCCGGGTCGGTCTTAGCTTCTGCAGTAGTCATAGTGAAGGCTCTCGCCTTCGTTTTGGGTTTCTCTTCTTCTTTGTTTGCTGGAGCCATCCCCTTGCTCGATCCCGCATGCTAGCCTACTTTGCAATCCCAAGCAAGATGGCCTATTCCCCCACACCACACTGATAACATTTGTGGGAAATCTTTAGAAAAATGGCTCGACTTGCCACATCGATAACACATCACAGAATCAACCCTACACTCGCCCGAGTGCAACTTCCCACACTTACGACATGTATCTGGACCCTTAGTCTTCACCTTTTTACTAAACGGGACCTTCTGGTCTTTCCCAAATCTCTTACTCGACACAGTCCACTTTCTTTCCTCTATTTTAATCTCTTGCGCTTCCGTTCCCATGACATCATCATACAATGTCCCACTCAACTCAACTGCCTCGTCAAAGCTCGGTGGCTGCTAAGCTTTCACCAAGTGCCTAACTCGATCAGGTAGAACAGCTATGTAAAGCTTCATCCACCTTTCATCATTACCCGCCAAGTGTGGCACCAGACGTGCCATCTCGATAAACTTCTAAGTATACTCACGATGCATCAGCTTGCCCACTTTGAGAGTCAAGAACTCACACTCTACCCTCTCCAGTTCCCCTGGAGCACATAACTTTTTCCTTACTAACCCTTTCAGATCCTCACATTCTCAGTCTAAGTCTAGGCATCGAGGGGTGCCTAGATTACTTAAACCACCGCTCTGATACCAACTTGTAAGGCCCCAAACATGGTAACCCTACTTGTTGGCACGATTACAAGCGAAGTAGTCTTAGACATTAAATAATACATAACATGCAGCGGAAAATATCAAAGTTAACCCATAGTCGACGTCCCAACGTCAAAACACAAACAATAGTCAAGGACTAGAATTCAACCAAACACTTTAAAAAAAGGGAATGACATAGCCATCACATGAAAGGTAACCATTCGCCATCCAAGAGCCGCCAATTCATTCCTTCTCTTTACCTAAAATACATGCTAAAAAGGCAGCTACGCTAAGTGAGTTCTATAGTGAATTATTAGGGATGATTAGTCCCGAAAACTGTTATCAAAATGGTTTCGTCACAAAAGGCTTATCACATTTCCCGAAAAATAGTTCTTCTCAAAATAATTAGTTAATAACAACGACACACAAGTATATCCCGTTTACTGCAGCCGTAGACACAAGCAAACACAGCTCTCCCGCCTGACTGTCATCAGACACAATAACCCGTTTGACCTCGTCAAACACAATATAAAGCTTTCGCTTTGATTTCCCGCCACGTCCGCTAGGAACGTGACACATAAAATATCGCACACACGCAAGCATAATAATTATTAAAACACTCATTTCGTCACAAAACGTCATCTATGCATTGCGTTTAATAAATCATTCACGTCACATGTAATTCATGCCCAGAAATATAAAACATTTAAAAAGTGGGCGATAGAAACTCACCGTTACGCGAAACACCCTATTCAATAGAACTCGTTAACTTCCTGAGCACGTCTTTCGACCTCGCACCTACAATACACACAACATACGAGTCAATGTGTGACTCGGTGTTTAAACCTTCACTCGCTCGACTAACATGTCGTCCTGCATGGCCACCCGCTCACGCATGTTGCCATGCATGGCTCCCATATTCTATGTGAAAACCCGCTCACGTCCCCGGGGTTCCAACATGCATACACCTCCCCTCGAATCATCGAGTTTACGAACCGTAGCCACCGCCCACCGGACGTCCCCGTTTTCACTTCCGACCCTTACCATGCATCGTCAAACCCAAACCAACCCTTCCCCAGGTCTCCGATGACTTCGAGCAGCCCCCGTCGCCCTAACACAGCCGTGAACAGCCCCATGCACGGTTGGCGTTGCCCTCCGACTTCGCCACAGCCCCGCGTCGCGCCTTTAACTTTTCTGGCCTCATGGGTTTGCTGATCTACACCTAGCCGGCCACCCTACGGGTCTCGGCCACCACCATACTCGCATCTGACATGATCCAAATGATAACCCAACAATTAAACGAAATAGATATAGTGATTATACCTCTAAATCGGAGAACTTGTGCCGTTCGAATCCCCGAATCACCTCTCGTTCCTCGAAGCTCAGCTATTCATGTCACACCTTCAAAATCCACCCGCGGGGTTATACCGCGAGGCACGTGACAAACCAGGATCATTGTCATTAGTCATATTGAACGACCACTATATGTGTTTTAAAAATACCAGTGTTGCTCATAGTCACGAGACAATACCGTTAAGTTTTGAAAATATTGCGGAAGCGTAAATAAAAACCAAGTTCAAGAATGACCAAATGCGCAAAAAAGGAGTCCAAAACCAATGTAAGTAAAGTAAGAAAACGTGTTTAATGAAAGCCATGCAAACTCTGATGCATCCTATTCCTGATGTATACCTTAGCGACCTGAGAAAGACATGCTTAAAGTGTTAACACAATGGTTGGTGAGTTCACATGTTTGTGAGTAAATAAATGTTCAATGTTTGCCAGATAATGTAACTAAAATATATCAATAGATAATGCTACTATATAGTGTTTCGCAACTGAAGCTGACTGTTTAGTTTGTTTGTTTGTTTGCCTTTCGCCATGTATACCAAAACAATGGCTATGTGTTTAGGTCAATATTACACCCGTTCGACCTCCAGTCGTATTAGCACGACTAACGCGTGTGGGGTTTGTCAAACCCAGTAGTACTACTCAAAATTACCTCGCTATGTTCCAATACTAACGGCTCGAGATCTAAGGACTTTCATGGTATGTTTGCATTATAGTACACAAGTGATAATACAATAATACAAGATCCAAAAGTGTTTGTGTGCATGTTTTCTCCCCTAAAAATGAAAGTAAGTAAAAGAGAGGGGTCGTGAAAGTCACCTCAGAGTATATGCTAGAATGACAAGTGAAAGACAGGTGACCCGCTAATGGCTACCTATGTTTAATAAGTTTATGAGTGTGTGTTCGTGTTGGTTCGTAATACCCTTGCATCCAAACAATCTCATTGTTTATGTGTTTTGAAAAGAGTTTACAAGTTTGACTCATGTTTAACCAAGTTTGACTCGACGACCCGTTGGTGACTCAATGTATGAATTAGTGTTTGATTAGTATATTACTATCATATTATACACATAAGATCATGCAGTTAACACTTAACAACAATTCCTTATCGTTCTAGTATGCTAGCACAGTTACCACATGTAATATCCAAGAAATTCCGATCTAAAAATTTCTTAAAACACTTGTACGTGTTATCGTTTTCAAATTTGAAACTCTATTAGAAACTATTTAATAGATAATAAAAATCGATTTTTAACTAAAATATAGTTAAGGAAAAACTTTTACATACAAACATATATATATATATATGATACTTATTTAAAAGAATATATGTATATATATATATATATATGTATTAAAACCTTAAAACTTTATAAGTTTATAAATAATCTATAAACTTATTCTATAAACTAAATTTATAAATTATTTTACATAATTTAAATTTATTTAGTTTCAAAAAAATATACTTAGTTTTATAAAAGTTCGGGGACCAAAACTGCTAATTCGGAAACTTGTTTTAAACTAAAAGCTTAACTTTCAAACATAAAAAGAGAAAACTGGAAACTTCAGGGGCTTGTCTTGCCTTTCCACCAAACTCCCGAACCCAGAATCAAATCGCGGGTTCGAGTCCCACAGAGGCCGATTTTGAACCCTTTTCATCAAAATCGCGATTTCCGTCCACATTCAACGAACCTCGATCATCGCCTATCGCGTGCGACCCAACCCCAATGTCTTCAATGCCCGGACACGGCCCGAGACACGCGTATTCGTCGAAATCAAACCTCGGCCGCTCAACCTCCATCTCCCCAACCGTTCACCCATTAATGCTCAAATTTCCTATAAATACCGACCCCCATAGCTCATCAACATCACCCCTCAACTTCCTTCACTCTCAATTTCTCCGATTAACACCTGCATTTGGCGATTTGGAGCCGCGACCGTCGACGACGAGGCCCAACTCGTTCTCACTCTCTTCGACATCAATTCAGGTAAAAATTATGCTCAATCAACTCGAAATTTCCTAATGATCAAAATCCCTCTGTTTAATTCCATTAACAGAGGGCTAATCATAGTGTATTTGATGGATTTCAATTCTAGGGTTCATGAGGAATTGGGGGCGAATTGGGTTTCTGTTTAAGAATTTCATTTTCCATGTTTTAACCTAGTGAAGCAGTAGTTGGGGTGGTTAGTCTGTGCGTGTGTCTCGACCCGGTCAGTGACCCGGGTTCGAGACTGTGTAACCCCAGTTTTTGTTTCTCATTTATTTTTATGCTTCTTACTCAATATTAAAATATCTAATAATTTTTATAAATTATATTAAACTGTTATAATTATAAAAATGAATTTTATTTACACTTTTGTACTCCAAAACTATTTTATTTAATTAAAAGTAGTTAAAACCTATAATGTTTAATTCTTTAAAATAGTGTTAAAATCTTAAAAATTTCAATATACATCTAAACTTTATAAAATCCGTCTCTCAAACAGGGACGATTTTATAAGATCGGAAAAGCTATCATTTCTAAAATAAATGAATATAGTTAGTTCATTTAATCGCATTTATCAACTTTTATTAAAAAGAGAAGAAACTTATATAAATTATTATAGAACTTATATAATAATCTCGTAAACTTTTACATTTTACAAAATTTACACTTATTTAACTCAATGCTTAGTTACTTACCTATTTGAAATAAAAATACTTTATAAGTTATAAACTTGTGAATCCTATTTAAATACTTAAAGTTCGATAAGAAACTTATTTAAGGAATTCATAAACTTATAGACTTTTAAACTTATAATTAGAGATATAATCTTTATAAATTTACTTACCTATGTTTGTTCCAACTTATAAATTTATTTAGACTTATAACCACTCTTTTAAAACATTAGTTAACTACATAATAAATTATGTACTAATACTTAACATTTGAACACTTTACTAAAACTTAACTATATTGGTTATCTTCATATATCCTTTAAATAATTATTATAAATCTGTAATAATTATTTATTTCTTAAATAATCATTGTTAAACTTTAATAATTATTCATTTAACAAATACTTCAACTTCATTTACGAATACTTAGAAAACTATTTTGATTATTACTTAACATGTGTAATTAATAGTAGTAAAACTTTTGAATAATTATTTTAATTATTCTAAACTATAAACTTATGAAACTTCGACATTCAAATCTTGTGACATTCATTCAAACTTTCATTTGAAACTCTTGTTTAAACTTTACAAAAACTAAATCATGCCTATCTCCCACTTGGAACCCTAGTCAATCTTGAAATCCTAAATCCTAGATCCTTTGTCTTAGATTTATAGAAATCAACTTGAAACTTTAGACTTATATTCTTAGGCTTGTTGTGAGGATATACTCCCTCAAAGTCTTGCAAATACTTATCCGTGTCGGACACTCTTCATCATCCATGTGAGTATACTTAGCCCCTTTTTCATTTACATTCTTTTGGGGTGAAACATGTTCAAACTTCAAACTTATACAATTCTTGTACAAACTATGACTAGATGCTTATTCTTATGTTAAACTTGAGACTTGTATGCTTAGATTAAACTTAAAACTAGCATATTCATTAACTTTGATCAAGCCTATGGTAACAATGATAGATCTATTGCATTTGACCAATCCACCTTGATTGATTGACCCTTCGGGGGGAGCCCTTGGTGTTTGTTACTAAACCAAACTTTTAAACTTGAGACTTATAAGGGTAACCTGCGGGTTATGCCTAAACTTGGTTGAGGATTGAATGTGCACAATGTTTAAGATACTTGTTTTCTCATACTTACATTAAAGAATGCATGTATCATAGTGAATTGTAATACTTTCAAATACTTGTTAAACTGTGTCAAAACCTTTGTATCTCACAAACTATTTTGTAGTTGACAGATTCTTTCACATGTTTCAGGTTCTACATCATGAGACTTGTTTGTGATCACATAGGACGCTTTGGACCTAGACTTCATATTAAACAAATGTTGTATACTTGTTATTTTCCTTTGTATTGAACCTTTGAATCTATTATAAATGAAATATTGAAACTTTAATAGTCAACCTTGTGATATTGAACAACCGCGTCCGCCCCGACGTATAATCCGCCGTCGGTTGGGGTGTGACACCACATATAGCAAGTTTCCATATTTAGCAAGTTTCTATATTTAGTAAGTTTCCATATATAGCAGGTATGATCAAGATTCACGTTTTCTGGAAACTATCATTACTAATATGTTAATGAGACCAATCTAACACGTCCTAGATCATTACATCACATATCATATGCCTAGAACTCAACATATGGTTCACATTCCAAATTAAAGTTCCCTTTTAAAATAAGTTAGGCATACTATTGCACTTTCAATGATTTAAAGTTCCTAACATGTTCCTATGTTTGTTATAGCATTTAAGAAATCATCACGTTGCATCAAACATGTTTAGAATTCACATTCTAATTTGATAAACACAAAAAGTTTCTATTTATAGTAAGCTATGAACACCATGCGTGATTTCTAAGATCTAATGCTTCATAACATGTTATTATGTCCTAACTAGCATATAAGTATCATCAAACTACAACATGCATGTCTAAATTGTAAGCTATTCATGTTCTTGACAATTAAAGTTTCCATAATTAGAAACCCTAAGAAACCGGGCTAGGTATACAAAATCCAATTTCACAAATCACATAATCATGCATCAACTATCCTATAAACATCATCATATCACATCCATCATGTCTAATATGCAATAGAGAAAACTAATAAAGTTTCCATTAATAGTAACCCTCGGTTTTCATGCATCTAGGGTTTTACAAACACATCAAATCTAAACAAATATCATAACAAGACTCAATTAACGTTAAAGTTTGCACCTTTATTGATAAAATCATTGTTTGGATGAAACTAGGGTTTCACTTACCTTGAAAATCGCAAAAAGGTATAAAGCCATGAATAAAGCTCTTGCTTGATACGTTACTAGAGATGCTTAGCACTTGGATTGATCAAAGACACCAACAATTACAAGATGGAAATCGATTTAGAGATGGGTTATGGTGATGTAGGTTGCGACGGCTCCAAGGGGGAATGGGGGTGGCATTTTCGACCAAAATAGAGTAAATGAGGTTAGGGTTTTGATAATTATCTTAAATAGTTTACTCCATGGGCTCAAAAGGGTTTAGGAGGCCCGTGGTTTAATTTAAAAGGATTTCAATTAATTAAATTAATTCCAACTAATTAAAATAGTTTCTACTAATTATTTTTATAAAAACCTTTTTATAAGAATTACTAATGCATTTAAAGTCATGTAGTTACGCGTAAACGTACGAGGTTTCGTTAAAGTTCACAAATTAAGCATAAAATCACATAACACGTAATTTCACATAAATTATATTAAATATAAATTAGAAATTTTTTGAAATATTATTTTTGATTAATCACCAACGTTCGGGGACAGACTCGTGTAATTCGGTAATTCTCCGAATTACCGTTACGTGAGTGTTTGTGCAGTAACCGACACACTTAATTAATCCTAATAAAGTGTAATGCATGAATGAACGATTTAGATAACGGAGTTTGTGTTAACGGTGTTAACCTAAAAATGTCGAGTGTCACAATTCCGAAACCCTAAGATTACAAAACGCGTATCACGACTAATCGAGGGTTACAACACGCAAACGAGGGGTTGGAGATTACGAAAATACCTTGGATTAAACTCGAAACACGACGAACGGCTTGTCTCCACTCCTTCCTTGTTCTCGGCAGCCGTAAACAACAAGAATGGGGTTTCCCCCATCTTGCCGTCGCATATAGGGCACCCCCTGGTGGGCCGGGTTTGGCCCACGCGCGTATATGGTCTCTCGTGTTTACTCTTTTTATGTATTTAAAACGTAACTTGTCTAAATTTCGATAATTACCCGTTAACCCTTTACATATAATTACATATGTACAAAACCTCGTTTTTATACAAAAATCGGGATGTTACAATATGAATTCTATTTAATTATTACATAGCATATAATATTATTAACATTATATTTAAATAATTAACGCAAAAAAATGGTTCAAAATTTAGGGTTTTTACATGACATTTGATGAACTCGGTTTTTGGCTACTATTCTTTGGCTTAAGTTTAGGCTCCAATTACATAACCCATTTGTTCTTTTTCTTTGCGTTTGGGTAAATGAGGATCGTAGTTTCTTGTTAAAATCTTGGTAAATGTAAGAGAGGTGCTTGGTGAAACCCGCCTCCGACCCGCAACCCCATCATCTTCTCCGGTGCAAAATTACAGTCGCCAGAGGTTGGGTCGATGGTTTCAGCCAGCCAAAGAAGAAATGAGGGGTGGGCCCCAATAGATTTAATTAATCATACATGTATTTTATTTTTTTATTGAAAGGGTGGGATATTGGTAAAAAGACATAAATACCCTTTTGTGTCTTACACATAACTAGACTTAGTATGAAAAAATTAACGACTATTAGTGGAAAGAACGAAACGTGCAAATAAAATTTTAAAATAAAGGGCAAAATCTGTAATTTCCTTACTATAAGAAATTAAACTGAAATTTTGTAAATACCTAAATAACGTCAAATACAATTTACTCAAAAAAAAAACTAATAGCCCTTCCTCTTATACCCTCCTTGTTTTTCTTCTTCGTGTGCAAAAGCAGCCGAACTCGTCGTCCACACACCACCAACACCGCATCACCCTTTTTCGGCCATCTTCACGCCAAGGACCACCAATGTTACCCGCTTATGAATAATAGAGACTATACTTGTAACTTTAGACAAGTGGGGACTATACGTGTAATAGGGCTAACTATTCGTGTAATTAACTCTTACATTTAATTAGAAACCAATTTACAACTTGTCAAGTTTGATTTCTAGTTATATGATTTTAAGGTTGTCATATATGGGCATCAATTTCAAATTATCAACCCGATACAATTGAAAAGCAAACTTGGGATTATTTTAACATTTCAGGTGTATATACCCATAATAATAACCTTCCAACGATACAATTCAAAATCAAACATCTTTTCGTATCTATATATGAGACGAAATCTGAAAAGCAAAGAAACCGACATATGTACACCACACCCAACCCAAACCACTAAATAACTTTGTTAACACCCAACTTCTTTTCCCCCTTCCAAAAACCAGTAAACTAAAATTCAAACCTATAATAACCGAAGTTCACTACTTCACTGTCTTGTCTTTTGAAATCTACAAAGTACAACAAACACCACCAAGCTTAAACTACTTGTACCCGCCAACAGCCAATAATATTTATCAAGCCTTGCTTCCCTCATATCATCGGAAAACCAGTTCCCTTTCCCCCCTTCCGAGCTCGTAAAATACTCAACAAGATACACCATGAACGCACTCAAAAAGCTCCCCACTCCAAACACACTTGTATACAAAGCTATCCCCATCGTCCTCATCCCCTCCGGCACCGCGCTGTAAAAAAACTCCTGCATTCCCACCACCGTGAAAATATCCGAAATACCCAACAACACATACTGCGGCAACAGCCAGAAAATACTGAGCGTCTCCAATTCCAATTCCAGCCTCTTCATTTCAACAGTGGCGGCGAATATCATCGCGATGACGGAAAGGAACATTCCGATGGCGATTCTTTGCATGGTGCTGATCCCGTTCTCGTTGCGTAAGATGAAGCGGGTGAAGGGGATGAAGATGGTGTTGTAGAATGGCATTAAGAGGACTATGGATATGGTGATGGCGCTTTGGAGGGTGGCGGGTGGGATCTTGTAGCTGTCTCCGATGTTTCTCTTCATGGACATTCCTTGTTTGATGAAGAAAGTGGCGGGTTGTTGGAAAATGACGGCGAACATGAGGAGTGTCGTCCAGATGGGTAGTAGTGTGATGACGACTTTTGCGATTTTGACCAGGTGGTTACTGTTGTTTGACTTTTGGTCAGCTAAAGATTCGGTTTCGTTTTCTTGTTTTACACAGAGTGGTTTGTCTTCGAGCCTGGAAAAGAAACCGTACATATGACGGATGTTACCACTTTATACTACATTGTGCATAAATAATAATAATATTCAACTAACAAGTGTCATCGTTTTATTCGTACTAACGTGAGGGTATTTTGGTCGTTTTACCATAAAAGGACTATTTCTGTAAACTCTCATTCATAGAAACAAATTACAACAATAGTCATTTTATTTGTGAAAGCCCCAAAATACCTTCATGTACATGGTACGTGATCAGACTTAACGGTAAAATTTAACGGTCGTTAGGCCAAAGTACGTAACGTGCAAGGTTTTTTAAACATAAAGAACGTTTTCTGTAATTTCCTTAGTTAAAGGACGTATATTGAAATTTAAATAATACTTAAAGGACGTAATTTGCTCTTAGTTTTAATAATATTTTTTTTAAAATTCAAGTTTTAACTAAAAACTGAAAAGGTAGGTTTAATGCACCAAAACGGGTAGCTTAACATTAGTGAGGGACGAAACTTGTAACTTTCTTTTTAATAAAACCTTAAGAAACAAAAACAATATTTTTCTTGAAATTGTACCCCATCCACTAATAAATCTTCTCATTGGCATTTAAAAAAACCAAAGGCCAATACAACATATTGTACGTGGTGCTTGTAAAGTTGTACAATGTTTTGGTTTTTGGGAAAAGAATCATGCAAATAGAAGGTGTACTGCCGTTGCAGCATAAGGTACAACCAAAATCAATAATTTAAGTTGAACATGAATCATGAAGCACTTACTCTAGCTCCACAAGGTTGGATTCCTCGTCAGTTTTCGAATGGACAAATTTAGAAACACAACTTTTAACCGCTTGAACAAATTTCTCCATCGACTTCACGTCATTGTTCCGATCATGGTCGTACGAATAAAACCGGCTGCCACAAGAAAACACAATCATGGAGACCACCATGGCCATGGCGGGCACGGCGAACCCCAAACCCCAACCCACAGAGTCTTGTATATTGGGCATGATCGAGACACCTAAAAGACTGCCACTGCAGATACCGAAGTACCACCATTGAAAGAACATGCTTTTCTTGTCCGAATTCTTATCGGTTTTTGTGACCGGAAGCTCGTCCTCTGTGTCGATTTGATCGGCCCCGAAGGCCTGCAGTGACGGGTTGTACCCTCCTATGCCTAACGAAATCAAATAAAGTGAAATAAACAGTGATGATGAAGAGGACGAGGAATTTGATTTGTTTATTGCTGTTGATGTTAACGCCAGAAGCCCCTGAAATTAATGCAAACACGTTTGAAAAAATCGATGACGGAACTAGAAATTTGGTTCTCGTAAGTTTCTTTTCTCTGCCAACTAAAAAAGGTCAGCTTCATGTTTTTCTTAAAATATTTAACTTTTATTTTATTTTCGATATAATGAAATCCAAAAAAAAAGTAAGTTATAACCCAGCAATTACACAAGATAGAAACAACATTTGAAACTTGAGTAACTATAATGGGACATAAAAAGTTGGTGCTATTAAAGGTACACCAGCTATACGACTCGTATAGCACCGTTATGGGTTGTATAGCTCAAAAATCAAAGCGACAATGTCCAAACATGTCATATCAGCAACATCTGACCCGTATTGTGCCTCATAGCCTCTATACGGGTCGTATTATGCCTCGTATAGAAGAGGGTGTCTGGATAACATGTTGGTGGCGCCCTAAAAGGTTTGAGAGAATAAAACATATGGAAAACTTGGTGAAGTTTTCCCTATAAAAGTATACAAATTCTGATGACCGTGCCCCGGAGAAATCAATTGGCGTTTGGGATGACAAAACACAAATTGGAATCAAAATTGAATATGATTTAAGATGATTACGATGATATAGATGAAAGAAGAAGCTAAAATGGTGGAATAGCGGTTCCAATAGGAGTCGACGAGTGGCGCCACCAGTAACGGCACCATTGACGTAAAACCGGTCCAGCTGTTGACGGTTTGGGCGGCGGAGGAGCTGGTCATCTGCATCACTTCCGTAAGATAAATCACAAGGTTTGACCCCACCCCTTTGAATACGAACCGTTCGATCCCAGCAATCACTGTCAACATACAAGCATATATATATATATATATATAAATCAGAATCAGAAAGAATGATTATTAATTTACAGATTGGTGATGGAAATTGGTACCTATTAGAAGTACACAGGGTTTGTTAAGTGCCCGAAATCTTCTCTCTCCAGCCATTGTTGATTTTGTTGTGATGGAAATTGTTTGTAATGGGAGGTGATTGGAGAGTCATACAAGGCACGAATGCTTGAAATTTAATGTTGTTGGAGAGACAAAAGTTGAACTAATGGACACACGAGGCAAGTCACTTACAAAACTAAAGGCAAAAAAGAAGCTAATCCATGAGTTGAGAATGTCGTCACATTTCTCATACGACAGGAACATGTATAATTAGCCTCTGATAAGATTTTGTTCTGAATCAAAGAACCTCTCCTCCTGCTCTATGAGTAGGGGTGTTCACCAGTGGCGGATCCAGGAATTTTTTTCAGGGGGTTCACTCTATGTTTTTTAAGGGGTTCACCTCAGTGTTTTTACATACCGTTATATATAAATTTCGAAACTCGGGGGGTTCGTGAACCCCCTCGGCTCTTACTAAGTCCGCCCCTGGTGTTCACGATCCGATTAAAAAATATAAAGTTTTATAATTACTTTGTGTAATTAAAGTTACTTTTTTATAGATAAGTTTCAGGTTAATCCAATCTTTATTAAAAGTTACTGGTTTTAAAAGCATGATTCTTGACGATTTTGGATAAAATCCTAGGGTTAAAAGCATGATCACAAACTATTGCTATGTATATTGCTTTCGGAAAAGGTAGAAAACAGGGGTTTTAGAAATGAGATTAATTAAGGAAAATAGCTGTTAATGGTTGGATGTCATGATCCATTTAATCACCAAACTATTTAAAGTGTGGTAAGTAAAATGCCAAATATTGACACAAAGCGTGGCTCCTCGTACAAGAATTAGCTAGAGAAAAATGACAAAAATAAACGTTTAATTTTCATAACCAATTTTAACGTAATATCTTGGTATGTTCAACTAAATTAACAAAACACAACTCCCAAAGGGAAATTACATAGAGATAGAAGGCAAACGGGTAACAAGCTGCGCCGCCAAACCCTTTTTGAATAGCAAAACCAAGTCTTTTAAAAACTACATCTACAGATCTTGGGGTCATAACATTACTATGCATGACCCGCTGTACTCGGTTAAGTAACTCCACGGCCTCTGGTGCAAGGAAACCAAAAGTGTCAAAACCAATTTTAGATAGAGAATTACATAAACATTTGTACGTAGCGTCAGATACAGTCCAGAAACAGAGAAAGTTATACGATTACAGAATTCCATTATATAAAATATGATATATGCTACACGTTTTCCATTTGTGTCTGTATAAATCACGAGTTTAGTTAAGTGATGCTACTTTTGGAAATGAAACAGTTTGTGATTTAAAAATATTATTTGAATGCTGTAAAAAGAGATGTAGTTTTATGAATGTTTATTAAAAAAAAACCATATGATAAAGAGAAATATTGATATGCTAGAGACTTATCGATGCATGAATGCATGGAAAGTTATAGAACAAAATCATATACATGCAATTCCCACGTGGTCAGTGGAACGGTCGAGCTACTTCCACGCATCCACATAAGCCCATTGAGTGTCCACTACACTACCACCTTTTGCATCAACTTGGTTTTACGGATTTAATACTTTTTTTTATTGTTTTGTATTTATAAAAAAATATTTTATATATCGAATCAAAATGAAAGCAAATAATAAAACTTGGAATTTGTTTGCTAATCGATTAAAGTTGTAAAGAAAAATTTGTTTTTAATAATCTAAACTATGACTAATTGGCTGATAATAATACAAACTAACAGTTTGACTGGTGATAATCTCAACTTTCACTTTTGTTGTCAATAGCAGTCTCAGTAACATAATTATCATAGATTTACACCTATTTTTGCTCAAAATGACGATTTTAAGTGAAATAAAGAAAAATTGGAAGTTCTAAATGGAAAAACTAATGTGATTGCTTGAAATTTTTTTATGTTCGGCCCTATAAAATTGAAGCATCTAAAAATAGTAAATCCTTAAAAAAAATTCTTAGATCCGCCACTGCTAATTATAATATCAACAAACAAATTATTGAAAAAATGCTCTGTATGGATTTATGCTCTAGATGATATAATTAATAATAAAAAGTCCACGTTATTTAAACGTATTGACATATAACAAGTAAAATGTGAATATGTGGTATCTAACTGATAATAAATCGTCCGAGAAAACTCAATTATCCTATAATATCTATATGTTGTCGTTAAAAAAAACTGATAACAAATCAGATCTATAATTATGCTTATTAACATATAACTAGTTTTGGTGATTCTGACAAGATTTCCTAGTTCATCGTGCTAAACTTATTAGTATTAAATTTTAAGATTGAATTATAGTCTTTTAGAGATCATAGCACGTTTTCTTTTAAAGATCAGATAAGACTATTTTTGAAATTAATAACGTGTTTAAAGTCTCTTCTCTTTAAACTTTGTTTTCCTCTTCAAGCATCTCCATATTTATTATGTTATAACATTGGTGTATGTCACCTATGTGTTTGTCAATCTATATACTTCATGCTCGTATGAAAAACATTGAGATTTACTTTCACTTTAAACAAGAAAAGGTTACATAAAGACGAGTTACATGTTCAATTGGTTAATCTTAACAAAAGATCAACTTGTTTTTTTTAACGGCAGTGTTATCGGGCTCTGTGGCATGCCTCTTCATAGCCCAGGTATATATCCGATCCATACCTCAGACGGAATTACAACCGTCCATTATTAGTTTGACGCTCGAGGATGGCGCTAACCGTTCCGGGAGGAAACCGACTGGCTCGTAAAACATGACTTGCCCAGGAGAAATGGCAACAAGATTTGAACCCATGGCCTATTTTTAGCCAAAGCCTTAAATAAACCATGGAGTGCCGCTGGGACAAGCCAAAAAAAAAATTCTACCTTGTTAATATTTCCACTTTACAAAAACAACTTATACAACCAAATTAAAAAATTGAACTACCTTTATATATAGTAAACTAAATATGAAAGGGATGGAAATTAAAGTTTGGCGATATGGTAAATGTCGACACTATAACATGTCAAATTAATGTATATATTCTATTTTAATGTATAATGATATATATGGTACATTTCTACTAATAAGTGGTTTTTCACTAATAAATCTTAAGAAGTGGGTCAAACGAACTTCGATTGAGCTCATTCCAGCGGCGTTGGAACCGTCTCATCGAACCCTAACCCGGAACCAAAAACCTAAACCTCCCTCCACCCGCACCCCCCAAAACCTAAACCCCCTCCAACCCCACCCCGAAAAGCCTAAAACCACCACCCCATCCCCCAAAAACCTAAACCCCCATCCCCCCCCCCCCAAAACCTAAACCCACCCCTAAAAACCTAAACCCCCTACCCCAAAAAAAAACCTAAACCGTAAAATCTAAACCCTAAGGCTAAACCATAAGGCTAAAACCCTAAAATTCAAACGTAAAATCTAAACCTTAAAAGTTAAACCATAAAATCTAATATGGTAGAGTTCGATGAGACGGTTCCAATGCCGCTGAAATTAGCTCAATAGGAGTTCGTTTGATATCGTTTCTTAAGGTTTTTGTCGTTTCTTAGATTTCTTATCGAAAAACTACTTCTTATTTGAACCTCCCCTATGATATATAAAACTACCTATAATGTTTCACCCAATATGTCCATTAACATTCATAATGTAAAAAACATGGGTGATTCGTGCATTTCTGATGACCGGGATTCTCTGATAATCATGAGAGTTCATTTTCAGATTGAATTATTTCGAGTGTACACGAATATTCAATCGGATAAGAATCAGATATTTTAAGAACTAAAATGTGAAAGATTGTTAAGAATTCCGTATATAGGGGTAAAACGATGCAATGATTCGTCATGACGGTTATTGGTTGAAAACAGCCATAACTGAGAACCGTTTAGAAATTAACTGTTGTTTCAGTTTACTCCGGAAGACCAACTTGGTCCGGATGACCAAATCTACTACGGAGGAACAAATCTAACCCTAGCCAGGGGTGTTGCCCCTTGGACCCCACTAGGTGTTGCCGCCCCTAGGACCCTGATAACCAGGGGTGTTGCCCGTTAGACCCCACTAGGGGTTGCCGCCCCTAGGAACCTGCTAACCAGGGGCGTTGCCGCCTCTAGGACCTTGCTAACCAAGGGCGCTGCCCCCAAACACCCATTGTTCAGTGGGCTTTGCCTCTTGATACAACAAGGTGTCTTTAGCAATATAAATCATAAGATCATCAAACAAGCTAGTGTATACTCCACACTTACTAACTTGTTTGATGTTTTATTTGTAAGACACGATTTAATATGTGGCTCTTATAATCATTTATCTAATTATTAAATGATCAAATATAATTATTTATTAATTAATTATCCTATGGCTAGTAATTAGTTGATGGACCTAATTACTCTTAATGGGCCATTAATGGGTTTTTCCTTGGGTGTACATATAAATAGAGAGATTATTAGAGGGAATTGACTAATGATCATTCAATTACCATCACCACTAAATCGTCCCTCTCTCTCTCCAAAACCGTGAGCTCTAACGAACTCACCTAATACCATCCTAATCGTACACCCTAAACGGGAACCCGATCCAGATCAGAGATCGTGACGTCTTCCCTATCATCGGTGAACTTAGCAGATATGTTTATATTATTGTTTTCCATTATATAGTTAAAAGAATTGATCAACATTATTATGATTTTTCATTTGATCATTAAGTAAACCCAATTACATAAAATAGCTAGATGACACCACCATAGGCCATCATCCAAACACGACCACCCACCACCACAAATCACCACCCTATTTTAAAATAAATAAATTAGTCCATATTTTCCATTAAGTCTAAGGAAATTAAGATACGATGTTTTTCCTTGTCCCACATAAAAGTAAAAGTTATGTAAAACTACAAGAGGGTTTATAAGTGAGTAGCATCATATCACTAGTATAGAAAAATCATTGATGCCTCATCATTTCATCCGATTTATCATCACATCAACACGACGTTTATAAGATTTTTACACATCGTGCTTCATTGTAAATTCTAAATCTATCAATAACCCAAAGCACGTGTGTGTTTGGACGGTAAATACGAAATTAGTTTAAGAACAAAGAACACTTACCTTTAAGGTAATAAGTAATTTTAACCCATTGTTTGAGCCATAAACACGAATCCCAAATCAACAATTATATCATGTGTAGCTAAATGATTAATTTATCATGTCTGAAACTTCAAACTATTAGCATAATATATTTGTATTTATTATATATACTAGCTTAGAACCTGTGTAATACACACGGGGTGAAAAATATCAATACATAAAATTTTTAAATCTTTATGTATATATTTTACGAGTGTAAAAATGTATTACATATATTAAGGATAGAAAACAAAATTCAAAATATGTAAAAATTAATATATAATTGGGTTTCGAAAATATGTCAACTACTATTTAATGTAACTTGACTTTCATTTACTATTTGATTGAAAATAAAAGTTATATAATTGGATTTCAAAATTTTTTATAATAAGTGATAATTTAAAACAAATGTGTTTTATTAATATAATTAGTACTTTATTTAAAAATATATTGTTATTAAAAGGTATTAAAAACAAATGTGTATTTAATAAGAGAGAGAGGCGGGAAAATAATGATAACAATGAATATGAAGGCAACACGTGACATTAAAAACATTTATTTATTAAATAGTATATAGATTCTGTACATTATTAGTCCATATCTTTAGGTGATTTCCTTTGTATTCTCTTCTCTATACAAGGAGGATTATTGTAACTGTTTGAGGCATTCAGTAAAATATACAAAGAATTTTATGGTATCAGAACCATAAAAATCCTCCTCCACGTTAAACCCTAGCCGCCAATCTCGAAGCCATGGCAGGCGACTCAGGTTCAGCCCCCTCCCCGACAGCAGAACACAAATCACTTCATTCTTTGTATTTCGTCTCTAACATCCAGAACATGGTATGAGTCTTGGATGTACTCGTCTTAGAGTGAAGCTATTTAAGTTTCACTGCAAGAGTTACAAAGTTCTACACCACATATATGGAACATCACCAACAAAGAGGGGCCCAACTTACGAGTCTTGGGTCGAGATTGATGCCATGGTCCTCCAATTGATATATGGCACGCTCTCAGATGATTTGCTTGTACGTGTTCTAGACACCGACTCTACTACGAGACGTGCCTGTGAGAAACTTCAAACGATTTTCATCAGCAACAAAATGTGACGAGCCTCAACTCTAGAGCACGATTTCACGAACTTGACTTTGTCTGCGTGCTCCTCTATTGAAGATTACTACCAAAGACTAAAAGATCTTGCAGAACAGTTTGGAGATGTTGATTATCTTGTCAGTGCACCTAGACTCGTCCTTTAATTGGTGCGAGGCCTGCCACAAGAATATGATGTCGTAGCCCATCAAGTGACTACATGGGACAACGCAAGGAATATGATACAGCTTGAACAACAACGTCAGAATGCCCGACATAATGCATCTCAGGCAGAGATTTTGGCAACTCAAAACAACCCTGCAAGTGCAAACCCTCATCCCAACCCCGGTCCCTATTCTGCTAATACAAACTCTTAATATTTTATGATCATTATACCTTTATTTTTAGCACATACTAAACTTATCATAATTACCTATTTATCGTCAAATTCTTATACACGAACTCATTATATCAAATCTTTTTTTTTTCTTTTTTATCATCGAGTACATTAAAAGCAATCCAATATCATGTTTTTATAGGATAGCAAAACAAAATAAAACAAAAAAGAACACATGAAGAAGAGACGACTCAATTCACAAATCTGTTCATTCAAACAGTACGCATGAGCAAAACAAAAACAAGTATATTTGGAGGCCAAATAAATTTGATATTATAAAGTTTAATTAGATATATATAAAATATTAAAATTCATATTAAGTGGATGTTATTTAATTAATATGCTATTTTTACAGGTACGTTTACTACATGACATGACATATTATTTTAACTGTAACATATACGACGATTATGTTATTATTTACCAGTTCTCTTTGGAATTCTCATTATATTTATTAAACATACATATATTTGTCTCATGCAGTTCTTATGGTTCTTTACATAAAATTGATTATATATTAAACATACTCCTGTTTTTCTAACTAATAAGAAAAACTCTCTTCTTCCTAAATCTCCTAAATCTAACATATTTTATTTCTTTCTTTTTTAAATTACAAACCCATTACGACTAATAATCCTCTATATTTCATAGGTTACGTGTTTAAATTCTCTTTGCCTTCAGTATTTTTTTTTAAATTTGATACCGTAAAATGACAATTCTTTGGCTCTAGAAAAGGAAAAAAGATAAAGAGGTTTTTAAATAACTTTAATATAACATCAAACTTTTATTTTGAATTATTCGTCACACACGCAAGCGCTCACTTGTTTCTTTCTAAATGAACTCAAACACCCTGTTTCCTTTTTTTTAAAGGCAAATTTCTTTAAACTTATGAGAGTGATACTTGAACCTATGACCACATTGGTGTTTTAAGAGGATTTTCCTATGGGAGTGAGACTTGAACGCATTTCCTTTTAGTTCAATAAGCTAAGCTTTTAAACAATGACAATTACACCCTCAAGTTCGTCTTCTATAATCTCGTATATAATTTTGATTTTTAATACTCTATTTCACAATAAATCTATACATTTAAGCCAACACAAAATATTTACGAAATTTATCATATTTCATTAAATAACTATTTCAAATAAAATGTAGAGTTAATTACACAGATGGTCCCTGTGGTTTGAACAAATTCTGATTTGGTCCCTAACTTTAAGAAATTACGGCTTTGATCCAAAAAACTTTCAATTTGTTACACTGATGGTCCCTAGAATGGATAGATGTTAATTTTTTCAGTTAAGTGAATGTGAAAATACTAAAATACCCCTCTTTTAAAAAAGAAAATAATAATAAAAACAAAAACAAATTACATATTAAAAACATCGGACCCACCCCACCTCATTCTTCTCCGGCTAGCTTTTTCTTTTTTCGGTCACGTTTTTTCCGGCAACGTTTTCCGTTCACATCTTTCCCAATTTAAAACCATTTTGGGGGTTATACAACTTTAAATATACTTATTTAAGCTTCCATTTGCCATAAAACCGTAAACCGATTATTCACCTTTCTTGACCAACCAAACAACTGGACCAAATTACGGCACCGGAGACACATAAGCAGTGAAATCCCGGTGCCAGAGACACATAAACAGTGAAATCTAATCTTCCATTTGACATGGATTGGTGGTATACATTAAGTCACAAGTGAAATTAATACTCTAGGAGGAGAACATCTAATCACAAATGAATCAAAGAGGAGAGAAAAGCTACAACGGGAAGGTGAGAGAGAGAGGGGGGGCTGGAGAGCGAGATGGTGTCGCTAGCTGGTGGAGTGCTTACGGAGGTGTCGATCGTCTGCAGATTGTGAACCAGGGAAGATGTTGTTCTTGCTTGAAAATAGCCACCATCCAGATCTGGAAAACGATGTCGTCGCATGATGATGTACGAACCGGCGGTCAGACCACCACCAAGCCAGTGCGTTGGAACATCAAATTTGAAAAATGTGACATGTGAAATGGACATCTCCTCCCTTTCTCTTCAAATTTTTGATCAAAACGCACACCTCCGGCGACGCTTCCTGAATGGCAAACTTGTAAGACACCGTTTTAATATATGGCTCTTATAATCATTTATCTAATTATTAAATGATCAATTGATTTATTTATTTATTTATTTAAGAACTCATCAACATGTGGTATCAGAGCGTATGTTGATTAATCAGTTCTTGGTTCATTCCCTAAACTAGAATTAAAGTCGGAGAACAAAAGTTTTGATAAAACCCTAAAAAAATGTTTTATTTTTTATGTTTTCGGATATGGTCTTAGTACCACGTTTCCATATTATACGTTTTGATCTCATAAATTTCAAGATCCATTAAGTTTTCGAAATCTGTTAAAAATAATGTTTCAAGATTTCGATTCGAAGCTTAAATCTGATAATATTGAAGAATAGTTTCTCTAATGTTCATAAAACTGTTCTTCGTGTTCATCATAAGATTCGATGAAATCCCCTAATTTTGGGATATATTAGGATTTTGATTCTGTTTATAAAATCGTGTAACATTATCTTGAATTTCGCAATAAAATATTAATTTTTTATTATTTTAAAATTGTGAACTGATAAAATTTTGGATATACTAAACATCTAAAAGATTTTCGAAATCAGAATATATTCAAAATCCCTTAGTTTTCGCACATGCCTTATCAGGTGTAAAGATCACGGTTTATAGTTCATGGGTCTTATAGTTCACGGGTATTTAATAGTTCACGGGTATCTTATAGTTCACGGGTTTAATAGTTCACGGGTCTTGAAGTTCACGGGTTTAATAGTTCAGGGGGTCTTGAAGTTCACGGGTTTAAGTTCGCGGGTATTTTGCCGTGAACCTAACATATTCCCGTAAACCTCTATTTTCCTGTGAATCTAACATATTCTCGTAAACCTATATTTTCCCGTGAACCTAACATATTCCCGAGAACTTAATGTTTTCCTGTGAACCTTAACTCTTCCTGAGAACATTCTTGAAGACGTGAACCTAGCCTAATATGTGCCTAAAATTTCCCTCGGGGCTCCGTGCTAACAGGGAGGTTTGCTATTAATTAATGTTTTTGTTTTGTTAAACCTTAAATTGAAATGTTTTACGAAACCTTAAAACTTACTTGAATAACACATAAAAGTTTCACTTCTGCTTAAAACTGATGTGATGCATGTGTAAATTTATTCAAGTCTAATTAAGCATTCTCACTTAGTGCATATCTTAATATTAACTAATTGTTTTGTTAAGACCTTAAAACCTTATGCTTTACAAAACCTTAAATTAGAAAACATGATTAACTTAAATAACATCTAAAGTTTCATTTCTGCCCAAATGTGATGTGTCACGCTCGTAAAGTTATTTAACTCTAATTAAGCACTAGTTCGCCTAAAATACATAAATGTTTCTACTTCTGTCCAAAGGTGATGTGTTACATTTGTGTTTCGCGAACCTAATTATGTGCATACTAAACAAATGTATCACTTCTGCCCAAAGGTGATGTGTTACATTCTTATTGCACATACTTACTATTTAAACTTAAATTGTTCATAATGCTTAAACTTGGTCATTAACCAAAGTGAACGCCCGTTGTTTAAGTAGAACCTAATTAATCTATTAGTTTGGCGTTATAATAGATTTTATCACATCTTCATAAAATAATTGTTCTTAAGTAGAACCTTATTTAATTTGTTATTTATGTCTGCCTTAGATTATTACCCCATAGATCACTCTAAGTTCTTCTTTAGCTATTTGTATCTTATTTTCACTCTAGCTTCTAAGATGAGTTTTGCTTAATTAAGGGTTTCCATAAATATTTGCTTTTATTGAGTCTTGATTATCCCTTAAAACATGACACTCCTGCTACTCTTTCTGATAAAAGTACTACTGAAGAAAATTAGAGCATAAGAAATAGGATAAGTCAAACACAATGTCTCGTATGGTAATCAAGAACTAATTTCATGATTGCTATCAGGGGAGCTATTCCAGATTCTGAATTTCCTAAGACTAATCTATTCTCTGTGGAAATAGAAGAATCAAAATAATTCCTAAGACACATGCAAACATTCTAATTCTAAATAAAAGGTTAAGTGGCATCCATAAACACATCATAATATACACTGTCATGACTCATAAACTAAGGGCTTATACATGGAAATTAGTGAAGTTTTTTCAGCGCGTACATAATAATCTTTACACTAGTACGATTAGTTGCCTTAAAAATCAACTATAACACTCAGAAGTACCAAAGGAAAATGAGTGTATTAATAGCAACATACATACTGGAAAAGGAACGCCTAAAACAGAAAATCAGATGTTATTCACCTCACTACCACTAAACCTAAAAAGAGGAAGAAAAGTTAGTATAGAGAGGATAGTTCTAGGGTCCAGAAACAAAATACAAGTACTGCTTCTAGCTCTAAGTTATCTAAGGAGAAGTCTCACTGCAAAACTATGCCATTATACTAGGCATAAGCAATGAGACCATCCATAAGCCAAGGGACTAGCTGGCTAAGATAAGGTAGTTACTAATTAATGATTTTTAAGTCCGCTAATATTAATATTCCAATCAACACATGATGCGTTGAGTCTACTTCTATACGTTTCCTTTCTAGAATTCAACTAATAATTAAGATGAGAACTTAGTGGTGGATTTAAATGTTAAGGCTACATAGAACCATGAAATAACTAATCTTTGTATTAGGCTTTATGATACCTTACATATTCTGGAGAATACTTGGAATTTAGTATCAATAATAAAACTACACTTTGACTGTTACGAGGTTTGCATGGCCAAAACAAAGTCGTCATTAACTTAAACTCTCATATTATTGGTTATCATTATCTGGATAGAAACCTTTATGACATAAAACTAGCTGATACAATAAACTTTCACAACTTTTGTTATCATGAAAATGAAAATTTAACAAAAGATAAATGAGACCTATGCACTTCATCCATTAAGACCAAATTTTATGAGAAATCATGACCAAGTCAATGCGGGATGAATTGTTATCATATCTCATTCTCAGTGACTTTAAATCATATGTTAAATGCCCAAAATATCAAATGGCTAAGGGAATAAATAAGGGTCCACCATAAGTTATCTGAAATGGAATATTCAGACATAATTCATTTATCATTTAGAAGAATATTTACTTGTATCTAATCTGTTTCCTACGGCCCAAAGCTTTAAAGATATCAATTCATATATACTTAATAAAATTCCTTCTAAATTTGTCTATAAAATTTCTTATGAAATTTTGGACGATAAGGAAATCAAGTCTAAAATATATGAAAGGTTCCCACGTCACGCGAAACGTTGAAACTTGTCATGTGTAGTTCCTAGAGACCTCAAAGATCAGTGGGAGCACCAAGTGTCCTAACTATAGCTTGCGAAAGTTGCAAGAGCTGGGGGACTGGCAAATTGATCTTACCTCAAATTATACCTCTTGTACACGACACTGCTCTATCACAACTTATCTCCTTAGAATCTAATGATGCTCCTAACAAAGTCTCATATATGCTAATATGTGGGCAAACTTAGATTCCTCACCAAAACTAAAGTAATCCTCAACAAGAGAAACTAACATAAACATCATTAAGTTGTTTCTCTATTGTAATCTATTGGTCTTCCAATGTTAGATACAATGTTGACCCTAAGCATGTTGAATTACTTAAAATTTCTAAGGTCAATGGGAGTAGTAAAAGTCCTTATCATGACTTGCTAGGAGTACAAGAGGCGGGGGGGACTCGTTAAATTTAACTCCGTGTTTAACTCCAATTACACCTCTTGTACACCATACTGCATCAACTCCTACACACTTAGAAACTAATGTTGCTCCCAATATACCTAAAAATGAAAGTACCTAATCAAAAGCTAATGTATAAACGTGAAACTCCTAATAAACCCAATAAACAACTCAGGAGGTCATCTAAATCTAAAAGGACTACTAACTTTGCTGATTATGTATTGATCGATGTCGTTAGGTCGGTCAAAAACAATCTTTAAACACTTAACTAGTAAGGGTAAGAAGAGTATCGTATCCACAAGGAATCAGTGGTTAGTGAAATTGCTTAGTTTGATAATTAGAATGAAAACACAGATCAAATAAAAATTCAACCTCCTCCAAACTTCAGGTTCTAGGTTTCACATAAAACTCAGTTGTTCAATTGGACACCACATAGACATAGTGTTAGAAAATCAGTTAAAATAGTAGATGAAGACAGGTTGTTGTCAGCAAACCTATACAACCAGTTTTGTCATAAACCAATATAATTCAACTAACCAATTTATAAGTGCCAAATTTATCCCCTTTAGTCACCCAACCCTGCTACTAGGTTTTGTCATCAACCGAACAAGATTGTAAACGAGAAACTCAAAGCATCACATAAATTGTTTATAATAACTAATACATCAATCCATCAAGTTTGTGTCAAAAACTAACAAGATCCAAAAACATAAACAACTGAATCAAAACATGAAACCTATATAAACCGTCCGTCCGAAGAAAGCCACATGTGATTTAGCCGCTCATAATACCTTGTGTCGAATTCCCAAGCCAACAATCTTCGTGATGCGTCAACTCCAGCCTTTAAAAGAGCCAAAGGGCTCTTCTCGGTTTCGGTGCCCTCTCAGTTCTCTTTGATTCTCCCTTGTTTCTTCGTGATATGTGACAGCAACCAAAGGGTTCTGTCACCCCCTGTCGTCTACTGCCTTTGGCTGCCTCCCTTTTCAAACTTGCGTGACCTACCCTCTTTTAGTCACAAAAGTTGACTCCAAAAGCTCTAAATGGCCCACAATGGCAGCCCATATTCTCACTCAAAAGAATTATTAATTATATGAACCATTTCTTTGATGTTTATACAACTGATTTTTCGTGGCCTGGCCCACAATTTTCTACTTTGTTGTAAATGATAACTCCACGTGAGTTTCATTTATTTCAATATGATTCTTATATGCATATTAGATTCATATATCATGACACCATTTTCTTTTTCTTTTTCTTTTCTTTCTAATTCATTTTCTCCTTTGTCAATTTATCAAAGTCTCGTCCATACGTTGTAAGCTCGGTTTTATTACATATTCTTCATTGTACCCTGAAATAGAAAACCGACTCAATGTAAATGGTTTCACATATAAGTAGGATTAAAAGCATATAATTATATACAATTAGCACGGGTTTATTAACCACTCATCACATCCCCACACTTATCTTTTTTTCATCCCGAAAAATATTTGCGATGGAATCATAATTGGGAACCTGCTTTTCACACTCATTCATTTATTCATTTCAAATATAATCACGCGCTAACTGTAACAATTGATATTTCTATCCGACTAAACCCAACCACCGACCCTAGAGCACCCGATTATGTGATCTATTATTCTATCTATTTCCAAGCCAACAGCCTATCTGTGGGTCTCATACTCAGAAAGCTACGATTTAGCCTAATTCCATCTCAAGGTCATGTTTAGGCCCGGGTTAAACCATATAGATTTCCCACCATTATAAACACCAATTTATATGTTTTTAAAAATTATGGAATTATGGATCGATGGGTGCATGTTTTTAGCTTTTATTATTATTTTATGAATGAACCTAACCCAGTGGTGTTTCAATCACGCTGGAACACGATATATGACACGTAGGCTGCAGTTCTTAAGCAATGAAATTCATAAGCTTCGGAATAGGGGTGTATCCTTCAAGTCGTCATCCCGAAGGGAAACACATAAACCTAACTTAGTCATCCAAACTTATTGATCACCTAAGTCCCGCCCATGGGTGTATCCTCCAAGTCACCATCCCGAAGGGAAACACGTAGGCGAAACTCAAGCTTTCAATTGATTTAATTAAGCTCATGCAAGATGGATTATGGAATGCGGTCGCCACCAACTTTTGGATTTATTTTCATAAAAATGAAGCAGTGGGCCAAATAATTTTAAAAACTTATAATTTTTTGTTTATAAAGGTACCTATCACCCTATGTTGACAGTTTCGACCTTACCGATACCCCTAATATGAGAACTCACAAGATATTCTGAATTAATTATTCATTTAAACCTAGATACACTATCAGGATATTTAAGCTCTTAAGTCGGTTAGGCCTACCAAAACATTACAAATCAGACGCGCTTTCTATTCTTTATTTTTTTATTTCAATTCACAAACAGTTTCCAATTCTACCTATCATTTTCCATTTATTTGCAAAAATTCTAATTCAAGGACATTTTTGAAATTTTTTTAATTTTTATGGATATTATTTTGACTCAAAATACAGAGTCAGTCTCCCCTCCCCACACTTAAACACTACATTGTCCTCAATGTAGGATGAGAGATTATGCAAATATATAAAAAAAATAAAATAAATAAATAAACAAAACTATACAGAGAATTGGAAAGGACTTAGCTGGTTTCGAACTGTAACTGTCTTCAATCCAACCTCACACGATCGTATAGCATTTCCTTCGTGATCGTATTCAAAATCTGCTATTGGGTTGCTTTTTACATGAATACGAAGCTCGAACATCACCACCCGAATGGAGATTGAGTACGGGAGGATCAATCTAAACCTGCAAAGTTAAACTCGAACAAACCTAAGAGCATCAAATTGACTCGATATATATAACCAACAACATAAAACCGGCTCGATAAAAACCGAACATATTCAATTGTACCAAATTCACTTGAAAACCTATGAAACTTCCCCACACTTGGCCGGCTCGCACACAAAAACACAAAAAATAAATAAATCAAACAAAGTCCTAACTCACTTTCGTAGGAATCACGAATGCATTTAGCATATGCATCAAGCCTTTTAAACCCCACGGTAGCCCGAGTGGATGAGTTGAGTCTCGTGAGGGTTTCTATTAAACACACCCGCAAAGTTCATTTAACTAGACATGAATGTAAAACATACCTTAGGCTACCTCCTAAGAGTGCTAAGTTTAACGTCCTCAGCCAGACGCAGTGTACCTTACTTAGGTCATAGTGGTCGGGTGGGATGCTTGCAGTCCTCCTTCCCCGCACTCAAGTTCCTCTCATCATCAAATTTTCTCCAAGCCTTCATAAACAAAGAAAAGAGTTCTTGATCTACATCATGAACTCGCGGTTTCTTCCCTTTCCGCCTTCTCTTTCTGACCCGTTTAGTTCTTCCACTGTCTGGCGTTTCACCATCCTTCTGCTCAGCTAACCTATCATTTACAAAACAAGCATTTTCGACTGTGTGATTCACCTTTTCAGGTGATCCACACTTGTTAGCTTTCGGGTTTGCTAAGTTTGAAAATATTTTAAGACTCATTTTCTGAGCCCCAAACCTCATCCTTATCGTTCCCTCAGCACAGTTAATATTTGCCTGAGCAGTGGCCAAGAACGGTCTACCCAAAATAATAGTTGGTTCTGTGTTTTTCACACAATCCAACACCAAGAAATCCACTGGGTAGTAAAACTCCCTTACCTTCACAATCACATCCTTTACAATCCCCCTAGGATGTGCGGGAGTCTGATTAGCCAACACCACGATGGTGTTAACTCTCTGTAATGGACCAAAATCATGCTGATCATACAGACTCCCTGGAATTATACTCACAGATGCTCCAAGATCCAGCAATGCTCTATCCAGTTTAATTTCACCTATTTGTATAGAAATAATAGGTGTCCCTGGATCTTGGAGTTTTGGGGGAAAGGTACCCGTAAACAGAGCATTCACACTAGCACTTAGCTTTACCTGTTTGGGACATTTGTGCCGTCGTTTACGGGTACTCAAACCTTTCAAGCACTCAACACTATCAGGATTTTCTTTAAGTTCTTTCAAAAATGGTAGATTAATTTTATGATTTTCAAATTTCTCCCATCTTTCATCTTGTGTTGGATCCCGTTCACTTAAAACTGGTGGGAACAAAGCCGAAGGGAATGGAATTTTTAGAGATTTATTCACATTTTTATTTTTCAGATTATTTTGGGAAATTAAATCCTGATTATGGTCAGATTCAGACTCACTGTACTCCACCACTCTCTCTACTACCAGTGGTGGAGTATGTTCAACATCAGAAAAATCAGATGAGAGTTGAAGACTTACATCATTTAGGTGTGCACTGTTTGTGGTTTGGGAACTTGAGAACTGATGTGCACTGCAAGGCTTACCTACTTCTTTGATGATGCTTGCAACAATCCCAGTTAAGTGGGCAACAAGATCTATCACAGCTTGATGAGCTTTTGCCTGGCTCTGCTGTTGCTGTACCACTGCTTGTACCACTTTGGCCATCTCCTTCATATCTGACCGGATGACATCCAGTTCAGATTGATAGTTGTCTTATTCATGTGGCCTGCTCCGGTGGTGGTCTTGATTGTAATCTTCCTGATAGCTTGGATACTCAGGACCACCACCATGTTGATTGTATCTTGGGCAATCTTGTGCCCAGTGGCCAGTAATGCCACAATTACTACATGGCTCATAGTAGTATTAATCATCAATATAATTCATGTCCATGCCGACCTGCACAACTAACACACCGAAGTAGTTCTGAACGAAAAAATAAACAAAATAAAAATAAAAGCAAAAATAAGAAAAATCTTTTTGAGTTTTTGTTAAACAAAAAATAAAATAAAAATCAACTAAAGAACACTAAACTAAAGCAACAAAACTAAGCGCACCGATTCCCCGGCAACGGCACCATTTTGATCGATGTCGTTAGGTCGGTCAAAAACAATCTTTAAACACTTAACTAGTAAGGGTAAGAAGAGTATCGTATCCACAAGGAATCAGTGGTTAGTGAAATTGCTTAGTTTGATAATTAGAATGAAAACACAGATCAAATAAAAATTCAACCTCCTCCAAACTTCAGGTTCTAGGTTTCACATAAAACTCAGTTGTTCAATTGGACACCACATAGACATAGTGTTGGAAAATCAGTTAAAATAGTAGATGAAGACAGGTTGTTGTCAGCAAACCTATACAACCAGTTTTGTCATAAACCAATATAATTCAACTAACCAATTTATAAGTGCCAAATTTATCCCCTTTAGTCACTCAACCCTGCTACTAGGTTTTGTCATCAACCGAACAAGATTGTAAACGAGAAACTCAAAGCATCACATAAATTGTTTATAATAACTAATACATCAATCCATCAAGTTTGTGTCAAAAACTAACAAGATCCAAAAACATAAACAACTTAATCAAAACATGAAACCTATATAAACCGTCCGTCCGGAGGAAGCCACATGTGATTTAGCCGCTCATAATACCTTGTGTCGAATTCCCAAGCCAACAATCTTCGTGATGCGTCAACTCCGGCCTTTAAAAGAGCCAAAGGGCTCTTCTCGGTTTCGGTGCCCTCTCACTTCCCTTTGATTCTCCCTTGTTTCTTCGTGATATGTGACAGCAACCAAAGGGTTCTGTCACCCCCTGCCATCTACTGCCTTTGGCTGCCTCCCTTTTCAAACTTGCGTGACCTACCCTCTTTTAGTCACAAAAGTTGACTCCAAAAGCTCTAAATGGCCCACGATGGCAGCCCATATTCTCACTCAAAAGAATTATTATTAATTATATGAACCATTTCTTTGATGCTTATACAACTGATTTTTCATGGCCTGGCCCACAATTTTCTACTTTGTTGTAAATGATAACTCCACGTGAGTTTCATTTATTTCAATATGATTCTTATATGCATATTAGATTCATATATCATGACATCATTTTCTTTTTCTTTTTCTTTTTCTTTTCTTTCTAATTCATTTTCTCCTTTGTCAATTTATCAAAGTCTCGTCCATGCGTTGTAAGCTCGGTTTTATTACATATTCTTCATTGTACCCTGAAACAGAAAACCGACTCAATGTAAATGGTTTCACATATAAGTAGGATTAAAAGCATATAATTATATACAATTAGCACGGGTTTATTAACCACTCATCATGTATGCTACCTGACTGAAATGGATGCTGGAAAGTTTACCGATCCTACTTATTAAGCCATTAGCATCAACCAATCTTCTAAAAATAATAAAGCTATTATTAGTAAGCCTGACACCATGAATTAGAATAACATTTGGGATTTGGTAGAATTACCTAAAGGGTGTTCATGACTAAACTAAATCCAAATGGAAACGCACGACTGATTGCTAAAGGTTATACTCAAGAAGGAATAAATTATCAAAGAACCTTCTAACCTGTTTTACAAAAGTTTCCTTTGAGGATCATTACTTTTCTAGTAGCTTACAATAACTTAAGGCTACATTAGGTGGACATTAAAACAATTTTCCCTAACATTGACCTACCTGTTCATAAAATAACTTGAAAGTTCTAAAATGGAGGTTAAGAACACTTATTCTGTAAGTCAATTAAATCCACTTATGGGTTGATTGAAATCATAATGCAACTCTCTTCATCAACAACTAAGTGAATTTGTACACTTACCTCATGATGAGTGGGAGCAACTAATACAAACATGTCCTTATATAGATTATATTCTTTTGATAAGTATATGTTAAATGAGTCAAAGCATTGATTACTCATATTTTGACATGATGGATCTCGGAGATACCTCTTATGTGATAACTATCAAAATACACCAAGATATACCTAATGGGACATTAGCTTCATCCTTTAAGCTTTACACTAAGCGGATCCTTACACATATAACATTTAAATTGTTCTCCTTTAGAGGCTAATAGGATAAATAAAAATTATTTCCTTATGCTTCATTAATTAGAAGCCTTATGAAGGTTAAAGTCTATACTGGTTTAGATATTGTTCACATTGCTAAACACTAGACTAGTCTAGATTACTGTAAATCATTTAATATAATGTTGCAATATCTTTAACAAACGGGGGACTATAATTTAAAGAATAAGTGAAAACGGTTGACTACTCTTATTATGATTTTGTTGTATTCAAAGAAAATAAAATGTCAACTTCGGGGTATATCCTTATGTCAGCAGACGGACCTATCTCATGGAGGAGTCATAAGAAACTGTTAACAACAACCTAAGTTTCAATGACATAATATATTTCTGATCACAACATAGTTATCACTAAATATTGTTGGAAAATTTATCAGTGGACTCATAATTTAGTAACACCACATAAATACCATATCGAAGAGTTATTGTGATAAGTCAGCTACCCTTGCTTCTCGAACAGTAACAGTTCGAGCGAAGCTGCATTAAATTTCGATATGAAATTATTGTTCGCTAGTGAACAAGTAGAGGAAACTAAATCTTTGTATCGAATACATTCATAATATGCTAATGGATCCAAATAACTGAATGTTTATCACTCATAAGTCTTATGTAAGCGCTTATAATTGAGACAGGTTTACTAATACCATACATAATTACATATCATACTATGAATGATTAATTATTAAAATTTCTTCACTTATTTGAATTTGTTTGTCTCTAAATATGTTTATGCATGTGACACCCTAGAAAAAAAAATTTAGTTATTCTAATTTTCGGGACGAAAATTCTTTCAACTAGGGGATGATGTGATAATCCGACTTTTTAGGTTAACCCCGTTAACTATTCCGTTAAGTTTCCTATTAAAAACTTAACCCCGTTAACTAAATCTAACCCCAGGGACTGATTCGGTCACAAATTCAACTCAAAACTGCAAGGACTAATTGTGTAATTATGCCAAATTAAATAATTTGACTCCTCAAAGTCAAAATTGACAAATTGGTCTTCTGTTGACTTTTAGAAGTCAAAATCGAGGTTCTTTGGTTTCAAATTCGCGACTAATAACGGAAATGAATCGAATTCTGTAATTGATGAACATCTAAATGCCTTAATCGATCATCATTAAGCCTCAATCATACTCATTAATCGAATTAAACTCAAATAATGATAATTAAATTCATAACCGTCGACATTATCTCAAACGATCACCAAATTCGTCGAATTCTTGTATTCTTCTCACAAATTATTCACCTGCAAACCTTGTACGAGTCACTCAGAAGAATTCCCATACACCAGCCGCGCCGGAGAAGCAACCAGAAGCGTCGAGGATCAACCCACAGCCGTCGAACCCCGTTTTACTCGTGCACTGTCAATCCGACATCCAACAGGGTAATTGAAACATTCGTTTGATTCGTTTTATGCTTTAGAATGAAAGCCCTATCCTAATAAGGGCTTACATTATCGATTTAGTCATAATCCGATTCTAGGGTTCTTAAGAAATCGGATTTGGGGCTTTTGATTCTAGACTTGTTCTCAACGTAATTAAAGCATACCAGTAGTTTCGCAATACTCAGTTTAATGAAAACCCCATGTTAATTGAATCAAACAACATTCAATTTTACAAAATCGAATTCTGGAGTTCATGCGAAACCGTTTTAATCAAACTCTAACCTAGACACAATGTTAATCCAATCAAACTATATGGTTAGAATCGCCATAATCAATACTATGAAAGCCCTATGCTAATTCGAGTATGTAACATCGAATCAGTGATGAACCGATTCTAGGGTTCATCACATGGTGGGTTTAATCGAACCCTGGTCTAGACTCAACCTCAATCAAATTAACTTGTATGGTTAGATTCGTAATTCAGTCTTTGTTAAAAACCCCATAATTCCAATAAGTTTTAATATCGGATTTAATCGAATCGATATGTGTTCTTAACCTTGGATTTTCGACTCTGTTTAACTGAAATTAACATCCCGAATCGTAACCATTTTTACAATTGTTTGCATCATCAGTTTCGCAATCTTCTAAACAACAAAACCCCTGTAAATCCAAACCTTACTCGCGATCAGATTCGATGTTTGGGACGGGATTCGATCTGGGTATCTATGGGGAAGGAAATCGCGTTTGACCACGATGTTAAAAGAAATCATTCTCGGGTTTGTTTGCGATGACCCTAGCGGGCGTGATGGTTTGGACAGTGTGTGCGTGTGGGAGGGACCCGGGTTCGAGACCGGGCTCCCACGTCCATTTTTTTTGAAACAGTTTTCTGGAATATTAAATTAATATAAATCAACCTTATAATATTATATTATTATGTAAATGTATTTTAGCCCGAAAAACAACCCGTAGGCTCGGGTTTGAATTATTATCTGATTTCATAAATTGTACCCGCTTTTATAGTTTATACATTATTATTATTGTTAAGTAAAAATAATATATTTATATTATTTTTAAGCCGTAAACTCGTGTAAAATAATATGTTTATATTATTCTCAAATTATGACCCGGATTATTAAATAATATATATTTATATTATTTCAAATCATTTTATAACGCCGTGAATCAATCAAGACTAAATAATAATTAATTATATTATCCACTCATATATATATATATATCATTATTTGTGTCGTTCGTCACGTAAAGAAATTCCTAAACCCGTGGACACGTTCGTCCACTCTTTCTTATTAGAGCGGTTCTTTAAGACGCTTCTTTCCGTGTCACAGTCACAATTCTCATTATCGTTCCTAATTTATATGTTTATAATTTTAGGACATTCGTAGGTCTTTTGAGACTTACCCTCGTGGTTCCAACTTACTTCTAGTGTGAAACTACCTTCAACGCTAAGCAGGTGAGTTTTCACGGCCCCTTTTTACTGTTTTAACTTGGGGGAGAAAACATGCTTAACTACTTTTGAGATTTTGTATTTCGTATGATATCAATGTTAAAGCTAAGTGTAACACGCTATCACAGAAAGTCCTCATCTTATCGAACCGTTAATATGGATCTTAGCAAGGTAATATTTAGTAGTACTACTAGGTTTGACAAATCCCACCCGCGTTAGTCGCGCTAACTCGATTAGATATCGAACGGGTGAAATGTTAGCCTACTCACACCGCCAGTGTTGATAGACCTGGCAGGAGGCAATAAACAAACAGTCAGCTTCGGTTGCGAGCACTTGAGCTAAACATGAACATAGGTTAGCTACCTATAGATATGCATATGGAATGATCATAAATCTGGTAAACGCTTACTTATTTATTGAAACCTGTGAACTCACCAACCTCGTGTTGACACTTTTTATTACATGTTTTCTTAGGTCGCTAAGCTAAGACACAGGTGCACGTTAAGGCATGCATGGGATTCAACTGCTTTGATTGTGTCTATTTATGTTTGGTTGAATTATTCTATTGTACTTTGCTTTGTTTGGACTTTTGGACTTTTTGGGACTTTTGGACTTTGGTTTTGGGCGCGTGTATTTTGCGCATTTACTTTCTTTACGCTTCCGCATTGAACTCTGATTATTATGGTATTTTCATTTGAGTCCCATGTAGAGTCGTTCAAAGTAACTAATGTCTGAGATCCTGGTTAGTCACTTCCCAAAACGGTAAAACTCCGTTAGTTGAAATTTGGGGGTGTGACAATGCATGCCTAATAACATATAGACACTGATTATACAAATCAGCGTTGAAGGGCTTATTTGTCAACTTGATCCTAAGTTTACTTAAGACTTAAATTGGGATTGTAGTATGATTAATTGGAGTCTTGAGTTGGATACTGATTCAATAACTGTATTTCTCTGCTACAGTTTTGGTTTAAAACTAAAATGAGTATTAAATATGCGCAGACTTACTAATGCTCATAATAAATTATTACTAACCCAAGTGGGAGAATGTAAGACATGGTTTTAATATGTGGCTCTTATAATTATTTATCTAATTATTAAATGATTAATTTATTTATTTATTTATTTATTTATTATTAACCTATGACTAGTAATTAGTTGATGGGCCTAATTATTTTGATGGGCCATTAATGGGTTTCTCCTTGGGTTTACATATATATAGAGATATAATTAGAGGGAATAGACTAATGAATAATTCTATCACCACTAAGATATTCGTCCCTCTCTCTTCCATAACCATGAGTTCTTACGAACTCACCTTAGCCATCCTAACCGTACACCCTAAACGGGAACCGGTCTTCCTGTGGATCATGATGTCTTCCCTATCATAGGTTAGCTTATCAGGTATGATTATATTATTGTTTTCCATTATCATGTTCAAGAACTGATCAACAGAACTGATTACAGTAGCGGAGGGGAGATGTGAACTGAAGAAGGGGAAGGGGAGTGGTTGCAGTGGATGGCGGTGGTTGCGGTGACCGGGCGACAGGTTTGGTTGGGCAAATATTCGTCATGGAACTACATTTTAGAAGGATCGGAAACGATGGTGATTTGATAGTTAGGAAGGCTCCTCCGGTGGCTGTCGGCGATAGCACCGTGGTAGAGATCCTGGTCCGTTACACAGTTAGTGTGGTGGTGGTTTGTAGCCAAGTACAGAGATCTTCGATGAAGCTTCTAACATTTGAAGTAGACGGTGGGTGAAGGGGTTGGTTTGGTTGACCTGGAAGCAAGGGTTCCACTCCTTTATTAAATATTTATGTTTTATTTTTTATAATATTTTTAAAGGTATTTTGGTTTTTTCATAGCCACTTAACGGAAAATTTTAACCTCAATCCATTTTACGGACCATCGGTGAAAAAGCTGAAAGTTTCTTGAGCTCAAATTCACAATTTCTCAAATTTAGGGACTAAATCTGTAGTTTGATCAAACCACAAGGATCATTTGTGTAATTAGCTTCTAAAATGTAATATTAAAATCTTAGGACTCCCAACAAGTCGTAGTTAGTTTAAGCAAGCTAAAATAAACTACCATATGTATTTTTAATTGAAAAAACATGATTTTTGTGGTTCTAAATTTTGAAAAGTCAAGTGAGTTGGCATGACTAATACAATAACACCAATCAAAACATATGGTATCAAATGGTCAGAGTGGGGCCAGACAGATATGTTGTTGTCGAGTCACTTAACATTATAGAGCATCTTCAAAATATCAGGAATTTCTTTCTTAAGTTCTGGATACCATTATATTTCACATTTCTAAATACAATTATTCAACCATTTATTAGTTGGATACTATGTTTTACATAAACAATTTTGAATTTAATGTTTTTTATATAATCCTACGAAAGACATTCATGGACGATGGGTGGCAGTAAGGCCTCTGTCCTCGGGTGTCCATGGCATCAACCACATTCGTCCTATAGCCCGGTCCTTGCGGATGGTCATATAAAACTTTGATCACATATCTGGTTGGATTAATCAATACGTAACGCTGGTGGTGTAAACTAGAAGCGTGACTTTATAAAAGAGGGGATTGTGTGTTGGATTGTTGAAAGTTAAACTAAATTATAGTATTCTCTGTATTATTATTAAGTATATGGGTCAAAGTTGAAATGTTATAATTAGAAAGGGTTAAATATAATTAGGGGTCATTAAGGTGTGTTGGTGTTTACCCATGCATTGCGATGATTTGGAGACGCCGGTTTGATTAGATTATATGGGGTCGAATGTGAACAAATTGGGTGTATATGAAATCAACTTTGTGTTTCTCTATTCATCTTCAACTGAATTTCATTATCTGATTTCCAACAATTGGTATCAGAGTGGTTATATACTGTAACGAACCAAAATCCGGGTCTCGTTATAAATAAATATATTTCTAAATAAATATTATGTTGAAAATAATATTTTGAAATAAATTGAAACAAGCGGGTTTCAAGTTAGTAATGGGGTTAGGCTAGTTTTTAACTAGTTTTGGAAAGGAAATGGTGAAATGGAAGTTGAAGGACTAATTGTGTAAATGGGCAAAATCTGCCATATTGACTTGGAGAAGTCAAAATTGGTCATTTTGCATGCTTGGGTCGTTCTTGAGCAAGAGAGGAGAAAAAGGAGAAAATCCAATTTGAAGCCAAATCTTGCGTTTTAGGCTCGTTTTGAGAAGGTGTTGGCTTGCACATCAACCTTCTAACATCAAGTAAGTGTTAAACATCCTTTTGATTTCACTTTTGATGTGTTCTTGGTGGGTGTTGGGTGAAATCCGAAAATTTGGATGCATGTGGTAAATTGGTGTTAGATTGTTGATAATCTAACTTAACTAAAGTTAAAGAGTGATGATTAACATCCTAGAACCCTTGATTTTGATTATGAGAAGTTAGGGTTCATATGAGAAAAATTGGGGGTTTTTGTAAAATGAAGATAGAATGGTGATCTAGTGATGATTAAGTGTTTTTGGGATGTTAGACACTTGAACAAACACCAAATTAACTTAATAATAATTTTTGAAAGAAAGATTAGTGTTAAGGTTAAGATAATGAAACTCAAGTAGGTGAGTTTGTGGTGAAAGAGGGTGTTTGGTTATGAGTATAACCCAAACGGGTCAATTTGGGTTGGAAATGGGAATTTAGTTGTGAACCCAATTGTAATGTGATTTTGGTGTATGTTAGATTACTAAACTAGGTGAATGTGTTTAGGTAATCAAGTTGCAAAGCTAGAAGTCGGTACGGGACCTTCTAACCCGAAAGGTAAGTGCTTTAGCACTTACTTAGTTTTGATGATATGGTATTTGTATGCAATGTTGTATATATGATGTATATGGTTGCATAATTTGACATGTGGTATGAATGTAGATGGAAGTGTGTAAATGTTAGAATGTATGTAGTTATAGTATGTGTACTATAATGGATATGTGAATATGGAGTTATGGTCTAAGTACCATAATGGATAGAATGGATATGGAGTTATGGTCTATGAACCATAATGGATAGAATGGAAATGGAGTTATGGTCTAAGTACCATAATGGATAGAACGGTTATGGAGTTATGATCTCGTATCCTAAATGGATATGAAGTTATGGCCTACGTGCCATAATGGAAATGAAAATGTGATAATGAAACCCTTAATTGACTTATCGTATGCAAACGGGTCAAAGGGTCAAAAATGGGTGAAAGGTGTGAAATCAAGTTGTGAATACTTGATGTTATGTATAACATATTTCTATGATAATATGTTAGAGAATTGCAAGGAAATGAAACCTTAATTGACCAAATGTGTGCAAATGGGTCAAATGGGTCAAATGGGTGAAAGTGGTGAAAACAAGTATATATACTTGTTGTTTTGGTCATCTCAATACTAATGGTGTTATGTTAATGTGGATATGTAGGGAAAGCTCCGAAGTAGGTCAAGGTCAAGTCCATTGGCAAAAGAGGATTCTCGTATGCGTTATGGTGATCATTGGGTTTTTGTTTGAAAACCGTTTTTGACGTGTATTTTGGTTCACAAACAATGTTGTTTATGTTAATATATGTGATATGTATGTCTTTGGTCAAAACCCAGGTGTTGGGAGAGTTTTGGTGTTGTTGGGTGTGAAAAAGTTGGAAAAATGGTTAAGTATGAAAACCTGCAGGAAACTGAAACTCTCTGAGTTTTGAGTCCCTCGCGGTACGCGAGAGCCCTTAGAGGATTCTCTCGCGGTACGCGAGAGACCGGGTTTCCGGGTTTGCGTTTCTGAGACTCCCTCGCGGTACGCGAGGGAGGTGGCTAGTTTGTCTCGCGGTACGCGAGGAGTAAAAAAAAAAAAAAAAAAAAAAAAAAAAAAAAAAAAAAAAAAATTTCTGGGATTTAGTCTTCCGCGCGTTAAACTTTTGTTATTGAAAGTGGTGTGTTACAACTTGGTATCAGAGCAATGGTTTGAGGGATTTGGTGTGCGAGACACTAAACTCAAACCGGATGCTCTTGATATGGGGGGATGATACGAGAATCCAAGTAGGACTTGACTAAGACTCGGAGCTTGCTGAAATGAAAGGTTAGTAATGATTTGATAAAATGATAATATATATATATATGGTGTATGTATATATGTATGATGAATGTTGTTAAGGTGTTATGTGTGCCGAAACTTGTTTTGTGACTTGTTATATGGAGATGGTAATTACAATTGGGCATGGCGTACTATTAAACATGTCTGGCCAATATGTTTAATAAGATGAAATGTGCAAGAGACTTTATGATAACCATATAACAATGAACATTTGCAAGGATTAGGTGAAGGTGGTTATATATGTATGTATGTATATAGGTAGGTATATATATACTTAATGCATATAATAGTGAATGTGTAATGGATACCTAGGGTATTGAAAGTGAAAGGGTATTAAGGTGTTTGTGGTTCATTTCTCAGCTTAGAGATGGCAGAAGATGCAAGTAATGAACCGTTGGATCCACGGATTCAAGAGTTGATAAAAGAGGAGGTGGCCAAGGCCTTTGAGCAAGCCACAAATCTGTTGATGGAAGAGATGAGGGGGACTATTAAACTCTCTCTCGAGGAGATCTTGAAGGAGAAAGAAAAGGAACCTCAAGGTTGTACTCTGAAAGAGTTTATGGTGATCAAGCCCAAGGAGTATAATGGGCAGGTGGACCCGATTCTGAGCCACAGGTGGATTGTGGATATGGAGTCTAATTTTGAGACTACTAAATGTAAGCCCGAGGATAGGGTGATGTTCAGTGTGCCTTTGTTGACTGGAAGGGCAAAGGAGTGGTTGTTGAATCTCCGCAAGGAGAGAGGTGATTTGGGTGTGACCTCCATGACTTGGGAGGAGTTTAAGGCGGCTTTTCTGAAGTATCATTGCCCGCAAGCCGCAGTTGATAGGATGACTGAGGAGTTTCTCCTCATGAGGCAAAAGAATGAGTCAATAGATGAGTTGGCTGGGGTTTTCTTTGATCGCGCCAAGTTCTGTCCGGACGTGGTGTCGACTGAGAAGGCGAAGATTGACAGATTTTATGCTATGTTGACTGTGGAATTCAGAGATAGCATATCTCCATCTTCTTTCACCACACTTGTGGATTTAATAAACAGGTGTCGGGAAAGGGAAGTGGAGTTGAAGAGGCAAGAGGCTAGGGGAGAGAAAAGAAAAAGGGAAATTGTGGATCAAGTGGTGAGCAAGATAAAGGGCGGGAGCCCTAGTAAGAAGCCTTTTACCAAGTTCTCTTCTCGAGGATGCAAAGTTTGTGGGAAGGAGCATTATGGGGATTGTAAGAAGGGAACGTCAAATTGCTACAAGTGTGGGAAGCCGGGGCATATGGCAAATCAGTGTCCAAGCCAGATTCGTATATGCTATAATTGTTACAAGCCAGGACACCTTAGGGCGGATTGCCCGGATTTGAAGCAAGGTGGAAGCGAAAGAAAAGTTGAGATACCCAGGCCTAAGGGTAGAGCCTTCCACATATCTGCGGAGGAAGCAAAGAACGACTCGGAGGTGGTGTCAGGTACATTCAGGATTAACTCTTTACCTGCACTAGTTCTTTTCGATTCGGGGGCTAGTCGTTCGTTTGTGTCTTTGAAATTTGTTAAGCATTCTTCTTTTATAAGTAGCAAGTTAGACGAACCCTTAGAAATTGAGGCGGCAAACGATAAGAGCTTCCTAGTGTTTGATGTTTATAGGAATTGCAAATTAAAGGCGGGGGGTGAAACGTTCCATATTGATTTAATTCCTATGTCTATGGGGGATTTTGATGTTATTGTGGGGATGGATTGGTTGTCAAAGAATAAGGCGAGTATATTATGTGGACCAAAGGCGATCCAACTTGATTCCCCGTCGGGAGAGTCCATCTACATTGAAGGTGATAAGAAAGGTAAGGTGAGGTTGTGCTCCTTTGTGAAGGCAACCAAGTACATGGCGCGTGGGTGCAAGGCGTTCATGGCATGTGTTACGGATGTGGATGGAAAGGTAAAGGAGATTCACGACGTGCCGGTCGTGAATCAGTTTGCGGATGTGTTTCCTGACGAGTTACCGGGGGTTCCGCCTGATAGGGAGATTGAGTTTGGGATCGACTTGATGCCGGGTGCTAAACCGGTAGCTAAAGCGCCTTATAGATTGGCACCGCCAGAAATGAAAGAGTTGATGGAGCAATTACAAGAATTGCTTGATAAAGGTTTCATACGCCCAAGTGTCTCACCTTGGGGTGCGCCCATTCTCTTCGTTAAAAAGAAGGATGGGAGCATGAGGATGTGTATGGATTATCGGGAGTTGAATAAGTTGACGGTGAAGAATAGGTACCCTTTACCTAGGATTGATGATCTTTTCGATCAATTACAAGGGGCGTCGTGGTTCTCTAAGATTGATTTGAAATCCGGGTACCATCAACTGAAAGTGAAAGAAGATGACATTCCTAAAACCGCTTTTCGCACTCGTTACGGTCACTATGAATTTACAGTTATGCCTTTCGGCTTAACCAACGCACCCGCGGTTTTCATGGATCTTATGAACCGGGTGTGTAGACCGTTCCTCGACCGCTCGGTCATTGTTTTCATTGACGATCTTCTCATCTATTCAAGGAGCGAAGGTGATCACGCTTGCCATTTGCGTGAAATTCTCGAAGTCTTGCAAAAGGAGAAACTTTATGCTAAATTCTCCAAGTGTGCCTTTTGGTTACGCGAAATTCAATTCTTGGGTCATGTGATTAATGATAAAGGGATTACTGTCGACCCATCCAAGATAGTGGCGGTTAAAGATTGGTTTCCACCGAAGACGCCTTCGGAGATTAGAAGTTTCTTGGGGTTGGCGGGTTATTACCGGCGGTTTATTGAAAACTTCTCTCGGATTGCCTTACCGATGACGAAGTTGACCCGTAAAGAGGCTAAGTTTGTTTGGGGTTTCGAGCAAGAATCTGCCTTTCAACTCTTGAAAGAAAAGTTGACAAAGGCGCCTGTTTTATCCTTGCCGGACGGGACCGAAGATTTTGTTGTGTATTCGGATGCCTCGCATTCGGGGTTGGGGTGTGTTTTGATGCAAAGGGGGAAAGTAATTGCCTACGCGTCTAGGCAATTGAAGGTTCACGAGGTGAATTACCCTACCCATGATCTAGAGCTTGCGGCCGTGGTTTTCGCACTCAAGATTTGGAGGCATTATTTGTATGGGGTTAAGTGTACGATCTACACGGATCACAAAAGTCTCAAGTACTTCTTTGACCAAAAGGACCTCAACATGAGGCAAAGGCGGTGGCTTGAATTGGTCAAGGATTATGATTGTGACATACTTTATCATCCGGGTAAAGCGAATGTTGTGGCGGATGCGCTTAGTAGGAAGTCAAGTCATGCACCTATCAAGGTGAAGTCATTCAAGATGACAATTTCATCATCCCTAATTGATGAAATCCGGGAGGCTCAAGTGTTAGCACTTAATGGTGACTTGAAGAAAGAGCGGATGGTTGCTTATGTTGATAAACTTGGTGAAAATAGCATGGGCTTGAAGACATGCTTTGGTAGGATTTGGATTCCTAGGTTGTCAAGTATTTTGACAACTATTTTAGATGAGGCGCATAAATCCAAATATTCTATCCATCCGGGGGCCACAAAGATGTTTTACGATTTGAGGTGTCATTTTTGGTGGCCGGGTATGAGGCGTGATGTTGTTAAGTATGTTGAGAGGTGTCTCACATGCTTAAGGGTGAAGGCGGAACACCAAAAGCCGTATGGAAAGCTCCAACCGCTTGAAATACCGCTTTGGAAATGGGAGAATATAGCTATGGATTTGATCACTAAACTACCAAAGACTCGAAAGGGTTATGATGCGATATGGGTAGTAGTGGATCGGTTGACGAAGAGTGCACATTTCCTACCTATAAAGGAAACATACTCTTCGGATAGATTGGCGGAAATATATGTGAAGGAAATTGTGTCACGTCATGGTGTGCCGGTGTCGATTATATCGGATCGTGATACGAGATTTACTTCTCGATTTTGGAAGAAATTCCATGAGGATATGGGGACTAGATTGAATCTTAGCACTGCTTATCATCCACAAACGGATGGTCAAAGCGAGCGAACGATTCAAACGCTCGAAGATATGTTGCGAGCGTGTGCTTTAGATTTTGGTGGTAGTTGGGATGACCATTTACCGTTGGCGGAATTTTCGTATAACAATAGTTATCATTCTAGTATTGGTATGCCGCCTTTTGAGGCATTGTACGGGAGAAAGTGTCGAACACCCGTGTGTTGGGGTGAAATCGGTCAACGGGAACTAGGTAGTAAAGAGGTGGTCTTGGAAACTAATGATAGTATTGACCAAATTAGAGCACGCTTGAAGGCGGCTCAAGATCGCCAAAAGTCCTATGCGGATAATAGGAAGCGGACGATTGAGTTTCAAGTGGGGGACTTTGTACTTTTGAAAGTCTCTCCTTGGAAAGGTGTGATACGGTTTAGAAAACGGGGGAAGTTAAGTCCTCGTTTCATCGGGCCGTTTGAGGTGATAGCAAAGGTGGGTACGGTAGCTTATCGCTTGGAGCTACCGGAGGAGTTAAGTAGACTTCATAACACGTTTCACGTGTCGCATTTGCGAAAATGTTTAGCGGACGAGTCTACTTTTGTTCCATTAGATGATATCGAATTGGATGAAAAGTTGAATTATGTTGAAGAACCGGTGGCAATCTTGGATAGAAAAGTGAAGCGTTTACGTAATAAAGAGATTAGCCAAGTATTGGTGAAGTGGAAACATAGAAAGGGAGCGGAAATGACTTGGGAAACCGAGGAAGAAATGCTCAAGTTTTACCCAAACCTTTTTATGTGAAGACGGGTTTCGGGGACGAAACCCAAATAAGGGGAGGTGATTTGTAACGAACCAAAATCCGGGTCTCGTTATAAATAAATATATTTCTAAATAAATATTATGTTGAAAATAATATTTTGAAATAAATTGAAACAAGCGGGTTTCAAGTTAGTAATGGGGTTAGGCTAGTTTTTAACTAGTTTTGGAAAGGAAATGGTGAAATGGAAGTTGAAGGACTAATTGTGTAAATGGGCAAAATCTGCCATATTGACTTGGAGAAGTCAAAATTGGTCATTTTGCATGCTTGGGTCGTTCTTGAGCAAGAGAGGAGAAAAAGGAGAAAATCCAATTTGAAGCCAAATCTTGCGTTTTAGGCTCGTTTTGAGAAGGTGTTGGCTTGCACATCAACCTTCTAACATCAAGTAAGTGTTAAACATCCTTTTGATTTCACTTTTGATGTGTTCTTGGTGGGTGTTGGGTGAAATCCGAAAATTTGGATGCATGTGGTAAATTGGTGTTAGATTGTTGATAATCTAACTTAACTAAAGTTAAAGAGTGATGATTAACATCCTAGAACCCTTGATTTTGATTATGAGAAGTTAGGGTTCATATGAGAAAAATTGGGGGTTTTTGTAAAATGAAGATAGAATGGTGATCTAGTGATGATTAAGTGTTTTTGGGATGTTAGACACTTGAACAAACACCAAATTAACTTAATAATAATTTTTGAAAGAAAGATTAGTGTTAAGGTTAAGATAATGAAACTCAAGTAGGTGAGTTTGTGGTGAAAGAGGGTGTTTGGTTATGAGTATAACCCAAACGGGTCAATTTGGGTTGGAAATGGGAATTTAGTTGTGAACCCAATTGTAATGTGATTTTGGTGTATGTTAGATTACTAAACTAGGTGAATGTGTTTAGGTAATCAAGTTGCAAAGCTAGAAGTCGGTACGGGACCTTCTAACCCGAAAGGTAAGTGCTTTAGCACTTACTTAGTTTTGATGATATGGTATTTGTATGCAATGTTGTATATATGATGTATATGGTTGCATAATTTGACATGTGGTATGAATGTAGATGGAAGTGTGTAAATGTTAGAATGTATGTAGTTATAGTATGTGTACTATAATGGATATGTGAATATGGAGTTATGGTCTAAGTACCATAATGGATAGAATGGATATGGAGTTATGGTCTATGAACCATAATGGATAGAATGGAAATGGAGTTATGGTCTAAGTACCATAATGGATAGAACGGTTATGGAGTTATGATCTCGTATCCTAAATGGATATGAAGTTATGGCCTACGTGCCATAATGGAAATGAAAATGTGATAATGAAACCCTTAATTGACTTATCGTATGCAAACGGGTCAAAGGGTCAAAAATGGGTGAAAGGTGTGAAATCAAGTTGTGAATACTTGATGTTATGTATAACATATTTCTATGATAATATGTTAGAGAATTGCAAGGAAATGAAACCTTAATTGACCAAATGTGTGCAAATGGGTCAAATGGGTCAAATGGGTGAAAGTGGTGAAAACAAGTATATATACTTATTGTTTTGGTCATCTCAATACTAATGGTGTTATGTTAATGTGGATATGTAGGGAAAGCTCCGAAGTAGGTCAAGGTCAAGTCCATTGGCAAAAGAGGATTCTCGTATGCGTTATGGTGATCATTGGGTTTTTGTTTGAAAACCGTTTTTGACGTGTATTTTGGTTCACAAACAATGTTGTTTATGTTAATATATGTGATATGTATGTCTTTGGTCAAAACCCAGGTGTTGGGAGAGTTTTGGTGTTGTTGGGTGTGAAAAAGTTGGAAAAATGGTTAAGTATGAAAACCTGCAGGAAACTGAAACTCTCTGAGTTTTGAGTCCCTCGCGGTACGCGAGAGCCCTTAGAGGATTCTCTCGCGGTACGCGAGAGACCGGGTTTCCGGGTTTGCGTTTCTGAGACTCCCTCGCGGTACGCGAGGGAGGTGGCTAGTTTGTCTCGCGGTACGCGAGGAGTAAAAAAAAAAAAAAAAAAAAAAAAAAAAAAAAAAAAAAAAAAATTCTGGGATTTAGTCTTCCGCGCGTTAAACTTTTGTTATTGAAAGTGGTGTGTTACATATACAATCGATCAAGGGAATCAAGAAGTAGACAATCGTTTTTTGTTCGCAATTTAATAAGAAGAAAATTGAATCGGTTTTCACGATTTAATCAAGAATCAGGCGATCGATTATCAAATATCACCGACTGAATTAGAAGAAATCGCTTATGCAGTGTAATCCCCAGGAAATTTCCGGCCTCTATTTGAACTCTTCCGGCACTTGTAATTTCTTTATTTTGTAGTTGCATCTATACATTGCAATAAATTATCTCATTTATTACTCTTCTTATGTGTTCACACATGCATACATTAAGTACAATTAATGCAAAAAAATGATAAATATTTAAATGGGTGTTTGTTATTATTCTATTAAATAAGTAAATACATTTATGTACTCAATTATTTCTAAACCTATAAATACATTGACACACTTGTAAATAAACAATTTACAAAAATATTAAATTATAAATTCTTTAATTTAGAATTTATAAGATGGTATTATTTATTTTCATTTTTGAAAATGAGTTTAAAAGGAATAAAACCATTTTAGTTTACAAAAAAATATATAAATAAAATTATAACATTAACTTTCATTAAGTTTTATAAAAATTATAAAATTTAGTAATTTTCTCTCTTTATAGAAGTACTGGGTGCATAATGTAAATTCTGAAACTTTAAAACCTAAGTTTCTTTTCTTTTTCACATAAAATGTTAACCTTTGAAACTTCAGAGATATGTTTTGCCAAAACCCGGAACTTCCCTTCCTCTTCCTGATCATGAGTTCGAAACCCCCTCCCTACCGGTTCTCACCCGACAGATTCCAATCTCGCAAATGGTGTATTTTTACGCAAAACTGAAAACGGTTATACATTTAAAACCCATTAATCGAACCATTACTCGAATTTAATCGAGTTTTCAATAGCTAATCGTGGGGTAACTCGTAATCGTTGCAACCATGAATACCGTTTAATCGATCGTGCATTTCCTGTAGAAATTGAGTATAAATGGACACCCATAATCATTCGCGAAACTCATTACAAACTTACCACACCCTCAATTGCATCGCATTCAGTCGCGGGAACATGAGTTGCAGTCGAAGAACGCGAGCCTGTGTAGTCCAGCCGATCTCCTTCTCATCGTAATCATTTAAGGTATTTAAACCACCGATCAACTCGTTTTAACCCATTGATCAAAAGCCCTATGGTTTCGGGCTCGACCCTTTGACTGTTTGGGAGCATTCGAGGGCTAGGGTTACGGATATGTAATGGGGAAGAAGATGAACTTGGGCTATGGGTTAAGGATTTAACGCATCAGTATCAGACCAAGGCATAAGCCCTGGTCTGATGGTTAGTGTGCGTGTGTGCTGGTGACCCGGAACCGACGCATGTTCGAATCTGGCTGGAACCAGTTTTGGAATTTCATCCTTTTTAATCATTTAAATACATTATTTTTATATTTAAAAATTCCAAGTTAATTTGTGTTATATTGTACAAACAGTATAAAAATAGAAAATACAAATTTATATTTTTTAACTATTTTATTTAATTAACAATACAACAACCCACTTATAAAAATCTCAAATAAATAAATGGTTAGACAAATTAACTAAATTGTTTATTTTGTTAACTATGAATTTCCCAACTATAATGTCTAATTATTATTAGGACTCATAAACAATTATTTTGATAAGTATATTTATTTAAAACATTCTAAAATATGGAATTATTAAAATAATTATTTTTGAAATAAATAATTATGCAAATTCATAAATTTCATTTGAAGCTTACTCGTATTAGCATTTAAATTTTATCTCTTAAGTAAAAGAAAATATTTAATAATTATGTCAACTACATAAAACAAATTATTTAAGCTTTCTTCATTCCATGAATTATTTATTATTTTAGCAAATACAAATGTACTATTATTTAAACCTCTTTCCATTCCATATATATTATTAGAACAATTATACAAATAAATTCAAATATATCATTAGTATTATAAACACGATATTATTAATTAGAAGTTCTAATTAATATCAACCTATCATTATAAACATATATTTTCTTCAAACTTGTACCAATCACATATCCAATCCCAAACCCTATGAAAACATAGGACCTTAGAATTTCCTTTTTCCATTAAACATACTTTGAGTTGTATGCAATTATCTATGTAGGACTATTGTGAGGAAATCCTCACGAAGCTTATTCATCCTTATCAAATCATATCACTTCTAGCTTCCTTGCAAGTGAGTTCATAGCCCTCTTTCTCTTTACTATTGTTTACAAATACTCGGGGTGGAACATGTTTACATTGCAATACATACAAATTCAATAACTTTGTTCTCATGCTATTACTATGTGCTTTATGTTTTAAACTACTTGACGACAATACGTGTGTTCATGTTTAGTACAATCATTAACTTGAGTTGCAAGCCTAAGGTAGTACCTTTTATGATCATTTATATGGGAATCCGATTCATTACATAACACGAACCTTGGCGGGTTTTATGTATACATCTTAATACATTTTAAAAATGATAATCAGTTGGATTGTACCTACAGTTTTCCATTTACACGGTTTGATTATACGCTTGGAACCTTGTATTTTTCACATTCATTCCTTAGTTATGCTTTGAACATATTGAATTTTAATTACTTTTTACTTAACTTTTGTTGGTGTCAAAACCTATGTTACTCACCAACTACTTTTAGTTGACATTTACTCACATGTTTCAGGTGCACCAGTTTAAGGACTACATTATCACATAGGAAGTGGACTACATTAACTTTTAATTATGTTTTGTTAAACACTTTGTTTTCTTATTCCTAATGTAACAGATGCTTTTAATTCGAGTAATAAATATTATCATATTTAATAGATGATCATGTGCTTATGAAAAACCGCGTCAGCCAAGGCGTATAATTCGCCGCCGGCCGAGGTGTGACATGCAGAATCGATCAATTGAATCAAAACATCAGTAGCAAAGAATCGATTAATTGAATCAAACATCAGAAGTGAAGAATCGATCAATTGAATCAGAAACATCATAAGTGAAGAAGCAGCAATTAAAAATTGATCTGATCCAAAAGCAACGATCGTTTTATCGATTTCAATCATAGGTTTACACAAACAACGAACATAGGGAAGAGGCCGACATCAGGTCGAACAGTTTGTAGAAACCTAGAGGGGGTGAATAGGTTTACTTTAAAAAAAAACATGATTAATTAAAAACTTAATTAAACTTTTATGATGAACACTTGTCAAGAGCATAATCTATAATCAAGCAAACAAGTAAGTAAAGAGTAAAGGGAAGGAATGACAAAACCGATGGATGTTAACAAATCCACTCTACATCCTCTCCCTGATTCTCCAATCAAGAGTTGCTCCACTAAACATCTCTCTTGAATGGAAGAGATCACTGGTACACACGTCTCACTAATCAAAGGTAATGATCACCTTCTTCAATCAACTATATCAAGATAGTGGTCTTTACAATTTACAACTCAAGCATTATATCAAGATAGTGCAACTTTCACAATCTCAAGCACTATATCAAGATAGTGCATGCTCCCACAACTATCACTATATCAAGATAGTGATTTCACAACTCATAATACATTATATCGAGGTAGTGTTTCCCAAACCAATCATCAACTATATCAAGATAGCATGATGATGAACTCACACCAAGTGAATTCCCATACAAATCTCTCTCTCAATCAAGTGGTAACAAGCTAGCACATAAAATACAAACACAAGACTAGAAAGAATAATAGTTGTAGAACAACTCTTCTAACTTTGCACTTTGATCTTGATCTTGAATCTCTCACTTGATTTGATGTTAGAATATCAAGAGAACTAGATAGATTATAGTAGATCTGTATTTTAAAGTGTTGTGAGCAAAATGGGTGAGTTAGAATGAAAGATGAGGGAGCTATATATAGGCACAACTCAAGAATCAGGAAAAGGATATGATGGACAAACCATGGTCGCTACAGCGACCGCGCGTCCTGCATTTCACTTTTTGACTTTCGTTTGTTGTGAGCGTTATGCATTGTCCCATCCATCCATTCTAACCCATTCAAACACATTTTTTCCAGGTTTTAAGTCTCAAGAAAGATACTTTGATATGTGGTAAAGTCTTGCAAGACTTTAACCCAAAGTGGTAACATTTCAAAAATGGTTTAGAAAGGTTTAAGATGCTTTCCCAAAGTGTTTGTCCTTAAACCATTTTTAGTAGATTTGTGTTTTCTAGGTGGATTCAATTTGAATACTTACAAGCTTAGTAAGCTCCTTCCACCATCTTTTAAATTCAACCAATCTTTATATATTTGCAACACTTATTAAATAATTTGATGGTTTATAAAAATTCTTTGGGAAATAATCTTTGTTTTATAAAAATGATATTTTTTAAACTTGTTTAGATTATATGAAAAACTACTTTATAATCTCTCTATATTCCCAACATATTCAGGTTGACGGTTTAAGCTTTGACCTTATTGTATTGACTTGTTGACTCGAGCATTTTCATCATTGTTGAACGTTTAGCTTGTGATTAATGATTCACCAAGTGTATATGGACATGTATGTGGTATATGACCATCTTTAATCAACAATTAATAACACGAATTACTAATTCCTTATCATTATCAAAATAAAGGATTAGAAATCTTGAATTAGCATTAAACCATTGTTATCCCAACACAGTTAAAGTGGAGAACTACAACCAGGAAAGCGTTGCAGCTCTCGATTTCATACATAATTCGTTTTTACCCGGTTATGTGCGCAGCGGGAGAAGTGGTTGATAGGACCGAATTGAACTAAGAAACTTGAAGATTTTGAAGTCTTCAAAATTGAATGATGACATATTCAATTTAATCGGGTAATATTTACTCGGTTTATTTTCAAATTGAAATACTGCAAAATGTTAAAGAAGAATCGAAAGGGAAGAAATTGAATCGATTACATTAGAGCTATGGTTAATCAAAACAAAATCGTAGAATTCAACCAATCCGAAACCAAGAACAACAAGAAATTGGCGGTCGTTACGATCGGTATTAAAAGGAAGAAAAAGAATCGATCGAAGGAGAGCTGGGTCACTCTGGGATGCTCAACAAATTCAACTAGCAGGTGGCTTATGACCCGGGAAGAAATCATATTTGGACGTGACCAAGGAGGTTGAGGAAAGGTCAAGATGGTGAATGGGTCAAAGAAGTGAAGGAAGGCTAATCTGGATCTTGAAGAAAGTTAAAGATCTTTCTTATACTAAATTTAGTTTAAGGGGGAGTGTTGAAAGTTAAACTAAATTATAGTATTATTTGTATTATTATCAAGTATTAGGGTGTATCGTTGACTTGGTGTTTACCTAAGCGTTGCAATGATTTTTGGAGACACCGGTTTGATTAGTTTATATAGATAGGGTCGAATACAAAGAAAAAGTTAGGTGTATATGAAATCAAGTTTGCGTTTATCTCTATTCATCTTCAATCGAATTTCATTCTCTGATTTCCAACATGAACTAGACACAATGAGCCGAACCTACCCAATCCCAGACTTCACCCAAGATCAGACGTTAAGCCCTATCCAAAGGATACGCAATCACCAATCATTATAAATGGGTTACAATTTACCTAATAGCATAGATCATCTTAGTCTTAAAAGACAAAAAGAAGCTAGAGACTGTATTTCTTTTGTAAAAGATATGATATAGTTGTTGGGATGGCGACATGCATGCTTTTGAACTTTGAAGGGATATAAAGAGAAACAATTTTGGGATAAAAGAGAAGAAAGGGGGCACTAGTAACATATATATAGTGCTCAGTTGCTCCCCAAAATTGGCGATACTGGTGCTTTTCTGATATGGAGTTCACTTAATTTTGACATCCAACTTTTCATTAATAATGCTGCATGTATGCCCATCAATCATCATTTAGAGCTTTCTCATTCACAGCCTAGCTTCTTTTATATATCTATATACTAGCTTAGAACCCATGTACTACACACGGGGTGAAAAATATCAATACATAAAATTATTAAATCTTTATGTATATATTTTAAAGGTGTAAAAATGTATTACATATACTTAAAGAAGTCTTCTTTTATTTATGTATTGTTTATATGATTGTTAAAGATGTGACATTCAAGTAGGAAAAATTATATTATTTCAGAACAAGCTAACTCAAAGAACTTTAATTCTAGATTAAATATATTTTTTCTTGTCCAATTATCTTGAACCTTTAACCCTTAAATGAAGACATTTTCTACACACCTTAATAGTAGATCATGGAGGCTTTGATAAGTACGAATTAATTAAGAAATTAAGTACTAGCAGGCTCAATTAAAAAATTGGCATAAGACTTTTAGGAGCATTTGTAATTTTATTTTTATCATCTTCGTCAAATCTTTTAATAATATAACTATTAAATTTTTTCAAAGCAAGTTAAATTTAAGTGTTTAAAACCATAACTTTTTAAAAATATAAATTATATCGGGTCTGATAAGACGTTTTCGGTATAAGTTACTCATAAGGGCATGAGTGAGAGTTATGTGAGTAAAAAGTACACGTCACGTGGGCGCAGAGGCGTCTCCGAGATTTCAAATGCCCAGCGCGACTATAGAGAAAAGCCAAAACCATCAAAATATATATTTTATATATATATATAATATATATAGGGAATAGATCATTTGAGAACTTCTAAATATTTTGAGAACTCCCGAGAACTCGTCAAAAACCACTCAAAACCATTTTTTTTTGTTTTTGCTACCTTTATTACTAGAATACAAAATAAAAAAATGAATTTATATATTTAAATTTACATGTATTCATATATTAAAAAACATATACATGTGTGTAAGTTTACCACTTACACATGTGTAAGTGTTTACCATTTACACATGTGTATAAATTTTTTTTAAAATAATTTAGAAAGAATAGATGTATTAATTGGAAAGATAAATCATGTTTTATGTTGTGTTTTAATAATAAAAATAGTGAAACAAAAAAATGGTTTTAATTGGTTTTTGACTAGTTATCGCGAGTTCTCAAGTATTTATAAGTTCTCATTTGAACCTAATCATATATATATATATATATATATATATATATATATATATATAGGGAAGGGTTCAAATACTAACCAACTTTTTATGTGATAACCGTGCTAACCACTATAAATAATCACATAATTTATAAATTATTTTTTTCTTTTAATTGTTAAAATAGCATTTAAGTATCTTGAATAAATATTTTGAACGTAAATACGGAAATGATGAGTCTTACGTATACGTACCAAATATTGTTACATATACGTGACACATAGTGTTTACATATATGTAACATTAACATAATGATAATTATTACATATACGTAACACTATGTTTGAGAGTGGTTATCTAGTTATCACATAAATATTGGTTAGCATTTGAACCTCACCATATATATATATATATATAAATTTTAAAAAATGTAAGCCCCTCGAAAACCATCAAATTGGCGGCACATGCCACTGGGCCACCTCTGTGTGGGCGCCACCCCACTTTTAATATTTTTCACATCACTCTCACATGGGAGGGGTATACCCGTGTAAGCGTGAGTGGTGTGAGTATTAATTATTTTTATAAAATTTAATTGAACGATATGAGTGTATAATGTATGTGAGAGAGAATGTGTTTCACCCCTTCACGAAAATCCTAAGTCATCACAAACACAATTGTTTTATTTTGTAACTAAATAATTATTATTTTTATTTCTTCGAAAACATACAAAGCTTAAAAGATTATTGGATTTTAATAATCACACATTTTATCAATTGGTTAATAATAATCCCAACTGAGAATATTCTTACCACTAGTACCTGCTTTCAAACTATTTTGTTACATTGGACTCTCCGTTAAAAAAACTTAACGTCGTTAGATTTTATATGGCGTGGACATATGCAAACCACCGGAAAGTCGAGCCAAGCTAGCAGTGGTCTCGTGGTGGGTTTTGAATTGGCTCTGGTGGTGTTTAACTGATCTCGTTAAACACTACCGTTATCTCTGTTTGGACTTGCCGGACCAACGAGACTAGTTAAACACCACCAGAGCCAATTTCAAAACCCACCACGAGACCACTGCTAGTTTGGCTCGACTTTTCGGTGGTTTGCAGATGTCCACGTCATATAAAATCTAACGGCGTTAAGTTTTTTTAACGGGGAGTTCAATGTAACAAAATAGTTTGAAAGTAGGGACTAGTGGTAAAAATATTCTCTGTTGAGATTATTATTGGCCAATTGGTAAAAGATAGGATTATTAAAATCTAATAATCCAAGCTTAAAAGACAATATATATTGCAATTTCTCTTTTTTTTATGAGAACCAAATCACCAATATTATTCACCGCAAGTCACAAGATGTTGATTTATGGCAAGACTAGGTTAGAAATCCGGTGTATTACATGGGTTGAATAAATACAATGTTATATATACTTAGTAATAAAGATTTACATATTACATATTTATGACACATTACATAGTTTTTTAATACAAATTCTAGAAACGTTATATAATTAACTTTTAAAAATGTTTTATTAAAATAATGAAAGAAATGCTTAATTTATAAAAATGTTTTATGAACAAACCTATTTTTTTAGATAAAAATGTTTTATAAAAACAATTATAGAAATCATTATTATTTAATAGGAGAGAGAGGGGGGAAATAAATAATTATAAAAAACAATTAAAAAATTTGTATAATTAATAGGAGAGAGACGGGAAAAAAAGGTTGAAGATACATAACAGAGTGACAAGTGTCTCACTAAAATTTTTATTAGATCGTGACATAGTTATATGTATAACTCGAATATTACTTGTCTCATTTAAAAACTTAAAACCATGAACGGTAAACAAAAAACCATTCAGGGACTGTCACCCTGATTCCCTTTTTTTTAATTTTATGTTTTCTTCTTTTATTTATTTAAACTTTTTCTTAAAAATTTTACTTTATGATTTGATTATTTGTTATTTTCTTCATGTTTAGTCATGCTATTTGTTATTTCCGAATGTATAAACCTAGGCTTCACCACCTAAAAGTATGTTAGAAGTCATTAAAGTCAATAATTCAAGACTTATAAAATAGGAAATAAGTTGTTATATTAAATTAATAAAAAAAAAAAGTAAAGTTGATGATTTTATATATTTATTCGTTTTTTTTCTTTTGTGCCTTTCAATTTTAATATCTTTATTTTGTAATTAAAGATAACCTCCAAGTACGACAATACAGGACCAATACATCAATACTTTATTTCTTTAATATTACGTGTTCATATTTACATGTTAGTGGCAGCACTAACTGAATTTAGGAATCATGCGTTCACGACACTCTAAGGTAGTGTTTGGTATACATGAATGTATGATGAAATGGAATTAGTCATTACGATAGAATGAAAAAAAACATGTTTGGTAACATAGGAATGGAATGTACAATTATATAAGGAATATAATTCCTTCCCTTTTAATGAATTCCATTCCTTGGGGGAGGGGTGTTTTTTTTTCATTCCTTCAAGGAATGAAATTAATTTGTTTAGTTAATTACCCGAACCATGGCCCGACCCAAACACTAACCCATGATCCGACACATGACATGAACCATGACCCGACCCATGACCCAACCCATGCCCCGTCCCATACCCGGCCCATGACGCAAACCATGATCCGACCCATGACGCGACCCATGGCTCTGTCTCACGACCCGACCTGACTTGACCCATGACCCGAAACCATGACCCGACCCATCACCCGTCCCATGCTCCGACCCATGACCAGACCCATGACCCAACCCATGTCCGGACCATGACCCACCCATGACCTATGGCCCCTTTCATGGTCTGTTTCATGACCCGACTCATGCCTCGTCCCATCACACGACCCACGACCTGACATGACTTGACCCATGACACGTCTCATGCCCCGAACCATGACCCATCCCATGCCCTGACCCATTACCCGACCCACGACCTTATTATCCTAGGGAGTTTATTTATCTTTTCATGATTTGTATTTCATTCCTTCGTTTTTTCCCTCCCAACAAACAACACTAAGTAATGATTCATTTCATTCCCATAGGGTAACCAAACATGACAATGGAATGGTAGTAATCCATTCCTTTCCCTCATCCATTCCATTCACTCGTCCATTTCATTCACTCATCAATTCCATTCCCTCGTCCATTTCATTACCTTATACCAAACATACCCCAATTCGTCAAACCTGCTTATTCATGCATCAAAAGACATGAAAACTTCACAAAAGAAAGGACATCTAATTGATAACTTTGAATTTGGATACATGTCTTCTCTTGAATAAAAAAACTTTTCTTTATAAATATATATGTTTTTATTGATACGGTTTTTTTTACATCGATATAGAAGGCAAACGGCTAACAAACTGCGTCGCTAGCCCTTTTTCGATTGCAAAACTAAGGGGGTGTTTGTTTCGCGAAATTCGTTGAAATTGGAATTTGAATTAGAATTTTAAGGAATTAGATTTGGAATTGTAATTTGTCCAAAGGATTTGGAATTTAAAATAATTGGAATCTATTAAAAGAGTTCAGATTCCAATTCCAATTCCATTGAATTCCCACGATTTTCTGCCAACCAAACAGACCCTGAGTATTTTGAAAACTAAATTCTTAGGTCGTGGGTCATAACTTTACTATGCATGACCTGTTGGACTCGACTAAGTAGCTCTACAGCCTCAAGCGCAAAGAAACCAAAAATATCAAATGCAAATAGAATAAACACGTGTTGGTTGTCAATGCACGCTTTCTCGTGTTTGATCACTTTACATGAAGCAGCTTTTAAAACAGTCTGACCCACCGTGAAAACACTACTCCCCAAGCCCACAAGAGAAGAAACCCTGTTAGATCCACACACATGTGAAATCATATATATTAAAAAAAATTATTAAAACTATTATACTTTTTTCTCTCGAAAAAACATTTAGAAATCTCGAATTCAAATTAAAATAGTTGGTGTAATGTTAATTCATATTTTTCAATTTGAATCCAAGGTTTCTAATTATGGTTTCATTAGTTTTGAAAAGAAAAATAAAAAATACAATCTATATCTATACTATATGATAAATAAAGGTTTTTCATGTCACGTGTCGTCTCCATATTAATTCTCATCATTTTTATCCCGCTTTTCTCTCTTATTAAATACATCTCTATTTTTTAATAATAATATATTTTTAAAGAAAATACTAATCTTTATATTAATAAATCTCCTGACATATTTTGACGAGTGTGTGAGTTAACAAATTATATTGTATTCCACGGGTTTATTCAACCCGTGTCAAACACGAGTTTTTAATAAATAATTTTTTTTACTTAATATATAATATTATATTTATTCAACCCGTGTAATACACGGGATTTTAACCTAGTTATTAAAATATAAGATAAAAACCATTATACAACTACAACTTTGATGCTATATAAATCAATTTCGGTGATGGCAAAATCACCTTGGCTTTTACACAGCTTGAATTCTTGAAAGACCAATTCAGGCCCAACATAATGTTGCTGACATAGTGACATATACCATTATCATGACTGGGCTAAACTGAGTCAGTTTCTTAAAGCCCAAATAAAAGCTTATATCAAATGAACCCATATAATATATGCTTATTATTTTTCCTAGGGTCATAAAAACTAGAGTAAGTTACAAACAAACTAGTGGGTTTTGCTCGCGTGAAAACGGTTCTGTTTTAAATAAAATTTATATTAAAAAATATACAAGTTTAAGCGCGTTGAAAGACAAATAGTAGGTTCAGTTATAATAACTTGAACGCAAAAACAAAAAAGAAATAAAAAAATCTAAAAAACAAAGAAATCTATAAGTTCAAAAAAAAACAACTTGAACGAAAATTCAAAAAAAATATATAAATAAATAAAATGAAACCATGAAAAAAATGCAAATAAAAATAATCGGAAAAAGAAAAGTAAAAAGGAAACAAAATAGAAAAAAAGGGAGAGAAACGGAAAAAGGGGGTGCCATGGTTTGAAACCTTCACAATGACGTTTAATTGAAACAACACAAGGTGTTAACACTTTAATATGTTTAATCCACGCCATGGGGACATTGTGAAGGTTTCAAACTTATGTTTTGATGTGTATGTAATCACTAACTTGGTGTTAACACTTTAGTATTGATGTATCACGTCTTAAAAGTTTAAATTGGTACCGTCTCTCGCGTGTGTTTTAAAAGTTAAATTTGTTTTGAAAATTTGGGTGTTACATCAAAACTCAAAAGTGATTGTTTGGTAATCAAGAGAATATTTTCAATGATGGAATATGGGAGACACTTCTTGTGAGTTTAGTTCATTAAAGTATAAGCATGGATGCCTAAACTTTTAGGTGTGTTCTTTCTTAGTAGGAAAAGGAAGAATCTTAAACTTCCCAGATCACGCTTCGATCTCAAACGCCCACGATCTGGCTTTATGCTGTCGATTCTTAACGGCGGCGCTGGTTTAACACCCGATCTGGCTTTATGTTGTGTGCTCTTTACTCTATTATGATGAATCACCATTGCCGATGTAGCGTACTGCGCTAGCAAGGCGGCAGCGACACCTTCATTTTCGGCTCAGGTTCTTCTAAATGACATTTTTATTAACTTTAATTTATTATGTTTCTCTGGTAGATTGCTCTTTGTAGTCTCCAAAAAGAAGTTGCTTTATTGGTGAGTTTTATGGTATTACAACCTGCTCTTGTGAAATATGTTACCTTCAATGAATTTGTTTAAAGCACTCTAGGTGTTTGTTAAAATGCCTAACTGAGAATGAATATAAAAATGTTCTTGATTGTGTTATTAGTTTTACTAGATGTCTCTCTAGCACATCATGTTTTATGATCATTAGCAGAAATGACATTCTTATATATGAGGCTGAAGTTGGGACTGCTCCTAAAGTATGATTTATTTTAATATAATAAATCACTGGTGGATTTTTCCAATTCGTTACTACATATCAAATGATGTAAAATGTTTTTCTTTCATAAATTTTAACCTGTACAACCATGTTTGAACTTGGAAAATTCACATATGTTGGTGTGGAAAACTCACAATGTTCAATGGCATTCTAGAAACAAGAAGCTGCACATCAGCATCAGTTTATCCTTCATGCCGCCTTGGATGTTGTACAGGATCTTGCAGACCGTTTCTTTGTTATGGTATGTTGTTCTGCATATCATATCATCGAGTTCTTTCTTAAATCTGCAGAAATTGAGGGATTGAAAAGGAAATTATCCAGTAAACTTGCAGCCAATTCTCCTGGACTTCAGCCTGATTGGCAGGTATTTCTCATAGAGGAAGTTTAAGAGCTCAGATGCTGATTTGCTAGTGAAGCTATTGATGGTAGATTACTGTAAACTCTCAACATTCTCCTTTTTTTTATTTTTTATTTGGATTTCGATTTGAAGGGGGTTTGGTTTGGGGGATGATCATGAGGCTACAGTAATCTACCATCAATAGCTTCACTAGCAAATCAGCATCTGAGCTCTTAAACTTCCTCTATGAGAGGGATCCCTAGTAAATATATTGAGGCAATTAGGGATATGTATCATGAGGCTAAGACATGCGTCCGAGCACCCGTGGGGGATACAGACTTTTTTCCGGTGGAAGTGGGAGTTCACCAGGGGTCGGCACTAAGCCCCTTTCCCTTTGCAGTAGTTTTGGATGAGTTGTCAAAGTCGATTCAAGATGCAATTCCATGGTGCATGCTTTTTGCTGATGATATCGTGTTGATTGCAGAAAGTAAAGAGACATTGAACAACAGACTAGAAGAATGGAGAACAGTCTTAGAGCACAAAGGTTTGAAGATAAGCCGATCTAAAACCGAGTACCTTCACTGCAACTTTAGTTGTGCAAACGTCGACGAAGAGACCCAGATTTCTATTGAAGGTGGGGTTGTCCCTAAGACACTGAAGTTCAAGTATCTAGGATCTGTCATCCAGAGTAACGGGGACATCGACAATGATGTAGTCCATCGGGTGCAGGCTGGTTGGTGTAAATGGAGAGCGGCCTCAGGTGTTTTGTGCGACAAGAGGTTCCCAATAGGGTTAAAGGGTAAATTTTATAGGGTAGCAGTTCGCCCAGCGATGCTATATGGAACCGATTGTTGGGTCATCAAGAAGACACAAGCTCGAAAAATGGATGTAGCTGAGATGAGGATGTTGAGGTGGATGTGTGGACACACAAGAAAGGACCGAATAAGAAATGAAGTTGTTCGGAAGAGATTGGGAGTCACATGTATCTCAGATAAGATAAGAGAAGGAAGATTGAGATGGTTTGGACATGTCAAGAGGAGACAGAGCACAGATCCAGTGAGAACGGTGGAAACTCTCGTTGTAGAGGGGAAAAGGAGCAGGGGGAGACCGAAATTAACGTGGGATGAGAGGATTAGGCTTGATTTGCTAGATTTACACCTCTCAGAGGACATGATCAATGATAGGATTTCATGGAGACGTCGTATTAGGGTTTTAGGATGAGTGACCCGTTGTGTGGGAGAGTAGAGTTGTTTAGCAAAGATTTTGCGTATGTCTTGTTTCTTGTAGGTGTGTTGTGTTTCTTGTGACTAATATACTCTAGTCATACACTGCTAATTGTTAGATTACTGTTAGATTTATTTTACTTTATTACTCATTAATTTTATTTATATTTTTATCTTTTTCTTTCCCATGGAGCCGGGGGTCTATACGGGAGCAGCCTCTCTATCCCTTGGGATAGGGGTAAGGTTTGCCCTCATCACACCCTCCCCAGACCCTACTAATAGCGTTAGCTATGTGTGGGATTATACTGGGTACGTTTGGTTTGGTTTGGTTTGGTTTGGTTTGGGGGATGATGTGTGACTGCTGCTATTTACACCTAAATTGCCACATCCTTTATTTATTTTTTTAAATCTTTTCTTTTAATTATGATTTTTTAGGTTTGGGTGTTGAATCTTGCACCGTAATATACAATTTTGAATTTGCAAAGTGGTGATTATAACATGTTTATTAGATCCTAAAAACATACGATGGTGGTGCAGCAAGAATAAATTCTATGATATGAATGAAGTTGGAAAGTTACTATGAAAATGTGATGTTTGTTTTTGCAAATTAAGGCCTGATTAGAAAGCAGAATATAGATATATTTTCTTCCTTTCATGATCAGTTTTAGTTACACTATTATGGAGTCTTTTGAACAAGTTCCACCAGTTATTAAAGAAGTGTCAGCTGTAGATAATGCTAAAGTTGAAGAATTGAAAAATCATAATCATGAACAGGGGTTTTTGCCAAATATCAGGTTTGTATCTAATTATTCCAATAATCTTGGTTAAACTTTGACTATTTAGGATTTTTTTTTCATATGTTTGGGATTATCTGTAATTTTTTATGAGTACAAGTTCTTTATAAAAAAACCCAATTGTTTGTATCTGTAATTTTGTGTTTGATCTTATTTCAAATTGTTTTTTTGTTGTAACAGCCATTAATGGTTGTGTTATTATAGTTTGCTTAACTTGTTATTGAGGGATCATTTCTGCACTTGTATTGTATGTTTCAAAAAGTATGAAACAAGTTGAATATGTACTAATCTCCGGTTTTAAAGTGCTAGTTTTATTTGTTTTTGTTCGTGACACCAATGTAACTAAATTATTACACTAATGTAAGTGCTCATTACATTGATGTAATACCTTGTTTTACCTAGTTTTATTGATGTAATACCAATGTTTTACGTTAGTGTAATACCCCCTTTTTAAATCAATGTAATACCCATTTTTTTGCATTCTTTTACACCAATGTAAGTGCTCGTTACATTGATGTAATTACGGACCTCTGAAAAAATTAATTTTCTCGAGTCGAAATTATAATGGAATTAAAGAGAAAAATGTGACGAGTTTAATGGTGTGATTTTTATAAAAAATAACATAGAATAAAAAAGTTATGAAGGGTGGAAACTTTTATAAAAAAACAAAGGAAATTAGTAGATTTTGTCACACTCTTGCTCAACCTGATTTTTGGCAAAATCCAAATGACAAAATGGCCCTTTTCAAATTAAAAAATAAAAGTTACATATGGCAAGATCTTGTAAAGTCTTAAGTTTTTCCACCAATAGATTTAGGTTAATGGGTTAACACTCTAACATGTGGTAACTTTAGAACCAAACCGTGTGTGTATATATATATATAGGACTGGGAACTTTTAATAACCATGTTTTCGTGTCAAAACCCAAAAAAACCTCGTAAAAATCGATCCAATCATTATTTTTTTTTCAATAACATTATTACACGAATTCAAAATCATGTTCTTTTTTGCATTTTTTGTAAATTCGCAAGTGTGAGGAGTTTACACCAGTGTATGTTTTTACAAAAAAAATATATTTTTTAAAACTTACACCAGTGTAAGCTCCAACCCTTACACCGGTGTAAACTACCATTACACTTGCGAATTTATCAAAATGTAAAAAAAAAACACGACGTTGAATTCATATAATAATGTTATTAAAAAATGAAATGAAGATTGAATCGATTTTTACGAGGTTTTTTTGGGTTTTGACACAAAAACAAAGTTTTGATTGGATCCTTACCCTCTATATATATTATTTAATAAAGAATATATATATATATATATTATTTAATAAAGAATCTCTATTGAGTACTAAAATAAATAAAAGCAATTGTTGTATTATGGACATGAAAGCATGCTTGTTATTGTATTCTCAAGTCCAGATAACGATAGGAGAGTTTATAATAATAAAATTTGAAAAAAGGAGCCCTGGACTTAAACTTCGCTTTGAGCCCCAATATGGATGAGTAATCCCTCCTTGTATACAGAGATAACAATGACCGGGTGTTGTCCCATAACCATAGAGTAGCCATTACTCATTAGTGTGTATGCATGTTTATCTTATTTAGTTAAAAAATCATCTGCTAGGATGCCCGTAGGGGTGTAAACAAGTTGAGTCGAGCCCGAGCTCGAGCCTATAGGTGTGTAAATGAGTTGAGCCGAGCCTGAGCTCGACTAGGCTTGAGCTCGGCTCGTTTAACTTACGGAGAGCTTGAGCTCAAGCTCGAGTTCAGCTCGTTTCGAGCTTTATTTCTAAAGCTCGGCTCGTGAGTACTTTTGCAAGCTCGGGCTCGACTCGTTTATTATTTTATAATTAATATTTACATTTTTAATTATTATATATATATATATATTAATTATAATGTTTATATATAACATAATATATATTATTTAGTTATTTTTATCATAATATAAATATTTAATATATTAAATAAAAATTATAAAAAATAATAGGATCGCGAGCCGGCTCGAGCTTGATAAATGAAGCTCGGGCTCGTTTATTAAACAAACTTATTTTTAGCCTCGGGCTCGAGCTTGTTTAAGCTCGGCTCGATTCGAGGTTTTAGCTAGCCGATCTCGAGTAGCTCACGACTCGGCTTGACTCGTTTACACCCATGCCCATTGATGTGCGTGAACTATATATATTTTTAATAGAGATTTTCACACAAATATGAGTTTTAAAATGGTTTTCATCTAAACTAGACTACACACACAAAGGAAAGTGTACCTGTCGAGTGGTAGTATAAAGTTGATAAGAACCGAGTATCAATCCGTGGACACGATTTCACTACTTGATCATTATGATTAATTAAGCCAATTGAGTTAAAATAGATTTTTGTTTCGGTTTTGGAAACTTAACTTGAGTGATAATTAGCAACTTAAAACACGTAATTAAAATGTTTGAAATAGCAAGATAAGGGAAACTATCATCCTAGTTTGGAATCCACTTACCAATTACGATGAAACAAATGAATGACAATTTTATAATTATATTAATGTTCGTTTAAGAGGTCGAATTAGATTCCTGGTACGGTCACTAACTCCATAGCTATTAGGAAAGATATTGATGAGTATTTTGCATAACATCCACCTAAAGCTAGTTTAAATAGATAAATATTATGTATTCTCTTGACTTATAAAATTCTAAGACAAATTTATGAAAATCATAAGCTCGAGTAATCAATACTTTAATTAACATAAACTTTGTCCAAGAAATATTATAACAGATATCATAGTTTTCCCAAACATGAGTCAACGAGATGTATATTTAAGTGTAGATTTCATTAATTATGCTTTCAAAGATTATTCCTAATACTTGGCCATGACGTTAAACTTGAGGTTATAAAATCATGAATAAATGTTAATCTCATAAATTTTCCAACATGATATGATGTCACATTTATAAACCATTAATTACTCTATCAAACATTCAAGCATGCATATCCATCGAGAGATTACCAAAATATTATCATAACATTAACATAATATTTGCCAAGATTCATATGTTTATCATAAATTAGTAAAGATTCATCAAAACTAGGATGATAAAGGAGTTTAGCTCAAAATGAGCTTGCACATTACAACAAACTAGCAAACTAGCAAGGAACTCATGATAAAACCGAAAGATCTCACCAAAAGTCCAAGCTAGGAACGTCTAATGGTGCAAGAACTTCTTCTTTGTGATGAATAGACCTTCTAAGCCTTCCAAATGCCTTCAAATGTCTGGTTCTCGAGAATAGATAGTGGGTATTTCCTCTCAATAACCCTTTTTTTCTCAAATAAACAAGTTAATGGCCTTTTATAGGCTGTCTGGGAAGCTGAGCACGGCCCCGTGCTGGGGACCAGGTCGTACCCACTAACTTTTGTCGCGAATGTATTGCAGTAAATGTCGGCACAGGGGCGTGCCTAGTGAGCCATGGGTCGTGCTTCGGTGGGGCATGTCACAACCCCGGGCTACCCCTGCCCGGGCGTCGCGAGACAATGCTGGTATATGAATGAGGTCCCATAAATTTGGACAGCGGAAGTCTTTGTTTTTACTTGATGCCCTTTTTGTAATGAAATGTCATGTAAATAACCTCAAGGGTTAATTCTGTACTTTTTGTCAAAACTTGGGATCCACGTCCCTTTTCATTTCATGATAATAGACATTCAAAAGTCTATTATATAATGTACATCTGCTGAATTAATTTACATAATACAAGCCATTTAAAAATGTCTAGGATCTACGTCCGTTCCAACATTTGGTCTTGTATTAGTCTGCCACAGGGATTTAAATATGCCTAAAGATCTTGTCTTTACTGCACCACCCTGAATTTAATGATTTCTTTCACTACCTGTGAAAAAACGTTTTGAAAATGAACATCAGCATAAAGCCGGTGAATCACATTTAACTGACACGAAAATGATTTCTAACATAAACCAAATTAAAGCCTTTAAGCACGTTTCTGTATGGTAAATCTACACATTCAGCAGTCTTTTTCACCTGAAATATATACCACCTACATACACTGGGTTAACTGCCATGGGGTCAACTGGCTGAGCTCTATGTCTCAGACTGATAGCCTATTCCCAGGGTCGTGATGCTAAGAACCTTGTTCTTAGTCTTATATGATACTCAGGAACTCGTCCCTCGTATAATCTGCTAAGGAACCATATCCTCAGTCTTATGATACCCCCTTTCATGATCTGTACCCAGCCACGGACCGGACTTTCACCCGTCACATGTATACCATTTGATCAAATCTACGTATGCTTATGGCCTGAATGCTATCACGTAGATTACCCTTATGATTAAAGTATTTAATTTGTTTCATGCCGTTTTCGTAAATAAAATGGTTTTATCGTTTGAAAAGCGTTAAACGTGTTCACCTTGATTTTGATGGCTGGTAGGGTTGTAGGCTTCGGAATTTGAGCAGAACCTCGACACGTTTCTTCCTAGGGAAGACACGATTAACGAGAATATATATGAGATAATATATATATATAATTGCGGTTATATATATATGAATAGTTTTAACGATACCTACTTTGCGGGATTTGGACAGAACTACGGCTTGAGTTGGGTGTCGTAGGATTCTTGAACAGCGCTTCGGGACGTTGTGGAGTTTTGAGAGATCGGGTTTGTGTGAAACGAATGTTTGGAAACTGTACAGAATTTCAATCCCCTTTGAAGGCCTTTTATAGGCTGAAATTCCGGTCTCTCGCGTACCGCGAGACTGGCCAAGGAAATCTCTCGCGTACCGCGAGAGGATGAGGTGTCACGAACGGTGCTGAGTCAGCATGACACGTGTCGGCTGGTGGCAAGGGTGAATGACACGTGTTTTCTGGCCCTGACGCGTGTACTATTCCCTCGCGTACCGCGAGGCTTGGTTGGGAATCTTCTCGCGTACCGCGAGAAGGTGTAAATCTGGCGTATAAGCAGTCCCCTCGCGTACCGCGAGGTTTTGTCAAAATCTCCCTCGCGTACCGCGAGGGAGTGAAATTTTAAAATTTTCTTTTCTTTTTATTTTTGGGTGTTACATCCTCCCCTCCTTTAGAATAATCTCGTCCTCGAGATTCATTGAAAGAGATGTGGATACTTTTTGCGCATTTCTGACTCAAGTTCCCAAGTATATTCTGGGCCACGTCTGGAATCCCATCTTATTTTGACTAACGCCAATTGCTTTCGTTTAAGCTTTTTGATTTGTCGGTCTTCAATTTGTAACGGGCGTTCGATGAATTTGAGCTTTTCATTTACTTCCACATCTTGTAAAGGCATAAGTAAGGATTCATAAGCTAAACACTTACGTAGGTTTGATACATGGAATACATCGTGTACCCCACCCATCTCTACTGGTAGTTCAAGCTGATAGGCAACAGATCCGATTCGTTTAATGATTTTGAAAGGTCCAACAAAACGTGGACTTAACTTTCCTTTCTTTCCAAAACGAATAACACCTTTCCAAGGTGAAACTTTTAATAACACCTTGTCACCGATTTGGAATTCTAACGGCTTTCTTCGTTTATCTGCATAACTTTTCTGTCGATCTCTAGCCATTTTTAGACGTTCTCGTATTTGCAAGATTTTATCGGTAGTTTCTTGGACTATCTCTGGTCCTGATAGTTGATTTTCTCCGATATCTGACCAACATACAGGCGTTCGACATTTTCTTCCGTATAATGCTTCAAATGGTGCGGCCTGAATACTTGTGTGATAACTATTGTTGTATGAGAATTCCATTAGAGGTAAATGATCATCCCAATTACCTCCAAAGTCTATCACACAGGCTCGGAGCATATCTTCTAGTGTTTGTATAGTTCTTTCGCTCTGCCCATCAGTTTGTGGATGGTAAGCAGTACTAAGGTTTAATCGAGTTCCTAAAGCTGTTTGAAAACTTTGCCAGAATCGAGATGTGAAACGACTATCTCTATCTGACACTATGGATAGAGGCACACCATGTAACGTTACAATTTCATTAACGTAAATTTGCGCCATTTTGTCCATACTCATGGTGTCCTTGATAGATAGAAAGTGAGCTGATTTGGTTAAACGGTCAATGATAACCCAGATTGCATTATTTCCACGAGTGGTTCGAGGAAGTTTGGTAATAAAGTCCATAGTTATCAATTCCCATTTCCAAACTGGTAATTCTAACTGTTGCAATAATCCAGCTGGCTTTTGGTGTTCAGCTTTGACTTTGGAACAAGTCAAACATTTTGCTACGTAGATAGCAATGTTCTTTTTCATACCAATCCACCAGTAACTTTCTTTGAGGTTCTTGTACATTTTATCACTTCCTGGGTGCATGGTGTATTTGGACTTGTGTGCTTCTTCGAGGATTCGCTCTCGAAGATCACCTGTAACTGGTACCCAAATACGTTTATTCATGCGAAGGATATTATCTTCACCTTTGATCAGTAAATCAAGCATTCCTTTCATTCCTTCTTTTTCAAAGTTACCTTCCTTCAAAGCTAACTCTTGTGCCTCTTTTAACCGACTTACAAGATCAATTTGTAGTTCAAGTCTGAGAGAACGTACTCTCTTTGGCTTGACGTTTTCTTTTCGGCTCAAGGCATCTGCTACTACATTTGCCTTTCCTTCATGATAACAAATTTCACAATCATAATCATTCAGGATTTCCATCCATCTTCTTTGTCTCATATTTAACTCCTTCTGGCTAAATATGTACTTGAGACTTTTATGATCAGTGTAGATTGTGAACTTAACCCCATAGAGATAGTGTCGCCATAATTTCAAAGCAAAGATTATAGCGCCCAATTCTAGATCGTGGGTTGAGTAGTTTTTCTCATGAATTTTCAACTGACGAGATGCATAAGCAATGACTTTCTTGCGTTGCATTAATACGCAACCTAAACCAGTATGTGAGGCGTCGCAGTAAACTACGAAGTCTTCAATACCATCTGGTAAAGATAGAATAGGTGCGTTTGTCAGTTTTTGTTTCAAAGTTTCAAAAGATTCAGATTGTTTGGGTCCCCATTCGTATTTTACAGATTTCCGAGTTAGGGATGTGAGTGGGATTGCTATACGAGAAAAATTTTGAATGAACCGGCGGTAATATCCCGCTAATCCCAGAAAACTACGAATTTCGGTGGGTGTCTTGGGAATTTCCCATTTGGATATAGCTTCAATTTTGGAAGGATCTACTTGAATTCCGTTCATGTTGATGACATGACCAAGAAATTGTACTTCTGTTAACCAAAATCCGCATTTGGAAAACTTAGCATATAATTTCTCTTTTCGAAGAAGTTCAAGTATGGTTCGAAGATGAGTTTCGTGTTCAACTTGGGTTTTGGAATAAATAAGTATGTCATCAATAAAAACTATGACAAACTTATCCAAGTAAGGTTTGCAGATACGATTCATCATGTCCATGAATGCGGCAGGAGCATTTGTAAGTCCAAATGGCATAACCGTGAACTCGAAATGTCCATACCGTGTTCGAAATGCAGTTTTCGAGATATCGTTATCATGTACTTTCAACTGATGATAACCTGAACGAAGATCGATCTTTGAAAAATGACAAGCTCCTTGGAGTTGATCGAATAAATCGTCAATCCGTGGAAGCGGGTATCGGTTTTTGATGGTAACTTTATTCAGTTCCCGATAATCAATACACATGCGCATTGATCCGTCTTTCTTCTTAACAAAGAGGATTGGAGCTCCCCAGGGTGAAGAACTTGGTTGTATAAAACCTTTCTCAAGAAGTTCATCCAATTGTTTCTTGAGTTCTGCCATTTCTGTAGGTGCCAGTCTGTACGGGGATTTGGCAATTGGAGTTGCACCAGGTACAAGGTTGATTCGAAATTCTACTTCTCGTTCTGGTGGTAATCCAGGCAGTTCTTCAGGAAAAACGTCTGGAAATTCAGATACTACTTGTACTGATTCTATCTTCTTCTCCTTTTCCAAGGCAGTAATTGATACCAGACATGCCAGATATCCTTTTCTTAAGCACTTGGTTGCTTTAAGTATGGAGATTATCTGGATAGGTTTTGTGGGTTTATCACCTTGGATAGTTAGAGTTTTGTTTGTTGGTGTAACGAGTTTTACAACTTGTTGATTACAAAGGATTTCGGCTTGGTTATTGGATAACCAATCCATCCCCAAAACAATGTCAAAGCCAGTTATTGACATTGGTAATAATTGTACTGGGATAGTGAAACCAGCCAATGTAATGTAACAGTTGTTCAGTGATTGGGATATTTTTATCAAATCACCGTTCGCTGTTTCTACTTCATATGTTTCAGCTAAGGGACTTAATGGTTCGTTTAATAGATTACAGAAATTATAATCTATAAAACTCCGGTTCGCACCCGAGTCAAATAAGACCTTAGCATAAATATTATTAAGAAGAAACGTACCGGTAATTACGTCCGGCGTTCTCTCAGCTTGGTTAGCATTCATGACAAAAGCTCGTACGGTCTTTTTGTTTTCTGGAGTGATCTTGGCTCCTGATCCTCCAGCTCTTCCGGTCCTTGCAAACTTAGGGCAATTAGTGCTGATGTGCCCCAGCTCTCCACAATTGAAACAAGTAATCATTCCCTTTCTCTTGAAGCAATTCTCAGTAGTGTGACCTGAGACCTTGCAATGATTACAGAATGGAGTTTCAAAAACACACTTTCCACTATGCCTGCGTCCGCACGTTTTGCATGATGGATTGTTAAATGGTAACCCCTTTTGCCCAAAGTTCTTGCTAAATCTTTTGGCCTCGGGTTTTGATTTTATAGAGGATTCGACTTTCTTCTTTTCCTTTATATTTCTGATTAATCCAGCCGTCATGGTACCGGTCAATTCTACGGTGGACTCAATGGTTTTTGGTGAGACAACCTTCACCAAATCACGGATCTCTGGTACTAAGCCATAAATATATCGAGTTATGAGAACCGATTCAGGTTTAGCCAGGTGAGGTGCCAATCGAGCATATTCAAAGAATTTGGTAGTATACTCTCGATCATTGGTACCCACCATTCGGTGCTCCAGAAATTTTCTTTCAGCTTGTTCTTTTTCAGTCTTGGGGCAAAATTTCTTTTTCACCTTTGCCCGAAATTCTTTCCAATCCATGGCATTGGTCTTTCTCCTCCCTTTAGCAGAAATGATTGAATTCCACCATTCCAACGCTTCATTTTTGAAGGAGTTTGAAGCATACAGTACTTGATCTTTCTTAGCACACTTGCTAATTGCTATTACTGACTCCATCTTCTCTAGCCAGTGAAGAGTAGCAATACCGCCTTCGGTGCCCTTAAATTCATAAGGTTTACAGTCCTGAAAGGTTTTATAAGAACACTCTTTGTGTCTATACCTTTTTGTTTCATTCTCTTCTTCTGAGCTCTCACTGCTTAGATTTAACGATTCTTCAGATTCAGAATACTTATTGCTTGATGTTCTGGATCTTTTCGAGGTTTGAGTTCTACGAGAGCTTGCTACTTGCTCTGTGTTGGTTTTCGGAGGGTTTTCTGTTCTTTTTGAATGAGAGGTTACATAGCTTGGAGTTTTGATGTTTTCTTGTATTTCCTTTATTATGGCAGGAAGCATTTCTTTAATGCTTTGTTTGACCAATTGTTGTAATTCTGGTTGTTGAGTAGCTATTTCAGGATTATTATTAATTTCTTTTCCTTTTTCCTTGGTAATGTAGGTAGCTGGACCGCTATTGTTATTTTGTTGAGACATCTAAGAACACAAGACAAGAATTTGGGTCAAAATTTGAAGTTTATTATCGCTTAAACTTCATCTATTTGTTACAAATACAGAAATATAGATATGCATCTATATCACTTAAAGTTAGCTAATTATACAAATACTATCATTAACTTTAATCGAGAAGCACATCTCCCAAATCTTGATAGAATCTTCCCAGGGTCTCGGTCATAGCACCTTTCTGGATCAACTGATCTGCCACCCATTGTTCTGCGTACTTCCTGTCTTCCTGGGCTAGTTCGTAGTCAAATATAGTTTGTTCGTTTTTAACTACGACTTGTCTGGTGAAGTACAGTTCAGCACGTAGATCGTCAGCCTCTCTAAGAGCACGATCGAGGTGTTCATCAATTGATTTTGGCAGTTCATCATGGTATCCATAACAAGGAGGTGGTTCCCTGTGTCCCATCCTAAGATCGTGATATGCTGAGTTAACAGACCACACGACTTTTCCGTCGGTTGCATACTGACGTCCATCGGAGGGATCTACATAAAAGAAAGGTTCCTTGAAAACGGGATGTTCTGGAATAGGATCAAAGAAATACTTTCCACCACTGCCTTCACAAACGGCAGCCTTGTCGGATTCAGAAATCGAATGTGGAGTTTCTTCACTTGGACTGGGTGGATGTTCTTGAATTGTTCCGGTAGGGTATACTATGTCTAATGATTGAGGTAGTGGCATAGATGTCATAACAGGACGTAAAGATTCTCTTGAATCTTCCATTTCCACTGAATACTCTGATTCTTCCCTCAGAGGTTCAAGCCTTGCTTGAGTCTGCTCCACTTGTTCTGCGACCATTCTGTTCCAATTCTCCGGGGTCGGTAGGTAGTGGACATAATCATCATAGCTTGGTACTACTTGATTAGATGATTCTCCAGGAAAGAAGTTTGGGTAGTTATGAGGGTAATAGTATGGATCTGTCATCCTGAAATTTATTGGTTATGTTAAAGGCATCTTCCTACCGTTCGTTCAGTAGGCACAACTATTGGTTAAAGCTAAGATACTATCATACAAGTATCTAATTTTGCTAAAACCCTTAAATGCGGCTCTGATACCAACCTGTCACAACCCCGGGCTACCCCTGCCCGGGCGTCGCGAGACAATGCTGGTATATGAATGAGGTCCCATAAATTTGGACAGCGGAAGTCTTTGTTTTTACTTGATGCCCTTTTTGTAATGAAATGTCATGTAAATAACCTCAAGGGTTAATTCTGTACTTTTTGTCAAAACTTGGGATCCACGTCCCTTTTCATTTCATGATAATAGACATTCAAAAGTCTATTATATAATGTACATCTGCTGAATTAATTTACATAATACAAGCCATTTAAAAATGTCTAGGATCTACGTCCGTTCCAACATTTGGTCTTGTATTAGTCTGCCACAGGGATTTAAATATGCCTAAAGATCTTGTCTTTACTGCACCACCCTGAATTTAATGATTTCTTTCACTACCTGTGAAAAAACGTTTTGAAAATGAACATCAGCATAAAGCCGGTGAATCACATTTAACTGACACGAAAATGATTTCTAACATAAACCAAATTAAAGCCTTTAAGCACGTTTCTGTATGGTAAATCTACACATTCAGCAGTCTTTTTCACCTGAAATATATACCACCTACATACACTGGGTTAACTGCCATGGGGTCAACTGGCTGAGCTCTATGTCTCAGACTGATAGCCTATTCCCAGGGTCGTGATGCTAAGAACCTTGTTCTTAGTCTTATATGATACTCAGGAACTCGTCCCTCGTATAATCTGCTAAGGAACCATATCCTCAGTCTTATGATACCCCCTTTCATGATCTGTACCCAGCCACGGACCGGACTTTCACCCGTCACATGTATACCATTTGATCAAATCTACGTATGCTTATGGCCTGAATGCTATCACGTAGATTACCCTTATGATTAAAGTATTTAATTTGTTTCATGCCGTTTTCGTAAATAAAATGGTTTTATCGTTTGAAAAGCGTTAAACGTGTTCACCTTGATTTTGATGGCTGGTAGGGTTGTAGGCTTCGGAATTTGAGCAGAACCTCGACACGTTTCTTCCTAGGGAAGACACGATTAACGAGAATATATATGAGATAATATATATATATAATTGCGGTTATATATATATGAATAGTTTTAACGATACCTACTTTGCGGGATTTGGACAGAACTACGGCTTGAGTTGGGTGTCGTAGGATTCTTGAACAGCGCTTCGGGACGTTGTGGAGTTTTGAGAGATCGGGTTTGTGTGAAACGAATGTTTGGAAACTGTACAGAATTTCAATCCCCTTTGAAGGCCTTTTATAGGCTGAAATTCCGGTCTCTCGCGTACCGCGAGACTGGCCAAGGAAATCTCTCGCGTACCGCGAGAGGATGAGGTGTCACGAACGGTGCTGAGTCAGCATGACACGTGTCGGCTGGTGGCAAGGGTGAATGACACGTGTTTTCTGGCCCTGACGCGTGTACTATTCCCTCGCGTACCGCGAGGCTTGGTTGGGAATCTTCTTGCGTACCGCGAGAAGGTGTAAATCTGGCGTATAAGCAGTCCCCTCGCGTACCGCGAGGTTTTGTCAAAATCTCCCTCGCGTACCGCGAGGGAGTGAAATTTTAAAATTTTCTTTTCTTTTTATTTTTGGGTGTTACAGGGCACGACCCCATGCTTCATGGGACACGGCCCCGACTTCAAAAAAGCTGATTTCTGAACGCCTGGAAGGAAGCACGGCCTCATGCCTAGTTGCGCACGGCCCGTGCTTCACCCTTTTTCCGTAAACATGTAGAGGACTGAAAATAGGATCCGTGGGCGAAAAACGGGGCTCAATTCCGAGTTGTAACGAAGCGGGAAAGTGAAAAACAAGCTCTGACTGTCGCAGGGTCACGCCTTTTCATTCTTTGTTTATTTCTTTCACTTTTTCTTCGTGTTTTTGCTTGTTTACTCATTCTAGACCAAATATTTCATGAAAAATACAATTGAAGCTAGATGAGCAACAAATCTAATCAATATCCAAAGAAATCGACAATAATCGGGATGTAATTGATGTGAAATATATGACTAATTTAGTGTGCATCACCCATTACCCGAAATCATATCTTAAACTCACCGAAAACGACTTGAAATATGCAATATTCAATTACACTTCAATTAGTTTTATAATTTTAATAGTTTTATGTTTGTAAATCTTCAACATACTATTTATTATATTTTTAAAAAATTATCTATTATATTAATATATTCAATTCGGTTATGGGTAAATGTGTTCGGGTAATCGGCGGAGTGATACCCTATCACCATGTCCGTCCCAAACTCATGAATTTTTTCAAAACTAATTACATATCCAAACACTCATCTTAAATATTTCATGTTTCAAATTTTCTCGTCGGTTTCATATTTGTTTGTCATCCCTAATAATATAATTATATTACTATGTTTTATCGTTGTAAGACAAATATATCTCAAAGACTCAAACTCATTTTTAATATTACCGTAAACTTGGTAAAACTTGTCCCAAACTTAATGCTTTATCAACTAAGAGAATAACATGAACGACATATTATTTTAAAACTTATCGAATGGCATATGGTCTGACGGTATCGCAAACTCATTTTTAATATTACCGTAAACTTGGTAAAACTTGTCCCAAACTTAATGCTTTATCAACTAAGAGAATAACATGAACGACATATTATTTTAAAACTTATCGAATGGCATATGGTCTGACGGTATCGAGATGTGTAACGAAAGTTAGGTTAGAGTATCTGAATCCTCTACAAATTTTAAAACTTTTTTTTTAAACAAGACAAACCCTTAACTAGTGTTTTTATAACCCAACCGGCCGGTCGGACCAGGAACCGGGCATAAAACCGGTCTAAATATGCCTTTGAACCACTTCCATTTGCACCGGCCGGTTACCGACCGGAGACCGGATTTCTAATTTTTTATTTTTAGTATTTAAAGTAATATTTTATTTATTTAAGTCTTCATATTTCATTAAAATTGTAAATTCACATCAAAATAAAAAAAATATTTTTATATTTTATATCTTTTTTTAACGACAAATTTGGATCACTGACAGACCACTGGAGTATCATCGTGCTACCAGTGGTACCACCCGTTCATATTCCAACACCAAGTCACCAATTCAGGAGGAAACTCAATTTTTCTAGGAAAACCCCTTGTGAGATTCGAACACAGGACCTTATGATCACTGAGCCTTATCCCACCACCAAGATGCTGTTGGGCTATTATGTCTTTGGCTTTTATATTTTATATCTATACTAGGTTAGAAACTCGTGTATTACACGGGGTTAGATAAATGAAATATTAAATAGTTATAAATAAACGGAAAAAACAAAGGAAATCGTTGAGAAAAGAAATATTAAATAAATGAGATATTTATAATGTAAATATTAATAAAGAAGATAACAAATAATTAAGAAACAATAAGTGAAAAAAATTTCATCTGGTTACTTATTTATTAGGTATAACTTGGGCTCACAGAAAAATAAGCGGAAAATTTTTCAAACGGTTACAAAATCACGGGCTTACAGAATTGTGATACGTGACGCAACCAATTACTTACTTATTAGGTATAGCTTAGTGTGAAATAAAACTAAAAATTTATATTATTCTGAATATAATATAACAATCTAAATATATTTATTTGCATGAAATTTAAACTTAGAGCGACTTTCAACCGAATATAAATTTTTTTCTGAATATAAAATTTTTCAAACCGTTTAACCCGCTAAAGATAAAGCATAACCTAAATTGACCGTTCATAAGAAAATGGGTCGAAGTTGGCACATTTACAAAGCATATATAAACATATACAAAGAGCTAAAATAAGTAATGATATAAATCGAAATAGGAATAAAAGAAAATAATTACTTGAATAATTTCGGCTATAATGATATGACAAAAAATAGAGTGAGATTTAACAAATCATAACAAATATTAGATCTTTGAATATGTAAATATATGATTGAATGTTGTTTTAATTGGAACTTACATAGTTATAAAATCGTTTTAAGTTTGTACAATTTATAAAAATATGACTGATAATAAACAAAATTTTGAATTCAAAATTATGCATATAAAAATTGAAACGAATAATTAATCTAGTTGTATAAAATAGTGAAGTTTATTAAAATATAAAAACAGTTTGATAATATAATAACTATCCATAATACAAATTTATTTTTCAAAAATGATAAGTAAATTCAAGAATTATAACTATCCATGATTAATTTTATATTAAATTTGTTTAGTTATAATATAATAACTATTCATAATTAACTTTGTTTTGTTTTCTTAATATAATTATTATTTAATAGAACAGAGAAACAAAAAAAATTAATATTTAATAGGAAATAGAGGCTAAAAAAGAAGGGTGAGAAGTAACCAGAGAGTGATACGTGTCACATCATATCTTTATTTATTAGTATAGACAGATAGATAAATAGTTTTAATTTTTATATTATTTATAATATCATCCGATTTCTTAAATCCAGTTCAACCGGTTTGAGCAGTTCGATGTCTGGTTGGGTTGGGTTGGGTTGCCCTTAACCCTAGTTTATCCGGTTATACCAAGAGCATGGACCCACCCTAGTGAGGATTTTTCTCTTCATCTCTGACGATTGCCTGTACAAATACAAATACAAATACAGTTGATCAAATTCAAATGTTGTCCGAATAGCATACAATCTAGCAACATGTACCGATTGAAAGCCGGATTCGAGAAGATGAGATCCGATGATGTCACTCTTCACGCCAAATGCATCGCTCTTTAGACCTCCCATCTCGTCTTCGATTACTTCCATGGCTACGGATGCCACCAACCATAGGGTATTCAACATCGCTGCAATTTTTACTAATTTATAGTTGTTTTCTAGGATGAAGATTAACATCTATCCGCTTGTGATGTGTCCATAAACTTGTACTTCACATTTTTTTATTTATTTTGTTTCATGTGGCTACATTTTTGTTTGCATGCATACCCTTGATTAATTTGGACCAAATTATACTCTTATTTGAACTAGTTTACATTTAGTTGTATCTTTCATTTCTTCCTGCAAGTCATAAACTTGGTTACAATATATTTCATGTATTTCTGGGTCAAATTTGGTCAAAATAAGGGTTAGTAGGAGGCTTATATGTAAAAAGGGATGGATAAATTATGATTTATGAAATGTTTACTTGATAAAAAGGCTGATATGTGAAACAGTTATTTGGTTAGGTGCGCGCCTCACGCCTTTTTAAACCAAAATGTGCTCTTTTGTTTTGAATAACTCATTGTATCATGGATTTGTCATTCTTTCCAGAATTCTGTAAGATATTCACCAAAGAGACATGGCGCTTCTGGAGCTAAATGTCAAACCAATGAAGGAAAAAAACGAAAGAAAATAATTGATAAACTAAATGATGCAAAGGAGAAAATAAATGATTTGGGTGTTTCTGGTGGGCAGTCATCTGTTGTTTTGGATCAGAGTCCTTGCGCCTTTTGCCATTCCTCTAAGCAGTCAGAAGTGAGTTTTAAAACCAAAGTTTCTTGTATAGCCTAAAAATCTTGTTAGGCGAAGCTATCGGTGTTTGTTTTATCAATTGTGTAGGGGAGTGGACCGTTTATGGCATTTGCTCAAGGGAAGGAAATAGTGGGGAATGTGGATAACTTCTCCAATGTTATACATGTTCATTTCAAATGTTTACACTGGTAAGCTTTTGACTTTTGTTGGAGAATACATGTATAGATTCTCATAAAACTCTCTGTTGCGGGAACATTAGAAGTATATTTTATAATTACAGGGCTCCTAGGATTTAATTTAAGGATGGGTTTATCAAGAACTTAGAATCAGAAATTACAAGGGCAAATAAGCTAAAATGCAGCAGTTGTGGTGAAAAAGGAGCTGGTCTTGGCTGCTATATGAAGTCATGCCAAAGAACTTACCATGTGCCTTGTGCATATAACATTCCTGGTTGCAGATGGGATGTAAGCAACTATTTATGCACAATTTGGGATTCTGCTGTTATAAATCTGTCATTATTTTCTTTCTAATTTTGTGCAACTTTTAGGATGGGTATTTGTTGCTGTGTCCAAGTCATGCATCTGACAAGTTTCCAAGTGAACTGAAGGCAAAATCTGGGAAACAAGACACTGAAAAAAGGTATCATCTGTCAAGTATATATTATATACATGAACTTGTCTATGCTTTGAATCTTGTAGTTTCTGGGTTATTTTATTCTGTACTCTAGCATTTGTAATTTTTTACAACATATTATTCACTCTAGAAATAGAAATAGAAAAGAAATGCTAATTTGTTTTGTGACATCTGTCATTCTGATTGCAGAATGTCTAATCATTTGAATCCTAGCACAACATTGATGAATGTTGGAAAGAATTTGGTGTTCTGTGGTTCAGCTCTTTCTTCAGATGAAAAGGTCAGTATACAAAACTATTTATCATTGGCATTTGGTAATTATCTCAATGTTTGTTGATATAGCATGAACGGTTATGTTTGAGATTGTTTCTTTGTTCCAGAAAACTGGCTTATTTTCATCTTCTTGCTTTGGTTAGGCTTGTAAGAATTTGATATGTTTTAATTGATCTTTTCTAATCAATAACATTAAAATGCAGTTTGCTCTTGCTGATTTTGCAAGTAGCAGTGGGGCGGTAGTGTCAAAATTCTGGAGAAATGATGTCACTCATGTGATTGCTGCCACAGATTCAAATGGTGCATGTACAAGAACACTAAAAGTTTTAATGGCCATTTTGAACGGGAAATGGGTTCTTGCAATGGAATGTAAGGTTTTCTGTCTAAGCGCCTAGTAATCGATGTTGAATTTAGGATTTTATTGAACACATTTGTTTTGTTTTCAGGGGTAAAAGCTTGTATGGAAGCTGGACATCTTGTGAAAGAAGAACTGTATGAAGTTGTTCTTGATAACCACGGTTCTTCTGGTGGCCCTAAAGCAGGGAGGCTAAGAATTCAAAATAATGTAAATCCAATAATATAAATTAACTACTTAGTCAGTTTATATCTTTATAGCTTCTGATGAGATATTGGTGCAAGAAACTGAATATTATTATGTCTTTGCAGGCTCCAAAACTTTTCAGCAACCTGAGATTTTACTTTATTGGGGATTTTGTACAAGCTTTTAAAGCTGATCTTCTGAACTTGGTTACAACTGCTGGAGGCACAATTATTGAGACCAAGGATCAATTATGGCTATCATCAAAAGCAAATGCAAATCAACTTACTTTGGTTGTTTACAATGCTGACTTTTCAGATAATCTTGGTGTTGGAGATGAAGATGAAGATTCCCTGAAATGCCAAAGATTAGGTGCAGCAGAGGATGTAGCTCAAGAATTTGGGTATCGGGTTGTCAGGCATATTTGGATTTTGGAATCAATTGCTTGTGGTTTACTATGTCTCGACAGTCTTTGAGATCGATGCTTAAAACCGTCTTGTTGTCCTGTTTATTATTACACATTATAAGCAAGCCACATGGGTTTTGGTTTATATGTTATGTGTTGTGGTCATGGTTTTAGCATATTAACTCTTTGATTGGCTCATGTTTTCTCTGTTGGTTGTTTGGTATGGTTGTTTGAATTTAGAATTCACGAGTTGAGGAAATTTAGGTAAAATATTCATGATTTTATGATTAGGAAAAATCCAAATCCCAATGTTTGCAACTTTTTTTTTTTTTTTGAAAAGCGACTTTCTTAAACCCCACTCCTTTCGGGAGCATCCCTGGTGATTTCTATGAGTCATGCATGTCTTTCCCTATGAGTTGTAACCGCATGGACTCGAACCCTGGATATTCTCAAGAAGAAACCACTATGTGAAAAACTTCTTAACCACCAGGGCAGAACCCCAATGTTTGTAACTAGATGAACATAAGCTAAGTAAGCCTGATCTCGTCTAAACTTAAGCTCGATTCGCTTGACTTGATAGAGCTCAAGTTTGGTCATTATTTTTCAAACTCGAGCTTCACTCTTAAATAATTTTTTAGTGGCTCGTTTGTTATTTGTTAATTGTTTTTAACTAATTATAATTATAACTTTATAAATAGCATAACGAGTGGAAGTCGAAATACTTGGCCATAACAAACAAAAGCATGTTCAACATACATCTGAAAATAGTAGATATCACAATCAGGTGTTCAAGTTCATTATCAAATTAAAACCACAAAAGTCTGCAAGATTGAAACCATGTGATCACATGAAACTGGGATGAACAGGTCCCTTTGAGAGCCCAACGCGGACCTCCATTCCATGATGCAAGTCTGGGGCACGCATCGTCTCAGTGTCATGGACATCTACACCAATCATCAACACAAAAGTTAAGACTGAGCAAAAGCATACTAAAATAAATTTGAAAATAATTTCACTTTCATATTATGTTCTTACCTTGAAGGTAATCTTCAACACCAAAGTCTTCCAAAGCTCCAGTATGCGACTCCAATCCAAGCATGGATGATGGTATCAGCCCTGGAGGCCTTTGAAATCTGAAAGCTCAAAATGTTTAAAAAAAACTAACATCTCTCACCGGGAAATCAAATAATCCAAAATAAATAAATAAACAATTTGGAGAACTATTGGATACACTAGATTAATTGTGCTTGGCAAGTTGAATCCTTGAAATTTTGAAGAAACGATTAACATGGGCCCTAACAATAATTGACCCGATCAGCAAATTTCAACTTGTATGGTTAAAAGTAATGTAAAATTGTAGATCCTCTCCTGTCACATTCATCATTCACGAACTTAAACTACAAAGGTTGATTGTATATCGCTTTTGTGTATAATAGAGTTAAAACTTGAAAAGTGACTATATATAGAGAATAATATTACACTTGAATATATTCTAGATATGATAATTATATAACTGGTCTAATATGTGCGGAATCTTTCTTCACATTTTCTCTTGTGTTAATCTAGAAGGGCCTACACCTCTCCCAACAACCTCCTATCAACAAGTATACTATCAGAGGCTTAAACTAGTGCATCCAAAGATTAATGGAAATGGATATGCCTCATGTCAAAAAGTTGTAGCTGCAACAAACTAGGGTATGTGCCTTGGTTAAGTCGGATGACTAACATTCATCATCGCGTTCTTAAAGACATACATGATATGGAAATGCATATGTGATGATCGAAACACAAACGAACCAACTATATGCTAAATTGGTCAGCTGTTAAAAAGGGGATGGCTAGACTAATTGTCCTCATATGTATAAATGAGTAAAACAAAATACATCTTGTTCAAAGTACTGAGCTGAACCTTGTTATATTGATTTACTTGATTAACATAAAGCTCCAACTAATTCACCCAAAAACTCATCAGATAAGCAAAACCCTAGTTTTCTTCAATTTTAAAACAATGAGAAATTATAATCATAATTTGGGGAAAATAACTAGTCGTATAGGAAAAAAAAATCTAAATACAAAGCAAATGAATACCTAGAAAGGATTTTTCGATCGAACTCCTGCCTCAAAGGAAAAGCGGATCCGTAAGTGTTCGCAAGGATTTTCCTCTTCATCTGTTCTTCTCTCACGATTGCCTGAACAGATACAATCGATTAGCTATGAGAAAAGTTTTTCGAATAGCATTCATACACAATCTAGCAATAGGTACCGATTGAAAGGCGGATTCGAGGGGATGAGATCCGACGATGTCACTCTTGACGCCTTGAAGCCCGAAACGAAGTGCATCGTTCTTCAGACCTCCGATCTCGTGTTCTATCTTGTTTGATGCTTCCATTGTTGTTATGATGATTTTCTCTTCTCTGAGAACGATGGCTCTGTAAATACTCCTCAAACAAAACTTTTCTTTGGAAGCAAGACACTGATGTGTATAAATATATTGGGCCTCTAAATAACGTTGCGAATATTTAATCATGGGCCTAATAACAAAGGCCCAGATAGGTAAAATAACGTCTATGGATAATGAATATAGTTTACATGGGCCTAATAACAAAACCGAGTCAGCTTGGCTCGGATCATTTACAAACCGAGCCGCTCAGTTTGGCTCGAATAATTTTATTTTTAATTTATTTTCTATATGTATACAATTATTTGTGAGTGGCGGGTGCATTTGACAAGTATACTCGTCACTTCATAAAAGCAATAGTTAATTTTAGCCCAATATTTAATGCTACTTATTGACAACTTAACAATACTAAGTCTATGTATATTCAATTAGCTCGTGTCTCGAAGCTCGCTAGAAAAAAAAACTCGAAACCAGCTCAGCTCGGATCGCTTATAAACCAAGTTCTGGTTGTTTACAAACCGATCCGGCTCGGTTCGGCTCGTGAACAGCCCTACCTGAAACAGGGACACCGCAGACAGCAGCTAAACCCGACAAGCCACACAACACCTATGTTTACATAGTTCTAAAAGTTTCATGTCACTCAATACTTACTGAAAGTTATCTGTTTTGATTCGGTTTCAATTTTTTAAGGTTTGATTTTGGCGTAGAGAGATGAAAAACGGTTTTTATCAACTTGCTCATGATTTAACCTAAAAACCATTAAAATCAAACCGTGAACACGAGTGTAGATTAACCAATATTATTATTATTATCATGTGAAGATCAACTATTAGGGGACAAACATCTACTTATATCCGTAAAACAAAAAACAATTGCACAAAAGACCATCGGCTATTGATTATCATTTGATATGTTATGAAGTGTTAAAAGCAACATTAATAGTTTACATCAAAACAAAATCAACGAGATAACAAAAAGCCAAACTGAAACTGCTACAACAGTAATCTGTTATCATATCTATCATTTCTTGAGCTACAATGGTGTTAACCTGTCACCAGAAAGATATGCTTACCTGTATCATTCGGGCCGGGCCGGGCCACTTGGCGTTCTTTTGGCCCATCCACTTCCATCATTTTGACTGGATCAATGGCAAATCTAACCCACATTAACTTAACTGGTAACGGGCCGTAAATCAAATTTGTAAGCCTGCAATTCCATAGGCGAGATAACAACCCGTCCTTGAGAAATATCTGGAACTTGCTCACCATATCCAAGCATCTCTGTATCATCATGCAAAAGATTCAAAGAGGTAGCTTTTGCATTTAAAACATCAAGACCCTGAAACATGTTCAACAGATTCAAATTCTCATATTCTATCCTTGAGCAATCCGATTTTCCTTTTCGACAGTATGATGAATCCCAATGTCTTCTCTGCAAAATCAAAACCGACCTCGGTTCTTCAAGATTCTGTTGTGTGTACTTTAACGGTCTTGGGACCTTAAAACTTACAACATGCAAGTCACATGGCAATGGAGCTGTTAAGGATGAGAAAGATCTCGGGGGCGGTTGAACTGATATTTCTTGTGGTTTTTTAGCTATGAAGGCATGCAACGGGTGGTTCAAGTGGGCCCCAACACGATGGGAGAAAAGAGACGGGCTTATGGGACCCGGGTGTGAAACCGGGTCCAGAACCGAGGATATGTTGGATTCAAATGTGATGTGGAAAACTACATTCATCGGATGGTTATCCATCACTCCTTGACCGAGCCCACGCCCATCATCTCGTGACAGCCGTCGATCAAGCATGATCTCGAACCATCCGTTTTTGGGACTAGCCACACCCAATGATTGCCTCGTGTGTACAGAAAAACGGCTTCCTTTAGATTCTTGCATAAAAGCAAGTGACGGCATTGGGTAGTAATTTCCCTGAAGAGGAATTTTATCATATGTTTCTCTACGACTCATCTGAAAGCCATTCAAATCCGAATAAAAGATCCTCTTGTTATCAATATCCGTTTTATACCTAACAACCAATTCTTTATCATTAAACTCACGCCCAATAAGCTCCACATGATACTCGTTTTCAATCAAAAACTCCTGCACGGACCCTTCACAATTGTAAACACGGGTGCTGTGAGAAACCGGCGATTGGGCCCAACCCATTTTCGGAATCGAAAAAACTTCTTGCACCAGAAAACCCTCGGAAACTACAATGTCACTACCGGTTTCAGTAATCGGTGTGGCATCACCGTTTGGTTTAAAAAGGTAGGCCCCACTCTCCGGACTCGTGTACATTGCCAGCTCAACATCGATAACATTCTGGGACCCACCTTTGGTTTCAGTTACTTTCTGTAACAACCCGAATTTGGAATCAAAAGTAAGAGCTCGATACCGATTTCTAATCTGTAACGAATCCCCTTCCACTTTGGAGCAGCTATATGGGGCAAAACACTCCAGAATACCAGTTGATGAAAATTTTAACTTTGCTGGTTTGACTTTTTCACATCCTACAAAACCGTTAGCAATGTAATAAGTCTGTAACCCCATAGCAGGAACAGAAGCTTTAAAATATACTCTATGCCTTCCCGTAAACATCTTTAGCTTATTATGCTGCAAGTCGGGAGATATTTGACTTTTAACACAAGTCCAATTCGAGTCGAGAATAGTTACATCGGGTCTCTCAACAATAAACATAACAATCTCGTTTCTTGTTTGCTCAAGAGAATTAAAAATCACCACTGATTGCACGGTTCCTTGATTAGCACTAACCGGTTGGTGTACTGGTTGGGCATCGTATCTAGACCGAACCTGAGCCGGCTCAAACTGTGACGGTTTCTGATCATTTTTATCATGATGGATGCCTAGCAGTACTTCAATGGCTTTAGACATAAAAATTTGAAGATCTTGCAAGGAAGTGTGCATACGCATACCATAGTCTTGAACCACATGATCTTTAGCCGTACCGGTTACACCATCATGGTGCTGAAACAGAGCCAAGTTCCTTCTTGCAGCGGTTAACTTATGGGTGAAACCCGTTGGCAATTTCTCACACTGGGCACGCTGGCAGAACCCGAGTAAAAACACCATTGTCATTTCAGTAGCCCGTAGAGTGTGCTCGAGTACACGGTCAACTGATTTGAAAAAAGGGCGTGAAACATAATACCCACTCCAGTAATCTTGCTGTCTATCAGCATAAGTAAAGAAATCACCAGATAAAGAAGGAAACCCGGGAACCTGACCAGACCCGATTTCACCAGGACGTGAATAGTTTATTTTTTCAGCTTCTTCTCTTAGGGTTCGAAAATAATCTTCTAAAGTTCCAAACTTTGCCTCGGTGTTCAATTCTGGAGTTGAGTTTATATAATCAAATAACATTTGATAATTCCTAAATTGAGCTTCAGCTTCATCAATGTTGATGTAACGAAAATCGTCTCCAAGTGGGACCAGAAGGGTGTTGGTTCGGTAAAGGGTTGACTTTTTCTTGTACTGATCCAGAAGTTTAAGGGCTCGTTCCTTCACATTTTCTTGGGTTGTTTCTTCTGGATGTTTTCCCCAGGGGCAACGTTCATAAATAAATCCATACATTCTTGCAAAGTCAAACTGGCAACATTCTGCGGGCTCGGGCCCACAAGTATGTGGAATATCATTAGAGTAAAATGGCATCATGTGGACAAAAATATCGGTCATTTCATAAGTATCCCAACTTTGCCTCCATATGTATTCCAAATTTTTATGTATAGCTAATTCCTTTTTTAATTCGTAATGAGTTCTTTGTATAAGCATGTTTTCAAAACCCATACGCCTAAGAAGATATGCCATGGTGGATGAATAGCCAAAGGGATCTATTGCCCATGAATTTTTTGGGATCACACCAATTGTTTCATTTAACCACATATTTCCCTCCATCATCTGAAGTAAAATGACAAGATATGAAGTCAAACTTCAGCATAAAAACAAAATTATGAAGTTAAGATGTGAAAGAGTGTCACATGTATTATGTAAAAGGATTTATGAAATTTCCAGTTGTTAAACTAGACTAAAGTTTTTGAGTGATGATAAGCTATAGTGCTATACCTTAAAAATCATTTTAATATAAGAAGGAGCTGTTTTATCATATAAGATGCTTCAATCAGCTAAGAGAACTAAATGCGATAAATCAGTATGAACAACAAAAAGATTGCTCAAAGAATCACAACTATCAGCAGAAGAATTTCAATACCTGTTCAATGATAGCAAAATAATGTGAATTGGCCTGCAACAGACATTAAAAAAATGAAGTTTAGTAAGGTTAAAAGGTCAAGAGGAAGTGCAATCGGTCTATGTATGGGTGTATGTATGTATGTGATGTTTATCTTTCAGGACTGTAAGATACTAAGATATAGGTATCATACATGATCCACCATGAATATGATTTAGGTCAACATAAGACACTTGTGACCCATTGTTAATTGCTTATAGAATAACAAAACATAGCAAAATGCAAATAGCCATGTCTTTAAAATCAAGGTAGCACTTGGGGATACTTATATTTTAAATTTCGAAGACTACAAGATCAAAATAAATGAAAGCAAGAACCCAAAAATACAGAAGCAAGTGAGAGTGAACAATTATTGAATCAATATTACCTCATCATTCATCACCCAACCACCTCCAACAATTTCTAGCTGCCCATTCTGCAGTAAGTTAATCAAAGATTCTCTTTTTGCATTTGATGCATCCCTCCACCATCTCTCTAGGTAGGACATCTCTTCCCAGATAAATTTCCTCCTTTCATCCTAAATTCATCATAACAAACCAATCATTTCAATAACTAGCAGGTTGAACAAAGGTTATATTAACCTCCAACAAGTTAAAAATCAAAGTATCAAGTAAATCTACATAGGTTATAAAGCAGACAGAATGGATGTAAAATGTGTAACTGTAACATCCTCTGTATATACACAAGAGGAAAACAAAAATCTAACAAGTATAACAGATGTAACCAACTAACTAACTAACAAAATACTCAACAGAAAGCCAACTGCTCATAATAAAGTCAACTGAATGCTAGGTCTGAATAGCTCTAATAGATTGAATCAGATTAAGCACCTTGGAAAGGGTTTCAACAATTGTATCGAGAATATGCCTAGACTGTCGATCATAATACTCCTCAACAGTAAGCTTCCAGCCAGGATCATTATGTGAATGCGGTACAACAAACACCTTCAATTTCTCGGAATCCCATTCGTCCCCTTTGTAAAAAACCCTCCACCCCTGCGTCCACGGTCCGCCATCAACATCCTTGAATTCGATTTTATCATACAAATCCTTCGTAGTCAAATCAACGGCAGCAGCTCCGAATGATAGATTTGAGTGATTCGCCGATGAAACCCCGGCCGAAGAGGTTTTCCGATAAACCTGCTTACGTAACCTAATAGCACGCGAGTTGGCTTAGCGGAAGTGCGGGAAGATAGGTTTAGGGATCCCGTAGAGGTAGAAAACAAGAAGGAAGAAGAGGATGGATGCGGCGAGTGCGATGATGAAGAAATTGGCGAATAAGAAGTCCCGGAGGGCAGCGCGTTTGCGAGATTTACGAATGTGTTTAGTGGATTTGGTGTTTGAGGATGTGAAAGGGAGGAGAGAGCGGGTCCAGCTGCCGCCGACTGCACGACGGAAGTTGGAGATGCCGGCGTGAGAAGTAGAGAAAGCCATGAAGATCGGATCGGCAGAGCCGCTGAAAGAAACGGTCTCTCAGCCGGGCGTTTGAGTCAATAGTCTTTGGACGTCGTCGTTTCTCGTTTACTCATCAACCACTTAACCCGATTAAGAATTTCTTTTTCGACTTCCCTTGATGAAACATAGATTTCAAATATAAGTTATTTATTCGTATATTATAAACTAAATAAAGAATTGGGTCGAACCCTATTGGGTAATCGTGATGAATAGTCATCGACTTTAATGTGATGGTAGCAGATCGACACCGCTCAGAAAAAGTGTTTGAAGTGGAACAACGGGTTTATTTGAAGTTATATCTGTATTGTTCAGACAACCATTTATGATACCAAGCATTCTAACACTTGGTCTTTCTTCACTAGGTTCAATTTTCAGGTTCTCATATAAGTTTAAAGATGAAGATGAAGCAGGCTTGTAAAAACTCGAATTTAATCTGTTTATACATTTTATCAAGGGGTTGTCTTTTTTTAACGAAAGAAAAGAACAAAAAAATACGTTCGTTTGTATGTCTGTCCTTCAGTTCAGACTTAAAAAGGTAACACGAACAAAGCCTTCGTTGAGTTCATTTACAGTCTAACTACACGAGACTTTAGCCCGTCACCCAAACGGCATAAACAATAAAAAGACAATACATGTTACAAAAAATACTGATGTTTTTGTTTTCCTGGAGTAACAAAATTGTGTCATAAAAGAAACAAACCAATGGTAAAAAATGGACGGTTAAAGCCAAATAAATGTCAGATTACCATAAATCAACAGTTGGTAGTAAGCTCTGTACAAAGCCCAGAACACCCCCTTTCAAGGAATAAGAGCTTCCTATTGTCAGGCAAAAAATGAAAACCCTTCCTCCACTTTTAAATAATTCTGACATTACAGATTCATCGGCTGACGGCGAAAAATAAAATTTAAAGAAAAAAGACAGAAAATGTATTGGAACAAAAGGCTGGTTTGTGTTGCAGCAAAACAAAAACAAAAGCAATTAGATGAGCAGAAACCTCAACTGTAACATGAAGCCTATTTACACAACTTATGCCTCATATACCATTGTTTGTATCAACTTCACAAGCCACTTGTTACATTCTGCCTCAAGTAGCACTTGTTCTGACCTAATTTATGCCACCAAAACAAGCAATAAGATATTATTCTCTTAGTTGGTCGTTATCATATGCTTGATTCTTAGGTATCTTATTATTTCAGAGGGTAATTCAAATATGAAATATGTACCTTTAAGTTCACACTGAGTGCTACTGTATAGAGGTTTCTAAGAATCTGTGAAACCGTTGTACTTTCGCTTGCCAATATGGCGATTGTCTGCATCGCGACACTTTACGTCCTTTTCTTCTCTTGAAGAAATCTTCTGTGTCGAGGACGTAGGAGATCTGTCAGCACTCTACTGATTAGAATGCAGATAAGATTTATCAAGAGATACAAAATTTCATGAAAAATGTTGCATAAAAAATTTATGGAATAATTCGAATGCTGGATACAATTCATGAATCAAACAGAGCAAATTCAGATAGAAGATTATAATCTACCAGGTGAATCAAACATGCATCAACGAAATTATATCATATGATTATGTAAAATTTACTCAAGATTCTTACCCAATTTGTGTTGCTTCTTGGATTATTTGAAGAACCTGTTGGGTTTTGTAACTTAATAGTAGCCACATGATAAAAAGTTTTTATATTGGTACTAAGGACTAAGGAGTCATTTGTTCCCAGTAAATGAGGAAGAACCAAATCACTTTCTTTGCTATTAGTTATCTTTGTTCAATTACCTTGTTGGGTGAGGCGCGACTATTTCAGGTGGTGTTTGGATTGAGGGTTAGAGAATGAAAGAATGGGAATGGAAAAGATAGGTGTTTGATTCGAGGGAATGGGTATTAATGTAAAAAACCATATCCTCAAAATCAGGGATTCTTTATACCTGTTCCTCCTTGTTCTCGACTGGTCTCACCCTTCGTCTCCTGCTTCTTTTCGGGTCAAGATCCGACCCAATCTTTCCCCGATCGAGGCAGAATATATATCCGCCCTTGAGTGGCTGGTGTTTGATGATATTAGGGTTATTGCTATTGGAACATCGTGTGGCTACTTGTTGATTTACTCACTTGCAGGCGATCTTATTCACAGACAGGTGTAAGTGACGAACCCTAGATTCTCATTTTGGGGGTTTTCATTTTTGGGTTCATTGAAGTAAAGAAGAAGCATATTCTAACCATTTTAAGGAGTAAAGATCAACTAAATCATCCTCACCGCTGCACCGTCGTCTGAAATCAGCCCCGCCGCACCGCGATTATCGCCACCGCTGCGAGTCCGATTCAAGACTAGGAGGAGACCTGCGGTCTAAAACCCTAGTTCTACTGACGGTGATACCAAGGTGGAATAGGAAGGAGTACCCTAACTTGGGCGCAATTGGGTTAGTTCGTTCCAACTACTTTATTTCTGTCCGTTTTACCTTCTTGTTACACGAATTGCATGCTTAGGCATTCTTGGTCTGGGTTAGGAGGACCAGCAATTGTTCTTGATTCACAGGGAGAGACATACCCTGTTTTTTGTTTTGACTGTTGCATATACGTGTTGCATCTGTTTGATTAATGAGCAATTTGTCTATTCTATTTGCTTAACTGTGGTTAAAATAAAAATAAATATTCTATTTGCTTAACTGTGGTTAAAATAAAAATAAATACATCTTGTGTATTATTTCAAACATAGACGGTAAGTGGAATAATGTCTCCTTGAGATCATGTTCAGGGGAGAGGGGTGCATCTAGTGCTAACCATAAGGGGTATAGGTTACGTTTGGCATCTTGGAATGTAGGAAGCCTAACTAGTAAGTTGTTAGAGTTAGTAGACGTGCTTAGAAAACATAGGATTCAGGTAGCTTGCCTTCAGGAGACTAGGTGGAAGGGTCAAAGGGGGGGTGAGTGTAATGGCTACAAACTGTTGCATTCTGGTTGCGATGGAACAAAAAATAGGGTGGGTTTTCTAGTTGCTAAAGAACTGCACGGTAATGTGGTGGAAGTGAAAAGATATAATGATAGGATCATGGTGTTGAGAGTAGTACTTGGTGAGGAAGTTGTGGCAATTGTTAGCGCTTATGCACCACATGTAGGTCTAGGAGACCAAGAAAGGAGGGATTTTTGGGGTAGTTTAGACGGAGTAATGAGGTCATTACCTAGACAGGAGAAAATATGCTTAGGAGGTGATTTTAATGGTCACGTTGGTAAGGAGAGTGATGGTTTTCCGATGGTTCATGGAGGTTTTGGTTATGGTGTTAGAAACGATAATGGTAGGGAGCTTCTTGACTTTGCGCTTGCGCATGATCTTGGTATTATAAACACGTTCTTTATAAAGAGGGAATCACATTTGATTACTTTTAGTAGCGGGGGGCGCAACACGCAGATCGACTATTTCCTGATGAGACAAGGGGATCGCAATTGGTGGAAGGATTGCAAGGTAATTCCAGGAGAGTCAGTAGCGACCCAACATCGTCTGTTGGTGGCCGATTTTACCTTGAGAAAAAGGGTGGCGGAGAGGAGAAGAAAAAATAAACCAAGGATCAGATGGGGGAATTTGAAGGACGAAAACATCAATTTGTTTAAAGATAAAGTCATGGCGATGAACACAAATACTAAGGATGGCGACACAAAAAAGATGTGGGTTGCTATGGCAACCACTGTTACGCAGGCAGCAAAGGAAACCCTCGGAGTCACATTGGGAGCAACAAGAGGACATCAGGAGTCTTGGTGGTGGAATGAGGAGGTGCGGAGCAAGATAAAGGACAAGCAACAACGCTTTAAAGAGATGTTGCAGTGCAGTAATGGAGAGGAGATAATGACACTACGGGAGAACTATAGACAGGCAAAGAGGGAAGCTAAAAAGGCAGTGAGTGAGGCAAAGAATTTTGCCTATGAAACGATGTATAGAAAACTAGACACCAAGGAAGGGGAGCATCATATGTTTAAGATTGCCAAAAATAGGGAGCGTAGGAGACAAGATCTTGGGGTCGTGAAGTTTATCAAGGAAGATCATGGAAGAGTTTTGGTAAAGGGACGAGACATCAAGCTGAGATGGCAAAACTATTTCTACACCCTTTTCAACAGTTGTAGACCAAGTCTAGCCATAACGGAGAATCCCACTACTCAATCCAGTCAACGAAATAATTGTTATTGTCGAAATATCACACAGGAAGAAGTGAGGAGTGCTCTTAAGAAGATGGGAAGAGCTAAGGCAGTCGGTCCAGACAACATACCCATTGAAGCGTGGAAGTGTATGGGAGAGGAAGGCGTTCAGTGGTTGACAAGACAGTTCAACAATATCTTCAAAACCGGGAAGATGCCAGATCAGTGGAGGCGTAGTGTCTTAGTACCCCTATATAAAAACAAAGGAGATGCTCAATGTTGTGCTAACTACAGGGGGATTAAGCTCCTATGTCATACAATGAAATTATGGGAAAGAGTTATAGACACAAGGATTAGACGACAAACCCAGGTTACAGCAAACCAATTTGGGTTCATGCCAGGCCGGTCCACTACGGAGGCGATACACATTTTAAGAAGATTAATGGAAAAGTACAGAGAGAAGAAACATGATTTACATATGGTGTTCATCGATCTTGAAAAGGCGTACGATAGTGTGCCTAGAAGATTGATCTGGGAAAGTCTGGAGGGAAGAGGGATCCCTAGTAAATATATTGAGGCAATTAGGGATATGTATCATGAGGCTAAGACATGCGTCCGAGCACCCGTGGGGGATACAGACTTTTTTCCGGTGGAAGTGGGAGTTCACCAGGGGTCGGCACTAAGCCCCTTTCTCTTTGCAGTAGTTTTGGATGAGTTGTCAAAGTCGATTCAAGATGCAATTCCATGGTGCATGCTTTTTGCTGATGATATCGTGTTGATTGCAGAAAGTAAAGAGACATTGAACAACAGACTAGAGGAATGGAGAACAGTCTTAGAGCACAAAGGTTTGAAGATAAGCCGATCTAAAACCGAGTACCTTCACTGCAACTTTAGTGGTGCAAACGTCGACGAGGAGACCCAGATTTCTATTGAAGGTGGGGTTGTCCCTAAGACACTGAAGTTCAAGTATCTAGGATCGTGGGGTAACTCGTAATCGTTGCAACCATGAATACCGTTTAATCGATCGTGCATTTCCTGTAGAAATTGAGTATAAATGGACACCCATAATCATTCGCGAAACTCATTACAAACTTACCACACCCTCAATTGCATCGCATTCAGTCGCGGGAACATGAGTTGCAGTCGAAGAACGCGAGCCTGTGTAGTCCAGCCGATCTCCTTCTCATCGTAATCATTTAAGGTATTTAAACCACCGATCAACTCGTTTTAACCCATTGATCAAAAGCCCTATGGTTTCGGGCTCGACCCTTTGACTGTTTGGGAGCATTCGAGGGCTAGGGTTACGGATATGTAATGGGGAAGAAGATGAACTTGGGCTATGGGTTAAGGATTTAACGCATCAGTATCAGACCAAGGCATAAGCCCTGGTCTGATGGTTAGTGTGCGTGTGTGCTGGTGACCCGGAACCGACGCATGTTCGAATCTGGCTGGAACCAGTTTTGGAATTTCATCCTTTTTAATCATTTAAATACATTATTTTTATATTTAAAAATTCCAAGTTAATTTGTGTTATATTGTACAAACAGTATAAAAATAGAAAATACAAATTTATATTTTTTAACTATTTTATTTAATTAACAATACAACAACCCACTTATAAAAATCTCAAATAAATAAATGGTTAGACAAATTAACTAAATTGTTTATTTTGTTAACTATGAATTTCCCAACTATAATGTCTAATTATTATTAGGACTCATAAACAATTATTTTGATAAGTATATTTATTTAAAACATTCTAAAATATGGAATTATTAAAATAATTATTTTTGAAATAAATAATTATGCAAATTCATAAATTTCATTTGAAGCTTACTCGTATTAGCATTTAAATTTTATCTCTTAAGTAAAAGAAAATATTTAATAATTATGTCAACTACATAAAACAAATTATTTAAGCTTTCTTCATTCCATGAATTATTTATTATTTTAGCAAATACAAATGTACTATTATTTAAACCTCTTTCCATTCCATATATATTATTAGAACAATTATACAAATAAATTCAAATATATCATTAGTATTATAAACACGATATTATTAATTAGAAGTTCTAATTAATATCAACCTATCATTATAAACATATATTTTCTTCAAACTTGTACCAATCACATATCCAATCCCAAACCCTATGAAAACATAGGACCTTAGAATTTCCTTTTTCCATTAAACATACTTTGAGTTGTATGCAATTATCTATGTAGGACTATTGTGAGGAAATCCTCACGAAGCTTATTCATCCTTATCAAATCATATCACTTCTAGCTTCCTTGCAAGTGAGTTCATAGCCCTCTTTCTCTTTACTATTGTTTACAAATACTCGGGGTGGAACATGTTTACATTGCAATACATACAAATTCAATAACTTTGTTCTCATGCTATTACTATGTGCTTTATGTTTTAAACTACTTGACGACAATACGTGTGTTCATGTTTAGTACAATCATTAACTTGAGTTGCAAGCCTAAGGTAGTACCTTTTATGATCATTTATATGGGAATCCGATTCATTACATAACACGAACCTTGGCGGGTTTTATGTATACATCTTAATACATTTTAAAAATGATAATCAGTTGGATTGTACCTACAGTTTTCCATTTACACGGTTTGATTATACGCTTGGAACCTTGTATTTTTCACATTCATTCCTTAGTTATGCTTTGAACATATTGAATTTTAATTACTTTTTACTTAACTTTTGTTGGTGTCAAAACCTATGTTACTCACCAACTACTTTTAGTTGACATTTACTCACATGTTTCAGGTGCACCAGTTTAAGGACTACATTATCACATAGGAAGTGGACTACATTAACTTTTAATTATGTTTTGTTAAACACTTTGTTTTCTTATTCCTAATGTAACAGATGCTTTTAATTCGAGTAATAAATATTATCATATTTAATAGATGATCATGTGCTTATGAAAAACCGCGTCAGCCAAGGCGTATAATTCGCCGCCGGCCGAGGTGTGACATGCAGAATCGATCAATTGAATCAAAACATCAGTAGCAAAGAATCGATTAATTGAATCAAACATCAGAAGTGAAGAATCGATCAATTGAATCAGAAACATCATAAGTGAAGAAGCAGCAATTAAAAATTGATCTGATCCAAAAGCAACGATCGTTTTATCGATTTCAATCATAGGTTTACACAAACAACGAACATAGGGAAGAGGCCGACATCAGGTCGAACAGTTTGTAGAAACCTAGAGGGGGTGAATAGGTTTACTTTAAAAAAAAACATGATTAATTAAAAACTTAATTAAACTTTTATGATGAACACTTGTCAAGAGCATAATCTATAATCAAGCAAACAAGTAAGTAAAGAGTAAAGGGAAGGAATGACAAAACCGATGGATGTTAACAAATCCACTCTACATCCTCTCCCTGATTCTCCAATCAAGAGTTGCTCCACTAAACATCTCTCTTGAATGGAAGAGATCACTGGTACACACGTCTCACTAATCAAAGGTAATGATCACCTTCTTCAATCAACTATATCAAGATAGTGGTCTTTACAATTTACAACTCAAGCATTATATCAAGATAGTGCAACTTTCACAATCTCAAGCACTATATCAAGATAGTGCATGCTCCCACAACTATCACTATATCAAGATAGTGATTTCACAACTCATAATACATTATATCGAGGTAGTGTTTCCCAAACCAATCATCAACTATATCAAGATAGCATGATGATGAACTCACACCAAGTGAATTCCCATACAAATCTCTCTCTCAATCAAGTGGTAACAAGCTAGCACATAAAATACAAACACAAGACTAGAAAGAATAATAGTTGTAGAACAACTCTTCTAACTTTGCACTTTGATCTTGATCTTGAATCTCTCACTTGATTTGATGTTAGAATATCAAGAGAACTAGATAGATTATAGTAGATCTGTATTTTAAAGTGTTGTGAGCAAAATGGGTGAGTTAGAATGAAAGATGAGGGAGCTATATATAGGCACAACTCAAGAATCAGGAAAAGGATATGATGGACAAACCATGGTCGCTACAGCGACCGCGCGTCCTGCATTTCACTTTTTGACTTTCGTTTGTTGTGAGCGTTATGCATTGTCCCATCCATCCATTCTAACCCATTCAAACACATTTTTTCCAGGTTTTAAGTCTCAAGAAAGATACTTTGATATGTGGTAAAGTCTTGCAAGACTTTAACCCAAAGTGGTAACATTTCAAAAATGGTTTAGAAAGGTTTAAGATGCTTTCCCAAAGTGTTTGTCCTTAAACCATTTTTAGTAGATTTGTGTTTTCTAGGTGGATTCAATTTGAATACTTACAAGCTTAGTAAGCTCCTTCCACCATCTTTTAAATTCAACCAATCTTTATATATTTGCAACACTTATTAAATAATTTGATGGTTTATAAAAATTCTTTGGGAAATAATCTTTGTTTTATAAAAATGATATTTTTTAAACTTGTTTAGATTATATGAAAAACTACTTTATAATCTCTCTATATTCCCAACATATTCAGGTTGACGGTTTAAGCTTTGACCTTATTGTATTGACTTGTTGACTCGAGCATTTTCATCATTGTTGAACGTTTAGCTTGTGATTAATGATTCACCAAGTGTATATGGACATGTATGTGGTATATGACCATCTTTAATCAACAATTAATAACACGAATTACTAATTCCTTATCATTATCAAAATAAAGGATTAGAAATCTTGAATTAGCATTAAACCATTGTTATCCCAACACAGTTAAAGTGGAGAACTACAACCAGGAAAGCGTTGCAGCTCTCGATTTCATACATAATTCGTTTTTACCCGGTTATGTGCGCAGCGGGAGAAGTGGTTGATAGGACCGAATTGAACTAAGAAACTTGAAGATTTTGAAGTCTTCAAAATTGAATGATGACATATTCAATTTAATCGGGTAATATTTACTCGGTTTATTTTCAAATTGAAATACTGCAAAATGTTAAAGAAGAATCGAAAGGGAAGAAATTGAATCGATTACATTAGAGCTATGGTTAATCAAAACAAAATCGTAGAATTCAACCAATCCGAAACCAAGAACAACAAGAAATTGGCGGTCGTTACGATCGGTATTAAAAGGAAGAAAAAGAATCGATCGAAGGAGAGCTGGGTCACTCTGGGATGCTCAACAAATTCAACTAGCAGGTGGCTTATGACCCGGGAAGAAATCATATTTGGACGTGACCAAGGAGGTTGAGGAAAGGTCAAGATGGTGAATGGGTCAAAGAAGTGAAGGAAGGCTAATCTGGATCTTGAAGAAAGTTAAAGATCTTTCTTATACTAAATTTAGTTTAAGGGGGAGTGTTGAAAGTTAAACTAAATTATAGTATTATTTGTATTATTATCAAGTATTAGGGTGTATCGTTGACTTGGTGTTTACCTAAGCGTTGCAATGATTTTTGGAGACACCGGTTTGATTAGTTTATATAGATAGGGTCGAATACAAAGAAAAAGTTAGGTGTATATGAAATCAAGTTTGCGTTTATCTCTATTCATCTTCAATCGAATTTCATTCTCTGATTTCCAACATGAACTAGACACAATGAGCCGAACCTACCCAATCCCAGACTTCACCCAAGATCAGACGTTAAGCCCTATCCAAAGGATACGCAATCACCAATCATTATAAATGGGTTACAATTTACCTAATAGCATAGATCATCTTAGTCTTAAAAGACAAAAAGAAGCTAGAGACTGTATTTCTTTTGTAAAAGATATGATATAGTTGTTGGGATGGCGACATGCATGCTTTTGAACTTTGAAGGGATATAAAGAGAAACAATTTTGGGATAAAAGAGAAGAAAGGGGGCACTAGTAACATATATATAGTGCTCAGTTGCTCCCCAAAATTGGCGATACTGGTGCTTTTCTGATATGGAGTTCACTTAATTTTGACATCCAACTTTTCATTAATAATGCTGCATGTATGCCCATCAATCATCATTTAGAGCTTTCTCATTCACAGCCTAGCTTCTTTTATATATCTATATACTAGCTTAGAACCCATGTACTACACACGGGGTGAAAAATATCAATACATAAAATTATTAAATCTTTATGTATATATTTTAAAGGTGTAAAAATGTATTACATATACTTAAAGAAGTCTTCTTTTATTTATGTATTGTTTATATGATTGTTAAAGATGTGACATTCAAGTAGGAAAAATTATATTATTTCAGAACAAGCTAACTCAAAGAACTTTAATTCTAGATTAAATATATTTTTTCTTGTCCAATTATCTTGAACCTTTAACCCTTAAATGAAGACATTTTCTACACACCTTAATAGTAGATCATGGAGGCTTTGATAAGTACGAATTAATTAAGAAATTAAGTACTAGCAGGCTCAATTAAAAAATTGGCATAAGACTTTTAGGAGCATTTGTAATTTTATTTTTATCATCTTCGTCAAATCTTTTAATAATATAACTATTAAATTTTTTCAAAGCAAGTTAAATTTAAGTGTTTAAAACCATAACTTTTTAAAAATATAAATTATATCGGGTCTGATAAGACGTTTTCGGTATAAGTTACTCATAAGGGCATGAGTGAGAGTTATGTGAGTAAAAAGTACACGTCACGTGGGCGCAGAGGCGTCTCCGAGATTTCAAATGCCCAGCGCGACTATAGAGAAAAGCCAAAACCATCAAAATATATATTTTATATATATATATAATATATATAGGGAATAGATCATTTGAGAACTTCTAAATATTTTGAGAACTCCCGAGAACTCGTCAAAAACCACTCAAAACCATTTTTTTTTGTTTTTGCTACCTTTATTACTAGAATACAAAATAAAAAAATGAATTTATATATTTAAATTTACATGTATTCATATATTAAAAAACATATACATGTGTGTAAGTTTACCACTTACACATGTGTAAGTGTTTACCATTTACACATGTGTATAAATTTTTTTTAAAATAATTTAGAAAGAATAGATGTATTAATTGGAAAGATAAATCATGTTTTATGTTGTGTTTTAATAATAAAAATAGTGAAACAAAAAAATGGTTTTAATTGGTTTTTGACTAGTTATCGCGAGTTCTCAAGTATTTATAAGTTCTCATTTGAACCTAATCATATATATATATATATATATATATATATATATATATATATAGGGAAGGGTTCAAATACTAACCAACTTTTTATGTGATAACCGTGCTAACCACTATAAATAATCACATAATTTATAAATTATTTTTTTCTTTTAATTGTTAAAATAGCATTTAAGTATCTTGAATAAATATTTTGAACGTAAATACGGAAATGATGAGTCTTACGTATACGTACCAAATATTGTTACATATACGTGACACATAGTGTTTACATATATGTAACATTAACATAATGATAATTATTACATATACGTAACACTATGTTTGAGAGTGGTTATCTAGTTATCACATAAATATTGGTTAGCATTTGAACCTCACCATATATATATATATATATAAATTTTAAAAAATGTAAGCCCCTCGAAAACCATCAAATTGGCGGCACATGCCACTGGGCCACCTCTGTGTGGGCGCCACCCCACTTTTAATATTTTTCACATCACTCTCACATGGGAGGGGTATACCCGTGTAAGCGTGAGTGGTGTGAGTATTAATTATTTTTATAAAATTTAATTGAACGATATGAGTGTATAATGTATGTGAGAGAGAATGTGTTTCACCCCTTCACGAAAATCCTAAGTCATCACAAACACAATTGTTTTATTTTGTAACTAAATAATTATTATTTTTATTTCTTCGAAAACATACAAAGCTTAAAAGATTATTGGATTTTAATAATCACACATTTTATCAATTGGTTAATAATAATCCCAACTGAGAATATTCTTACCACTAGTACCTGCTTTCAAACTATTTTGTTACATTGGACTCTCCGTTAAAAAAACTTAACGTCGTTAGATTTTATATGGCGTGGACATATGCAAACCACCGGAAAGTCGAGCCAAGCTAGCAGTGGTCTCGTGGTGGGTTTTGAATTGGCTCTGGTGGTGTTTAACTGATCTCGTTAAACACTACCGTTATCTCTGTTTGGACTTGCCGGACCAACGAGACTAGTTAAACACCACCAGAGCCAATTTCAAAACCCACCACGAGACCACTGCTAGTTTGGCTCGACTTTTCGGTGGTTTGCAGATGTCCACGTCATATAAAATCTAACGGCGTTAAGTTTTTTTAACGGGGAGTTCAATGTAACAAAATAGTTTGAAAGTAGGGACTAGTGGTAAAAATATTCTCTGTTGAGATTATTATTGGCCAATTGGTAAAAGATAGGATTATTAAAATCTAATAATCCAAGCTTAAAAGACAATATATATTGCAATTTCTCTTTTTTTTATGAGAACCAAATCACCAATATTATTCACCGCAAGTCACAAGATGTTGATTTATGGCAAGACTAGGTTAGAAATCCGGTGTATTACATGGGTTGAATAAATACAATGTTATATATACTTAGTAATAAAGATTTACATATTACATATTTATGACACATTACATAGTTTTTTAATACAAATTCTAGAAACGTTATATAATTAACTTTTAAAAATGTTTTATTAAAATAATGAAAGAAATGCTTAATTTATAAAAATGTTTTATGAACAAACCTATTTTTTTAGATAAAAATGTTTTATAAAAACAATTATAGAAATCATTATTATTTAATAGGAGAGAGAGGGGGGAAATAAATAATTATAAAAAACAATTAAAAAATTTGTATAATTAATAGGAGAGAGACGGGAAAAAAAGGTTGAAGATACATAACAGAGTGACAAGTGTCTCACTAAAATTTTTATTAGATCGTGACATAGTTATATGTATAACTCGAATATTACTTGTCTCATTTAAAAACTTAAAACCATGAACGGTAAACAAAAAACCATTCAGGGACTGTCACCCTGATTCCCTTTTTTTTAATTTTATGTTTTCTTCTTTTATTTATTTAAACTTTTTCTTAAAAATTTTACTTTATGATTTGATTATTTGTTATTTTCTTCATGTTTAGTCATGCTATTTGTTATTTCCGAATGTATAAACCTAGGCTTCACCACCTAAAAGTATGTTAGAAGTCATTAAAGTCAATAATTCAAGACTTATAAAATAGGAAATAAGTTGTTATATTAAATTAATAAAAAAAAAAAGTAAAGTTGATGATTTTATATATTTATTCGTTTTTTTTCTTTTGTGCCTTTCAATTTTAATATCTTTATTTTGTAATTAAAGATAACCTCCAAGTACGACAATACAGGACCAATACATCAATACTTTATTTCTTTAATATTACGTGTTCATATTTACATGTTAGTGGCAGCACTAACTGAATTTAGGAATCATGCGTTCACGACACTCTAAGGTAGTGTTTGGTATACATGAATGTATGATGAAATGGAATTAGTCATTACGATAGAATGAAAAAAAACATGTTTGGTAACATAGGAATGGAATGTACAATTATATAAGGAATATAATTCCTTCCCTTTTAATGAATTCCATTCCTTGGGGGAGGGGTGTTTTTTTTTCATTCCTTCAAGGAATGAAATTAATTTGTTTAGTTAATTACCCGAACCATGGCCCGACCCAAACACTAACCCATGATCCGACACATGACATGAACCATGACCCGACCCATGACCCAACCCATGCCCCGTCCCATACCCGGCCCATGACGCAAACCATGATCCGACCCATGACGCGACCCATGGCTCTGTCTCACGACCCGACCTGACTTGACCCATGACCCGAAACCATGACCCGACCCATCACCCGTCCCATGCTCCGACCCATGACCAGACCCATGACCCAACCCATGTCCGGACCATGACCCACCCATGACCTATGGCCCCTTTCATGGTCTGTTTCATGACCCGACTCATGCCTCGTCCCATCACACGACCCACGACCTGACATGACTTGACCCATGACACGTCTCATGCCCCGAACCATGACCCATCCCATGCCCTGACCCATTACCCGACCCACGACCTTATTATCCTAGGGAGTTTATTTATCTTTTCATGATTTGTATTTCATTCCTTCGTTTTTTCCCTCCCAACAAACAACACTAAGTAATGATTCATTTCATTCCCATAGGGTAACCAAACATGACAATGGAATGGTAGTAATCCATTCCTTTCCCTCATCCATTCCATTCACTCGTCCATTTCATTCACTCATCAATTCCATTCCCTCGTCCATTTCATTACCTTATACCAAACATACCCCAATTCGTCAAACCTGCTTATTCATGCATCAAAAGACATGAAAACTTCACAAAAGAAAGGACATCTAATTGATAACTTTGAATTTGGATACATGTCTTCTCTTGAATAAAAAAACTTTTCTTTATAAATATATATGTTTTTATTGATACGGTTTTTTTTACATCGATATAGAAGGCAAACGGCTAACAAACTGCGTCGCTAGCCCTTTTTCGATTGCAAAACTAAGGGGGTGTTTGTTTCGCGAAATTCGTTGAAATTGGAATTTGAATTAGAATTTTAAGGAATTAGATTTGGAATTGTAATTTGTCCAAAGGATTTGGAATTTAAAATAATTGGAATCTATTAAAAGAGTTCAGATTCCAATTCCAATTCCATTGAATTCCCACGATTTTCTGCCAACCAAACAGACCCTGAGTATTTTGAAAACTAAATTCTTAGGTCGTGGGTCATAACTTTACTATGCATGACCTGTTGGACTCGACTAAGTAGCTCTACAGCCTCAAGCGCAAAGAAACCAAAAATATCAAATGCAAATAGAATAAACACGTGTTGGTTGTCAATGCACGCTTTCTCGTGTTTGATCACTTTACATGAAGCAGCTTTTAAAACAGTCTGACCCACCGTGAAAACACTACTCCCCAAGCCCACAAGAGAAGAAACCCTGTTAGATCCACACACATGTGAAATCATATATATTAAAAAAAATTATTAAAACTATTATACTTTTTTCTCTCGAAAAAACATTTAGAAATCTCGAATTCAAATTAAAATAGTTGGTGTAATGTTAATTCATATTTTTCAATTTGAATCCAAGGTTTCTAATTATGGTTTCATTAGTTTTGAAAAGAAAAATAAAAAATACAATCTATATCTATACTATATGATAAATAAAGGTTTTTCATGTCACGTGTCGTCTCCATATTAATTCTCATCATTTTTATCCCGCTTTTCTCTCTTATTAAATACATCTCTATTTTTTAATAATAATATATTTTTAAAGAAAATACTAATCTTTATATTAATAAATCTCCTGACATATTTTGACGAGTGTGTGAGTTAACAAATTATATTGTATTCCACGGGTTTATTCAACCCGTGTCAAACACGAGTTTTTAATAAATAATTTTTTTTACTTAATATATAATATTATATTTATTCAACCCGTGTAATACACGGGATTTTAACCTAGTTATTAAAATATAAGATAAAAACCATTATACAACTACAACTTTGATGCTATATAAATCAATTTCGGTGATGGCAAAATCACCTTGGCTTTTACACAGCTTGAATTCTTGAAAGACCAATTCAGGCCCAACATAATGTTGCTGACATAGTGACATATACCATTATCATGACTGGGCTAAACTGAGTCAGTTTCTTAAAGCCCAAATAAAAGCTTATATCAAATGAACCCATATAATATATGCTTATTATTTTTCCTAGGGTCATAAAAACTAGAGTAAGTTACAAACAAACTAGTGGGTTTTGCTCGCGTGAAAACGGTTCTGTTTTAAATAAAATTTATATTAAAAAATATACAAGTTTAAGCGCGTTGAAAGACAAATAGTAGGTTCAGTTATAATAACTTGAACGCAAAAACAAAAAAGAAATAAAAAAATCTAAAAAACAAAGAAATCTATAAGTTCAAAAAAAAACAACTTGAACGAAAATTCAAAAAAAATATATAAATAAATAAAATGAAACCATGAAAAAAATGCAAATAAAAATAATCGGAAAAAGAAAAGTAAAAAGGAAACAAAATAGAAAAAAAGGGAGAGAAACGGAAAAAGGGGGTGCCATGGTTTGAAACCTTCACAATGACGTTTAATTGAAACAACACAAGGTGTTAACACTTTAATATGTTTAATCCACGCCATGGGGACATTGTGAAGGTTTCAAACTTATGTTTTGATGTGTATGTAATCACTAACTTGGTGTTAACACTTTAGTATTGATGTATCACGTCTTAAAAGTTTAAATTGGTACCGTCTCTCGCGTGTGTTTTAAAAGTTAAATTTGTTTTGAAAATTTGGGTGTTACATCAAAACTCAAAAGTGATTGTTTGGTAATCAAGAGAATATTTTCAATGATGGAATATGGGAGACACTTCTTGTGAGTTTAGTTCATTAAAGTATAAGCATGGATGCCTAAACTTTTAGGTGTGTTCTTTCTTAGTAGGAAAAGGAAGAATCTTAAACTTCCCAGATCACGCTTCGATCTCAAACGCCCACGATCTGGCTTTATGCTGTCGATTCTTAACGGCGGCGCTGGTTTAACACCCGATCTGGCTTTATGTTGTGTGCTCTTTACTCTATTATGATGAATCACCATTGCCGATGTAGCGTACTGCGCTAGCAAGGCGGCAGCGACACCTTCATTTTCGGCTCAGGTTCTTCTAAATGACATTTTTATTAACTTTAATTTATTATGTTTCTCTGGTAGATTGCTCTTTGTAGTCTCCAAAAAGAAGTTGCTTTATTGGTGAGTTTTATGGTATTACAACCTGCTCTTGTGAAATATGTTACCTTCAATGAATTTGTTTAAAGCACTCTAGGTGTTTGTTAAAATGCCTAACTGAGAATGAATATAAAAATGTTCTTGATTGTGTTATTAGTTTTACTAGATGTCTCTCTAGCACATCATGTTTTATGATCATTAGCAGAAATGACATTCTTATATATGAGGCTGAAGTTGGGACTGCTCCTAAAGTATGATTTATTTTAATATAATAAATCACTGGTGGATTTTTCCAATTCGTTACTACATATCAAATGATGTAAAATGTTTTTCTTTCATAAATTTTAACCTGTACAACCATGTTTGAACTTGGAAAATTCACATATGTTGGTGTGGAAAACTCACAATGTTCAATGGCATTCTAGAAACAAGAAGCTGCACATCAGCATCAGTTTATCCTTCATGCCGCCTTGGATGTTGTACAGGATCTTGCAGACCGTTTCTTTGTTATGGTATGTTGTTCTGCATATCATATCATCGAGTTCTTTCTTAAATCTGCAGAAATTGAGGGATTGAAAAGGAAATTATCCAGTAAACTTGCAGCCAATTCTCCTGGACTTCAGCCTGATTGGCAGGTATTTCTCATAGAGGAAGTTTAAGAGCTCAGATGCTGATTTGCTAGTGAAGCTATTGATGGTAGATTACTGTAAACTCTCAACATTCTCCTTTTTTTTATTTTTTATTTGGATTTCGATTTGAAGGGGGTTTGGTTTGGGGGATGATCATGAGGCTACAGTAATCTACCATCAATAGCTTCACTAGCAAATCAGCATCTGAGCTCTTAAACTTCCTCTATGAGAGGGATCCCTAGTAAATATATTGAGGCAATTAGGGATATGTATCATGAGGCTAAGACATGCGTCCGAGCACCCGTGGGGGATACAGACTTTTTTCCGGTGGAAGTGGGAGTTCACCAGGGGTCGGCACTAAGCCCCTTTCCCTTTGCAGTAGTTTTGGATGAGTTGTCAAAGTCGATTCAAGATGCAATTCCATGGTGCATGCTTTTTGCTGATGATATCGTGTTGATTGCAGAAAGTAAAGAGACATTGAACAACAGACTAGAAGAATGGAGAACAGTCTTAGAGCACAAAGGTTTGAAGATAAGCCGATCTAAAACCGAGTACCTTCACTGCAACTTTAGTTGTGCAAACGTCGACGAAGAGACCCAGATTTCTATTGAAGGTGGGGTTGTCCCTAAGACACTGAAGTTCAAGTATCTAGGATCTGTCATCCAGAGTAACGGGGACATCGACAATGATGTAGTCCATCGGGTGCAGGCTGGTTGGTGTAAATGGAGAGCGGCCTCAGGTGTTTTGTGCGACAAGAGGTTCCCAATAGGGTTAAAGGGTAAATTTTATAGGGTAGCAGTTCGCCCAGCGATGCTATATGGAACCGATTGTTGGGTCATCAAGAAGACACAAGCTCGAAAAATGGATGTAGCTGAGATGAGGATGTTGAGGTGGATGTGTGGACACACAAGAAAGGACCGAATAAGAAATGAAGTTGTTCGGAAGAGATTGGGAGTCACATGTATCTCAGATAAGATAAGAGAAGGAAGATTGAGATGGTTTGGACATGTCAAGAGGAGACAGAGCACAGATCCAGTGAGAACGGTGGAAACTCTCGTTGTAGAGGGGAAAAGGAGCAGGGGGAGACCGAAATTAACGTGGGATGAGAGGATTAGGCTTGATTTGCTAGATTTACACCTCTCAGAGGACATGATCAATGATAGGATTTCATGGAGACGTCGTATTAGGGTTTTAGGATGAGTGACCCGTTGTGTGGGAGAGTAGAGTTGTTTAGCAAAGATTTTGCGTATGTCTTGTTTCTTGTAGGTGTGTTGTGTTTCTTGTGACTAATATACTCTAGTCATACACTGCTAATTGTTAGATTACTGTTAGATTTATTTTACTTTATTACTCATTAATTTTATTTATATTTTTATCTTTTTCTTTCCCATGGAGCCGGGGGTCTATACGGGAGCAGCCTCTCTATCCCTTGGGATAGGGGTAAGGTTTGCCCTCATCACACCCTCCCCAGACCCTACTAATAGCGTTAGCTATGTGTGGGATTATACTGGGTACGTTTGGTTTGGTTTGGTTTGGTTTGGTTTGGGGGATGATGTGTGACTGCTGCTATTTACACCTAAATTGCCACATCCTTTATTTATTTTTTTAAATCTTTTCTTTTAATTATGATTTTTTAGGTTTGGGTGTTGAATCTTGCACCGTAATATACAATTTTGAATTTGCAAAGTGGTGATTATAACATGTTTATTAGATCCTAAAAACATACGATGGTGGTGCAGCAAGAATAAATTCTATGATATGAATGAAGTTGGAAAGTTACTATGAAAATGTGATGTTTGTTTTTGCAAATTAAGGCCTGATTAGAAAGCAGAATATAGATATATTTTCTTCCTTTCATGATCAGTTTTAGTTACACTATTATGGAGTCTTTTGAACAAGTTCCACCAGTTATTAAAGAAGTGTCAGCTGTAGATAATGCTAAAGTTGAAGAATTGAAAAATCATAATCATGAACAGGGGTTTTTGCCAAATATCAGGTTTGTATCTAATTATTCCAATAATCTTGGTTAAACTTTGACTATTTAGGATTTTTTTTTCATATGTTTGGGATTATCTGTAATTTTTTATGAGTACAAGTTCTTTATAAAAAAACCCAATTGTTTGTATCTGTAATTTTGTGTTTGATCTTATTTCAAATTGTTTTTTTGTTGTAACAGCCATTAATGGTTGTGTTATTATAGTTTGCTTAACTTGTTATTGAGGGATCATTTCTGCACTTGTATTGTATGTTTCAAAAAGTATGAAACAAGTTGAATATGTACTAATCTCCGGTTTTAAAGTGCTAGTTTTATTTGTTTTTGTTCGTGACACCAATGTAACTAAATTATTACACTAATGTAAGTGCTCATTACATTGATGTAATACCTTGTTTTACCTAGTTTTATTGATGTAATACCAATGTTTTACGTTAGTGTAATACCCCCTTTTTAAATCAATGTAATACCCATTTTTTTGCATTCTTTTACACCAATGTAAGTGCTCGTTACATTGATGTAATTACGGACCTCTGAAAAAATTAATTTTCTCGAGTCGAAATTATAATGGAATTAAAGAGAAAAATGTGACGAGTTTAATGGTGTGATTTTTATAAAAAATAACATAGAATAAAAAAGTTATGAAGGGTGGAAACTTTTATAAAAAAACAAAGGAAATTAGTAGATTTTGTCACACTCTTGCTCAACCTGATTTTTGGCAAAATCCAAATGACAAAATGGCCCTTTTCAAATTAAAAAATAAAAGTTACATATGGCAAGATCTTGTAAAGTCTTAAGTTTTTCCACCAATAGATTTAGGTTAATGGGTTAACACTCTAACATGTGGTAACTTTAGAACCAAACCGTGTGTGTATATATATATATAGGACTGGGAACTTTTAATAACCATGTTTTCGTGTCAAAACCCAAAAAAACCTCGTAAAAATCGATCCAATCATTATTTTTTTTTCAATAACATTATTACACGAATTCAAAATCATGTTCTTTTTTGCATTTTTTGTAAATTCGCAAGTGTGAGGAGTTTACACCAGTGTATGTTTTTACAAAAAAAATATATTTTTTAAAACTTACACCAGTGTAAGCTCCAACCCTTACACCGGTGTAAACTACCATTACACTTGCGAATTTATCAAAATGTAAAAAAAAAACACGACGTTGAATTCATATAATAATGTTATTAAAAAATGAAATGAAGATTGAATCGATTTTTACGAGGTTTTTTTGGGTTTTGACACAAAAACAAAGTTTTGATTGGATCCTTACCCTCTATATATATTATTTAATAAAGAATATATATATATATATATTATTTAATAAAGAATCTCTATTGAGTACTAAAATAAATAAAAGCAATTGTTGTATTATGGACATGAAAGCATGCTTGTTATTGTATTCTCAAGTCCAGATAACGATAGGAGAGTTTATAATAATAAAATTTGAAAAAAGGAGCCCTGGACTTAAACTTCGCTTTGAGCCCCAATATGGATGAGTAATCCCTCCTTGTATACAGAGATAACAATGACCGGGTGTTGTCCCATAACCATAGAGTAGCCATTACTCATTAGTGTGTATGCATGTTTATCTTATTTAGTTAAAAAATCATCTGCTAGGATGCCCGTAGGGGTGTAAACAAGTTGAGTCGAGCCCGAGCTCGAGCCTATAGGTGTGTAAATGAGTTGAGCCGAGCCTGAGCTCGACTAGGCTTGAGCTCGGCTCGTTTAACTTACGGAGAGCTTGAGCTCAAGCTCGAGTTCAGCTCGTTTCGAGCTTTATTTCTAAAGCTCGGCTCGTGAGTACTTTTGCAAGCTCGGGCTCGACTCGTTTATTATTTTATAATTAATATTTACATTTTTAATTATTATATATATATATATATTAATTATAATGTTTATATATAACATAATATATATTATTTAGTTATTTTTATCATAATATAAATATTTAATATATTAAATAAAAATTATAAAAAATAATAGGATCGCGAGCCGGCTCGAGCTTGATAAATGAAGCTCGGGCTCGTTTATTAAACAAACTTATTTTTAGCCTCGGGCTCGAGCTTGTTTAAGCTCGGCTCGATTCGAGGTTTTAGCTAGCCGATCTCGAGTAGCTCACGACTCGGCTTGACTCGTTTACACCCATGCCCATTGATGTGCGTGAACTATATATATTTTTAATAGAGATTTTCACACAAATATGAGTTTTAAAATGGTTTTCATCTAAACTAGACTACACACACAAAGGAAAGTGTACCTGTCGAGTGGTAGTATAAAGTTGATAAGAACCGAGTATCAATCCGTGGACACGATTTCACTACTTGATCATTATGATTAATTAAGCCAATTGAGTTAAAATAGATTTTTGTTTCGGTTTTGGAAACTTAACTTGAGTGATAATTAGCAACTTAAAACACGTAATTAAAATGTTTGAAATAGCAAGATAAGGGAAACTATCATCCTAGTTTGGAATCCACTTACCAATTACGATGAAACAAATGAATGACAATTTTATAATTATATTAATGTTCGTTTAAGAGGTCGAATTAGATTCCTGGTACGGTCACTAACTCCATAGCTATTAGGAAAGATATTGATGAGTATTTTGCATAACATCCACCTAAAGCTAGTTTAAATAGATAAATATTATGTATTCTCTTGACTTATAAAATTCTAAGACAAATTTATGAAAATCATAAGCTCGAGTAATCAATACTTTAATTAACATAAACTTTGTCCAAGAAATATTATAACAGATATCATAGTTTTCCCAAACATGAGTCAACGAGATGTATATTTAAGTGTAGATTTCATTAATTATGCTTTCAAAGATTATTCCTAATACTTGGCCATGACGTTAAACTTGAGGTTATAAAATCATGAATAAATGTTAATCTCATAAATTTTCCAACATGATATGATGTCACATTTATAAACCATTAATTACTCTATCAAACATTCAAGCATGCATATCCATCGAGAGATTACCAAAATATTATCATAACATTAACATAATATTTGCCAAGATTCATATGTTTATCATAAATTAGTAAAGATTCATCAAAACTAGGATGATAAAGGAGTTTAGCTCAAAATGAGCTTGCACATTACAACAAACTAGCAAACTAGCAAGGAACTCATGATAAAACCGAAAGATCTCACCAAAAGTCCAAGCTAGGAACGTCTAATGGTGCAAGAACTTCTTCTTTGTGATGAATAGACCTTCTAAGCCTTCCAAATGCCTTCAAATGTCTGGTTCTCGAGAATAGATAGTGGGTATTTCCTCTCAATAACCCTTTTTTTCTCAAATAAACAAGTTAATGGCCTTTTATAGGCTGTCTGGGAAGCTGAGCACGGCCCCGTGCTGGGGACCAGGTCGTACCCACTAACTTTTGTCGCGAATGTATTGCAGTAAATGTCGGCACAGGGGCGTGCCTAGTGAGCCATGGGTCGTGCTTCGGTGGGGCATGTCACAACCCCGGGCTACCCCTGCCCGGGCGTCGCGAGACAATGCTGGTATATGAATGAGGTCCCATAAATTTGGACAGCGGAAGTCTTTGTTTTTACTTGATGCCCTTTTTGTAATGAAATGTCATGTAAATAACCTCAAGGGTTAATTCTGTACTTTTTGTCAAAACTTGGGATCCACGTCCCTTTTCATTTCATGATAATAGACATTCAAAAGTCTATTATATAATGTACATCTGCTGAATTAATTTACATAATACAAGCCATTTAAAAATGTCTAGGATCTACGTCCGTTCCAACATTTGGTCTTGTATTAGTCTGCCACAGGGATTTAAATATGCCTAAAGATCTTGTCTTTACTGCACCACCCTGAATTTAATGATTTCTTTCACTACCTGTGAAAAAACGTTTTGAAAATGAACATCAGCATAAAGCCGGTGAATCACATTTAACTGACACGAAAATGATTTCTAACATAAACCAAATTAAAGCCTTTAAGCACGTTTCTGTATGGTAAATCTACACATTCAGCAGTCTTTTTCACCTGAAATATATACCACCTACATACACTGGGTTAACTGCCATGGGGTCAACTGGCTGAGCTCTATGTCTCAGACTGATAGCCTATTCCCAGGGTCGTGATGCTAAGAACCTTGTTCTTAGTCTTATATGATACTCAGGAACTCGTCCCTCGTATAATCTGCTAAGGAACCATATCCTCAGTCTTATGATACCCCCTTTCATGATCTGTACCCAGCCACGGACCGGACTTTCACCCGTCACATGTATACCATTTGATCAAATCTACGTATGCTTATGGCCTGAATGCTATCACGTAGATTACCCTTATGATTAAAGTATTTAATTTGTTTCATGCCGTTTTCGTAAATAAAATGGTTTTATCGTTTGAAAAGCGTTAAACGTGTTCACCTTGATTTTGATGGCTGGTAGGGTTGTAGGCTTCGGAATTTGAGCAGAACCTCGACACGTTTCTTCCTAGGGAAGACACGATTAACGAGAATATATATGAGATAATATATATATATAATTGCGGTTATATATATATGAATAGTTTTAACGATACCTACTTTGCGGGATTTGGACAGAACTACGGCTTGAGTTGGGTGTCGTAGGATTCTTGAACAGCGCTTCGGGACGTTGTGGAGTTTTGAGAGATCGGGTTTGTGTGAAACGAATGTTTGGAAACTGTACAGAATTTCAATCCCCTTTGAAGGCCTTTTATAGGCTGAAATTCCGGTCTCTCGCGTACCGCGAGACTGGCCAAGGAAATCTCTCGCGTACCGCGAGAGGATGAGGTGTCACGAACGGTGCTGAGTCAGCATGACACGTGTCGGCTGGTGGCAAGGGTGAATGACACGTGTTTTCTGGCCCTGACGCGTGTACTATTCCCTCGCGTACCGCGAGGCTTGGTTGGGAATCTTCTCGCGTACCGCGAGAAGGTGTAAATCTGGCGTATAAGCAGTCCCCTCGCGTACCGCGAGGTTTTGTCAAAATCTCCCTCGCGTACCGCGAGGGAGTGAAATTTTAAAATTTTCTTTTCTTTTTATTTTTGGGTGTTACATCCTCCCCTCCTTTAGAATAATCTCGTCCTCGAGATTCATTGAAAGAGATGTGGATACTTTTTGCGCATTTCTGACTCAAGTTCCCAAGTATATTCTGGGCCACGTCTGGAATCCCATCTTATTTTGACTAACGCCAATTGCTTTCGTTTAAGCTTTTTGATTTGTCGGTCTTCAATTTGTAACGGGCGTTCGATGAATTTGAGCTTTTCATTTACTTCCACATCTTGTAAAGGCATAAGTAAGGATTCATAAGCTAAACACTTACGTAGGTTTGATACATGGAATACATCGTGTACCCCACCCATCTCTACTGGTAGTTCAAGCTGATAGGCAACAGATCCGATTCGTTTAATGATTTTGAAAGGTCCAACAAAACGTGGACTTAACTTTCCTTTCTTTCCAAAACGAATAACACCTTTCCAAGGTGAAACTTTTAATAACACCTTGTCACCGATTTGGAATTCTAACGGCTTTCTTCGTTTATCTGCATAACTTTTCTGTCGATCTCTAGCCATTTTTAGACGTTCTCGTATTTGCAAGATTTTATCGGTAGTTTCTTGGACTATCTCTGGTCCTGATAGTTGATTTTCTCCGATATCTGACCAACATACAGGCGTTCGACATTTTCTTCCGTATAATGCTTCAAATGGTGCGGCCTGAATACTTGTGTGATAACTATTGTTGTATGAGAATTCCATTAGAGGTAAATGATCATCCCAATTACCTCCAAAGTCTATCACACAGGCTCGGAGCATATCTTCTAGTGTTTGTATAGTTCTTTCGCTCTGCCCATCAGTTTGTGGATGGTAAGCAGTACTAAGGTTTAATCGAGTTCCTAAAGCTGTTTGAAAACTTTGCCAGAATCGAGATGTGAAACGACTATCTCTATCTGACACTATGGATAGAGGCACACCATGTAACGTTACAATTTCATTAACGTAAATTTGCGCCATTTTGTCCATACTCATGGTGTCCTTGATAGATAGAAAGTGAGCTGATTTGGTTAAACGGTCAATGATAACCCAGATTGCATTATTTCCACGAGTGGTTCGAGGAAGTTTGGTAATAAAGTCCATAGTTATCAATTCCCATTTCCAAACTGGTAATTCTAACTGTTGCAATAATCCAGCTGGCTTTTGGTGTTCAGCTTTGACTTTGGAACAAGTCAAACATTTTGCTACGTAGATAGCAATGTTCTTTTTCATACCAATCCACCAGTAACTTTCTTTGAGGTTCTTGTACATTTTATCACTTCCTGGGTGCATGGTGTATTTGGACTTGTGTGCTTCTTCGAGGATTCGCTCTCGAAGATCACCTGTAACTGGTACCCAAATACGTTTATTCATGCGAAGGATATTATCTTCACCTTTGATCAGTAAATCAAGCATTCCTTTCATTCCTTCTTTTTCAAAGTTACCTTCCTTCAAAGCTAACTCTTGTGCCTCTTTTAACCGACTTACAAGATCAATTTGTAGTTCAAGTCTGAGAGAACGTACTCTCTTTGGCTTGACGTTTTCTTTTCGGCTCAAGGCATCTGCTACTACATTTGCCTTTCCTTCATGATAACAAATTTCACAATCATAATCATTCAGGATTTCCATCCATCTTCTTTGTCTCATATTTAACTCCTTCTGGCTAAATATGTACTTGAGACTTTTATGATCAGTGTAGATTGTGAACTTAACCCCATAGAGATAGTGTCGCCATAATTTCAAAGCAAAGATTATAGCGCCCAATTCTAGATCGTGGGTTGAGTAGTTTTTCTCATGAATTTTCAACTGACGAGATGCATAAGCAATGACTTTCTTGCGTTGCATTAATACGCAACCTAAACCAGTATGTGAGGCGTCGCAGTAAACTACGAAGTCTTCAATACCATCTGGTAAAGATAGAATAGGTGCGTTTGTCAGTTTTTGTTTCAAAGTTTCAAAAGATTCAGATTGTTTGGGTCCCCATTCGTATTTTACAGATTTCCGAGTTAGGGATGTGAGTGGGATTGCTATACGAGAAAAATTTTGAATGAACCGGCGGTAATATCCCGCTAATCCCAGAAAACTACGAATTTCGGTGGGTGTCTTGGGAATTTCCCATTTGGATATAGCTTCAATTTTGGAAGGATCTACTTGAATTCCGTTCATGTTGATGACATGACCAAGAAATTGTACTTCTGTTAACCAAAATCCGCATTTGGAAAACTTAGCATATAATTTCTCTTTTCGAAGAAGTTCAAGTATGGTTCGAAGATGAGTTTCGTGTTCAACTTGGGTTTTGGAATAAATAAGTATGTCATCAATAAAAACTATGACAAACTTATCCAAGTAAGGTTTGCAGATACGATTCATCATGTCCATGAATGCGGCAGGAGCATTTGTAAGTCCAAATGGCATAACCGTGAACTCGAAATGTCCATACCGTGTTCGAAATGCAGTTTTCGAGATATCGTTATCATGTACTTTCAACTGATGATAACCTGAACGAAGATCGATCTTTGAAAAATGACAAGCTCCTTGGAGTTGATCGAATAAATCGTCAATCCGTGGAAGCGGGTATCGGTTTTTGATGGTAACTTTATTCAGTTCCCGATAATCAATACACATGCGCATTGATCCGTCTTTCTTCTTAACAAAGAGGATTGGAGCTCCCCAGGGTGAAGAACTTGGTTGTATAAAACCTTTCTCAAGAAGTTCATCCAATTGTTTCTTGAGTTCTGCCATTTCTGTAGGTGCCAGTCTGTACGGGGATTTGGCAATTGGAGTTGCACCAGGTACAAGGTTGATTCGAAATTCTACTTCTCGTTCTGGTGGTAATCCAGGCAGTTCTTCAGGAAAAACGTCTGGAAATTCAGATACTACTTGTACTGATTCTATCTTCTTCTCCTTTTCCAAGGCAGTAATTGATACCAGACATGCCAGATATCCTTTTCTTAAGCACTTGGTTGCTTTAAGTATGGAGATTATCTGGATAGGTTTTGTGGGTTTATCACCTTGGATAGTTAGAGTTTTGTTTGTTGGTGTAACGAGTTTTACAACTTGTTGATTACAAAGGATTTCGGCTTGGTTATTGGATAACCAATCCATCCCCAAAACAATGTCAAAGCCAGTTATTGACATTGGTAATAATTGTACTGGGATAGTGAAACCAGCCAATGTAATGTAACAGTTGTTCAGTGATTGGGATATTTTTATCAAATCACCGTTCGCTGTTTCTACTTCATATGTTTCAGCTAAGGGACTTAATGGTTCGTTTAATAGATTACAGAAATTATAATCTATAAAACTCCGGTTCGCACCCGAGTCAAATAAGACCTTAGCATAAATATTATTAAGAAGAAACGTACCGGTAATTACGTCCGGCGTTCTCTCAGCTTGGTTAGCATTCATGACAAAAGCTCGTACGGTCTTTTTGTTTTCTGGAGTGATCTTGGCTCCTGATCCTCCAGCTCTTCCGGTCCTTGCAAACTTAGGGCAATTAGTGCTGATGTGCCCCAGCTCTCCACAATTGAAACAAGTAATCATTCCCTTTCTCTTGAAGCAATTCTCAGTAGTGTGACCTGAGACCTTGCAATGATTACAGAATGGAGTTTCAAAAACACACTTTCCACTATGCCTGCGTCCGCACGTTTTGCATGATGGATTGTTAAATGGTAACCCCTTTTGCCCAAAGTTCTTGCTAAATCTTTTGGCCTCGGGTTTTGATTTTATAGAGGATTCGACTTTCTTCTTTTCCTTTATATTTCTGATTAATCCAGCCGTCATGGTACCGGTCAATTCTACGGTGGACTCAATGGTTTTTGGTGAGACAACCTTCACCAAATCACGGATCTCTGGTACTAAGCCATAAATATATCGAGTTATGAGAACCGATTCAGGTTTAGCCAGGTGAGGTGCCAATCGAGCATATTCAAAGAATTTGGTAGTATACTCTCGATCATTGGTACCCACCATTCGGTGCTCCAGAAATTTTCTTTCAGCTTGTTCTTTTTCAGTCTTGGGGCAAAATTTCTTTTTCACCTTTGCCCGAAATTCTTTCCAATCCATGGCATTGGTCTTTCTCCTCCCTTTAGCAGAAATGATTGAATTCCACCATTCCAACGCTTCATTTTTGAAGGAGTTTGAAGCATACAGTACTTGATCTTTCTTAGCACACTTGCTAATTGCTATTACTGACTCCATCTTCTCTAGCCAGTGAAGAGTAGCAATACCGCCTTCGGTGCCCTTAAATTCATAAGGTTTACAGTCCTGAAAGGTTTTATAAGAACACTCTTTGTGTCTATACCTTTTTGTTTCATTCTCTTCTTCTGAGCTCTCACTGCTTAGATTTAACGATTCTTCAGATTCAGAATACTTATTGCTTGATGTTCTGGATCTTTTCGAGGTTTGAGTTCTACGAGAGCTTGCTACTTGCTCTGTGTTGGTTTTCGGAGGGTTTTCTGTTCTTTTTGAATGAGAGGTTACATAGCTTGGAGTTTTGATGTTTTCTTGTATTTCCTTTATTATGGCAGGAAGCATTTCTTTAATGCTTTGTTTGACCAATTGTTGTAATTCTGGTTGTTGAGTAGCTATTTCAGGATTATTATTAATTTCTTTTCCTTTTTCCTTGGTAATGTAGGTAGCTGGACCGCTATTGTTATTTTGTTGAGACATCTAAGAACACAAGACAAGAATTTGGGTCAAAATTTGAAGTTTATTATCGCTTAAACTTCATCTATTTGTTACAAATACAGAAATATAGATATGCATCTATATCACTTAAAGTTAGCTAATTATACAAATACTATCATTAACTTTAATCGAGAAGCACATCTCCCAAATCTTGATAGAATCTTCCCAGGGTCTCGGTCATAGCACCTTTCTGGATCAACTGATCTGCCACCCATTGTTCTGCGTACTTCCTGTCTTCCTGGGCTAGTTCGTAGTCAAATATAGTTTGTTCGTTTTTAACTACGACTTGTCTGGTGAAGTACAGTTCAGCACGTAGATCGTCAGCCTCTCTAAGAGCACGATCGAGGTGTTCATCAATTGATTTTGGCAGTTCATCATGGTATCCATAACAAGGAGGTGGTTCCCTGTGTCCCATCCTAAGATCGTGATATGCTGAGTTAACAGACCACACGACTTTTCCGTCGGTTGCATACTGACGTCCATCGGAGGGATCTACATAAAAGAAAGGTTCCTTGAAAACGGGATGTTCTGGAATAGGATCAAAGAAATACTTTCCACCACTGCCTTCACAAACGGCAGCCTTGTCGGATTCAGAAATCGAATGTGGAGTTTCTTCACTTGGACTGGGTGGATGTTCTTGAATTGTTCCGGTAGGGTATACTATGTCTAATGATTGAGGTAGTGGCATAGATGTCATAACAGGACGTAAAGATTCTCTTGAATCTTCCATTTCCACTGAATACTCTGATTCTTCCCTCAGAGGTTCAAGCCTTGCTTGAGTCTGCTCCACTTGTTCTGCGACCATTCTGTTCCAATTCTCCGGGGTCGGTAGGTAGTGGACATAATCATCATAGCTTGGTACTACTTGATTAGATGATTCTCCAGGAAAGAAGTTTGGGTAGTTATGAGGGTAATAGTATGGATCTGTCATCCTGAAATTTATTGGTTATGTTAAAGGCATCTTCCTACCGTTCGTTCAGTAGGCACAACTATTGGTTAAAGCTAAGATACTATCATACAAGTATCTAATTTTGCTAAAACCCTTAAATGCGGCTCTGATACCAACCTGTCACAACCCCGGGCTACCCCTGCCCGGGCGTCGCGAGACAATGCTGGTATATGAATGAGGTCCCATAAATTTGGACAGCGGAAGTCTTTGTTTTTACTTGATGCCCTTTTTGTAATGAAATGTCATGTAAATAACCTCAAGGGTTAATTCTGTACTTTTTGTCAAAACTTGGGATCCACGTCCCTTTTCATTTCATGATAATAGACATTCAAAAGTCTATTATATAATGTACATCTGCTGAATTAATTTACATAATACAAGCCATTTAAAAATGTCTAGGATCTACGTCCGTTCCAACATTTGGTCTTGTATTAGTCTGCCACAGGGATTTAAATATGCCTAAAGATCTTGTCTTTACTGCACCACCCTGAATTTAATGATTTCTTTCACTACCTGTGAAAAAACGTTTTGAAAATGAACATCAGCATAAAGCCGGTGAATCACATTTAACTGACACGAAAATGATTTCTAACATAAACCAAATTAAAGCCTTTAAGCACGTTTCTGTATGGTAAATCTACACATTCAGCAGTCTTTTTCACCTGAAATATATACCACCTACATACACTGGGTTAACTGCCATGGGGTCAACTGGCTGAGCTCTATGTCTCAGACTGATAGCCTATTCCCAGGGTCGTGATGCTAAGAACCTTGTTCTTAGTCTTATATGATACTCAGGAACTCGTCCCTCGTATAATCTGCTAAGGAACCATATCCTCAGTCTTATGATACCCCCTTTCATGATCTGTACCCAGCCACGGACCGGACTTTCACCCGTCACATGTATACCATTTGATCAAATCTACGTATGCTTATGGCCTGAATGCTATCACGTAGATTACCCTTATGATTAAAGTATTTAATTTGTTTCATGCCGTTTTCGTAAATAAAATGGTTTTATCGTTTGAAAAGCGTTAAACGTGTTCACCTTGATTTTGATGGCTGGTAGGGTTGTAGGCTTCGGAATTTGAGCAGAACCTCGACACGTTTCTTCCTAGGGAAGACACGATTAACGAGAATATATATGAGATAATATATATATATAATTGCGGTTATATATATATGAATAGTTTTAACGATACCTACTTTGCGGGATTTGGACAGAACTACGGCTTGAGTTGGGTGTCGTAGGATTCTTGAACAGCGCTTCGGGACGTTGTGGAGTTTTGAGAGATCGGGTTTGTGTGAAACGAATGTTTGGAAACTGTACAGAATTTCAATCCCCTTTGAAGGCCTTTTATAGGCTGAAATTCCGGTCTCTCGCGTACCGCGAGACTGGCCAAGGAAATCTCTCGCGTACCGCGAGAGGATGAGGTGTCACGAACGGTGCTGAGTCAGCATGACACGTGTCGGCTGGTGGCAAGGGTGAATGACACGTGTTTTCTGGCCCTGACGCGTGTACTATTCCCTCGCGTACCGCGAGGCTTGGTTGGGAATCTTCTTGCGTACCGCGAGAAGGTGTAAATCTGGCGTATAAGCAGTCCCCTCGCGTACCGCGAGGTTTTGTCAAAATCTCCCTCGCGTACCGCGAGGGAGTGAAATTTTAAAATTTTCTTTTCTTTTTATTTTTGGGTGTTACAGGGCACGACCCCATGCTTCATGGGACACGGCCCCGACTTCAAAAAAGCTGATTTCTGAACGCCTGGAAGGAAGCACGGCCTCATGCCTAGTTGCGCACGGCCCGTGCTTCACCCTTTTTCCGTAAACATGTAGAGGACTGAAAATAGGATCCGTGGGCGAAAAACGGGGCTCAATTCCGAGTTGTAACGAAGCGGGAAAGTGAAAAACAAGCTCTGACTGTCGCAGGGTCACGCCTTTTCATTCTTTGTTTATTTCTTTCACTTTTTCTTCGTGTTTTTGCTTGTTTACTCATTCTAGACCAAATATTTCATGAAAAATACAATTGAAGCTAGATGAGCAACAAATCTAATCAATATCCAAAGAAATCGACAATAATCGGGATGTAATTGATGTGAAATATATGACTAATTTAGTGTGCATCACCCATTACCCGAAATCATATCTTAAACTCACCGAAAACGACTTGAAATATGCAATATTCAATTACACTTCAATTAGTTTTATAATTTTAATAGTTTTATGTTTGTAAATCTTCAACATACTATTTATTATATTTTTAAAAAATTATCTATTATATTAATATATTCAATTCGGTTATGGGTAAATGTGTTCGGGTAATCGGCGGAGTGATACCCTATCACCATGTCCGTCCCAAACTCATGAATTTTTTCAAAACTAATTACATATCCAAACACTCATCTTAAATATTTCATGTTTCAAATTTTCTCGTCGGTTTCATATTTGTTTGTCATCCCTAATAATATAATTATATTACTATGTTTTATCGTTGTAAGACAAATATATCTCAAAGACTCAAACTCATTTTTAATATTACCGTAAACTTGGTAAAACTTGTCCCAAACTTAATGCTTTATCAACTAAGAGAATAACATGAACGACATATTATTTTAAAACTTATCGAATGGCATATGGTCTGACGGTATCGCAAACTCATTTTTAATATTACCGTAAACTTGGTAAAACTTGTCCCAAACTTAATGCTTTATCAACTAAGAGAATAACATGAACGACATATTATTTTAAAACTTATCGAATGGCATATGGTCTGACGGTATCGAGATGTGTAACGAAAGTTAGGTTAGAGTATCTGAATCCTCTACAAATTTTAAAACTTTTTTTTTAAACAAGACAAACCCTTAACTAGTGTTTTTATAACCCAACCGGCCGGTCGGACCAGGAACCGGGCATAAAACCGGTCTAAATATGCCTTTGAACCACTTCCATTTGCACCGGCCGGTTACCGACCGGAGACCGGATTTCTAATTTTTTATTTTTAGTATTTAAAGTAATATTTTATTTATTTAAGTCTTCATATTTCATTAAAATTGTAAATTCACATCAAAATAAAAAAAATATTTTTATATTTTATATCTTTTTTTAACGACAAATTTGGATCACTGACAGACCACTGGAGTATCATCGTGCTACCAGTGGTACCACCCGTTCATATTCCAACACCAAGTCACCAATTCAGGAGGAAACTCAATTTTTCTAGGAAAACCCCTTGTGAGATTCGAACACAGGACCTTATGATCACTGAGCCTTATCCCACCACCAAGATGCTGTTGGGCTATTATGTCTTTGGCTTTTATATTTTATATCTATACTAGGTTAGAAACTCGTGTATTACACGGGGTTAGATAAATGAAATATTAAATAGTTATAAATAAACGGAAAAAACAAAGGAAATCGTTGAGAAAAGAAATATTAAATAAATGAGATATTTATAATGTAAATATTAATAAAGAAGATAACAAATAATTAAGAAACAATAAGTGAAAAAAATTTCATCTGGTTACTTATTTATTAGGTATAACTTGGGCTCACAGAAAAATAAGCGGAAAATTTTTCAAACGGTTACAAAATCACGGGCTTACAGAATTGTGATACGTGACGCAACCAATTACTTACTTATTAGGTATAGCTTAGTGTGAAATAAAACTAAAAATTTATATTATTCTGAATATAATATAACAATCTAAATATATTTATTTGCATGAAATTTAAACTTAGAGCGACTTTCAACCGAATATAAATTTTTTTCTGAATATAAAATTTTTCAAACCGTTTAACCCGCTAAAGATAAAGCATAACCTAAATTGACCGTTCATAAGAAAATGGGTCGAAGTTGGCACATTTACAAAGCATATATAAACATATACAAAGAGCTAAAATAAGTAATGATATAAATCGAAATAGGAATAAAAGAAAATAATTACTTGAATAATTTCGGCTATAATGATATGACAAAAAATAGAGTGAGATTTAACAAATCATAACAAATATTAGATCTTTGAATATGTAAATATATGATTGAATGTTGTTTTAATTGGAACTTACATAGTTATAAAATCGTTTTAAGTTTGTACAATTTATAAAAATATGACTGATAATAAACAAAATTTTGAATTCAAAATTATGCATATAAAAATTGAAACGAATAATTAATCTAGTTGTATAAAATAGTGAAGTTTATTAAAATATAAAAACAGTTTGATAATATAATAACTATCCATAATACAAATTTATTTTTCAAAAATGATAAGTAAATTCAAGAATTATAACTATCCATGATTAATTTTATATTAAATTTGTTTAGTTATAATATAATAACTATTCATAATTAACTTTGTTTTGTTTTCTTAATATAATTATTATTTAATAGAACAGAGAAACAAAAAAAATTAATATTTAATAGGAAATAGAGGCTAAAAAAGAAGGGTGAGAAGTAACCAGAGAGTGATACGTGTCACATCATATCTTTATTTATTAGTATAGACAGATAGATAAATAGTTTTAATTTTTATATTATTTATAATATCATCCGATTTCTTAAATCCAGTTCAACCGGTTTGAGCAGTTCGATGTCTGGTTGGGTTGGGTTGGGTTGCCCTTAACCCTAGTTTATCCGGTTATACCAAGAGCATGGACCCACCCTAGTGAGGATTTTTCTCTTCATCTCTGACGATTGCCTGTACAAATACAAATACAAATACAGTTGATCAAATTCAAATGTTGTCCGAATAGCATACAATCTAGCAACATGTACCGATTGAAAGCCGGATTCGAGAAGATGAGATCCGATGATGTCACTCTTCACGCCAAATGCATCGCTCTTTAGACCTCCCATCTCGTCTTCGATTACTTCCATGGCTACGGATGCCACCAACCATAGGGTATTCAACATCGCTGCAATTTTTACTAATTTATAGTTGTTTTCTAGGATGAAGATTAACATCTATCCGCTTGTGATGTGTCCATAAACTTGTACTTCACATTTTTTTATTTATTTTGTTTCATGTGGCTACATTTTTGTTTGCATGCATACCCTTGATTAATTTGGACCAAATTATACTCTTATTTGAACTAGTTTACATTTAGTTGTATCTTTCATTTCTTCCTGCAAGTCATAAACTTGGTTACAATATATTTCATGTATTTCTGGGTCAAATTTGGTCAAAATAAGGGTTAGTAGGAGGCTTATATGTAAAAAGGGATGGATAAATTATGATTTATGAAATGTTTACTTGATAAAAAGGCTGATATGTGAAACAGTTATTTGGTTAGGTGCGCGCCTCACGCCTTTTTAAACCAAAATGTGCTCTTTTGTTTTGAATAACTCATTGTATCATGGATTTGTCATTCTTTCCAGAATTCTGTAAGATATTCACCAAAGAGACATGGCGCTTCTGGAGCTAAATGTCAAACCAATGAAGGAAAAAAACGAAAGAAAATAATTGATAAACTAAATGATGCAAAGGAGAAAATAAATGATTTGGGTGTTTCTGGTGGGCAGTCATCTGTTGTTTTGGATCAGAGTCCTTGCGCCTTTTGCCATTCCTCTAAGCAGTCAGAAGTGAGTTTTAAAACCAAAGTTTCTTGTATAGCCTAAAAATCTTGTTAGGCGAAGCTATCGGTGTTTGTTTTATCAATTGTGTAGGGGAGTGGACCGTTTATGGCATTTGCTCAAGGGAAGGAAATAGTGGGGAATGTGGATAACTTCTCCAATGTTATACATGTTCATTTCAAATGTTTACACTGGTAAGCTTTTGACTTTTGTTGGAGAATACATGTATAGATTCTCATAAAACTCTCTGTTGCGGGAACATTAGAAGTATATTTTATAATTACAGGGCTCCTAGGATTTAATTTAAGGATGGGTTTATCAAGAACTTAGAATCAGAAATTACAAGGGCAAATAAGCTAAAATGCAGCAGTTGTGGTGAAAAAGGAGCTGGTCTTGGCTGCTATATGAAGTCATGCCAAAGAACTTACCATGTGCCTTGTGCATATAACATTCCTGGTTGCAGATGGGATGTAAGCAACTATTTATGCACAATTTGGGATTCTGCTGTTATAAATCTGTCATTATTTTCTTTCTAATTTTGTGCAACTTTTAGGATGGGTATTTGTTGCTGTGTCCAAGTCATGCATCTGACAAGTTTCCAAGTGAACTGAAGGCAAAATCTGGGAAACAAGACACTGAAAAAAGGTATCATCTGTCAAGTATATATTATATACATGAACTTGTCTATGCTTTGAATCTTGTAGTTTCTGGGTTATTTTATTCTGTACTCTAGCATTTGTAATTTTTTACAACATATTATTCACTCTAGAAATAGAAATAGAAAAGAAATGCTAATTTGTTTTGTGACATCTGTCATTCTGATTGCAGAATGTCTAATCATTTGAATCCTAGCACAACATTGATGAATGTTGGAAAGAATTTGGTGTTCTGTGGTTCAGCTCTTTCTTCAGATGAAAAGGTCAGTATACAAAACTATTTATCATTGGCATTTGGTAATTATCTCAATGTTTGTTGATATAGCATGAACGGTTATGTTTGAGATTGTTTCTTTGTTCCAGAAAACTGGCTTATTTTCATCTTCTTGCTTTGGTTAGGCTTGTAAGAATTTGATATGTTTTAATTGATCTTTTCTAATCAATAACATTAAAATGCAGTTTGCTCTTGCTGATTTTGCAAGTAGCAGTGGGGCGGTAGTGTCAAAATTCTGGAGAAATGATGTCACTCATGTGATTGCTGCCACAGATTCAAATGGTGCATGTACAAGAACACTAAAAGTTTTAATGGCCATTTTGAACGGGAAATGGGTTCTTGCAATGGAATGTAAGGTTTTCTGTCTAAGCGCCTAGTAATCGATGTTGAATTTAGGATTTTATTGAACACATTTGTTTTGTTTTCAGGGGTAAAAGCTTGTATGGAAGCTGGACATCTTGTGAAAGAAGAACTGTATGAAGTTGTTCTTGATAACCACGGTTCTTCTGGTGGCCCTAAAGCAGGGAGGCTAAGAATTCAAAATAATGTAAATCCAATAATATAAATTAACTACTTAGTCAGTTTATATCTTTATAGCTTCTGATGAGATATTGGTGCAAGAAACTGAATATTATTATGTCTTTGCAGGCTCCAAAACTTTTCAGCAACCTGAGATTTTACTTTATTGGGGATTTTGTACAAGCTTTTAAAGCTGATCTTCTGAACTTGGTTACAACTGCTGGAGGCACAATTATTGAGACCAAGGATCAATTATGGCTATCATCAAAAGCAAATGCAAATCAACTTACTTTGGTTGTTTACAATGCTGACTTTTCAGATAATCTTGGTGTTGGAGATGAAGATGAAGATTCCCTGAAATGCCAAAGATTAGGTGCAGCAGAGGATGTAGCTCAAGAATTTGGGTATCGGGTTGTCAGGCATATTTGGATTTTGGAATCAATTGCTTGTGGTTTACTATGTCTCGACAGTCTTTGAGATCGATGCTTAAAACCGTCTTGTTGTCCTGTTTATTATTACACATTATAAGCAAGCCACATGGGTTTTGGTTTATATGTTATGTGTTGTGGTCATGGTTTTAGCATATTAACTCTTTGATTGGCTCATGTTTTCTCTGTTGGTTGTTTGGTATGGTTGTTTGAATTTAGAATTCACGAGTTGAGGAAATTTAGGTAAAATATTCATGATTTTATGATTAGGAAAAATCCAAATCCCAATGTTTGCAACTTTTTTTTTTTTTTTGAAAAGCGACTTTCTTAAACCCCACTCCTTTCGGGAGCATCCCTGGTGATTTCTATGAGTCATGCATGTCTTTCCCTATGAGTTGTAACCGCATGGACTCGAACCCTGGATATTCTCAAGAAGAAACCACTATGTGAAAAACTTCTTAACCACCAGGGCAGAACCCCAATGTTTGTAACTAGATGAACATAAGCTAAGTAAGCCTGATCTCGTCTAAACTTAAGCTCGATTCGCTTGACTTGATAGAGCTCAAGTTTGGTCATTATTTTTCAAACTCGAGCTTCACTCTTAAATAATTTTTTAGTGGCTCGTTTGTTATTTGTTAATTGTTTTTAACTAATTATAATTATAACTTTATAAATAGCATAACGAGTGGAAGTCGAAATACTTGGCCATAACAAACAAAAGCATGTTCAACATACATCTGAAAATAGTAGATATCACAATCAGGTGTTCAAGTTCATTATCAAATTAAAACCACAAAAGTCTGCAAGATTGAAACCATGTGATCACATGAAACTGGGATGAACAGGTCCCTTTGAGAGCCCAACGCGGACCTCCATTCCATGATGCAAGTCTGGGGCACGCATCGTCTCAGTGTCATGGACATCTACACCAATCATCAACACAAAAGTTAAGACTGAGCAAAAGCATACTAAAATAAATTTGAAAATAATTTCACTTTCATATTATGTTCTTACCTTGAAGGTAATCTTCAACACCAAAGTCTTCCAAAGCTCCAGTATGCGACTCCAATCCAAGCATGGATGATGGTATCAGCCCTGGAGGCCTTTGAAATCTGAAAGCTCAAAATGTTTAAAAAAAACTAACATCTCTCACCGGGAAATCAAATAATCCAAAATAAATAAATAAACAATTTGGAGAACTATTGGATACACTAGATTAATTGTGCTTGGCAAGTTGAATCCTTGAAATTTTGAAGAAACGATTAACATGGGCCCTAACAATAATTGACCCGATCAGCAAATTTCAACTTGTATGGTTAAAAGTAATGTAAAATTGTAGATCCTCTCCTGTCACATTCATCATTCACGAACTTAAACTACAAAGGTTGATTGTATATCGCTTTTGTGTATAATAGAGTTAAAACTTGAAAAGTGACTATATATAGAGAATAATATTACACTTGAATATATTCTAGATATGATAATTATATAACTGGTCTAATATGTGCGGAATCTTTCTTCACATTTTCTCTTGTGTTAATCTAGAAGGGCCTACACCTCTCCCAACAACCTCCTATCAACAAGTATACTATCAGAGGCTTAAACTAGTGCATCCAAAGATTAATGGAAATGGATATGCCTCATGTCAAAAAGTTGTAGCTGCAACAAACTAGGGTATGTGCCTTGGTTAAGTCGGATGACTAACATTCATCATCGCGTTCTTAAAGACATACATGATATGGAAATGCATATGTGATGATCGAAACACAAACGAACCAACTATATGCTAAATTGGTCAGCTGTTAAAAAGGGGATGGCTAGACTAATTGTCCTCATATGTATAAATGAGTAAAACAAAATACATCTTGTTCAAAGTACTGAGCTGAACCTTGTTATATTGATTTACTTGATTAACATAAAGCTCCAACTAATTCACCCAAAAACTCATCAGATAAGCAAAACCCTAGTTTTCTTCAATTTTAAAACAATGAGAAATTATAATCATAATTTGGGGAAAATAACTAGTCGTATAGGAAAAAAAAATCTAAATACAAAGCAAATGAATACCTAGAAAGGATTTTTCGATCGAACTCCTGCCTCAAAGGAAAAGCGGATCCGTAAGTGTTCGCAAGGATTTTCCTCTTCATCTGTTCTTCTCTCACGATTGCCTGAACAGATACAATCGATTAGCTATGAGAAAAGTTTTTCGAATAGCATTCATACACAATCTAGCAATAGGTACCGATTGAAAGGCGGATTCGAGGGGATGAGATCCGACGATGTCACTCTTGACGCCTTGAAGCCCGAAACGAAGTGCATCGTTCTTCAGACCTCCGATCTCGTGTTCTATCTTGTTTGATGCTTCCATTGTTGTTATGATGATTTTCTCTTCTCTGAGAACGATGGCTCTGTAAATACTCCTCAAACAAAACTTTTCTTTGGAAGCAAGACACTGATGTGTATAAATATATTGGGCCTCTAAATAACGTTGCGAATATTTAATCATGGGCCTAATAACAAAGGCCCAGATAGGTAAAATAACGTCTATGGATAATGAATATAGTTTACATGGGCCTAATAACAAAACCGAGTCAGCTTGGCTCGGATCATTTACAAACCGAGCCGCTCAGTTTGGCTCGAATAATTTTATTTTTAATTTATTTTCTATATGTATACAATTATTTGTGAGTGGCGGGTGCATTTGACAAGTATACTCGTCACTTCATAAAAGCAATAGTTAATTTTAGCCCAATATTTAATGCTACTTATTGACAACTTAACAATACTAAGTCTATGTATATTCAATTAGCTCGTGTCTCGAAGCTCGCTAGAAAAAAAAACTCGAAACCAGCTCAGCTCGGATCGCTTATAAACCAAGTTCTGGTTGTTTACAAACCGATCCGGCTCGGTTCGGCTCGTGAACAGCCCTACCTGAAACAGGGACACCGCAGACAGCAGCTAAACCCGACAAGCCACACAACACCTATGTTTACATAGTTCTAAAAGTTTCATGTCACTCAATACTTACTGAAAGTTATCTGTTTTGATTCGGTTTCAATTTTTTAAGGTTTGATTTTGGCGTAGAGAGATGAAAAACGGTTTTTATCAACTTGCTCATGATTTAACCTAAAAACCATTAAAATCAAACCGTGAACACGAGTGTAGATTAACCAATATTATTATTATTATCATGTGAAGATCAACTATTAGGGGACAAACATCTACTTATATCCGTAAAACAAAAAACAATTGCACAAAAGACCATCGGCTATTGATTATCATTTGATATGTTATGAAGTGTTAAAAGCAACATTAATAGTTTACATCAAAACAAAATCAACGAGATAACAAAAAGCCAAACTGAAACTGCTACAACAGTAATCTGTTATCATATCTATCATTTCTTGAGCTACAATGGTGTTAACCTGTCACCAGAAAGATATGCTTACCTGTATCATTCGGGCCGGGCCGGGCCACTTGGCGTTCTTTTGGCCCATCCACTTCCATCATTTTGACTGGATCAATGGCAAATCTAACCCACATTAACTTAACTGGTAACGGGCCGTAAATCAAATTTGTAAGCCTGCAATTCCATAGGCGAGATAACAACCCGTCCTTGAGAAATATCTGGAACTTGCTCACCATATCCAAGCATCTCTGTATCATCATGCAAAAGATTCAAAGAGGTAGCTTTTGCATTTAAAACATCAAGACCCTGAAACATGTTCAACAGATTCAAATTCTCATATTCTATCCTTGAGCAATCCGATTTTCCTTTTCGACAGTATGATGAATCCCAATGTCTTCTCTGCAAAATCAAAACCGACCTCGGTTCTTCAAGATTCTGTTGTGTGTACTTTAACGGTCTTGGGACCTTAAAACTTACAACATGCAAGTCACATGGCAATGGAGCTGTTAAGGATGAGAAAGATCTCGGGGGCGGTTGAACTGATATTTCTTGTGGTTTTTTAGCTATGAAGGCATGCAACGGGTGGTTCAAGTGGGCCCCAACACGATGGGAGAAAAGAGACGGGCTTATGGGACCCGGGTGTGAAACCGGGTCCAGAACCGAGGATATGTTGGATTCAAATGTGATGTGGAAAACTACATTCATCGGATGGTTATCCATCACTCCTTGACCGAGCCCACGCCCATCATCTCGTGACAGCCGTCGATCAAGCATGATCTCGAACCATCCGTTTTTGGGACTAGCCACACCCAATGATTGCCTCGTGTGTACAGAAAAACGGCTTCCTTTAGATTCTTGCATAAAAGCAAGTGACGGCATTGGGTAGTAATTTCCCTGAAGAGGAATTTTATCATATGTTTCTCTACGACTCATCTGAAAGCCATTCAAATCCGAATAAAAGATCCTCTTGTTATCAATATCCGTTTTATACCTAACAACCAATTCTTTATCATTAAACTCACGCCCAATAAGCTCCACATGATACTCGTTTTCAATCAAAAACTCCTGCACGGACCCTTCACAATTGTAAACACGGGTGCTGTGAGAAACCGGCGATTGGGCCCAACCCATTTTCGGAATCGAAAAAACTTCTTGCACCAGAAAACCCTCGGAAACTACAATGTCACTACCGGTTTCAGTAATCGGTGTGGCATCACCGTTTGGTTTAAAAAGGTAGGCCCCACTCTCCGGACTCGTGTACATTGCCAGCTCAACATCGATAACATTCTGGGACCCACCTTTGGTTTCAGTTACTTTCTGTAACAACCCGAATTTGGAATCAAAAGTAAGAGCTCGATACCGATTTCTAATCTGTAACGAATCCCCTTCCACTTTGGAGCAGCTATATGGGGCAAAACACTCCAGAATACCAGTTGATGAAAATTTTAACTTTGCTGGTTTGACTTTTTCACATCCTACAAAACCGTTAGCAATGTAATAAGTCTGTAACCCCATAGCAGGAACAGAAGCTTTAAAATATACTCTATGCCTTCCCGTAAACATCTTTAGCTTATTATGCTGCAAGTCGGGAGATATTTGACTTTTAACACAAGTCCAATTCGAGTCGAGAATAGTTACATCGGGTCTCTCAACAATAAACATAACAATCTCGTTTCTTGTTTGCTCAAGAGAATTAAAAATCACCACTGATTGCACGGTTCCTTGATTAGCACTAACCGGTTGGTGTACTGGTTGGGCATCGTATCTAGACCGAACCTGAGCCGGCTCAAACTGTGACGGTTTCTGATCATTTTTATCATGATGGATGCCTAGCAGTACTTCAATGGCTTTAGACATAAAAATTTGAAGATCTTGCAAGGAAGTGTGCATACGCATACCATAGTCTTGAACCACATGATCTTTAGCCGTACCGGTTACACCATCATGGTGCTGAAACAGAGCCAAGTTCCTTCTTGCAGCGGTTAACTTATGGGTGAAACCCGTTGGCAATTTCTCACACTGGGCACGCTGGCAGAACCCGAGTAAAAACACCATTGTCATTTCAGTAGCCCGTAGAGTGTGCTCGAGTACACGGTCAACTGATTTGAAAAAAGGGCGTGAAACATAATACCCACTCCAGTAATCTTGCTGTCTATCAGCATAAGTAAAGAAATCACCAGATAAAGAAGGAAACCCGGGAACCTGACCAGACCCGATTTCACCAGGACGTGAATAGTTTATTTTTTCAGCTTCTTCTCTTAGGGTTCGAAAATAATCTTCTAAAGTTCCAAACTTTGCCTCGGTGTTCAATTCTGGAGTTGAGTTTATATAATCAAATAACATTTGATAATTCCTAAATTGAGCTTCAGCTTCATCAATGTTGATGTAACGAAAATCGTCTCCAAGTGGGACCAGAAGGGTGTTGGTTCGGTAAAGGGTTGACTTTTTCTTGTACTGATCCAGAAGTTTAAGGGCTCGTTCCTTCACATTTTCTTGGGTTGTTTCTTCTGGATGTTTTCCCCAGGGGCAACGTTCATAAATAAATCCATACATTCTTGCAAAGTCAAACTGGCAACATTCTGCGGGCTCGGGCCCACAAGTATGTGGAATATCATTAGAGTAAAATGGCATCATGTGGACAAAAATATCGGTCATTTCATAAGTATCCCAACTTTGCCTCCATATGTATTCCAAATTTTTATGTATAGCTAATTCCTTTTTTAATTCGTAATGAGTTCTTTGTATAAGCATGTTTTCAAAACCCATACGCCTAAGAAGATATGCCATGGTGGATGAATAGCCAAAGGGATCTATTGCCCATGAATTTTTTGGGATCACACCAATTGTTTCATTTAACCACATATTTCCCTCCATCATCTGAAGTAAAATGACAAGATATGAAGTCAAACTTCAGCATAAAAACAAAATTATGAAGTTAAGATGTGAAAGAGTGTCACATGTATTATGTAAAAGGATTTATGAAATTTCCAGTTGTTAAACTAGACTAAAGTTTTTGAGTGATGATAAGCTATAGTGCTATACCTTAAAAATCATTTTAATATAAGAAGGAGCTGTTTTATCATATAAGATGCTTCAATCAGCTAAGAGAACTAAATGCGATAAATCAGTATGAACAACAAAAAGATTGCTCAAAGAATCACAACTATCAGCAGAAGAATTTCAATACCTGTTCAATGATAGCAAAATAATGTGAATTGGCCTGCAACAGACATTAAAAAAATGAAGTTTAGTAAGGTTAAAAGGTCAAGAGGAAGTGCAATCGGTCTATGTATGGGTGTATGTATGTATGTGATGTTTATCTTTCAGGACTGTAAGATACTAAGATATAGGTATCATACATGATCCACCATGAATATGATTTAGGTCAACATAAGACACTTGTGACCCATTGTTAATTGCTTATAGAATAACAAAACATAGCAAAATGCAAATAGCCATGTCTTTAAAATCAAGGTAGCACTTGGGGATACTTATATTTTAAATTTCGAAGACTACAAGATCAAAATAAATGAAAGCAAGAACCCAAAAATACAGAAGCAAGTGAGAGTGAACAATTATTGAATCAATATTACCTCATCATTCATCACCCAACCACCTCCAACAATTTCTAGCTGCCCATTCTGCAGTAAGTTAATCAAAGATTCTCTTTTTGCATTTGATGCATCCCTCCACCATCTCTCTAGGTAGGACATCTCTTCCCAGATAAATTTCCTCCTTTCATCCTAAATTCATCATAACAAACCAATCATTTCAATAACTAGCAGGTTGAACAAAGGTTATATTAACCTCCAACAAGTTAAAAATCAAAGTATCAAGTAAATCTACATAGGTTATAAAGCAGACAGAATGGATGTAAAATGTGTAACTGTAACATCCTCTGTATATACACAAGAGGAAAACAAAAATCTAACAAGTATAACAGATGTAACCAACTAACTAACTAACAAAATACTCAACAGAAAGCCAACTGCTCATAATAAAGTCAACTGAATGCTAGGTCTGAATAGCTCTAATAGATTGAATCAGATTAAGCACCTTGGAAAGGGTTTCAACAATTGTATCGAGAATATGCCTAGACTGTCGATCATAATACTCCTCAACAGTAAGCTTCCAGCCAGGATCATTATGTGAATGCGGTACAACAAACACCTTCAATTTCTCGGAATCCCATTCGTCCCCTTTGTAAAAAACCCTCCACCCCTGCGTCCACGGTCCGCCATCAACATCCTTGAATTCGATTTTATCATACAAATCCTTCGTAGTCAAATCAACGGCAGCAGCTCCGAATGATAGATTTGAGTGATTCGCCGATGAAACCCCGGCCGAAGAGGTTTTCCGATAAACCTGCTTACGTAACCTAATAGCACGCGAGTTGGCTTAGCGGAAGTGCGGGAAGATAGGTTTAGGGATCCCGTAGAGGTAGAAAACAAGAAGGAAGAAGAGGATGGATGCGGCGAGTGCGATGATGAAGAAATTGGCGAATAAGAAGTCCCGGAGGGCAGCGCGTTTGCGAGATTTACGAATGTGTTTAGTGGATTTGGTGTTTGAGGATGTGAAAGGGAGGAGAGAGCGGGTCCAGCTGCCGCCGACTGCACGACGGAAGTTGGAGATGCCGGCGTGAGAAGTAGAGAAAGCCATGAAGATCGGATCGGCAGAGCCGCTGAAAGAAACGGTCTCTCAGCCGGGCGTTTGAGTCAATAGTCTTTGGACGTCGTCGTTTCTCGTTTACTCATCAACCACTTAACCCGATTAAGAATTTCTTTTTCGACTTCCCTTGATGAAACATAGATTTCAAATATAAGTTATTTATTCGTATATTATAAACTAAATAAAGAATTGGGTCGAACCCTATTGGGTAATCGTGATGAATAGTCATCGACTTTAATGTGATGGTAGCAGATCGACACCGCTCAGAAAAAGTGTTTGAAGTGGAACAACGGGTTTATTTGAAGTTATATCTGTATTGTTCAGACAACCATTTATGATACCAAGCATTCTAACACTTGGTCTTTCTTCACTAGGTTCAATTTTCAGGTTCTCATATAAGTTTAAAGATGAAGATGAAGCAGGCTTGTAAAAACTCGAATTTAATCTGTTTATACATTTTATCAAGGGGTTGTCTTTTTTTAACGAAAGAAAAGAACAAAAAAATACGTTCGTTTGTATGTCTGTCCTTCAGTTCAGACTTAAAAAGGTAACACGAACAAAGCCTTCGTTGAGTTCATTTACAGTCTAACTACACGAGACTTTAGCCCGTCACCCAAACGGCATAAACAATAAAAAGACAATACATGTTACAAAAAATACTGATGTTTTTGTTTTCCTGGAGTAACAAAATTGTGTCATAAAAGAAACAAACCAATGGTAAAAAATGGACGGTTAAAGCCAAATAAATGTCAGATTACCATAAATCAACAGTTGGTAGTAAGCTCTGTACAAAGCCCAGAACACCCCCTTTCAAGGAATAAGAGCTTCCTATTGTCAGGCAAAAAATGAAAACCCTTCCTCCACTTTTAAATAATTCTGACATTACAGATTCATCGGCTGACGGCGAAAAATAAAATTTAAAGAAAAAAGACAGAAAATGTATTGGAACAAAAGGCTGGTTTGTGTTGCAGCAAAACAAAAACAAAAGCAATTAGATGAGCAGAAACCTCAACTGTAACATGAAGCCTATTTACACAACTTATGCCTCATATACCATTGTTTGTATCAACTTCACAAGCCACTTGTTACATTCTGCCTCAAGTAGCACTTGTTCTGACCTAATTTATGCCACCAAAACAAGCAATAAGATATTATTCTCTTAGTTGGTCGTTATCATATGCTTGATTCTTAGGTATCTTATTATTTCAGAGGGTAATTCAAATATGAAATATGTACCTTTAAGTTCACACTGAGTGCTACTGTATAGAGGTTTCTAAGAATCTGTGAAACCGTTGTACTTTCGCTTGCCAATATGGCGATTGTCTGCATCGCGACACTTTACGTCCTTTTCTTCTCTTGAAGAAATCTTCTGTGTCGAGGACGTAGGAGATCTGTCAGCACTCTACTGATTAGAATGCAGATAAGATTTATCAAGAGATACAAAATTTCATGAAAAATGTTGCATAAAAAATTTATGGAATAATTCGAATGCTGGATACAATTCATGAATCAAACAGAGCAAATTCAGATAGAAGATTATAATCTACCAGGTGAATCAAACATGCATCAACGAAATTATATCATATGATTATGTAAAATTTACTCAAGATTCTTACCCAATTTGTGTTGCTTCTTGGATTATTTGAAGAACCTGTTGGGTTTTGTAACTTAATAGTAGCCACATGATAAAAAGTTTTTATATTGGTACTAAGGACTAAGGAGTCATTTGTTCCCAGTAAATGAGGAAGAACCAAATCACTTTCTTTGCTATTAGTTATCTTTGTTCAATTACCTTGTTGGGTGAGGCGCGACTATTTCAGGTGGTGTTTGGATTGAGGGTTAGAGAATGAAAGAATGGGAATGGAAAAGATAGGTGTTTGATTCGAGGGAATGGGTATTAATGTAAAAAACCATATCCTCAAAATCAGGGATTCTTTATACCTGTTCCTCCTTGTTCTCGACTGGTCTCACCCTTCGTCTCCTGCTTCTTTTCGGGTCAAGATCCGACCCAATCTTTCCCCGATCGAGGCAGAATATATATCCGCCCTTGAGTGGCTGGTGTTTGATGATATTAGGGTTATTGCTATTGGAACATCGTGTGGCTACTTGTTGATTTACTCACTTGCAGGCGATCTTATTCACAGACAGGTGTAAGTGACGAACCCTAGATTCTCATTTTGGGGGTTTTCATTTTTGGGTTCATTGAAGTAAAGAAGAAGCATATTCTAACCATTTTAAGGAGTAAAGATCAACTAAATCATCCTCACCGCTGCACCGTCGTCTGAAATCAGCCCCGCCGCACCGCGATTATCGCCACCGCTGCGAGTCCGATTCAAGACTAGGAGGAGACCTGCGGTCTAAAACCCTAGTTCTACTGACGGTGATACCAAGGTGGAATAGGAAGGAGTACCCTAACTTGGGCGCAATTGGGTTAGTTCGTTCCAACTACTTTATTTCTGTCCGTTTTACCTTCTTGTTACACGAATTGCATGCTTAGGCATTCTTGGTCTGGGTTAGGAGGACCAGCAATTGTTCTTGATTCACAGGGAGAGACATACCCTGTTTTTTGTTTTGACTGTTGCATATACGTGTTGCATCTGTTTGATTAATGAGCAATTTGTCTATTCTATTTGCTTAACTGTGGTTAAAATAAAAATAAATATTCTATTTGCTTAACTGTGGTTAAAATAAAAATAAATACATCTTGTGTATTATTTCAAACATAGACGGTAAGTGGAATAATGTCTCCTTGAGATCATGTTCAGGGGAGAGGGGTGCATCTAGTGCTAACCATAAGGGGTATAGGTTACGTTTGGCATCTTGGAATGTAGGAAGCCTAACTAGTAAGTTGTTAGAGTTAGTAGACGTGCTTAGAAAACATAGGATTCAGGTAGCTTGCCTTCAGGAGACTAGGTGGAAGGGTCAAAGGGGGGGTGAGTGTAATGGCTACAAACTGTTGCATTCTGGTTGCGATGGAACAAAAAATAGGGTGGGTTTTCTAGTTGCTAAAGAACTGCACGGTAATGTGGTGGAAGTGAAAAGATATAATGATAGGATCATGGTGTTGAGAGTAGTACTTGGTGAGGAAGTTGTGGCAATTGTTAGCGCTTATGCACCACATGTAGGTCTAGGAGACCAAGAAAGGAGGGATTTTTGGGGTAGTTTAGACGGAGTAATGAGGTCATTACCTAGACAGGAGAAAATATGCTTAGGAGGTGATTTTAATGGTCACGTTGGTAAGGAGAGTGATGGTTTTCCGATGGTTCATGGAGGTTTTGGTTATGGTGTTAGAAACGATAATGGTAGGGAGCTTCTTGACTTTGCGCTTGCGCATGATCTTGGTATTATAAACACGTTCTTTATAAAGAGGGAATCACATTTGATTACTTTTAGTAGCGGGGGGCGCAACACGCAGATCGACTATTTCCTGATGAGACAAGGGGATCGCAATTGGTGGAAGGATTGCAAGGTAATTCCAGGAGAGTCAGTAGCGACCCAACATCGTCTGTTGGTGGCCGATTTTACCTTGAGAAAAAGGGTGGCGGAGAGGAGAAGAAAAAATAAACCAAGGATCAGATGGGGGAATTTGAAGGACGAAAACATCAATTTGTTTAAAGATAAAGTCATGGCGATGAACACAAATACTAAGGATGGCGACACAAAAAAGATGTGGGTTGCTATGGCAACCACTGTTACGCAGGCAGCAAAGGAAACCCTCGGAGTCACATTGGGAGCAACAAGAGGACATCAGGAGTCTTGGTGGTGGAATGAGGAGGTGCGGAGCAAGATAAAGGACAAGCAACAACGCTTTAAAGAGATGTTGCAGTGCAGTAATGGAGAGGAGATAATGACACTACGGGAGAACTATAGACAGGCAAAGAGGGAAGCTAAAAAGGCAGTGAGTGAGGCAAAGAATTTTGCCTATGAAACGATGTATAGAAAACTAGACACCAAGGAAGGGGAGCATCATATGTTTAAGATTGCCAAAAATAGGGAGCGTAGGAGACAAGATCTTGGGGTCGTGAAGTTTATCAAGGAAGATCATGGAAGAGTTTTGGTAAAGGGACGAGACATCAAGCTGAGATGGCAAAACTATTTCTACACCCTTTTCAACAGTTGTAGACCAAGTCTAGCCATAACGGAGAATCCCACTACTCAATCCAGTCAACGAAATAATTGTTATTGTCGAAATATCACACAGGAAGAAGTGAGGAGTGCTCTTAAGAAGATGGGAAGAGCTAAGGCAGTCGGTCCAGACAACATACCCATTGAAGCGTGGAAGTGTATGGGAGAGGAAGGCGTTCAGTGGTTGACAAGACAGTTCAACAATATCTTCAAAACCGGGAAGATGCCAGATCAGTGGAGGCGTAGTGTCTTAGTACCCCTATATAAAAACAAAGGAGATGCTCAATGTTGTGCTAACTACAGGGGGATTAAGCTCCTATGTCATACAATGAAATTATGGGAAAGAGTTATAGACACAAGGATTAGACGACAAACCCAGGTTACAGCAAACCAATTTGGGTTCATGCCAGGCCGGTCCACTACGGAGGCGATACACATTTTAAGAAGATTAATGGAAAAGTACAGAGAGAAGAAACATGATTTACATATGGTGTTCATCGATCTTGAAAAGGCGTACGATAGTGTGCCTAGAAGATTGATCTGGGAAAGTCTGGAGGGAAGAGGGATCCCTAGTAAATATATTGAGGCAATTAGGGATATGTATCATGAGGCTAAGACATGCGTCCGAGCACCCGTGGGGGATACAGACTTTTTTCCGGTGGAAGTGGGAGTTCACCAGGGGTCGGCACTAAGCCCCTTTCTCTTTGCAGTAGTTTTGGATGAGTTGTCAAAGTCGATTCAAGATGCAATTCCATGGTGCATGCTTTTTGCTGATGATATCGTGTTGATTGCAGAAAGTAAAGAGACATTGAACAACAGACTAGAGGAATGGAGAACAGTCTTAGAGCACAAAGGTTTGAAGATAAGCCGATCTAAAACCGAGTACCTTCACTGCAACTTTAGTGGTGCAAACGTCGACGAGGAGACCCAGATTTCTATTGAAGGTGGGGTTGTCCCTAAGACACTGAAGTTCAAGTATCTAGGATCTGTCATCCAGAGTAACGGGGACATCGACAATGATGTAGTCCATCGGGTGCAGGCTGGTTGGTGCAAATGGAGAGCGGCCTCAGGTGTTTTGTGCGACAAGAGGTTCCCAATAGGGTTAAAGGGTAAATTTTATAGGGTAGCAGTTCGCCCAGCGATGCTATATGGAACCGATTGTTGGGCCATCAAGAAGACACAAGCTCGAAAAATGGATGTAGCTGAGATGAGGATGTTGAGGTGGATGTGTGGACACACAAGAAAGGACCGAATAAGAAATGAAGTTGTTCGGAAGAGATTGGGAGTCACATGTATCTCAGATAAGATAAGAGAAGGAAGATTGAGATGGTTTGGACATGTCAAGAGGAGACAGAGCACAGATCCAGTGAGAACGGTGGAAACTCTCGTTGTAGAGGGGAAAAGGAGCAGGAGGAGACCGAAATTAACGTGGGATGAGAGGATTAGGCTTGATTTGCTAGATTTACACCTCTCAGAGGACATGATCAATGATAGGATTTCATGGAGACGTCGTATCAGGGTTTTAGGATGAGTGACCCGTTGTGTGGGAGAGTAGAGTTGTTTAGCAAAGATTTTGCGTATGTCTTGTTTCTTGTAGGTGTGTTGTGTTTCTTGTGACTAATATACTCTAGTCATACACTGCTAATTGTTAGATTACTGTTAGATTTATTTTACTTTATTACTCATTAATTTTATTTATATTTTTATCTTTTTCTTTCCCATGGAGCCGGGGGTCTAAACGGGAGCAGCCTCTCTATCCCTTGGGATAGGGGTAAGGTTTGCCCTCATCACACCCTCCCCAGACCCTACTAATAGCGTTAGCTATGTGTGGGATTATACTGGGTACGTTTGGTTTGGTAAAGGAGGTGGGTTTAGAAATTGATTTTCATTTGGTTCTACCAAGTTATCAAACACATACTGGGTGATTCCTGAATACAAACCAAACACCACCTTAGAAACTAGAGTTAGTGATGAGCCTCAACCCAAATAATAACTAGTGTTTGGTAATGAGGAGCCATATTCCCTATAAGAGAAACGATTTAACCCTAGAATGAAAATTATTTGGTGAGATTATTGTTAGTTTCTAAGGTTTGGGGAGAGATGGCCGACACTCAAAATTTGGCCAATCACTTTCTTTGATAGTAGTTATTTTTATAACTAAACTTGATCTGTCCTAACACATGATAAATATGCTTCAGTATAGACGATCATTTATATTCTTACATCTTGTAAAGTTGTTATGCGTGTGTGTATGCGTGTGCAGTTTTGTATATGCATGTATATATGATGCAATTAATTGTTTAGAGATGAAAAGTTTCATTGAAGCTGAATTGTAGCATGACTGCCAAAAGTCAACTGACTGGAAGGCAAAATAAACATGTGAGGGGATGCAACAGACTGTCAGGTGACTCTTTCTGTTAAATACATCTAGTTTCAGTCAAAAAATAAAGGAACAGTTTGACTTGTTTTTAAAGCTCAGAAGAAAAAATCAATTGTTTTCACTAAATTTTTCCACAGAAACAAAACTAAATCAGCCTGAAAATCATGAAAGAAAACCATCTCCTTAAGGGGAAATTCTGAACTGTCAAATTAAAATGGATTTCAGCAAACTACATAACACAATCTCATAATTTTCAAAAGTGTAAGACCCAGGACTAAATCACAAAATTAGATTCTACTTAAAGAAGCAAACAATTCTAATCCAACAAGCGAATCAGAATCCGTCCTGATACGCAACTGTATTTTGTGATATGTAACTTCTGCTTGAGATTTCTAACCAAATTTGTGATAAGACCCGCTTGATAATAGGAAGAAAACGAACCGTAATTAGATCAAACAGATAAAATGAACAGTATAACAGTCTATATTCGGGATAGATCAACTCTCCCACGGTTTACTTTCGATAGATAGATCAACTCTCCCAATTGATACCAAATCAATTATCAAATTTAGTGTGATGAAAATAAAATCCTAAAGCCCTATTTATATTTTCGTTTTTTTTAACGGCTCCTACCTAAACTACACCTAAACCCCAATGTGGGGATCGAACCCCCGTCCCTTGGGATAGATGGGGGCACCAATACCGCCAGGCCAAAGCAATTTAAAAATCCTAACTAAATAAATAAAGGGTTAATACCATAAAAAACCAACATGCTTTCTCATTTCGCATGAAAAGGTTCCTCAACCCTATACTTGTCTAAAATGCATGTAGTTGTGCAAATAATTAAAATAATGACTAGATACCTCTTAAACGGGTATTCCAAATTTGTAAAAAATGCTAAAATGGATGTTTTTTTATCATATAAGATGGTATATATAAAAAATTAATTTTCTTGGGTTTGTTTGTTTGTTTGTTTATATAAAAAATTAATGAGGTGGAGTTTCACGCAACAAAAGAATCTACATGACATCCACATCAACAAAAGACCATCTACATAGCCACCACGTATGTCACGGATATGCTAGTAGCCTATGTTTATCGTTCATTATACGAAAACGTGCATTTAAGACAAGTTCAAGGAGTTTAATACACCAAAAATTGGATTGAGTGACTTTTTCACACAAAATGAAAAAATATATTGGTTGTTTATGGTAGTAACCATTAAATATAAATACTAATTCTAATCCTTATCTAATGATAAAAACAAACTTATATACTAAAAAAGGACTTCAGTACTTATCTCCCAATAAGAATTATTAATAACTAAATATACATCTCCATCATATCAATTTATCTCCTTGTTGCAAATTTAATACTAGATTCATTGATAAAAAAAACTTGATTACATGAAGGATACCTATAGGAGTTTGCAACACCTCAAGCCCAAAGTGATAGGCTAGCTCAATGACCCATGAGTAAACTTATCAGCATGGCGAAAATTATTGGCAGCCCACATCTTAAGATTTATCGGGTGATTTTCCATCCATGTGGAACAAGTTAACCCCCCACCCACAAATATATCCTCATATTTCTTTCTATCCATGTTTTTCCTCCGTTAAGATACTCTATATTATCAAACAAACATAGTGCAAGAGCCCAATTATTTTAATGGCAAAACTTAAGAATCCATCATTATCACACCCAATCCACGCACACAATCCTGAGCTTTCTCAAGCCATAAGGGTTTCACCTCCTTATGTTAACTTTTCTTCTAATATAGTACTTTCATAGTTCAACTGATTTCACCTAAAATGTCTCTCAAGTCTCAACTAGTTTTGAGATAAAAGTTGCTATGGTTGTGGATATATATAAATTATACTAGAAAAAAAAAACTTGAAACAAATTTATGAATTGATTTAGTTAACACTTAACAATTCATGCAATTAGTAGTGTTTCATGACTGAATTCACGAATTAACAACTACAGTCCCACACCCCCACTATTTGGCCCTTATTTGTTTATCATCACTTAAAATGGCATGCAAATACCTTTGTTTAAAAACTGGAACACACCGGTCAAGTTGAACCTACGCCTGATAATGGTAAATTTCAAAAAGAATCCATGGCTCAATTGATCCAAATTGTAACACTTCACCGGTAAAACCCACAAAGCACCAAATATTCCCTTATTGTTTTTCTACCACTGTTCTTATATATGATTTTTTTCTTATTTCTTAAATTTTGAAATTCTTATGTTGTATGAGTATTTGATAAACTGTTCGTGCTATCATTATCACAGATATTATCTTTTATGGTATTTTAACATCAGGACTAAAGATTTTTTTAGATTAACTGATTCTTTGTTTCTTACCTATTTTGGGTCAATGAACGATTTGGTTTTACAAATTTTGTCATTCATAAGACATGATTGTTCCTTCAATAGTTTCCATTATTTGCCTCTTTGTTTTATTAACTATTTTGGACTGATGAAAGATTTGGTTTTACAAATATCGGCATTCATAAGATACGAATGTTCCTTCTATAGTTTCCATAAATTAACAAGATTACATGGCATAGCATGAAAGTAGATTAAGATCAAGGACACAGAATATGAGACTTGAGTAAGTACTAAGATTAAAACAAGGGTGCAAAATATGTAATTATAATCAATTTAGTATAGTACTAAACCTAAACGGAATTCAAGGCTGTCGGATTTCATAGTTAGATATAGACACTTAAATAAGAAGTAACTATGTTAATTGATGAATCAGCATAAACATTATCTGACACCAACATAATCCATGTTGAGATCAAACAAAGACAATGAACCAATAGGTTGTGGACCTGTGGCATGTGCAATTCATATGGCTAGGCCCGTGTAACTTACTAACAAGAAGCGAATTTATAAGCCCATAAACACTAATCCATTACAAGGTAGACCATGATCTGTCTTTAGATGGAAATACAAGGCATTTTCCTATTTTGAGAAGATTTGCACCAATAATTGTTCTCTATTTACCAAATCTTCTATATAATTTAAAATAATATAAAGGATCTCCAAAGTTCTAGTATAATCTTAATAGGCAAGAAGCCGTAAAACAACAAGGAATGGAAATATGGGTTTCAGAACGCCAAAGAAAATATGTTGCAAAGTTACAGGAAAGAAAGACAGGGTTCATGAAGAAGGAAACAAGGGAAACAAATCAGAGAATATTCACTTCATCAAATAATAGTTTTGTGCCCACACACGAGATAAAATCTCTTATTTGTGTTTCCAGAATATAAATCATTTATTTGAGTAGTTCAAGATGGGATTGGTGGGACATTCTTGTTTCTGCAATAACAAATAGATAGAAGATATATTTAAGGAAAAAGGATGAAACAGGGAAACAAAGGCATGGTCAAAAACAACAAATGAAACAGCAGATGCACCTGTGCAGTTTAGTAATGCATAATATTGATGAAATTAGCATACAAGCAAAGAAAAAATAGAAAGTACCTTTGACGAGCTGCAAGACATCTTATACTCCAAACCATTGACCACATGAACACCTTCCATGGCAGAAGATTCATCCATGTCTGAGTATTGGCATTTATTTCTGCACGTAGTTAAAATTCTGACGTAATTAGAAAACAAATTAACGATTACATCCAGTTAAACTGAAAAATGGTCAACTAGAAGTGTTAAAGAATATTCCATGATAAAAGGCTCACTTGGTTTTTATACTATGAGCAAAAGACTCATTTATTTTGAGCCAAAGGGTGTATTTTACCTCTGCAACATAATGCCAGATTCCTTTATTCCAGGCACAACAGAAAGAAAATCATTGTGAAGATAAGCTGCAAAATTAGGATCCACAGAAACCGCAACAACTTCAGCCTTTTCATTGACATCATCCATCAGCTGGATAGTTAAACAAGATGGGCCAGATGACTGCAAAAAATAGAAGAAAATACACCAAAAATGCATTCATGCCAGAAAAGGGGAAAGAATTAACCTAGGGAAAAGGCGAGAAAGCTTACACACTGAAATCTGAATATGTTTTCATCATGAAGGATGTTATGTACATTTTCATAGTATACAGAATCAATAAATTTCTCAGGCTTTCGAGATCTTTCATACTCGTATAGTTGAAGTAGTTTGTTATCCACCTCATCACCTGCAACATTTTGAAGCTGCATGCATACATGGATTAATCAGAACCTTTTCCTGAGAGATGGAAGAAATTTCATACATACCCATAGTTACCTAATACGCGGTTCGCTCCGGTACGGGTACGCGGTTCGGGTAAGCAATTCGCTAGAGTTAACGTATTCGGTACGGAGGGGGGTAAGTTCATTTCGGTACGAACCGGTACGGTGTACCATGTAGTTCGGTTCGGTGTACACAATTCAAAAAAGAAATTTCCAAATTCCAAATCCAAATTACCAAAATTCCAAAATACATAATAATTTTAAAAATATATAATAGACAAAAACATAAAAAATAATGATTTTTCCAATAACTAGTTCCAATAAAGGCAAACACTCAATTAATTTTAATTATTAATTTATTATTTACATAACTAGTTCCAAAAAAGCTGACAAGCAGTGTTGTAAAAATCAGGCCTAGGCAGCCATTTAACTTGTAATTTTGAGCTAGGCGGACCATTAATCGGAATCGGTCCTAGGCGGGCCTAGGCGGCCAGATTCCGGCAAAAACCTGAAATTTTCGGCCAAATTCCGGCGAAAACCTTGGATTTTCTAGCCAAACCCTTCAAATTCCAGCCAAATATGTGTATAAATATTTAAAAATGAACATTTTTATAAAAATTACATATAAAAATTCCAATCCGATTAATCCCGCCTAGGCACCGATTAATCCCGCCTAGGCCCCACCCCACCACCCGCCTAGCGCCTAGCGATTTTTCCAACCATGCTGACAAGTTTCAAAATTCTAATAAAACCTGCAACCAAGGTCCAAGAAGCTCTTTCAGCTTCAATATTTCAAATTAAAACACCATTGTCGTCCCTTCATCTTCAATCTTTCAAGCTGCATCTCTGCTCCTGCAGCTCCTCCTGCAGCTTCAATCTTTCAAGCTGCATCTCTGCTCCTGCGTTTTTCTTCATCTTCATGGCTCCCAGATCCGACAACCTCATACACCGTACCAGAGCGATTTGGATCGCCATACCAGAGCGTTTTGGATCGCCGTACCATAGCGAATTGGTACAGCGCGATCCAATACGGGGATCGCGTGTCTATGAACGAATTCGGTAACTATGTACATACCCCTCAAATCTTACAAACTATCATACACACACATATGTACGTATATATCCAAAATAAAAGATTTCAATGCAGAAAATACAATGCTTAAAGCATGTTTTGGGTATATATGATATTTTGTAAGTTTTGACAGGTATATATGAAATTTCCCCAAATGAATTAAGAATAAGATTAAATGTAGGTGCATACCTGTTTCACAAGCTTATAAATCAGCTTATCCAAAGTAAATAACACATAAGATTGATTTCCAAGAATGGCCCGACAGTCATCTTCAAATTTTGCATTATCAGCAGATCCATCAAGCAGATTATATAATGCACTCATAAATCTGCAAAGTACAATAATAATATAGTGAGAAAAATATTTGTTAATAAGATTCTGAGTAAAATATAAAAAAAGTGGAACTGAGTTACCTGGAATACAAATCAGGTGGAGAAGTGTCCTTAGCAGCTCTCCACTTCGTTTCAGCAGATGCTGAATTAGTTCTGGCTGATAGTAGTCTGTCATATAATACCTGACAACATAGAACGGTATATTTAAAAAATAAAATAAGACTCTGAAATGTAAAATAAAAAAGATTGAAAAAGGAGAGAGAGGACTGTGTTCTTACTTGATGAAGCCTAAAAAGCACATAAAAGGATTCGTTTCCATAGAAGACGTTACAATCTTTTTTCCCACCATCATATAATGGAGAAGCCACACGTTTCACAAGTGGTTTTGCAGTAAGCAAAAATTGATCTGAAGATAGCAACGATGTGGCATCTCCACCACCAAAGTTTGCATCTTCTATACCCTCAGCCTCACCTTCACTCTCTGCTTTACCGTCAATATCGTCATGGTCTCCATCTTCTTCATGCTCTTCCCTAGACGCATCATCAGCAGCAGACTCACTTCCTGACACATCATCACCACCTTCTGGAACATTCTCACTGTCCTCATCATCAGCTTCTGGATCAATCTCTACACTATGCTTTGCTTTAGCATGTGACCCGTAATTATCTGGATAGGCAGCCAAAAAAGAATCAAGATCATCATTTGGTGATAACTCTCCCTCTTCCTTCTCAAATTTAGCGAAACTTCCATTTGCCACTGTTGGGAGTCTTGAAATATCACCATGCTGTAAAACAGAAAAGATATATCAGATATTTAGGCATGAGAAACATCATTGGAAAAGTGAAACAAGTGGCAAAAGGAATAAAAAATAAAGTAAAACCTGAGATGAAGGAACTTCATTATTGTTTGACTTAACTTCATGGCCATCCTCATGAACGTTATTTGGTTTAGAAAGAAGGTTATCATTTACAAGACCAATTACTGGAGTTCTATCCCCAACACCTGTGCTCTTAGATCCATCTTCTTTAGGCAAAATACCCCCATTTACCAAAATGTTCTTGCTTGAATCCAATCTTTTTGGTGAAATACTATCATCTCCATTGCAGGGTGGTTTTCCTTGCTTAACAGTCAAGGTGCCACTATCGCTACCCGGACTTCCATTACTCTCATCTTCATTTTTTGCAGGACCACGTGTAGATATCTCGACATCTTCAACGTTATCAGAATTGTGGGGCCGAGAAGGAACACCAAGAATTGGTTCCAAAAATGTAGTCCAAAGTTCCATTACTTTGTTCAGTTGTTCCTTTGTTGTGCAAATCTCTTCACATGAATATTTAATAAGCTTAAATAAGTCTTCATGAATATCATTGTCAGTAAACTCGAACTCAAGATTTGGCATAATAGAGTGTCGATTTCCAGCAGCAATACTAAGGAGCACATCATCATCTTTCTGGCTCTTTTCCTTTATTTCTTTGATCTCAGTCACTAAGCCTAGTCATACAGAAAATGAAACTTGAATTTCAGTAAGAGAAGCAACCGCCAACCTCATAATCAATAAATGCCAAGATTCACTTACATTTCGTGCTCAAATTCTTTGAATCTTGTTGCTTGAAATAAAAACTCCGGTGATCAAGTGATTTGTAATGATTCTTTGCATAAACATCAGCCCAAACCTTGTTAAAATCTGATCTACACTTTGTCCATTCCTCTTGTTTCTGCTTCAGGCGAATTAATATAACAGGCAACGAAACAGATGGGTTTTTACGCAGTGTGTCCATCACTTCAAGACCATGATCGCCATAAAGACGTTCAATGCAACGTAAATTCAGGGCTACAATTATATATAACAAAATTAAACAATATAAGAACAAAAATACATAAATAAAATACAAATATTCATAAGAAAGATAAACAATATGATTACCGGTGAAGTGGTCTTCGATACGAATGGGACCCTCGGAATTAATCGAGCAGTCATTAATGCTGTTTAGTAGTTCCTCAGCATGTTTAATAGTCGAACTCACAGACTCCAACAACATGTCTAGCTCAAACCTAGAAAAACACATTAAGATACATACATAATTAGATTATCTATATATGTCTAGCCAAAGGGCTTGTAGCCCAATGGTACCAAGGTGTGTAACAAAGGTGTCCCTCCCCAAGAGGTTGAGCGTTCAAGTCCCATGGTGAACAAAGGTGTAGAATTAGGTAGGATTAGCAGGTGTGTGAGTTAGTCGTTCTAAAATTAAAATATATATATATATATATATGATTTTCTTTATATTAACACTGTTAATTAATAAATTACCTGTCATCTTCACATCTAAACAGGCTCTCTTCATACTGGTTTCTACGCATATGCTTGAATGAATAATCCTCACTACCAGAAGTCACAGATACCCAGTAATCATTCAGTACTTGAGTACCAAGTTCTGATCTTTGACTTACTGATGGAATTGGGTACTACAAAAGACAATACCAAATATGAACTGTCAAAACATGAAAGTAAGTTACTTGATAACAGTAAAAAAGGTAAAAGACACAGTAGACTTACATCGTCAGGAAGAAGTCTATAACTGGGAGTGCATCTTTGACAATTAGAGAGGTCAAGTTCTTGTATAGATTTCCCCCAGTACTTCTCTTTGTACCTGTCTTTCTCTTTACTAGCTTCAATTTCACGCCTGTTTTCTCTTTCTTTCTCCTCTGTTCTTGTAGACTTAGAAACATTCCATAAAGCTTCTGAATGAATCAAATGTGAAATAATGAGATATTTTTTTCCATTCTAAGTGCAAGATCAATTTAAATTACATTAAAGATATGTGCAAAAACCCAAAAAAAGGAAAATAAAAAAAAAGTAGCAACACATACTTTTGTCCATAACACCAGCTAGGAACCCATCTGCAAACAAGACAAGTTAGTGAGGATGCAAATGAGTTCTCAAAAGAGAAGAAAGTATAACAAAGAATAATCAAAAAGCCACCTATGTTTTCGCAACGTTCCAAAAATGCACTGAACCCTTCCATAAGATCTGTGTGTTTCCCAAGTAAATCAGCAACCTGGAAAAGAAAGTTAAAAGATATATCAGATTTACATTGTCTAATTAAAGAAAAAAAAGGCTCCTTTTGGAGCATTGTAATTTTGTAAGTAATGCCAAAGAAAAGGCAAATGGGTATATAAAAAATATAAAGCACCAGCTACTTAACATACCAGGCTCTGTAATTCCTTCCTTGTGATTATTTCGGTACTATATATATGAAGACATTTCAAAAATGCTTGATAATCATCTGGATTGCGTAATCTATTCTTCACATTCTCACAGAAGGTAAATTCATGGCTGTACAGACCTATAATGAACAAATACCATAATATGAGACAACTTTAAAGAAGAAAATGTGAATCAATATGATTTAAGTTAAAAAAAAATATCAACTACTGCTAGAATGTTAATAGAAAATTGATTGCAAGCAACTTCCAACCCCTTAAACTTGAGTGTAAGCGCCTTTCATATTCTTCAAAACTCAAGAACCAAACAGACGGTATTGATATAGTTTAGGGCCAATCAGAACATATGAAATACGTAGAAAGAAAAAAAGGTGATGATTTCTAATCAAAACAGATGAAAAGCATATTTATGAGTTCAACAACTGAAAAGACAAAAGATCTACTCACTTTTGAGGGCATCTTTATCGTCATACGGGGCCGAACCATGTACTCCAAAATCGTCAACTTTTCGTGCAGATTTTCGTTTTTCAAGACGGTCCCTGTTGCTATCAAGATCATGATCTTTATAATCCTGATCATTATTTCTCCTATCCCTGCTCTCCTTTTCAGCACGCTTCCTCTGCTCCTTGTGAGGCTTCATCATCGTTTTATCATCCATATCAGGACAATCAACACTTGTGTCACGTTCAGCATTGATCCTGTCTCTTCGACCTCGTTGCTAATGCAAAAGATGATTAATCCCTTCGAATACTAAAATAAGTACAAATTTAATTAAGTAATTAGCCATAATACCTTATCATGTTGTCCTGCTCTAAGTGGGACCAAAGCTGAACTCCGTTCATCATATCGTTGATAGGAATGACGTAATGAAGCATGGTGTGCAGATGCAGCAGCTGAAGCGTCTGGCAGAAATCTTGTGAATTCATCAAGAAGATCAGGATGATCATCAAAAAGTGAAGCAACCTGCACAGTTTACAAGTAGTGAAATCAAATATAATTTTATATACTATTAAAAACATTTTTATAAAATCTTACAAAAATTCACCTCACTGTAGACTTCATTAATACCCTTGTGTTCCTTTCTATACATGTTCAAGATGTCCAAAAATGACTTGTAAACTTGATCATCGTTTTGAAAGCGTTTCTGCAACCGGAGGGGTAGGATGATTATAATAAAAAATCAAAACTATTGTTGTTCTTTCACCAAATAAGAAAACCAGCTCCACCTTTATTTTGTTTACAAAGCTTATAGCCTCTTCAAACTCTACAGTTCTCTTTGGTGGGGCCTCGTCATCCTCAATGACAGTTATTTCATATCCCTTGGGCAAGAAAGTGTTAAACCCAAAAATTAGATTATTGTGGCCTTTAAACAATTCTTTCACCCTTGCTATGACACCAGTAGTATCAATTCTGCATCAGAGAGGTTCTCAATTAGGTCAAATTGATATCAATATAGGCATCCTTCCAACAGAAAATTATTTACCTTTGAGCTTTAAAATCTTTCATCACATCAAGAAACATGTCATATTTCTCTCGCTGGTCCTGGAACATGTCTTTGACCTCCTTTAAATAAGTCAACGCGTCATTGGTTGTGAGTTTTTGTGCACCGCTACCGCCGCTACCACCACCTCCCCCTCCTACACTTGCCCCTCCTGCTGCTTCACCACCTCCTCCCGGGGCTTGTGGTTGGCCATATCTTCAATTTAAAGAAAAAAAAAAGGTGAACATTTATTAGTTTAGCATTCAATAAAATGGTATTATAAATAAGCAAGTTTTGGATTCTAATTCCCCTTTCCTACTAAGATTTGGTCAAATTCCCCAACTGGAAGAGTGAATTGGAGGATGGATAGTAATAAAATAAATGAACTTTTCAATTCACTTTTGCGTTTTCTCCGGTTGGTTTTCTGTCATGTGAATATCATTATTCAGAATCCATGTAAAAAGACAATAATCAAAAACCTACTTATTCTGTAAAGTTTACAATAACAGTCTTCACCTACAGATAACAGAAAGAGGGAGATAGATGAAAAAAACACAGCCAAACAATGATGAATGATCAATTGCGTATGCGAATTTGAACACCAACCTAATTACATAGCACAATTTTATTTTGCTAAAAAAGCATATAACGTCAACTAAATCTGTCAAATTCAAAACTAAACCCTATAAAAATTTAAGCAGATTCAAAGCCACAAGTTATTAAGAACATAAAAATATTTCCTTGATACAGAAAAAATAAATAAATTAATAAAATTAACCCTACCTGAAATCACCGCAAAACGTAGAGCGATGCACAATCAGAGCACAAATGAGCACCTAAACCACAAAATTAAAGCAAACAAAACGAGAACTTACGATTCTCCTCGGGAAGAACCAAATGGCCGCTTAAATTGAGAGTTATTATAAGCATCATCTCGTAATCGTTTCATCCCTACATCATAACAAGTTTGACGTGAATCAGAAACAAATTGGATACACAGGGACTGAATCTGCTTGAATGAAGTAACCCTCAGGGAGGAAATTGGGGCAGATCTAAAGGCAGAGCAGAATGGAAGACCTTCGGATCGATGTTTTTGAAAGAATGATTACTTGTATAGCAAAAACAAGGAAGGGGGTAGAAACAGAAAAGAGGTGAAGAAATTTTGTATTGTGCGAGTGATGATGATGAAGAAGATGATAATCTGAATTACGTGACACTATTTGTATAAAGTAAATCACAAATTGCAACGTTTTTAAGTTTCGGCAGATGATGACTGAGGAGGGCACACTTTTGGGCTTTTTTTTAGTTCAAAACCACCATTTTGCTTTTTTATGTATTTGGGCCTAATTCCTGCATTTAGAGTGGATGGGCCATATGGGATTTATTTTATTTATTATAGAGCATGATTGGGTAAGGATAACTAGGGGTGTGCACGGTTCGGTTTGATTATTAGCCTTAACTAAAATTGAAACCGAAGTCATCGGTTAATCTATTTTATTAACCGATCGGTTTTTGGTTAATCGGTTCGGTTTATTCGGTTAGTTTGTCGGTTTTCGGTTCGGTTAATTTTGGTTAATAACCAAAACCGAACTTCGGCTATAATTTTTGCTTAGCAATACATGAAATTGAGGCATAAATACATGAAATGGATGTATAAATACACGGAATAGATGTATAAATACATGAAATAGAGGTATAAAAGCTAGAAATATATGAAAATATGGATGGTTCGGTTCGGTTAATTTTGGTTAACCGATGGTACAAAGAAAAAACGATAACCGATCTTCGCTTAATTCGGTTTCAGTTAATTTCGGTTCGGTTTCGTCGGTTTTCGATTCAGTTTCGGTTAACGGTTAGGTTATTGCTCACCCTAAAAATGACTATGGAATATTATATGAGCTTACTTGACTATCGGGGTGATGGGTTGTCGGTGATAAACGAGTTATCAGTGAGGCGTGGGAGTCGACAGGTTCGCGTAATCGAGCACAAGTGAGTTTTACACGACCTAAATCGGAAAGTATATGTAAATGTTTAATGTATGTGGTTATATTATGTTAATAATGTGTTAAATATGCGGGTAAATTGTCTCTGGTTATTAATGTGTTAGACATGTGGGTAAATTGTCTTGGGTTGGTGATGTGTTAGACATTGGGGTGAATTGTCTTGGGTTATTATTAACGTGTTAGAAAGCGGGTAAAGTGTGTTAGGTTAATAACGTGTTAGATATATGGGTAAATTGACTTGGGTTATTAACGTGTAAGGCATGTGGGACATTTGTCATTGGTTAATAATGTGTGTCACTGTTGGTAGGTGGACACAGAGTGAATCACTATGGGTAAGGTGAATAATAATGTGTATCATTGTGGGTGGGTGGGTGGACATATGTTGAATCACCGTGATTAAGATGAATAATAATGTGTATCAGCATGGGTTACATAGTCTGAGCCATTATGGGTAAGGGGAAAAATAACGTGTATCATCGTGGGGTAGGTGAACACAAGCTGAGCCACCGTAAGTAGGGTAAACATAAAACTAGAATCACTTGGTAAGTGAATTAAATTTAAAAAGGGAAATATATTTTGTAAATAATGTGTAACACACCAATTTTTATAACTATAGGGACTAAAATGGTAAATAAGTAAAACTCTAGAGGTTAGAAAGTCATTAGATCAAACTACAAGGACTGAAAATGAAAAATTTGGAAAACTGGACGGTGGCGGACCGCCACCAGAAGGGTTAGCAGTCCGCTACGTGGAGCGGAAGACATCAATGATGAGCTGCCACGCGTCAGCTGACTAACGGGTGAAAACTGACGCGTGAAAACCCTATTACAGACCATTATGAGGTTCTTAGCGGTCCGCCAGCCGCAATGTTTATTAGCGGTCCGTCACAGCCTAGTCTAGCGGTCCGCTATGTGTGCTCCAAGCCAAAATAAACGCCTCAATGGGTGGCGGACCGCCACCCTGTATCTTAGCGGTCCACTATGGACCCGAAGTTGGCCTATAAATAGAAAGGCTGATCTTTCAGTTTTAGACATCAACACACACCTCCCACACCTTTCAAAGCACACACTTAAGGTTCTGACCTCATTTCTCGAACCCCCGTTCGCGTAGAGAAGTCCGGTTTCCAGCTTTCGGCCCCAATACGCAGTAGATAGTTCTGAGGTAAGGTTCTGACTAGTTTCCAATGACTTGATTATTCTCACTAAGTTAGGAACTTGTGATTAAGTAATGTTATAATGACTTAGGACTTTGATCCAAGTTGTTGTGCTAGTTGCACTAGCAAAATAGAAGTTATTCGAAAGAGAAGAGATATAGGTGAGTTCTATGAGGCCCTTTTAAATATTACTTTAAATGTTTTGGGCCGTTATGCATGTTAGAAAGATTTATATGAATGCTATATGCCCTTGATTTAAATATTTGAGGCAAGCATCTATGTTGTTGCAAGAGATTATGTATAAAACATGTCTGAGTCTTAAAACCATGTAACGACGTATTAATTAAGTATCAAAGAGGTGAGTGGAATGTCGAGGAGGACCCTGTATATAAACCTCTTTGATACATCATGGTGAAACCTTTACAAGGATTTAAAATAATTACTGGTTTTGGAGAAAGAGATAGAGAGAAAGAAAGAAAACTTGCATTTTGGCATAATTTCACATGACAAAGGTTTTGAGAAAGAAAATGGTTTTGACACATAAAATGTTTTAGAAACTTATCATGGTGTGCCCTCGTAAATAATGGGAGAGAGGTCTTGGTTGCGATGTACCTTGATCGCTAGAGGTCTTGACATTTATTGTCTTGACAAGCAAAAAGACAAATTTTCTTTTGCCATGTCAAATGTTTTGACCATAATGGTCTATAAAGGAAAGATTTTTGCCATGTCTGGCCAAATGCCACATGATATCTTGAAACTTAAGAGAGAGGCAGAGGTACTGCATTCCTTTTTGGGATGTAGTATAGACCTTGTATAAGGCTATGCATAAGTGGTGACGACCGCTTAGAGGTTAACGTGACCTAAGACAGACAAGTGTGCAAGTATAAAATATTGTGTTTGGGCAAGAAGTTAACGTGATGTTTTAAATATGTGTCATATAAATGCATTTGTGTATGAGACAGAGGTCAAAAATATTTTGACTAAAACTTTGAACTCACCAGCTTACACTGACATATGTTTAAGCATGTGTATCAGGTAAAGATGTAGTCTCCTGCAGCAGAAGCAAGGGGCTAGAGTAGAGGCATATGGCAAGCTATATGTTATCCTCTGATGAATTTAAATTATCTTTTAGATGCTTGTTTTTGGTGTTATGATGTTTGTTTTTGGTGTTATGATGTTATGTTACTATTATTGTCAATAAACATGTTATGTTACTAATTTTGGAAACAGTATGTATTTTGTTGGGTCTCTTATCCATCTTTGGTTTATGGTCACATGGGTCATGTTTATGTCAAGTGGGTCATGGTTTGGACAAATGGGTCAGCAAGATGATTAGTTATGGTCAAATGGGTCAGATTGTAGGTTTAATGGCTCTAGGTGTAAACTGGTCATTTGTGCAGATTAAATGGGCCAGGTTGTAGGTTTAATGCATGGTGTGTAGGTTTGATGGTAGTCAGGTTATCTATTGTAACAACCCCAAATTTAGGGTCTGGTTTTTTTTTAATTTAATTACGCGTTATCTATTTTGATACTTGAACCACTGGATAGCAAACTCGAACACTTTGGGCTACTATTTAGAACTCAGTAAACACATTGTGCTTACACAACTGAACTAGGCCCATTGGGCTTGGCCCAAATATAGATAAACGAACTCGGCCCATTAACGGACCAACTAAATGCCTAATATACGAACCGAATCCAAAACAAACTAATAAACATTGTTTGACGGATCATTTCATGATTCGATATAATTTATAATGATTAAGAACTAAACCGTTTACACGGAGAACTGTTAGAACGATTAACGTGCTCGTACGGGTTAATACCGGTTATCCGACGCAATAAAATATTTAGATGTCTAATATCAAAAAATAATATTAATAAATACTAGTATTTATACGCGCGACTGATTAGGAGCTTACGAGAGATATGCGACGTTGGATGCACGACAGCGACAACTATCGGTGCAGAAATCAGCGGGTATTGCTAAACCCGATATAATTAAATAATATAATCAAATATTTAATTAGTTATTATTATAGTTTATAATATTAGTATTAAAAAATAGTAGAAATTATCGGAGCACGGATCGTTAGTTTGAGCATACGCGGTTAGACACGCAGTACAGGAGTAGTATCCGACTATTTTAGAACCGCACGATCGAGTAAATATATTAAGTCACTATTTATATTTATTCATTATATTTACTAATAATATTATTTAAACAAAGCACAAGACGTTTATTTAAGCGAACGCGTATAGACACACAGTGTCAACGCATACCGGCTTGGATAGCAGTCGGAACGAAAATCTTACGAGATAAATATTTAAACCATATTTACTATCGCGTATTTTATTGTTATAGGAATTATAGAATGAAAACTTGGAATTAATTAATATTTCGGAGGTTCGGATGTGCAGGCGATATGCGAAAGACAGTCTAGTTTACAGTAGTAATTGTCTACTAATCCTACAAAACTTATATAAATAATTTAATTATTAATTGTTATCAAAGAAAATATACGTTTGACTTTTAGTAAAATCTTTTGAAAATTTCATAAGATTTTTTTTATTATACGATTCTGTAAGCAATCGCACAACATCCTAGAAATATCTTTCTCTTTCTTTATACCCCTACAACACCCATTTCTTCTTCATTTCTTTCAAAACAAACACACTAGAGTAGAGAGAGTTTACGGGAAGGAGAAGGAGGGGAAAGGGGAGCCACCACTGCCGGCAGCTCCTCCGATGGCAGCAGCACCTCTCCGGCAGCTTCACGGCGTCAACACCACCCCCGGCCGTTTTCCACTCCTAGTTCTGGTAGTGGCTTTATGGGTCTTAATTCCAGACGACAAAGAGAGAGAGACACTCAGCAGAGAATGAGAGAGAAAGAGAGTAGTCGGCCACCTTCCCGATGGCTCCGACGATTACCTAGCGGCAGGGGTGGCGACGGTGGTCTCAGATTTGGAAGACGGTGGTTCTGGTGAAGACGAAGGCGGCAAGATGGTGGTGGCACCAGGGACGGAAGCTGCTCATCCCGGTAAGCCCTCGCGGCGGTTTACGGTTCTGGCGACCCCCGATCAGATTCCGACGAGCATGTTCCTCCGGGTGAGTACTTTTCCAGTTTTTGTGTCACTTTGGGAGTAGATTTACGCACTGCTAGCATTTGTTTCTCGTTTAAAGTTTCTGTTGAGATTTCCGGTTAAACGAGTCATTGAGATGGCCTGGTTCCATTCCCAGATGTTAAATGGGTATTTTGGACAGGTTATGGTGAAGACGGACATCACCTTGATATGTGGGACTGCTCGGGTCGTTCCTGACAGTCCCGGATTTCGGTCAATAAAAGTCAAACACCGATCAAAGTCGGTCAACAACAGAAAATGTGGGTAAATGGTTGAAACGTCGAGCGGGTTCACGTACGTGAGGATAGGTACAAACACTTGTCAAAGTTACATATTTATTTTTGTAATTTGTATAATGTAACGTGTGTAATAGTTAGTTGAGCTAAACCGACTCGATCTCGACCCCTCAGGATTTTGATGTAAAACCGAACTTCGTTTGTGTGATCGTATTTGTAAACCGGGTCTCCGTCCAAAACATAAAGAAGATATAAAAATCCATATACATACACACACACACATAAGCATATGATTTAATAAAGTAAAGCTAACCTCATAAGCATTTATATAAACCGAATGAAAAATATAAATTTAAAACGAGTTATTATACGATATGCAAAACTTATACATATAATTATATTTATAAACATACACACATATTTACTTCCTTACGAGCATATGTATGCATGTATATATTAAAACATACGATCTTAAACTTATATAAATATGTTTATAAACATTAGCATTTTGATAACATAATTTTATTATTATTATTATCATCATTATCGTTATAACCACAAGTATTAGGGATGTTTAATTTGAAGACTAATTATTATGGATATTATCTAAGCTAGTATTTTATTATTATCAACATTAGTAAGCGAGTCATATTTTATTATTATTTTATTTAGATTATATATTGTAAAAGCTCTTTTAAAATTTATTAACTTATAATATAAAGGTCATTTTTATTATTAATAGTATTACGTTCATCATTATTATTATTACTAAAAATGTATTTATAGTAAAACCTTATGAACTGACACTTTCTTTACCAAAACCGTTATACCCATTATTAAAATTACTATTTTTATAATTATTAAAGATACATTATTATTATCATTACTTTGATTAGTTATTATAATTATTATTATTATTATCATTAGCATTATTTTTAACAAAACATTATAACTATTAACTTTATTTAAATTATATATTTCTTTACCATTATTAGTATTATTATCGTTACTGTTATTTTCAATTACTAAAACGTAAATTATGTTTTACACTAATATTATTAACGCTACAATTATTTTCACTAGTATTAGTATTACTATTTATTTACACGAAATATATATAATAAGTAATATCATTATTTTTATTAATTACTATTATTATACAACGTTTACTTTCTTTCATAGTAATACTACTTTGATTATATTTATAATTATTATTATCCAATACGTATTCAAACATGTACCTATATTTGCAATCTTAAATATTTATTTTAGTACGAATGTGTATAGTTAAAGATACTAAGTATTAGCTACTTCATATAACAAACACATCTTATATTTATTTTATAGGATTCGTTATATAATAATTAAAGTTTCATAGATTATATACTTCTGATCTGCATACTTAACCATATTTTTTTACTTAGCAATAGTTAGCGAAAACGATATTTGACATAACACTTTATTCATATAATATGTATATTTATATATGCAAACATTCTATAGACTCCAAATATTTACTTTCGATATAAATATATTTATATGGCTTCATGTAAATACAAGTTTAGACATTTACTAATATTTACAAACCAATTCCTATAACTATGTTTAATATTAGACGAGCATAACTAATTTCGTCGATACTTATGATATATAACATACGTATATATTGATAAACCTTTCATACTTATATACATAACTAAATACCTTGATTTATATTTTCAAAGCGAATATAGCTACTTGAATATATATTTATTTTTACATATTATATATATATATATATATATATATATATACACCACGTAAGTAGATAATGTCTAGTGTTACTTTAACTGAATCGAACAATCATTATAATACTTAGTATTACTTTAATTCGGGTCGAAACATTATTTCTTTTACTACTTATAATAGAACACATACACAAGAATACTAAGTCAAACCAACATTTTTATAGTACAACTATTAGAATAACTAATGGAGGTTACAACCCGAGATTTTTACCAAACGACCCAACACTTTAACGAATCGGTCGAGCTCAACCACACGGTTAATGACATTACTCTAGTACAATATACTAATGTCACAATCATAATTAGGATTTGTCTTAATGACTACACACATGATAGCAAGCTCGCAACTTTAGAATACTGATGTGGCATATGCAAGATTATTAGGTGAGTTCATGTGCTTTTCCCCTCTTTTACTTAAACTTTTGGGGTGATTACATGCTTCGATACTGTTTACATACTTGGTGTAATAATTAAACAAGGTCGTTTTAGCTGCCATAACGAATCCCCGATCTCTAACACACAATCATTAACTCCGTTGGAGCCAGCGAATATATGGGTAGTACTATCTGGTGAAATCCCCACACATCATGGGCCCGACGTAACCGGGACAACCTCCAATGGAATGATAATCATTGAATGATAATCATTGAATGATAATATATATCTTGTGACATATATTCGTTTAACAGTTTAACTTATGTTGGCAGACATGAGTAATTAGACCCATAACAATAAGGGGTATGAGGTAGGGGTATATTATTATTATTATTATTTCTAGATGTCAATGGGATGGTTGATTGTGAACTTGTTTAATTTTGCACCATACATTTTTGGATTCTCTATACATATGCTTTATTACCTAAACTCGTGAACTCACCAACTTTTTAGTTGACACAATATTTTTAAGCATGTATTCAGGTACCCTTCTCAAGTTGGGAAACTAACAACTTAGACACGAGCTTGCTTGAAAATAGATGACTCCTTTTAGAAGACTTATGCCGAGCCATAGACTTCACCCGAGAAAGCTTTGATGGGAAAATAGAACCCATCACTTTACTTTATTTTATTTTTAGTTAGTATATAGATGACAAGTACCTTTGTAAATGTAAATTTTGACTTAGTTTGTACCTATGACATTTATAATGTATATGTCACGTTATTTCCGCTGTGTTTTGTTTTGATATTCGATCATCACGCCTAGCCATCTGGTCGGGTTGTGACATCTATGCATGTTTAATGCTATGCAGGTTTAGTCAAGCAAGGGTAAAATGGTCATCAGATTGTAGGTTTAATGGCTCTAGTTGACGTTTGATCAAAACCGGCCTCGGGACGGGTCATCGATCATTGCTTTTGTAAATATCGGGTGTTATAAAAATGTCAAACTTTGTGTAACTTGTTGGCTCCGATAACCTATACATTTTTGGTTATATATACATATATATGTAACGAAATGTAATAAAAATAAGTTTGACATTTTTGAAAAAATCGGGTCCTGCCAAAATTGATATTGTGTTTTAAAAATACTGAGTGTTACATATAACATTTAGGTTGCCCGAAAGTCATTTGCTTTCATTGGAACACCTTAATGCGTTATTCGGCACACCACACGAATATGTAATTTTTTTCCCGAAGACATTTATAACTTACAAAGAATTGATACTATCTTGCGTGAAGCCATTTTAGCAATCAAGCCACTTTAAACATACACAAAACATTATATCAAATATATATTTCTACCCTTAAATAATAAATAAGTACAAAATTGATATAAACTCATCTTAAGCTCTCATCTTGTTGACGACACTATATGAACTACCAACTCTTTACTTTTTAGATATCCTATAATTATCGGAAATAAGTACAAATTTGATAATTGTTTTTTTCAACATAGGTATCATAATCGATTGGTTGAGTTTCTAACACGTGTTAACCAATTACGAACCATAACTTGACTCAAAAAATGTCTTGTTTGAGTTCAATTAAAATGCCACCAAGTTTACATATAATTTACTTATAACTCACACATTTCAAGAATATAAATGTTTTTTCTTTTAGTAAAAATTGTGCCCACCAACTGTTTGAATTTATTCCTCAAAGAACACATGCTTATATAAAGGAGATGACAGTAAGGTAAAGAAGAGTACATATTTCATTCTATCGTGTGGTCAGTAGTATTAGGCTCAAGAGGATTAACCAAGGAGTAGTAAGCTCCAGTTGGGCCTTTGGCTAGTAACGAACCATGGTTCCCTTTTTCAACCACCTTCCCTTTTTCCAAAACCGCAATGGTGTCACAACTTTGTATGGTACTCAACCGATGTGCCACGACTACACTAGTCCGCCCCACCATCATTCGCTCAAGTGCATCTTGCACAACCTTTTCTGATCGACTATCTAGTGCACTAGTGGCTTCGTCTAGTAACAGAATCGTGGGGTTCTTCAATATTGCACGGGCTATAGCAATGCGTTGTTTTTGTCCCCCCGATAGTTGTACCCCTTGATTACCGCACCATGTATCATACCCATCTTTTAAAACCGCTATAAAATCATGAGCATTTGCTGCTTTTGCAGCCTCGATAATCTCTGATTCGCTAACGTCCTTGGAAGCTCCATATATGATGTTTTCACGTATAGTACTGGAAAATAACGTCGGCTCTTGGCTCACGAGTGCCATGAATATCCTTAGAGTTCTTAAATGGTACGACCTTATATCTCTTCCGTCGACTTTGACAACGCCCTTCATCGTGTCGTAAAAACGCTCGATTAAGCCGATTACAGTTGATTTTCCGGATCCACTTTGTCCAACCAAAGCAGTTGATTTTCCTGCTTCAATATTGATGGAAAAGCCGTTAAAGATCCTGATATCAGGCCTAGCAGGGTAAGCGAAGTGAACATCACATATCTCTATATGGCCTGTAATGATCTCGGGCTTCATACCATCATGATCCTCAGGATCTATCAAGGTGTTACGGTCTAATACCTTGAACACCGACTGCACTCCATCAAATCCTTTGGCTAGATCATTTGTCATGGTTCCAGCTTCCGCAATGACCTTACCTGTGTTTACTAAGACCATAAAAGTCTGCAAAAATTCTTTTGCCTCAAGCTGACCATTGCTAATCAACTTCCCACCATACCAAAAGCCTAGAGCCCAAGTACAACCCATAAGGCTTTGAGAAAACCCAAGCCCGAATCCAACATACCAAGCTTGCCAGATGCTTTCGCGCATTGTCGCCTTTTGGGTCCCTAAAAGCATTTTGAGGATTCGTGCTTGAGATGAGAAGGCGGTGATTGTACGCAAATTTGAGACAGCTTCGGCTGCGATCTTGCTGCTTTCCTCCTGTGACTTCAAAGCTTTTCGTGACATGTTTTTTAACAGAACTCGCTTGCAATAGTAGCAGAAGATTATCATTGGCTGAACCGCTATCATAACCAATGCCAGTTTCCACGCGATCACCAACCCCATCGTGCAGGCAACCGTTACTACAGAGAAGGTTTGAATTAGAAGTGAGCATCGATCACCCACCAAAGATCGCACCTGAAATTAAACTTGATCTTAGTTGGTATACTTTTTGTAAGTAACTAATGGAAAGATCAACTATTTGAGGTAAGGTAAATTGAATGTAAACCATACCATGTTGGCATCAGTAGCGAGTCTGGAACAGATGGCCCCACTTGAATTCTCATCCTGATCGAACCACCCGATTTCAAAGGTGAGTATCTTTGACAACATCCTTTCTCGGACCCTCTTGGTTAAGTATTCTCCCATGGCTGCAAAACTGTAATGCTGAATGATGTTGATTACCATTGAGAGAACTGACAGACCTGCAAAACACAGGGTATAAATCATTGTTTTGTGCTTGATCTCATCGTGATCCGTCAAGAAATAGACTGATATCATTGACCCCATTGAGAAGTAAAATGCTGGCTGGACTGCACCAAATAGAATCGCGCACAAGCTCCCAACTAGCGCTTGCTTCCATTCAGGACTGTTCATTGCTAAAAGCCTCTTAAAGGACAACATCGGAAGTTCTTGGTTGGCATGCGAGGTAAAGTTACCCGTTCCACTACGATTGACTGAGGTTGTAGAGCTCGACCGCGTATAGCTCCTTGTGTTGTGGTCATCAAATGTTGAGGAGAGTCCATGTGGGTTAGGACTAGGGGTTTCCTCATTTTGCTTGGTTTCTTGAAGGCGAACAAGTGATGTGTAGAAACCATTTTCATGTTGAATGAGGTCATCATGGGAGCCAGACTCGACCACTTGACCATTTTGGACCACAGATATCACGTCTGCATTTCTAATTGTGGAAAGACGGTGAGCTATGACGATGGTGGTTCGACCAATGCTCGCATGGTCAAGTGCCTCCTGAACGAATCGTTCGGATTCCGAGTCCAGTGCACTTGTTGCCTCGTCCAAGAGAAGAATACGAGGTGACTTGATTATTGCACGGCCAATTGCAATTCTTTGCTTTTGCCCACCCGACATTTGAACTCCTCTTTCGCCAACCTGTTATTTACATTTTACAACAAATAAATTACAAAACAGTTAAAAGATAAAAAGATATATTTCTAAGCTTTTAAGCAAGTTTTAATGGGTTCATCCAGTTTGGTTGAGGTCAATAATTGGACCGGGCGGTTTACAATGCAAAATGTTAAACCAAAGACTTTGGCCAAGATACGCGCGTCGTATAAAAATATTAAAACTTGTGATTCATGAGTTTGCATTTGTCGAGGTTTGCCACATACCCCACGTTTCCTGTCTGATCCAAAGTATCCGGAGATGCGATTATGTATGACTAGGATATAATTTAAATTTGTAATTGTTGTACTTGCCTTCATCCGAGATGATTGGATAGCATAAATATTTTATTATTAATTTATTAACTTAAATTTTTTTTTTGAATGACAATTTGGATTACTGACGGGCCACTGACCCACCCGATCATCTTCATCTCTCTTAGGAGGAAACCCACCATAGGTGAGAAAACCCTTTTTTTTGTCACAAGTGAGGCTTGAACCCAATACCTCCCCATTTTAGTGAAGTCTTGGGTATACACTTTTACCACTAGGCTAAGATAGTGGTTGTTATTAACTTAAATTATTATTTTCACTACTAAAAATATACTTTTTTTTCATTAAGGCGGACTAAGTTTTAATGATGAATCTCTGACCCAGGCAATTAAGAAGCGCGCGCCCGGTACAAGCAAGACACACATGTCATTTTTATATTTGTTTTCGACTGGTTTTTGGCGTGTTTAGATTTTTTTAGACTAGTTTAGGCTAGGTAACATTCAGACAAGTTTATTCCATGTTTTTTCGTCTTTGCGCCTTGCTGCAATCAGGTGGATCTGGGGCGCGTCCCTTAGGCGCGCCTTTAACAACTATGCTCAGAAAAAATTTCGGATATTTAGTATACTCAGGAAAAAAATTAGTATTGTTTTCATACCTGAGTGTCATAGCCCTGAGGCAACCGAGAGATGAAGTTATGGGCATTTGAAGCTTTTGCAGCTTCAATGACTTCTTCCATGGTGGCATCTTCCTTGCCGAAAAGTATGTTCTCTTTTATGGTGGTGGCAAACAGAGCAGGCTCTTGACTAACCAAACCCATTTGTGATCTCACCCATTTTAGTTGAAGCTTATCAATCCTCATCCCATCTACACAAATCTCTCCTCCTTGAGGATCATAAAACCTCAGCAACAATGCAATCACTGTCGATTTGCCAGACCCACTCCCACCCACCAAAGCCACCGTCTTCCCCGCCGGAACTTTTAAGTTAAAATCTTCGAATATCACCGATTCAGGCCTCGATGGGTACGCAAACTTAACATTCTTTAATTCGACTTCCCCAAATACTTCTTGTAATATCTCCCCTTCCAAGTTGTCTGAGTCGATCTCCGGAACTCTTTCGATCACTTCTCGTATACGTTTGCTGGCTGCCATTGCATCGGAGAAGTACTTCACGTTGGACATTGCAGAACCAAATGATCTGTCATTATTAGATCCCATTAAGACATTCAAGAACCCATCACTAAAATTCAATATGCAATAATGCAGACAACATGTTTGATGAAATGCCAGAATGGAAAAAAAACAGAAACTTACAGCCCGCCAACGGCGATTCCTGCTCCGACTGACCACACAGTTCCTCCTCTAGCTCCATGGAACATCACCAATCTACTACCATACCATGCCACGAAAGCCCATACCGCGAAAACGACACCATTGCTGCCAATCGCAAGCCCCTTAGCCAATCCCTGCTTTAAACCTAACTTCACTGAACCTTGGAGAGCATGAGAGTAGTCTTTAGTGGTCTTATTTTCACCCACAAAAGAATAAACTGTCCTGACTGAAGAAACCGCCTGCTGTGCCACCGTATCAGCCTTATTATACTCCTCCCTGATCTCTCTTGATAACCTCATCAGAATCCTTCCATAAATCAGACCAGGTATGACCAAAATTAAAACAAATGGCAGCCCAACAATTGCTAGCTTCCATAGCAAAATAAATGACACAACATACGCCCCACATAAAGTTGACATATTCATCACAAACATCGGCACCTGCATTTTTGTTTCCAAATAAAAATTTTGAATTTTGAATACAAAAAATTGATAAGATAGTGGACATTTTAGACATATATACCTTTTCACTGATGAATTCTTGAATGATGAGGCTGTCACTAGAAACACTGGTAATGATATCGGCTGTGCTTGTAACATTCAAGTCAAAATAGGCAACTTCTTGCCTTAAAACTGCTTTCAAATAAGTCAACCTCAACCTTGAAGCCTGCCTTTCTGATGTTCTTGACCAGCAATACCCCTCTGCAAGTAACACAACTCATCAGATAACTTGGATTCTAAGTTTCTTACCCATTTTGATTGAAAACGATATCGACCAATTAAAACCTACCAAGAAAACATGCAACCCACTTTCCGATAGCCAAGTAACAAAGATAAACAGCATTCTGTAAACAAGAAATTAAAACCAGTTAATTAGATTAATTTCTTGACCATAACTAATATTTGATATTAATTAACCTTGTTGATTTTGTGTGTGTAGACGTCGGCGGATACAGAAGAACTGTCTCCAATGCTGTTCATGAGCGTGCTGGTGAAGAACAACATGGCTGGCGTCCCAATTCCATCGGCTATGGCAGCTATAAGTCCTACAGCCATCAGAAACTTGTCGGTTCTATCTGCATGCATGAAAACCGACCGGAATGACCCGTTGCTCACCTTCTTAATATTTGCCTCTTTCCTCATGTTTACAGAAAAGTTAGGAGTTTAAGCCTTAAGGTAAATGGGAGGAAGTGTCAACTGTGTGCATTTATAACTCAAAAGGTGTGTCGTTTGATAAGTTGAAGATATGTTTTGATTTCCTTTTTCTTGTTCATGTGATAGTTATCCTAATAAATTAATAAGTCCAATGCCAACAATGCCGGGCTTATTGAGTTTCCTTATTTATTCTTTAATCCGAAACAAGTAGCAACTGTTGCAGACTAATTCAAATAAATGTAGCTGTTGAAAGGAGTAGTAGTCTTCAAGCCGGAGAGGTTGCTGGGTCCGGAGAGAGATGCGAGTCTTATCAGTCGTTTCAGCTTAATACTGTAATACTGCGAGTGTGATTATCATACTCTAACATTGTGGCATATGAGGTTGTTCTTTGTTTGTTTTACTAATAGTATTCAAGAGAGACGGGTATGAATTTTGGAGTATAAGGGTGAAAACATGATGGATTTTGGATACACTTTATTTCATGTTAGTTATTTGCACCGAGGTCAACCAACCCCACTCGATTTCAAATTTTTATCAGCGGTATATTGCACGAATGCAGAGCATCCCTAATCTTTTTTTGATGTTGACCCCATTGATTTTTAAAAGAAAATATTTGACCCTGAACCTTGAAAAAAGTATATAATTTTTTTTTAATTTAATTAACTCTTTTAATAAGCTCATAAGTTAATTAACTCTAACTTTCTAAGCCCATAAGTTAAATTTATTTTTGTAAGCCCATAGCCCCCTACCCATAACTCTATTAGTTAAGCCCCGTACCCATTGCGCATTGTTAATTTGATCCATAATCCATTAAGACATTAACCTAACTAGTTAATTAGTATTAAACTTGATTATAATTTTTTTATAAAAAAAAGCCACGCAAAGGAGGCAGGCGACGATCAGAATTCAACACAAAAGGCTCATGTTCATCGGTTCGATGTTCTCATTCAGCCATTGATGTTTGATCTAACAAAGAGCTAAACTCCAAAGACGATTTCAATCACAAATTCACAACCATAATACAAAATTAAACACACCAAAAACAATTATGAAACAACAACAAGGTTAGTTTCCAAACTTGAAATTTTAGGTATTACTTATTAGTGTTAATAAATTAACAACTCCAACTTACAACTCTGCACTAGTGACAACAATGTCAGGCTTATTGCATTTATTTATTTATATTTTAATACGAAATAATAACCTTGAAATGGAGGTGTATACACATGATTTTGAAGTAGATGGCACGTTTATGAAATCATAATATGACATAAGGTTTGTGTTACACGTGTTTATATTTTATTTGTAGGTGGTCATAATTTTTTTCTTTTAACATTTTTGAAAATACATAATTGTCATGTTAGTAATATAAGAAGTTATGTTCGAGTGTAATTAGTTGTGTGCCCCCTTTAACCTTTACCGTTTTATATTTCCAGGATTTGGAATTATATTTATCTAAAACATTTCATTGTTTTTTCTAATCTTAACTATCTTTAATGTACTTTAAATCTTTAAAAAAGGTTATAATATTAGATTCAATATTTTATACTATTTAATTTTATGAGTCTGCTATATAATTTAAAAAATAATGTTCTGCCATTATAATGTGTTTACCCATTACAACGATACTTCCACTTTCCATGTATGATTCACCGTAGAGGTGTAGAAAAAAACCGGTTTTTTTCTACCCGGTCCAAACCGGCGGGGCAAATCGGTTCGGGTTAACCTAAAACCGTCGGTTACCGGTTTAATGCATTCTGAAGTCCACCGGGTTGAGGACCGGTTTGTGTGAACCGGTTCGGAAAACCGGTTTTTTCGCTGAAAAATATAGCCGTTAAGGTCGAATTTGACCCTTTTTTTGGCCTTTTTTCACCTATAATTCACTATAAATAGGTGGAGGGTGTTTAGGTTTAATCACACATCTTTCTACACTCTCTAATATCTAAAACCGCTATTTAAACGCTCAAAAACGCTCTCTAAACTCTCTCAAAGAAAATAACCATGTCAAGTGTTGGTGGTGCCTCAAACGAAATTAGCGTTGTGGAAATTCAAACACTAGTTTATGTTTGTTGTCAAACGGGAAGGAACGTGCTCGGTGCAAGATGTGTGGTGCGTTTTTGGGGAAAGATTCAAACACTAGTTTGAAAACGCATAAAGAAAAAATATTGCCTGTCCTTGAAGGGAATTCCAAGTGAAGGTCAAGCCTCGATGACAAGCGAAGGAGGAATTTGGAACATTGATCCAAATATTGTTCGAGATCGAATGGCGAGGTTAGTGATTCAAGAAAGATTGTCGTTCAACCACTTTGACAATCCGCGCTTGACAAGGATGATTCAAGAGACACTCTAACCACGTTATCATCAAGTAAGTCGCACCACCTTAGACGAGATTGTATAAAATGTGGAAAAAAGCAAAAAAAGAATTAATTTTGGGTTTTGAAAATTTGGAAACCGGTGTAAACTTAACCACCGATGTTTGGTCGGCTCCACATGGCATACCAGATTCGTACCTTTGTGTTACCGCGCATTGGGTTGATCCCAAAACGTGGCAAATGATGAAATGTACAATCGCGTTTGACTTGTTTGAATATCCACACATCGGCGAAAATTTATTTTATATATTAGATGGTGTTATAACCGAATTTAAATTACAAAATAAACTTTTTTCAATATCTTTTGATAATGCATCTAATAATACAAATGCGGTTCAAAAACTAAAAATTAAATATAAACCGGTTTGCAACGGCGTTTTTTTCCATAGTCGATGTGTCGCACACATCATTAACTTGGCGGTGCAAGCCGGACTTTCAATTGAAGAGGTTTCAAACTTAACATATGATTTTCGACTAATGCTTAAAGTTATTTTTAGTAACAAAAAAAGATACCATGATTTTATTTGATTTTGTCGTGAAACAAATAATCTTTGCTTAGGTCCGAATTGGGACGTTGAGACAAGATGGAACTCGACTTATAATATGTTTTATAGCGCTTTACGACAAAGAGAAACTTTAGAATTATTTCATGAAATGCTTGCCTCAAAACCTCGTCGTAAAATTCTAAAGTTTCCGTCTACGAGTTGGGACATTTTAAAAGACGTAACCGAATTGCTTAAAGTTTTTAAAACCGCCACCACTTTTTTTATCCGGTGTTTTTTATCCCACAAGTTCATTAACTCTAAAACAAATATATTTAATGGCTAACAAGTTGTATGAACTTGAAAATAAAAGCACTATTTTTACAAATATGATAGAATCGATGAAAGAAAAATTAGTAAAATATTTTAAAGAAATGCCTCCCGTTATAACTTGTGCCGCCGCGTTAAACTCTACCATTAATGTTTAAGGGGTTGAAACGTTGATTGATAGAATTACTTACGCTTTGAATTTGGATAGTGAAGACATCCATTTTGCACAAGGCACAAAAACATATTTTAACAAATGTTTACAATATTTATTTGATGTTTATTTACATAAATAAGGTACAACTCCGACTCCACATGATACAATGAGTACATCATCAAGTGGTAGGAAGGTATATTGGCACAAACTTTTTAGCGTTTATGCCTCCTATCGTTTTTGAGGAGTTTGATATTTTGGCTTGGTGGAAAAAAACGAAGCTTCGTTTTCGATTCTTTCCGCCATGGCCCGTGATGTACTAACCGTCCAAGCTTCCACGGTAGCTTCGGAATCTGCGTTTTCTTTTAGTAACAGGGTCTTATCGATACGAAGGAGTAGACTCACCCCCTAGCGATGGAAATGTGCATTTGCTTGAAGGACCATTTGGATGCAATGGATAGGATACAAGACCAAACTTCTCTCGAAGACAAAATTCAAGCCGAAGAAATCATACACAATAACGAGGTTGATCTTGGAATATCCGAACCAGTCACCGATGAAGAACTAGCCGAAGATGCAAGGCTACGAAGCTCCAGTTCCGAAGACAACGCACAAGAATAATCAATTAATATTCCAAAAAATAAAAATATATATTGTCATTTGTAATGTTTTACAATTTTATAATTTTATCTTCTCATGTTTTTTAATTTTCGAACTTTCCAAATATTAATAAACGTTGCACTTTATGTTTTATATTTGTTATTTTTTTATTTTTTTTTATTAAAAATATCAAATTTATTTGAATTTATTCGATTTTTTAATTTAAAACCGGTTTAACAGACAAACCGGTTTCAACCCAACCCTAACCGGTTTAATAGGTTAGGGATTTCCTTGCCTCCAAATTGGGTTAACCCGAACCGGTTTAGGGCCAAACCAGTTTTGACTTTTCGTTGACCAAACCGGTTCGGGTCGGGTTTGAACCGGTTCAGTTAAAAAAACCATTTTGTTCACCTCTAATTCACCGTTCTCATGAGTTTTGATGCACACCTATAATAGTGTGTCTAACAAATTACAACACTGCGTCCATTTTATAGGTTTGATTTGTTGTAATGAGCCTTGATGCACATGTATAGTGTGCGTCTTTCTCATTATAGTGGTGTATTCGTTTTCCAAGTTTTATTCACTGCTCTAATCACATTAATATGACAGCGTGTCTAACCCATTACAATGACGGGTCCACTTTCTAATTTGATTCGATGCTGTAATGAGTTTTGATATACATATGTATCACGATTCGTCTAACCCATTATGAGGATGAAGCCACTTTCTAGGTTTGATTCGTTGTTGTAATTAGTTTTGTATGCAAGCACATAACTATTCATCTACTCCATTGTAACCATGTATCCAACTTTTACAGTTTTAAATGTCACACAAGACTTATTAAAAATCAATAATTCTAAAAATAATTCTCACTATTTTTTAATATATTACAAAACGAATGAAAAACCTTTGATAAATTGATTTAAATGTTTCCTGATAAACCGAAATTTTTATGACACCTATAGTTGCTGCGAATAACGTATATAATTAAAATAAAACAAATACTTTTCTCTTAATTAATATGAATGGATACATATCATATAAGCTTTCCTATGTTGCGTACTAAAAAAGACCTTCTACCAGACCGGCGCTATGAGAAGTGAATATGATATTGTTAGACATCTAATATTATATTATATGTGTAGCCAATCTAAATTTACCACTCTATTGGTCCAAATTGGTGAAAAAATATGTAAAATGCCAATCCTCAAGAATTGAAAGTTCCAATTTAAATTACTCTAGTTGATTGAATCGTGTTATTCCAGTTTTAAACTTGAATATGACTTCGAATTTTGATTCGAATTAATAAAAAATATAATTCAATTTAAAACGCCAACATTCTTTTAATATATATATATAACTAGGTTAGAAACCCCATGTATTACACGGGTTGAATAAATACAATGTTATATACTTAGTAAAAAAAATTTACATATTACATATTTATGACATATTACAAAGTTTTTTAATACAAAAATTTTGAAACGTTATATAGTTATTTTTTAAAAATGTTTTATAAAAAGAATGAACGAAATATTCAATTTCTAAAAATGTTTTATAAACAAACCTATTTTTTTTAAATAAGAAATGTTTTATAAAAAGAAGTTAATAGGAGAGAGAAGCGAGAAACAAAAAAATTATAAAAAAACAATTAAAGAAAAATGTGTATAATTAATAGGAGAGAGAAGCGGGAAAAAAAATGATAATGATGCATAGGAGAGTGACAAGTGTCATCCCAAAACCTTTATTTATTATATAGTATAGATATAGATAAGAATAAAAATCATATACGATATTAATTTGAATTTCAAATCAAACAGAATCGAAAATCAATCTAAATTCCAATCAGTTGAAAATTCTATTCAAGAATTGAAAATTCGAATTTAAATATTAACATTTTTGAAATATTGAACACGTCTATCTAAAACTCTAGCTTGTTAATGGGGTTCCATTAGGTAGTAGAATTTTTAAAAATATGAGAAATCATAGGGTGGATGATTTGCAAAAGAGGATACGAAATCCAAGAGCACATAGGGACCGAAGTTCGTTATATATTTGGGTGGCAGAAATAAAAAATGTAGGAAATTCTCCAACGTGTGACGCATCAATCTCTCTCCCGGACCTAGTTTTCGACCACTTCAATGGTATGTCTTCTTTGTTTAATTTTAGTTAACCTTAAATCTTACGAAAAAAATAACATGGACTATTTTAATTTTTTTAAAATATTAACCAAATGAATAAATTACCATACAAGTGTTCCGATTAGATGCAAAGGAAAAAAATATACCAACACCAACACCATCTACCATCACATATGGATCGGCTCCACTCCTCTCATTCAATAATATTGCGTCAAGTGTGTTAGAGAGTCCACAATTTGTAATACACGGTTTTATTATGCGGCTTTTATAATCATTTATCTAATTATTAAATGATCAAATTATTTATTTATTTATAATCATTTATCTAATTATTAAATGATCAAATTATTTATTTATTTATTATTAACCTATGTCTAGTAATTAGTTGATGAGTCTAATTACTCTTGATGGGCCTAATTACTCTTGATGAGCCATTAATGAGTTTTCTTTTGGGTGTACATATATATAGAGAGATAATTAGAGGAAATTGACTAATGAATCATTCAATACTATCACCACTAAATTCGTCTTTCTCTCTCTGAACCGTGAGCTTACTTCTCATGCTAAGCCATCCTAACCGTACACCCTAAACGGGAACCCGATCCAGATCAGAGATCATGAAGTCTTTCCTCTCTACGGTTAGCATATCAGGTATGATTTATTATTAATATTATTTGTTTTACATTATCATGTTTCAAGAACTAATCAACATATGGTATCAGAGCGTATGTTGATAAATCAGTTCATGTTTCTTTCCCTAAACTGGAATTAAAATCGGAGAACAAAGTTCTGTTAAAAACGTTGGAAAAATCGTTTTCTTAATGTTCACGGTTTTATGTTTTTGTAAAAATATCACGGTTTTAATCTCCTAAACTCGAGATCCTTAATGTTTTTTTGAAATCTGTTAAAATTATGTTTCAAGATTTCGATTTCAGGTTTTTATCTGATATTACTGAAGAACAGTTTATCTGATGTTCATAAACTGTTCTTCGTGTTCATCATTAGTTTCGATGAAAATCCCCTTATTTTGGGATAGATTAGGATTTTGATTGTGTTTTTCTTAAAAATCTTGTAACTTTATCTCCAAGATTTTGAATTAAAATATTATTATTTTAAATAAAGAAACTTGGATATACTTAACAACTTAGATGATTTTTGAAATTTAAAACACAATCAAATCCCTTAATTTTCGCACTGCCTTATCGGGTGTTAACCTTCACGTTTTTGTGTTTACGGTAAGTTTCATGGTTTAGACATCAGGTTTTTTACTTCACAGTTTATGATTCACGCTATCGCAGTTACGGGTGTTCAAGTTCACGGGTAAGGTTGACGGTTTAAGTTCACGAGTTGTTTTAAAGTTCACGGTTTGTGATTATGAGCCGTGAACTCTTGATGAACCGTGAACCCTTACCTGATCGGTGAACCTTTAATGAACCATGAATTTTTCACCTGAGCCGTGAATCCTTATGAGCCATTAACCCTTATGAGCCGTGAACCCTTGAACCTAGCCTTATATGTGTCTAAAATTTTTTCGTGCTAACAGGGGGGTTTGCTATTAATGAATGCTTTAGTTTTAATAAACCTTAAACTTAAATGTTTTCAAAACCTTAAAACTTACTTGAATAACATGTCACACCCCAACCGACGGCGGATTATACGTCGGGGCGGACGCGGTTGTTCAATAGCACAAGGTTGACTATTAAAGTTTCGATATTTCATTAAATAATAATTTAAGATTCAATACAAGGAACATAACAAGAAATACAACGTTTAATTTATGAGTAGTCTAAGTCCAAAGCATCCTATGTGATCACAAATAAGCCTCATGATGTAGAATCTGAAACATGTGAAAGAATCTGTCAACTACAAAATAGTTGGTGAGATACAAAGGTTTTGACACAGTTTAACAAGTATTTGAGAAGAAGTACAATTCACTATGATATATGCATTCTATAATGTAAGTATGAGAACAAGTATCTTAAACATTGTGCACTTCAACCCTCCAACCAAGTTTAGGCATAACCCGCAGGTTACCCTTATAAGTCTCAAGTTTAAAGTTTAATTCAGTAACAATCACCAAGGGCTCCCCCCCGAAGGGGTCAATCAATCAATGTGGATTGGTCAAATACAATAGATCTATCATTGTTACTATAGGCTTGATCAAAGTTAATGAATGTGCTAGTTTTAAGTTTAATCTAAGCATACAAGTCTCAAGTTTAACATAAGAATAAACATGTAGTCATAGTTGTACAAGAATTGTATGAGTTTAAAGTTTTTGAACATGTTTCACCCCAAAAGTATAGAAAGGAAAAAAGGGGCTAAGTATACTCACTTGGATGATGAGGAGTATCCGACAAGAGTAAGTGTTTGCAAGACTTGGAGAGGGAGAATATCCTCACAATAAGCCTAAGAATATAAGCCTAAAGTTTCAAGTATGATCTTATAAGTCTAGGACAAGAATTCTAAGATTTTCAGGATTTTGACTAGGGTTCCAATGGGAGACGAGAATGATTTGGGTTTGCAAAGTTTAGATTGAAGTTTCAAATACTAAGATTGGATATCAAAGTTTAAATGAATAATACCTAATTATAAGTTTATAAAAGGTTAAATAGGATTTCTTGTAATGTTTATATTTTGGTTATAAGTCTTTAAGTTTAAATAAAATTATAAGTTTATAAAGTTTCCTTCAAATGGTAAGTTCATAAGCATAAGTATTTAATTAAAGTTTATGTTTTTTAAAAGTATAAGTCTAAAATTGTTTTAAAGTCTTTATTTTAGTTTATAAAGTTTATAAGTTTGTAAATATTTAAAGAAAATAAATAGGGTATATTTATTTTCTCATGTTTTGGATTTATATAAACAAATGGATTTATGTTTATATGAAATATGAAATGTATAAGTTTAAAATTTATTAAATTAAAGTTTTTGTTTTCATAAAGTTTATAAACTCATAAGTTTATAACTTTCTAATCTTATTCCCTTTTTAATATATACATAACTTTTATAAAAATGTATAAATTTATAAGTTTCTGTTTTTATATAAATTTTATAAACTTTTCTGAGTTTATAGAATTAATATAAGTTTTCTGTGTTAATTAAAGTTTAATACTTAATTAAAGTTTCAAACAAGATAAGTTTATAAAAAGAAATAAGAAATCAAGTTTCAAATTTTATAAAAATGATTTCTATTCAAGTTTTATAAATTTTTGAAGTATTCTTATTAGTCTTCAAGTGTTTAAAACTATTTTTAATGAATTTATTATTATAAGTTTTAATTAAGTTTAATTAAATAAAATGTTTCCAAAAGGTAAAAGTGTAAATAAAATTCATATTTAAGTTTATAAGGATTTAACAGAATTTATAAAATTTATTAAAAGTATTAAAAACTGATAAAGAGGCTGAAAAAAAATAAAAGGCGAAAATCGGTTTGCTGGGTTCGAACTCGGGTCTGTCCCGGGTTGCCCAACACACACACGTACTTAACCATCCCGGCTACGGGGCTCGCTGTTAGTTTAACCGGAAAAGAAAACTTTTAAATACAATCCCAAACTAACCCCAAATCCCCGTATGAACCCTAGCCTTTTGATCCTCAAATACACATCGATTCGCCCTCTGTAAATGGAATTAAACAGAGGGCTTTCGATCTATGGAATGTGACGAACATGATGGTCACAAGATTTACCTGAATCGATGTCGAATCGAGCGAGATCGGGTCTGGGTTGAAAGTCGCCTGCCGCGAGCTTCCAACGGCAAATGCAGGTTTGATATGAACGAATTGAGAGTTCGAGTAGTTGTGGTGTGATGTTACTGAGGTTTCTAATCGATATTTATAGCCTATTCCAACGTTTAATGCTTGGTTAGTTGGGAGATTCACGGGAGTAAATGTCGAGTTCGAATTTGAAATTGCGCGGGTCTCGGGCCGAGTTTGAGCATTTATGGTTCTTGGGTTACAGTCGCACGTGTGAGGCGATGGCCGAGGTTCGTTGAATGTGGACGGAATTACGTTTTTTACTAAATCGGGGGAAGAACCGTGGGTGGCGGGTTTCGAACCTGGGACCAGTTTGGGTCTCGGGTGTTTGATGAATTAACACGAATGGTCCCTGAAGTTCCAAGCTATTGACATTTTATGTTTAACTTAAAGTTTGAGTTTCAATTAAGTTTTTAAAATGACAGCTTTAGTCCCTGAACTTTATAAACAATTAAATATGTTTTATTTTTATAAAACCAAATAAGTTTGATAAGTTTTTTTTTCTCAAATGATAAAAAAATGATTTATAATATTTATTATAAGTTTAAGTATTAAGTTTATATAAACTTATAAAGTTTTAAGAATATATATTTATACTTTTTAAATAACCTTCACATATATAAACACATATATGTTTTAAGTATAAATTATTTTTCCTTAACTATATATATTAATTTAAAATTAATATTTATTGTTTAAGGAAACAGTTTTTAATATGAAATCGAGTTTTAATATAATAACACGTACAAATGTTTTAGGAAAAGATAGCTCGGAACATCTCGGATATTACATAACACCTAAAGCTTCACTTCTTCCCAAAGGTGATGTGATGCATGTGTAAACTTATTCAAGCTTAATTAAGCATTATAACTTAGTGCATGTCATGATATTAAAACATGATTAACTTAAAATGACACCTAAAGTTTCACTTCTGTCCAAAGGTGATGTGTCACACTCGTAAAATTATTTAAGTCTAATTAAGCACTAGTTTGCCTGAAATACATGAATGTTTCTACTTCTTTCCAAAGATGATGTGTTACATTCGTACTGCACATACTCACTATTAAATTGTTCCTAATACTAAACAAATGTCTCACTTTTGTCCAAAGGTGATGTGTTACATTGTTTAAGTAGAACCTAATTAATCTATTAGTTTGGTGTTATAATAGATTTTATCACGTCTTCATAATACAAGTGTTCTTAAGTAGAACCTTATTTAATTTATTATTTATGCCTACCTTAGATTATTACCCTATAGATCACTCTAAGTTCTTCTTTAGCTATTTGTACCTTATTTTTCACTCTAGGTTCTAAGATGAGTTTTGCTTAATTAAGGGTTTCCATAAATATTTACTCTTATTGAGTCTTGATTATCCTTTAAGACATGACACTGCTATTGCTCTTTCTGATAAAAGTACCACAAAAGAAAAGTAGAGCATAAAAATAGGATAAGTCAAACACAATGTCTCTTATGGTAATCAAGAACTCCTTTCATTATTGCTATCAGGGGAGCTACTTCAGATTCTGCATTTCCTAAGACTAATGTATTCTCTGTGGAAATGGAAGAATCAAAATAATTTATAAGATGCATGCAAACATTCTAATTCTAAATAAAAGGTTAAGTGGCATCTGTGAACACATCATCATATACACTAACATGACCCATAAACTAAGGGCTTATACATGGAAATCAATGAAGTTTTTCAGTGCGTACATAATATTTTTTTTCCACTAGTACGATTAGTTGCCTTAAAAAATCAAATATAACACTCAGAAGTACCAAAGGAAAATGAGTGTATTGATAGTAACATACGTACAGGAAAAGGAAAGCCTAAAACTGAAAAGCTGGATGTTATTCACCTCACTACCACTAAACCTAAAAAGAGAAAGAAAAGTTACTATAGAGAGGATAGCTCTAAGGTCCAGAAACAAAATACAAGTACTACTTCCAGCTCTAAGTTCCTCAAGGAGGAGTCTCACTACAAAACTATGTCATTATATTAGGCATAAGCAATGAGACCATCCATAAGCCAAAGGACTAGCTGGCTAAGATAAAGTAGTCATTAATTAATGTTTTTGAGTCCGCTAATATTAATATTCCAATCAACACATGATGAGTTGAGTCTAGTTCTATACGTTTCCTTACCAGAATTCAACTAATAATTAAGATGAGAAGTTAGTGATAGATTTAAATGTTAAGGCTACATAGAACCATGAAATAATTGATCTTTGTATTAAGCTTTATGATACCTTACATATTCTGGAGAATACTCGGAATTTAGTATCAATAATAAAGCTACACTTTGACAGTTTTGAGGTTTGCATGGCCAAAACAAAGTCATCATTAACTTAAACTCTCATATTATTGGTTATCGTTATCTGGATAGAAACCTTTATGACATAGAACTAGTTGATACAATAAACTTTCATAACTTTTGTTATCATAAAAATAAAAATTTAACAAAAGATAAATGAGACCTATGCACTTCATCCATTAAGACCAAATTTTATGAGAAATCATGATAAGGTTGATACAGGATGAATTGTTACCAAATCTCATTCTCAGTGACTTTAAATCATGTGTTAAAAGCCCTAAGGGAATAAATGAGGGTCCACCAGACGTTATCCCAAATGGAATATTCAGACATAATTCATTTATCATTTAAAAGAATATTTACTTGTATCTAATCTGTTTCATATGACCCAAAACTTTAAAGATAACAATTCATATATACTTAATAGAATTCCTTCTAAATTTGTCTCTCAAATTTCTTATGAAATTTTAGACAATAAGGAAATCAAGTCTAAAATATATGAAAGGTTCCCACGTCACGCGCATTATTGAAACTTGTCATGTGTAGTTCCTAGAGACCTCAAAGATCAGTGAGAGCACCAAGTGTCCTAATTATAGCTTGCGAAAGTTGCAAGAGGTGGGGGAGTGACAAATTGGTCTTACCTCAAACTACACCTCTTGTACATGACACTGCTCCATCACAATTTGTATCCTTAGAATCTAATGCTACTCCTAACAAAGTCTCATAGATACCAATATGTGGGCAAACTTAGATTCTTCACCATAACTAAATTAGTAATCCTCAACAAGAGAAACTAACATAAACATCATTAAGTTGTTTCTCTATTAGACTCTATTGGTCTTCAAATGTTAGATACATTGTTGACCCTAAGCATGCTGATTTACTTAAAATTTCTAAGCTCAGTGAGAGTAGTAAAAGTCCTTATCATGACTTTCAAGGAGTACAAAAGGCGGGGGGGGGGGGGGAGACTCGTTAAATTTAACTCCGATTACACCTATTGTACACCATAATGCATCAACTCCTACACACTTAGAAACTAATGTTGCTCCTAATATACCTGAAAATGAAAGCACTTAACCAAGAGCTAATATATAAACTTGAAACTCCTAATAAACCCAATAATCAACTCAGGAGGTCATCTAGGTCTAAAAGGCCTACTAACTTTGATGATTATGTATCCTACCTGACTGAATTTGAAATGGATGCCGGAAAGTTTACCGATCCTACTTCTTCTAATTAAGTCATTAGCATCAATCAATCTTCTAAATGGAATAAAGTTGTTATTAGCAAGCCTGACTCCATGAATTAGAATAACATTTGGGATTTGGTTGAATTACCTAAAGGGTGTTCATAATTAAACAAAATCCTAATGGAAACGCACGATTGATTGCTAAAGGTTATACTCAAGAAGAAATAAATTATCAAATAATCTTCTTACCTGTTTTACAAAGATTTCTTTGAGGATCATTACTGTTCTAGTAGTTTACAATAACTTAAAGCTACATTAGATGGACATTAAAACAACTTTCCCTAACATTTACCTACATGTTCATAAAATAACCTGAAAGTTCTAAACTGAAGGTTAAGAACACTTATTCTGTAAGTCAATGAAATCCACGTATGGGTTGATTGAAATCATAGTGCAACTCTCTTCATCAACAACTAAGTGAATTTGCACACCTACCTCAAGATGAGTGGGAGCAACTAATATAAACTTGTCCTTATATAGATAACATTCTTTTGACAAGTATATGTTACATGAGTCAAAGCATTGATTACTCATATTTTGACATGATGGATCTCGGAGATACTTCTTACATGATAAGTATCAAAATACACCGAGATAGACCCAATGGGACATTAGTTTCGTCCCATAAGTTTTACACTAAATGGGTCCTTACACGTGTAATGTACAATATTACTCTCCTTTAGAGGCTAATAGGATAAATGAAAAATTATTTCCTCATGCTTCATTAATTTGAAGCCTTATGAAGGTTAAAGTCTATATTAGTTTAGATATTGCTCACATTGCTGAACACTAGACTAGTCTAGATTATTGTGAAGCATCTAATGGAATATTACAATATCTTTAAGAAACGAGAGACTATAATTTAAAGAAGAAGTGAGAACTTAAAACGGTTGACTACTCTTATTCTAACTTTGTTGTATTCAAAGGTAACAAAATGTCAACTTCGGGGTATATCCTTATGTCAGCAGATATACCTATCTAATGGAGGAGTCATAAGGAACTGTTAATAACAACATAAGTTTCAAAGACATAATATGTTGCTGATCACAACTGTCACTAAATGTTGTTGGAAAACTTATCAGTAGACTCATAATTTAATAACTCCACATAAATATCATATCGAAGACTTATTGTGATAAGTCAGCTACCCTTGCTTCTCGAACAGTAACAGTTCGAGCGGAGCTGCATTATATTTCGATACGAAATTATTGTTCGCTTGTGAACAAGTAGAGGAGGCTAAATCTTTGTATCGAATACATTCATGATATGCTAATGGATCCAAATAACTAAAGGTCTACCACCCATAAGTCTTATGTAAGCGCTTATAATTAAGACGAGTTTACTAATGACCATACATAATTGCATATCATACTATGAATGACTAATCATTAAAATTTCCTCACTTGAATTTGTTTGTCTCTAAATATGTTTATGCATGCCTAATGACATATAGACACTAACTATACAAATCAACGTTAAAGGGCTTATTTGTCAATTTGATCCTAAGTTTACTTAAGTCTTAAATTGGGATTGTAGTATGATTAATGAGGGTCTTGAGTTGAATACTGATTCAATGACTGTATTTCTCTGCTACAGTTTTGATTTAAAACTATAATGAGTATTAAATCTGCAGACTTACTAATGCTCATAATAAATGATTACTCAGCCAAGTGGGAGAATGTAAGACACGGTTTTATTATGTGGCTCTTATAATTATTTATCTAATTATTTATTTATTATTAACCTATGGCTAGTAATTAGTTGATGAGCCTAATTACTCTTGATGGATCATTAACGGGTTTCCCCTTGGATGTACATATACATAGAGAGATAATTAGAGGGAATTGACTAATGAATCATTCAATACTATCACCACTAAATTCGTCCCTCTCTCTCTGAACCGTGAGCTTAGTTATCACGCTAAGCCTTCCTAACCGTACACCCTAAATGGGAACCCAATCCAGATCATGAAGTCTTCCCTCTCTGCGGTTAGCTTATCATGTATGATTTATTATTAATATTATTTTTTTCCATGATCATGTTTCAAGAACTGATCAACACAATTGAATTGTCTCCACCTATCTGACTCAATTACGTCGACTGAGCCATCTCCTCCAATTAAAACCTGGCACAGGTCCAACGGTTCATCGTATTTAAACAAAAAACCAAAAACTAAATTTATTAGGAATCAAACTTAAGAACTTAAGTTCTGAAGTTTGATTCATAATTGAAGCAAAGTGGTGGAGAAAGCCATTTAAGAAACAACTCTTCAAGGCATGTAGAAACGGTTGTGTGGGAAGTTTTCTCAAACCCATGTAAAAAAGGAGAACCTTTCATTACCCTGTATGGATGATATCCAATAACACTTAAATGTGGGGGTGTCTCACATTTGAATCAGGAAAGTTTGGAAATAAGAATTTTTGGTAATCCAAATTGATATTGCAAACACATGATCTATTGGAGTACACGCCATTGGGGTGGTGGTCCAATGGTAGATGCAAAGCCTCTTAAACACCTAAAAGACCTAAAAAGGTCATGGGTTCAAGTCCCACTAAGTGAAATTTTTCGTTCAAAAAAATCTATTGGAGTACACAAAGGCCATATGGAGTCTATCTAGTTGTTAAACTCGGATGCCAATTGGTTAAATTCATAATTTTGCTAGATGTCTGATATAACATACCAAAGACATAATGGGGATGTGTTCGCCTTGAAATGAGACTTGTATTCTTCAATGACATAATTATAACAAGATTCAAGTTGAGACATGAAGCTATAGTCTTAGAAGTTGACAATAGGCAATATTAACTTGCGAGTTAAAAACACATAAAAACAACTCATCTCAGTTACAATTATTAGTATTGACTTGACGAAGTCATAGACAATGGTTTTGGATCCACCAACCCGAGGGTTGATGAGAGGTTTGAGTTGCGGCATGAGACTAAAGCCCATGAAAGAAGGTATATGAAGGAAACCTAACCTAGGTGACTGGAGGTCCCAAGATCTTGGTTCAATAGGCCAAACGACTCATATATCTAAAGCCCATGAGAGAGTATTGTGTTAAGTGTATTGTCGTCTACATAAACGATGGTTGGTTCAAAGACATCGCGCCTACTAACCGCTAGGAGATTAAGTATGCTTCATAAAGGAGGGCCAAAGCTAACATCTACCTATCCTGCAATATTCAACCACCGAAATTGTATCCTGATATTGAGAGAGTATGTGAAAATGAGTTTATGTTTTTTTGTTTTCACATGTGGAGGATTGTTAAAAAAATATGTGAAAAAAACATTGTGTGCTTGAACTTAGAGTAAGTTTCAACTCAAGGATTCAGATTTGAGTTAAAGTCTTTCAACTCAAGAATTCAATTTAGGTGTTACAACTTTGGGTTGTTTCAACTTTAAGTTAAAGTCTTTCAACTCAAGAATTCAATTTAGGTGTTACAACTTTAGGTTGTTTCAACTTTGAGTTAAAGTCTTGAATGTTGTTTCAAGTTTGGTTGCCTATAAATACTAAGGATGGTTAGTAGCAAAAGACACTTGAACACACCAAAAAGAATTCACAAGAAATTATCTCTGACACACGATACATTCTCCAACATTCTTCTTTCTTCTCTTCATTCAAGGTTCAATTTCAGGTGCTAGAGTCCTCCCTGGCAGTACTAACTATTTCGACTGTTGTACCTTAAGAGACAGATTACTTCTCTTAGGGGAGACTCGAAATCTATTTTAAAGGACCCGTGTTGAACACAAATTCTCAACCATAACCGTTCAACATGTAGATTGTTCATTGTTGCAATTAAAGACAAATTGAAGACTAACGTGTTGAAGACTAGAGTCAAGAATACTTCAAGAAGTGTTGTTGAAATACCCATTGAAGACACCCGTTCAAATCAAGTTAGTTTTATATAAAATTTGTATTTTATATTCTTTTTCTCTTCATTTGTTGTTCACTGTATTGTACTAGTTTGTTTTCCGGTGATAATGAGAGTATCGTTATTATTTTTTGCTTGAAAGTATATTGGGTTGACGGTTAATATAATCTTTTTAGTTTACCTAATCAAGGTCAAGGTCAAGGTCAAGGTCAAGGTCAGGTTGACGGCGGGCTATCAAACAGATTTTTTTTTCAAATTCTCGGTTGTTATGTGTAAACTAAAAAGATTATATAAAGTATAGAAGTACAACATTTTAATGATTGGTAAATGGTAAGGCTTTTGTATAGAATCAAATGTTAACATGTGTTTAAACTGAAACTACACCTTTAATTTATTAAATTTGAAAAAGTTGTGACCAACTTTCGTGTTAAAAGTTCGAATCATTTAAAATACGGGCGTGACTCAAAATATTACTATACAAGAAAGATCAAAAATGAAAATTTATTCAAGCAAACCAACAAGCGAGCTACATTCACCTTGAACTCGGCTCGGATGTTTCACCAACCAACTACCTCAAGTTGAATTACAAGCAAGTTTAACCCTATTACCCACCCTACAATGATTGAAAAAAGCAGCATCGCCCTAAACTTAAAAACACAAGCACGCAATAAATACATTTTAAAATCAGGTATACTAGTCGATTATGCCCAACTACATGTATCATAAGGAACAAATAAACGCTGTAAAATCGTTTGATTTTTCTTTCAAATTTCTTTTATCTTCCTTGTATAAAACGTAAATCAGAGAAACACTCCTACCTTGTTAAAGGGTCAAACAAGCCGAGAACTTTTGTTCATATAAAGCTTGCTCATTGTTTCCGGGGAATTCACCCCAAAACTCGATCAATATTCGTTTCCAGAAAATTTTAAAAGCATGTTTATTTATTGACATTATTACCATTTGCATGCTTGTGAAAAGGCCAAAGGTTTACCAAACGCTCCAAAACCCCTGCACTTTTAAAGTAACCGGAGAATCCCTGAGGGATGGATGGTGGGGGGAAGTCTTCCGCAGGCATGGCAAAGGGCCGAACCATTTCCTCCATTTTATCCAATGTTAGATATGCCCCTACTTCTTGCAGCCTTTCTGGACCCATTATTGGTAATGTGTGCTCCTGGTGCAGTGAAGCTGCCTCAGTGTCGTTTTTCTATACAAAATAAAACAAAACAAATCATATGAGTGGAAGAAAATTGGGAAAAAAAAAACCGCAATTTCTATCTGAAAATGGATTACCTCCAAGGGGGATAAATCTGCACCACGGCTAAAAGTCATCTCAAGACGATACCTTTTTGGGTCTTCCAAATTTACCTGCAATTCATACCATAATAGATCAATCTTATTTACTTAAACAATAAGGAAACTTGATTCACCATTTTTTGAATAAAAAAAGCATATATACACCAACCTCGGTATTTTCAAACATCCTTAAGACGATATAACTCATGTAATCAAGTTCCTTTGTCTTCAAAAGGCGTTCCAAAGCATTATCACAAATGAGGCTCGCCTCCCCTTGAAGAGATTCATCCAAGTTGGAGTAACGAAGAACATTCATCAATGAGTGAATATGAGATTCCTGCCGACATATATTTTTCAGAAAAAAAAATAAGATGATAAAAAAAACAAGTAAAATCAAAGATTAAGAAAGATGGTAATTTTACTTACCGATGTGAAGTAAAGGCGGGTCCTGACGTGTCTCTCGGGTGTTTTCACATTAGCATATCTAAAGAAATGAAAGAGGAAAAATCAATGCTTAAAAACAAGTAGCTCTTCAAGTACTGCCTTTTGCTTTTAAATCAGATTAAGATTTGGTATTAAAGGATTATGTACTCACTTTGGATCCAAACGGTATTTTATCTCCTTGTCATCATCTTCATCCTGATCCATTGACTTATCACTAGTGAAGCTAGTTTTTCTTGATTCTTCATTCTTAATCAGAAATTTCGGGTGATGATCTGAATGTTCTTTCTCATTCTTGATGGACGTTGTTAGGCTTTGACATTGATTCTTTAATTCTGCAACATTGATGGCTTCTTCACGTGTATTCCTCAGATCGATCAAGATTTTACCCAATAAGCGTCTAGCAATCTATAAAGTTGGCAAATAAGCGCCATATAATTACAAGTAGATATCAACATCACCTCAGTTTTCTTGTAAAAAGTATAGGAAAATGAACGATAAATGAAAACCCAGCCTTACAAGCTGAAAGTTATGAGATTATAATTCAAGGGTGAAAAGATAGTATTAAGTTAACCTTGGAGCCTATCTTCAATTTCTGCATGGGATTGATGCCATACTCGTTTGGAATAACACCATCAGCAAGTAACTGTAATTAAACAATTCCAGATCATTCAGGAAACTTTGAAAAAAAATATTCTTAACAATAGGGACCAAACAGTTAAATTGGTCTCTAATTTAATTTTTTGGCTCAAACCAGGTCGTATGTATTTTTCTCATGGGTCAAACTGGATTGAAAAACAAGGTATGATTGAAGAATGGACGAACGTGTATATTGGGACACTTGCTTTACCACCACCTACCGGTCACCGCAGCATCACCACCGCCATCAGCGTCACCTCCACCACCGTTCACCGTCAGCACCACCACATCCGTTGCCATTATAGTCGCCGCCAGCACCACCACCGTCGCCACTAGCGACCATATAAATAAATATAGCGGGCAAACCCGCTCTGGCCCAACCCGGTTTTTGACCCGAACCCATTTTGTCTGTTTTCTAAAGCCATCCATTTTGACCCAACCCCGCACGTTTTGACACGTTACACAACCCACTTGCCTGTTTTTCCACTTATTATAAAGATATTCTAGGACATGAAAAATGAACTTAAACCATGACATATCATCTATTATGATAATTATAGATTAAAGAATCATTTTTGAGGGGAATATGTGTTCTTTCTCGTAAATATACCTGAGCAACTTTGAAGTGCTCATCCAGTCCATCTATATTAAGATGCGCATTGTGCAAAAGATCGTACCTGTTGAAGGTTGCAAAAGTAAGAGCAGTCACAGAAAGAAGTTATACCCAACATCGAAACGTGAATGTTACTTACTTGCACGAGTCATAAACATCTGGAATCTGCGTTATATCGTATCTACTGTTAAAGGTGATGAAAAGGCAAAATGTTAATGAATCTAATTATGAGCTGAATATTATTTTTGCAGAGTAACTTTTTGCTGTGTGCATGAAAACAGAAAAGCTTACTCCTTGCGCTCATTATACAAGTCACGTTCCAGTTTTCTCCAGCGTGCATACATTAAAAGAAAGCCTTCACTTCCACAAGGTAATCCAGCAGCAATTCGATCAATGTCTATATTAGTTTTACCAAGTGCTCTTGCTTGATCATATGGTGGAATTACATCATATGAGGTTGTCTCGGCAAGTTTCTCATCTTCATCTTTTGCAAGTAATCTCACTTGTTCTGTAACTTTTTTAGTCAGTTTCACCTATTAAATGCATATCAAGTCAGTAAGGTCATTTGTGACATATCATAAAAATACATAGAAAAAAAGAAAGTATCAACCCAGAATGGAACATCTTTTCTGACAGTTCAGTAAATAAAAATATAGCAGCAGTATAACTAGCAATTGCATGAGTTCAGTACTTGATGTAAATAAGCTTTGGGAATAATTAAAAACATAAATAATATTACTAGTGTAGGTAGAAGCTCAGAAGCATTCAGTGGAAGTCCAGCCCCATCAACCATCCAGGGTTTTTTAGATGATCCATTTGCCTGCGCCGCCTTAACTCCAGATGTTATCAGTTCGTTCAATCTAGTCTATAAAATCCAAAAAGTTCAAATTTATATATAGGAAAGGAATATGAAATAATTAATTATGTCTGTTTGATATCTAATATCAGATGACTTCCATATTTAAATTTGCAACTTGATTTTATGAAGTTGACACCCACACCAGCATGACAGATCTGCATACAAAAAGTAGAATGTGTTGAGAAAAATATTCAGAATACAAGTAACCTTAGTCTCTTCCATCTCAATACTTGCATTATCGAGTCCATCTAACATTGAGGAGTCCTTGCTGACAAGTGAAACCTTCAAAAGAATTTGTTCTTTTCAGTCATAGCCTAAAGTAAAGTTGAATCATCAAACTGTTGTATAAAATATCGAAGACTACAAACCAATATTGGTGTTAATTGTCCTTCTAAGTCTAAGAGCCCCTTGGCAAATGCAGCAGCTGACATCTGTTGACAATTTTAACACAAAAACAGGTTCATTAAGTTGTCTCAAAAGAAACTATATGTGGTACAAAAATGGTAGGACAAGTGTACAACACTTCAAATGATGGTGACAAAAAAATATATGTAAATCAAAGTTTGACACCTGTACACGGCCCTCATCAGAGCTGTAAATCTTGAGGTCATGCCGGTATGTACTGTGGAGGCGAAGCAGTCCGGTACCTTCACCTGAAATAATGGTATATTAATTAATATTCTTCTCATATACCTAATAATGAATTAATGATGTAAATAAGTAAATGCATTGCTTATTGACATGCTAGATATGTACCGAACTACTATTTGCGACATTATTTGAATCATCAAAATACTGGGAGTAGAAAGCTAGGGTTTGTCAGTCCTTGTTTTCTACATAAATTGCTTATCACCAGTACCTATGAATTAGTTTTTTTTTATAAATGAACCACCTTAGGTAAAAGGTTCAACATAGATCACTTGAAAGGTAAAAATCTTGCACCAGAAAGTCAACAATATTTACCTGGATACATATTGTTGCGGAAATATCTGCCAAGTTCTTCAGCCTGTCAATGAGAAATAAATAGGCGATGACCATATATTTAAATGATGATTAAAAGCTCCTGCTGTTTAAAGACAGATAATCAAGCTACATGATATGAACATACATATATATGTGTGTGTGTGTGTACATGTATGTATGTGTAGTAGGCAATTAAAAATATTAAGACCTGTTTCCGGCCAGCATGTGTAAGAACACCTCCATATTTCAGAACCATGAGGGCTTCAATGGGGCGTTCTTCAGTGTCACCATTTGCCACTTTAACCCACTTGAGTGGTTTAAGTTGAACCTTCCGATAAATGCCAGAAAAATGACCACCCTGGAAACAGAGAAGATTTCATTTACCAAAAACAACTATCAAGTTTAGAAATAGAGCACAAGAAGCTAAAGCTCTAATACATTTAAATATTGCTGATGATAATAAGTAGATTTAAAAAAAATCCTTCTTATAATTTGGAAATCATTATTGATTTAGCAGTTAGAACATATAGCTTTAATAATCTACTTGAGGTTATCATTGCTTTAAATGCGAACAGAAAGAAATGGTGTTCAATAAAGTAGTAAGAGGGAGCTTTCCAACAAGCAATACTCAATTAAATCTTCTTTTAACATGAATTTATATTTATAACCAGCAACCTATAGAAAATTTGATCAAACAATTGTAGTTTTTACCATCCATGAAACTTGGTTAAGAAACATCACTGATCAAGACATGAAGTAAATGTAAACTGGAAATAAATATAGAATTGTACTAAGAATGACAAATTTAAATTTAAACCTCTTCAAGAACCGCTTTAACTTGACGAAGCTTTTCTGCATGTTCAATGTCTTCTGCTTCACTATCACTTCCAGGACCAGGTCTGTCAATAAAGTAATAACAACAAAAATGGTAACTAATAACTTGAATGAATCTAGAGCCTTAAGAAAAATGTAAGTTCCAAATTAGTCTGCAGCTCCTCGCGTTAGAAAGGTAAATTCACAAGTACAAAGAACTCTCAGAAATAGGGCATTAACCTGATTGATGTCACATCATGATTAAGATTTTTGGAGAAGTAACATGAAAAGTAAAAAAGCATAAGCCACTTATAAAAATAAGTGAAAGAGAGCATCCATCTTTAAATTGTCACAAGGATGATGACTTAAAATGACTTTTTTTACATAGAAATAGTTTCAGATATTGAACAAATATGTCCTTTCTACTTTAACTTAAGGCTTACTTTTACCCCCAGCCTTTATGCGAGATAGTGTTTGTGGGTGGTGGTGTTTGGTGAGGGAGGGAGATCATTCAGAAAACTTTGAGACCAAGGTAAGTAAAAACATTAACTGTTCAGGGAACAGTAAATTCTTTGCAAGTGAGGAATACCTGGTACGAGGTACTAATATCCGTGTAGCATCTAACAAGTCCTGCAATTGGACTGCACTCTTGAGTTTTGTCTGCAAGCAAAAAAAATTGTTGACTAGAAGATAAGTAAGAGGTTAACTAGTAATTTTTAGGAACAAATAGATAGTAAAGAGTTATCATATCAAAATCACCTCTGCTCTAGGTCTTCCTCCATTGTATTTCAGCATTAAATTTAATAATTTTTCCTCGGTGACCTTTAACTTTACCTTTTGCTTTGGAGTTCTATCACCACTGTCCAACAAAAACATAACTATCTACAAAATAACAATAAAAGTGCTCGGACAACATAGAAAAGAAAAGCAAGGATATATGTATCTTACTGGCGAATTATAGCAATCACACAGCGTAGCTCCTCGGACTGTCCAAATGAGCCAATGATCCCACTTCCCTGACGTGTTAGCCCCTCACAAGGCTGAGCTGGCTCATTGACCTTCCATGGCAAAACTGGTGGAATTGTTGTTGAAAGATGGGGAGCTTTGGCATCTAGGAACATCTTTCTCAACACACAAGCAGCATCATCATAATATCTGTAGTTATGCGCACCACAAGAAATTAGCAAGACAACAACTACAATGTGAGCATTTTGTAAACCAGATTTTGACTTGGTGGTACTGAATATTGATTATTGTCAATTTATCCACACAAAAAAGAATGAAGGAATGAGCAACACATGTACAAGCCTATAATACATTATGCTTGTCATGTTGAGCAGACGGTGTACAGATACTAATTGGACTTCTGGAATTCATAATCAAGTAAATGATGTCTTGCTAACAAGGTAATTCTAATATATGCAATCCAATAAAGATAATCAACAACCAGTGAAGGTACACGTAATTAGTGCTTATTACTTGTAGGAGTTTTTGACAAAGCTCCACCCATTCACATCACAAACATATGAACGACCTTCACAGCGCAAGAGATCAAACCCACACACCTGCAAACATGAGTAAGCCATATAATCAAACAGTAACCAAGTTGGTAAATGGACATCTATGTTCTACATGTTGCAAATCTATAACTACCATAAAACTTACCACCACGTTCACCATATCTTTCATAGAAAAAACATGTAAATTCTCTCCTCATTATCACATCATCTCTCCTTAAAAAGAATGATGGTGAGTTTGGTGGCAAGTACGCTGATGCCCATCTCTTAACAAACAATAAAACTTGCTTACCAGATTGTTGAGAGATGGTAGATAATCAAATGGAAGAGATAATAATTCGAAAGGTAAAAACTGATAGATTTGTACATAATATAAATGGCACAAGTGTTTAGGCGAAGGAATGTCACAAGCGAGAAGATCTCGTAACTGGCAGAGGAATCACACATACACACATAGAGAACAAATTTCAAGAATATATATAATAAATGTCAAAGTAAATGCAAGAAAAATAGCATGTGCCAAGTCTAAAGGTAGGAATAACAATATAATATAACATACCCCTTGCCTAAACGCAATACAAACTTCTCTTGCCATTTGTTTCTCATTTGGAGTAAGAAGCACCGGATACCTCACCTGTCAAAGATAACAAATTCAAATAACTATCAAATCGATACTGTTAAGCCCTCCAATCACATGTATTTCTATGAAATTGAAAAATATGTAAAAATATTGCGGCACAAGTAAATTCCATGAGATAATCCGTCCCTTGGTACTTTATACAAGCCCCAATAAACTATTCATATACTACTGTTCCAACAATATGTTGCTGATATCCCTTCAGAAGAATTATCTTTCATGTATTACTTACTTCTTTGCCATCTGGATTTCTCATAACAACACCATCAACAACAGGAGACTTTCTTGCCTCAGCGTGTGCATACTCTGCACCAACTGTATACACCTACAGCATAAACAGTAACCAGTAAGCAAGAACTTTTATGGATGCATAACGACTATGTAGTCACCAAGAAAACAAGTGCACTGATACCTAAATCCTTGCCACCCAACCATGGAGGACTTAATACTCGCAAAAAACTATTGTAGCATAAAAAAAGGTAAAAGGAAAAAACACACTTGTTAATTTAGTGCATCGTTTCGAATTTTTATTTGTTAAAGTTCAAAAAACCGGAATTTGCCGAGTCCCAACACCCACACACGAAAAGCCACAAGGCTATCAGTAGTAATATAAAAACTCATTAGTGCTTTTAGATGACAAGGTGAGAACGTTATTCTTTATATGTTTAGACATCATGCACATAAAGGAATAACGGAATAACACGGGACAAAGTAGCACCATAGCAGATCATAACTTCTGGTAATTTGTGAAAAGGCAACAGTACTTTTATGGCACTGGAATATAAAAACCTATGCATCATTAGTCAGAAGCATCAGCAATATACATTTGTAAATGATTTGACCAACGTAATTAAAACCGTTAGCCCCTGCATCAATACAGATAAACCGATTTTCAGTTTTATTTTTTTTGCATACAAGGCCCTACCATTAGAAACCTAAGGATTCATCAAATTCACTCATCCCACTAGAGATAAACAGACTTCAGATTGTCCAACAACAGTAAATGAGCTGTCAGTCCATTTTTCTGCTTAATGTCCTTTTCCTTAAGAAGCATGGAGAAGAATGGAGGTAAAAGTTACATATTGCATATTAATGAATGGCACTAAGTGAATAAGCTTTATTTCAAAATCTAAACCCAGGCAACCTCAGTGTAACACAATACTATCCATGTTTCAAGAATAAAAAATAAGAAAATAGCATAAAAAATGTCCAGTCAACAATTTAAATAACCTTAACATCTGTTCCTCCAGTTGGCATAAATTCCTCGTATATATAAGAACCCTCTCGTCTCACTCTTCTGACCTCTGGATGGAACTCACTTGATCTATTACCAACCTGAAAGAAAGGTACATCTCTGACAGTTTTTAGCATAGGAATTACAAATTAAATACAAAACACACATAGCAAACATGAAAGAAAAGATTTATATATGCATTATGTCATATGAAGATATTTTAAACAACAAACATGTGCAGTGACTCAAGATCTAGTCTTAAAAGTTAAACTAGGGGATTCACAAACCTACTATTTAACAGCCCAACAAATATACTTGGCACATTCAAAATCAAACAATAAAAACCTATAACTGATTTGTAACTTGATATCTAACAGAAAACATGTTACGCCTAAATATTCAGCTTCAAAGATCACTTAATATAATGTTGCAAGATTAAAGAACAAAGCATGAATCTATGATCATTTCCACGTGTCTCACTAAAATTCACAAGCAAAAGATAAAGGTGACACAAAGAAAAAAGTGAAAGCAAACATAAACAAAAAAGAAGAAAAACAAACAAAATCACTTGATACTATATGCATTTTGTCTATCCCACCACACTCAAGAATCATTACTATAACATTGTTCATTCTTATCCCAGCGCCCAAGCAGTTAAGAAAACCCTGCTCTTCCTTCTTTCAATGTTCTGGTTTTCAGTATGCCACTATGCTAGTATCTATCAAGTATCATATTACATAAGTACACAGTATAGCATAACAATTTACAATTGGGTGTTAATTCCGTAATGCGAAGTAGGGCCATCTCTGAAACTAGAAAACAGGAAATTGTCGCTTAGTCTATGAGTTTCTCTAGTTCAAAGTTCAAGCTTGCACAGAAATATCAAGTCAGAAAGCTCACCTTTCGAAACAATTCTTTCATGCCACCCCCTGCTGAACTGGGGTAATATATCATTATTCTGTGATCATCACCTTTATAAAAGGGAAAGCAGAAAAACAACCATACTTAGTCATGGACAAAGTAAAACAAAAGCTTACATAAGTGTGCACAATGCTCGCAAACAGGGAAGTTCTAGAAGTGTGAACTAGTGGTTTATAGAAAAGAAATTTAAAGCTTAGAAAGATTAGAACAATATATTGAGGCACGTATGAAAAGAGTAGAAAAAACAAGACAGTAGTTTGAATAAGGTAAAATAAAAGAACTGGGGCAGATGCTTACCATTAACAGGTTTCTCCACAAAAGGCTTCCAAAATCGCTGCCCATGAACCTCAACAAAATCTTCTTCCTCAACAAAATATTCCAACTCTTCATATGGCTTGTCCCTATTTACAAACGCATATCTTGGGACTGGAATTCCACACATTTCAAGGCACTTGATTTTTCACCGGAAAAGGAAGAATTAAAAATTAAAGAAAAGTAGAATAGAACGAGAATCATTATTACAAATAGTGAAAGAACAAGAACAAACTCACACACTTATAGTTTTGTCCTCCTAAAGGACATAGAAACATTACAAGTATGTCCAAATGGTATTATAAAAGGGTCAGTGAGCACCATACCTCATACACTTTCCTCCGGTCATGAAGTAGGTGTTGTGGTTCCAGTTCATTTACAAGGAAAGGTCTGAAGAAAGAATAAGTAAAAGGTAACTTGAGTAACCCGCGTTTTGTTATACTGCATGTAGCTGTCAGAAATGTTTGCATGCTTAGTAAATCACACGTATGGAATATAGAGGTTGTTTCAAGAAAGAACCACATCCTAGTTTTCAATAATCGGGACTATTCTGAAAGTAAATCTTGTTGGGAAAAAAACCTTTTGATCATATGACGGTAACAGGAACAGATCAAACATTTAGTAGATGCTCCAAATGTAATTATCATCTCTACAACTATCAGTAATGCCAGAAAAAATTCCTAAAAGTATGAACTGAACAGTGAATGAATTACACTCTTGGAAATTAGTATACTTCAGGATTTCAAGTCTTCCTAAAATTAAGCATCAGTGTAAAAAAGATTTTCACAGATGTAGTGAATCCACCTAAAAGGAACAAAGCACCATTAATATCCACACAGAGTAACTCTTGACAGGTTCGTACACTTGTATCTCTGAAGCACATGCACTGCTAAAAAGTCTGTTCGATAATCCAACACAAGTACAAAACTATACTAAACTCACTAATGAGTAATCTTAGTATAACAATGATCTGGATATGCATGATACTATAACCCTAAACTAGTTGGCAATGGCATGCATGAAAGACAGCTCTTATCATACATGCTGACAAGAAAAGAAGAAATTCAAAGACAGAGAAACAAAAAAACACATACTTCCTTAGTGCAGCATATGCTTCAGCTTTCTCAAGCGGATATCCAGAGGAATGGAAAGCAATCAAACAATCACATATTGGCCACCTGAAATAACAAACTCAAGGCTATAAACCGTAAGCGAGAGAAAGTAAGAGAAGAATGTCCTAAGGATACCTTTTTTCAGTAAGAATGTTTGGCAAAACTTATACTTGGTTACATGTATGCTTGAAAATAAAAACCAATAATGGCAGCCACTAGTTTGGCAACAATATACATCATACAATACGAAAGTCAAACGTGGTATATATTGACTTGTTAGTTGCTATATAACATATACCTCATTCTACTGTCCTCATGGTTAGAATTAAGAAGCAATTCCTTTGACTGGAAAGCAATTTTCTCATTTCATGAAGGGATAATTCCTATCCATTAGTTTCCAACAGCAAAGTCAATAAGAAATCTTTTCGTTATAGCTACATTGTAAAACTAATTTAATTTATATCTTAGCAAAAAGAAAATTAAATCCAGGTATTTCCTCAACACTATATATGTGAATAAATTTTTTTAACAGTAAGACATAATCAAGACTAGAACTGATAAGAATTAATGACTAACTAATATTTTCAAACTGATATTGATAAGATATAAATATACCTCTCAATAGGTTCCTCCAGGATAACTCTGTCCCCAAAATAGATAATCTACATGATTATACAACAAATCAATGTTATTATCAAAACTGAAGTTATCAACAATTTCATTCAGATCACTTATAAGTTATTTGCATGACAACAACACCACAAACAACATGATGTCTAATCGCCAACTTTTTTAGAGAATCGGATCGCGATGGAGCCACTTGCTACTTTACAACTTCAGAATATCCGAATCTCACTTCTATTTCAGCCTAAAGCGTAACCGAATCAAATAAAAAATACAGCTCTACAAGTAACGAATAGCTAATCAGTAATCACTTACCTCAAATTCACCAAACGCTTGCAGCCTCTCCAGTATTTGCCCCATCGGAGCCGAGAAAACCTAATGCCGCCGTCACCGGAAGAAAATAAAAGTAAAAAATAAATAAACGAAAAATAAAAACGATATCAAATCAAATCAAAGGAGAAACGAGTGATCACAGTAAACACATTCGTTTTACAATCTCATCCATCAGAGAACCGGATGTGTGTGTGAAATTAACGAAAAAGAAACAGAACCTCGGGGCCGCATTTCACCTTCTTTTCCATAACACAAACACCGACTATGACTTTCTTCCCGGCGCCGTTATTCTCCCTCCCTTCCACCATCTCTGTTTCCTCTCTCCCTCTCTCTCCAAATGTAGGTTTAACTTTTCAAACTGATAAAATCCAACACAGACACGATATAAGTGTAAAAAAAATACAGTATATATGTATGTATATGTGTATATATGGAAATATAGAGATTGAGAAGCAATAGTTGTACCAGCAACGCGAGATTCTCGGCTGAAAGAAATAACAAGGAAATCAGATCGTTCAGATCATGATATCGATATCACGAGAAGCGATAGACGATTACGGTAACGGAAACATGCCAAAAAAAAGGAAAAAAAGTTGCGTATTTATAAGAATATCCGTGAAAAAGTAGATTTTATTTTTTGAGAGTAAGGGGTATGGACCGGACCTTGTGGTGATTCTGGAATATACACACATATACCTCCTTCAGGGGAAAAAGAAAAAATCCTTTTTGGCGGTCATACTCTCACTTTTTTCTACTTTTCTTTTGCAAAAAGGTTTAAAATACTTGTAAAGATACAATAATAACAACATATCAAATATGAGATTTCTTCGTTGCCAGGAACACCATTAGGCACCAGATATCATACGACCTTTATGATATAACAAAAATTATTATATGACTTGTGTGATGTGATTTACTGCCGTGGTCATTGATAAAGTTATACGGCTCATATGATATTTTTTGTAATATCATACAACTCGTAAGACCTGTACGGTCGTATATATAACATGGGTCTAATATAACGACCCCTAATATTTTATGAATATGTTTTAAATAAATTTTTTTAACAGATGTGATTTAAATAATTGAGGTTGAAGAACAAAACGACCAAAAGATCTAGTTCCAACTTAGTAGTTCGAGAATGCCAAAAAAGGATGGGACAATTATTTAAGGGGAATTCTATCTAGACACGGAATATTACTAATTGTACACGCCGTAATCCTATACGTCGTATAGACCAATACGAGGCGTATTGAGTTTAGTCTCCCAACAGGGAATGCCACGTGTCATTCCCTGTCTGGCGGTTGGGACTCATACGTGGCGTATTTCACTATACGGCGCGTATGGGTCACGGGTTATATTTTTGCTTCAAAACTTGGCAGATTACTAAGTTTAAGAAACCTATACGTGGCGTATTGGTCTATACGCCACGTATAGGATTTTTTTTTTAATTTATGTTATATTTATCTTTTTTTAATAAGTTTGGTATTTTATTTAATTTATATAATTTTTATGTTTATTTTTAATTTATATAATATTTAATTTTTTTTAATTTTTATATTTTTTTATTTATATAATTTTTATCTTTTGTTTTTATATAATTTATAATTACTTTTAATTTATATACGTATTTTATCTTTTTTAAACATTACAAATAAACAAACAAATTAAACATTACAAACAAACAACCATAACATTATATGCATTACATCAAAAAATTAAATAAATACATCCAAATATTTTTACATATACAACAGGAAATACTACTGAATACAAATAAAACCAACTAAGCCTGACCCGCCCCGCCGTCGTCATGACCCGCCCCACCCTAGTCATGACCCGCCCCACCCTCATCCTGACCCGGTGCGATCGACGTCGAGATAAGTCGGTGCAAATATCTATATAGGGGTCTCTAATCCCCGAGACCTTACCCTTGGTACCCAATCAAGGGCTATCTGAAATCAAACCCCAAAAAACAAGGAGATCCTCCTTGTCCATCTCCGTCACCGCCTCGGCGTAAAGTGGCGTGACCGTCTCGGGCTCGAAATACAAGCTCATCACGACGGCCCACTGACGGAGGGTCAGACGGTAAACGTGCCCAAAAATACGAAATGAGACATGTAGCGGGTCCTCTCCCTGCTCCTCCCCCTCTAAAGGCGCCAGACCCTCCTCTGAATACACGAACGTCGAAAGAAACTCGACGACGATCTCTCGGTATGTCTCTGTGTATGCAAGAACGAACAGACGGTCCCACGGAGTGTCCTCGCCGATGATGCCCCTGGCACGCTCTGCCTCCAGGACCTCCTCAAGAAGATCCCAGTCGACCGCCGTCCCCGGCCCCATCCTCACCTCTTGTAGCTTCTAGCATCGGCCAAAAGCGTCCGAGTCGGGAGCAAAATGCAAATACGGGTAGTGCGCAAGATCATCTAACTAGACCATATCAATGTCATCATTGTGATCCGCCATATCTGAAAATAATATAAATTAAAAATAAATTAATATTTTAATATAAAAATATAATTTAAAACTACATTATTATTTTAATATTTTAAAAAATAATATTAAAATGTATTTTAATAAAATTATGTAAATTAAAAATAATTTACTTTTTAATAATAAATTTTTTTTTTAAGAAAATCTTTATTTTTTTTTAAAAGCTATACGCCACGTATAGCCTAATACATGGCGTATAGCTTGTGGGCGGGGAAACCAAGCCATACGCGGCGTACTCAAGCCATACGCGTTCCTGTTACCGGGAAAACCAAGCCATACGCGGCCACATCTCGAGCCATACGCGACAAGTTACCGGGCAACCCAAGCCATACGCGGCGTCTGAAGACCATACGCGGGCCTGTTACCGGGAATCCAAGCTATACGCAACGTATAGACTTATACGTGGCGTATGGTTTTATCATCTTCCTCAGATGAACTATACGCTGCGTATAGTTCATCGATATAATTTTATAAAATCCTATTTGTACGCAATTTAAACGCCTAATAAGCTAAATTAAACATATATTATGTACCGGGAGTGTAGATTACGTACCTTTAAGAGTAAAATCGAGGTTTTTTGAGCTGACAATCTTAATCTCGTCCACCTTCGTATAGGTTTGTGTGTAAAAAAAGTTGGTGCGTTTATTTCTGCCTATATATTAGAACTATACGCTTCGTATAGGGCAATACGTAGCGTATAGTCCATGACCTTTCGAATCCTATATGGTACGTATGGCTCTATACGCCGCCGCGTATTAGCTCAAAATATCTGAAATTTGAAATTTTCAGATATTTTCCCTCTTTTGAAAGGCAATACGCCACTTATTGCCATATACGTGGCGTATTGTGTTGTATTTTTTGTGTTTTTTTACTATTTAAATATTTTTAAAATATAAATTATTTAAATGTTTTTCTTAATAAATTTTTTTATATTTTTAAAATTAATAATAAAATTGATATTTAAATTAAATAATATAGAAATTAATAATAAAATGTTTTATAATTACATTATCCAACATTCGTTACATATTGTGTACAGTTCTGTGTACTAGTTGTCATTAGCTTCTTAAACCGTTCCATACGATCGCTGTATATATTTTCCCATTCTGCTGCAACCTCATTTCGGTGCAAATTCCACAGAGCATTCGGTACGGGCATTAGATAATCTCCCTCTAACTTGACGTGGATGAAATGAGTATTGTTGACGTGAACGAACGATACGATTTGATGTTGAACGTGAAGGTTAGGACCATACCATAATGGTAAGAAGGTTTGGTTATCGTTGATGCTTAATAGGTGAACAATCACGCCAAATCTTTGAGCAATTAAGAGTCCTGTGTATGACATCGACATCCAACGGCTAACAGGTGCGGTTTTCACATTCTGCCAATCTATAGTGTGACGTAGCTTATCATACTCTTGAAAGGCAACTCTGTCGAATACAGATCTCCACCAATCTTCTTTACTGTCCATCTCCTGGAGAAGTTGTTGGTGAATGAAAAGCCACTTATTTTCATCAAACCCTAAACCCACAGCTACCGATCGAAAACCACAGTTACCGTCGGGCATTACATCCTGTATATGTGAAACGTATGGATGAAACATACATGGAATGGAAGCCTTAAAACAATTTATATTGTTAACTGCATCCTCCCCCATCACCAATGGAAACCGGTTATCAGCTTGTGGTTGCTTTCCTTTTCTAGTCGTTGAACGACGGTGTCGAGAGTCTTGTGACGGGGTATATGAGCTATGTCTCGCAGGTTCAAATCTGCTTTGTTGTGATTTGCTGTAGCACCCAGACGAAGTTTTCCTCCCGTTCTTTAGATATAAATGCATGAGCGACGCAGAACGACTGGTGTGTGGAGGTCACACCGATAACTTGGACAAATGGAAGCCTATATATGTTTGTTTTGTACGTCGCGTCGATCATTAACACGTGCGGGAACGCCCACATCTCATACCATTTCGGGTGAACAAAAAATACCTCATGCACGACATATGTGGCGGGATCCTCCCGAGTATGGTAGACGTAGTCTTTAGAAGAAAGCATGTGCTTCATAACCTGCATTGGAGTTTCACCGACTCTCGTTTCGTTCTTTATCTTTTGTATCAAATTATAAATGTCCTTTTTAATACACCTACTCTCAGGGTTTTGCTCCTGTATGGTTTCCAGAATGTTACGTGGCGGCATGTTTTGCGAATACATCTTCGCTACAAGAATTTGTTCTGACCGAGACAGTTTCCAGGCAAACACGTGCGCCTCAAGATGTAGACTAGGATCGTGGTTATGACTACCATCTATCACTGTTAACTTCCAATAGCCAGTGTTTTCGTCGTATACTCCTTCCAATTTAAAAGGACAACCTATTTTCTTGCTACCAGCACGTCTAACTGTGGCCATAGACATACGTTCGCCGTGTCGGTCACACACAAGCCACACCTTGATAACCGGTGTTGACGTGTCGTCGCCTTTTCTCCTAGATCGTCGGGTCACAATGACGTAACCATTATCATTTCCCTTGCGGACAACCCAATCCACCAAGTGTTCACGAGACTGAAAATTTTGCAACGACGGTATGGTAACAGTTAATAAATAACAAACTAATTGTACGTATATATATATGTGGTAACGTTAAACCTGTTCAGCTTTATACGACACGGTTGAATGGGTTTGTTCCTCATCTTCAGTCTCGTTAGCCGGTTTGTTCCCCGCGTATACGAAATCGACGGTTTGTTGTGTCGGGTAAAATAATTCACCCGCGTATACTAGGTCGTCCGTGTTTTGTGCCGGGTAAGATTGTTCAACCGCGTATGCGCAGTCGTCGGTGTCTTGTGTCGGGTAAGATTGTTGACCTGCGTATACGAAGTCGTCGCTGTGTTGTGTCGGGTAAGAGACTTCACCGTACAAGAAGTCATTCGTGGGTTGTGTAAGGTAAGAGGGTTCACCGTATACGAACTCGGGATTGCTTAGTGGCTCGTTCAAATCTGGAAGCCTTAGCCGTTCCTTAGAATAAACGTCGGACGAGACCTCCTCCTGGTTCACACCTTGACCGCCATAACTTTGCGGGTTGTTTTCCAGCGACTCGTTAGAATATATCTGAAAACCGTAGTTACCATCCCACCACCAATACATGGCTATAATTTGTTTGAGAAATTGTTTGAATAATTTTTTAACGATACGTTCATATAAGAATTGTGCATGCTTAAATGCATAAAAATTGTCCCCTATACGCATCGTATAGACCTATACGATGCGTATAGGATCTGGTCAAACCGACAACATCGTACTACCTAGTCATTCCAACCACTATACGCATCGTATGGTACAATACGCTGCGTATAGGGTACAACGTACCTTCTGCAACCCGTCAGACGTTACCTCGTACCCTAAACTGAATCGTATGGATCAATACGATGCATATAAGGGTTCGAATGACAAGGTAGTACGATGTTGTCTAACATGGGAATAAGTGAAGGGCAATACGCATCGTATTACCCTATACGATGCGTATAGAGCCCGGTCTAATTAGCATTTTCGATGTTTTGTTAGCGGTCCCCTTAATTAACATCACATATGCACAAAGGATTATCTTGTTATAAATGTAGTCTTTTGATGTGACAACTTTAGAATATTATTTTACAGATAAAAATATATTTTAGTATTGTTATAATATTTTAAGTACAGTACCTATAATAATCATTATGTTTTTGTTCTCGAACTAGTTTTGACTAATTGTGATGTACAGTGAAATGTTGCGAGATAAGAACACCGAGTAATTATCAAAATTGATTAAAAAGAAAAAAAGAAACACTATCTTGATGATTTTTAATGATAACCTAAGCATGAATTATAAAATTAGTAAATTTTTTTAATTATTAAATTGTCTATAGTTGATTCAATTTGATGAGACTGGTGTTTGAATGAAGTATCCCTATAACTAAGCAATTTGAATCAAGTTTAATATTAACTTGTATCTATGACTATTAAAATTAGCAAGAACTAAGTACATACTTACGCTCTGTTCCCGAGTTTCATTTAAGGAAAGAAGAGAAATGATTTGGAAGGAAGTAGGGAAAATTAGTGTTCCAGAGCTTTTTTTATGGAGAGAAAGGAAAAGAAGAGAAATAAATGAGCTTTAAGACTAAAATTCATCCTTTTAAATTGGAAAGAAATAAAGAGAATGGAAAGAAAATAAAAAAAAAGAAAAAAAAGGAGGGATTCTCTTCTCTTCTCTTCTTAAATGAAACTCAAGTTATATACTTACAACCGGTAAAAGTTTTATTTTATCGTTTCTAAATGCGCAACTTACTTTTGTTAATATTACTTTGATGGTTTGCTTGCATTGACTATGATGATAAGTTACCAAATTACTTAATTAGACAGAGACAAAAGAATAAAGTTATTGATATAAATGTAAGTTCTCTTCCGTTAAAAAAAATTTAAGTTCTTTTAGGTATATTTTTAGGAGGTAAGGAAATATAAATTTTATTCACTTTTCATTTAATACAAACTAGGTTAAAATCTCGTGTATTACACAGGTTGAATAAATATAATATTATATATTAAGTAATAAAAAAATTATTTTTTTAAAAACTCGTGTTTTATACGGGTTGAATAAACCCGTGAAATATAATATAATCTGTTAACACATACACTCGTCAAAATATTTCAGGAGATTTATTAATACAGAGATTAGTATTTTTTTAAAATATTATTATTAAAATATAGAGGTGTATTTAATAAGAGAGAGACGGAAAAAAAATCATGAAAATAAATATGGAGGTGACGTGACATTGAAAAACCTTTATTTATTATATAATATAGATCTGCTTTAAAATTTGATATGAAAGATTAATTGTATATCATGATCACTTTCTACTAACTACTCTTAAAAGATATATATATCAAATTATAACTTTATGAAAAGAATGTCTTGAAAATGAAACAACTTTTTTATATTGTTAGTTCCATAGACGTATGTTTTGAATTTTGTATCATTCTTGATAGTTTTTTTGAATTGCGTAACAATTCACTTTCAGTTTATATTAGGCGTGTAACGAAATTAATAATCGCATAAATCATAAAGTGATATGCAAGAACGAGATGTTCGTGAAAACGAAGTTGTGAAATTCGTGTTTAAACATATCAAATGAATCCCTTTATACAGGAGACTAAATCATCATAATGATCGGGTGAAACGTTACAACTCTTCGTGAAAGAGTACAACATATAGTAGTTATAACTGCCGATAGTTAACAGTTACATCAGTGTGAAAACTCGTAAATTGTAAGTTACCACTTATTATCTAGTTGCTGCTGAGCACCTACCACTTCTTATTACTTGTCATTGTCGATCAGTTGTAATTGATACACAGTTGCCATTGATGCATGGTTGTTGATGATGGATAAGTTGCAAGTGATCTCAGTTTCCCTTGGACCCTGTCGGGGAGCGACGAACCCCGTCAGGGGGGATGCCGTCTTGAAACCCACCATGGTCTAGGGACTTCGCATCTAAGAAAATTAGATGTTTCGTGGTACCCGAAATCAAAATAGTCTCAATTGAACATGTACTCTACATCTCTTAGCACATATCAATGTATGTCTCAATTTCTCATTTGATCTTAAAATCACCAAAAATAGAATAGTTATGATAACATTAAAATCGCCAACAATAATAAAAAGATAAGAACTCTATCATATGATATGATTTTAGTTCGAACTTTACTATTTGACATGTAAATAGTCATAATCGAAATTCAGTAACTTTGACTTTGTTCCACAATTAAGAAAAACTAATAGTTTTATTTGACTAGTAATACATATTTTTGTCAAATTAGAAATCAAACCAACTAGAACTCTATCGCATGATTTTAGTTCAAACTTTACTATTTGACATATAAATAATCAAAATTGAAATTCATTAACTTTGACTTTGACCCACAATTAAGAAAAAACTAGTAGTTTTATTTGACTACTAATACATATTTTTGTCAAATTAGAAATCAAACCAACTGTTTTGTTATTATGATTAATAAAACATTTTTTTAGCAAACAGACAAACTGTATTTATTTTAATACATAGGGTATTTTGTAATTTTAATTTCAAAATATCATAGTATATTTTTAAAACACTTAGAATTTCTTACCATATAAAGAAAAAATGAGCAGCATAACTTGTTTTTTTACATGTTTATTTGTTGAAATAGACTTTTATAAGTAGTTGACTTTATTATATTTACTTAATAATAAATCAATATGATATTTTAGTGTTTTAAAATAACAAATATGTTAATTTAGAAAAATAAAATGATATTATAAAATTCAAAAGAATACATGTAAAAATTTAAAAATTTCAAATGTTAGATATGAAAATTAGTGCTTACAAAGAAATCTATGTGAGTTCTTATAGACTCGAGAGTCATGTAATTACTATAAGATCATGTTGTTAAAAAAAATTACTATAAGGTCATACGTAGTGGTTTCACTAAAAAGTGATTCATGCTTTGGCACGTCACCGCCACGTCAACAATGGACAATCACTAAACCGAATCACTAAGGTGTGTAATGGTTTCACTATCCACACACATGTACATATACACAGGGCCGGCCCATTTGGCCTGTGTGCAACATGACCGTAGTGGGCCTAACATTTCGAGGGGCCCAAATTTTTTTATATATATATATATAAAATTTTCGAGGCTTTAAAAAAAATTTATTGGGCCTTTTATAAAATTATATATTTCATTATAGGCATTTTTTTCGGCTCGTGTAGGGCATTCGAATACTTGGGACCTATTCTGCATATACATAACACACACACATCAATATACCCACGCCTCGTGAAGCGCCTCACGAAAGTGCCCCACGCCCTGATTCACGTCTCGGGGGTGGTGTTCTGCAGCCACCACTTTCACGTCTTCAATACGGAGGGCCTAAGATTATAGTAATAGTGTATGACTCATTTAAGTACATGGAATTCTTGAAAATATATGTATAAATCTTTTCATCAAACATCTTTTAAACATATTAAATGTTTGCATGATTTCGCTTTCAAATAGTCATTGTAGGAAATTTATTATTTATTAGTATGGAGATGATGTCTATAGACAAGTGTGCTACTTTAATGGACAGCCACTCATAAAGACAATATATATTGTTTATCCTTGTGGTCCTTTAGTGTTTTTTTTAATTAAAAATTAAAAAATATATTTCTAAACTCTAATGCAGGGATAGTATGAAATTATCTATTTTCTTATTTTTATTTATTTATTTGAATTTGAAAATTTCCTTTAAAACTCCTGTGGTTTCAGAGGACGATAATTATTAGTTTCTTGATTTTGATTAAACTTTGTAAAGCTTTTAGCTTTCTTATTCGAATCATGGGGTTCGAATCTTTTGAATGAAATCATACGACTTTTGAGTCATTTGAATTGCGACTCCGTCCGCATCATTTGGTATCAGAGCTTTGGTTTATTCAAATGACTTGTGAGAAGGATTACCGTCTGAACTACAGATTCGTCGGACGAGGCAGTGGTCGAGATGTGGTCGGATCACGAGGTTGCAAGTTTCAGGAAACCGACTCAGAGGTTTTCATCCGAGATGAGGGCTTTAGGAAGGAGGAGTATCCTGGAGGTTGTAGCAATATCTATCCATCACTTCCTTGTTTCGATGACTATGGAGATGAAGAGGTGAACAAAGAAGAGTATGCATGGGTTATGAGAACCTTGAACGGGGTCGTTGTTCGAAAGGTCGAACCAGTGCAACAAAGTGATGTTGGATTTGGGTCTGGTTGGGATCCATCGTATGGCACCATGGGTCTTGATGAAAAATCATGTAATCAAGAGTTGCCAGGATATTTTCTACTATTTTTTATAAACTCCTAATGGGACACACAATGGTTATAGATGGTCCATCGGTGGTGCATGATGATAGCACAGTTAAACTTGGTGATCAGAGTTTGGATCGTGACTTGGCACCAAGTTTGGATCATCAACAAGCTAGTTTTGAAGAGAAAAAGGCAAGCCCTATTCCTAAAATTGAGGAGGCTCTAAGTGGGCTCCAAAATGATGGATTGGCAGTACGCAATAAACGCGAAAATATTTCATTCGACCCGAGTGACTTTAGTTCGTTGGCAAAACTCAAGGACGAGGTTTTTTCAAGATGGGAGAATGATGCATGATAGTATGAAATTATCTATTATCTTATTTTTATTTATTTGTTTGAATTTTGAAATTTCCTTTATCTTTTGTTTTAATTGTTTTTGAATTCCCGTTATCTCTAGTTTGTTAGGAAGTATTAAAACTCATGAGGTTTTAGAGGACGAGAATTATTAGTTTCTTGATTTTGATTAAACTTTATAAAGCTTTTAGCTTTCTTCTTCGAATCATGGGGTTCGAATCTTTTGAATGAAATCATACGACTTTTGAGCCATTTGAATTGCGCCTCCGTCCGCATCAAATTCATAGACATCATACAATTATGCATCCATAATATATAAATTACATTCTTTTAAACTTAATTTTACGTCATGTCAATATGAGCCTTACCATATCCAATATAAGTTTAATTATATCTATACTTATTTGAACTACTTTACGATGGAAGTGTTAAAAAAAAGGTAAATAAATTACATGATATATCTGTAAAAATGATGAAAAATAAGTTTCAAAGTAAATCTAAAAAATCATGTAGAACAACCGGAATGGTAAATTTGATTAAACATGTTTAGTTATAGAATAAAAACATGTTAATTATGGGGTCATGGTAATTTTTTATATTTATTTGAACTACTTTACTCATTCTCCTTATTATTAATTTACCTTAGGAAATGAATAGTAAACATTTTTTTGAGGCTATAGCGTACGCCGTTACCACTGAGGTACCGTGAGGAATTCGACGCCGACGCAACGCGAGACGGGTAAAATTTCTAGTTGCAAGAAAAGGCGATATCATGACATCTATTAATAGAATATGTGATTGAATATATCTTCAACGAACCCCTCGGTAGGTACATCCGAGGGCTTTTTGCCAATGAGCATATTATAATTTTAGTTTATTTTTTGATACACAACTACAAATTGTTATGATCTTAAAAATATGTTTTAGTTATCAAGCTTAAATATTTAAATCTATTAGTTTATCATATGTATAAACTAATAAAAGTAGATAGTGTAAGTTCGACAAGTTATTTTTCGTGCTTTAAAAAAAATGAAAAGCGGTTGTAGTTTAGGTGCAAGTAGATCAAGCGGAGTTGGAGTGGATTACCAGGAACTAAACTGGTCTATTAAATCGGGAATGCATACCTAACGGTGTGTAAAGTGGAGGGTGTCACCAGTGGTGTATCTAGGAAAAAAATTCAGGGGTATCAAAAAATTAAAAAATTTCGTTTAGAGTTATCGAGAAACATAAAACGGTAAAAAAAATCTACTAATTTTCCACTACGCGTTGAAAGTTGAGGGGTACTGGTACCCCTCGGCCTAAGGTAGATCCGCCCATGGGTGTCACCGAGGCTCTTTTTGAGGTACCCCTCGGCCTAAGGTAGATCCGTCCATGGGTGTCACCGAGGCTCTTTTTGAGAATGTAATCTAACCCGACCTAAAAGTTAATATCTTGTCATGAATGTGAAAAAGGATAAAATCAAAGCGTGTAATAGCAATTCTCATTATCGAACTGAAAATTAAACCAGCTATCGAACTAAAAGTTCAATGATTAATAGATTTTAAAAACCGCTTAACAAAATGAGGAGGTAAGAAGGTTCGTTTAAAACCAGATGGTTCATTGAATTTTTAAAACAAAATATAGTTATTTAGTATACTCCATCTAGTCTAAAATCTTTTATGGATACGTTAGCATTAATATATGAGAATATGATATCATAAGCAGTTTTTGAAATAACCAGATACATGTATAATGGATTTTTAGACCAAGAGTCCAAAACTCATAAGAACATATAGTTACTCTTATTGCTGTTATAGTGTTTTTTTTTCCCCAAAAGTTCAAGGAAAAAAAAATTAGTTTGGAATCTTCAAGTTTCTCAACTATAGTATTAGTCTAATATAATATTTAATATAGAACTAATTTTAAGGAGATAACAATGAAAATCACATAATTCACTTGTACAAATATTTTGCAAATACAATGGGAGAAAGAAGTGAGCGGGGTATGTAGTTATGTAACACCCGTTTATTTTTATTATTTATAAAATAAATAATATTAGGTACTTAACTTTTAAGCTTAGATGGATATATAAACTTGAAAATTTGGAAGTTGGGATAAAGAGAGAAGATGATCAAGTCTAACAACCACCTAAACGCCCCCTCCCCCTCTCCCGAACTTGATCGGTATTTTTGTTTTGAGAGAGAATGGGCTATGTCGAGAGCGAACCAGACGACAAGCGGCAGTACAAGATCACAACAGTGGGCGGTAGCGACGAGCGACAATGTTGATGCGACAGTCGATCGAGACAGCAAACAGATTGCAAGCAGGAGGCACAACCGAGATAGTGAACCAATCAGAGCCATAAGCTACGAAGGCTTTTTTTTTTTTGCGAACAACAAGTGGCAGTGACAACGGTCATTGACTGTTTTCATGAATGCGGGTTACCTACGAGTAAGATAAACCTTTATGTCCCAAATATTTGGGGTGTACTATACGATAGTAATCAAAACAATAAAATAAATTGATTAAGAAAGTTATGTTATGAATATGAATCGACTTTGCAAATTTTACCAGGTGACGTGGAATAGAAAAATAATAGGTTTAAGGAAGCACATAGTTCAAAGGTTTAAGTCTACAAATGAGAAGCTATCAAATTTGAAAATTCAAATAAAAAGAACATTTAATAAGGGTGTCTGGAGATGAGGACACGTGTATGTAGATCAAGATAAACTGAAGGGCTATAGCCTGCCATATGTCTTTTCACAAACCCTAAAAGGAAAAACCAAGAAGCAAAAAGGAGAAGGGCGAAGCAAGATACTAGTCTGGTGCGCCATGATCTCAGCAAAGGCTCACGCCAAGACCACACCTGACTGGAGGGCTAATGACGTTAGTAGCATATTGACCAAAGTCAACCACCAAAATAAAGGACGAAGGTAAACTACGACAGCCGAATCTCTAAAGGTAGGGTCGAAGATCATGCCAACATTAAATGTGAAAGTGACATTAGAAGGAAAATTCTAGAAGTCAACTTACAAGACAATAGGAATCAGACGTCTCTGATTCACCAGATAAGGGAGCTGAGACAGGGACCCTTGTCCACATGCGATGACCAAAGGATGTTGCCCGAAAAGGAAACTGTCTTGAGAACAGGTCCGGAAATGGGTCGGAAACAGGGAAACGACATCTATAAATACAGGCCTTAGCTACCTAAGGTAATAACAGCACTCACACTCTCAAATACTTCCATACTCCTCTGTTCACACTAAAAGCTATAAATACTTACTCTCACGCCCAAGGTTGATCATATGAGGACCTCTTCTACAATGAGACTAACGGTGCTTTCGTTCTTAGCAGGTCTGGAGCCCTCAAAGATCAAGAATGAACCTCGCTATTAGAAGTCCCCATTTTCGTTATAGCAACTGATAAATGCTAGTTAGCTTTTGAGAGGGGTTGTTTGCCTTCCGTCAAGCATTTAAAAATTTCAAGAAAAAATTGTAAGAGGACAAAAATGATGTATTCAAAACTCAAAGGGGCAAACTTGAAAGATGAAATGATAAAATATTCAAAGGGCAATCCGATGACGGTGTGTGCGCCGCTCCGGAGAAACTGCGAGATGAAGTGATGGATACCTGGTCATTAACTACTCGTTCCATAATCAAGTTACCGAACTTCTCGCCGTCGAAGAGTCACCGGAACAAACCCGGAAACCGTTCAACATCCGTCACAATCTTTAATTCCTCAACAAAAGATATATGGCGGAAGACATCAAAATCAACAACTCTAAGGCCGTCTTTTCATCAACCGTATCGCCGAAAACTCGAAGTGGGTTACTTAGACCACAGCGTCGACATGGACGAACTCGTATCATCTATCAATCAAACAACAAATGAACACGAGCTTTTTGCTGTATTGTCTCCTTACAAAAGTCGACAACTTTCCGTACGGTTCATGGTAACCGTCCTTTCCCGTGAAACCGATTGGCAACGATCACTTGCGTTGCTTGATTGGATGAACGAACATGCTTTATACACCCCTTCGGTGTACGCGTACAACGTGGTTTTGCGTAATGTGCTTTGTGCAAAGCAGTGGGAGATTGCACATGGACTGTTCAACGAAATGCGCCAAAGAGCACTTTCCCCTGATAGGTATACTTATTCGACTTTAATCACTCAGTTTGGGAAAGAGGGTAAGTTTGATGACGCATTATCTTGGCTACAGAAGATGGAACAAGATCATGTGTCTGGTGATCTTGTACTGCATAGTAATTTGATCGAGTTATCGCGTAAGCTATGTGATTATTCCAAGGCTATATCAATATTCTCTAGGTTAAAGCAATCTGGCATTTCCCCCGACCTCGTTGCTTACAATTCAATGATTAATGTTTTCGGTAAAGCTAAGTTGTTTCGTGAAGCCCGATTGCTGCTTCAAGAAATGCGATCAGTTGGAGTTGAACCGGATACTGTTAGCTATTCCACATTGTTAAGCATGTATGCCGAAAATCAAAAGTATCTTGAAGCTTTATCAGTGTTTTCAGAGATGAAAGAAGCCAACTGTTCCCCTGACCTTACAACTTGCAATATCATGATAGATGTATACAGGCAGCTTGATATGGCGAAAGAAGTAGATCGTTTGTTTTGGAGCATGAGAAAGATGGGAATCGAACCCAAGGTGGTCAGTTACAATACCCTCTTGAGAGTGTATGGTGAAGCTGAGCTTTTCGGGGAGGCGATACATTTATTTAGATTAATGCAAAGAAAAGATATCAACCAAACCGTTGTCACTTACAACACTATGATCAAGATTTATGGTAAAACTCTCGAAAACGAGAAAGCTAATAATCTTATTCAAGAAATGCAGAACAGAGGGATAGAACCGAATGGCATAACATACTCCACTATAATATCCATTTGGGATAAAACTGGGAAACTGGATCGCGCTGCAACACTGTTCCAGAAGTTAAGAAGCTCGGGTGTTGAAATTGATCAGGTTCTTTATCAAACTATGATTGTGGCTTATGAAAGAGCAGGTTTAGTTGGGCATGCGAAAAGATTACTTCATGAACTTAAAACCCCGGATAACATTCCACGAGCAACAGCAATGACAATTCTTGCCGCAGCTGGTCGCGTAGAAGAGGCCACATGGGTTTTCCGTCAGGCGTATAATAGTGGAGAAATTAAGGATATATCAGTATACGCGTGTATGGTCGATTTTTTTCAAGAAATCGAAAGCACGCTAGTGTTATTGAGGTGTTTAATAAGATGAGAAAAGCAGGGTATTTTCCTGATTCTAATGTGATTGCTCTTGTTTTAAACGCGTATGGGAAGCTGCAGGAATTTGAGAAGGCTAATGATGTTTATACCGAGATGCAGGATGAAGGGTGTGTTTTCCCTGATGAAGTTCACTTTCAGATGTTAAGTCTTTATGGTGCAAAAGGAGATTTTGAGATGGTGGAATCATTGTTTGAGAGATTAGACTGTGATCCCAACATTAATAAGAAGGAATTGCATCTTGTTGTTGCTAGCATTTATGAAAGGGCAAATAGATTAAATGATGCATCTCGAATCGTCAATAGAATGAAACATATTGGACTTCTGAGACGGGTGTGAACTGTGTTTCGCTCAACATAACGAAAGATGCTATGGAAATATGTTGGTCAACTATTTTTATGAAATTATGTAAATTATGATCCCTGCTTGTAGATTTTGCACTCCCTGCTACTTGAACCTGCATATTTTCTTTTATTTGATCTCACCTTCTTTAAAATAAGTCTACATTGACTACAAGATTAAAATCATATAGCTCTCATTTGATTGTCAATCCTAAGGAACCTCTACAAAAAATACATCTTAAAGCAGCTCTCATTTGATTGTCAATCCTAAGGAACCTCTACAAAAAATACATCTTAAAGCTCATCCCAAGTCCAAGTAGTCATAAATACAGAGTCTATTATAGAAGCATAGATTTCTTTCTATTTATTAAAATTCTAACCTTTTTATGCACACAAACAAGCCTATAAGACAAGAAAATCCTTTTTATGTACACAAACAAGCCTATAATAGATAAGAAAATCACATAAATAATCATTTTCTTATATGAGTTATACATATAGCCATGTCGGAAAAAGATCACTTATTTAGTCACGAGATACGCGAATAAGAATCATGTATATACTTTTAATTGCACATCAGAAATTTACTCATAATAATGACTTAAACTAATATGATACGTGACACCATATCACATATGTATTATTATTCGTAGATAGAATAAATATATCCAGGTTTTGGGCAAGTAAAACAAAGTAAAAGTAGATACACAAGTAAAAATGTAGAAACACGAGTAAAAGTAGATACGTGACCAACGATTCGCGTTTCTCACGGCTATTATGACGATAGAGGTATAACACACGGTAAAAGTAAAAGCCGACACGTGACTAATGATTCACGTTTCTCGTGACTATCATGACAATAGACGTATAACACACACATAAATAGCTACTTTTGTGATTTTATTAATTAGGGATATTAATTAGTAACAGTAAGAATACATAAACCAACACCATAAATAATTAAGTAGTTGAAAACATTTGAGAGTTGATACAGAAAGACCAATTTTATTTGACACAATTCAGATTTGCCAAAATAAGCCTTGAGTTCTCCCAGCACAATCAAACACTAGAGAAATTAAGCAGCAAATTTAGGAGTTGCCCTGTGCTGGAGGATCTTCTTCTCCAGTTCATCCTTCTTAGCACCCACAACCCTTTCCACCTCTTTTCCTTGTTTCAGCAACACAAGTGTAGGCATTGCCTGCACCCCAAACTGCTGTGCAACATCCTGCAATCATCCATTTATCTTAATCGTCAATCTTTCCGATCCAACAAGATCTCGGCTGGTAACTCAAATTCGGAGAAACAGAATCGGAATTCAGACACATTCAACCTCCGATTCCAATCCCGTAAGTTCAATTTAATACGGATCAACTTAGGGTTTTTAACGAGACTCTGAAATTAATATGCGTAACCCTAATCCCTAATTTTTAGACAACTTATTACCATAACACAGTGGGATGAATAGCTGATTGACCTAATTGAATTCACCAAACAGTCCCGTATGACGGATGATAAAATAATCATAAATAGCATACCTGTAATTCGTCGACATCGATCTTGATGAAGTCAATTTCTTGATATTTAGAAGAGAGAGAGCGTATAAAGGGCTCTAGCATCTTGCAAGGTCCACACCATGATGCCGAGAAATCTACGACCATCAGTTTAGGGGATTGCTTAGACTGATTGTAATGGAGCTGCCAGCGGTTAGAAGAATGGAATTCGATAACACGTGATTCTTCCGATGATGCGTCGCCCTCGTTGGGAGCCTGTTCACCGTCTCCCCAAAATGCTGATAACACTGATCCCATATCTTTCCGTTAACACACCGGAGACTTGGAGAGAGAGTATGCAGACGTTTTAAGCTAAGTGCTGCAGCTTCGGTTTTAACGTTTTATATGATGGGATATAGTTCAAGTTGAATTACATAAATAGTCCCCTGACTTGTATTTTCGACATGTTCATCCCTTGTTAAGTTGTTCTAAAAACTCTATAATCAGAAATATGGCATTATGGATGTTAACTTGTACCGATCCAAGCCATTCTAGACCCATCTTGCTTTGGTTCCTAAGTTTTGTCTTTGCATGGTTTTTCATGAGTCGACCCAACACCAACTCAGGTTCGAGCATGCACCAAATCAACCTTGAGTATGCAATAATACGGGGTCATTTGAGGGTCAATAGAAGCAAATACGAGGGTCTAGGGAAAGGAGGTGTGATGGAGTTTTACACAACCGTTGTCGTTGCCTGTTGGTCCATGACATCTGCTTTATCATGGGTTTGAATGAGATGGTTACTGATAGTGTTAATTTAGTGTTCGAGGTTGATTATCGAGATTCGGGATATTGTGTGTTCCTTGGATCAACAAGAAGGAAAAGATAGAGACTTAGAGAGTGATTGAGAGACTGGGAGTGTTGCACCCTGTAACGAACCGAATTTCAAGTATATTATATAGTATGGTATTCATTTTATATTGGTGAAAGATTAAATAAAATGAAAGTTGGAGGTTTGTTAAAAAAGTGGAGTTTTAGCTAGTTTGGGTGAAAGGGGTCAATTCTGAAAGTTAAGGGACTACTTGCGTAAATTCTGAAATGTTGGAATATGGGGGAGGGGGTCACGAAAATTACACACTTTGTGTGTGTTTGTGTTTTCTAAAGATAAAAGAGAAAGAGGTGAAAGGCTGGAGATCAAAGAGCAATGCATTGCATGTGAATTTAGACAATTTTGATGTGTCCATCATCTTCTAAACATAAAGTAAGCATCTCTTACATCTCTTGAATCACCATTGTTGGTGTTCTTGGTTGGTTTTGGGTGAAATATGAGCTAGGACTGAATCGAGTTGTTTGGTTGGAAAATAACTTTATTAAAGTAATAACCTACCTTGATTACAAGTAATGGGAGGTAGATAACATAATCTAAACATCCAATTTGATGATTCAAGAATTAGAGTTCTTGAGGGTGAATTGGGGGTTTTCATCCTAATGATGTTTAAATGATAAACTGATGTTGTATAAGTGTCTATGGTGTTGATAGACACATTTTTATATAAGAAACCTCATCCAATTTCATGATTTGAAAGTTAGGGTTCTTGAGAACCAAAATTGGGGGTTTTGATTTGGGGATGTTTGAATGTTGAATTGAGGGTGGGTAAGTTTCTAGGGAGTTAATAGGGACACAACTAACCATAAAGCATCAATTTTTATGGTAATTTGTAAAATGGAGTTTTGGGTGAAATTGGATGAAACTCAAACGGGTCAACTTGGGTTGAAAGTTGATTGTTGGGTGTTGGATGTTTGGTTAATATTGTGATAACCAAACTAAGTTAGGGTGTTGATCTTTAGATCTTAGGTGTGTCTTGAATCTCAATTTGGTGAATGAATTGAGATCATAAGATTTCTAAATGCAAGTTGATTGCTGGGTGATAAAGGCGTTAAAGGAGCTAGCTTGAAGATCAAGTGGAATCGTTTCTAGCTAAAGGTAAGTGCTCTGCACTTACTTAGTAATGATAGGTGGTAGTAATGTACATACTTGATATACATATTGATATTGTTGATTATCATATGTGCAAATGTGTGTATGTTGATTTGGTGAAATTGCATATGGTGTATGTATGCAAAGGGTGGGTGCTTGAGGTCTATGAACCTCACAATGTTGTATGGTGATTAGAGTCATAGAATTACTTATGAGTTTTATGTTGTTATTGTATGTCTATGTTGAATGTAAGTTAGCGTGAAATAGTGGTTTGAAGTCTTTGAACTTTACAAATGGAAAAGGTGGAATTGGGATCTTTGAATCCCACGTGTCGGTAAATAACAGATGGGTTATAAAGGTTGATTGGTATTGTGTGTGTACATTTGTTTGTATGTTTAACGTTGGTAATTGAAGTCTAAAGAACCTCATACGTGGTAATTGAGGTCATGAACTTAATATGTGTTATTGTTGCTTGAAGTCTTGAACTTCACTATGATCGTGGTGATTTGAGGTCTTTGAACCTCACTGGGGAGTTAAAATGATATCATATAGAGGAGTTTGAAGTCTAAGAACCTCACACGGTAGTCAATTGAGGTCATGAACTTCACATAGTCGTTTGTGGTGCTTTAAGGTCTTTAGAACCTCACAAAGAAGTATGGTCGGGTTAGTGGGAGAGTAACTAACTAGTGTATACATACATAGGTGTAATGTATGTAAGGAGTTATATATGTTAGTTGGAGTCTTTGGGTGCTAACTTGTATGGGTGGGATAATGAGGCGATTGAAGTCCATGAACTTCATTAAGGAGGTAAAGTGGAGGGATTGAGATCATTAGAATGCCACTAAGTTGGTGTAATTTGTATAATAGAGGAAAGCCAAACTTGAAGTAAGCATATCTTGAGTTAGAAAATGAGTTACGAAAGCCATAATATATGAGTTTGGGGTGCCTCGACGTGAGGAATTCAAAAATAAAGTTTGTTGTGCAGGTGGGGGCGTAAGCTACGCCCTACCCGGCGTAGCCTACGTTGGGTTGGTTTTGCCTACGTGATATCGTCCAGACGGTCTATAAAATAAACTACTAAACCTAACCTAGACTCCTAAGTAATAAATGGAAAACCTATGAACTAGACCGCACTGACATGCAAGTGTACCTATCGAGTGTAGCACATATTAACAGTAAACTGAGTTATCGAACCCTAGAGACACTACGAAAACAAAACTAGACTCTGACATGGACTAAAGATTATTTGGTTTGGGGGGTTTACTACCTACTATTAAACTAAGGAATGCAGCAAACTAAGATCGACTCAACCAACCAAGAAAAAGGACAAAGGTTAAATCAGACGATGGGAAGAATACTACCTAGGTCGGAATCCTTCTTGCAAAGCACAACTTCTACCGGTTATAGAAACTATAATGGATCTGGGTTTCTAAGGACACAACTCTAGACAGCCTAGTGGATCCCTAATCATTCTCAGGGTGTCACCAACTAAGTAACCTAAAGATGTAATAACTCACCAGATTGTTGGATCACTTCTCAGGTATTTCCAACTATGATAAAGTACCATAATAGACAGATTACCTCTCAGTCTCACTGTCCACCAATACACTCGAAGAATGCACGGGGTAATCTCAAGATAACAACTATGACACGAATAGCAACAATCACTAGACACCTAATACCGACTTCCTCTCAGACAGCTGACACTTGAATTCCTAATGACGAAGACTAGACGACTAATTCTCACCTCTCGGGTATTGAACTAGGATACACATTCACTTCTAATCAGCAATCAAAGACAATTCCTATGGTTACTACGTCTAGCAAACCACCCTAATCACAAACCCTAAGATCTATGACCAAGATACGCAGATCAAACTGGCAGACAACCACAACCAACGCAAGAAATTAAAATCAAACACAAGATCAGATCTAAGCATGCAATAACATCACAATTATCAACTCAAAGATTGCTTACAAAATCATAAACCCATTAATTGAATCCAAAAACCGATAAAAATCGAAACTTTAAAAAGTATTCATCATATGACCTAGGCAATATCAAAGTTTTAGCCTAGGATCATGCTTAAACAACCAAAAACAGAAGTATTAACAAGATTCATGGTTTCAAACAAAGCAAACAAAGATAAAAATCCAATTTTGCAAACCTAGAACATAAAACTACGAACCCGGGATCCAAAGATTCAAGCTTTAGCCTTCAATTGACCTCCAATCACCCAAAATCACATATGGTCTCTCTCTAGACGGATAAAAATCGAACTCCTCTCATAATGGCAATCAAAATCTTTTTAATTTGAAAATCTACGGTTTTGCGGAGTTACGGTTTCTCGCGTACCGCGAGAGAACATGGTCCAGCCCTTCGCGTACCGCGAGGGCCAAAATAGTCGGGCTCCTCTCTGAGTTTCCTCGCGTACCGCGAGAAACTGGAATTTCAACGGAATTTCAACTTTTTCTCTTTTGATCTCCCGACTTCACTCTCATGCTCGGTTTCTTCAAGTATTCACTTGTAATCTTCACGAGCACAAACAAATATACAATAGACTCAATAGTATACAAAAACGACTCAAAGCAAAGATAAAACTAACTAGAAACGCACTAAACACTAGGAATAAAGATGTGTGCTTTGCACTACATCACTACGCCCGGGGCACTGACCTACACTCTCCAAACGCCCTCCCCCTACGTTTAAACCATTTTTGGGTTTTTCTTATGTTTAACTCATTGGAGGCTATGGGAACTTGTATATATCATTACTAACATGTTTTGTGGTGTTCCCATGTAGATAAAGCTCCGGTTTGAGGTCTCGGGTCAAGCTTCATGGTGGATTGGATTCTCGGTTCTATTAGGGTGTTTGTTGTTTTTCGGAGTTAGAACTCCTTGTTGAGGAGTCCTTGAACTTATTTTGAACTATCTTTTAGATGGTTAAACTTGTCGTTTTCTTTAAATTGTTGGTTGGTTATTTTGAACCAATTTATGTCATTGTCGCTTTGTCGTAATTAACATGTGTTGTTATCAAGAGTGTTTTGTGGGACCTACTTCCACGTGTTTTTGAAAGTTTTAAGTTGGTTGAAATTTTGGGTGTTACACACCCATGTTGGACTTAATCGTTTGTTTATTCACATGTGAAGTCGACAACTACAAGAGTTTGAGTTGCAATATGGTTATGCTATTTGGAGTCTGAGTCCTGGTGTTTTGCGATGGCTTATGGAGTTAGTATTGGGTTATAATTTGTTAGAGTTTATTTTGGGTTTAATCGTGTTGTGTTTATCTAAATGGATCCATATAAACATGGGTAGTTTAATTTATCTAAAAGTTAGGAATTAGAATCTAATTAGGTTGAGTTTGTTGGGTTATTTAAATAGGGGTCGATTATTTGTAATGAGCCAGTCACATATTCAGTTTAATAAAACAAAAGAGTCGATCAAGGTTTGATCAAACACCGAGTTTTGTGTTCGTGTTTTCTTCTTTTATTTTCTAATTCTGGGCTAATAATACGGATAGCTCGACTTCTTATACATGAGCTATAATGTTGGGCTTTTCTTGTATGAGCTTCTATTAGTTGGGTTTTTTACTCGACGAGCCAATGAGCTAGCTCATGTCCACTTGAAAATTTATATGAGCAAAATGGATTGAGCCAAACTAACTCAAGCTGTTTTTACTCAAATTTTTATCGAGCTATTTCAAGCTATAACTGGTGATACGGTTTCTGCATTCCCTAAATCTAACAAACCGAGTTTCCTTACATGACGACAATATATTTAGGGGAGGTTATATAGACACCAACCCTGTACTATTTAGATATCAGACGCTATACATGTCGTATGAGTTGTGTTTTTCTTTTATAAGATTGTATGATAGAAATCTATACAAGCCGTATAGTTTTTTTGACCCACTAAGAAGTGACTGATGTGACGCGTAGATGCTGTATAATCTTGTGTCACCATCTATACAACCCATATGCTGACGTCAACCGGCGTTTTGATAACGTTACCTTGTGTACAGTAGACCTATATTTATGAGTTGTTATCGTTACTATAAATAAACCCTCCATGAACAAACCAATTCCCGTTTCCGGCGTCTCATTAGGTTCAATTTGCTAAACGGTGAATGAAATCTTCGAAATCATAAATGAACAAACGCCCTTCATTGTGACCCGACCCAACAACGGAAGAATCCCTTATTCGTTCAACTTTCTTCATCTCATCTTTTTAAAACCTATCATTTGATCAAAACTCTTTTATAAACCCAACCCTCTTCACATTTTACCATCTGCAACAATCGCTCAAAGGGTTTTGAGATTTTTTCATAATGAGTTTTCGGAATTCATTCATCCCATTCTTCATCTGTCTCTCTATTCTTTCACTTGATTTCCCCCTCCAATCATCAGGTTTTCGGGAAATGTACATCTCGTTAATCGTACCCTTTTCGTTTTGTTGAATAACAATGAATCATCGATTCATTTCTGATCTTCTAATGCTGTTGTTTTTCAGGAGATCGTCGTTGATCAGATTGCCGAATGGTAATTCCCATCATCATCATCATCCTTTTGATCCATCTCGGGTCACCCAAATTTCGAGGCATCCAAGGTTTTTTGTTGTTCACATTATTGGCAATTTCATAATTTAAATCAATTTAATATGATTCTACACTCCTACAGCATGCATTCTTTTGATTTCTGTTGGGACCATACAGGGCATACTTATACAGGAATTTTTTAACAGATGAAGAGTGTGATCATCTAATTAAAGTGGTCGGTCATCACTCCCCATCTTATTATCCTGTTTCTTTAGTTAACTTGATGCAAATTATGGGTTCTGTTATTTCTAATAAACCTATAAAAAGAATTTGTTGTTTGTTCATCTTGCTAACTTGGTTATGATTTCTGGTGATTAGGCGAAGGATAAGCTACAGAAATCTATGGTTGCTGACAATAGAACCGGTAAAAGCAAAGAAAGCACGGTTCGCACTAGCAAGGGCATGTTTATTAGGAAAGCTCAGGTCAGCAAGAGCTTCACTACAATTTGGTTTTATTATTTTTATTTTTCTTTTACTATTTTGTATGAAGTCCACTAGCATTAGGATGTTGTTTAATAAGATTGTCGGACCTCAAATATCAGCAAGGTGTTTTGGGCACATTGGCTGCGGATGAAAGTAGAACTCCACAGTTAAGCGTGCTTGGGTGGGAGTAATACAAGGATGTGTGACCCTCCTAGGAAGTTTTCACTCGAGCAACCAAAAGTAAAGTAAATCTGTGAGCTCCTAATGGGTAAAACGGACAATATTAGTTGGTATGAAATGTCGGATGTTAAAGTTAACTCATTCTTTTCTTGTAATAAGTTTATTTTCCATTGGATCAATGCTTTGTATACTATTTTAAGGTTTTTGCAAATTGAAACAGGAATTAGAGGGTATTGAGTTTTATATGCTAATAATTAATGAAAAAGTAGTTTTGTATTGCAATTTCAGTGTTGATTATGATCTTCAAGTTATAATATACTTGGTGTTTGTATATGAGAACATATCCTATTGCAGGATTCATATTATGATAACAGGAATGCATGTAAAAGGTTCAATTATCAGTTTTTCAAAATTTATGAAATGTTTGACCTTCAGAATCAAAAGTAATATGGTATATATATTTTTTGTTTGAAGGATGAAGTGGTTGTTGGTATTGAATCAAGGATTTCTGTTTGGACATTCCTTCCTGTAGAAAACGGGGAGGCTCTGCAGGTGTTGCATTATGAAAATGGTCAAAAATACTTGCCACACTGGGATTACTTCCAAGATAAGACCAATCAAGCATTAGGTGGTCACAGGATAGCAACTGTACTTATGTATTTATCTAATGTTGAGAAAGGTGGCGAGACGATATTCCCCCAATCAGAAGTATGTTTAATTTACTTAATACTAAACGCTATTGATTATGCGTGTTATTGTTGTTTGTTTTTGTTTTCATGTTTTAATTGGTTTTCTGTTGGTCTCCAGATGAAAGAATCTCAACTGAAAACTGATGAAGATTCTAAGTGTGCAAAAAAAGGTTATGCTGGTATGTCAATTCATCAAGATAGAAACTATGCAATCTGAAGACATCATGTTGCTTTTGATTTTTGGAATTCGAGCATATGAAGATAAGACAGTGCAATCAACACAAGGCTAATTGGCTTTGCAAGAGCCAAGAGTCGAGGTGGCAAGATAGGCGGGGTTAGTAATGGGTCCAAATGGGTTCTGTTTGAAATGGTCATTCTAGTATAAGTCAAAACAGGCTGGGTCCAGTTGTCTTGCATTTTGCAAATAGGTAGTTTTTGCAGCAAGACCTTTGAACCATTAAGCGACTGGGAGAATTAATAACGTGATTGTGGGTCCCATTTGTTTGATACGAGCAAAAGTTAAGATGTTATGATATATAATTCAGTTGACTTTCAAGAGTCAAACATGTAATTTTTCTGGATCATAACGAGCATGTGTATAACATAAATTCCACAATCTAAAGTATCATAATTTCTTGTAAAGACAGTCTTTTAGACTACTTGACAACACATTTCTTTTGACTTTGCAGTCAAACCCAAGCAGGGTGATGCTCTATTGTTTTTCAGTCTTCATCCTAATGCCACAATCGACCCTCTGAGCTTGCATGGGAGCTGCCCGGTTATAGAGGGTGAGAAATGGTTGGCAACTAAATGGATTCATGTCAGGAGTTTTGATCGTAAACGAGTTAGTGCAAGTAAAAAAGAAAGACTGCAGGGAGGAAAACCTCAATTATCCTGAATGGGCTCTTCATGTTAAATGTGACAATAATGGTCCCTATGTGATCGGCTCTGCTGATAGTTCTGGACATTGTAGGAAGAGATTAGTTTTATTGATGATCAGTTGATGATGATGGTTTTTTGCATACATGTTTATGGTAGTTATAATTTCTTGAGTAAAGTACACAGATGGTCCATGTGGTTTACCAAAATTTTGGATTTGGTCCCTAGCTTTTCAAAAGTACATGGATGGTCCCTGTGGTTTGCACTTTGTAACGCATTTAGTCCCCTGCCAACAAATCTAAAAGTTTTAGCAGGTCCAAGTTAGAGACTAAATGCGTTACAAAGTGCAAACCACCTGGACCATATATGTACTTTTGGCAAAGTTTGGGGACTAAATAAGTACAAAGTGCAAACCTCATGGACCATCCGTGTACTTTTGGAAAGCTAGGGACCAAATCCAAAATTTTGGTAAACCACAGGACCATCCGTGTACTTTACTCCAATTTCTTTTTTTTTTTGTATATAACTTACATTTAATGTAGTCTGAGTTTGGGAATATGTTTGGAGATATAAAGGTTGATATTTTTTTCTTTTTGCCACCTTTTTTGGCTGTGACCATGGTTGTCTATATTGCACTTTCGCCATTGGGTTTCTATCTTGCAAATTTCTTATAATACTACAGATATTATCAAGCTCAAACAGGGGCGGATCCAAGTTACATCAATGCCACATGACACCTGAATTTTTTTTTTATGATATATTATCATACTCATTTTTATGTGTTATTTACGTATCGGACACTTCAGTGATACCGATTCATTTAACATTTTCGAAAAGTGACACCGGTAAAAGAGAATCTCGGATTGGCCGATGAATGAACCACAGGAGGCAGATTCATGGGATTCAGTTTTGAGGGTCTTCATCAGTTTGGTGGTTTAGAGGTTTGTTGGTTTCTAACTTTAAATCCAAATAAAAAACAAAAGTAAATTAATACTTGCTTTCCGTGTGAATTTGGTATGTAAATTCGAAAAAATTAAATATAATACAATATCGAAATAGTTAAAAAGATTGATAAAAGGTTTTCATATAATTTGTATATAAAAGTTTTCGAAGTGATTAGTTTGCATAATTAACTAAATATTTATATTATTATAATGTCCCATAGAATGTTATACTTGTCATTTAGTTACTGAATTTTAATTTAATTTATCTATTTGTTTATTAGTAGCTTTCTTTTAATTAAAAAGTAGGCCTCCAAGTCCAAATCTTTTCTTGAAAGCTTTAAAACCTGAAGATCAAATTAAAAATGGTGACAAGGTTCAATACCAATTTCCCCAATTGAGTTTATAACGCCATGTGTTATGGTCTTGCCGCAGAAAGAAGAGGAGGTGTGAGGTTGCTAAAGTGGTGGTGACATGGCGAGTGCGGGGTCAAAGGCCAGGTGAAAGAAGAGGGGGGGGGGGGGGTTGTGGTGGTTCATCGCCACAAACCAGTGACGTGACGAGTGCTGGATGGCGTGGCGAGTGCGGGGACTGCGGGCACACCGCCCCCTACCTGAGGCGAGTGGTGCGGTGGTGCAGCGAGACTATAACACTTTGGTCTAAATAAAAAATGAGGATAATTATTTTTAAGTATATTTATACATTAGCTTTTATCTTAAATAAATTTTTACCTTTGTAGTTCTAAAAATCATGAAATAATTTCACGCATTTATTTTATATCATATATTATCATAAATGTCTTAAATTATACAAACCCAATTTGTTTTTTTACCCTTTTTATATGTGAATTTTTATCGAATATCTATTTCATTCTCTTAAAATACGTTAAATTTGTATATTTTAAAACAATTATAATAATAGTGATGAAAATAAGAGAGAAACTAAGAGAGGGAAACGAGTTTCATTCATTCATCAGATATTCTATCCATACAATACATTATATAGAGATACAATAGGAAAACCCTAAAGCCCATACATATTGGGCTGGGCCTAAAATAGTCTGATATTATAACACTCTCTCTCAGACGTTTTTTATTATACACTATTAACATTATACTACTAGATAATGTTGTCTCGATTCTTCAGGACCATACTAACTGATACTGCATGATCAGTTATGCTGCCTCATTAAAACCTTACTAAGAAAACTCAGTGGGACAAAACTTAGCTAAGAAAAAAGAGTACATCGTGCATAATACTCCCCCCTCAATTTCACATATATCTTCCAGTCTTTGGAGTGCAAACTTTGTGGTAACTGTTTGACTTGATCTTTGTTGTAGTCTTGATTGATTTGAGCGATGCATGCTGCATGGTCTTCTTATAGTGTAGTCGGGCTTCTTTTGATCAACTTCAACTTGCACTTTATTTAATATGCTGAATCATTGACCTTAACTCCATAAGTAAAAACGCATCCAGATCGAGATCGAGCTATGTGTGAATCTTATAAGTATCCTGCATGAGCATGACCAGCTACTTGGGACTTCGTGTTTTTCTCATAGAGCAATCTCATTTCTCGAGTCCCTCAAAGACATCAACTTACTCTTTAATACGCTTGATGATACTGCCTCGTTAAAAACCTTGCTAGGAAAACCCATTGGGACAAAACCATAGCTAAGGGAAAAAGAGTGCAAAGCTTATTAACAACATACTTCAGGATGATGTTAAATTGGTACTTCAGGACTAATAAAATAAAATGATGCTACCGGATCAGCTATGTTGCCTCGTTTAAAAACCTTACTAAGAAAACCCAATGGGACAAAAACTTAGTGAAGGGAAAAAAAGTGCAACGTGTTAGATTAGAAGTATATTTCGCTAGCACATATACTTAAATATAATATCATGTCTTGTGATATGCACGAGATGGATTAGTTCACCGATCGCGCTTAAGTAAGGTACTCCTAGACCAAGTACTTCTTCACCCTCTTCTTGGGGGGAAATAAGGATATTTGTGTATGTTTAGCAATGAGACAATTATGGGTATGCTTAGCGATTTAACTTTGTCCATATTAAAATATGTTAATATCTTCTGGATGTAATTTGATTTATGGACAAGTATACAATCACATATATACTCGAACATAAGGTCGAGGAATAATTTCGTTATGTCAAAACTTATACCCTTCTTTTACAAAATATATACTGAGTCGATTTACCACATACGACCAGTTCTCTTGAGACCATTGTCACACCCCAACCGACGACGGATTATACGTCGGGGCGGACGCAGTTGTTCAATAGCACAAGGTTGACTATTAAAGTTTCAATATTTCATTAATGAATAATTTAAGATTCAATACAAGGAAGAATAATACGAATACAACATTTAATTTAAGTAGTCTAGGTCCAAAGCATCCTATGTGATCACGAATAAGTCTCATGATGTAAACCTGAAACATGTGAAAGAATCTGTCAACTACAAAATAGTTGGTGAGATACAAAGGTTTTGACACAGTTTAACAAGTATTTGAAAAGTATTACAATTCACTATGATTCATGCATTCTATAATGTAAGTATGAGAACAAGTATCTTAAACATTGTGCACTTCAAACCTCCAACCAAGTTTAGGCATAACCCGCAGGTTACCCTTATAAGTCTCAAGTTTAAAGTTTAATGTAGTAACAAACACCAAGGGCTCCCCCCCGAAGGGGTCAATCAATCAAGGTGGATTGGTCAAATACAATAGATCTATCATTGTTACTATCGGCTTGATCAAAGCTAATGAATGTGCTAGTTTTAAGTTTAATCTAAGCATACAAGTCTCAAGTTTAACATAAGAATAGACACGTAGTCATAGTTGTACAAGAATTGTATAAGTTTAAGAATTGTGAACATGTTTCACCCTAAAAGCATAAAAGGAAAAAGGGGCTAAGTATACTCACCTGGACGATGAATGGTATCCGACATGGATAAGTATTTGCAAGACTTGGAGGGAGAATATCCTCACGATAAGCCTAAGAATATAAGTCTAAAGTTTCAAGTTTATTTCTATAAGTCTAAGACAATGATTTGGGATTTCAAGATTCGACTAGGGTTTCAATGGGAGGTGGGAACGGTCGTGTTTGTGAAGTTTAAATTAAGTTTAAAATAAAGGTTTTGAATGAATGATACAAGACTTGTGTGTCAAAGTTTAATAGATTTATAGATTAGAATTTAAATGTTTTATCATTATTAATTACTCAAAATAGGTAATAATAATTCAAAGAAATTTTCTAAGTAACTTAATAATATAGTTGGAAGGATATATAAAGAGGAATAATGCTTAAGGATCAATAACAATTATTCAAAATAAATAATTATTAAGAATAAGTAATAATTATTTAAGAATAAATGATTTCTAGGGATAAATAATCATTTACGAATAAATAATCACTACGGACAAATAATTATCCCAAAAGAATAATTTATAAATCATTCAAGATTTAAAGTATTTAAGAATTGAGTATTTATCTTACAAAACAATTTATAATTTAATAATGTTTAGGATGTGGTTATAAGTTTAAATAATAATGAGCATTTATAAGTTTATAACATGTTAAATAGAACTTCTTATAAAGTCTAAATTATACGTTTAAAGTTTAAATAAAATTATGAGTTTATAGATGTCTTAAATAAAGTTTCTTATAAACATTTTAAATATAGTTTACAAGTGTTTTAAAGTTTCTACTTTATTTTATAAAGTTTATAAGTTCATAAAGAAAATGAATGAAGTATATTTATTTTCTTATGATTTAAATTTATATAAACAAATGGATTTCTTGTTTATATAAAAATGTATAAGCTTAAAATTTATTAAATTAAAGTTTTAAACAAAAGTAAGTTTATTGTATATAAAAAAAAAGGAATAAGGAATTAAGTTTCGAATTTTATAAAACGATTTCTATTGAATGTCAAAGTTTTATAAATTTCGGAAGTATTCTTTTAAATGTTTAAAACTATTTTAATAAATTTATTATTGTAAGTTTTAATTAAGATTAATTAAATAAAATGTTTTCAGAAAATAAAAGTGTAAATAAAATTCATATTCACGTTTATAAAAGTATCACAGAATTTATAAAAATTATTAAAAGTTTTAAACTATTTAAAATGATAATAAAAAAATAAAAACAAAAACCTGAGACCGAATCGAACTCGGGTCTGCCCTGGGTCAACATCACACACAAACACTTAACCATCCCGCCTACGGGTCTCGGTGATAATATATCCGAACAAGAATTACTTAAACAGAATCCCAAACTAACCCCAAATCCTTATGAACCCTAGAATCGATCTCGCCAAAATCGTATCGATTTGCTCTCTGTTAATGAGATTAAACAGAGGGCTTTTGATCTATGGGATATGAAGAGCATGATAGCCACAAGAATTACCTGAATCGGAGTCGAGACAAGGGAGATCGGCCCTGGGTTCACAGTCGGCGGTCAACGAAATCAAATGGGCAATGCCGGTTCGATTTGATGAAATTGAAGGCTTAGATAGTTTGGGTGTGTTATCGTTGAGCTGTGGCAACAGATATTTATACCCAATTTCGCTATTAAATGGGAGATTAGGTGGGGAGATTACGGTTGGCGAAGTTGAATTTAAAATCGAACATACGCGGGTCTAGGACTGTGTTCAAGCATTGAAACACATCGGGGTTGGGTCGCACGCTCGATTCGACCATCGAGGTGCATTGAATTCGACCGAAAACGCGTTTTTCAAATAAAGAGGATGAAAAACGGTCTCGGTGAGGTTCGAACCTGTGACCGGTTTGGATCTTGGGGGTTTGGTCGAATTACACAACAAGTCCCTGAAGTTTAAGAGTTTTATCATTTCCTGTGCAAACATGGGTTTGAGTTTTAAAATAAGTTCCAGCCTTTGGCAGTTTTAGTCCCCAGACTTTATGAAAACAAATATGTATGTGTTGTTTTATAAAAATCCTTCTAAAATTTTATAAGTTTTATTATTTTAATGCTATAAAATAATTTCTAAGTTTTAAGTTTATAAGTTTCAAGATTTTGACATTTATTTACTAATTATATTATTTCCATAATAGTAATTATAAATTTATAAAGTTTCAAATTTTTTTTTAACATATATATTTTTTTATAAGGTACATATATACATATTTTAATAAGTCTTATGTATATATATGTATGAGTATAATTGTTATATGTGGAGATTAAATTAATATTTGCTATTTAAGAAAAATAGTTTCAATATGAATTCATGTTTTAAATCGATAATATGACGGAAAAATCCTGGATATTACAACCATATAGAGACCGCTTTGAGATTTAGAGCACATATCTCGGGGTAATGATTTGAATGCTTCAGCATTTTTAATCCTTCTAGGATTTTCATATAGGTGTCATTTTCTAGTGTCTAGTATAATTACACGGTGACGACATCTATAAGTCTTATATGAAGTCTTTCTAAGATTACGAGGCTAATTAAATATCTAAAGGTTATCGCATCCACTAAAGGGGAACATGTTCCTCATAATCAACTTATGGGATTTGGGAAAAAAAAACCTTTGTGTTACAACTCGTGCCTACATCGCATAGTCTCATAATTTTTGTTTCTTTTTATTTAAAGACACCCATTTATAACCTACTGGTTTGACGTCTATGTGTGTTCGGACTACAGGTCCGAAAATGTTTTTGCTTGTCAAGCGAATTAAATTCAGCCTTTTAGGCGTCTTGCCATTGTAGGCAGTCATCTCTGTGTATGTACTCTTACATAGTTTTATGTATGTAATCTTTTTCATCGATTACATCTATTGCTATAGCATATGCAAATATTTCAAACACGTGTTTCATTTTGGTTACATATTGTACTATTTTGTACGTAATTTATTGAGATCTCATATTTGTTTGGTATATGAGTTTCTTCTGGAACTCCATTTTCCTCTTCTGGGTTATTATTTTTATCTTCTAGAATCTTATTAGTCTCTTCTAGGAAATTTACCACTTCTGGGGCTTTATCGCTTCTTTCTGCGATTTCATTAATCTCTTCTGGGATTTTATCTACAACCTCTATTAAGGTTTTGTGTATAACCTCTTTTAGGGTTAGATCAATTGTCTTATTCAGCTCTTTTTATTCTCGTGGGTTTTTATATTCGGAACCGATTATTTCCCATGTTTTCTGTGTATGATAATCTTTCTATGATTATTTCAGTTTGAGCAGTTGAAGTTTATGCTGGTATATGTGACTTTGTCACTCCGTTTATGTGTGTGTGTATGCATCGGATAATTCATTCGCTATTCTTTTCAAAAGCATGACATATTAGACTTCAGACTCATATTAACCACTTCGGGGGTGATGATGCATTCGATGTTTTTGTTTTCATGTATTACCGGTCTTTCATTTCTTTATCCAATCTCCCCCTAAGACGGGGAATAATGTCTTATTTAGACAACATATTATGTTGTAAACATGTCCCACTCTACTGCATTATGATGGCAGTATTAGTACATAGACCGCACTAAAAAAATATTTATTGTTGAGGCAAACTTAGTTCTCTTTCGGAGAACATTTGTATAGATGGGGGGGGGGGGGTATTTGTGGTTTGTAGTTGGTTTTAAACTAATTAGTATAGTGGTATGCCCTCATGTAGAAGATGGCAATTCGCATCTTATCAATAGCTGTCTAACTATTAACTGCAATCGTGTAATTAGTAATTTAACTAAAACTTATATTTGAACATAATCTGTTGGATGTTCAGTATTTATCCCTATAGACATACAATAAGCGAGCAAATGCTACATTTAAGGTAGTTAAAAGACTCACAAGTGACCATATAGAGATGCATCTCTTAAGATCGTAAAATACTGAAAATGGTTCACATGGAGATTAATATGCCTGCATATGTCCTCTTGAATTCTTCCCAAATACTAGAGGGATTCTTTATGGGAGTTTGTTTTCGGAGAGCTTAAAGATTGATTTGCTGCGAGAACTCACTACACATGATAAAGTCAATGCTAGCAAAGATTTTAAATTGTTGAAAGGGCGCTTGTTGGCACTTTTGATCATTCTCCTAATCACGATGCAACCTCAATGACCTATTTGGTCATGCTATATGACAAAAAAATATCTTTGGCTAGTAATTTATGGTTACTCACCATATTTTATTTTTATTAGATTATTTTGTGCAATATATTTCTAGATTGTAAAATCTTTAATTTTCTAGTATGGTCTTCTAGCCATGTTTGTAATTTGGAGATATCCAATATCGTTTTTGGTCACAGTTTCAATGTGATAATCGTCGAGTCTATTGGTAAATTTTCTTTAGAATTTACTATAATATAAGACATTTCTTCTAATAGTTTTGTGACTATGCTCTTCTAGAGCATTCAATAAGGTCACCAACACATGAAATACTATCAAGAAGTGTCTCTGCTGGACACAACAAATAAGATTATTTTTATGTTTTAGCTTAGTGTTAGTTGTGCCGCTATATGCCAGACATTCATCACCGATAGTTACAATAACTCTACTAAAATATTATGAACCTGGTAGTAAGATAACCTTGCTCTTCTGGAGCATTCGATAGGTTACAAAAACTGTTATTTTAGGTTTTCATCGGTGATGACAAAAACAAAAGTATCCAAATGAAGGGTTGATAAAGGGGCTACAAGCCCTCGATGCATTTGTTTCAACCACTTTTCCCTTGTATTTCAGTGATTTAGAGCTCAACAAGGTGGCAACATGTTTGGCTATTCCGTATTAGTAGCGGATGTTTTCTCGCACTTGTAAGGTCTCCCCCTCAGTGGCTGACCCATGTTCTATCGGTTTAACCAATGATGTAGGGTTTATGATGATAAACCTCTCACATCCATTAGTTGTTTCGTCCATACATATGGCCTCTGCTGGGGCCACGCCTTTCTTCTCCTCCATCCACCTTGAAAGATAGACACATCATATCAGGGAATGGATAACACCGGTTGGTCGCGATTAGAAGACCTGATATGATCTACAAATATTTCAGGAAGACATATCCTCGGTATTGCTAAGACATGAGCATGTTATGAGTGTGAGACATGGAGAGCGCCTTGTCAATCATGCCAACATCAATGATGTTCTCACCATATAACTTCAACTCAGAGGTAATGTTGAAAACGAGCTGAATTGTAGTTGCTAACCGACTTAAAATTTCTTATTGATGATGGAGAAGATTTGTAGTGAGATTTAGGAGGACCAACTTCTGGTTATCAAGCATATCTTTGATGTTCCTCCACACGTCGAGAAAATCCTTAATGGTAAGGTATTCCCTTCTTAGGTCTTTCGGGATATGGCGGAGGAGAAAGATCACGATTTTAACATTTGATGGAGCGAAGTCTTGTTCCTATCATGGATTATCCCCTTTAAGCTATTTGCCATTTTAGCTCATTGAGGATTTGGTAGAGGAGGAGGATCATGACTTTGGTATTCACTTGAAATAAAGTTTCGTTCCTATCAAGGATTGTCTATCCTAGGCTATTTGTTGCCAAAATGAAATTTTGACATTTAGATTCCAGGGGACGTAGTTACGACCGAAGATGTCGAGTGCGATTTGTAGTATGGAAAATTTTGACATTGTATCTTATAATGAATAAAACCGGAGATGTCTGAGAAGATATTTAAGAATTCATGTAATTTGTTTTCTTAAAATACTAAAACAAAATTTCCATTGCTAATTTATTTTCATGAATTATCATACAATTGTCGAAAACAAGATCTGTTTAACTTTATTTTCTATAAAAAAAGATATGCATTTAACTTTATATTTATAATACATATATAACATCATGGGCCATTCAATCAAACTGCTATCAATTAGTTAGGCCATAAAATGGGTTTTTAACAATTTCAAACAGTGGGCTTGGTCCAACGATTACGGCAATTTAGGTGTAAATTTAATATATGGGAATGTTAAAAGGACTTTAAATTGATTTTGACTCTTCTGTTGACCAGGTTTACCACATTCCCTAAATAATTTAGACTCCTAAATCTCATCTGCAACAGAATGATATCGCAAAATACTGGATTGTTTCTCCACGTTGCCGCACAAAACGCCCAACACCATCGAGGATGAAATTAGGTTTTCGTAAGGGCCATCGCGAGACACACAGCCGCCATGTGACGGGGCTTGCAGTTGTGTAACTAAAACGAAGATGAAACACAAGCTCTGCATGTGATCAAGACAAGAAAGAGGAATCGTGGTGATATCAATGGTGTAAGCCGGTGAGGACTCAAATAGGTAGATCGCAAACTCAACCAAGGGATCGTTTGGAACAAGAGGTAAATAGGATCAATTGACAGCTCGATGGTGGTAGAGAAAAATATTGTCGTCAAGGTTGGATAGAACTAATGGTTCTAAACGATGGAGCAAGAGAATCTAGAGAGATTTGTTTCTTTCTTCTTATTTTATGGGTCACAAACGGGATTCTTTTCGATTTTCTATATTAATTGTTTTCGTTTTGATAAACATAACATTAGTTTCCAGAAAAGAAAAATTAACCCAAGGCTCACCAAATCAATATGCAAATAACCTAACTATAGGATGATGTTTGTATTGCATATATATCAACTACAGAGAGTTCAATTTGTTACCTGAGTCCAGAAAATAGTAGATCGGAGAAAACGTACTGTGATTTGGCTCGAGATGGCAGCTTCAGCAGCGGCAAAAATGTTAGCGGCTGGATTAATTTGATTTGCATCGTCTTACAGGTGGAGCTCCAAAGTAAGCGAAATTAGCACTTGACGTCTGGTGTGATTTCTGGTGGGTGAGATCATGTTGAGAAATTTGGATGAGAAAAAAAAACGGAAGGGAATTAGGGTTTTGCAGGTGAGCACGAGATAACGTGATGAAAATAAGAGATAAACTAAGAGAGGGAAACGGGTTTCATTCATTCATCAGATATTCTATCCATACAATACATTATATAGAGATACAATAGGAAAATCCTAAAGCCCATACATATTGGGCTGAGTCTAAAATAGTCTGATATTATAAGAAACAAGAAATTTTGTTATGATATAACTATAATTACCACAAGATTAGTATTATAACTTAAGAGATTTAAAGAGGATTATAAGAATAAGAAGTATAAAGATGCATAACTTTATAAAAGTGTATACATGAGGTGCACTTTCTCATTCACTTTAAGGTGGTATTTATACTACAAAAAAGTTAACCACATGGTAGACAAGTAAACAAGATAAACTATTTGAAGTACAAATAGGCATGAAGCTAGGTTGAAAAATGTGTTCATCCATTTTCAATATTATTTCATAACACTCCCCCTTTGATGACACTTTTCAAAAAAAAAAACTTTGGAGTCTAATTTTGAAGTACAGGCTCATTAAAAACCTTGCTAAACCAGTGGGAAAAAAACTTTAGCTAAGGAAAAAAGAGTGAAGTGTATAGCTCCCCATTAAGTTGTCATCTGTTAGTCATTATATAGTCCGTACATGTCGCATTCCAGTATCATGAACGTGTTTCCTGAAAATTGCATCAACTGAATTGTTGCTAGATTGGACATATCTAATTTCAACCTGATTCTCTTTAATAAGGTCCTGAGTGTATGAAAAGAATCTTGGTAGTATATATTTTGTTTTATCACTTTTGATATACCCTTCTTTCATTTGCGAGACACAAGCCGTATTATCTTCATAGATTGGAGTTGTACTTTTACCTTTCTCTAATCCACAAGAAGTCATTATGAGTTGTGTCATAGATCTCAGCCATACACATTCTCTGGAAGCTGCATGTAGTGCAATAACTTCAGCATGATTTGAGGATGTTGCAACAAGTGTTTGTTTCTGAGAACGCCATGAAATTGCAGTTCTTCCATTCATAAATACGTATCCAGTTTGAGATCTCGCCTTATGAGGATCTGATAAATAACCTGCGTCTGCATAGCCAACCAAACCTTCTTTTGAATCATTAGCATAAAACAAGCCTAAATCAATAGTTCCTTGAAGGTATCAAAAAATATGTTTAATCCCATTCTATTGTCTTTTTGTAGGGGATGAACTAAATCTTGCTAACAAGTTAACTACAAAAGAAATGTTAGGTCTTGTAAAGTTAGTAAGATACATAAGGGCTCCAATTGCACTGAGGTATGGTACCTCTGGACCAAGAACTTCCTCACTATCTTCGCAAGGGCGAAATGAATCATTTTCGATAGGGGTGCAAACGAGCCGAGCTGCTCGCGAGCTACTCGAGATCGGCTCGTTAAAAAGCTCGAAACGAGCCGAGCTTAAACGAAGAATAAGCTTGTTTATTAAACGAGCCCGAGCCCGAGCTTCACTTATCGAGCTCGAGCCGGCTCGCGAGCCTTTTATTTATATAATGTTTTTAATATATTTAATATATATTTATAAAATAATAATAATAATTAGTTTATATAAAATTAAGATAAATATAATTAAATAATATGTATTATGTTATATATAAAAACTATAATAAAATTTATATAAAAATAATTATAAATATATATAAATTAATTAATATATAATAAACGAGCCGAGCCCGAGCCGAGCTCGAGCTTGTAAAGCTACCAACGAGCCGAGCCCGAGCTTCAAAATTAGAGCTCGAATCGAGCCGAGCTCGAGCTCGAGCTCACAGTAAGTTAAACGAGCCGAGCTCGAGCCTAGTCAAGCTCGGGCTCGGCTCGTTTGCACCCCTAATTTTCGACATTGAGTGATCTAACAACCATTGGGGTGCTTAAAGGATTTGCCTTATCCATATTGAAACGTTTTAAGAGCTTTTCAGTATAATTTGATTGATGCACAAGTATTCCATTATTCGTATGCTCAATTTGTAAACCAAGACAGTATTTGGTTTTCCCAAGATCTTTCATTTCAAATTCTTTCTTTAAAAGGGTAATCACTTCATGGATTTCTTTATGTGTTCCAATTATATTTAGATCATCAACATATACAGCTATGATCACGCATCCTGATGTGGTCTTCTTAATAAAGATGCACGGACAAATAAGATTATTTGTATAACCTTTACTTATCACTCAAACTATCCACATCCTTCCAGATTGTTTCAATCCATACAAAGATCTTTGTAATTTGATTGAATACATTTGTTTAGGTTTGGAACTTAACGCTTAAGGGATTTTAAATCCTTCAGGAATTTTCATATAGATGTCATTATCAAGTGAGACATACAAGTAAGCTGTAACGACATCCATAAGACACATTTCTAAATTTTTAAAGACTGCTAAGCTGATTAAAGGTAATTGCGTCCATAACGGGAGAATATGTTTCCTCATAGTCAATACCTGGCCTTTGGAAAAAACCTTGAGCTACGAGTCTAGCTTTATATCTTGTAACTTTATTTTTCTCATTCCGTTTTCGCACAAAAATGCATTTATATCCTACATGCTTTACGGCCTTAGATGTAATAACAATAGGTCCAAAAACCTTCCGTTTATTAAGAGAATTTAATTCAACTTGCATACCATCTTTCCATTTATCCCAGTCATGTCGATTTTGACAGTCATTGACAGATTTTGGTTCAGGAATGTCATCTTTGCTCATAATTTCACTTGCCACAGAATAATAAAATATCTCATCAATATATGTGTATGACCATAGTTGATTGACATCTCTTTGTTGGTATCATTCACTTCTTCCTCAGAAAGGGTTTTGATATTTAGTGATTCATTAGAATCACTTTCCTTATGGTTAATTTCCTTTTCAGGTCCTTTTCTTTTTCGAGGATTTTTATCCTTTGAACCAATTGGTCTTCCACGTTTCAAACGCTTATGAGATTCATGAGTTATGTTATCATCTATTTGTTTATTTGGAATCTCAACTCGAGCTGCATTAGCAGCTAGTATATGAGATTTAGTTACCCTATTTGTATAAGTAAATGCATTATGTAATTGATTTGCAATTTCTTGTAGATGCATTATCTTTTGAACCTTTGTCTCACATTGTTTTGTCCTTGGATCAAGATATAACAATGAAGGTTCACACCATGAGACATCCTTTTCTTGAATTTTCTTTTCTCCCCCTAATGCCGGGAAAATTGTCTCATTAAAGTGGCAATCAGCAAAACATGATATAAAGACATCACCTGTTAATGGTTCAAGATATCTTATGATCGAAGCTGTTTCATATCCAACATATATCCCCAACCTTCTTTGAGGACCCATTTTGGTGCATTGTGGTGGTGCAATAGGAACATACACTGCACATCCAAAAGTTCTAAGGTGGGAAATGTTTTGCTCTTGGTCAGACACAAGTTGTAGAGGAGAATATTTGTGATTTGCACTTGGTCTCATACGAATCAATGATCCAGCATGTAAAATTGCATGGCCCCAAATGGACACAGGAAGTTTTGTTTTGAATATTAATGGTCTAGTTATTAGCGGGAGACGTTTAATTAGTGATTCAGTTAAACCATTTTGTGTATGTACATGAGCAACTGGGTGTTCAACAACAATTCCAATAGACATACAATAATCATTAAAAGCATGTGATGTAAATTCACCAGCATTATCGAGTCTCACTCTTTTAACAATATAGTCAGGAAAATGTGCTCGTAATTTAATAATTTGAGCAAGGAATTTAACAAAAGCTACATTACGAGTTGATAATAAAGAGACGTGAGACCATCTGCTCGATGCGTCTATTAAGACCATGAAGTATCTAAATGGCCCACATGGTGGATGAATTGGTCCACATATATCACCTTGAATTCTTTCAAGAAACATAGGTGATTCTTTTTCAACTTTTATTGGCGAAGGCCTCGTAGTCAGTTTTCCAAGTGAGCAAGATGTGCATTGATGTATTTTATCTGTTTGGGAGATCTTTTGATCTTTCAATGGATGCCCATGTATATTTTCAATTATCCTTTTCATTATTGTAGACCCTGGGTGGCCTAATCTGTCATACCATAAGTTGAATATACCATGATCACAATATTTTTCTTTAATTGTCATATGCGCTTGAGGCGCATTAATATGTGTATAATGTAAACCAGAATGGAGCATTGACAGTTTTTCCAAGATGTGATCTTCATTCATGATATGCAAATATTTTTCATTATCAACAGTCCTTGACTGTGTATTATATCCATTATGATATATGTTTTTGAAACTCAACAAAATTCTCGTTGATTTTGGGGAAAATAAAACATTCTCTATTAAAAGCTTCATACCATTTGGTAATACTAAATTAGCTTTTTCCACTCCTTCTATTAAGTCTGTAGGACCTGATATTGTATCAATAGTTCCCTTTGTTGGTTTCAATTCACAAAAGTATCTCTTCGACTTAAGAATAGTGTGTGTGGCACCACTATCCACTATCCACTATACACATATCTCCATCCTTTGATTGATTTCGTGCTCCATTGATATTCATTTTAATCTTCAAATATGAAGAAAAGAAATTAGGGAGAAAAATAATAAATGTGTAAAATAGATATTATGAAATTTCCAAGAAGATCTATTTATTATGGTGAATATATTGCATGAAAGATTAAGCATAGTTTGGGAAAATACTTAATATATTACATGAAATGGAAACTAATTAAACATAGTTAGGAAAATACATAATATATTACATGAAAAAGGAAACTAATTAAACATAGTCAAACATAATTAGGAAAATACATAATTATCACATATAATTATTAAGATCCAGCAACATTTCTTTCTTAGTCCCTAGTCACCGATAAAGTCTGAGTTATTAAGCTCAGTGTTGGTATTGTTAAAATTATCCACATGGTTCATTTCTTTCTCCTTTCCTTTAAGGGACGCTTGGTATAGTTTACACAGATGTGAAGGTGTGCGACAAGCCTTTGACAAGTGGTTTGAATTTTCACATCTAAAACATGAACTTCCATGATTTTGAGACGTGCCAGTTTCATTTTTAAATTTATTTTGTTGGTTGGGATTGCTATTTTGTGGAGTGTGGTAATTGTTGGCTCTTTGGCTATGACCACGACCATAATAATTACCTCGATTATAATTGTTGTTCCATTTGAAGGAATGGTTGCGACCATTATTATGGGTTTTATCTAAATGGCTACGTCCACGACCTCGTCCCCATTTACGTTCAGAATTTTTAATATCGTTATTGTTAACAACATTAGCTTCTGGAAATGCTAGTGATCCCGTTAGACGAGCTTCATGATTTTTCATTACTAGCTCATTGTTTTTTTTCTGCTACAAGGATTATAAGATTAAGAATAAAATTTAGTTGGAGAAAGAAAAAGGGTAATTGAGACATGAAATTATAAGACATAAGGAGAAAAGAATTTAGATCAGAATCTTTTAAACTTTTGCAATCGATATTGTTGTTGCAAGTTTATATTCGATGCATGGAATGTGGAGAAAGTTTTCTCCAACATATCTTCCTTCGTATCCTTTTGCCCACAAAATCGGAGTGTTTAGCATATTCTAAATAAAGTAGATGTGTACTCGTTTACTTTTTTAAAATCTTGGAACTGAGATTGTTCCATTCATTTCTAGCAGTAGGAAGCAAAACTTCCCTTTGATGATCAAATCAGCTTTGTAAATCTTTCCACAACATGTATGGGTCATCACAATTTGAGTATTCAAATTGTAGCATTTTGTCAATATGTTTGTGGAGGAAGACATCAGCTTTCGCTTTGTCTTGCTCTAAAAATTCATTTCCTTCTTGTATTGTTTCTAGAACTCCCATTGATTTTAGGTGCCTTTTGACGTGTGCAGTCCATGGCATATAATTTTATCCGGTGATTTCAAGAGCAGGAAATTCAATTTTTACAATGTTTGACATTTTGTTGCTAAACATAATAAAGCAAATAATAAGGTAAATATTAGAATCTATATACATCAATAAACATAGAGATACAATAGAGTGGTAGAGCTATAAACAAATATATGAATAAAAAAAGTTTAAATTATTCAGGTGGGACTTCAGCAAGTGGGATAATAAGTAAGATGAGCATTACAGTGGCAACAACAAAACTGGGTGAATCATCTTCGAAAATTGACTTGGATAAATTTGAGAAAATTAGATAATCTGTTTATTGTAAGAGAAAAGAAATGGTCAATTTATAGTAAAAAATTATATCCGTTTACAAACGGTTATATTACTGTTGTGTGTGTTTGAAAATAACTTTTGTAAAAGAAAGAAAAAGGGTAATTGAGACATGAAATTATAAGACGTAAGAATAAAATTTAGTATGCACAAAATTAAGAAAAAATAAAAATGTTAGTATGCATAAATAAACGTTAGTATAAGAATAAAATGTTAGTATGAATAAATAAACGTTAGTAATCATAATTAAAAGTTAGTTGACATAAAAATAAAAGTTAGATGCATAAATAAATGTTAGATTGACATAGAAATAAAATATTAGTTGCATAAATAAAAGTTAGTATGCATAAATAAAAAGTTAGATGGTTAGTAGTCCCATTAGTTATCAAATGTCCATAATAAGATGTTCTATATACTCATTTCATTTATCATAATACTTGTCTTCTCAATGTATATTATGGATTCTTATTAATGAAGTGCTTACCTTACTTATGATGGATGTCTTTGTGCTTTATGATCTTCTTGATTAAGATATAAGAACTTTCATGCTGATAACGTGTTATGATATAACTATAATTACCACAAGATTAGTGTTATAACTTAAGAGATTTAAAGATGATTATAAGAATAAGAAGTAGAAGGATGCATGACTTTATAAAAGTGTATACATGAGGTGCATTTTCTCATTCACTTTGAGGTGGTATTTATAATACAAAAAAGTTAACCACATGGTAGACAAGTAAACAAGATAAATTATTTGGAGTACAAATAGACATAAAGCTAGATTGAAAAATGTGTTCATCCATTTCCAATATTATTTCATAACAAATTTAAAATAAATGTTGTTTTAGTTAGACGATAGTCTTCTCATCAAGGACCCCAGTTTGTATGCAATACCAACTTTTACATAGTAGGTGATGTCAATAGGTAATAATACTAGAAGGGTTTGAATGCAATATTGTATACCGGTGAAAATAACTTTGGTCAAAAAAAGAATAAAAATATATAAACGACAATTTTCAGTTAGACGATAGTCTTCTCATCAAGGAACCCAGTTTCCCTCCCCTTTGTCCTCTTTCACTTTCTCTCTAATCTAGTAATCTGTTAATCTCATAATGGCGATTACTGTTGTTTGAATGCACACATTATTCACCATATCTGCTCTAAACATGTATCTCCATCTCTGTGTATCTAATTTGAGTGTTTTTAATCGAACTCGATTTGTGTTTTCATGTTGTTTGATTATTTTCCAGAAAATGGAGGCGTTGAAGAAGGCTTATGCGGAGATCATACTGAATACAGCGAAAGAGGCAGCTGCTCGAGCATTGGAGTCGGAGCGTAAAGCTCTTCGTTTTCATCACGATCTGTGTAACACCAAAGACGAAGCGATTCGGATGCTTCTTCGTTTCAAACAAATGATCGATATCAAGGTATTGATTTATATACCTTAGGTTAGATTTCGTAGCTTCAGATGTCTAATTTATTGTTTGTGATTTATCCTTCCAATTTTCTCGTGACCATGAACTGAATGATTTTTACTAAATGATAACTTTAATATTGAGGCTGTAATTGAATCTCTTGTGTTTGTTTAATATTGTGAAAGAACATATCTACAACTTGCAAACAGTTGTTGCTTACCAAAATTTGGTGACACATGAGTAGATTTGGTCATCCGGATAAAAACGGTACTCCGGAGTAAACCAAGAATAGTTAATTTCCAAACGGTTTTTAAATTTGAAAAATAACTGCTTGATAGCAGTTACTGATCCCCTAAATACAAATACGTTGTTTTGGTCATATATCTGGTTCATACGAAAATCATCTGATTTTCATACTCTTGTTCCGGAGTTTTCTCTGCGTTTTATCCGATTGAGAAATTTGAGAGAAGCATCGAATTGTTTCAATCTGAAAGTGTTCTACACGACTCACAGAGAATCCGGAATTTTCACACTCGAACACTACATAATACTCTTATGGATTATCACACAACTCTTCTTTATCTTGTTGGACCAAACTTGTTTCTTAGATGAAAATATCTTATCTTGCATTAGGTAGCTCAAACTTACTTTTTATGAACAGATAGTGTCTTTTTAATATTCTAACATGTTACTCTTTGTTTATTTTTATATCTGCTATAACAATGCAAAATATATGAACTTATATTACTGACACAAAACTGTCTGAACTTTCCCTGATTCAGACAACTGAAGCAGAAACAAGAGACTTGAATCAGCAAAAAAGAATCGAAGACCTGGATGCGCAGCTTAATGAAACAGAAGGAGTGATAGTTGATCTTAGAGCAGAAGTAAGGAACGCACATGAACGATTAGAGGAAATGAAGAACAGTCACATGTTACAGTCAAATGGACCATCTGAAAACAAACACATGATTCAGGAAAATACAGATGCCACTGAACACTTCAGATGCTATTCTCAATGCAGTAAAAATTACAATCCAGCAAAAGAGATTACTGTCACACCCCGGCCGGCGGCGGATTAAACGCCGGGGCTGACGCGGTTGTTCATAAGCACATGATCATCTATTATTAAATGACAATATTTATTCATCAACTTAAAATCATCCGTTACATAGGGAATGGAAAATGAAACGTTCAAAACATAACATAATTTAAATTTAACTAGGTCCAAGTCCTAGATGAGCAGGTAGGGTCCTCAAATGGGTGCACCTGAAACATGCGAGTAAATGTCAACTACAAGTAGTTGGTGAGTAACATAGGTTTTGACACTAACAAAAGTTTAGTAAAAATGATTTGAAATTCAATATTGTTCAAAGCGTAACTATGGCATAAATGTGAAAACATACAAAGTTCCAAGCGTACAATTCAATCCGTAGTAAATGGAAAACTGGTAAGTACAATCCCACTGATTGTGTTTTGGAAAAATAGTAATATGGTACACACAAAACCCGCCAAGGTTCGTGTTAACTGGAATCGGATTCCCCTATAAATGATCATGTTAGGTATAAATGATCATGTTAGGTACTACCTTAGGCCTGGGTAGCAGGTTAATGAATGTACTAGCATGAACACATGTAATGGTCATCAAGTAGTTTAAGACATAAAGCACTTAGTAAATAGCATGAGAACATTGGTATTGAATTTGGTAAGCATGGTAAGTAAACATGTTCCACCCCGAGTATTTGTAAACAATAGTAAAAAGAAAGGGGGCTATGAACTCACATGTATTGAAGCTAGAGTTGGTATGAATAGGTCTCGTGAAGATTTCTCACAATGAACCTACATAGATAATGATACTCTACATTTAATGTGTGTCTAAATGGAATTGAGGAAATATTGGGACTTTAGGGTTTCATGGGACTTGGGTATGGAACTTGCATGAGTTTGAAGAATAATATGTATTTGTAAGGATATGTTAATATTAATTAGAAACCTTAATACATGGTTTTTGTAAGGATAACATGTTTGAATTTATATAGTTATTCCAAAATAATTAAACAAATGGATTATGAAATAGATAAAGGTTTATATTATTCTAAGAACAATAAATTTTGGATTGGGTAGCTAGTACGTTTAGGTTTTTGTATAAAAGTTAAAAATAATTAATAAATGGATTTATAAGGGTTCAAATAAATGCTGTATGTAAATAAAATAATTATTTAATTTATTACAATACCTTCTTTTACTAGAATGGTAAGTAGAAGATATTAAATAGGTATCAATGTAGATAATCTTTAAATAAACTTGCATATTTATTTATCTAAAAATAATTATTTAAGTTTATTTCTATGAATTTAGGATGTTATAAATAATTATTCCTAATTAAAATAACTATTTATGAGTTTTTGAGAATTTGGTTAATAATGGTTTAAATAAGCATTTAAAATAAACATTGTTATTTTATGAATAAAACAATAGGTTTATTTTAATAAATCTTTTATATTGTTTATTTAGAGATTTATAAAATTTATAACTTATTTTTAATAAATAAAAATGGCTAAAACACCATTTCATATTTTTTTTTGATTTTATAACAGTTTTTAATTACTTTTATGAGGTTTAAAGAGTTTAAATCAGAATTTAGAATATAAAGGTTTATGTTAAAATCATTAAAAAGAAAAACATGAATCAAAATGGGGCGGTCGAGACTCGAACCCGCGCCTGCGCCCGAGTCACCAGAAGCACACACTTAACCATCAGACCAGGGCACGAAGCCATGTTTGGTATGGTTTCGCTTTGGATATAACCAGTGAGTCTGGGTACTCCCGTCGTCCCCAAAGGCACCCGAAACCCTAGCCCCCCCGATTCGCCCGTTCAGGCTATTGTTCGAGCCTGATTTCATGGGGCTTTCGTTCCCCTTGTTCGTACAAACCCAATGATCCCAAGAATACCTGAAACGAATACGTAGATCGTGAGATTGAGGAGCCGGAGCAGGTCCGTGTTCGTTGGCCAAGAATGGAGATTTAGGGGTGATTCGAGACGCGTTTAGGAGTATGGCAAGCTTGTAATGGGTGTCGCCTATGATCTGGGTCAGTTATTTATAGGTAATTCGGGTAGGAATCAATCGATCGATTGCACGAGTTCTTTAATGGTTTTCGGTTACGATTTGAACCATCCATTGCTCGTAAAAGATCGATTAAATCGGAAAGGTGGATCGATTGGATACCCCGCACGATTGGCCAGTTTCGGATTCGAGTGAGAACGTCCCTGTCACGAGTTCGCAGTTTGGGTTCAAGAACCGGTCGGAGGAAAGAGTCGAACCCACGATCGATTTGGAAGAAAAGGTTTCTCCTGGATTTTTCAGTGTAGTCCCTGAGGTTTCAGAGTTGGCAAAACAGACCCTCAGACTTTCAAAGTTTTATTATTTTATGTACAACTTGGATTTTAGTTTAAGTTAAGGTTTCAGAATTTACACTTCTGCCCCTAAACTTTCATAAAGCATAAATTTTTTTAAAGTCTATAATTTTTTATAAACTTAATTAAATTATTTTGTCATAATAATAATATTAAATGAAATAAGATTAATTTTAATTAAAACTATAAATCCAATCATTTATTTGAAGTAATTGTATAATTATGTTTATATAATTAAAATGGTTTTATAAATTCTTATTTATTTGAAAGTAAATACTAAATAATTAATGCCATCTTATAATTTAATCCTTTTTGTAAATTTATTATAAATATATGCATTAATATGTTCATGAAATAATTATATATATTTATTTAGTAAGATAATGATAAATATTCATATAATTGTTTTAAATAGAATCTATCATTTTGTAACAATGGTATTTATTGCATGCATGTGAACATTCATTAAGTAATTTATTGTAGACCTATCCATAAAATAAATAAATTACAATGTCGGAACAGTTCAAATAGAGACCGGAATTTCTTGGAGATTACAATTACAACATCAGGTCCGAATTTAGCTTCCATAACCGTTGGAAACAAAGAGACTGAGTTATATAGAAATGGATATTCTCACAGAATTCGAGCAATTGAGAGGAATCTGAATCAGAACATTAGAAGCCTTTTCCACTAACAGCAGGGTTTCCAAAGATCAAACTGTTAAAACTCAAAGACTTCCAAACAGTTTTAGATATGCACAATCAACCCACAAACTTTCTCGCTTTTATCATGAGAAGTTGAATCTCAAAGAGAAATCTAGCAAAAGTGATGCAAAACTTACAGAAAATAGTGCATGCACCCTCCGTAGAAGCATTAGAAAAAGGAAAGTTAGATATTGGGATGAAATATCTTCATTACTCAAGCCACGTGCTTCTCTTTCCCGTTGCAAGAAATACTCGATCAATGATACCAAATTGCTGAATGATTCAGTGGTTAAAAAACATGAAATTGCTGCTTGTGATACTGATAACAACAGGTGTCTGAAGTATACATTCAGCAGGAGGCATAAGAAGGTTTTATCGTCTAAATCTGATAACTGTTCTTCTCATGGAAAGAGCGTTTTAACTGGTCAAGTGAGTGAGAAACCAAGTTTTAACCACGATAGCGAGAAGCCTAATCTGATTGAAGATTCATCTGAATCTAGTGATAACCAAAACATGATTGATATTGCATGTCAGGTTAGTTTCTCCACCAAAATTAGTTCACACATAATTAAAAACATCCGTCCTTTAAACTTGAGTCGTATGTTTTAGAATCTATGATCAGACACACAATAATATCCATTGCTGCGAGTCTTATAATATCTAACTTGTTAATAAAAATTTTAAAAATTTATAATATAAGATCACTAATTACTGAAGAAAAAGAAGTTATAGTGAATTTGTAAATTTTGCATCTATTCAGATATGAGCGCAGGCTTCATGTTCATAGAGGGGGCCATCTAATTCTTAATTTATGCAGTTGATTTCATTGTCTGGAGAATGTAGTTGGTGAAGGCATTCAGTGCTTGAAAATGTCATATGCAAGCAATGAGAGAGTCCTGGAGGTGGATCATATTTAATTCATGCAACATGGATGCAGGTATTTATATTGAAGTATATGAGATTTTGAGTTCTTTTTTATGTTATATATTTATATGTAGTTGTATTTTATAATTTTTCTAATTTCATACTCGAACCTAAAGATATATAGATTACATATTTGTAATCATATCAATTAAGTCATTTTGGTCTAATTATATTTAAATTAACCAACTTAAATGATCAATTCGAGATACAAAATGACGTAATTGATATGATTACAAGTATGTAAAAAAATAGAAGTATCTTTAAATTATCTTGGTCTAATTATCTTTAAATACCTGCATCCATTGTTGCATTAATTGATCATTTAAGTTTGTTAATTTAACCAACATTTTATATATATAGTTCCTGTTGCCGGTAAAAAAAACTTACTTTTTTTTTCTTTTTTCATTTGTTATAATTGTAATTATATTTTAAATTAAAAAGATAAATTATATAGACAGTTAATTTAAATTAATCCCTCACACCACCCCACAAGAAGTTCCCCTAATACTCTCTAAAGTGTTGATAATTTTTTTGGAGCACAAAACATAGATAAGTAGTACAATGGTAAGCTCCCAAGCACCGGATTAACCAAGGTTAAACGACCCCAAAAGATAGGCAATTTGCCTTCCACGAGTTTAGTCTAGCCTTGACTGGTCGACAATAGGATTCCAGTTTTTAGCAAGATCCATATTTGCTCCGATCGGCATTCCAAGGAAAGTGAATGGTAATTATGCCGCCTCACAACGAAGAAGACTAGCCATATTCCGCACCTTTGAATACTCTATACCCACACCGTACACTTTACTTTTATGGTAATTGACTTTAAGGCCAGAAGCAACGATGAAGCACCAAAGAATCCTTGTTAAGTTGACCATATCCAAAGAATTCTAATCGCCAATGAACATTACATCATCGACATACATTATAAGGGAGAGGCACGGTGTCACACCCCAACCGACGGCGGAAACGTCGGGGCAGGATATGGAGATTGTTCATGAGCACATGGTTGTCTAATATTGTAATAGATTAAACATCATATTTCAATTCAAAATTTAAACCAAACAAGATTCAACGAGTACATGATATAGAAATACAAAACAAGTTCTTCTATTTAAAATTAAACTAGGTCCACATCTTATATGAAGCATGCTTTTGATCAATCTCAAACATTCGTACCTGAAACATGGTTAAAACAATGTCAACTAAAAAGTTGGTGACTATACATAAGTTTTGACTCTAAATGGTAGTATTGTGTTGTGTGCATACAATCCATACAAATCATGGTTAATAAGGCAAATATTGAGAGATACTATTGTGAAACCAAATTGTACAATCAAACCTTTGTAACTAGCATGCAAAAACCAAAATGTGTTGTCGGTAACAATCACCCTACCTGGGTGGGTTTGTCAGACTTAATAGATCTATCATTGTATACAGTCGACTCGTGTAGTTAATGATTGCACATGTAAATTGCACACAAAATGTAGTTTGCACACCTAGTACTCAAGCATAAGGCTCAAATTGCATACATGAATGTAGGGTGGAATTGTATTGTGTAAGTTGTAAACATTGTATAATTGAACTCATGTTCCACCCCAAAAATATAAATAATGTAAAAGAGACTATGTAAACTCACTTGTATAGATGGTGTAGATAGCACGAACAATAGGTAGCAAAAGTGATTTTTGAAAATCACAAATTTAACCTAGAGTGAGAATGTATGAATTTGAGTTAATAATGTGCACCGAGTCTAAGTCATGATCAAATGTTCATTGGTTTGATATGTGTGGATTTGTATAAGGGTTGTGTCATTTTATGTGACAGGATGTAAGTCATCAAAAATTTGATATGTAAATTGTAAGTTCAAAGTATATATAAAAAAATAATATTTGTCTTTAGGGTTTATATTTAATCAATTTAAATAAATAAATTCCTTTAGGGTTTAAATAAATCTATCTTATTTGTTCATTTATAATAATGTGTCAAAAAATATTGTAAATATATATTAGTATGTAAACAGTTTGTATAGGTTTTGACTAAAATAATTATATAAACTTTTTATTTAAAATTTTAGTTTTTAATCCGCTAGGAAGGATCAAATAATTGGTTTAAAATTTTCAAATTGATAATTTGGTTTATAAAACAATTTTCGTGCCTTGGGGTTTTATAAAATAATTTTTATAAAGAAATTTGGGTTTAAACAAAACATATTAAAATGATTTAAAAAAAAACAAAAACTGACCAGGGACACACGACCGTGCCAATGTAGGGCACGACTGTGCTTAGGCTCGGGACGCGACCGCGTCTCGTCAGGAGGCACAACCCTGCTTGGGGTAAAGGCACGACCGTGCTAAAGGATGAGCACGATCATGTCGGGTTTCCTCCAGAACACAATTTGACTAAATCCTGTATTATTAATGGTTGGATTCATGGGGCTTTCAAAGAATGGGTGTTTGCGAATCTAACCATGTACTTTAATTGAATTGAGGTCGTGTCTAGGGTGTAGTTCGATTAAAACTTATATGTCACGAACCCTAGATCTGATTCGAGTTCAAAACAGGGATGTAAGCCCCAATTAGTTTAGGGCTTTCGATCGGTGGGTAAAAACGAAGCTGAGGATGTGATCATTTACCTCTAACGATGTCGAATTGGTGGAGATCGACTAAACCGGTCTGCGTCTACGAATGGGTACTCTCCGGCGACTCCGGCTGCTTCTCCGATCGAATCGATGTGTGCAAAAGTTCCGTAGGGGTTCGTATAAGGTGCGCAGAGGGTTTGCTTTTGAGAATACTAGATCAAATGATCGGATTTGTTGATTATTGCGTTGGTTTTGACGGTTATGGTTTAAGGTCCATAATTGAGATTAATTCGGGTTAATTGGCAGCAATGAACGGTTAGAAACGGCCTAATGATGTCCGAAATAATCAACGTCGAGTTATGGCTGCGAATTCGAACGTTTTGAGGCGTTACGGATTGAGTTTGCGTTTTGACGGTGCACGAGGCGCGACCGTGCCTGGAATTAGGCACGACCGTGTCTGTGCTCTTATCGCGACCGTGCTCAAGCAACGGCGCGACCGTGTCTTTGAGTTTTTTGGTTAAATACATGAATAGTCCCTGTAGTTTTGTAGTCTTGATGTTGTTTTGAGTTTTGTCAGTTTTGGTCCTCGAAGTTTATGAGATAATGGAGGTTTATTTCATTTGTTATGGTAACAAGGTAAAAATGTGTATGTACTTATATCACCATGATAATACTCCATAGTTATTGCACTTGAGAATAATAAATGTTGTGACACAAGTTTTGAAATGTAAAAAATCAAATTGAAATTGTCATTTATTGCACCGCATAAGATAATATGAAAAAAACATGGATGTTACGCCCGGTCTATTATTAGGAAGATGTGCTCCTTTGAAAGCGTTATTCTCAATAGCTGAATGCACAATAACGTTAAGACCCTCCATCACAATAATGAAAAGGAATGGTGAGAGTAGGGCTAACAATTTTTGACACGGACATATTAACCCGACAAAGAGTTAAACATGTTTCGTGTCATAAATAGGTCGACACGATTAAAATCGTGTCTAAACAGGTCTTAACCTGTTTAGACTCGATTATACCTATTTATATATATATATATATATATATATATATATATATATATATATGGGAAGGATCATAAGAAAACTCATTGTTCATGAGAAAACCAAAAAACTATTTATTAAAGATAAAAAAAATAATAACTCAAAATATAAATCAAAAACTAAAAAACCGCTTCGGAGACCTTGTTCCTCACGTCGTCCTCTTTCAAAAAAAAAAAATCAACGCCCTACTTCATATGTTTAGTAGGGTTAGCTTTTGGGTTTAGTTTTTTGGGTTTAGTTTACCTTTTAGGTTAGGTTAGGTTTTTTTTTTTGGGGGGGGGGGCAGGGTGGGGGTGGGTGGGGTGGGTTTAGGTTTTTAGGTGGGGGTGGGGTGGGGGGTTTAGGTTTTTGGGTGGAGGTTAGGTTTTTGGGTGTACTACACATATGTAGCACCTTTAATGAGAAGTTTTTTTGCTTTCTCATGAAAATAAGTTTTCTAGTGAACTCACCCCTATATATGTGTGTGTATATATATATATATATATTAAATAAACATATTTATATTACTAAAACAATTGTTCTTGAAGGATATTATTGTTATGGATTTTAATTTTTGGTGATCTTTATTTTATCTTGTTATTTGTTAACCGTATTAAATGTTCTGGGTCGGGTCGTGTCGTGTCGGTCGGGCCATGTCATGTCGTGTCACTAAATATGTGATATAAATCGTGTCATGAACACGTTTATAAATAGGTGCGTGTTTGTGTTTGAAGAAAATGACATGGTTAGTTAATCGTGTTCTTTTCGTGTTTAGCACCCATGTTAATCGTGTCATGTCATGTCTGACCTGTTTAACACGTTTAGACCTGTTTTTCAGCCTTAGGTGAGAGAGGGTCACCTTGCTTCGCACCCTTTTTAAATTCAAATTCTTTAGTAGGTGACCCGCTCACTAGCACCAATGCTTTCCCCAAGGATTAGGGGTGTTGTTCGGGTTTCTTAATTGGGTTTGGGGTTATTGGGGTCGGGTTATTCAGGTTTGAGTAAACTCCGGTTTTAGTCCCTGTGGTTTGGGTCAATTTTCGCTTTTAGTCCAATAGTTTAAATTTCACTTTTTTAGTCACTGTGATTTCTTTTTTGTCTCAATTAAACCCAATCGTCTAACGCCGTTTGTTTTTTTCTGTTAATTTTTCTTAATTGACCATAAAACCCCTATGAGATAAAAAACAAAAATAAAATAAATTGCTCAGCCCCTTCCTAACCAGCACCACCTCCTTTCTTAATTGACCATCACCACCACCACTTGAAAACTATCGCTGTCACCACGGCTTGAAAGCCACCACCACCTTAAACTTACCGTCATCACCATCCATGACATGTTTCGGATATTCCCAAATTAGGGCTTTTAACCCCATACTCAACCTAGTTTGACAATAGAGCTTCTATCCATGACTGAATCAGATGGGGAAGAAGTTTCAAAAAAATCAGATGGGATATTCCTCTCTCTTTCACCTTCAAAAAATCAAATGGGGAAGAAGCTTCAAAAGAATCAGATGGGGAAGAAACACCACCTCCTTCCCCAAAATCTGTGTTTTAGATGAAGGATGAGTAAGAGAGCGAGATTTGGAGGCGACGGTGGTTGGAGACAACTAGACTCCACGTCGGCACCACCACCACCATCAAGGGCGGATCTAGGTAGAAGCTAGGGGTAACACCCGCTACCCCTCAACTTTTAAGTGCAGTGAAATTTTTTTTTTACGGTTTTATGTATCTGGTTACCCCTTACGCTACCACTGAGAAAAAAATTACGTTACCTCTCAATTTTTTTTAAAAGCTCAACACTTCATAAAAAGTCCAAAATTTTATAAAAAACGTAATAATTTATAAAAAAATCACTTCATAAAAAGTCCAAAATTTTATAAAAACCTAATACTTTATAAAAAAATCCCCACATTTTATTAAAAGTTTTGAGATATTGGGTTTTAATAAAACATTTGGGCTATAGCTAGCCCAAATGTTTTATTAAAACCCAATATATCAAAGTATCAATCCTCAAACCCAACTTACCCAATCGGTTGGCCAAGAAGAAAGACAGAGACCGACCACTCGACCAGTCGCTCGACCTGAGCTGAGACCACCGCCCGGCGTCGCTTCCGCCAAATCCCAGTCCTCCGCCTCTGCATTCGCATGTTACCGAAAAAAAAAATTTGTTTACATGAAAGTACGGTCAAATTTTTTTTTTGTTTCAATTACATAAAACAACGGTAATTTTTTTTTGTTTCATTTACATGAAAGTACGGTAAATTTTTTTTTGGTTTCATTTACATTAAAATACGGACAAAATTTTTGTTTCGCTACCCCTGAACTTTTTTTTAGATCCGCCACTGACCACCATAACCGCCCCACAACGACCACTCGCTCGTAACACCACCACAGCTGCCCCACTCTTCAATTTATCTCCCCTAACAAGATCGTCCCCCTCAATTTTCAGCCACACCAAATCGTTGCCACCATTTTCAACGCCATGCCAAATCGCTCCCACCATCTTCACAACCACTACCAAGATGTTCGCCATCATCAATCGTCCCCCTCGCCATCTTCGATTTTGAGGAAAACCTGGAGCAATAAACCCTAGCCGTCGCAGACCAGAACCACCACCAGTCTCTTTCTTAATCATATTGGGTGAGAGTTTGGTGAGTAGTGAGGGTTTTGTTATAAATTCTTTGTTAATAATAAAAATGGTGGGGGTATAGAGAAGGGTACTATCTTCTTTTTACATAAAATCTAACAGAAAATCTGGATGATGTTAGTGGATTGGTTAAAACTGATACAAATGGTGAAACTATTGGATGTAAATCGTGATTTTTAAACTATTGGACTAAAAGCGAGAATTGACCCAAACCATAGGGACTAAAACCGGAGTTTACTCTTCAGGTTTTTTGATATAGGAATCTGTAACATCCTGAAATTTACATCAAAACACGAAAAACGGGTAACGGGATGAATAAATAGAAGATTTAATAAACGAATAACGGGCTTGAGAGAAAGCGGGCCTTGGGCCGGGCTTAAGAAACACATGGGAGAAGAGTAGGGTAAAGCCCTACTCACCTCTCCACCATCTCATTCATCATCTTCCCATTTGAGATATAGAGAGAGAAAGCTTGAAGATCACCGTTGTTGGCGTTCATCTTGTACCTCAAATCGTTGCTGGACATTGCTGAAGGTTGGAGAAGGAAGAATCAAGCATCAACAAGTATCAAACGACCTCAGATATGAGTTTTCTGTTTTGAAATGGGTTTTAGGGTTTTCAAGATAAAGATCGGATTTTTACGTGTAATAAGGGAAATAGAGTATAGATCTAGTTTCATGGAAGCTAGATCGAAGTTTTGGACGTAAAAGATTTGAGTTTTGGATCAAAAAACAACCTGTTTGAAGGTGGTGTTCTTGAGCCGACACTCAAGAGTCAGCGAGGAAAAAGAAGAAGTGAGAGCCGACTCTCAGAGAGTCGACCCTCCTAACACAAGTCCTGAACGTAAGTTTAGGCGACACTCAAGTGTCACAACCGATACTCCCGACTGACTCTCAAGAGTCGCTAGCAACTGTCTCGGCCGACACTCAAGTGTTTCGGGAGATGTTCGTGGCCGACTCTTCTCAAGAGTCACCGGCGACTGTCTCAGCCAACTCTTGAGTGTCGCTAGTAGTAGTTTTGGCCGACTTTCGTATAGAAATGAATCAATGATAGAAACCGCTTCTTGACTTATGTACAGATCGGTTTACGAGTTAGCAATAGAAAGGACGTTAGATACAAGTTGAATACCATAGTCAGGTGAGTTCTTATTGCCCTTTTTCCCTAACGGTTTTGGGCTGGCATGCATACTGTTAAAGATATAGTTTTGAAAGTTAAAGTATATTTTTATAAGGATTATATGTTTTTATAAAAATGAAAGTGAAAGTGTTAAAGAGTAAAGTACTATCTTTAAAACATGTTTTAAAGGAAGTAAAGAGCTAAAGTAAAGAAAGTTAAAGGATATGTATCTCGGTACAGCTTGACAGTGACAGTGACAAATGTCATGTTAAATGCTTATGTGTTAATATGTGTTATTTGTCTATGTGATTGCATTCTATTTCGTGTAGTAGTGTAATTGCATTGCATAGTAGAAAGTCCTGCAGACATGCTAAAGTAGAAGTCTCACCCCGAGGTGTGAGCAATGCTAAAGGAGTCTTACCCTGAGGTGTAAGCAATGCTAAAGGAGTCTTACACTTAGGTGTAAGCGAGAAAGTCCTACCCTGGGGTGTAGGCAATGCTAAAGAAGTCCTACACTTAGGTGTAAGCGAGAAAGTCCCACCCTAAGGTGTGGGAAATGCTAAAGGAGTCTTGCACTGAAGTGCAAGCGAGAAAGAAAGTCCCACCCTGAGGTGTAAGCGAGAAAGGGATCTGGTCCTCGGCACATGATCCATATGTGATAGTTAAAGTCACTTGTCCTGTACAAGTGAAATGATAGTCAGACAGAGTACAGGAGGACACCCTAGTGGGTTTCCTCGAAGCTAAAGTTTTAATAAAAGACAGTAACGTCACAATTTTATAATTGTAACGTTGTAAAAGTTTTAAAATAAAGTTAAAGTGCTTTAAAGATGGAGAAAGAAAAGCTTATTTTATTTTTATAAAACTAAGCTACAAAAAGAAAGTTTTACAGTTTAAAGTAAAAGATAGAACTCACCGACGTTAGCTGACTTTTAGTATACATGACAGGTGGTTAAAGTAAAGCAAAGACAAAGTAGAGGAGCCTTGAGGACTTGATAGCATGGACATCGGGTTGCTGAGTTGAAGACTAACATTTCCATCATAGGCGTACCTATGTATTGAGAATGGGGTGCAGCTGCCCTCCATGAAAAAAACATTTTGTGTTATATACACGTTAATATCCCGATCGCCCCCCATAAAATTTTGTAATCTCCCCCCATGAAAAGTTTTTAGTGTTATATACGCGTTATATATCGCTATTCAACCGACCCAAAAAATTTCGACCCCCGTTAAAAAAACTTCTGTGTCCGCCATTGATTTCTATTCCCGATAGTTTATGAATGAACAATGTTTACGTGTTGTTTATGAATTTGAATCTTTGAAACAAGACTTCCGCTGTAATAGATTCTGAATTCATGTTTTAAGAACTATGTTATTATGTTTTGTGCCAACTATGAGACGTACCCGGTTCGGGACGTTTCAGAATCCAACCCATTTACCTACCCAAATAAGATTCAGATTAATCGATTTTGGGTTATTCGGGTTTATTCAGGTCGGGTTAATCGGTATTCGGGTTCCTAAGTACATGTAAGGCCCTTTCTCGGGAGATCTCAATCGTTGGATTTACTCATAAACATAGTCATTGAATACTGAACTTTAATTAAAACATTCAAACACAGCGGAAGCATTCATCATTCAATTACATAGGCAGCGAAAGTCTTAACATTAATCATAAAACACTGTCTTAACATAACTGCAATTAACACGATGTCAGTCTTGAGCCGGGTAACCTTCAAGCCTTTGCTCGTCCTTTCCTCCTGTTACCTAAAATGCATACTAAAAGTCAGCTAACACTGGTGAGTTCTAGTTTATAGCCAATAGGTATAACGTTGGTCATTCATTTGTACTATTGGTGTGTATATATATATATACGTCTTTGTTTTCTTTGAACATACATTGACTATACACAAAATATATGCATATGCATACATTGAACATTCATTTGTTATACACATAAAGGTGATCAGCCCGCCATTGATTGCGTAAGTCACAAAGACAGACACCCCGTTCTACCGTTGTAGGTCGTAATTGATACCGTGTCTACCGAAGTAGTCCGTCCTTCATACAGTGTCTACCGTTGTAGTCCGTCCTTTCGCCAATCTGCCCTAAGCATCCGTTTCCCATGCGAACTATTAATTATGCAACCGTTCTACTTATTATTGCAATCGTCCAACACGAATGTGACCGTCCGTCATTGCCATTTAAACGGCCTAGTTGATGAAGGTCAGTATATGTCCCGACTGCAAAATAGTCATGTGTTCGTCCATCTACCGAAGTAGCCTTTATTATCGAAACGTCCATAATGTTTTTCATACTTTCATAACATGTAATACATATAAGTATAATGCAAGATTTCATTCATTTACATTATGTCATTCATTCATTTCATTCTTTGTATACATACGTTTCATTCTTTGTTCATTATTCATTTTCATATATCCTGTAGGATCACATTGGCATTCGTATACATACATACATATATATATATATCACGTATAATCATATTGGCATTCATAACATTCATTCATTTAGTGTATACACTTCAGCCCCAAAACATTTGAAAAGATTTGCACGTAACATATAGGGGGCACATAGAACTCACCTGATGAGCAGTTCCCGAAGGATACTTAGGAGCTCCGAGTTAGGTGGGTGTTAACAGATCTGTCAAGGGTCACGAATGAAACAAGGTTATAACCTACATGTTTCATCTGAAATCTATCTGTCTGAAATCTACTCTTTCTCGGTCGAAATCTTTCTCGACCGAAAACTATTTAGTTAGAAATATCTTTTACTAGGTAATCTTTTCGTTCGAAATATTTGGTCCGAGAAATTTTTCGTTTGAGAACATCTGTTCGAAATCGTGCCGTCCGAAAATAGTTTTATGACGAAAATAGTTTTCGGACCATTCATCCGACTTTTCGGACGATTCGTCGGGCCTTGATCAAATTTCGAATCTTTTTACGTTAAAAACTTGTATCTAGCTTTCATGAAGCAAAATACATACTTTTTATGCAAAAACCATAAAACCCATTTCTTAACTAAAAGCTTAGATTCGAGCATGATGGTTACTTGTTTTCGTTTCCTTTTCGTTGCTAAACGTTCCTGAGATAGAGAGTGATGATTCCCGAGCTTTTGAGCCGTTTCCTTTGTTTTCTCTCTCTAGACACGGTTCTCTCTCTCACTCTAACAATCTTGCAAAAATGGTGGAGTTGAGGGGAGGCTGTGGTGATGTAGCTGAGTTGAGGGGCCTCCCTCCTTTGCTCACGGTCCATGGGCCGGCCCTAGGCCAAGCCCGTATGTTTTGTTTTCACCTCACATTATTAGTCTTAACCGCTAACTCGTTTATTCGGGTTTATTAAATTTAGGGATGTTACAGTGCAAGTTGCAACGCATGCTTTAAAGTTTAACTTAACATGATATTTATTAGTTAATACGCACATATGTCAAATAAAAACACTTCAAGTATGATCTTTCGTTCAAACTCATGCAGTAAATACATATATTAACTAAACAAAGTCAAATAAAATAAGCATAAAACTAAACCGTATCAACCAATCATATAAACTAAAAAAAACGTCAAATCGTATCAACCAAACCGAACCTTTTAAGTCGCTTAAACAACCAACATCATTTTCCAATACAAAAAGTAACTGTTTCAGTGAAAATTATACTTTTATGTTGATATATATGGGAGGAAGACAAAAACAACAAACATATATATATATATACACACACACAAACAACGAAAAAAAATATCACATTCACAACAAAAACAAAACACATGTGAGGAAAACTAGACATTTCTATTTATTATGTATGTATATGTATAATTGACATTTTTTTATGTAAATTCGGGTTAACCCGATTAACCTTTTTCTAACCCAATTATCAAACCGAATACTACCTTCGGGTTCGGGTTCCATCTTAATTAGGATTGGGTTAATTCGGGTCGGGTTCGGTATTCGGGTTTTGGGTAAAAACAACACCCCTACCGAGGATAGACATCCCCCAATATTTGTCACCGAAGCGTATTTGTTCCATTACCGAATTTAGAAAATACTAATTTAGAGAGTCGAAAGCTTTATCGAAATCCACTTTAAAATGCATACACTTCTTATATTTCTGAGCTCATGAGATCACCTCATTATAAACTCTATTTATTTGACAATGTAGTACAGGGACTCCCCCGGTAAGGGAGTGTCACGTGTAGTCTATTTTTTTTTCTTTTTCAACTCTCATACTATATATAATATACGCTTTTAACCCGTCTAACTTTTTAATAATTTCGTTTCTTTGTAATAACTTTCGTTCTATAACTTTTTATAAAAAACAGAAAGCGCATTTTCTTTAGTTTTTTTGTCAACGTTCCCGCATAAATTTTATTGAAAACGAAGTTGTATTCAAAATCGATTATTTTTTAATCGTACGCTATAACGAGTGTACGTTGATTTTAGCCCCGCAAAGAAGACAAACCGATAACGACCATGTCCCCGCCGCGCTGCTAGGGGGAATAGTTTTAGCCCCTCATATTATATATAATATACGTTTTTAACCCGTTTAGTTTTCTATTAGTTTAATTTTTCTTCGCTAACTTTCATTTGTTAACTTTTTTTTAAACGGAACGCATGGTTTCCTTTATTTTTTGTCCACGTTAAGGTATAACTTTAAAAAAAATGGACTTATATTCAAATTCGAGTTTTTTTTGCTGTCGTGCACTATAACGCGTCGACGTGTTGACATAAGTTTTCTCCACCCAAACGAGCTGACCCAGACTACAGCAACGAAGCGCGCGCAAGAAAAGAAACTAGTTAATAATTAAATGGCCATCCATAATATGTCTGCCTTTTATATACGCAGTTTACTCAACCCCAACAATCTTTGCGATCACCTACTTAAGACGCATGGCAAGTAGTTTGGAGACTACTTTAGACATACACCCGATAAGATTGATAGGTCTATAATCTTTGGGCGTCATCGGATCCTTCACTTTGGTACAAGAAGGATAAATGACGAGTTACAACCTCTTTTTACCAATCCGTTTAGCTCGAAGTCCCTAATAAATCCGATGAAGTCTTCTTGCACCACCTCCCAAAACTCTTTTATGCACTTGAACGTGAAGCCGTCTGAACCCGGAGCTTTATCACCTCCACACGACCGCACCGCCTCTTTTATTTCTCCGGGAAGAAAAGGCCTCTCAAGAAAGTAACATCCTCGACCGAAACAGATTTGAATATGTTATTAATCAACTTGGGCCTTCTAATTGGCACTTCGTCGAATTTATTAGAAAAGAACTTCTACACCTCTTCTTTGATCAAGTCCTGATCCACCTCCCGGTGACCGTCAATGTACAAACCATTAATCCTATTCCGTTTAATATTCTCGTTAATGATACTATGAAAGTATTTGCTAACCAGATTATGTACTTGATGAAAATGATAAACTATAACTTAAGTCTCTTAACTTTAAACTAACGTTTATAAGATCCAAAATAACACAAATAAATAATCTTAATAATAAAAAAATCATAATTATGTAATAACAATCACTATTCACTACAATTTATTACAAATTAATTACTCTTTTATTTTTATCTGTAACTTTGATGAATTTTATTGAATTGTCTACCGTACAATTGTACAAATGATATAATATCATTCACAGGATTAGGGCCATCAACATAAGAGGTTTTATTCATTGATTGGCATTATCTGTATGAAAGTAAGGTTGTAGAATGACAAAATTAATATAATAATCGTTGATCGACATTGTTTTCATAATTAAGGTGTTTTTAAAGATGACGAGATAAAGACCACCCACTCACAATGAGTACAAAGTCAATGAATCTAATTGTTGACAAACATTTGTAATTTAGTTTTTATAATCAAGATCGAAAGTTTACAAGAATACAAATCGTCTATAAATTAACATATGACTGAAGTAGAAGTCGTGAATTGGTATTATTTTCATGTGATTAAGGTTGAATAACTTCAAAATATGGTTTAACTTTGTCAAATTTGTCAAATACTGCAATTTAGACTTCAAAATATGGTTTAACTTTGTCAAATTTGTCTAATACTGCAATTTAGACAAACATGTTCATATGTAATTCAATTAGAGAAACATTGTATAAACCTATCGGTTGTTCGGGTGTATAATTGTCACACCCCGCCAATACGGAAGTACGGAATGTAACCGGTATATCGCATTGAACACAAGTACAAGAGAAACTAAAAGAAAAATTGTGCATTACATTGAACCATACTACATGCTTCTAACGAAATTACAAATACAAAACAAAATCTCTAAAACATTACAAAGTGTCTAAATGCCTGACTACAACCAATGTACATAACCAAAACTAAAAACAATAATTATAATTCAAAAGCGAGCCCCCATAAAAAATATCTTCTTCAATTCTGTTTACCTGAAAGTATGTTTCAAAAACGGGTCAACTATAAAAATAATTGGTGAGTTCGCAAGTTTTGCGACTATATAAAAAGTTTCTATATAACATGTAACTAAAAATAAATAAAGAAATAACTTTCCCCCAAAAACAGTAAACAGTAAGTAAAGTGGGGCCGCGAAACTCACCTGAAAAGTGCGGCGAGTACTGCGTCACATACGACAAAATACTAGAAAAATCCAAGTCCTAATCCAAGTCCTAATCGGGTCCTACCGGTCAAGTGGACACAAAAGATGCACTCAGGACTCCTAAAGGTTGTGACCAAGTCAACAAAACAAAAGGTGGCTATGTAATCGGTTGCATACCCAAACCCGTGTATACGCGTACGAACTGTTAGAAATTGTAAAACCGGCTTTTATATAAACTCGTGACCTTAAAACCTTAAGTTTTAGATTTTAATAAAGAACATAAGTGGTTATAAAGTCATATATAATAAAATCTCAAGTCACGATTTCATTTGATTAAAAACGCGTTTACGCACGTAAAGTGCAGTTTACGGTTTGAAAATCCGATCCGTCCGAAATTAGGGTTTTAGTGTGATATTAGCACCCAATTTAAAAATCCAAATTTATGTTTTTAATTTGATCATACTTCTGCCCAAAATCCCCTAAAACTTTTTATAAAAACAATTTTATACAAAAATTTCCAAAAATAGTAAGTTTTTATAACGTTTTAATGGACCAAAATTCTAAAACCATATTTATACATAAAATTACTGCTTGAAACTTTCATCAATTGATCATATACATAAATAAGAATTTCTGGCCAATTTTCATAATTTTTCAATATCCAGATTATTTATAATGAATATAATATTGTTAAAGCTTAACAAATTCGGGAAAAAATAGTTAAACTGGTCAAAACTTCACCAAACCTTTACAAGATTCGTTTTAGGTCCATATGAGATTCTATTAAAAGTTTCAAGTCCTAATGTTGTCCAGAAGTATATGATCTCAAATTCAATCGTTAAAATTTCATAAATACCAAACACCTACTTAGACAACTCCAATTTTCACGAATTTTGAACATGAGTTATGTTTTAACATATACTAATTACTGACCAAATTTTAGATTTTTTTCGATAGGCAAAGGTATTTTTTCCAATTTTCATGTATTAAAATTGTAGTAATTTTAATAAATAATCTATAAAAAGTTTGGTTACCAAAATTTCCAGATCAAACTTTTTATATAAATACTACTGTTTAAAAATAAATTTGGGTGCTAGATCAACAACTTTTTTAAAAACAAAATCCATCCAAAAACAATTGTTGTATGAAAAAAATAAAAAATAAAATATATTAGTTACATTATTTGTTACACGTGAACCGGAGTTGGGTTTATAACCTAATAACCACTAAAAATTCTAAATATCTCAATACTAAATATTTTCGGGTTCAATTCCCAACCAATGACTTATATAACTATTCTAACATAAAATCAAAGCTTAACAGGTAAAGTTTATACCTTCCGTATAAATGGTTCGCGTACGCGGAACCTCCCGTATTTCATATGAAATACGAACCAAAAACACCGTTAGGATTGTTTTTATCTCCCGAGCATTTCCACATTCTCAAAATTGACATGCAATGCCGTTTGGATGGCCATGCAACCCGATCAATTTCCTGTTTTTGATCCTAGAAACGGTCACAACTGTTCGTATTCAAAAATATACTTCCCAATATCTGATCGGAATTTCATTCGGTAAAAACATTCATATATGTGTTAAAAAACTACTATCCAAAACTCGTCACGATCCAACGGTCGGATCTCCGGGGATTGACGATTCTTTTAGACCCAGTATTCGAAGGTACAAAAAGCATACCTAGAGAGCTCTAATAAAAAATTCCTCCAATAGGGTTTTGCATCTATGTGTTGAAAACATTCTGTCCATAATTCATACATTTCTAACGGTCGGATTTCCGGGGATTGTCCGATCTTTAAAACTGCGCATGAATAAAACTTTCTGGACATATTTTAAAAGCTCTTTCTAATGAACTTAAGCATAGATTTAGGATGATCGGAGCTTACCATCGCGTTAGGGACATCGAGAAACGGTTCCGGGTGAAAAATGGGCTTCGATCGCCTTTGGCCGCCACCGACACCGCGCTGGACCACCGTTGGCCGCCACGCATCACCGCCGGACCACCACTACTTCACCGGAATCCTCTCCACTCTATGTCTCTAACTTTTTCTGAATTTGTTTACAAATGAGCTAGTGGGATGGAGTTTGGTTATTTAAATTCCCCGTGGTCTCCGATCGCGTGTCGGTTTTTCACTTAAATGAACCCGATAAAAATAACGATGTTATTTTTCCCAAAAATAACTCGTTATAAATTATTATTTTCCCTCGAATCCTTGTGTCTCGTAAGTATATATCCTTTCGAATTTAAATTAAAATTTTACGAAATCGCTCGACTCGGGTGTTAACTCGTATAGACCCGAACTTGATCAAATTTTTGACATTATGACACCCAAATAAATCTTGATATTATTTTTCATTCTCCAACGAGTTTCTTTCGTTTAAAAGTATATTTGAACATAATAATAATACTATTATTATTATTATACGAACTCGTTGAACACAGGTGTTGACCGTAAAAGTCGCGGTTGTGACATTTTTCCCCAGTTAACAGAATTTCATCCCGAAATTCAAGTGGTATAATAGTTGACAAGTTCTTTTTCGTAATTTGATTCATGTACGATCATCAAGGGAAATCTAGTTTCTTAGATACAACATGGTGATTTGACAAATCGAGATCTAAGAATCACAGAGAGTAGGTTACACCTAGGCAGGCTCAAAAGCAAAGTCGGTACAAATCCAAAATGATAGAAAAATCCTGAGAGAAAAATCCTTTGAATTCCAAAGAATCTATAGATCATTGTTTCACCGGATCAGTAAAAAAAGGTACATTGCTGGTGTTATTAAGAAGATTAAGAAATCCGTCACAGGATTAATATACACAGGTATACAAAGTTGGTACAAATCCAAAATGATATTATGATACAAAATCCTGATGATTTAGTATCCTTTTATGAGAAAGGAAAAACATCATTCTTCTTGGTGCCATTAAGGAATACTATTATAAGTAGTAACCATAAAATTATAGTATGAGGGGTGCTATTAAGATCCAAAGTGTCGGTAGTCTCACCACGACTCATTAGGAATAAAACGTGTCATATTGATAACCAATACTATCGGTTATGAAGGATGATCATACCATGCATTTAGAATACATAGATATAACACCTCATTAAAATGAAAGTTGTCGTCAATACGAACTTCCTTAGGTGGTATTACGGATTCATTGGCTAAACACTTTTTGAGACTCGATATATGATAAGCATCGTATATACCATTAAGCTCCTGAGGTAGTTTCAGTTTGTACACAACAAGTCCAGTCAAATGATTATTACCAACCTCAGCACATAACAAAATGGTGATAAACATTTGTGTCAAAACAGAGCTTCCAATGGCGCTCATTTAATGCTAGTGTGATAACTGTTAGTGTAAGGAAATCGGACCAACGGTAAAAGAGTATCCAAATTACCACCAAATTCTATCACACAAGCCCTGAGCATATCCTCCAAAGTATGAATAGTTCGATCACTTAGACCGTCAGTTTGAGGATAGTAAGCGGTGCTCATATCTAAGCGCGTTCTCAAAGCTTTCAATAGTGTCTGCCAGAAATGGGATGTAAAGCGACTATCCCTATCAGAGATAAATGAAATAGGTATTTCACTACTATACAGTCGAGCTAGCTTTACTATCTAGAAGTCCTCTCGGATAAGTAGGAAACGTGCAAAGTTCGTTAATTGGTTAACAATGTCCCAAAATGAATCATAGCCGCCCAATGCTCTGGCAGGCATAGTAACGAAATCTATTGAGATTTGTTCCCACATCCCTTTGTGGAATCTCGGGTTGTTGTATCAACTTATTGTTAGTAATAGTAATTACTCATAAAGGTTAGCGCATTGTTGCGTCATAGGGCGACATAACATGGTTGGTGTGTATACAACATAACCGTAAAAGTAGATACAATGGAATTTTGAAAATCAACATAACAAAAGGACGAGATTCACACTACTTATACTAGAATTGAAGAGTGATGATTAGTCATCAGAGAATGAATTCATAACGAGTAATCCAAGTTTAAAGCTTTACAAAGCAAGTATATAATGAGTACCAATATGATTGTACCATACTCGAGTCGTGAAACCGAAGATTAACAAACAAAGGAGATTATACTAGAATTCTATCGAGATAAATTTGCTAAGAGTCAAATTTACTCAATCCTATCAAGTGTTATACGCAATGAGTCATCTTCATAAAATAGATGTCAGCGATGACCCGGTGCTATGTAACTTCACTACAAAGCATTAGGATTCGGTACTAACTCGCATGTTAGTCTCGATACAAAATAACCATGTTTGGTGATTTTCAATTAAAGGTTCATATACCTATTGTCGAAAGTTAGCAATAGGCTATATGATAATCAAGTCACCAAAAGATCTTGATAGAGAAAGTGACTAAAGATCCAGAATGATCTAATCAAGTAGATTAGTTAAAAGACTAGGTGCTAGTTTAATAGTTGGACATTGAATTGACAACCACAGGTAGTCGAATTTGGTTAATGGTCAGAAATGGAATTCTGAAACTTTAACAAGAAGTCCATATTAAAAAGATGGTCTACTCCTCATATCGAGTCAGCCAAATTTGATAAGATAACATTAGACGTCTACATCTTTCTTCATGTGTATTGAAATGATTTGGAAGTAATCCGCTATTCATCTAGATGAGGAAATAAACAGTCACGTTTTGGAAATAATCTCATAAAAATAGTGTCCCCTGAAAATGATTATGGGATTGCTAACCCACAAAATGGGTAGACTTTGATGTAATATAATTGTCAATTTAGCCTAGGGTTTGATTCTCATAAAGTAAACGTCAGAAAATAGGAGAGGATCAAGTAAAACATTAGGAATTTTCCAAATGTGAGGACGTCATGCTCATAGGTCCCTTAAAGATAATGTAATCCTAAGCGGATCTTCAAGAGAGCAGAGCCAACTATGATTCTTCCATTGTTCCTCTTCCTGGTAGCGTACAACTTTAATCGGTTAAGAATTGTAGAACACAGAAATAAATTCAAAATTGCCCTCCTTTGATTTTAGGACACATCTTTCAAATGATAAGGTTTTCAAATTTCAACTTAGGTCCTCGCTTTCCATTAAAGTCGGTGAAAATGGACCAAAAGGTTTCAGAGTTTGTCCTTAGATCTCGCGTTGAAGAGGGTCGAATTGATTATCTGCCAATAACTGGTAGTACAGTATGCCTGCAACTTCATTGGCTTTCGAACGGTACCACTATGACTTATCATTTCGTATTTCACCCATACTGGTTATAGCCTTAAAATCCTTTGCATAAGGGTTTAATCCATAAAGTTGATGGAATGAGTGTTTGAATGTCATAGATTCGTATTCCCTTAGGGCACGTGTTAAGAAGTCGTTTCTAAACAGTAGTTGCTCTAAGGCTATCTAATTACAGGATACTGAGAATAAGGGATGCGTATACGTCTCTACCTAGTTGGAAATCAGAAAGTCAATCAACAAAATGACATTTGAGGGAGAGCAAGTACAAAAAGGATATGAGACTATCCTATTCGGATCTATAGGGATAGTGAACGCAGAGTAACAAAATAGGGACAATCATCATAAATAAACTTTGAATGATAACTAAAATTTTCGGTACACAAAGAATCATTTCAATATAAAGTTTCATTTTCTCCATCAAAATGGTTTTCAATAAGGCATCGAAGCACCATGAGAAATCAAGATTTGCAAAACATACGTAGCAATGTTCACCAAAAAGGGTATTAGTTTCATACTAAGCCATAGCTATCCCGATTTTTTTTTTGTAAATCCAACCAAAAGAAACTTGAGCACAAGCCGCTCAGTAATCATAGTAAGAATACAACATGATAGAAATAAACACGACAATGAACGTCGTAAAGATGGCTCCTCCCAAGTAAACAAGTTTCTCAAGTTAGGTTTCCACAATATAGGCGTCGCGGTTAAGAGAATCGGGATTGAGTGTACCAAATTACCATAGTGAGTGCAGAACACTCGAAATGGAGATTTCAAGTGGGTGTAAAACTGAATTATTAAGAATATTTATCAGGAGTATAGTGCGAATGGCAAACACCGAAATGAGGATTTATATGAACGATTGTATAGAAAGGTTGTATTGCCAAAAAAATCTTAATTTGCTTTAAGGAATTTCTCCATCCTATTGTTACTCCATCGATGTTAGAATGCATTTGGATTATAAGATAAAATCCGAGATTATGCTGAGACCTCCGATGATAGTCGTACACTTACGTACACTTACTGCAAGTGTTGAGCGTTGTAAAGACACATAATGAATTTACGTGCTAGTAAAATCTTAAGGGATATGATTTAGCAAGTAAAATAGATGAGAGAAAATCTTCGCTGCTCAAGATCCACTAAGGAGTTGATTAGATCAAACTAGAATTTCTCGTGTTCCTTCAGAACTGCGAGAACGTTACACGAAGATCCATTAGGGGAGTTAGAAATGTCGAGGTCTGTTTCACGCTAGACCGAGAGTAGTCACGTGCGTTGATAAACATATAACAAAATTGAAATGAGAAAATCTTTAGCTGGATCTCAAAGGTGAAGCAATACTTAACGAATAATTGCCAAATCCAGTCCAAATACTAAGGTTAAGTCAACTGAGAACAGAGCTATTCAATGTCTCAGTCTAAATTGTCGTGCAAAAGAAATCTTGATAAGAGTTTTGGATCTATTACGATTCAAAGATAAAAGAGACAATATAAATCCCCATGTCACCTGAGGTAGCCCATCACATCATTTGATTTCTTTGGCTCAACCATAAGGTGATGATAGTTTCGATTAATATTCGAATGAATGGGAATCGGGGTTAGAAATACAGATAAATCATGAACATTAACTCGGACAATAAGGCTCACTAGAGTTCTCATGCACTGCAAATTATGATTACGTGTGCACCCGTAATAATAATTTACTTTGCATGGTCCCTATAGTGTTTCCTCTATCCCAAGCTCTCAGCTAAAAAAAAGAACTGAAATGTTCATTGGATCACGTCATCGTGTTGCACTTTCGCGTAAAAGTGTGGATGTTCTATCTGATCACGCTTAGTTATTTGTACCAATACTCATAGGTCTGCCGGTTAAGGCTGTTACTGGATGGAGGTAATGATAGAGGGGCACAACCAACGTCCTCTAATAAAAGAAAAAAGTGTGCGGTGGAATTCAAGCAATAATAATAGGGCAGAGATCCCCAAATCATAGTCGAGCAAGTCATGCTACAAATTTGTACATATATGTGGATCCAATGATCCGACAAAACAAAAAAATCTATGGGTCTCCTGACCCGTAGAGTTCTTTCCCGTTTAGTTCTGCTTCTCCACCTCGGGTTCCCTTTAGATCGAGCAATTCTGTCTGCCATATCTCATGGAGAAAGTTCTAGCCATCAAATCCAGCAGATCACGAAAGGAAGTATATACCACTCTAAGTGAAAACAATATATGTCAAATAAGAAAGCCGACTCCACAATTGGAGTATATGCAGGTGCGATGTAGGTACAGGTACAGCTCGAGGTAACACCAAGACCGGTGACCGGTGATTATTACCGTCATCACCCGAGTTCAACTCATAACTCGATCCTCCAGGCTTAATGTGCCGAATCTCCATCCTCCTCGGCTCGTAATCAGATTTGTGATCTTCTGCGGGGTCCTCCTTACCGGTAACAATGACCAAAAGTGACGGATATGGACTACCACAAACTTAACCGGAATCATCAAAAGAGTACGCGTAGTGCTGTGACGACGACATGATTATGATGAAGCAATGTGTAGTAGATAAGAAAAAGGTAGTATGCAATGAACACATCATTCCTAAGGTTCAAGCAATAAACTTAGAGTTATAGTCTAGGTCTAGTCTCGAGTAAACCTAATTCTCTATAACCAGTGTTCTGATACCAAGTCTGTCACACCCCGCCAAGGCGTAAGTACGGAATATAACCGGTATATCGCATTGAACACAAGTACAAGAGAAACTAAAAGGAAAATTATGCATTACATTGAACCATAGTACATGCTTCTAACAAAAGTACAAATACAAAACAAAATCTCTAAAACATTACAAAGTGTCTAAATGCCTAATTACAACCAATGTACATAACCAAAACTAAAAACAATAATTATAATCCAAAAGCGAGCCCCATCAAAATATCTTCTTCAATTCTGTTTACCTGAAAGTATGTTTCGAAAACGGGTCAACTATAAAAATAGTTGGTGAGTTCGCAGGTTTTGCGACTCTATAAAAAGTTTCCGATAAAAATCCAAAGTGATCAAAAATTCCATTGATCGAGTACACATGTATTAGACAACATATAACCATGAGCCGCAATCAAAGCCTCGACGAAATAAAAATAAAGTACCCCATACGGAAGTATAATGCAAACAACCGCCTAAAAATTGGCTAACTTTGCGCCCAACTGACCCTACAAGTCTGGTTGGCGCGACCAAACCAGGGGTGTCAACCCAAGTAGTACTACCCAAAATTCCCAATGGCTACGCTCAGCTAATTGACTGCCCAAAATTGGGGACTTTAAGACATTAAAAAAATAACTCATGTATCAATGTATCATATAACATGTGACTAAAAATAAATAAAGAAACAGCTTTCCCCCAAAATAGTAAACAATAAGTGTCACACCCCAACCGGCGGCGGAAACGTCGGGGCGTGAAGCGTGAAGACTGTTCATAGCTCATGGTTTGCTAAGGTTGAAATAATTAAACATGCAGTTTTCATTGAAATCAAACAACAATCCAACAAGTACACGAAACATAACAAAATACATAACAATGTTTATTTTAGAGCCTTTTAACTAGGTCCTCAAACTAGGTGGAAGCAACTTGTAATCATCTTAATTGTTAGCACCTGAAACATGATTTAAAAACAAGGGTCAACTAAAAAGTTGGTGAGCATACATAAGTTTTGTCACACAAATAAGAGTTCAAAACTGTTTATACAATTCCTTGATTCACATGGTATATAAGACAAATATGGAGAATCTATAGTTATACTAGGTGCACAATCAAACCTTGTGACTGAGGCATAACACGCAGGTTACCCTAATGTAAAGTCGGTAACAAACACCCTACCCGGGTGGGTTTGTCAGACTCAATAGTACTATCCTTGTTTACCGTTGGCTTGTACAGAGTTAATGATTGCACGAGTTGCGTCATGTATGTATAGTAATAACTTATAGCATTCAAGCATATTGCACAAATAATTCATGTAATCAAGTAAGGATTGTACTATGAAAGAGTTGCAATTTGTTTAATGTAAATCATGTCCACCCCAAAGGTGAAAAAGAGTAAAAGTGGGGTTATGTAGACTCACATGTGTTGGAGAGTGTAGATTGCACAACCAAGTAAATGTTAAGTGTTTGTGGGTCACGGAGCTTGACCTATCGAGTAAATGTATGACGTGTATTAATGCGGTGTATAAGGTTTAAAGTAACTATAGTGTTTCAGTGTATTGCAAGCGTAAGGATTTGCACTAATGAATTGTATCGTTTAGTTATGTATTTAAAATATAAGGTAGTGTGGTATATATATTTAATTGAATGTAATATAAACAAACGAATTCGTTTTATCTACTTATTTTAGAAAACGTCACAAAATATAAAGTAGTTTATATTTATATAAGTTTTATTTGATGTAACTAGGATTTATACAATTGGTTTATAAAAGTCTTTTTCATAATAAAGTGTTTTATAAAATCTTGTTATAACTTTTTATAAATTTAGAAATTTTAAATGAAAATGTATTTTCAAATGGTAAGAATCGGTTTAAAACAATTTAATCGATGAAAATAATTGTTGTACTTAATAATGGTGAGATTCTGTTTAAATAGTTAAGTTTATAACATAAGTTTTATAAAAATCATCAAATCTGAGAAACTGTAAAGATTCAGTTCTGACTGAGCACGACCGTGCTCATCAACGGCACGACTGCGCTCGCCTCCGGGCGTGACCGTGGTGGTCTGGAGCGCGCCCGTGGTCGAGTCAGAAGGCTACAGAGGTTCTGGTCATGGAGCACGACCGTGCTCGTGTCCGGCACGACCGCGCCTAGTGTTTGTTTTTGGTCAGGACTTGTTTGCTCGGTAAGCACGACCGGGCCTTACTCGAACCACGACTGTGCTTGGTCAGGCACGACCGCGCTCAGTGATGAGCGCGACTGTGTCGGGTCTTTTCAAGACTCAATTCGCTCGATTCTTATATTAAACACTTCTGGATTCTTAGGGCTTTCATTTAGTGGATGATTACGAAGCTATCTATAAGGTTTAATTGGATTTATTTCGTGTTTAAGTGGTAGTTCGACTAAAAGTGTAGTTTCGTTTTCTCGTTCAAAAATCTGGCCGATTTGAGTGTTTCTACTACGAATTGGCATAGGGCTTTCGTAGTAGGGGGTGATACGAAGCTAGTGGTGTATTACTTACTTGTTATAATAGGGCAATTTAATGCAGTCGGCTACGGGTCGACGGCTTTGCTTCTCGGCGATCAATCGGACGACAGAGGTTGTATGAGTGTCGAGTGAGAGTTCTGGGTGATTGTGTGGATGCATATGAGGGTGTAGGAAGCGTGCAACTGGCTCTATATCGACGAATTCGCGAGTCATGATTGTGGTGGGTATGGGATTAAACAAATCTGTAAATTGGAGTGTAATTGATGCGTGTTGCAGGTTGTATTCAGTCAAGTATGGTCTGACGCGCGAAAACCGGCTTTGACCATTCTTTAAATTTTGCGAAATCGTCGAGTATGGCTGTGATCTGACTTCTGCAGAGTCACGTGGTTTCAGCAGCGCGACTGTGTCTGTATTAGGCACGACCGTGCTTAGGTCTGCAGGCGCGACCGTGCCTAGTCTTAGGCGCGACCGTGCTTGCCTAGTTTTGTAGTTTTTGAGTTTTGTCAGTTTTGGTCCTCGGGGCTTGTGAGATAATGGCGTTTTCAGTTGTTATTGTAACATAATGTATTGTATGTGTAATTGCTTTTACGGTTGTTGCACACGAATTGAAATTGAAATACTCGTTTATTGCATCGAAACGTTTACATGGTAAAAAAAAAAAAAAAAAGAAACCAGAAATGTTACAATAAGTAAAGTGGGGCAGCGAAACTCACCTGAAAAGTGCGGCGAGTACTGCGTTACAGACGATAAAATACCGAAAAAATCCAAGTCCTAGTCGGGTCCTATAGTCGGATTTCCGGTGATCGTCCAATCTTTAAAACTGCGAATGCATAAAACTTTATGGACAGATTTTAAAAGCTCTTTTTAACGAACTTAAGCATAGATTTAGGATGACCGGAGCTTATCATCGCGTTAGGGATATCGAGAAATGGTTCCTGGTGAAAAACATGCTTTGGCCGCCACCGACACCGCGCCGGACCACCACTACTTCATCGGAATCCTCTCCGGCCCTCTCCACTCTATCTCTCTAACTTTTTCTAATTTTTTTTTACTAATGAGCTAGTGGGATGGAGTTTGGGTATTTAAAGTCCCCGTGGTCTCCGATCGCGCGTCGGTTTTTCACTTAAACGAACCCGATAAAAATAATGATGTTATTTTTCCCAAAAATAACTCGTTATAAATTATTATTTTCCCTCGAATACTTGCGTCTCGTAAGTATATATCCTTTCGGATTTAAATTAAAACTTAACGAAACCGCTCGACTCGGGTGTTAACTCGTATAGACCCGAACTTGATCAAATTTTTGACATTATGATACCCAAATAAATCTTGATATTATTTATCATTCTCCAACAAGTTCCTTTCGTTTAAAAGTATATTTGAACATAATAATAATACTATTATTATTATTATACGAACTCGTCGAACACAGGTGTTGACCGTAAAAATCGCGGTTGTCACAATAATACTAGAAACAAATCAACTTTCATAAAACATTCAATAGTTGGTGTTGAACAATAGGTATTGAAATTTATAAAAATGGAAGAAACGGATTAGACGGGTTTTTTTAGCCACGCTAGTGAAAGATGTATATACGTATGTATCGTTGGACATAAGGGGTGTGATACACAAATAAAATGGTGATACATGAATTTGTGTCGTAATACATAAGTAAAAAAAGTGACATGTGACATATAACATGTAATTCTTTTTTCTTAAATAACACATTAAAAAAAATTGTCTACTTATATGATTTTTTTCTTTATATATGATATGATGGGGAAATGAAACATAATTATCCACCGATGGAATGTCGCAACCATGAAAATTGTACCTTCAGAATCATTAAAAGCTAACGAATTGGTACACGGCATGGAATAGTATTTTGTTTCTCATAAATATTTTTGTTTATTTTACATTATTTATATTTATTTTCTTTTATGGGAAAACATGAGGATTTATTAAGATAAAAGGGAGCCAAGCAAATAATATCCAGAAACTCTCCGAAGGAAGAAGAGAACCAGAAAAAATATTTTATTTGTCGTTTAATTATTAAATAAAAACTTCTAGTAACTTAGAAGTTAGAACTACAATCAAATATTTTTTTAGACATGAAATAAATGCACACTATCATTTGCATATCAAAAAATGCCCACATTGATGACCGTACAAGAAACCTCGTCCACATATATTTTATAAAATGGGTTTATTATGCACCGAATATAATGTTAAATTAGCATCCAAAACTTTCATAATTATGGCATTTGTCATTTTAATTAATGCTGTAAATAATTACATTTTTAGTTTTGAAGAGGAAAAGACCAATTTATACATTCAAATTACAATGTTGACACTAGAGGTGCTCAACAGAACCGGAACCGAATCCGATCCGATGGATTATTTGAAACCGGATCCGTCTGAAACCGGTTTTTTTGGACCGGACCGCATTTTGTGAGAACCGGCGATTCTGGTTTTTTTGACGGACCGGATAAAAATCGGACAAAATGGAACCGGTTTTTTTCGGACAATTTGGAACCGGTTATAGCCGTTGGAAGAAAAAAAAACGGCTATATAGCCGTTTTTTGGCCCTTTTTTTTTTTTTATTGTTTTTAAGGCTTGAAACTTAGTATAAATAGGTATTGGGTGTATGGGTTAGTTCGCCACAACATTCTAGCTCTCAAAACTCAAAAACGCTCTCAAAACGCAAAAAAAACGCTCACTTTACGCAAAAAAAAACGCTCTCATGGCTTCCGCTTCCGCAAGCACTCAAAATTCGGTTGGTGGTTCTACTAGCGATGTCACGGTGGTGTCAATACTTCCTTGCTCCAGAAACTAAGAGATATGGGCTTATTTCGATTTATGCGAAATGTCGAACGGTTCGCAAAAGGCTCGTTGCAAACGTTGTGGTAGAATTTTGGGTGCGGCGGGAAATAGCACTTTGAAGAAACATATTGCTAGTCACGCAAAACACACTCAAGGTGAAGATCAAACTCAAATTGGTAGGGATGGAGGAGTTTGGCAATACAATGTCGAGAAGATTCGTGAGAGAATGGCACATTTCGTCATTCAAGAAGGATTGCCTTTTGATCACTTTGATATTCCGCGTTTGACGAGGATGATACAAGAGACGCTTCAACCGAGTTACACAAATGTAAGTCATTCTACTTTGAGAAGAGATTGTTTAAAAATGTGGAAAAGAGCTAAAAAAGAATTAATTTTAGGTTTTGAAAATCTAAATATCGGCATTAACTTAACAACGGACGTTTGGTCCGCTCCACATGGTTTACCCGAATCGTACCTTTGCGTTACCGCACATTGGGTTCAACCGGAGTCGTGGCAAATGATGAAGCGTACGATTGCGTTTGATTATTTTGGATATCCACATACCGGTGAAAACTTATTTTATATTTTAGATTCGGTCATTCAAACTTATAAAATTCAACCAAAAATATTTGCAATATCTTTTGATAACGCTTCAAATAACACAAACGCGGTGGAAAAATTAAAAATAAAATATGAACCGCCTTGTAACGGTGTTTTCTTTCATAGTCGATGTGTTGCACACATCATTAACTTGGTTGTGCAAGACGGTCTAAACGTCCAAGAAATAAGAGACGTAAAAGAAAATTTTAAAGTGATGTTACGTGAAGTTTTTAGCACAAGCAAAAAAAGATATATAAACTATAGAAACTTGTGCCAACAAACGGATTCCATCTTTTTAGGTCCGAATTGGGACGTACCTACTAGATGGAACTCGATATGAAAAATGTTTGAATCGGCCTTAAGGCAAAGAGTTACTTTAAAACATTTCCATGATAAACTTGTACAAAAGAAACGTTGTTCACAAAAAAAATTGATAACATAAGTTGGGATATGATCGAGAAACTAACTAATTTGCTTGAGGTTTTTAAAAATGCAACTACATGTTTATCGGGAGTTTATTATCCCACATCTTCGCTAATACTTCAACAATTATACTTAATATGTAATAAATTAAAAGAGTTTGAATATCACGGCCCTATTTTTGAAAAAAATGGTAAAACCTATGAAAGCTAAATTTAAAAAATATTTTTCGGAAATGCCGGCCGTTGTTACATGTTCGGCCGCCTTAAACCCAACGATTAATGTAACCGGTATTGAAATATTAATTGGATCAATATCGGATGATTTAAATATGTTCGAGGAAGACCCAAATTTTGAATCAAAGGCAATAAGGGATTTCAATTCCGCTTTTAATAATATGTTTGATTATTATTTACGCAAATATGATGGAAGTGGTGATCCATCAAACATACGTGAATCAATGGGTTCGGGTTCAAATTCTAGTAGTTCAAGGAACCCGATGCTAAATTTATTTAACACTTTAAGAAACGAAAATACTAAACGAGCTCGTGGAACCACACCAAGTAGCGAGCTTGAGAGATATCAAGCAACTGACTTTATTTCAACTCTAAGATCCGAAGAGTTTGAAAACTTTGATATCTTGAGTTGGTGGCAAGGAAGGGAATCCCAATATCCCGTTCTAGCCGTAATGGCCTGTGACCTACTAACCGTCCAAGCTTCTACGGTAGCTTCGGAATCTGCTTTTTCTCCTAGTGGCAGGGTTTTATCTATTCGAAGAACGAGGCTTACACCGGAATCTATGGAGATGTGTATTTGCTTGAAGGACCATTTGGATGCCGCCGAACGAGTACAACATGTTGCAAAACTAGAAGGCGAGGTTGACATTGAACAAGAAATACATGAATTCGAAGTAGAACAAGGGGCGACGAATCCACTTTCGGACGAAGAACAAGCTTATGATGAAGCCCAACGTATCTCAAGCGAAGAAGAATGAAAACCGATGTTACGAAGACTACGACGAAGAAGATTGAAAACATAATACATAATATATATTTTGTGATTCAATTATGTTTTTTGTATTTTTTTTACGAACTATTGTTAAATCACTTAAAAAAAGCTACAAAATAAATAAAATATGTATTTTATAGTGTATCTTTGTTAATTTTTAAATTTTTTTAAAAAAAAAAAAAAAAAATCCGGTGTCCGGTTCCATAAATCCGGTCTGGTCCCAATAGGTTCCAAGTCTTCACTCTATTAACCGGATCCGATCCGGAACCGGTTCCATTGGATCCGGTTGTTGACCATCGTTGACGGAACCGATCCGGATCCGATCCTGTTCCGGAAAAAAACCGGTTTGTGCACCCCTAGTTGACACTCAAAGGAAAGTGTCAAAATTTAAAATACAATCCACAAGAGCATATTTTTTTATTTGTGTATAAAATGAGAAATTAGAGTTTTTGTCACGCATAAATTATGAGTTACTAATTACTTTGAGAGTTAACTGCATAAATGGTCTCTGTGGTTTGATCAAATTGTACGTTTGGTCTATAGGTTTTAAAAATTAGAAACTTAGCCCAAACGTTCGTGACCTAGTTACGCCTTTAGCCACTAACATTAATACCAGTTAGTTTTTAACGAAAAATTTGTCCATGTGCCATACATGTGACTTATGATTGCAAACTTAACCCTAAAAATGAGTTAGAATCAGTAAAAATAGTGATTTTTATAGATTTTTAGTAAAGAAATATGTGAAAATCAGTAAAATTCATAAAAATCTATAAAAATTACTATTTTTTACTGATTTTAACTCATTTTTAGAGATAATTTTACGATCGTAAGTCACGTGGATAGCACATGAGCTAGTTTTTCGTTAAATACTAACCGGTATTAACGTCAGGGGCTAAAGATGCAACCATGTCACAACTGTTTGGGCTAAGTTTCCAATTTTTAAAACCCGGGGACCAAACGTGCAATTTGATCAAACCATAGGGACCATTTGTGCAATTAACTCATACTTTTATTACAAAAATTATAATTATTGAGATCACATTGGCCTTGAGATGTTAGTATGTTACGATTAGAATGAACTTAGTATAATCACAAATGTGATTAATCAATCACAAATGTGATTAATCTTGTAATTTTATATTTTCATGAATATTATTTAAACATGCTATTAAGGTTGAAAGCAGAGACAACTTTGTTAATATCAGAGAAAACAAATAAAACGTGTCATTATAATATTTTATTGCTTAATTATATACTAAGTATACAGTATTATTTATTAATCACATGCTTATACTTTCAATCATGTTAATTACATCAAATTTAGTCAAGTTAAACAATGTGAACAAGAAAACAATTTGAATACTAATATTTTCATTCAACTCTATACCTACTTTACTCCTAAACTCACCACACCTACATTTCGTAAAATTTGAACTCACAATCATTTGATTGGAAAATACACCACTTTTCCACCAAGATATCCCACTGGGCCATTTGGGTTAACTAATTAATTTATAGAGTAGGCCGTCATTCCGTTCATATGGTTTAATCCAAAAAGTTTATTTTTTTTTCCTATGTTTCTTCTTGGTTTACAAAATTGACATTTTTATCCAACTGGTTAACTACATCCATATTTTAACTTTAAATGAGAGATATTTGAGTCTTTTTATATATTTTAAAGAAATATATAAAAAGAAATATATTGATGGAGTTAAGTTTTTTTTTTTCGAAAGGCAATATATTATAGAAAATAGGCCCAAAGCAAAAAACTAAGGCACCCCAACCGAGAATACAAAATACATGAAAAACCGAAATTATATGAGATTGAAATTAAACCAATCTTTCCATGAAATGTTTTTAATGCTAGACCTACTTTTTATCCAAAGGAAACCCAACGACTTGATATTCCCAATTATCTCTTCAACCTTAGGGATTTTGTTGAGAAGATTACCTCATTTCTTCCCTTTCATATGCACCAACATGTAAGTAGAATTATGCCTTTGAATACTTCTTTGTGAACCGTGTCCAGAGAAACCGTTTTGTGGAGATCAAGAAGATCACGAACTGAGAAAGCATTGATTGGACTAAGCTTGCACCAATAGCTAATATGGCTCCATATCACCGAAGCGAAGTAACAGGAGATTAGAAGATGGTCGGCAGATTCTGGAGAATCACCACATAACGAGAAAAGGATAGAATCGACGGGAACATTCCGAGTTTCCAAACCCATAAGTGACGGAATACGATTGAGTTCAGCTCTCCAACCGAAAATGTTGCACTTTGCAGGTATCCATTTGCACCAATCCATGACATAATTGCAAGAAGATATCATGTCCTTAGCCATTAAGCTTTTAACAGCTCTTACCGAGAACTCATTCGAGTTAGCCATTAAGCTTTTAACAGCTCTTACCGAGAACTCATTCGAGGCTTGACCAGCCTATTCCCAAGTGTCCCTGCAAATCAAAAAACAAACCTATCCAAGCAAATTAGTACATTAAGCCAATTCAGCAAGTTCAACCGGAGATTGGGGTGGCCTTTTCCACCTGCACGCCCATGAAATAACCAGAGAGATCGAGGATGCACAGTTAGCTACTATGCAATTTTTCTTCCGTTCCAATGAGAAAAGATTTGGAAAGATATCTTTTAATGGTTCGTTTGCCACCCACGAGTCCAACCAAAATTGAACACAATTACCCATGAAATTGATGGAGTTAAGTAATTGAACACAATTACCCTCATTTAACGTTAAAATACAGACGGAGTTAAGTGATTGAATGAAAATGACAACTTTTATAAACCACAAGATACACAGGAAAAAATAAACTTTTTAGATGAAACTGTCAAAAATGGCTAAACCACAGGAAAAAAATGACAGTTTACTCTAATTTAAATTTAGCTAAACTTATGTAATTAATATGATTATTGTAATTTGAAAACTTAAAGTTTATCCTTCAGCATACATAACTAAAAAGAAAAAAAAGAACTATGAAATTTTACCAATTTAACTAATGTAAATTAGTGTGTGTATATATGTGTACAAATGTAGGGTGATGTTTGATATAGAACTAATTTTAAATAGAGATGATTTGCATATACATGTACTTATGTTTTAAACGTGATGCATAACCGTTTATCTTTCTCTCTCCCACTATATGTAAATTGTAATTATCTTTCATACACTAAATACAAATTCTTATACATTCTCATACTTAATATTAATTATGTATAAAATGCCCTTATATATATAGGTGTTTGTTTATTTATTTGAATAACAGGAAATCTAATAAATCAACCTTCATTATCATAATAAAGTCATGTGTGCCGTTACGGAATATAGTCCTTTTCCTCATTTATTCTGAGGTCCCAACCCAACCAACTTTCTTCATAATTCACAAGGTATTCGTAGGCCCACCAATCTACCACCACTGATTTTTAAAGTATATGATCTATTATCTTATGCTATAAAGTTTACGTAAAAATAGAATTTGAGGTAAAAAGGTGCAACGATGTATATTTTTTTTTTTACATTTGATGCGCTAAAGAAGTATTATGAGTCGTCGTTATTAAGAAACCACCGGCTTAGCTTGACTGGCTTATCTATTTATTCAGTAAACTACTATGGGTTCATGTATTCTATGTTGGATTAACCGTGTTCTGAATTGGAACGATAAATCTATTTGAAGAGGCTTAAGGATTAATTTTACTTCTCCGGCTACCTATTCAAGGTTTGGGGTAAGTGAAAAGAAGACTGTAACAAAAACAATGCATTTATTTTCTTCTAAATCTTATCCCTAATTATATAATATAGGGATTATATAAACGAGAAAGGTTCCCATACAAAGTGGGTTTTGCCTAAAAAGTGTAGAAAGCAAGCAGAATGCGCCACATGTACGGTACTCAATCCATGGGTAAGGGGTATTAGTGTCATTTATGGGCACAGAAAAACAACACGTTTATATGATATACTAGTTTAGGTCCCGTGTCTACACACGGGGTGAAAAATATTAATATTTAAATTTTTTAAATCTTTATGTATATATATTTCACATGTGTAAAAATATATTACATATACTACGGATATAAACAAACTCAAAATATGTAAAAATTAATATATAGTTAGGTTTCGAAAATACGTTAATTACTATTTAATGTAATTTCACTTTCAATTACTATTTGATTGAAATAAAAGTTACATAATTAAATTTTAAAGTTTTCTTATAATAAGGGATAAGTTAAAATAAATGTGTTGTATTAGTCCAATTAATATTTTCTTTAAATATATATTATTATTTAAATATAGAAGTGCATTAACTAAGAGAGAGATGCGAGAAAAAAATGGTGAGATTGAATGTGGAGATGACACGTGGCACTAAAAAACCTTTATTTATTAGTATGTATAGATGTTGTGCTACTTTAACATTTATAACTTTGTTGTTATATGATATAACTGTACTGATAATGGTAACCAGTACGGATTTCGAGCATCATTTTCTTTTTCTAAAAAAATCTCATTTTTTTATATAAAAAATATAACAATACTATACTCAAATTAAAGAGAAAAAAATGCTCGATTTTATGTTGTAATTAAAAAAAATAATGTATAAAAAAGTTATTTGAGTTTAAAAAAAGATGGTTAACTAATATTTAATATAAAAGGAAAGTCAACTCAATGACAAAATCTCTATTTTACCCCCTAACAATTAATTGACTTCTAAATCAATCTTAACCATTAGATTAATTTGATTAAAGGTCTAAATTATTTCATATACTTTTTAGGCAAAACACACTTTGTACTTAAATCTTCCTCTTATATAAACTACTTAAGTTATTTATTTTGATTTTTTTATAAGTATTAAAAGTTTATAAAATTAAGTGAGACAGATGGACGTATATGAAAATAACAAATAAAATATCTATAGAAACCTTTTAAATATGAGGCAATTACATATATCCCTCTAAAAACTTCATTAATTACATATATACCCCGCTCAAAATTTTATTTACGTATATCCCATTCATTAATTACATATATACCCAACTGGATGATGAAATCGATTAGAAGCGACGATGAATGTTGGAATCGATCGGAAGCCAGAATCAGAAGGTTAGGGTAGGGTTCTTATAAGGTTTAAAGTGTAATTTTATAAAAGAGGGAGATATATGTGATTTAAGTTTTGAGTTGGATATATATGTAATTAGGGTTAAAAATATGGGGAGATAAATAACAAACAATATTTAAAATATTATGTATACCTATGAGGCTTGACAGAGTGGAAGAATAACCAAGCGGGACGGTGCTGAGGCGGCAAGGCGGTAGCACATGAGAACATCGTCCCCTATCTCAAGGTTCCGCAATTCCAACACCGAAGCTGGGTGGCCATCCCGATTTAGAGAAAATTTCTGAAGAAATGGGAACAACGGGATTGAGAAGAGTGACACGGGACGGTGAAAGGACTTTGTCCCCCTCATAACATTTACTAGCATAGGAGAGTCGTTCGTAAAATTAAAATAAAACACTTTTAATAACCAAATTACAATACATAAATTAAAGAAAAACACTACATTATAAGTATTTTTACAATAGAATTAAAGCAAAATACAAGAATAAGATGAAGAACAAAAAGAACGGTGGCTCAGGTCTCATGTTTAACACGAGTCTCTTAAAATAGATTTTGAGTTTTCCAAAAGACCTCATTTGTTTCCCAGTGTACAACAGCTGAAACAGTTAATACTATCTGGGAAGACTCTAGCGTCCGAAAAATTACCTTGAACAATAAGAGCAAAAGGATAAAAAAAATTGCAGGAAATAATTTTGTGTTTTTGAGAGAATTTCTGTGAGTTTTAGTGTGTTTTGCAACTAAGGAGCACCTTAGTATATATAATGAAACTAAGTCGAAACAACTCAATCAAGAAGTAAACGAAAAAATAAATTACATTAAACGTCTATAATGAAATTTATTCGGTTTAAAGTTTCTATTTGAAACTAGTTTTTCTTCTGTTTTAGCTCATCAATCGCAACTCAACAGGGAAGACAAGCAACAACAATTGCTGGATCAGTAGGAATCGCATGCCATAGTCACAACTGATCAGCAGCGACCAACCAGTAGCATCAAGTGATGTGATGACATTAGTAGTCGCAACTGTGACACCATCATCAGCGGTAATCGACTCAATTAGCGCAATAGCATCCAACACAACAACTGCCATTGCGACGCCAACAGTTGCAACTAATAACATCAGTGGAAACAAGTGATCTGTCAGCGGTAACTCCCACCAACCCAACACCGCCAATCATAATTGATTAGCAGCAAGTTGAGGTGCAAAATGCGTTATCAAACTGTCACATTGTGCACACGCCACTGTGCGTGTACGAGTGCGACTTGAGCACCCATGTAGGGTCCCCACTTGTTTTTATCTTTAAGGAAACAATTACTTTAAAAAAAAACCCCACATATATACCACTCTAAAGTTTTTTTCTCTGTTGAAATCGCCGGAAAGAAAATTAAAAATTGTTGTTAGAAATTTTTTCTAAAGTCACTAAAAACCGTGGGAGACGTTTATATAAATTAGTGTAAAAACTGTTGTAATGGAAATTATTCCAAAAAGTTTAAATAAATCAGTACAAAATGTTGTAGGGAATTACAAAAATGGTAAATATGAAAATTTAAAAATATAGACAGAATGATAATTTTTTGATGAAATAAATTAAAACAAGTAAATTTGAGTATATATGATATTTTGAATTTGGTTTAGGTAAAAAAAAGATATGTGTGATATTTTTGAATTTGGTTTAGGCATGTATAATATTAAAGTACTATTTTTAAGCCAAAAGGTTTATTTTCTTCAACGGAGATTTTATAAAGATTATTAAGTTTTTGTGCATTTTATCCAATTATTAATATTCTTATTTTACGTAGCAAAGAAAAAAGCTTTCTATTTAGTTCTTATTAATTTAATTATAAAAATCAGTTTTGAAATCTAAAAGAAAAACTCAAATACGGTTTTGTGGGCTAGTTTTCAATTAGTTAAGAACGATTTGATCTTTGTTTTTGCATTTAATCTTGATAAAATTTATATCTATCATGGTCTTTTATTGGTACGAAAGACGTCACGAGTCAAAACTAAAACTTACAACGGGAATACCATGTTAGCTCATCTAAACCAACTAATATTTTTTTTAGGATAATATTATATATACCCCTACAAACATGAGTAAAAATATCATATATATACCCAAACAAAACTAAAAATATCATATATACCCAATTTAAATAATTTGTTACTTTATTACCATTCTACCTTTATCCATTATATGATTTTTTATAACCTAATTTTTTAGTTTTATCAAATACGTAAAAGATCACTCGTTCTTCTATTCTTATTGTCGACTATCACGATTCTCCAAACTCATTCAGAAGACATCGATTCAGAAGGAATGATTGCGAGAAAGTTACAAAACACAAATGCTATAAAATAAAATTGGTAAAATTAAAAAAAAGAGAGAAAAATTCAAAATAGTATTTTGAGAAAACAATTTTTTATGGTTAAATATAAAATTCTAAAGTTGAAAATGTGTAAATATGAAATTTCAATGTTAAAAATTGGTAAATATGAAATATTAAAGTTTAGAGAACAAAGGGTAAAATGGTATCTTTTAAATGGTTTTTAATTAAATGGGTATATATGATATTATTATATGTTTATAAGGGTATATATGATATTTTTAGTTTTTTTTGGTATATATGATATTTTTTAAGTTTGTAGAGGTATATATGAAATTGACTCATTTTTGTTTAATTATGATCTCATGACAATAATAATTAGATTATTAAAATAAATCAATTAAAATTCGTTTTGACACTTTTACTAGGTTAGGACAAAACATGAATCTCTAGAGACCTCTTAATGTATATGAAGGTAATCATCTAAATAACCATTTTGAATGAACTAATTATCTTAACTATAAAATTCATGTATAGTAATTTGATTTTGCGTAACCTTCACAAAAATAAAATAAGATAACATGTTACATTTATCTTTTTAGGACATGTTGAGTGGGAGTCGGAAAGCACTCCCCGGTATGGTGAAATGCGTTCTCGGATGGGACCCCCCACCCCCGGGGAAATGAGATTTTTTCTTGACTCAAATCCGGTGAATTTTCACCGAACATCACCGATCCAGCCTAATCCTCTTGACTTGTGCTTTATGCATTAAAACTTGTATATATGGTAATGTGGGGAAAATGAGAAGGTATTCCCTCAGAAATGAGGAAAATGGAGAAAATGGGAAGAATGATGAGGTGGTGTTGATGTGCCATGCGAGGAAAGTCGGGAAACCGGGACGATTCCTTGTGCCCTTAGTAATCAAATTAGTCATTTATTTGCAAGTCAAACACATCATATGGGTCATATAATAGTGAGAAAAATATTCAGACGGATGTGTGAATCTATCAGTGGTCACATCAACCATTTCATGTGAAACGTCCCCCAAACCGGGTAGTCTTATAGTTATAGTTGGCACAAAACACGTAATCATAGTTCTTAAACTGGAAATCATAATAACTATTATGGCGGAACTCTTGTTCAAACATTCATAAAAACTACAATGAATTAAAACTAAATTAAAACATTGTTCAGCATAAAACTATCAAAACGAGGTAATGTCAGTCTTCAGAAGTATAGCCCGGCAGTCCATGTTATCGAGCCCTCGAAGTTCCTTTACTCATACATTCTCTTTCCCTTTATTACCTGACATGCATACTAAAAGTGAGCTAACGCTGATAAGTTCTGTCTTTTCTTTAAACTGTAAACTTTATCTTTCGTTAAGATAGCTTAGTTTTATAAAAATAAGATAAGCTTTCTTTCAATTTCGTTTTAACAAAACTTTCACTTTTACTTTAAAACTTTACAACGTCACAATTTATAAAATCGTTTCGTTACTGTCTTTTGTTAAAACTCTGTCCTGAGAAAACCAGTTAAGGTGCCCTCCTTTGCTCTATCATACTTTCTTTCACTCTTACAGGACAAGTGACATTCGCATACACTATACTATCACATACGAACCATTGTCTGAGGACAAGGCTCCTTTCTCGCTTACACCTTAGGGTAAGACTTTTCTGTTTTGCCCACACCTCAGGCTGTGACTTTCATTCTCGCTTACACCTCAGGGTTAAACTTTGTTTGCTTGCACCTCAAGGCAAGACTTCTACTTTAGTTATGCTTGCAAGGGTTTCTACTTTACACTACTATGCAACTATACTACAACGCATAATTAATTCAAACAACACATAATGTAGACAAATAGCACATATTAACACATAAGCATCTAACATGACGTCTGTCACTGTCAAGCTGTACCGAGGTACCACTTCTCTGTCTTTCTTTAAAATATTTATTTCACGTATAGTTCTATACTCAGTATCTGTTCTGTTTCTTTTTTATAAAAAACAAAAGTTTATAAAATAATACTTTATATTTCAAATCTCTGTGTTAGTATGCATGTCAACCCAAAAACATAGAAAATGGGGCAATAGAAACTCACCTATCAAGCTATCTTCTATGTACTAGAAACTTGGTCCAATAAGCGTCACTCATTATCTGAATTGATAATTAAATAATCATTAATTCTATTCTTTCTATCTCTTCAGCGAAACAAGGCAGTTTCTCTTTTTGAAATCTAAGCGAAACTAGTTAATTTCGCTTTCTGTGGCTAAGCGAAACTGTAGCTCAGCGAAACTGGTCTCAGTGAAACTATGACTAAGCGAAACTAGGCCAGTTTCGCCTTGTCGTCTTCTTCAGCAGAAACCTAGTTTCTGCATGAAAATGGCGGCCAAGCTTCTACTTGTCCAAGATCCAAACTTTTTACTTTAGAAACGTTTGTTTCTACCTCGTAAGTCCAAATCCAAGGTCCGTTTCTCATTCCATACGTAAAAACTCCCCGAAAACCCATTTCGAATAAAAACTCATATTTGGACAAGGTTTGTTACCTGATGATGCTCATTCTTCATTGGCACACGATCTGAAGATGATTACCAACAATCCTCGAGCTTCTTATCCCGAAACCTGACTTTCTCTCTCTAGACTCTCTCTCACACTCTCTCTAGAACTTCGCAAATGGGAAAGTGAATGCATCAAGGGGTGGTGACTAGGGTTATACCCTCCCCCTCCCTTCCTTCTTTCTGATACTATCCGAACGGCCCTTGATCTTTTATTCTATTATTTTCCGAGTTCATATAATGAGACGTTTTTATTTTTGGAATGTTACATCATGTGTTAGTCAAACACATCATACGAGCCATATGACTGCCAGTGTCTGGCATGTGTGTGGTGTCTCTTTAGCCCTTAACTTCAAATACTTTTTGGGTGCTACTATAGATACACCAGCCACACGACTCGTATAGCACCAATACGGGTCGCATAGCCCAAAAGTCTAACCGACAGTGTCTAGACATGTCACATCAGTGACATCCAGACATAAGTACGGCCAGTATTGTGTTCAGTATAGCCCAATACACCCGTATTGTGTCGTATATTGCCTAATACGACCTGTATTATTTCTCGTATAACTCCTATACGGGTCGTATATGGAGTGGTGTCCGAATATCATGTGGGTGGTGTCCGTATATCTTAAGCCTATTTTTTACTCAAACTATAATCTATACTATACTAGGTTAGAAACCCGGTGTATAACACGGGTTGAATAAATACAATGCTATATACTTAGTAATAAAGATTATTTATGACATATTACATAGTTTTTTAATACAAATTCTAGAAACGTTATATATTTTTTTTTAAATGTTTAATAAAACTAAATGAAAGAAATGTTCAATTTATAAAATGTTTTATTAACAAATCTATTTTTTAAATAAAAAACGTTTTATAAAATGAATTATAGAAATCATTATTATTTAATAAGAGAGAAGCGGGAAACAAAAAATTATAAAAACAATTAAAGAAATTTGTATAATTAATAGAAGAGAGATGCGGGAAAAAAAGGTTAAGGATGCACACGAGAGTGACAAGTGTCTCACTAAAACCTTTATTTATTATATAGTATATATTATAATACATTGGAGGAGGAGAAGGAGGAGGAGATTATCTTCTTATATTAATTTTTAAGAGTTTAAGGGGGAAAATTGTCTGTATTACTTTGACTACCTTAATTATAACAGAATAATATTGATTATAAATACCATAAATTAGTTAGACTACAACTTCAATTTTGTAGTTATTACGATTAATAACGAAATTCTCTTAGAAATCTAATTATGTAAACAATCAATTTACTTTTTAACTAAATTCTCAAAATCGTTTTTATTTTATATGATTTCATATTTACTTTATTTTATAAACTTTTATTAAACCTTCAAATCTATATGATACTTCACAAATTAATTATTCAAGCGCTTTACCAGTATCTGTGTTAGTGTGTTGTGTTACTCGCCGTCTCGTACATGCACCAGTTGTAATAAATATGTAAAGAAAATCATAATTAGTTGGATGGTAGCAAATAATTTAATATCTTTGACTATATATTATTTCTCACTTGGGATCATCGCTAGCTAAGATCCATCTTATGGACTTATGGTCTTGGCTGTGACTCTTTGCTTTGCGATTTTCCCAAAGTGTTCTTATACTCGTCTCTTTCTGTATTTAACTCTCCGGCGATGAATACAACATCACCAACACCATTTCTTCATCCTAATTACTTCCGTTCATGTCATCGGAGATAACCAACCACCCATGGATAATCACTACAAACCTCAAATAAAAACCAACACATTCCGCCATTGGTTTTCTAAAACACACAACTCCAAACCTCCTCCTTCTGTTTTCAAACACTTTTCAGGTTATAAAATATAAACCATCTTTCAAACTCATACTCATTTTGCTTTTTCAATCATGTTGTTAAATTGACCACAATTGGTTTGATTTTGCAGATGAGTCCGCAGATGAATACGAGGAGGATGATTCGTTTATGTCATCAGAGATGGATCCCTGCATTTTAACCGATGAATTGCGGTAATTAAGTTATGTTATTTATGTATGTAGATGGTGTTTATAACGTGTTTAGTTACATATCTTTATGTTTTAGAATATTTGTGGCTACTTGGAATGTTGCTGGAAGATCTCCGGTTGGGAGTTTGGCTGTGGATTTAGATGAATGGCTGAATGTTAAGGAATCTGCTGACATCTATGTTCTCGGGTACCTCTTAAAATAGTAAAATACCATGTTTACGATTAGTTATTTTTTTTTTCAACAACCTGCACCCTACAGGATTTGAACCCTCAACCTTTTGGTTACAGATTTCAAGAAATTGTGCCGTTGAAAGCGAAAACTGTGATTGGAGGAGAAGATATGACCGAAGCGACAAACTGGAACCTGCTTATTGGACAAATACTGAACAACAAATGCGCATGCCGATGGATGAGTCCTATGCTAGATCCAAAGAAAAGTGAGCACTATAACTATTTCAACAATGCTTTAGGTGAACCATCAATGACAAGTGTAGAAGATGAAGAGGTTAATTGTTGTGGTAGGTACACATTAATGGCGAGCAAGAAGATGGTAGGAGTGTTCATAAGTGTGTGGATAAATACATCTTTGTTCAAGAAGTATAGTATATCAAGTGTGAAAGTGAGTGCTGTGGCTTGCGGGATTATGGGTTATTTGGGGAACAAAGGGTCGGTGTCTGTTAGCATGTCGATTGAAGGAACGAGTTTCTGTTTTGTGGTTGCTCACTTGGCTTCTGGTGAGAAGAAAGGGGATGAAGGGAGAAGGAATCACCAGGTTTCTGAGATTTTTAAACGAACAACTTTCACTCGACAGTTTCGAGATGAATGCATGCCTCAGCCTCTCACAATCCTAGGACACGAGTAAGTAGTGCGTGTGTGCATACATCTAACAGTTTCCACCCATTTACTTATAAATTTATTGATTTGGGTTATAAAAATATACCTGTTTTGACCAATTATCTAACCAGTCTGGCCCATCCATTTTGGCACGTTATGTGAGTCCTTTGATTATTGAAAGATGTGATTTTAAGATAGTAATTTGTATTGTTTTATGGTACAGCCAAATATTTTGGTTTGGGGATCTCAACTACAGGTTATACTTGGAAAACGATTTAGCTAGGGAGCTAATAAAAAAACAAGATTGGAGTGCCCTTCAAGAGTTTGATCAACTAAGGCAAGAACTAGGAGATGGTGGAGTATTTCAAGGGTGGAGAGAAGGGAACATAGAATTTGCACCTACATACAAGTATTCCACATTCAACAGCAATCGCTACTCGGGTACACTTCCTAGCAGAGTAGGCGAAAAACAAAGGACACCCGCTTGGTATGAACTATGAACATCTACTCCAGTGTCTTCTTCCTATCGTATGTAAATTAAATTAAATTATAAAATAAAAACGCGAGATTATGAAATTATATTGTTCATGGAACAGGTGTGACAGGATCTTGTGGTACGGGAAAGGAGTAAAACAACATTCTTATTTCCGCAGCGAGAGCAAGTTCTCAGATCACAGGCCTGTATCTGCTCTTTTCTCTACACATATTGAACTCATCAAGTCTGATGTAGCGAGTACAGTTTCGTGTAAACAAACGGTAAGTAATTCTTTCAATCTCATGTTCAAACTTACTCAGTAATTAGTGCTTAATTATTTGATTAATGATAAATCCTAGGAACAAGAAAGTTATAAGGAGGAGGCTTCATCTACAATGCGTTCACTAATTTCTAAATCAAACAAAAAAGGCCATAGAAGAAACAAAAGGCTGTGATGCAGAGTTCATTGGATTAGATATTCTCTCAGTGATAAAACATTACTAGTTTTCTAATTTCTTTTATTCTTTTATTATTATTATTCAGAAATCCATAATAACCAACAGTTTATGTACACCTTCACTTGTTGTGATGAATTATGCGAAATAAATATCGACATTGCGGCAAGTGTTGTACACATTGGTAATTTTCATTAAGGCAAATCTCACATCGTTTGAGATATTGGGCCATAACGAATGTTACAAACGCGTTTTAAGCATAATGACTGTGGATAAGAGGAGAACTCCACAGTTAAATGTGTTTGGGGGGAAGAAATCCTAGGATCACATCCCGAGAGGTTTTCACACGGGCAACACAAAACAAATTCGTGAACTCCTCATGATCATAGCAGAGAAATATTGATTGGTATGAGAGGTCGTTTGTTACATAGAATAAGTACCGCATATAAATAACATTTAGGTCAAATCAACAATTAGTGTTGTCCAGGCGTATATACCGTTTTAGGGGAGTATATAGGTACTTGCAAAGGGGTTAATGCTTATTTTTTACTTGTCTATTTGTTCTATTATCTAATAGCTACTAGTGATGGGGGTTGGGTGTAGTGGTAAATAAGTAGGAGTTAGAGTGGTGATCTCATCCCAACAAAAGGTTGGGGGTTCGAGTCTTGGGGGTGGCAGATATTGAATTATCTAGATGTTGCTCATTATATCATAGATAATCTATGTGGTGTTGTTAAAAAATAATCTAATAGCTACTATATAATTATTTGCACTTTTTCCGGTATGCTTTACTTATCGGTGTAAGTTGTAGTTTACAACTTTTATTACTAGTACCATTGTATGTTTGTTTGCTCTATTCTTTTAGCTATATTTTTGGAGTCAGAGTGCTCAGTGTGAGGTACAATTTGTTTCCATTACATCATTCTCAGATTCTACTAATAGTTTTGCTATAAGTGAGATTATGCTAGATATGTTTGGTTGTTTGTTAGTTGTAATTTAAGGTATGAAAACTCACAGATCTCACAGTTTCGACAACGAAATTGAAAACTATGTTAAAATGTTAAATCATACGATTTTTAACGTTCGTACCAAATAAGAGAATCATATCGATCAACAGAATGTGCCTTCAACAAGAACCAAAAAGAAAACATACTTGCGATAGATCTCATATCAACTGGAATCCACTAAACTGGGAGAGATCTAAACCAGAAAGTAAATCATACTGATAACGAAACAAATGCGATGAACGCAGCCGGCATATGACACGACAGTGGTTTGGTATCTCCATTCAGTTGGGTTGGGTTCAACTCAGGAACGTAGATAGACCATTCATAGATGGTCTTTGGCCTGTTTACATGACCATTCGTAAATAAGTCCACAACGACTACAAACACCCATATTTGTTACTTTAATCACCACGTATAAGAAGGTTATGCAACGGTTTGCAACCGTATACGTTTATATATATTTTTTAATAATATATCCTTTATATTTTTTTTAATAATATATCCTTATTATAATAAATGAATAACTTTATCGGTCAACGGTTGACTTCTTGTGAAGTTTAGATTTTTGTTTCCCGCTCCTCTTTCCTATTAAACAACTTTCTCTACTATTAAATAATAATGATTTTAAATAATTAAATATATAAAATTTATTATAATATTTTATTAAAACTTAATAAAATCATAAGGAGCCTTCAAGACTCCAACCCTCCTTCCCCACACCTCATTCTTCACTCCATCTTCTTCCCCCATCTTAGAGAGAGAAACACTTAGAGAGAGAAAGGTGTCAGTTTTGCTCCAAGATCGATCCATTCTTCTTCTCTAGTGATTACACGAACCTTTGCTGAAGAAACGAGCCGATTAGAGGTAAGAAACTTGCCAAGATCTGAGTTTTTGTTGAAAATAGGTTTTAGGGTTTCATGGAGTTTTTAACTTAAATGTCGGATTTTTACGTATAAAAACACCTGAAAAATATAGATCTAGCATCTTGGAAGTTGGAGAAATGATCTGGTCGTAAAAAGTTATGGGTTTGAATCGAAAACGAGTCTGATTGGAAATTAGGGTTCTTGAGCCGACACTCGGCGAGAAAGATGACACAAAGTCCTGAACGCAAGTTCAAGTGACTCTCTGAAGCGATACTTCAGCCGACTCTCTGAAGTGTCGGTCGACACTGTCAACCGACTCTCTGAAGAGTCAGCCGACACTATCAGCCGACTCTCTAAAGTGTCAGCCGACTCTCTAAAGTGTCAGCCGACACTAGCAAGTTTAACCGATTTCATGTATTGTATTCGCACAGATCACGTAGCACTCGTGTAGCACAAAGCTTTTTAGTTTCCACAATAGGCTACATACCAGGTGAGTTCTAATCCCTTTTTCGTCTGCTTTAGGGGTGGTGTGCATACTTAGTGTAAAGTGTTTATTGCATATTATATATATTAATAAAGGAAGTGAAAGTTATATTTTAGAGAAAAGTATAAAGGAGGCAAATGTACGTTTTGAGTAAAGTATAGTTATATTTGTAACATCCTGGAATTTCAACTATTTATGGTTCGGACGAATGGATGACCTGAATCCCTTTTAACCAAGATAGTTGACAGGGTTTTGCATGGAAACGGAAACTTAATTAGAGTACCCGTGTAGCAGATAACGTAGTTAATGAGGTCCAAACGCGCGTTAACGGAACCGCAGGGACCCGGATGTAAAACTCGAATGTTTAAATAAGAGTTTAAGGGAAAACCCTAGGCCATTCGGCCTAGGGGAGCTTGACGGCAGCAAGAGGAGTCGCGGAAAAGGGAAATGCCGGGGGAGGTGTTCTCACGGTGGTTCGCACGGCGGCAACGATCAAGAGGAGATTTTCACACGTAAGGTTAATGCTAACCCTGTCTGTTTCTTTTCTTTTAGTCTTGTATCCGATGAACAGGAGAACTCGACTAGGGTTTCGGGTGTGGATGTGGTAATCGGTAGGAGAGATGGACGGGAGAGTGGGGCTGAGACGGGGTGCTCAACGATGGTGCTCGGTGGTTGTGTGAGGTGGCGGACGACGGCGGTGTGGCTATGTAGGGGTAGCCCGATCACAGTGGTGGTGCGGGGTGATGAACGGGTGGTGATGTGGATCGGAGGGACAAGGACGGGTAACCCGGCGGTGTTGCGCGGCTGTGGTCGGCTAGGAAAAGGTGGCCGGATGGCAGCAAACACCGGGGACAGAGTGTACGGGACAGAGTCGTGCAAGTCGGCGGCTAGCTCGGCTAGAACTCTTGCTTGGCTAGCATAGACGCGCACGCATGAGGGAAACGACTCAGGTCAACGTGTTCGCATGGATTAGAATGTTTGCATGGTATGGTAGCACACGTGGAAAGTGGACGATTTGGGTACATGTGACCTACGAGACTAAGGCGTTGCATGCGTAAACGTGCATGTATGCGGGGTCTTAACAGGTTCGGGATAACCCGGATTGAGCGGAGACGTGGATTAGGGTTTTGCAGGGACGAAGGACGAGATGACGAGACGACCTCGGGATGTATATATATATATATATATATATATATATTCTTGCAATGTATGTTTGGACCGTGTTCTGAACTTGTGATCGTACGTTTGACAGGATTGAGCTTCGAGCGTGAACGAACGGGTTTGCGGAGCAAGGATTTAGACTCGGTAATTGGTGAGTTTCTAATCCCCTCTTTTAAACGTTTTACTGTTTTGGGGCTATCATACATACTCACATGTGTTATTAAACGAACATATTACGAGTTATGATTTAAACCTAAAGTGTTTTATAAGACCATTATGTAATAATGAAGCTAAGTGTTGTTGTGGGGTCCTTAGGGTGGGAGAAAAAGAGTTGGGATGATCTGTGTATGTCATCTTATGAGTTAGTCAGGATGAGTCGGGAATTTAGTTAAACCTACGATGGTTATATAAGGAGAGTTAGTAGGGGAACCCGTACATGGTTCATTAACGAGTCAAGTAAATGCTAGTATGCTGTTAAGCGTCATGTGTTTGGTGTTGTGGGTATTGTGTCGTCATCCTCGTGACACGGCGGGTATCGTGTTAGCATAGGTCTATGGGGTGTCCATAGTGTATACGGGTTAGAACCTGTATGGTGTTTGTGTGTCGTATGATTAATTATTCGGAAAGAGTTGGGTAATGTGTCTAGACGTTTAAAAGGATACGTCTAAAGTATGTGTTGGTTTACACACGTAAGTGATCCGTAAATGGTGGTGAGTCGTGGTATATGTCTAGGTAGTGTCATGTGTGTATATATGTGTTGCTTTGTGCTTGCATTGTTGTCCATGTATACGGCTAATAGTGATGTGGAGGACGGAGTCATTCGGGGTCATCATTGTACGTGTGATCTGGCAGTAATCATGTTGGTGATGTGTCAGTCACCGTATGGTAGATGATATAGTCACCGTGTGGTGGCTAGGTAGTCATCATAGATGACGAGTGTGTCGCTATGTTTAGCGACGGGGCCCTATAACCAGGGTGGAGCTGAACTTATGACGAGTATCTCGACGGGGATAACCGTGACGAGGGTGCATTAATGAGGTATGTATTTGTGTGCTTATATATGTGTTAAATTGCATGCAAGTGATGAGTTATATTAATTGTGTATGAGATGATATTGATGTGATAAATAGATGAAATCAATGTGGTGTGTCGAGTTAGATTGGCCGTTGTGTCGAGCTGAGTACATTGTGTATAATTGTTGAGTCAGTAGGTTTATGAGAGTCCTGGTTAGGACTCGTAAGTCGGTGTCTAGAATTTGGATGAGTTAGCCAGTGTATGGTTAATATATATGGTAAATTGTGAGATTTCGAAATAGTAAGTTCGTTCTATGTCAGAGAGACTTATTGAGTTAAAATGGTGGGTAGAGTCTGGGGTGGTGAATCCTTTGGGATATTATAATATAAAGGGGGTTATGTATATGATGAAAATCTATACAACTATTTTCTATTGACCAGAGGGTCTTAAGTGGAGATACACAATAAATGAGACGAGTTGGCTTTTGTTAAATTAAACTATTAGAACTCAATCAGCGTAGCTGACTTTGTATGTACGTTAGATTGTTTTGCAGGTGAGTCTGCCAGACTAGGTATCTTAGCTTGGGAGCGGGTTACTCGGGTTGGTGTGCATGCATTCGTCAGGTAACGTTATGAAAATTAACGAGTTTTAGGATAATACTATTTCAAGGGAGACTTTCGCTATTTATTTAAATGAAAGTTAAAGTGTTTTTAACGAGTTTACCTAGTGATGAGATCTAACTGTAGGGTGCCTAGTTTAGGGTCTTACAATATTATGGCAAGCGTTTATTATATTTCCATATACATAAACAAAGGCATATTATATGTGCAAGTATGTTCTAAGTAAAGTAAAGATATTTATGACAAGCGTTTATTATATTTTCATATACATAAACAAAGGCATGATACATGTGCAAAGTATGTTTAAGTAAAGTAAAGATATTTATGACAAGCGTTTAGTATATTTTCATATACATAAACAAAGGCATGATATATGTGCAAGTATGTTCTAAGTAAAGTAAAGACATTTATGACAAGCGTTTATTATATTTTCATATACATAAACAAAAGTATGATACATGTGCAACGTATGTTTAAGTAAAGTAAAGATATTTATGACAAGCGTTTATTATATTTTCATATACATAAACTAAGGCATGATATATGTGTTAAGTTACGTTTCAGTAAAGCAAAGATATGTTATGGCAAGCGTTTATTATATTTTCATATACAATAAAAAAAGGTATAATGTATGTAAAGTTTTGATCAAGTTAAAGGAAGTTGTGACAAGAAAGTGAACAAATTTCCTATGGGAATGTGTACCAGCTAGTAAATGTTCTTGGGACAGGTGTTACTTGTACAAGATGACAGTTAGGGGCTATGCCCTTCCCGTAAGAGCCTTTGTGGGTCGCTAACAGTTGTACAAGTGGGATGGGTGACGGCGGTTGCCCGGGAGTACCACACAACTCCCCTTAGCGTAAAGAGGCATTGTTGGTTCATGGTGCTAGCTATGGGGGCATTGGTCGGGTAAAGCGGTATTGTCGGTTCCTGGTGCTAGCCATGAGGGCAATGACCGGACAAAGGAATTGACCGTAAAGCGGTATTTTCGGTTCATGGTGCTAGCCACGAGGGCAATGACTAGACAAAGGAAGTGACGGTAAAGCGGTAGTTGTCAGTTCATGGCCGTGAGCCATGATGGCAGTACAGTGTAAAGGAACATTAACGGCAAAGCAGTACTTGTCGGTTCATCGCCGTGAGTCATGAGGGCAGTACAGTGTAAAAGGTAATTGGCGGTTTATCACATGTTTTAAACTATTTTGAAAAGTAAAGTATGTAAAGTTTGGCCTTAATGGCAGTATGTATGTAATAGTAAATCTTTAGTATAATTGGTTTAAAGTAAACGTTAGAACTCACTTAGCGTTGCTGAATTTTAGTATGCACATCAGTTAAGTGTAGGTGGTTGTAGATGGATGAGGATGCTTGGCTTGGTGAGATGAGTTACTCGAAGATCAACATCTGATATCCCGTTTTATGTTTCAAGTTCATGTTGTGTAAGACAAGTTTTAGTTTGTATTTGGCAAGTTATGTTAGTCATGTTATGCTTCCGCTGTTATGTTAAAAGTTTTAATCGTTTCCGCTGCGATGCGTTGAATGTCTTATGTTTAAGTGTTATGTGTTGTTGAGTAAATCCAATATGTGAGGCCTCCCAGGTTTGGGGCCTTACACCTGTTATGTCTGTGCAAAAGTTTGGACCATTGGTGTACTTTCTCATAGTTAGGGATCAAATCTAAAAGTTTTGCAAAGCACAAAGACTATTCGTGTACTTTATTAATGTTTTAACGTGTTATATAACACGACGCACAGTTTACGACATTGGGCATATTTAACTAGCAGGGATATGCATAGGCATGTAAACAAATCGAACGGTTCACTGGACCGTTCGTAAACCTTTCGAAAGAAAGTTTGTTTATTTTTGTTCATTTAATAAATAAATAAACATGAACATATGTCTCCTTTGTTCACTTATGTTCGTGAATGTTCGTTGATTGATGTCGAAGTACCGATCAAAGATAAAGAGAATTTTTATTCATATTCACCTTAATTAGATATGTCAAGTAGTGTTGAACCATGAAAAGTTAGTGGTTGGTAAGTGTAAAAAGTTGATTACAAAACATAATGTAACATCAATTGTTGAAATTGATTGTTATGAAAAGTTGATTGCATGAACTTAACACTAAATAAGGATTTAGATAACATAAATATAGCAAATGAACACAACCAAGTTCGGATTTAATAGCACAATTAGTAATATGAGTTCTTTATTGGATTAGAAAGTTACGTAGACATAACTTTGATTAACAACAAATATTTGGTGAATAAATGATGGACGTGCAATTGTATGACTAAGTTGTCAACAAAGTTAAAATATACAAAGCGATCTCAAGAAATTACCAACATAATAACATAACCTGTAATTATATATCTTAATATTTAACGATTAATCACCGATGAAATAAAAATACATGAAGTGATTCTAGTCACTATGCTTTTAGACAAACAAGTATTTGAAATAAACACATGAAAACACCAAATTCATCACATGCATTCAATAAACATAATGAAATCTAACACATATTATAACTCAAACTGAACTAAACTACTCACAAACCCTACACTCGGTTGAAGTAATTTTAAAATAAAAATACAAATTGACTTAATATTTTATAATTTAAATGTAATTATTTTATATGCTTTTGTATATTTTTTTGGTAAATTTGTAAATTTAAAATTTTATATGAAAAAAGTTTACATTAAACGGGCCGTGTTTGTGTCAACACGCAAATACTAATGTCATGTTCCGGTTCATGTGTCTTACACGATACTCGTGGCAACCTACTAACATGGGCCGTTTAACACCAGTATCTGGGAATTAAAAGAACTTAAGTAAATAAAAAGAACCAGGGTAAACTAAAAAAGGTGGTTAAGATATAAAAATTAAAGACAAGAGTTTTGAACTTTTGAATCTATCAACAAAAAAAAAAAAAAAAATACATGGTGAACTAATTTAATGGAGCATATGTATCTAGGAAAATGCATACCGCATAGTTAGGAAAAATATCTTGACTTTTAAGTCGAACTTCATACTATAATTAAAACAAGATTTGAAAAGCATAAGAACGTTACTAAAAATAAACATATTGATCATTCTCTCATTTCATTAATTTGGATGGACTTGTTTTATCAAACCATGCCAACTTATAGGCTAGGTCGACATCAACGAATTTTGGTTGATTTTTGTGTTAATTGGTTACTTTGTATTTGTTACATCATTTGAATTTCTTTTGTGTCATCATTTCATCTTACAAAATTTATCGGAATACGTCATATTATTTTTCTTCTGGATTATATATTAAAATTTAATTAAGCTGAAAGTCAAATATGTTTATTTTTAGCTCTTAAAGCCAAAGTTGTTTGCATTATTTGGGGTTATCTTCGATGTTTTAAGTTAATTTATCATCTAAAATAATGGCAAAGGATAAAGTATTGAAAACCTACATACTTAATAAAAGTTAATAAATAAAATAGCGTATTGTATATTAATTTAAAAAGTGTGACATTAATTTTTTTTGAACGGCGAACATTGAATGTTGTGACGTCGCACCCTCCTGTCATATGGGAGAGACTCGTCCAACTACGGCCAATATGTTGTATTAACCGAGCCCGCTTGGCGTCAGAGTTAAAATTTAACTAAGTTGAAAGTCAAATATGTTTATTTTTAGCTCTTAAAGCAAAAGTTGTTTGCATTGTTTGGGGTAATCTTCGATGTTTTAAGTTAATTTATCATCTAAAATAATGGTAAAGGATAAAGTATTAAAAACCTACATACTTAATAAAAGTTAATAAATAAAATAACGTATTGTATATTAATTTAATTAAGTGTGACATTAATTAACAACATATAAATAATTATATGGAAACATACATATAGTAAGATTTAAATTAAATTGACGGATGTATGGATAATTATTAATTATAATAACAACTAGTTTTTACCCTCCGCGCTTCGCGGCAAGAGCTTGGTTGTTATTGGTATAACTCGTTTGTGTGTATAAAACTTACATCTAATCGCAGACTCGTTATAACGTACGATACAAAAAAAAACACTCGAATTTGAATATAACTCCGTGTTCAATAAAATATAAACCAAAACGTTGACAAAAATTTCTTTTAGAAAAACCGCGTATCCTGTTATTCAAAAAAACTTAACGAACGAAAGTTATCATAGAAAATGGTGCTAGGCCCATCGTTAATAAAATTGAAATGAAAACATAGGCGTAACGGTAAAAATAATGTTAATAAAAAAGAAACATAAAACTAAATAATAAAAAAGGGAAAAAACAAAATACAAAAATTACCCGTTCGGGTCGTCGAAAACCATAAAGCGAATACCGATACGGGTTCGGATAATACCAATATGGATAATGATGTTGTTCGCCCATAATATGTTCGACTCGTCACGGTACGACAACGGTAACGGCACTCGCTATAAGCAACGATAAAAAAATGTCTCGATTTTGAATAAAACTCCGTTTTAAAAAAAAACATTATATCGGAACGTTGACAAAAAAAACTACAAACAACTGTGCATTCCGTATTTTGAAAAAAGTTAACGAACAAAAGTTATTAAAGAAAAACAAAATTAATAGAAAATGAAATAGCCTAAAAGTGTATATTACATATATTATAAGTGTTAAAATTAAAAATGTAAAAAATAAAAAAAATTAATTGGACGAATCAAAATGTGCCATACAGAAGGCACTATTCCTTCGCATGGCAAATTATAGTTAGTTAATAATAAAAAAAACATAAAACTAAATAATAAAAAAGGGAAAAAACAAAATAAAAAAATTACCCGTTCGGGTGGTCGAAAACCATAAAACGAATACCGATACGGGTTCAGATAATACAAATATGGATAATGATGTTGTTCGCCCATAATAGGTTCGGCTCATCACGGTAACGGCCCTCGCTATATACAACGATAAAAAATGTCTTGATTTTGAATACAACTCCGTTTTTAAAAAAAATATATATCGGAACGTTGACAAAAAAATTACAAACAGCTGCGCACTTCGTATTTTGAAAAAAGTTAACGAACAAAAGTTATTAAAGGAAACAAAATTAATAGAAAATGAAACGGCCTAAAAGCGTATATTATATATATTATAAGGGTTAAAATTGAAAATGTAAAAAATAAAAATATTAATTGGACGAATCAAAATGTGCCATGCAGAAGGCACTATTCCTTCGCATGGTAAATTATCGATTTTGAATATAAATCCGTTTTAAAAAAAATTATATCGGAACGTTGACAAAAAAAACTACAAACAGCTGCGCACTCCGTATTTTAAAAAAAGTTAACGAACAAAAGTTATTAAAAGAAAACAAAATTAATAGAAAATGAAACAGACTAAAAACGTATATTATATATATTATAAGGGTTAAAATTAAAAATGTAAAAAATAAAAATATTAATTGGACGAATCAAAATGTGCCATGCAGGAGGCATTATTCCTTCGCATGGCAAATTGTAGATATATATTATAAGGGTTAAAATTGAAAATTTAAAAAATAAAAATATTAATTGGACGAATCAAAATGTGCCATGCAGAAGGCACTAATCCTTCGCATGGCAAATTATAGTTAGTTAATAATAAAAAAGAAAGATAAAACTAAATAATAAAAAAGGGAAAAAACAAAATAAAAAATTACCTGTTCGGGTCGTCGAAAACCATAAAGCGAATACCGATACGGGTTCGGATAATACCAATATGGATAATGATGTTGTTCGCCCATAATAGGTTCGGCTCGTCACGGTACGACAACGGTAACGGCACTCGCTATAGTTAACGATAAAAAATGTCTCGATTTTGAATACAACTCCGTTTAAAAAAAAATTATATCAGAACGTTGACAAAAAAACTACAAACAGCTACGCACTCCGTATTTTGAAAAAAGCTAAAGAACAAAAGTTATTAAAAGAAAACAAAATTAATAGAAAATAAAACGGGCTAAAAACGTATATTATATATATTATAAGGGTTAAAATTGAAAATATAAAAATAAAAATATTTATTGGACGAATCAAAATGTGCCATGCAGAAGGCACTATTCCTTCGCATGGCAAATTATAATTAATTAATATATGAAAATTTTAAAACATACTAACGATTTAAAAAAGCGGCTCAAACTATTAATACGCAAAAGCCGAACCGTTTTACCAGCTAGACTGCTAAAACCAACATATTAGATCTATCGACCAACCCAACCGGTGTTGTTTGACGTTTCCTGAAACATAGTTTGAGGTTCGACCTAGATTTTTTTTTATTAAAATCGGCTTGAACTGGACCATAAAAACTGTTAAAGAGAATATATTATTTAGAGTTTTTTGTAATTATATTTACTGTAATTAGAAAATATGATTTGACTAGGTTGATTAATAATATGTAATAGTTACATACCACATATTAGTATAAAAGATTAAAGAGTAAATTACAAAAAATCGTCCTTGAGGTTAGGTTTGGTCCAAAAATCACTTTTCGTCCAATTAGAAACTTTTTAACACTTTGAGCCACTCACATTTTGATTTTAACAGTTTTCGTCCAATTGGGTAACGGTGACTAACAATTATGTTAACCCACCCTGACGTGCACATCACATGAGGGGCATAATTGTCATTGCACATCACATGAGGGGCAAACCTCATGAACGAAAATTTAAGTTACAAGAATTGGGCAAAAATTTACAATTTTCTAACCAATCTCGGGATGTTTTATTTCAAGAAAACGGGTATTATCTTGCCAAATGCAACGATCTACAGATGCAAAACCAAATGTAGGAATCGGATTTGGGAAATCTTTCAAACGAGAATTTTCTTTTAATGGAAAAGATTAATGAATATGAAGCACTGCTCATGGACTACAGAGTTTATAAAGGTAAATACGAAGTCGTTTCTGCTGAAAAATCGAAGCTAGAGAAGCTTATAGAAATAGATATTAAAAAAAAACAAGAAATAGAAACTCTAAGATCTGAAATTGATGATGTGAAGATGAAACTTAAGAATGGTTTGTATGAAATAGTGTTTAAAATGGAAATCTCAAATTCCCCTTTTGAGAAGCTTTAATTGCAAATCGATTATGTTTCTAAAATGTTTAGAAGTAGCTTGGAATCAGAGGAAAGACACGTGCAAAACAATGAAGTGTTAAAGAACCTTTCTTCTTTAGATATTGAGCTGCAAAAGATATTATCTGAAGATAAGAGTTTTCATGAACAAATAATGGGGTTGGTGATGTTTTGGTGCCGGTTGCACGAGTGCAGATCGGATCTCTGGTTTCGTTTCTTGTAGACAACGGTGGAGGTGGTGGCGGAGACGAGGAAGATGACCAGATCTAGGGTGGTGCCGGTGCGGTGGTATTGGTTTGACGAGGAAGATGACCGGATCTAGGAATGGTGTTTTGAAGGTGGGTGGTGATTGGGGGTTTGATGGCATGGTAATTGAAAGATGAGAACGGTGGAAGAGATGTTGCAGCAGTTACCATCGGCATCATCTTCAACCATCGCTGGCCATGGTGGTCACCGGAGTGGTTTCAGATGGAGGGGTAGAGAGAAAGATTAGAGTGAGAGTTGTGTGTTTGAGAGAGAGAGATAATAGAGAGTTTATGGTGGTGAAATGACAATTTTGCCCCTCGCGTGATGTGTCCGTGAGGGTGGGTTAACACAATCGTTGGTCACTGTTAGTGATTGGACGGAAACTGTTAAAATCAGAAATTTTGGTGGCTCAAAGTGTTACCCAGAGACGAAAGATAATTTTTGGACCAAACCTCAGGGACGATTCTTGTAATTTAATCAAGATTAAATTCTAACCAGTTTATTTGTTTTGACCTGCCGAACATACATGTTCTTTATCTGCTGAAAACAATGTATTAGTCACGACTTGTGAGGATACTAAAAGTGGCGTACCAGATTCATTGCATCTCTTTTATATTACGAAGCGATTGAAAACTACATAAATTGAGACCTGAAAACCATGAGAATCGAACCATGTGCACTCTTCATCAAAACACGGTCTTCACTCTATCACGGGTTTCCTTTTTATCCTTTCAAACATACCTGTTTTTTTTAAACAAATTTCTTTATTTCTGTGAGAGTGAGACTTGAACACATGACATTCTTAAACTTTGATGTTCCCAGATGATTTTTCTCTATCACTGGGCCACCAACCACAATCGAATCGTAATATACTAAAGTGACATTAATTTTTTATATAATTAATTTGTTTTCTTATAAGATTTTTTTTGCCTCGCAAACACTTATTTTTTAAGATATTCTATGATAAATAAATATCATTTTAACATAAGTTATATCAATAACATACTAAAAGTATTATACTTTTACTATAGAGTGATGTTTAATATTTTAATCGTGTATGAAGTTCGTGTTGATCAGTTTTTGAAACATGATAATGGAAAACGAATAATAATAATAATAAATAATACCTGATAAATTAACCGCAAAGAGGGAAGACTTCATGATCTCTGATCTGGATCGGGTTCCCGTTTAGGGTGGCTTAGCGTGAGAAGTAAGCTCACGGTTCAGAGAGAGGGACGGATTTAGTGGTGATAGTATTGAAAGATTCATATGTCATAAAGGTTTCTATCCAGATAATGATAACCAATAATATGAGGGTTTAAGTTAATGATGACTTTGTTTTGGCCATACAAACCTCATAACTGTTAAAGTGTAGCTTTATTATTGATACCAAATTTCAAGTATTCTCCAAAATATGTAAGGTATCATAAAATTTAATACAAAGATCAATTATTTCATGGTTCTATGTAGCCTTGTGACTTACGTAGAAGGTATGGGCTCTCAAGACAAGCAACAAACGACATGGTTATTGTTGAAGCTTATAATTCAGAGGGTAAAAATATTGTTAGGCATAAAGGGTAAAAAAAATATCATATTTCAATGTCAAATAGAAACCGTAAATAAGAATCCGGTGATTAAAAAAGGGGCAAAAAAAGAAGAATAAAACTAGAAGCTTTAATTGAATCACAAAGAGGATCATTACTAGAATTGATCGGCTGCTAAGTTGCTTTCACTTGTTAATTTGCTTTCACCTTCTCTTTGCTAAGTTTTTGTGCTTCAAAAGTTCAAAATTAAAATGTCTTCAACAACATGTGAGTGTTCCGGTATGCTGTTGTTTACTTTTTTTATGTTGTGTTCTGTGTTGGTGTTGCTAATATAACCCTGTTGTTGGTCTTCATGAATTGTTAGATCATGGTCCAAGCTTTAATTCTATCTGTGCTTTTTTTTTTTCATTTGAGTTGATGTTTGATCAAGTTACAATATTTTCGACAATGATAAAAAAAAATTTAGAAGCATGTTATGATGATATTGAGTCTGAATGAATCTTCTTGATGCTACTGGTTGACTACGGATATAATATATTAATATTTATTAATGACTAAACTGCTACTAATTTCTTCAAATGTTCTTTTTAGATTTCATTTGACTTGCTGTTAATTTCTTCAAATGACTTACTGCTAATTTCTTTAAATGACTTGATCAAGTTACTATTTTTTGACGATGGTTGATCTCAAATAATTTGATGCTGCTAATTTCATCAAATGAAGTTGAATGATTTTATAGTAATTTAATGATTGTATACTGATAACTATGGTCATTTAATATCTTTTTTAAATCGGCCTGTCGTGATCAGAACCCATCATGAATCGTGATCTAACTTGACCCACCACTTTTTACAGGCTTAGGTGACTCTAAAAGGGCCCCAATTTCATAGTTCGCCTTGAGCTTTCAAAAGGGTTGAGCCGGCCATGTCCAAGCATTATTGATTCTGCATTTATTTTATATACACTGCTTGCTATCATTTAATTCTACTTATTCGATTTGATGCTAAAACTGTGTTTTATTTTTAATGATGTTCTTTTCCTTATTTCTGCTAGATTTGAAGTAATTATTTTTACCTGTTTTGACTGAATTGTTTTTTACCTAGATCCGTGGCTGGTTCTAAGAGACTTGTTTATGCTAATCTGCTACTTGTATTAGAAGAGGCTATCGGAAACAAATGATCTTCCAATGATCTTAATTCGTTCACGGATTCCTGTTTTGGTTATTGGAAACAAATGGGACACCTATCTCGATCTTCTCCAATCTGATTACACGGAAGGGTGAGTCATATGTAGTTACTTGCTTTGTTCGTGAAAGAATTTAGGGTTTGCAGATTATCAAAGACTTGACTATTGTGTTTTTATCTTTTTGCATTTAATTCAATGAAATTGCATATTTATTCATAGGTTCTATTGTGTATCACAGCAAGCATCATCTCATAGATGTAATCTCATCTTCTTCCAGGATTTGATATAAAACTTAGTTCCCTGCTTTACAATTGTTCATCCGGGTAATATCAACCTAACCTTTAAGCATTTATGATCTCATAGCATGTTAATATTTAACTTATTACAGACCCAAGCGCATCCAAATGCACAACATGCGATGGCCAAGGTCAAGTTGTCTCTTCGGATCTATTTATGTGAATTTATTTCTTTATATTTGTAGAATTTATACATTTTTGTAAATTTGTATAATCTTATGAATTTGTAATAATCATTTAATATTGTGAATTTGTATAAGTTTTTTGTTTGATTTGTATTTGTATTTGTTTATATGATTTTGGATGTTTTATAATATGAATAAAAATGAAAGAAAGAAACATTTTGTGACGGGTGGGAAAACCCGTTGCCAGTTTTTTTTTAAATTATTTTTTTAAAAGTGGTCGGAAATTGGTCGGAAAATCTTGTCGGAAAGGTTTGATCGGAAATTCATTGGAAAAAGGTGGTCGGATATTGGTCGGAAAATCTTGTCGGAAAATGGTCGGAAAGGTTTGATCGGGAATTCATCGGAAAAAGGTGGTCGGAAGTTGGTTGGAAAATCTTATAGGAAAATATAGGTTGGAATTTAGTCGGAAGAACGTGTCAGAAACTGGTCGGAAATAAATGGTCGGAAAGTATTTTTGTCGGAAGTTTGTTGGAAAATTTTGTCGGAAAATGGTCAGAAACGTGTTTCCTAGAAGGGTTTTTCCAACTAGGAGTTTTTGTCGGAAATTGGTCGGAAGCACCCATTTCCGACAAATTTCCGACCAAATATCTTGGTGGAATTTTTTTTTTCTAGTAGTGTTTCTGGCCATCGAATCTCTTCAATTTCCCCTCAAATCATAAATCAGAATCTGTTATCTCTCTTCGCCTTCAACTTCCAGCCCACCACACCGATTGCCATCGCCGCTGCCATCTCCTCCATTCACAGGTACGATTTCACCCCCTTCTCCTTCTACTCCGTTGACACAACTATAACCCTTTCGTGTAAGTTCTTATCTCACCCAATTGTGGCACCTTGATGATACACGTCTCAAAGCTTCAATTAAACCCCTCTCAAACCTGCTGGCCACTAATCGAAGCTATGATATTAGGGTTTTGTTTGTTTGGCTCAACTTATTGAAGGGATTGGACCTGATATGACCAAAAATTCAGGCATCTCTTTCCATGCATATTTCAGGTTTTAAGTGATTTGTCAAATTGAGAATTGAATCATGAAAGACAGCTTTCGACAAGAAAGAAATGTGCTTTAGTCACCATGGCTTTCATTATAAGTATGTAATACTGTAATAATGGACATTCATGATGTTGATACTTGAAAATTTTGTTGTTTTTCATCATAGGTTCCTTGTATCTTAAAGTTTTGTGTTTCATTTAATCTGGGTTCTTGGTCGTTTTGTAAAATCTTGAATCTTTTTGCAGCAAATGAGGCATTTGAGGAGGTGGCCAGTTATGAATTGGTGCCAACTATTACTGATACAGTTTCGGAAGCAATCAAATGGCTCAAAAACATTGATTCAATCAAAAGTTGTAATCAAACCGAATGGTTCAAAGAAACCTCAAAGGTGTTCTTAAAAATAATCAATAATAAAAAAACGAGTTTTCAACCAAAACAGAGAATTATTTAAAGCCTAAACCTAACCTATAATTTAGGCAATAAACCATGAAAAAGGAAACAAAATCAAATACCCAGTCTAAAACAAATAATACTGTAAATTAATAATTAAAATAAATATTCTAGTTTGCAGATGGATCGGAAACCGACTCTCAAAGAGTATAAAAAGCTTATTGTTTGTAGAACACCTCTAGGTGAGTTAATTCTCTCTTTGCTTCTTAATCGTTGTATTGGTATTTCTGATTTCTGTTTCAAGTTTATAATTCTTTCCGGTAGGAATCGATTCCGACCGTTTTGAATCATGTTTTGATGACAGGTAACTCTAATTAAATTTAAAGCTCGTGTTGATTATCAATTGAACTTGCTTCCTTCCTGTTTAGTAGTTATTTAATGGTGTAGATGATGACGACCACGGTCAGGAGGAGTTGAAGAAGTTGCAGCTCTATTTCTATCATAGGAGCTTATGCTCTTTCCGTGTTCGTATAGCTTTCATTGTTGTAACTTTTACCATAAAAACTTAACATTTTGTTGATTTTTGTTTCGATTAGATTCTGATTGTTTCTACTTGTATTGCCAACATGATTTGATTATGAATACAAAGACAACTTCATCATACATAGAATGTAAAAAAATAGAATAGACAACTTCATGATTCCATGTAACACCCAATTTATGAGAAAATACAATTTGAAAAACTAAAAGGGTCATTGGACGAAACTCTAGGGGTTAAAATGACCTTTTATTAAAGTAGAAGGGTTATAATACGTTGGACTTAAAGTCCGGGGACTAAAAAGGGAAATTCTGAAATTTGAATGGACGTCGGACCGACATCATCCTTCCCATCGGTCCGAAATGAGCCAAGGGTCAGATATCAGACCGACATCAGTTGGATAACGGTCCGATAACCGCCTTTGCGCCGCAATTCCTAGTGATGACACGTGTTGGATGACTCACCATTGAGATCTGACCCGTGTAAAACAAATATCGGACCGACATAAAAGCATAGCGGTCCGCTATGTCCATAACGGACCGATGTCTACTACATAACGGTCCGCTATGTGCTCGCCAAACCAATAAGCCGCCTCACTTAGATGTCGGACTGACATTGCCAGGGATAACGGTCCGACATGGGTGGCAATCCAGCCTATAAATAGATGGTGTTGGCCGTTCATTTGAAAACACAAAACCATCATCACCACTACTATCACACAAGCATACCGAGAAGATTGAGGTGACGGTTACAAGCGCGGTGGTTACGAGTGCGGTACGCTGCGAGAACAGTTCGAGTTCGGAGAAACGTTTAAGCGAGGAACGAACTTAGGAACTACCAAGAATAAAGTAAGTACATTGGACTCGTACCCTAGACACGATTATGTAAATTATGTGATTAAATAATATGTGTTATGTGTTATGTATATGGCGAGGGTACGGAGTAATGGCGGATTAGTCTAGACACTAAACGGGAATAATGGAGTAGTTACGACGTATCCAAGGGGTGGTGGATACGCCGCTGGTACTTCCTATATATAAACATCTTGATACTTCATGGTGAAACCACTGTGAAAGTTTAGGGATATAAACTAATAAATGATAATGAAATATAGTAAACGTACGGGAGAACATCCAACCGATATGTAGTTATCTGACAAACGGAATGTTCTGTCTAAGAAAATAGTGGTGTATAAATCTCTCCTAGACCCATCACTCTTTCCTGGGAACATCTTTGTTGGAGGTATTGCTCTGGAAGGATAATCACCCTAGTTTACAATATATGACGAATATGAATATGTGATGAAAGTATATCATGCATGATGAATATGAATACATGAAACACATGATGAGCATGAAAATGTGAAATGCATGATGAATACGTGAATGCACAATGATACGTTCAAACATGAATGAGTATGATGGAACGAGTCTAAACCCTAAAATGGAACAACGGAGTACTCATGAAGTGTTAAAGGGGTGGTGGATACGCCGCTGGTACTTTCTATATATAAACCCTTTTAATATATCGTGGAGAAACCGTTATGAAGTTTTAAGGCGAGGACTAGTTGGGGGAAATAAAGCAAGCATATACATGAAATGAAAACAAATGCTTGATACATTTGCGAGGCTGTGAGTCAAAGATACTCAAGGTCCTACATGAAATGAGATACCCAGCCTGTAAGGTGGATCTCAATAAATAATAAAGAAAATAACTAAAAAGAGAACTCCAGGCCTACAGGGCTGAAGGGAAAAAGATTCCAAGCCTACGGGGCTGAGGAATGAATGAGTCTTCGTGACAAATGCAAGGGGGTCTATACTAACGAGTATAAGAACCTTGCCAATACTCGGACCAGAGGTACGGCCTAAGATGGTTGCGAGGGGGTTAGCACACCCATAAATATACGAATACCGTGATCGGAGGTATGTCCGAAGATGGTCACGGGGGGCACCGAGAGCCCTAGAGAACGTGAATAATAATAAGAAATTAAAGGGTTCATAATGAAATAAAAAGATGCAGTGTACTTACTTAGCGAAAGCTAATTCAAAAACGTTTTCTAAACACTGCATGAAAGAAGCACGTGGAATAAAGCTTCCTGAGGACGGAGCAGTCGGAGTTAGAGATCCCTATGTAATATGATGTAATTACATTGTCTTTTGTAAAACAATGATATTATAAATAAAAAAGTTACCTTAGCCATTTAATGGCATGGTTTTTGTCAAATTGGGACCGTTTTCCGCATGATTAAAATGCATGAATGAATGTGCATATGTGTAAAATGCATAGATGGGGCCTTATGCGAAACCCTAGAATACTGAAATAGGGTTAAACTGATAAAAGGACTGTAGTATAAAAACCCTAGACTATGATTGGGGTAAACAAATGAGAGATTAAATGACATCATGTTTCAGCAAATGGCTGAACATCAAAACGATGAGATACATGATGAAGGGAGTCACAGGAGAGCTGAATCTCCACATCATGATGAAAACGAAGTTGAGCAAGTCCCGAAGAACATCCGAAAACAAATCGCAATAGAAGTAGTAAAGGCAATTGATGCAAACTTCCCGATTCTACAAGCTGGACTACAGAGCTCATTACAGAGCTAATTTGAAAACCATAAAGAAGTTACTCATAATAGAGAAGGAGGAAATCCAAAAGTTGATATGAAGTCAACTCATTGTACATACAAGGATTTCATAACATGCAAACCTGTAGAGTTTAAGGGAGCTGTTAATCCCTTAGAAAGTCAGATGTGGATTGCCTCAATAAAAAGAGCATTCGATACATGCCACTGTGAGAAAGAAGATGAAATCACCTTCGCTACCAACCAATTAAAAAAGCGAGCTGATGATTGGTGGGGAATAGTGAAAAGAGAAAAAAGTAGAGATAAAATTAAGGAAATGAGTTAGGAAGAGTTCAAAGATCTCTTATTAAAACATTATTGCCCTAGAGCGGCAATTGAAAGAATCACTGAGGAGTTTCTTCAACTCCGTCAGACAACAGAGACGGTAGATGAAATCACAGGGATTTTCTTTGACAAGGCTAGGTTCTGTCCAGCTTTATTGACAACCCCGGAGATGTGGATGACGAGATACCATCTCGTTTTAAAAACAGAGATTAGAGAGTTTATCCATCCATCCATGTGCGCGAACTTGGAGGAAATGATTGATTGGGCTCGGGAACGCGAAACTGAGCTCTAGAGACAAGCTGAAAGAGACGAGAAGAGGAAATGAGATAGTTATCCTTCTCCTATGCCTCTTAAAAGGTTTAAGTTTAGTAAACCGAAAAAGTAACGAAAATTGCAATACTTGTGGAAGAAGGCACCGGGGGAGTGCTGATTCAAGTCCACAACTTGCAACAAATGTGGGAAGGCAGGACACACTTCATTGCAGTGTATGAGTGGAACCAGATTGTGCTACAACTGTTATAAACCAGGACATTTCAGCAGAGAATGTCCTGAGTTAAAATTTCGACGGAAAAGGCCGGAGAAGGGTCAAGAGTAACAAAAAATGAAGTTAAGAGGATCGAGGTTCCGAAGCCGAAGGGAAGGGCTTTTCAGATCACTATAGAGGAAGCGAAATATGTTCCTGACGTTGTATCAGGTACATTCCTCTTGAACTCCCTACCTGCTTGTGTTTTATTTGATACAGAAGCTAATCGATTGTTTATTTCCTTAAAATATGCGAACTCTAGAAATTTCGATAGAAGTAGGTTGGCTAAGGAATTAAAAGTCGAAATCGCGAGTGATCACAACTGCGTAGTGACTGAAATATGCCGAGATTGCCGACTACTGATAGAGGAAGAAGAATATTTCGTCGACTTAATTCCAATACCGATGCAAGAATTCGATGTGATCATTGGAATGGACTGGTTGTCTTCACATGCTGCAATGATTATATGCAATCAGAAGATTGTACGGTTCATGACGCCTACAGGAAAGGAAGTTAGTGTCATTGGTGAACGACGGAACCATATCACGATATGTACAATGGCCAAAATAACTAGCTACGTGAGACAAGGGTCATCAAGCCTTCTTAGCCTACGTAGCTGATGTAAAGATGAAAGGGAAAGAACTAGATCAAGTTCCAGTAGTATAAGAATTCCCAGAAATATTCCCATATGATCTTCCAGGTGCTCCAACCGAGAGAGAGAGAGATCGAATTCAAAATTGATTTAATTCATAAAGCTAAACCAGTAGCTAAGGCTCCGTATCGGTTAACACCAACAGAAATGAAGGAATTAATATCACAACTACAAGAGTTGTTAGACAAGGGATTTATACGTCCAAGTGTATCCACTTGGGGTGCACCAATTCTGTTCGTGAAGAAGAAAGACAGTAGTATGAGGATGTGTATAGACTACCGTGAATTGAATAAGCTGACTATCAAGAATAGGTATCCCTTACCTAGAATTGATGATCTATTTGATCAATTACAAGGATCAAGTTGGTTTTCCAAGATTGACTTAAGATCCGGTTATCATCAGGTCAAGGTACGAGAAGAAGAAGTACCTAAGACATCATTTAGAACTCGTTAAGGACACTATGAATTTGTAGTGATGCCGTTTGGAGTGACGAATGCTCCGACAGTTTTCATGGATCTCATGAATAGAGTATGCCGGCTAATGTTAGACAAATTCGGTATTGTCTTCAATGATGACATCCTGGTTTATTCAAAGAATGAAGAAAAGCATGCACAACACCTTCGTGAAGTACTTAGTACTTTACGGAAGGAGAAATTGTATGCCAAATTCTCAAAATGTGCATTTTGGTTAAGGGAAGTTCAATTTTTGGGTCATGTTATAAACGCAGAATGTATCTCAATAGACCCAGCAAAGGTAAAGGCCGTAATGAAATGGTCTCCACCTAAGAATCCATCAGAAGTTAGAAGTTTCTTGGGATTAGCTGGCTATTATAGAAGGTTCATCCAGGACTTCTCTAAGATAGCCACCCCATTAACTAAGCTAACTCGAAAGAATTCAAAATACGAATGGAATGCGGCACAAGAGAAGGCATTCCAGATATTGAAAGAAATATTGACACAAGCTCCAGTTCTGACATTGCCAGAAGGAATAGAAGACTTTGTGGTGTATTCTGATGCTTCCAAGCTTTGATTAGGATGTGTTCTGATGCAAAGAGCAAATGTGATAGCCTATGCATCTCGACAGCTAAAGACACATGAAGCAAACTATCCAACTCATGATCTGGAATTAGCTGCGGTGGTGTTCGCACTAAAGATCTGGGGGCATTACTTGTACGGAACGAAGTGCACAATTTACACAAACTACAAAAGTTTTAAGTATTTCTTTGACTAGAAAAACTTAAACATGATGTAATACCCCGCATATTTTTATAACGCTCAATCTCGTAATCATAAACGAGTAAAAAGGACTAATTGAAATTAATAATAATAATAATAATAATAATAATAATAATAATAAAATAATATTATTTTTGAAACTTGCTCCGTTTTTAACGAAACTTAGGTCGACTTGTAGAGAAAAATAAGCTCGTGCTAACGACGTATTCATAATTTTATAAAACGCCATATTATAATAGTTATAAGAGAAAAACGAATTAAGCAACTGAATTAATTAGAATAATAAAATAATAATAAATATATAACAATCAAAATATGTTATGTGTGTCGTGCGTTTGTTATACGTCCTTGTGACGTCAATTCCAAGAATCCCACATCGATGGCTGTAAGAAGTTGAGCAGCTTTCGTTTCCCATAAATAAGACTATATAGATTCATTTAGAATATAAGTTTTTTTGGGAACGCTCTAATATAAAGAGAATCTCGAGTTCTTAATACATCAAATTGTCGTAGATAGTTTTCAGGTGTATTCTCGTTTAAGTTTATGTCTACTTAATTATTAGTTATTTTATTATTATTAGGCTTTAGAATTATTATTAGGGTAGATATTGGGTAGCCTAGCTTTAGTTAGGCATGGATTGATCATCAATGTTTAACTAAGGTAGCGTTAGCCAATATCAACCAGGATAATAATAGACCTTAGGGTTATTATTAAGGTAGATATTGGATAGCCTAGCTTTAATTAGGCATGGACTGATCATCTATGTTTAACTAAGGCAGGGTTAGCCAATATCATCCAAAATAATAATTAGTTAGGCGTACTTTAACCTAACATAGGGTTACTGTATCAGGACCCAGAAATCTTCGAGATAAAAGACGAAGCGTTGCTTTCAATTAGGAACTCAACTTTAAGGTGAATACATTTATAGTAATTTTAAAACCATACAAAGTTTTCATACTTTCAAAATGGCATTAACCCGGTTAAATATATCTAATATATAAAGGTAACTTACGGGAAGCATCTTACCATTTATTGTACGTATGGTTTGATTAAATTGAAATACATACCATGGTGCGGCTATGGTTTGGCTAGCTTCATTAATATGGAAGGATTATAGCGCAGCCGGAGATACACCGGAAGTTGTATCCACTTGAATTTCAGTTGCTAGTGTATGACCATGGTGCGGCTATGGTATGGCTAGCTTCATTCTTGTGGAAGGATTATAGCGTAGCCGGAGATACACCGAAAGTTATATCCACTTGAATTTCAGTTGCTAATGTATGAGGTGGTATTGAATGTGTATGTTACCATGCAAATTATGATTAAATAGATTTAACTGTTTCATGTGACAAAATATTTTGGGTCTTATAAATGTAATTCATCAACTTTCGTTGACGTATATTTTTAAAATGTTTTCAGGTAATCATGATTAGCCTTGATAATAAGATAGTGGTTTAGGGAGGATATACCCCTAGACTCCAGAATACATTACTCAGTTTTAAACCAGCTGTTGGTGACTACAGTACATAGAAGCATGGCTCCCGTGGCTTGGGATATTATTAAACAACATTGTAATACGAAGTACAAAACTTCGAATTTTCAGAATAATGATTGTAAATTATTAGAGGTGTTTAATTCCCCATGTTTTATGAAAATGACAGTTACTCGACTACAAAAGTCGAGAATTTTCATGAAACTCAGAACCATATAATTTCCGTTGTGCAAATAAAATGATTATTCAAAACATGTACCAATCTGAGTCGCACGCCCGGAGTGTCATTTCTCGGGGTGTGAAAGGTTGGTATCAGAGAAACAGGTTTCAGCGAATTAGATATTTAAGTTGGTCTCTAAGCTTTAACCTTGATGATAGCTCAGGTTTTAGTTAGATGCTTGCCATAGTATCTAAGCTTTAACTAGATTGAGAAAAAAAATGCCTACTAAGAAAGGTAGATAGATACATGTAAGTAAATACTCGTACGTAGATACTTGTATCTAAGACTAAAATATAAGAAATTGCAGGATGTCGGGTGATGCAAGTTATAATAGTTATTATGATATCAATCGTCCTATTAAACAAGAACCGATAGAAAATCTCTATGAAACTCGGGCGACGTCAATAGAAATTCCCAATGATAACGACCTAAGTACCATTTTTATTCAGAGAACGTGATACAACATATATGTACACGAAGACGCGGATCTGAGTCGTCAGGACATAACGAAGATTCATAATTGAGTAACGGGAGAATAGATATTCCTCCACCAAGGGTAAGTGAAGCGAATCAGGGTGGCCCCAGTAGGGTTACGCAGTCAACAATACGGGTGATATGGCCAACCGAAACAATATCCATGCCCTCAGCTGAAGGGATGGAAGAAGAATATTAGAACTAACCTTGGGTTGGAGAGGAATCTTATAAAAAGCCACGTTACTACTCTGATCCAAATATAATTCCGGTTTCTGAAAATCCGGAAGATTATGCATCTTATAATTCTGATTCTCCGCTTGTACTTCGAGATACTCCTCCATAATATTATTATCATTCAATCTATTTTATATCACTCATCAAATGTCTTGATCAGGTCTTACGAGAGACAGATGAGGTGAAAAAAAAAGATCTAACAAAAGAAAAGAAAAAGACAAGTATGAGAAGGAAGGAACTAGGAAAAGAGATGATGAAAGACTAACTTAGTTATTCTATAGTCTTTCTGTTTCCATTGAATATTTTGTTCTCCTTTCTTATAATAAAAATAATTCATTTTATATAGAATGCTTGGAAAAGGCAAAGGACAGAGTATTCTTAGATATGTTAGTGACAAATGAAACCGGTATAGATACAGAAAGTACCAGAGAAAATTTTAAAATTCTCGAAGAATTAGAAACTACGAACAATTTATATATATACCTTTTGTGTGCTTTCATTAAGCCTCTACGGGTGGAAGTCATAACTATACTATTATAAACCCTTATAACTATTATAAGGGATTATTATAAATTCCTTACGAGAATGTTCGTATCCTCGAAGGAGATGAAAAGGCGAATTCTAATAAGCCCTATGTACCTTATCATCCGTAAGGAGTAATAAGTATTCCTACTACTCGTGTTAAGAAAGAAACACCTAGAGACGAACAGATAAGGACTTTGCAAAAATAGAATGGTTGAACTCGAAGAAGAAATGGCGGAAGTAGAATCCGGTAAAAGTAAAACAAAATTACAAGCAATTATAGTAAAAGAATGCATTGAAAAATGAAGAATTATAGAAATCTCTAAGAAAAACGATGATATTATAACATGGAACCTTATAAAAATGACATATGTAAGCAAAGTAGAATTAAGTCATCCAAGAATTTAGCATTTCAAACTGATAAACATTATGTGATTAAGAGATGCAAGAACTAAATAGGAAAATGAAAGAATATATTTCAGATAAGTAACGACCTTAAGTTTTAATTGTTAAAATAAATTGGACAAGTCGGATTTAAAGAAAGTCACATTAAGAAAGAAGAAAAGCTTGACCAATTAGTCAGAGAAGATAATGAATTCTTAAGAATAAATAATCTGGATGCCAGTTACTAGTAGTTTAAGGATGAATTTGGGAAGATATGCTCCGACTCCATGAGATAAACCTCTAGAGTAGATAGAATGACCATTTACCCTCATATAAATTTTTATAAGTTATCATACAAAGCAGTAAGGCAATACCATTTGGAGTACTATATAATAGGAAGTACAGAAAACCTATGTGTTAATTAGAAATCAGAAAATTATCATGACTTAAAGGATAAAGGAAAATAAACGAAGTCCACAATTAGGTAAACAAACAAGTAAACTTTGGTACATGAGTAAAAGGTAGACAAACCAATTGCAAATCGAATATTGTAACTAAAGGTTTAGTTTTACGAATGAAAGTTCATATTCCAGAAATGAGAGAAAGATGTTTCTACGATGAAAACAATACTATAAAATGCTTATAAAGGCAGCATGAATAATTTCAAAGGGAATGAAACTCATGTAATTAAGAAAGCCTATTTAGTCAATGAGATACCAGTTTAGATATCTGAATTGTCTATGAATAAGAAATGTTAAGATATGAACAAACAAGTATGAAACATAATGGAAAATAATAAGAATACAGTTGGTTAATAAAGGAGTAATAACATTCTAGATCCTATTATTATTCATTTATTTAACAAACTGCTTTCATATTATTAACCATTATACGAATAATAGTATGTTCCATATCTGGATTTTAGACGAACAAAGAATAAACGAAAATTTGGAATTAATAAGCCAACCTTACAGATTTAAGGTCAACAAATAAAGAGATTGAAAAACAAAAGACGAGTGCAAATCCAAACATGTTTCCAATTGAACGTAGAAACCGAAGTAAGAAATGAATATGGAAATACCCACAGACTGATGGACAGAGTGAGAGAACAATTTAGATATTCAAATATACGCTCAGGGCATGTGTGATAGACTTGGGAGGTAGCTGGGATGATCATTTGTCTCTCATGAAATTTGCATACAGTAATAGTTATCACACTAGTATTCAGTCAGGCACCATTTGAAGCCTTGTACAGGAGAAAATACAGAACTCCGGTGTGCTGGTCTGAAGTTAGGGGAGCTCAATTGTCTGAACCTGAGATTGTCCAGGAAACAACCGACAAAATATTACAAATTTGGGAAAGATTAAAAGCGGCTAGAGATCGACAGACAAGTTATGCCTCTAGGTGAAGAAAGCCGTTAGAATTCAGAATAGCTGATAATGTATTATTAAAAGTTTAATCTTGGAAAGGTGTGGTCCGATTTGGAGAAAGAAAGAAATATTAAGTCCACGCTTTGTGGGACCTTTTGAAATTCTGGAACAAATTGGACCGATAGCTTATCGATTAAGACTATCAGAAGAAATGAGTGACGTACACGATTTATTTCATGTGTCAAACTTACACAAGTGTTTGGCCGATAAAAGTTAATAATACCATTAAAAGATGTTGAGGTTAACGAGAAATCAAAATTTATCAAACTACAAATTCAGATAAATGATCGACAAATCAAGAAACTAAAACAGAAAAACTTTGGCAATTATGAAAGTCAAGTGAAACTCCACACGTGGTCCAGAATACACATGGAAATTAGAGTCAGAAATGAGAAATAAGTATCCACACCTGTCCAACAAATCTCGGGACAAGATTTAAATAAAAGTGGGGAGAATGTAATACCCCGCATATTTTTATAACGCTCGACCACGTAATCATAAACGAGTAAAAAGGCCTAATTGAATTTTGAGGTTTAAACGAGCTTTTAGTGTCATAAGAGACCGTTTAATAATAATAATAATAAAATATTATTATTTTTGAAACTTGCTCCTTTTTTAACGAAACTTAGGTCGACTTATAGAGAAAAATAAGCTCGTGCTAACGACGTATTCATAATTTTATAAAATGCCATATTATAATAGTTATAAGAGAAAAACGAATTAAGCAGCTGAATATTAGAATAATAAAATAATAATAAATAAATAACAATCAAAATATGTTTTGTGTCGTGCGTTTGTTATACGTCCTTGTGACGTCAATTCTAAGAATCCCACATCGATGGCTGTAAGAAGTTGAGCAGCTTTCGTTTCCCATAAATAAGATTATATAGATTCGTTTAGAATATAAGTTTTTTTGGGAATGCTCTAATATAAAGAGAATCCCGAGTTCTTAAAACATCGTTGTGTATTGTTAATAGTTATTTTGGAGCATGAGTAGGGAGACTCTACATCAAATTGTCGTAGATAGTTTTTAGGTACATTCTTGTTTAACTTTATGTCTACTTAATTATTAGTTGTTTTATTATTATTAGTTTTAGGATTATTATTAGGGTAGATATTGGGTATCCTAGCTTTAGTTAGGCATGGACTGATCATCCATGCTTAACAATCAACCGGATAATAATAGACCTTAGGGTTATTATTAGGGTAGATATTACTGATCATCTATGTTTAACTAAGGCAGGGTTAGTCAATATCTTCCAAAATAATAATTAGTTAGGTGTACTTTAACCTAACATAGGGTTACTGTATCAGGACCCAGAAATCTTCGAGATAAAAGACGAAGCGCTGCTTTCAATTAGGAACTCAACTTTAAGGTGAATACATTTATAGTATTTTTAAAATCATACAAAGTTTTCATACTTTCAAAATGGCATGAACCCGGTTAAATATATCTAATACATAAAGGTAACTTACTAGAAGCATCTTACCATTTATTGTACGTATGGTTTGATCAAACTGATATACATACCATGGTGCAGCTATGGTTTGGCTAGTTTCATTCTTATGGAAGGATTATAGCGCAGCCGCAGATACACCGGAAGTTATATCCACTTGAATTTCAGTTGCTAGTGTATGACCATGGTGTGACTATGGTATGTCTAGCTTCATTCTTGTGGAAGGATTATAGCGCAACCAGAGATACACCGGAAGTTATATCCACTTGAATTTCAGTTGCTAGTGTATGAGGTGGTATTGAATGTGTATGTTACCATGCAAATTATGATTAAATAGATTTAACTGTTTCATGTGACAAAATGTTTTGGGTCTTATAAATGTAATTCACCAACTTTCGTTGACGTATATTTTCAAAATGTTTTCAGGTAATCATGATTAGCCTTGATAATAAGATAGTGGTTTAGGGAGGATATACCCCTAGACACCAGAATACATTACTCAGTTTTAAACCAGCTGTTGGTGACTACAGTACATAGAAGCATGGCTCCCGTGGCTTGTGATATTATTAAACAACATTGTAATACGAAGTACAAAACTTTGAATTTTCAGAATAATGATTGTAAATTATTAAAGGTGTTTAATTCCCCATGTTTTATGAAAATGACAGTTACTCGACTACAAAAGTCGAGAATTTTTATGAAACTCTGAACCATGTAATTTCCGCTGTGCAAATAAAATGATTAATCAAAACAGGAACCAATCAGAGTCGCACGCCCGGAGTGTCATTTCTCGGGGTGCGACACACGAGGCAACGACGATGGTTAGAACTGGTCAAGGATTATGATTATGAGATCTTATATCATCCCAGAAAGGCTAACGTGGTAGCAGATGCTCTAAGCCGTAAGGAAGAGCATCATCCTATTCGGCTAAAAGCATATAAGTTAATGATAACTCCTGATTTCATGAGCTAGCTTCGAGACACACAAATCGAAGCATTAAAAGGTGAGAATATTAAGAAAGAAAGAATGGCTGGTCATGAGAAGTTTCTAGAAAAGAATGAATATAAAGTCAAGACTCGATTTGGTCGCATGTGGATACCACGATCAAGTGAGTTTAGACTTAAAACTCTTGAGGAAGCTCATAAATCACGATATTCTATTCATCCGCGTACTACAAAATTGTACCAAGATCTGCGCAGAGATTATTGGTGGCCCAGAATGAAATTTGATATCATGAAATATGTAGCAAAGTGCTTAACTTGTCTCCAAGTTAAGGCAGAACACCAGAAACCATACGGAAGATTACAATCATTAGAAATCCTAGAATGGAAGTGAGAACATCTCACTATGGACTTCATAACCAAGCTACCAAATACAGCGAGGGGTTATGATACCATTTGGGTGGTTGTAGATCGACTAACTAAGAGTGCTCATTTCTTAGCAATACGTGAAACATACTCTTCAGAAAAGTTAGCCGGTTTGTTCGTTAAAGAAATTGTTTCCAGACATGGAGTGCCAGTCTCGATTGTCTCTGATCGAGATACTCGTTTCACTTCACGTTTTTGGAAAAAGTTCCATGAGGAGATGGGAACTAGATTATTAATCAGCACGACATATCATCCTCAGACCGACGGTCAAAGTGAGAGGACGATACAAACTCTTGAAGATATGTTGCGTGCTTGTATCATTGATTTCGGTGGAAGTTGGGATAATCATCTGCCATTAGCAGAATTCTCATACAATAACAGCTACCATTTCAGTATTGGTATGCCACCATATGAGATACTATATGGTAGAAGATATAGAACTCCCATATGTTGGGGAGAAGTTGGTCAAAAGGAACTAGGCAGCAAAGGGATAGTTCAAGCCACGTCAGAAAAGCTTGACTCAATCAAAACACGTTTAAAAACTGCACAAGATAGACAAAAGTCATACGCAGACAAAAGACGTAGACCAATAGAATTCCAAAAAAGAGATTATGTTCTATTGAAGGTATCTCCTTGGAAAGGTTTAATCCGATTCAAGAAACGTGGAAAACTGAGACGAGTCGGAAAAGTAGCCTATCAATTAGAATTACCTGAAGAATTGGATAAGATACAAAACACGTTTCATGTATCTTATTTAAGGAAATGTTTGGCGGATGAAGCTGCACACGATCATTTAGAAGAGATAGAAGTTGATGATAAACTAACCTATGTTGAAGAACCTATCAAGATTCTAGACACAAAAGAAAAGCAGCTACGTCATAAAACAATCAAACAAGTGTTAGTGTAGTGGAGGCACATAAAAGGATTAGAGATGACTTGGGAAGCTGAGGATGAAATGAGAAAGAGTTATCCTCAACTCTTTAAGGATTAAATAGGTTTCGAGGACGAAACCTAATTTAAGGGGGGAGAGTTGTAACACCCCAATTTCTGAGAAAATACAAGTTGAAGAACTAAAAGGGTCATTGGATGAAACTCTAGGGGTTAAAATGACCTTTTATTAAAGTAGAAGGGTTAGAATACGTTGGACTTAAAGTCCGGGGACTGAAAAGGGAAATTCTGAAATCTGGATGGACGTCGGACCGACATCATCCTTCCCATCGGTCCGAAATGAGCCAAGGGTCAGATATCGGACCGACATCAGTTGGATAACAGTCCGATAACCGCCTTTGCGTCGCAATTCTTAGTGATGACACGTGTTGGATGACTCACCATTGAGATCTGACCCGTGTAAAACAAATATCGGACCGACATAAAAGCATATCGGACCGACATAAAAGCATAGCGGTCCGCTATGTCCATAACGGACCAATGTCTACTACATAACGGTCCACTATGTGCTCGCCAAACCAATAAGCCGCCTCACTTGGATGTCAGACCGACATCGCCAAGATAACGGTCCGACATGGTTGGCAATCCCGCCTATAAATAGATGGTGTTGGCCGTTCATTTGAAAACACAAAACCATCATCACCACTACTATCACACACGTATACCGAGGATATTAAGGTGACGGTTACAAGCGCGGTGGTTACGAGTGCGGTACGCTGCAAGAACAGTTCGATTTCAGAGAAACGTTTAAGCGAGGAACGAACTTAGGAACTACCAAGAATAAAGTAAGTACATTGGACTCGTACCCTAGACACGATTATGTAAATTATGTGATTAAATGATATGTGTTATGTGTTATGTATATGACGAGGGTACGGAGTAATGGCGGATTAGTCTAGACACTAAACGGGAATAATGGAGTAGTTACGACGTATCCAAGGGGTGGTGGATACGCCGCTGGTACTTCCTATATATAAACATCTTGATACTTCATGGTGAAACCACTGTGAAAGTTTAGGGATATAAACTAATAAATGATAATGAAATATAGTAAACGTACGGGAGAACATCCAACCGATATGTAGTTATCTGACAAACGGAATGTTCTGTCTAAGAAAATAGTAGTGTATAAATCTCTCCTAGACCCATCACTCTTTCCTGGGAACATCTTTGTTGGAGGTACTGCTCTGGAAGGATAATCACCCTAGTTTACAATATATGACGAATATGAATATGTGATGAAAGTATATCATGCATGATGAATATGAATACATGAAACACATGATGAGCATGAAAATGTGAAATGCATGATGAATACGTGAATGCACAATGATACGTTCAAACATGAATGAGTATGATGGAACGAGTCTAAACCCTAAAATGGAACAACGGAGTACTCATGAAGTGTTAAAGGGGTGGTGGATACGCCGCTGGTACTTTCTATATATAAACCCTTTTAATATATCGTGGAGAAACCGTTATGAAGTTTTAAGGCGAGGACTAGTTGGGGGAAATAAAGCAAGCATATACATGAAATGAAAACAAATGCTTGATACATTTGCGAGGCTGTGAGTCAAAGATACTCAAGGTCCTACATGAAATGAGATACCCAGCCTGTAAGGTGGATCTCAATAAATAATAAAGAAAATAACTAAAAAGAGAACTCCAGGCCTACAGGGCTGAAGGGAAAAAGATTCCAAGCCTACGGGGCTGAGGAATGAATGAGTCTTCGTGACAAATGCAAGGGGGTCTATACTAACGAGTATAAGAACCTTGCCAATACTCGGACCAGAGGTACGGCCTAAGATGGTTGCGAGGGGGTTAGCACACCCATAAATATACGAATACCGTGATCGGAGGTATGTCCGAAGATGGTCACGGGGGGCACCGAGAGCCCTAGAGAACGTGAATAATAATAAGAAATTAAAGGGTTCATAATGAAATAAAAAGATGCAGTGTACTTACTTAGCGAAAGCTAATTCAAAAACATTTTCTAAACACTGCATGAAAGAAGCACGTGGAATAAAGCTTCCTGAGGACGGAGCAGTCGGAGTTAGAGATCCCTATGTAATATGATGTAATTACATTGTCTTTTGTAAAACAATGATATTATAAATGAAAAAGTTACCTTAGCCATTTAATGGCAAAGTTTTTCTCAAACTGGGACCGTTTTCCGCAATATAAGACTGATAAAATAAGGAATAAGTAGGGTGTTTCATTCCAGTTTTACTTCTTCACCTTACATTGTAATTGAATAATAGACAACTTCATCATACATAGAATGTAAAAACATACTACTTGTGTAAATATATAGTTATCTATACCATGTTTCATCTATACGATATTTTACTTTAACTCGTGAAAACTGATAAAAGGTTGTTGCTTAAGTGAAAGCATTGTAGAAGGATTGTATTTATCTCTAACAAGAATTTGAGCTTCTATTCACGTAACTTATCCGTTATTGAGGATGATGAGGCCCCACCAAAGAAAATTGTGCACTTTGAAGAGGCTATAAGTTTTGTAAACAAAATAAAGGTGGGTATTAAAGTACCCGGCCACCGGATGAATATACAACTAGTTACGTGAATAGAAGCTTATATAAAAATAATAAAATATGTATAAGAAATTAACAAAATTTTAATGTTAAATGTTATTAACTCATTACAGAAATTAAATAAAAGTCTCAATTACTTAATGAAATTAATGGGTACAGCTATACATGAGATTTCGGTGTCCTGCATGACTTAAAGAAATTAGCCCATAAAAATCTAAAATATAAGGTTATAATAAGATGAAAATTATAATAACAATAAAAAAAACAGTATTCAATCATAAGTTATAAGTGCATAATTAACTAATCAAGAGATAAAAAACACAACTACTCAAGAATGAAGTTTCAAAAAAACAATAATCAAATAATTAACTATTTAATATTCAATTCAAGTATCATCAAGTTCTAATCTTTGTTTCATTCATCAATCATAACTCATAATAAATAAAAAAATAAATAAAAACTCAGTTGATTGAAGATGGACAAAAAACCAAAAACTAAACATAATTGCGTTCTCTGCTTTGTTCAGTCAATCGCATTTGCATTTCTGAATTCCCGATTTCGAATTGCCGACCCCAAATCCATAAGCCTTGATTCTTGAATGCTCGACGTGTTGGGTTTCGTACACGGGTTTCAAAACAATTTTGATATAAACGCAGCGGGAGAAATATGTACGAATCAGTCTAGGCCAAAACCCTAGACTGTCCACTAAGAGTCCAGCTACAAACATAACTGAACAAAATCAACCATAGTTAGGTTTAGAGTTATACCTTCCGAGAAGTAAACAGTTAACCGAACAGTAACACCACGAAACAACGAACCCAATCACTAGATCTGGTAACACGAACACCCCAGAACAACTAAACTCTTTCAGTTTCCTCCTAGATCGACCCACACGTAAACTTACTTGACCCACACGTAAACTCTTTCAGTTTGTGTCAATTTTTAATTTCGAAATATATATATATATATATAAATTTCCAGAAATTAAGAATTTAATGAATTTTTAATATAGCTCGACCTCAGCCAGGGGCTCTACCCCTTGGACCCTAGCTAGGGGCTCTGCCCTTGAACCCCGCCAAGGGTTGCGCCCCTTGGACCACGCTTGCAGGGGTGCTGCCCCCGGACCTCCGCCAAGGGGGCGTTGCCCCTTTGGAACCCCCATTGCTTAGGGGCCTAAGTACCAATTAGGTTACTAAATTCTTAAAATCATAATAAACTCAAAACAAGTGTGCACTCCGCACTTTCTGACTTGTTTGATGTATATTAAGATTTACTTTGGTCACCAAAGTCAATCCAATTACACTAAAATAGGTAACAGAGGTTGGGTTTTAAAGATGCAAACAAAAAATGATATTTTATAGTGGATTTCCTAGTCTGAAGGCAAGAATTAATGTGATCATCACATCAAGCAAAGCTTTAGGAACATGTTTAAGTGAGTTATTGTTGTATTATTTTAAGAGAAGATGAAACTTTTGACTAAAGTAGCTTTCATCTCAAAATCTTTGGGTTCATTGAGTTCTTAACACATTTTCAAAACTACATTATTATTTGTTTATTATAATTGGCTAACTAGTAGCGTTTTTAGGGTGGTTGGAATTCTTACACATTTCCCTTTTTATAATTAACTTTTGAAAAGAAGTTTTCCAACACATGCGTCTGAGTGTTCATTTAGTTGACTTTTATTCTTTGACATTCTTTTTAATGATCATTTATTATTGTACTTAGTCATGAATCACAGGATGAGATGAAGTGTTGTTTGCACATTTGAAAAACAAATAATATCTGGTATGAGTGTCTGTCTATATGTAAAACTTTGATGACGTACTTAACTGCTTTTAGAATGGAATGCCGAAACTTCATGTATGCTTATGTGTTGGACTTTATGGTATGGGCTAGAGATCCTAACAAGTGGTACTAGAGCCACGTTACACCCTAGTTGTTAAGCGGACGGAGTTCCCCAGTTTTACCCTGATTCAACGATGAGACAGCTTAGTCCAACTAAGTTAGAGCGTGTAGGGTACGGCAAATGGACTGTTGATGAAGGGGCGTCTGATTGCACAATCATGGATTTGACGGAATGGTTGTCGTTTGTAAGCTCAATCTCGTATGAAAATACACACATACACACACACACATATATATATATACATAAATATATACACACGGGGGAGAGTTTTAGAGAAAACAACATAGTTATGCGAAACTTAGAGAAAACCAATAACATAATTTATAAATTATTTAATCCCTACCCTACACACACACACACATATATATAGGGTTATGGATCAAATAAAAATTGTAACATAGTCTTGAGTATACGTAACAACTTCTTATTCGACATAATGTTATGTATACGTAACACATTGGGTTACGTATATATGTGAAGACTCTTCATTCTCGTATTTATGTTAAACATATATGTAATAGATACTTAAATACCCTTTTAACAACTAAAAGTTATGTTATTGGTTTAGATGGTTTTATTTGGAACCATCCCCTACACACACATATATATGTGTGTGTGGTTGGGATCAAATAAAAACCATGATTTTATATAAAAAACCAAGAAAACCAATATCCACCGATCACATAATTTAGAATTTCTTTTTATTTTATTTGTTATAAAGGGTATTTTAATAAAATTTCATCCCATTATTTTTTATAGGTATTTATTTTTAATGAAAATCACTTGATTTTCTCCCTCTAAAATATATTTTATTTTTTGAACTATTCAATATTACAATCAAATCAAAAATCAATTGCAAAATCCGCTCTCCATGCATGTTCATCGATTTCTTCAAGCTTCAACAAATCGTTCTCCATCTGACAAATCGGGTTCTTCAATACCATCGATTTTATTTTTCAATTTATTGATGATTTGTTGTTTACTATATTCATGTATCGAATCAATTGTTCTTTATCGATTTGAAATATATAATCTGTGAATGGATGGGGATCAAAGAATGGTGGTTCGCAGCAGCACAAAGGTCACGATTCACGACCGATTGATTTTTCGTGGGACGGCCAAAGTTATGATGAACTCATGAACAACCTCAATAATCAAGAAATCGACCAGGATGAAGATGATAATGAATTCAGTTACCAAGTATGAAGATGATGACGAACATGTCTCGCTCAGTGTTACATATACGTAACACATAACAACTCCCCATTCATCTTCTTGTTTTCTATTAAAATTTTGAGGTTTCATACATGTAACACGCATGAGCTACGTATATACTCGGTTCTTCCCTATTTTTTTTGTTTCTGTTTACACAAGTTTCCATATATGTATATGGTTACATATATGTAGATTAACGTGTTCTTCGTGTTCATCATGCTGTATATTTTTTTGTTTTTTTTTTATTGATTCATCCATTAAACACATAAAAATATTGTATTTTTGGTGTTTGATTTTGTTAAGAATTATGTGATAGGAAGAAAGTAAGTGAGTTAGGAAAAGAGAAATCGCACGCGAATGCATGCGCGCACGCGTGAGAGAGAGAGATTACCGAAGAGAGTAGTATACCCAAATTACCATTTAGCAATTAATATAAAACATTTTTACATCTAGATATTTACTGATTTGCCATTAAAGGAAATCAATCATTGATCTATTTCAATCGATGATTAAGATTTGGTTTACATAGTTTTAATATAATTATTGGTTTACATTTGAACCACAATATACATATATATATATACATACATATATATATATATGGGGAGTTTCAAATAAAAAGTGATTTTTCACTAATAAACCTAATAAATGATAAAAATCTTAAGAAACGATATCAAATGAACTCCGATTGAGCTCATTTTAGCGGCGTTGGAACCGTCTCGTCGAACTCTACTATCTTAGCCTTTAGGGTTTAGCTTTTAAAGTTTAGATTTTACTAATTTAGGGTTTTAGCCTTATAGTTTAGCTTTTAGGATTTAGGTTTTTTTTGGGAATGGGGGTGGGGGGTTTAGGTTTTTGGGGATGGGTTTAGGTTTTGGGGTGGGGGTGGTGGGGGTTTTAGGTTTTTGGGGGGTGAGGGTGGTGGTTTTAGGCTTTTCGGGGTGGGGTTGGAGGGGGGTTTAGGTTTTTGAGGGTGCGGGTGGAGGGGGTTTAGGTTTTTTGGGGCGGGCTAGGGTTTGATGAGACGGTTCCAACGCCGCAGGAATGGATCGGAGTTTTTTATCCGGGCAACTGATTTTGTAAAATGGATGGATGAGAGCGCTAAGTCACAGAGGTCGTATTTAAAAAAGGGGTAGAATATGAATAGCAACAAAAAAAAGTCTACAAATGCAAAACACATGTCATTTCCCCCATTTATTTAAAACGCCCGTAACTTTTTTGTACATCATTATTATAAAAAAAAATTACACAATAAAATCGAGCGTTTTTTATCTTTAATATGAGTATGATATTGTTATATATATATATATATATATATATATATATATTTTAAAAAATCGTTTTATTTTAAAAAAACTTGAACCGTATGTTTTCAACATGATGTTTTAGTTTTTCTCATCATGATGTTTTACACTTGTACGCAAAATTTCTTCTTTTGGGTTCTACTCTCACTCCTATATATATGCGCATAGAGTGTAAATTCGATGAATGGCTTGAAAATTCAAAGTAAAATAAAAGAAATATCGGTTTAATTTCTTTGTCTATCATTTACTAGTTTAGTTACATTTAAAAACCATTTTAAGCATTTATTTTTCTTTTATCTATAAATGAAATACTGATTCATTTTTGACACATGTTACACGAGAATAGAGAGAAAATAATTCAGACAAATATAGAAAGGAATTCTCTTTTCACTTCGTATCGTTTCATAAAACTAGTGACCAAGCGATCTCTTGTTCGTTAGTGAATCACATACCCAATCTGTAAGACTCACTATTAATTGTGTGGCCTTTATTATCATTTATTAATTATTGATCAATGACTTAATTTACACCTATGATTTAATTGGTAATTATTCGATGGACGTAATTACCTTTACTATCATTAAATAGGGTTCCCCTTGGATGTATATAAATAGATAGATTATTATAGAGTTACAACTAATGATTAATTGTCTACCAACACCATAATCTCGGTGCTCTCTCTCATATTCGTGAGGCTCCTCTCACGCTAAACCATCTTTACGGTACATCCTAAACGGGAACCCAATCATCATCAAGATCATGACGTCTTCCCTCTCCAACGTTACTGGATCACCAGGTACATGTTTATGATTAATCTTGTTTTTCCCTTACGTGTTAAAGAACTGATCAACACAATCTCGTTCTATTTCCCAACAGGTTAAACACAGAAAAACCCGATGCTATCTCAGACAAATGAGTTCATCTTCGACGGTTCAAGCACACCTTGTCTGGTTGTATCCTGGGGACAAATGTACGAATCGTTGTTAAATATGTTTTTAAGGGAATAATATTTATCACATGACCTCAACCAAATCTGATTCTTTTTATTCTGTTTGATTATTACACCTGGGAATATGCCTGAAAGGCATTTTCTGAATAAATTTCGAGTGTTTTAATAAAAATTTTCTTCGAAAAACCCTTATCCAGTGGGTGTGCACATCAACTTCTATTGTAAATAGATTTTTATTGAAGTGGTGTTTGAGATATAGTTATGTGATCAATAAACTGTATCAAAATATTCTCACTTTCTTAGCATTTTTCATTGTAGACTACACATGTCACCTTATACGCCCTACAAAAATGAAGTTGATACTCCAATAGCCTTTCAAAATTAAAGTGGAAAACATACAACTTTTTTGCTGTAAAGCAATAGGTTTTGCTGTTGACGTGTTTTTTGGTACCATCCATTACACAACAAATTTGAAACCATATTTTTACTAGGTAATCCATAATTGTTGGCTCAACATGAGAACCACATAAAAAAAGAAACCAAATAAGGTTTTTTGGTTCATTCTTTTAAGCCTACCTAGGATTGTTCAACAAGTAAGCCGAGTCAGTTAGTATCAACCCAAGCTTGAGCGTGTAAGGATACAAGCTCGGCCCATATTATTTGATCCGGGTTGGAAGCTAAACTTGTATTCAACTTGAGGCTGTTGGAATTTTGGGTGAAAAATGTGTTTTTTCACCAAGTCACAAAAATGATTTTTTGCTGGTTTTGTGTTCTCTTACATGAGACCTTCTCTAAGAAACAAACCGTGTTCAAAACGAAGCTAAGATGAATGAGATATCGATGTTCGAAGTTGGCTATTTAGAGCTGAAATAATTCAGCTTTTCTTGAGTAGAAAAGTGGGAGAAACTTGTCCCACATAGGTGGAATGAGAAACCTTAAAGTGGTTTATAAGGTGGAGCATTCCATTAGGATTGTTACCTTATAAGGGATTACACTCAGTGAGAACCAGGAGGGTTTCACACCCAACGCGTCCGGGCTCGGGACAAGGATGATGGGCGTAATGTGACATTTTGATTGCGCACTTTGCACTTCGTAGCCGCCTTAGTAATTTTGACCAGCTATGAGAGGTCCGGGTTCAGTACCCGGGCACATGGCGGGTGACGTGACGTGACCTAGCGGGAGTCATGATTGACAATGGTTTCAAAATAAATGAGTGTGACAAATGTTGTCCGGGTTCAGTACCCGGGCACATGGCGGGTGACGTGACGTGACCTAGCGGGAGTCATGATTGACAATGGTTTCAAAATAAATGAGTGTGACAAATGTGTCTACGTGAAAGACACAACATGAGGTTATGTGATCTTATGTCTTTATGTAGATGATATGCTTATCATTGGGAGTGATGATAAGATGATCAAATATGTTGAAAGCAAGGTTTGACATGAAAGACATGGGTCTATCATATGTAATTCGTGGAGTAAAGATTACAAAAACTCAAAATGGTCTTGTGCTAAGTCAAACTCATTATGTGGACAAGATCCTTATAAAATTCAATTCGGACGAAACGAGCTAAAACTCCGGTTGATACCACCGAACATCTATTTAAAAATAGAAGTGAGAGTGTTGCTCAGTTAGAGTACTCAAAGATCATTAATAGTCTAATGTATCTAATGACATGTACTAGACAAGTAATCCAAGTTCTCAACATTGGAAAGCTATAACAAGGGTGCTAAGATACTTAAGATACACAAGAGATTACGGTCGACATTATAACCGTGATCCAGTTTTGATAGAAGGATACAGTGATGCTAATTAGATCTCGGACATAAAAGATTCCAAATCTACAAGTGGGTATGTATTCACCGTTGGAGGTGCTGCAATAGCTTAGAAGTCATCTAAGCAAACTGTTATAGCTAGATCCACAATGAAATCTGAGTTTATCGCCTTGGATAAAACGGGAGAAGAGGCGGAATGGCTACATCAATTTGTGGAAGATATTTCAAGATGGCCAAAGCCTTTGACGGCTATTTTTATACATTGTGATAGTCAATAAGCGACTGGCAGAGCTAGAATCTCAATGTACAATGACAAATCAAGGCATATTAGACGTAGACATAACACGGCACGACAACTACTCTCAACGAGGTTATCACAATTGACTATGTGAACCGCTCACAAAAGGCTTAAGCAGAGAGTTAGTACATAATTTGTCAAGAGTAATGGGACTAAAGCCCATGGTGAAATGATATATGAAGGAAAACCTATCTTAGAAGACCGGAGATCCCAAGATCTAAGTTCAATAGGACAACCTAATTGTATATCTAAGGGTGGTCACTGTGGGGGCATAACTAATGTATAAGTTTATATATATCCTCCTAAATTGAAAAAAAGGGAGTTTTAATCATAAGGGTGGTCACTTCCTAGTTCATTCCTTAATAAAAAAAGTGACAAGTTATGAGGTTAAGCATAATTGTGGTTAATGATTTATGTAAATCATGATAACCTTGATGCTTTTAATGATTTTAAGTTAAATCACCTGTGTGAGAGAGAAGTGGGGTCGTTTCGAATGGATTTGTGGGGGGCGCAAATCCTAGAGCTTAGGGTTGTAAACGAACCGAACGTTCAGCGAACAGTCCGTGAACCGTTCGGCGGGAAGTTCGTTTACGTTCGTTCATTTAATAAATGAACGAACATGAACAAGAAATTCCGTCCGATTAACTAAATAAACGAACATGAATAGAGGTCTCGTTTGTTCAATTGTGTTCATGAACTTTCGGTAACGTGTTCGTGAACGTTCATTTATTTACGTTCGTGTTCGTTTGTTTATGTTGTTCATTAAAGATTTTTGTATATTTCTATTTTATTTTATCTAAACTTTTTATATTCTTTAATTTTTATTTTATTTTTTACCCTAACAATTAACTAACTAAAGTAAGTTCGATACATGTACATAAAACTTGATACTAAAATGATCTTATTAAATGTTCATTTCGAAAGACATTAGGGTTGACATCAAAAATCTCAATCAAGGCTTCGTTCGGTTACGTTCGTGAACAAATCCATTTCCTTAATGAATGAACACGAACATGAAATTTCGTTCGGTTAGTGTTCGTGAACCGTTCATGAACAAGTTAAATGCTAAACGAACGAACACGAACAAGGCTTCACTCGGTTCAGTTCGGTTCATTTACAGCCCTACTAGAGCTCTCACTAAACCAGACAAGTGTTCTACGACCATTATTGGACACGACAATGAGGGGTTAACAAGACCAAGGAGAGTATTATGTGATGTGCGATGTGTAATTTCGTCTACATAAATGGTGGTTGGTTCAAAGACATCGCGTCTACTAAACCATTAGGAGACTAAGTATGCTTTTTAGCAAAAATGTGTTTTTTCACTAAGTCATAAAAATATTTTTTAGCAACTTTGGACAGAAATAAATATATGTAGCTGAGGCTTATATTATTATTTCTTTCTGGTTTTGTGTTCTCTTACGTGAGATCTTCGCTAGGAAATAAACCGTGTCCAAAACGGAGCTAAGATGAATGAGATATCGATGCTCGAAGTTGGGTATTTAGAGCTGAAATAATTCAGCTTTTCTTGGGTAGAAAAGTGGAAAAAGTGGGAGAAACTTGTCCCACATAGGTGGGATAAGAAACCTTAAAGTGGTTTATAAGGTGGAGCATTCCATTTGGATTGTAACCTTATAAGTGAAGACACTCAGTGGGAACCTATTCGCCCGGACTCGGGGTGAGGGTAATGGTTGTAATGCGGCGTTTTGATGGCGCACCGTAGCCGCCTTAGTATTTTTGACCAGCTACGAGAGGTCCGGGTTCAGTACTCGGGCACATGGCGGGTGATGTGGTGCGACCTAGCGGGTGCAGTCCGTGTCCGCGTATCCGGTTCTGGCGCGTTCTGGCGGATGGGTTCTGGTGTGTCCGGATCTGAGCGATCTGGCGCTGCCAGACCGGGTCCTCGTTCTGGCGGTCACTTCAGCAGCAGTATGTAACTGTTGAACAGTTTCCATTTACCAGCCCTGCAGAATTAAAATTAGCAATTTCAAATCAGAATTCAAAAACCAAATAAAGAGCATTGAAGACGTTTAATTCTCTTTATTTTCGTTTTTAATTTTATTCAGCTGTTACGATTCCTTTTCTTGTATAAATACCAACTCAGGATTGGCATTTTAAAAAACCGGAGACATTCAGACTGACACAGAACAAACTAGCAATACCAATCAATCGTCTGATACTCTTCTCTTCAATGTATTCTTTAGGGTGTTAGGTTCTCCCATGCAGTACATTCTGCTTCGGCTGTTGTATCCTGAGAAACAAACGAGTTCTCTTGGGATATTCGAAATTTGTTTTAAGGGACCCGTATTAAATACGAATCCTTAGCCACAACCTTCTTCTTCTTCTTCTTCTTCCCATTCTTTGTATTTTCATTTATTTCAGTTGTAACATGTATTGTAATTTACTGCTTTATTTCCTTTAGGGTTATTGGATTTTAATAATCCCACATTTTACCAATTAGCCAATAATAATCCCAACTGAGAATATTCTTACCACTAGTCCCTACTTTCAAACTATCTTGTTACATTGGACTCCCCGTTAAAAAAACTTAACGCCGTTAGATTTTATATGGCGTGGACATCTGCAAACCACAGGAAAGTCGAGCCAAGCTAGCAGTGGTCTCGTGGTGGGTTTTGAATTGGCTCTGGTGGTGTTTAACTGGTCTCGTTAAACACTACCGTTATCTCTGTTTGGACTTGCCTGACCAACGAGACTAGTTAAACACCACCAAAGCCAATTTCAAAACCCACCACGAGACCACTGCTAGCTTGGCTCGACTTTCCGGCAGTTTGCAGATGTCCACGCCATATAAAATCTAACGGCGTTAAGTTTTTTTAACGGGAAGTCCAATGTAACAAAATAGTTTGAAAGTAGGGACTAGTGGTAAGAATATTCTCAGTTGGGATTATTATTGGCCAATTGGTAAAAGATGAGATTATTAAAATCCAATAACCCTTTCCTTTAATTAGATTTAGTGAATTGTTTTTATTATTTTATACGAACGGTTTTCTACAGAGGCAACTCTTGGTTTGGGAAGTTACTCGTTTTTCTCTTCTTTTTTTATTTTTTTTTATTTTGATGATATTTTATATTTCAGTACAAGTTAACAATCTTGAATTATGCAAGATTCAAATAGCACATTACCAAACTACCGATGTAAGTATGAATTTTACTCATGCAAGCCAATGAATGAGTTACACTCAGCTCAAACTTTTGTACGAGTCAGCTAACATGAACTAAATTACAAGCAAATTTTCATAAAACTCATTTAATAACTAGCAAGTTACGAGTCGTAGTTATTCAACCTCGGGCCAAAGAGGTTGTGGTGTAGTGGTTGAGGTAAGGCCCGAAGTCCCAAGGGACCCGGGTTCGATCCCTGCCACCACCATTAATTTCCACGGTATCGGAAATGAGGCCTAGCTCTTAGGCTGATGCACCAGAGTTTTACCCACGCCGATCCAAGGTTTGAGCCTCGGCTCTCCCTAAAGCCCGGAAGGGGCTGTATTGAGTGGGGTTTTTCCTTGAAAGCTCTCCAACTCTGATGTCAAGTGGGCCCGGTTAAGACAACATATTAGCCAGAGTTGGACGAGGCTCTCCCATGTGACGGCGGATGCTACGTCACAACATTCAATGTTCGCCTTTTAAAAAAAAGTTATTCAACCCCAGAGCCTACCTCATAAAATAAAATTTCAATAAAAATTTTGGCTAGAATTCTCAACTATCTTGACACGTATTGCATACCTATGCATTATTTTTTTCGTCTCTTTCATATCATAAACGTTTTGAAGTTAAGTCTATGGATATAGAAAGGATGGGGAGACATCCACTTTTCTTTGCACTACGAGTGTGAGATATAAAAACGCTAAAAGTAAAAAAAAATTGTATACGCAGGACTTAATTGGGCCAACACTACCACTATTGATTTGACTTTGGAATACAACATCTTATAAATATCAAGTATTAGGTTAGAACCCGTGTTTTATACGGGTTAAATAAATAAAATATTAAATAGTTAGTAATAAAGATTTAAAAATTAAAAAAGAAATATTAAATAGTAACCAAACAGAGAGTAATTACTTTGAAGTTTGTTTGTGTATTTCTTGATTATATAAAAATATAAGTACAAGGCATGTAAAATGTTATGATTTTGAGAGTAATTTATCCGATCATGAAAATAAAGTAGTTGCGTGAAGCTTCTTCATGTATTTCATGATTATGTATGAAAAAAAGCAATATTATATATTTAGTAATAAAGATTTACATATTGCATATTTATGACATATTAATTATTACATATTTTTTAATACAAATTCTAGAAACGTTATATAGTTATTTTTTAAAAATGTTTTATAAAATAAATGTTTTATGAACAAACCTATTTTTTTGTTTTATAAAAAGAATTATAAAAATCATTATCTATACTATATAATAAATAAATGTTTTTTCATGCCACGTGTCGCCTCCATATTCATTCTCAACATTTTTTTCCGCATCTCTATTTTATTAAATACACGTATATCTTTTAATAATAATATATTTTTAAAGAAAATACTAATTATACTAATAAAACATATTTATTTTAAATTATCTGTTATTATAAGAAACTTTAAAATCTAATTATGTAACTTTTATTTTCAATCAAATAGTAAAATGAAAGTCAAATTACATTAAAGGGTAATTAACGTATTTTTGAAACCCAATTATATATTAATTTTTACATATTTTGAATTTTGTTTTCTATCCTTAGTATATGTAATTCATTTTTACACCTGTAAAATATATACATAAAAATTTAAGAATTTTATGTATTGATATTTTTCATCCCGTGTGTAGACACGGGTTCTAAGCTAGTTATTTAATATGAGAGAGAAGGGGGAAACAAAAACTTATAAAAACAATTAAAGAAATTTTTATAATTAATAGGAGAGAGAGGAGGGAAAAAAAGGCTGAGGATGCATAGAAGAGTGACACGTGTCCCACTAAAACCTTTATTTATTATATAGTATAGATTTGGATAGGCTATGTGAAGTAGAGCCGTACCATGAATAATTGAATGAATGAACCTCCATGAGGTGTCCTTTCATACGTAGTTTTAAAGTTAGCGAGTTTATCAAATTTTCAAAATTACAAACTAAATGAAAACTAATGAAATTAACACCATAAATAGACTAGTAAATCATGCTAATAATTGATTTACGTATTTTAGGGGAAAAAAAGGAAAGGAAATGATTGAAAATTATGAAAATAAGGAAAATCATTGATTGACGCAGTGAGAGGCTTTATTGAGGGATTTCGGCTCCGGCAGACAGACGGTTTGCCATATGATATAGCATGTTGAGACATTTCTTTCCGCTCGTTATGGGTCCCATATAACTCCAATCATAGTCCAATTTATGCTCGTTTTAAGCTTGTGTATTTTCTGTCCCGTTTTCCTCAGTCTAATTGATTTAGGCAGGAGTTCGCTAACTTTTCGATTAGCTCCTCATCAGTATGAATAAATCTCAACCAACTTGAACTAAATTATAAGCAAATTTTCGTGAAACTCACTAGTATCGAGTTACGAGTCATAAGCTAGTTATTCATCCCGGGGCCTACCTCATTAAATAAAAAATTTGGTTAGAATTCTCAACTTTCTTGACACATATTGCATGCCTATGCATTTTTTGTAGCACATTTTTTTACTCTCTCATATGATAAACGTTATGAAGGAAAGTCTATGCATATAGAAAGGAGGGGGACACATAGTCACTTCTCTTTGCACTACTAGTGTGAGATATAAAAACGTCAAAAGTTAAAAAAAAAATTGTTTATGCAGAACTTAGGCCAACACTAAGAGTAATGATGTGACTATAGAATACTATACTATATGTTATAAATCTCAACTATTTGGATAGGATATGAACGAACTATTTGTCCCTCCTTCTCGAAGGTATTAGTGATTGTCTTTTACAAAAATGATATGGGTTCAAATCCTAAAATTACAAGTTTAGGTGGTTTTTCTAAGGCATTAGTGATTGTCTTTTTACAAAAATGATATCGGTTCAAATCCTATAATTACAAGTTTATGTGGTATTTAGAAGTAAAAAAAAAGTTGATGCTTAAAAAAATACACAACTAAGATAGTTTATGTATTATTAAATAATAAGTGTTGAGATGGGGTAACACTTAGAAAAGGATCCAGACCACGAAGATTAAACTCTCTTGGCCAATACATAAAATGGGTCGATACCACATCTATGTATAGAATAATAAAAACTTGTAAGGTATTATGTACTACTAATCAACTATATATAAGAGTATAATAAAGATAATCACAAAGAAAACCCAATTAAACCATATCTCTCAATCTTAGTAAAATGATTAAAATAAACTCTAACTTATATTCTATCCAATATTAGACGGAGCGGAAGGAAATCGGGCGCTTAGACAAGTAAGAAAACTTTGTGACGGCAAATGACAGCGACATATCTAAGGCCATAGCGATAGGAAGAGGCACGACATCAGAGTTATGGTGATAGCAGCTACCATTGTGGTGATGACAGGAAAAAAAAAGCCTAATATGCATATATGTGCAATGTGTCCTAGAGATAGGACAAGAAAGAAAAGAAAAGAAAAGGAAGAAACTCATTTTGTGTTAGGTGTCTTAAAATTTTTGATAAATTACAAGCATGTTTTTCTAATATGCTTAATATAGTAGTATAGATATAGATAGTTTAATTCTTGTGTTGTTAATTTTTTAATTTTAAAGATTTAACATTACCTGTAAATTTAATATATATATATATATTATAAAAAGTTAAAATGCAAAGAAATTTTATTGAACAAAGGGAACGAAAGATTTTAGGTCAATGATCAAGAAAATCAAGGATTGAGATGAAAAGATACCATGTCAGCAAAGTTTTTTAACGAGAAAATGTGATGGATTGGTAAAATTGGAACAGTCTATCATTGTTGATTTTTTTTTCAAGTTCCCTATTGTTTTTTAAACGTGTGTAACTTTTTTATACGATATTATTTTTTTTAAACTACACCATAAAATCTAGCATTTTATTATCTTTAATTTGAATATAATTTTGTTATATTGTAAGGCCCTAAGCCCCGGGAGGCCTTACGCATTGGATTTATTCATCAACGTATAATTTTTAAACGTAAAATATCATATCAAGCAGTGAAATATCATTCAAATTACAAACTTTTCTTAACAATAAAAGAAACATTGTTTTAAACATAGTTTGAAACATAAACAGGACAGGATACTAGAATTCTTCGCCCGGGTAACTCCTTAGCACCGACTACAATCAACTAACCTACACTTTTTAACTTGATAGGTGATGTAGTGCGAAGCACACATCTTTATTCCTATTGTATTCGTACGCTTTTTATTAGTTTTATCTTTGTTTTGAGTCGTTTTTGTATACTATTGAGTCTGTTGTTATGTCTACAGGTGCTCGTGAAGATTACAAGTGAAAACCAGAAGGAACCGAGCAAGAAAGTGAAGCCCAAAGTTTAAAAGAAGAAAATGTTGAAATTTAGTCTCCCGCGGTACGCGAGAGAGAGAGAGATATATGTCTCGCGGTACGCGAGGGAATCCAGAAAGTGCGCCCGACTAATTTGTTCCTCACGGTACGCGAGGAACCCATTAACTTGTCTTGCGGTACGCGAGAGACTAAAATTCCAAGAAAAACCCTAAATTCGAATTATATTAGATTTATAATGCCATTATGCAAGGAGTTTGATTGTTTGCCGTCTAGGGAGAGACCAGAGGCGATTTTGGGAGATTGGAAGAGGAATCGAGTGAAAAGGTGAAAGCTTTGGAGTCCGGGTTCGTTTGATTTACGTTTCTAGGTTTCAAGTTCGAATCTTTCTTCTTGATTTCTATGTTTGATACCATGGTTTATGTTTATTATTTCTGTTTTGGTGTTTTGAACATGATTCTTAGCTAAAACCTTGATACTGCCTGGGTTATTAGATGATTGTTTGTTAAAGTTATGATGTTTATCGGTTTTGGATTATAATGATGGATTAATGATTTTGTAAAAGGTTTCTTGATGATAATTGTGATGAATATGTATTCTCTGATCTGATTTGTGTTTGATTATGATTCCGTACGTTGATTGTGGATGTCTTCCAGTTTGATTTACGTATCTAGGTCATAGACTTTAGGATTTGTGATTATTTATGTGGTTTGCTAGAAATAGTGATCCATAGGAGTTGTGATTGAGTATAGATTGGATTGAGTGTGTATCATGTCTCAATACCCGAGAAGTGAGAGATAGTCGTTTAGTCTTCATCATTAGGAATCTGAGTGTCAGCCGTCTGAGAGGAAGTTGGTATTAGGTGTCTAGTGATTGTTGATATTCTGAATCATAGTTCTTATCTTGAGATTACCCCATGCATTCTTCGAATGTATTGTGGATAGTGAGACTGAAAGGTGATGTGTCTATTCGGGTACTTTATCATTGTTGGAGAGACCGAAAGGTAATCCACTATCCGGTGAGTTATTACATCTTTAGGTTCCTTAGTTGGTGACACCCTGAGAGTGATTAGGGATCCATTAGATAGTCTAGAGTTGTTTCCTTAGAAACCCAGATCCATCTTAGTTTCCAGAACCGGTAGAAGTTGTGCTTTGCAAGTAGGATTCCGACCTAGGTGGTATTCTTCCCATCTCTGATATTACCTTAGTTCTTTATCTTGAAAGCTTGAGTTGATCTTTTGTTTGCTGCATTAGTAGTTAATCTTTAGTGTAGTCAACCCCCCATCAATCAATCTTTAGTCCGAGTCAGAGTCTAGTATAGTTATAGTAGTGTCTCTAGGGTTCAATAACACGGTTTACCATTAAGCTGTGCTACACTTGATAGGTCCACTTGCCTGTCGGTGCAGTTTAGTTGAAGGTACTCCATTTATTACTTAGGAGTCTAGGTTAGGTTTTATTAGTTTTTATATAGACCGTCTGGATGACATCAATAGGCATACTAAAAAGCCATCTACGCTGAGTGAGTTCTAGTTTTATATAAAACATTAACTTTAAACAATTTATCATGACGTAAACTTTTAATCTTCATAATAAAACCGTACGTAAATATGCTACACATAAGTCAAACGTTTATATCGAATTTGCGTCTTTTTATAACCGTCAAATCAAAGTTCAGGCATATCACTACCGCACAGTGACACATACCTAGTGACCGTCAAATCCATGTTCAGGCATATCACTACCGTACAGTGACACATACTAGCATTGACCTACCGTACAGGGACACACACTTATACATTTAGTATATCCCTATCGTACAGGGACACCTACTGAGAATACCAGGGCCGCATAACCCTAAGATGACCGTTGTCACCATTCTAGTTGTACAACCTAGCTAGCCACATTACATTTTAACCATTTTCTTATTGTATTTTTAAGATACAAACGTATTTTCGCATTAAAATCACAATCTTTTCGTGTATTTTTTTCATTTATATAGTTTGAAATAACTTTGAATTGTATATTAGAATTATAATCTATACTATATAATAAAGAAAAACCATAGGGGACACGTATCACTCTCTGGTTACTTCTCACCTTTATTTTCCCGCCTACCTTTTCTATTAATTATTAATTTTTCTGTTTCTCTATCCTATTAAATAATAATATTAAATAATAATCTTTATATTAATAAATAAAATTATATTGACACGTGTCACTTTCTGGTTCATTTGTATCTTTTTTTCTTCGCAACTCTCTCATATTGAATAATGATATTAAAAGAATTTATTTTAGATTTTTAATTTAAATCTAATTACAGATACTTATTATTTAATTATAAATAGTTATTATATCATCAATCAAATGAACTTAATATAACTAACATTTATCAATTAAATAAAAAAAAATTAATACTCAGTTAAAAAAAATTATTTTAAAAACTAACTTAAAAGACCTTATAACTGTCACGACAAATTACATTTTTAAAGACATATTTTGACGAGTGTGTTTGCTAACAAATTACATTATATTTTATTCAACCGATGTAATATACCGGTTTATTAAACCTATGTATTACACGAGTTTTTAAAAATATAAAATTTTTATTACTAAGTATAATATTTTATTTATTCAGTCTGTGTAATACACGAGATTTTAACCTAATATATTAATATATCAACACAATTAGACTTGTTTCAACACTCATCAGTCATCATGGTTTGCGTTTCTCCACACTCTATATATTGATAACTTTTGGATGGGGGCGATGGGCATGCCGATGGGCCCACTTTTACGGTATGCACGATCGAAATAAAATGAGAATGAGTGTTTGATACTATTTACCCGTCAAAAGAAAACAAGGCCTACGCTTGTTCAGCATACTGAAATTTAAATCCCGACTTTAAAATTAATAGACTTTTCATGAACATTTAAACAACCGATATATTTAATAACATAAACTTAATTATATCATTGGACACTTACGACCTAGTGGTCTAGTGGTATGGTGTTTGCCATCTACAAAAGTGGTGTGAGTTCAGTTTATTGCAAGTGTAAGGTTAGGACGTTAGGTGATATTTAGGTGTAATTCAAAAAGAAATTATATCATTGGACATGTTAATAATTGCTAAGTAAGTACTTTTAAAGTTTATTAAGATCATTAAACACGTTAATAGTTATCATTTTACTCAATTTGCTTTGGATATTATCCCGTTAGATGGATAAGAGTAAATATTGGATTAATCATTGTATTTAGTTGGTTTTGATAGTAAGAAGGATTAAATTATAACTATCTATATTTTGAAAGGCTGTGAACAGTGGTAATTCATTATTGGTGGGTTTTGGCAGCTTCGCCACGTGTCACAAGGTGGTTGGTCCTGTTTTGTTTTTATTTTTTGATTTTTAGCAACCTTCTTATGGTATTAAAGAGTTTTGGTGGGGGATTTAACACTAAGGTCTTGCTAGCCTAGTGGTAAGTTAGCGCAACTCTTCGTCCATCCAAACGGGTTCGATCCTAGGGGAGGGGGGTTTTAATCCTATTTTTTAACCAGTGTTTTTATTCAAATTTTTTAGTTTATTATTATTTTTGTTATTTTTTAATCAAGTTTTTCTTAGTTTGGTTTTTTCCAAGTTCTTTATATTATTTTTACATTACAAGTTTTAACACTATTGTTCTATTAACGTTTTAAAATACATAACCTCCAAATACAACTATGCCAAAGCACCGAACCATAGAGTACTTAGTACCGGTGCCACGAAAAGATATGTTTTTAGATCTCGCATTGAAAAACCTCTTAATTCATGATCTGGCATGTACAGAATGAAAACTTCATTCTCGATTCTACGAGAATTTTTAGATAATCACCAAAAATCCGAAGAAAGATTTGTGTTGAGTCAAAATAAGCACAAATAGACATTTGAAAGAATAAATAATTTCGATTAGGTCTAAGGGCGTTTTGTCCCCTATCTCTCAATAGCACGTAACAAGATATATGTTGTGGCGGTTTCGCCGCCTATTCTATGATAAATATATAGTATAGTAAGACGGAAGGCACTGAGGCAAGGTCTTTCACGCATGTCGCTTCGATGCACGCTAAGATAACCACTCACATCATCCATTTCAAATGGGATTTGTCTTGTGTGAACACGAGCAATCCAACCCGTAGGATTTCCTTTTCCTCTTCCCATTCTGACTTCTGTAGGTTTCCCGGTAATAGGGAGATCTGCGAGAACTCTTACCCATATCTTACCATTTATTCGAAATTGTCCGCCGGCGGCCGAAGCCCCGGTGAACGGCGACCGTAACTATAACGGTCCTAAGGTAGCGAAATGATCCATTCAACACGCGCAATTTATTTTCCGTCGATACGTCCTGCAATTTGCACTTGAATTCATTTTGTATCTGCTTGTTCAGTTAATTCTATTATTTGTTCAGTCAATTAAAAGATGCCCAACAGCAAGTCGAAGGGAATATGACGCGCAATTTCTTTTCCGTCGACACGTCCTGCAATTTGCACTTGAATTCCTTTTGTATCTGCTTGTTCAGTTAATTCTATTATTTGATTTAAAAGATGCATTATCAATCATGTAAAACATCGAATAAAACAAATAGAGAAAGCCGACTATCGGAATCGAACCGATGACCATCGCATGCCAAATACGATATACAAGTGGGAGCTGCACTATGTGCAAGCTGTGCGAAAAACCGCTTCTTTTTTCCGGTTATGAAACAACTTGGGCAAAATAGGGTTCTATCGGGAAACCATGGATTTTTTAGGCTCCATTGAGAGTCAAATTCTTATTGTAGTTCCGCTTCTTGTTCGAAAAAAGCAGAAAGACTTGCTTGTTGGAAATTGTTGCTTGGTTAGCGCGGGTGGTAATACTAGTTATGAACATTTATAGATAGTATTTGATAGAGTATTCATTGTCTGGTTTGTTTAATGAAAATTCTAAGACAAACTGCTAGCTATAGTTTCGAGAAATGAAAAACCGAACTGGACGGGCTGGCCAAACCAACCAGTTTGATGGATCACTTTTGGTTGTTTAGTGATTTGAACATATGTTTTTATTTTTATTTTATTTTTCTAACTAGTTAGTTTGTATTATTATAAATTTTAAAGGATAAACACCGTTCATAAATATTACACAAAATAAATAACTACATATTCTAAAGAAGAAAAAAAAAGGTTAAACGTCCGGTTCCAATTCTAAACCATCCGTGGGAACCGTCAAAACCAAACCATATTAATCATAAACCGTCCGAATCGGCTTACTTCGGTTTAGACATTTTGATCAGTTTCAACGATTTGTAAACGCCCCTAACTAATTAAAATTCTTTATGAAATAAATAAAATTAGAATGGAGAACTTAATTATTGCGTTTTATTATAAATAAAACAAGAAATTAGAAGATAGTGAGGCGATGAGGTAGTAAGAGTCTTGGGAGCAATTATGAGTTGTTTTGGGCATCGAGTATGATAACTATTTTAGGCTGTTGATGGTGCATGTACATGCACCGCCAACTAAAAAAGCCAAATCCAACATATCGATACACGATTCGGTGCTGTCGACTCTCAAATTCTTACCTTCAAAACATTAATTCCAAAATATTATGAAACAAGCAATACACCGGCCCTATACAAAATATATTATTTAATGTTTTATTTACGATTTATAATCACAATATCTATTTATCTGTCTATCTACATTTTCTAATAAACGTACAGTTATGAAAATATAGGTTTAGACTATACATACCCCCTCCCTATTTGTCGTACCCCTCCTCTAAAAAAATAACTTTTAAACTTATCATTTTATTCCCTTTAAAAAATTATTATTTTTAAAACGTTCTTTTAAGTTTAAAAACGTTTTATATAAAATAAAATGTATACCCCTCCCCCCAGTGGCGGATCTAGGAAAAAAATTCAGGGTATCGGGCAAAAAAATTTTTTCCATGCATTCAAGTAAATGAAACAAATTTTTTTCCCCCGTACATTCAAGTAAATGAAACAAATTTTTTTATTTCTTTGACTTTTTGGATGACAAAAATCAACTCACAATTCCCTTTTTCATGCAATTTTCGACAAAACCCCTCCCTTTTACATCAAATGCCTTCGCAAATTAAACCATAAACACACTACTTTTTGCAATATCAAGGCTTTTCTCTTAGTGATTATTACTTTTAACATACACAAAGCCCAACCTTTGATCCACACCCACTTGCAGCCATAAGCCCCTCTTTCGAAACGTTGAATCCCCACCCCATTCCTAATATTTTTGTCTTTCTAAAATATGTTAGCTTTATAAATAAACCACCTTTCTTTCATTTTACCTACACCAAAATTTGCAGCACCAACTCTTCCACTCTAACTCCGCACACATATTTTTCAACCAATATTCAGTATCTCAATTGTATTTCAAGTCCCTCTACAGAAGTTCAAGTGGTGTCTCGGTGTTTCTCAAACAACCTCCATCTCGGTGTCACTGCTTTGGATCAACAAATGTTTAATTTGGGCTTTATAAAGTGTTATGATTTTCATTTAAACATTTGGGCTTTAAATTAAACCCAAATGTTTAATTAAAGCCCAAATACCAAGTTTAATTAGTAGAATAATATTTTTATTAAAATTTCTTGGGTTTTTATAAAGTGTTATAATTTTTATAAAATTTAAAGGTTAGTGTTGGGATTTGTTTGTGAGAAAATTTCAAGGGTATCTAAAATTTCGTTCAGGGGTATCGGGAAACATAAAACGGTTAAAAAAAATTCTCACTGCGTGTCGAAAGTTGAGGGGTAGCAGCAGGTACCCCTGCCCTCCCCTTAAATCCGCCCCTGCCTCCCCCCTCCTACTTGTCGTACCCCCCTCTTACTTGTTGTACCCCCCTCTTACTTGTTGTACCCCCTTATTTTACTCTTTTCGAATAATCATTACTTATAAAACCGTTTTTTAGTTTAAAAGCACATTCTATCAAATAAAAACGGGTTAGACCATACCTATCCCCCTCCTACTTGTTGCGCACCCCCGGAAAAAAATAACTTTTAAACTTGTCATTTTACCCTCCTCGAAAAATAATATTTCTAAAACCGTTCTTTTAAGTTTAAAAACACTTTCTATAAAATAAAACGTATACCCCTCCCCCTCCTACTTGTCATACCCCCCCCCCCCACACACACACACATTTTACCATCCTCGAATAATCATTATTTATAAAATCATTTTTTTAAGTTTAAAAGCACTTTCTATAAAATAAAAACAGGTTAGGCTATATATACCCTCCTGAAAAAAATAACTTTTAACCAACAATGACTAATTAACAAAAATACAAAAGTAAAAAAAAAAAAGAAACAAAAATGTTTGAATTGTATTTATTTAAAAACTTAGGGAGGGGGTGCAACAAGTAAAAATCAGTGAAAGGGGGGTACGTTTAGCACAACCCAAAATATATGATTACATATATATGTGGTAGATACTTAAATACCCTTTTGACAACTAAAAGAAAAAAAACTTTTATAAATTATGTTATTGGTTTGGTTGATTTTTTTAGTTTTTGTATAACTATGTGGTTTTCTCTGGAACCCTCCCTTGTGTGTGTGTGTGCGCGCGCGCATGTATAGGTATATATTAACGGCGAACAAACACCCTTTAAAATCCATTTATTACCCACTTTGTCGAACTTGAACCCGCACCACTTGATGAAGATAAACACCAAGTCCCACTAAACCACCAGGTTGTGGCCTCATGTACAATTGTCTCAATTTATACACTTATCAATTAATTAGATAGATTTATCTGGGTCTCCCTTTAGGGCAAAATATGGAAAACGTTAAAGGTTGGAAAGGGCTAATTGATAAATTTGAAGCTAGATTAGATGCATGGAGATCTCCACTTCTATCTATAGGAGCTAGATCTGTATTGTTAAATCGGTTCTCGGTGCGGTAGGGATTTTCTACATGTCTTTATTTCTTGTACCGGTGGGTGTGTTGAAAACATTAGAATAGAATCGGGCTAGGTTTTTCTGGGGTGGTATTAAAGAGGATAGGAAAATGGATTGGGCTCCTTGGAATCTGGTTCTGAATTCAAAAAAGAAGGGGGCATTGGAGTTGGGTCCTTGAAAGGTTTCAATAGTGCACTGCTACAAAAGTGGAGGTGGAGGTTTGCTAATGAACCGGATGCAATTTGGGTTAAAACTATAATTTCTCTATATGGTCCGGATGGGGGCATGTGTTCTCCGAAAGGGAATAGTGTGTGACAAAAACGGTGAAGGATTTTATACTGTTAAATGATTCTGGTATAGTTCCTCTAAACTCGATTAAGAAACAGATTGGATGTGGGAATAAGACTTTGTTTTGGAAGCATACTTGGTGTAATAACATAGTGTTACACGAGAAATTTCTGAGGTTAAACGACTAGAATTGAATGACTGTGTGGTGGCTCAAAGGATTGTGGGTGAGTCCTGGGAGTGGCGTAGGGAGATTCGAGGAGGAGTCAAAATGGCTCAATGTGTAGAACTTTGAAATCTCTTAAATGGTGTCTCGCTTTCTTCGGGTAAGGACCGATGGATCTGGTCGATGCAGGGGGTGACGGAATTTTTGGTTAGGGGGGTTCGGAACAGACTAGATGATTGTTTGCTTCAGATTGGATCGAGGAAAACTAATTGGTCACAACCCTCTTCCGCATAAAATTAATATTTATGTGTGGAGGGTTTTGGGGAATCATCTTCCAACTAGAGTGAATTTGGTAGATAGGGGTCCGGATGTTCCGTCTGTTTTGTGTCCTGTGTGTAATCATGGGCTGGAATCTGTGATGCATGTGTTTGGTAATTGTGCTTTGACTAAAAAGGTTTGGGATTTGGTGGAAGGTTGGCTTAATGTGAAATTACCGGTGCTGAGATTCCCATGTGATCTAATGGATTGGTTTGATAACTCTTTGTAATTCAATACACTAGAGATAAAGAATTCCACAACCAAACGATTGCTACTATTATTGATCAAACTCGATTACATGAAATTGAAATTGAATACAAGAACTGAATTGGGAAAAACAAGAAGTAAAACCTAAAATCAGCTAATCCCTCTTTTGTTAACTAAGAAATAACAAACTCTAAACTTAATCAGCTAATACACCAATTCCAACTTCAACTATCAAGAAATGACAAACTGTACCCTCAACTTTCTGATTGAGACCAAACAGCTCTACAAAATTCAGTTGACTTAAGTATTGACTTTCTTATTGACTATAAACACTTGACTTTATCAATTACCAAATAACAATCTCCACTTTAAAGCCAAATGACACATGTCTTTAAGGCTTAACCAATGCCCAATGACTTCACACAAAAATCAAACTTTGATCCGGGCAATGCTTTAGTAAACATATCCGCATAATTCTCTTCTGTACACACTTGCTCCACCAAGGCCTCTTTAGAATTGATCACATCCCTTATGAAATGCAACTTCACATTGATGTGTTTGGTTCTTTCATGAAACACACTATTCTTTGATAATTGGACAGCTCCTTGATTATCACACAGCACAACAGTCCCTTCAATCAACAACCTCAACTCTAAACCAATACCTTTGAGCCATAATTAGGGGTGTTCAAAAATATCTGAATCTGAAACCGAACCCGAATTATCCGAAATTCCGAATCCGAACTATCCGAAAATTTTCGGATTCGGATTCGGATATTAATATGAGAAATTTTCGGATATCCGAAATATATTTTTTTAATTATTTATTATTTCAACCCCTAAAGGCTAAAGATAAAGGCTCCTCCACTATTTCATAAATCCTTTTCAGCGCAGCCTCCCCCTCACAAAATACTCTGGTCTACCGTCTTCTTCATCTCATCTCATCATCTGGTCTACTCCTCGTTATCTTTTGTATCTAACAGTTTCGTTGATTTTGGGGGTTCTGATACAAAAACCATGGAGCCGATTTCCTCCTATGTTTGTATATTCTTTGTTTATTCAAAAGTAGGAGCTCAAACAACTACACACTTCCGGAAAATGTTTATTCAAAATTATGTTGACCAAAGTTAAATTTCATTCCTATTCTTTTGTTTTTACAGAATATTGTTGTATTTAATTAGTTTGTTCTTGCAGATGTAGTTAATTTTAAGTCAAAATTATGTTAACCGAAGCTCCTGAATGTGCTGCAAATTTTTTTTTTTTTTTTTTTTGCTAATTTGGAACTTCTAACTAGTAGGTGAAATTTCGGATATCCGTTTAAATATCCGAATCCGTATCCGAAATTTCGGATATCCAAAATTTCGGATTTGGATTCGGATAGTGAAATCTACTACTCGAATTTTTCAGATATCCTACTTTGAACACCCCTAGCCATAATGCCTCCTTTATAGCTTCTGTAAGAGCTATATACTCTGCCTCAGTAGTGGATAGAGCTACAACATGCTGCAATGTAGCCTTCCAAGTCACCAGATTCCCTATAAACTTGAATGCATATCTCCCTATAAACTTGAATGCATATCTAGTTATAGACTTGCCACTGTCCAAATCTTTAGCATAATCACAAACCCAAGAACCCTTTTTTTCTTCTTCTGGATCATTCTTGTAAACCAGCCCATAGCCTCTTGTACCATTCAAATATCTCAAAATCCATTTCAAAGCATACCAATGATTCTTCCCTGGATTAGACAGATATCTACCAACTAAGCTCACACCATAACCAATTTCTGGTCTGGTGCAAACCATTAGGTATATAAGGCTGCCACTGCATTTGCATAAGGCACCTTATCCATATATGCTCTTTCAATATCACTACTTGGACAATCTTCACTTGACAACTTAAAATGTTGAGCCAAGGGAGTTTTCACCGGCTTACTCACATCCATGCCATAATTTTTGAACACTTTCATCATATAAGAACCTTGGGACACCTTTAATTTCTTTTGACTTCTATCCCTGGAAATCTCCATGCCAATTATTTTCTTTGCTTCCCCTAACTGCTTCATATCAAATTCACTCATTAGAAGCAGTTTGGTACTCTCCAATTCAGCATTGTCACCACAAGCTATCAGAATATCATCAACATAAAGTAACAAATACACATACTTTCTGACTTCATACTCTCTATAGTAGACACAGCTGTTATAACTACTTCTCTTAAAGTCATGGGATAACATATAGTCATCAAACCTCCTATACCACTGCCTAGGAGACTTCTTCAACCCATACAAAGACTTTTTAAGTAAACAAACCTTATCCTCCTGACCTTTGACTTCAAACCCTTTAGGTTGAGACACATAAATATGTTCATCCAGGTAACCATGTAAAAAAGTTGCCTTTACATCCGTCTGTTCAAGTCCCAAATCCATTAAAGCCACCATTGACAACAAAAATTCTGATTGAGGTGTGTTTAAGTACTAGAGAGAAAATTTCTGTATAGTCCATCCCTTATCTTTGAGTAAACCCTTTAGCCACTAGCCTTGCCTTGTACCTAGGCCATTCCACTCCAGTGGACACTGCTTCAGCCCAATATGTAACACCCGAAAATTTAAAACATAAATTTAAACATCCTAAGGAAAATATGCCCATATTTTTCTTTTTAAATAAGAACTCATTTCACCAAAAGTAACACCTCATATAATATTACACCAACATTCACCCAAAGAATACTCATAAAACACACCTGGGTTTTCTTATAAAATTTCGACATGACCCGTTCGTAAAATAAACCCTTACGAAACAATAACCTATTTAGACAACAAATAAAACCAAACCAAGTGACCAAAACATCCATGGACACATCGGCATATAATAAATCAACGTGAAGTTTATACTCCAAAACGCCAATAAAAAAAACCACAATGTGAATAAAAAGACTTTACAAAACGACCATTTAAAATCATACACCACGCCGACTCCAAATCTCCATCCCGTTGACCTGATCCCTTGACTTGATCACCAACGTCTTTCACCATCCAAAACTGTCACATGACATCCCCAACGGTTAGTCAACTCACAATTCAAATATTTCTATGGCATTATCTCTGTGAGCACATATACATATACACATACAATTATGTGTTTATCACCCAACTCAATTAATTGAAAATGGCTTATTTATTCACTTATCTTTTAAGTATGGTTAATCCACCTCTTTGACACTCCCGTTACTCCAAGATAAACACCTCCAATTAATCCCCCAAAGATATGTAATCCAAGTCGACCCGCTTAATCCACATATCTTAACCACCTCCATGTATAAACGACTTTTCATACATGCACATCACCACCATTACAACTAATTAGCCGAAGCTAAGTGAGGACTCACATTCCACATATAATTATACAAATACAATTTGAATATATAAACTCGAAGTGTGTCAAGCTTCACTCCTGTGGCACGACTCCCACAACGATTTAAAACTTCGTTGTATACTTCTTTGTTCCCTTATTCTCCCGACCCCGACACCAGATCGTTTCACCTTTGATATCCCTGTTAATACGAATTTAAAACACTACAAACACCATTAATAGGTTAATTTGCAGCGTAAAGATTAAACAACATAATACACCGACATTTATTGTGTTTCATACCACAACCCGTCCGGTTATTATTACCCCTGCCACTCACCCTTATTAAGTTTGTAACAATAACCTGCCTTTGGTTTGTAAATCCCCTTAAAACACCACATACGGTAAAAATATATTTAAACCGGGTTACAAACTTGTGACACCATGATTACATCAAACCTTACAACTTAACCGAAATCCCACTATTTAGTTTATTCTAAATCAAGATATACCTCATTCACAACTCATGTAAAGAGTTTTAGGCACCTTGAGGTTTACAACCATATAAAAGACACCCCCAACAAGTTCTCGGTTAATCCCCAATAATTTTATAAATACTATAAAATTCTTGTTTCAAAACAGCCTTGTGCGGCTGTAGAAATTCACCGTTTTCACCCACTTATAGTAGGTATTTCACCTCAAATAAAAATTATAAGTAAAGTAGACTCATAGAGCTTTCCGTCGATATAAAATACACCTCAAATGAACATCCGGTTAATTTATTATGAATATTTTAAAACCGGTTAAATTCAGGAAACATGCTGAATTTTCAGCACTTGGGTCACTCGACCCATTACCAATTCACACTCTATCTTTACGAGTTTAAAACCCTAAAATGCCGTCAAAATAATACGTTATTGTTAAGTTAACCATATTTAATAATTTATATTAAACCACCTTAATCATAAGAATCCCAAGTCATTATTATGATTAATCTAATCGAACCCAAATTCGAGTCACTCACCTTTGCCCGTAGGAAGGTTGTTGTTTTGTCACCCGTTTGATCCGTTGCCATTCGAGACTTGTCACACCTATCTTGACAACAATCAAACGTGCAAACCATTAGAACACATAACCGGGACGTTCATCCCTTTAATACGTATGTATTATTCACCCACTTACAACATGTGTTCTAACCCACCATTCTTTAACATACAAATAATAAACGGTTACTCCCACCTATGAGACCCATCATCACCCATTTGACCCGTTATCACCCGTTCTTGTTCAACCACAACTATGGGTCAAAATTCACCAATTCAACATACACCATTTAACAACAAGTAATGGTCTTTTGGTTAAAAACCAGACCATGTTAATCTCACATACCCATCCGACCCGTTAAGGTGATTAACTAAAAATAACATTTACATATATAATTTGTGTTAACCCCATTCACCATTAGCTTCATCAAAGCTTTGTGTTTACTAAACACCCCATGATTATCAACAAATCATTTAAATCAAGTAGACATTATAAAATCTCCCAATAACACTATTTATTTGGTTTAGGCATTTCATCGAACACCTTATGGGCATAAACTATAACTCACCATTTTCATATCCATATGAACTCCCATACTCCTTTTTCATCATCAAAGATGTTTACTTTCTTCATAACCCCACAATAATACCATCTTTTAAGTTTTTTTTGAATAAAATCACCATTATTAAGATTATGCAATTCTATTCAGATTTACTCAGCAACTACACATGATTTACCCATATATCCCCTAAAACACATGAAATCTCATGGTATTAACACCTAATCCATGACATGCAATTGAATCCATAACTCAATAGATATAATCAACCATTCCAACATCTTAATCAGAGTTTATAACACAAATATCACCCATCATTACCCTCAATTTTGTGGGTTTGGGGTTCACCACTACATGAACAGTAATCCATGAATCTTACTACTAAACATGGAAAAATTACATACAGGAGTCTTAGAAATCAAGCAAGGATGGCAGAATCAAGACTTTAATCTTTCAATTTTCGAAATCCACTTGGTGGATTCGAGCCTTCCTCCTGTGTCGATGATACCAGGGGCTTCGACCCCCATCCCTGACTTCTCCCACGTTTATTTTTTTCTTCCCAAATCCCATTTATCCTCTTTTTACTACTAAATTTCATAACAAACACTTTGGCCTCTAAGGTTTATGAATTGAATAGAAACACCCTTAACAAACAATTATTGTTTTGTCAAAAATAATCCCTATAGATACATATCTATAAATATGAAATGTAATTTCATTAAATTTCACACTATTGCGATTTAAAATCCTGTTTAATAGAATTATCTCATAGTATTTTATAAAATACTATTTCACCGTTATAAACTGACTTTAGGGATTAAATATTTATATATATAAAAATATATTTTAATCCCACGAAATTCGGTATGTTACACAATACCTTTTTGGTAATACTAAATTAGATAACATACACCTAACCCTTTCAAGCAGGGTTCTATTCATCCTTTCCACCGAGCCATTCTGCTGTGGTGTTCCAGGGATAGTTAGGTGCCTACTAATTCCTTGATCTTTGCAAAACTTATTGAATTCTCCACTACAAAACTCAAGGCCATTATCTGACCTCAGTTACTTCACCTTTCTATCAGTCTACCTTTCCACTAAATTCTTCCATTCCTTGAATTTTCCAAAGGCTTCATACTTCCCCTTTAGAGCATATACCCATACCCTTATGGAGTAATCATCAATAACTGACAAAAAATAACTGGCCCCACCTAATGACACTGTTTTGGTTGGTCCCCACAAATCAATGTGCACATAATCCAGTAGGCCCTTGTAGTATGTGTACTTCTTCCAAACTTAACTCTATGTGCTTTGCCTAAGATACAGTTTTCACAAAAACCTATATCATAATTTTTAAGACCAGGCAGCAATCCCTGCTTATTCAACTCTATAAGCCCACTTTGACTGATATGCCCTAATCTTTGGTGCCATGGCAAAGCCCCATTTTCTTGTTCTTTTGTCACCAATGACACTACCACTTATGACCTCACCATCCAGAAAATAAATGTTATTTTCCTTCCTTGTTCCAGAAAACATAACAATGGACCCTTTTATGACCCTAGCCTTACCATTCCTAAAGCTAACATGATATCCTGCCCTTTCAAAAGTTCCCATAAACACTAGGACCTCTTCAATTCAGGAACATACCTTACTTCTTGTAGAGTCATCTCTGTGCCATTATCAAGTTTGAACTTGACATACCCCACCCCTTTGATCTTGCAGGCCCTATCATCTCCCAACTTGACTAAACCAAGTTCTTGAAGTTCTAATTCTGAGAAAAGTTCTTTAATTGGAGTCATATGGAAAGAGCATCTTGAATCCATTACCCATTCTCCTCTTCCTGCATCTTTGGTTACTACCAGAACATCAACACTTTCATAGCCATTAGAATTCTCTTCATTAGGAGTGTAGTTGGTTGCATACTTGGACCCACTACTTGATTCACCCTTCTTTTTTTCCATTAAGGGCAATCTTTCTTTAAATGTTTCTCTGAACTGCACACAAAACACTTCCTTTTGAACTTGGATTTTGACCTCGAAATATCTTTAAACTTGAAACTCCTTTGTTCAGACTTGCCTCTGATAAACAGGTCTTCCCCATATTCCCCCCTCCGATCACCTCTTTTCTTGAGTTCTTTGGAGTTCATAGCCGCCAAAACCTCCTCCATCGAGAGACTTTCTCTACCATACATCAATGTATCCACAAAATATTCATAAGATTGTGGTAAAGATGCCAAGAAGATAATGGCATGATCCTCATCATCTAAACTGACATCTATGTTCTCCAAGTCCAATACTAGTTTATTAAACTCAGTAGTGTGATCCTCAAGGGTTTTACCTGAAGCCATGTGAAACGTGTATAACCTCTTCTTCAGGTATAATCGGTTCACCGGAGATTTGGTCATGTACAAACTTTCTAATTTGGACCAGATGCCTACTGCTGTTGTTTCCTTCGACACTTCTCTAAGGACTCGATCTCCAAGACACAGAATCAGAGCACTATGTGCCTTTTCCATAATATCTTTTTTTTTCTTTGTCACTTAGAGCCATCGGTAAATTCGTCTCTCCGGCCAGTGCGTCCGCCACTTCTTGGTGTACAAGCAACGCATGCATCTTCAACCTCCACCATCCGAAATCATTCTTACCATCAAATTTCTCAAGATCAAACTTTGTTGAAACCATGATCGATTATTCCTCCACCGCAATCGAATCGAATCTCTGAACACGAGCACAAGGCTCTTATACCAATTGTAATTCAATACACAAGAGATAAAGAATTCCACAACCAAACGATTGCTTCTATTATTGATCAAACTCGATTACATGAAACTGAAATTGAATACAAGAACTAAATTGGGAAAAACAAGAAGTAAAACCTAAAATCAGCTAATCCCTCTTTTGTAAACTAATAATTAACAAACTCTAAACTGCACCCTCAACTTTCTGATTGAGACCAAACAACTCTGCAAAATTATGTTGACTTCAGTATTGACTATCAACATTTGACTTTATCAATTACCAAATAACACTCTTCATTGAAGATGGATAAAAAAGAGATTGTGGGGGTAGTTTTCTATGTCACTTGGTGGGCTATTTGGAAGCTTCGAAAAGATGTGATGTTTATGAAGAATAGCCCAAAGAATGCAATGTTGTTCGAAGTTGTAATTTATTTTTCTTTTTATTGGTATTCGAGTAGGAAGAATAAGTACAGAGTAACCTGGTTACAGTGGTTAAGGAACCCTCTTCTATTTATGTAAACTGCCCTTTTTAGCCCGTCTAACATCTTGCTAGTCGGTTTTTAATAAAATTCGACCATTAAAAAAAAATTAGATAGACATTGTAGTTGGTGGCTAAAGATCATATTAAGGTAATAAATTCTAGACTTCTATTTAATATGTGAAAGTGTGAGTATGTTAAATAAATATCATATGGTGAAAGTTGTTTCTAAAAACGTACAAAAGATTCAAAACTGAGAATTTTTACAGTGTGTAATACTGCAGAATCAAAGAAAGAAAAACTTTCAAAACTAATTCGATTACACGGGCCATGCTTATCAAAATTGCATAGATCTTGTAATGCTCGAACTTGGAAAAGAGGACCTCAACAAAGTACACAAGCCATGCTTTCTAAAAAACATCAGCCGTGTCATTCCATTTTTTTATAAAAGCACGAATCATGTTTTCTGAAGAGGAAAAACATGGACCATGTTTCCTAAAACTGTTGATCATGTTATATGTCGTCAAGAAATTTCATATCTTTGATTTTAGACTAATATGTCTTTTCTCATGATTTGGGAGTGCGTTAAGAGTGTGGTGGGTGAGGAGAGATTACTCTAATACATCTACGCTAATAAGGTAAGATAACGTTTACGAGAAACTAAGTAGATATCAGAATGTTTATAGACGTAGAGGTAACCTTTTTGGGGGCCTAAAGCGAATTATATAAAATCGGGCCCTTTTCATAAAAAATACATTTTTTTTCTTAGAATCGTAACACATGGGAATATGATGATGCACATTTTTTGTATACAATTTCTTAAAGTCGCACAATCATACGTATTAAAGTTAGAGACCGTTGGCTATTTGGTGCAATGGTAGCCCCAAGACTTCCCATAGTGAAGGTCTTGGGTTCGAATCCTGGCCACAGCAAAAAAAGGGTCTGTGGCCAGGTCAAGGGGTTTACCTAGTTGGGGGTTCCTCCTGTGGTGGGCTGCCCTGGATGTTCTAGGTGTTGCCCCGGGGAAACCCAATTATCCTAAAATATCTAGGTGTTGTCGTTAAAAAAAAATTAAAGTTGGAGTAGGTTTTAGTAAAACGAAAACTCTTCCATGTATACTGATTTTTTGTTCTCATTGTCAAAACTTTAAAATTAAACGAAGTTAAATCCTAAAAATTGGGGGTCTCTTAAATATGAGGGCCGTAAGCGGCAGTTTATTTTTTGTATAGTCGAGGCACCCTTGCAATAAACTATGAGCATGGTCAAGACATAATCACAAATAGGAACCCTAAATTCATCAAATACAAAGATAACGAAAGGAATAGATTTTAAATAAAGAAAAAAGATGATGTGGGTTAAAGAAATGACTCACGAAAGATTAAACTGTCTAGACATTGAACGTATTGATAAAGAATTACGCATATGATATGCTACGCAATGTCTTTGTGAGGAGAAGTCACATTAAAAGACACTTAGCGTGAAGTGATACCATGATAAAGACTATGCACCAAGAGCCACATACTAGTGGTACATGCCCATGTGAAGAATGTGCCAACAATATGGGCTTTCATATGAGCTCGTGAGAGGTGTTAAATGGGTTGTGTTCACGAGTTGACGGTAGAACCCGGAGATTTGACACGAACTCGAGCACGACAAGAATTCAAAAAGCGTGTCAAACACATGAACCCAGACCCAAACATGACACGAGTTTTTGAAGGTTGATACTAATATAACATGTTTAACCCGAAATTTTTATTTATTTTATTTTTTTCATATTGATACACTAAAGTTATAAATTACAATAAAAAAACACTATAAAACTAGATGTTGGTTTCTCTTTATCTTTTAAATTTTTACATAAAATATCCAATGATATACAACTTATATATACTTAAAATTTATAAAAGTAAACAAGTCGATCCCCCGTGAACACGCCAAGTCGACCCGAACATGACCCGTTTAACTGAACGTGTTCACGGGTTCGACCGAAACTGACACGAACCTGCTTAAACTAAACTCAAACCCATAAATTTTGTGTTAAGTTCGTGTCATGTCAGAAACGCACAACGCTCCATGATTATACCTTCACATAAAGATGACGGTTATATATGTGCTCGTCGATAGTAAGTAGGTGGCTTTCCCCTAATCGTTCTACAATGCCTATAGGAAGCCCCTTTGGCAATTTGGTAATAGGTGGGCTATTCTCTTTTAAGAGTTAAACATCAAGATTAAGATAAAGATACAACATTGTATGATGTAACAATAAGATAAAGATATAAGATAATAAAGAAGAATGAAAAGATGTCGTATGAATTAATTCATTAAATGATAGGCACAAGTTCTAGATCCGTCACTTGGCACAACCTTAAGACTTTATGAATGATGAACAATGTCATGCTTTCCCTGGTATCATATAATCACTATAAAAGACACTATGATTTATAATAACTCATTATATTTATTCAACTTTGCCTAGCCGACACCTATCTTTTACCTTCCAACTTTGATTAGCGATATATATCTTTTACTTTCCTTGTGTGTACACCATGCATAACATGCAGGTTAGAAAGATGAAAAGTAAGTAGCTAGTGACCGGGTCAATTAGATAATAAAGAAAGAAGACAAAGACCGACTTGATAACATTAGCTCATTATTGTTTCTATAATGTTTATTAGTATGATTGCCTTTGCAAATGATAAAAAAAGGAAAAAAAATTAAGTAATACCCAATTTATGATTTTAACAACTATGATATGGTCGTTTATTTTATGAAAAAGTGAATATCCCCATTTATTTTCTTGTTTAAAAATAAATTTTAAAACCCGTAATTTCAAAATATTTGTTAAAAATTTACTTTTATGAAACATAAACACTAAACTTTTGAGATGTCTACGTGGTTTCAAAGCATGTGTAGAATCAACTTGGCAAGAAGATAAAAACTCTTTAATCAGATAAAAAAAAGGTGATGTGTGATCTAAGGCTACGTGTCATACTCGGGTGATTGGGAGTATGACCACGCTATGTAGGCGGTCAAGGTGTGACACACATGGGCGGAACATTTAAGGGGCCAAAGGGGGCCAGCTCCCCCCCCCCTCCCCAGGGACGGTTCTGTTAAGGAGGGACTTCTCCGGCGAAGTGGAATTTTTTTTTTACGTTTTATGTATTACGGTACTCCTGAAAATATATTTGGCTACCCCTCAATATTTTTTTTAAAAGACCAAAACTAATTATTGATTAAAACTCTAAAGCCTAAGTTAATTAAAAGATTTAAAACCCAAAAGCCTAAGTTAATTAAAAGATTTAAAACCCAAAAGCCCAAATTAATTTAAATCTAAAGCCCAACCCCAAATAAACCCATCTAACAATTAACAAAAAAAAAATCAGGACTTTCAATCCTTGTGATTGGTTTTTTAATACAGTTTTGGATATGCAAGTTCAAGAATTAGGAAATCGATTCGATGAGGTATCAACTACTTTGATAGAGAATATGTCTGGTTTAAATCCTTGTGATTGGTTTTCTAAATTCGACATCTCTAAGATAGTGACATTTTCTGAGATGTATCTGAATGATTTTAGTACGAATGAAAGAGGGTGTCTTTCAGGTGATCTGAAGGTTTTTTTTATCACACTGTAAAGGAAGATGATATATTTGCAAAAGTTGATGGAATATGTGACTTTGCTAGGCTAATGGTGGAAACCGGAAAAAATTGTTCTTTTTCTTTGGTTTATCGGATATTGAAGCTAGCATTGGTTTTACCTGTTACAACTGCAACCGTTGAAATATGTTTTTTTTCTAAATTGAAGCTTATCAAGACGGATTTACGCAATCGAATGGGCGAAAAGTATTTAAACAATGCTCTAGTTTGTACGGTCGAAAGAGAAACATTTGATAAAGTAACAGAAAACGATTAAATGGATCGATTTCAAGCTTTCAAATGTCGTAGAGGAGAAATCTATTAGGTACATGTTTTACTGTGTTTATTATCGTTTTTTTTAATGTATGGTAAAAAAAATTATGCTACCCCTGAAATTATATTCTAGATCCGCCATGCCCCACCCCCTCCTTTTTGGCTTATAAATATTGATTTCGGCCCACTAGGTTTATTTCATATTAGTTATAGTGTTTGGGTCCCTCTTAATCCAGACCAAAAGCCCAAATTTTTTGCTCAGAAGAATTGATTTTGGCCCATTTTTTAGCTTAGAAGTATTGATTTTTGGCCCACTATGTTTATTTAATATTAGACATCGTTTATGTGTAAGAACTATTTTTTGGATTTATAGTCTTTATTTGGTGAAAAAAATTTGGTTTTTTTATGTGTAATATTTTCGGGCACCCAATTTAATTGTTCAAGTTCCGCCACTGATGACACACTGCGTCGTACATTAGTGAGTGGGGCGTTATTGGCCTTCCGGCGGGTAGGGCAAACCAACAAAATTAATGAGCCAGTCAAACCACACCACCTCACCCTTTCCATTTTTTTATTTTTTATTATAATATTAAATTTAGGTATTAATCTGATTTTTCTCAAATAACTCTCACTCGTTAGCTTAAAAAAACGAAACACACGGGTTTGCTTATTTTTATCTGAACATTCCGGTCTCGTAAGTGGTTTTGATACGTGTTTGGATCGACATTTCGGATGCTAAGTAAATGTTTTGAAAAAATAATATCAACTGTTTAAAAATAATTAATAAAATGCATTAAAAATTAAAAAAAAGTCCACTCGCTATGCTCACACTCACTAACAATAACACATGTTAGTGAGTGTGAGTGTGACCATCACTACTGCCTAAGTGGCGCTTACGTGACGCCACTTTTTTGGCTCATACTCACTAACCATAACACATAGCCTAAAAGTGGTTTCCCTCATCCCCGATTCAAATTCCCATTTCCCCGATTTAGAGGGGACGGTGTTCCCGTTTTCCCCGAATCCAACTCCCTGATTGCTCCTCCCGATTGCCATATTTTCTTCTTGCATGCTCACCTATTTCGGTGACTAATCCCCGGTTTTCAACCTATTTTTTCCCGATCGAGCTGCCACCTCATCCACCGATTGGAGATCGAGAACTTCACTCTGAGTGCCCTAAGGTGTTCAAGTCAGTATGAAAACATCAAAAGTAAAGATTTCAAAAATTAGTATGAAAACATCAAACCAAAATAATATCTTTTATCCACAACTAACAAATCATAGCCATAACTAAGGTGTTCAAAAATAAATAAATAAATAAAAAAAGAAAGATAAAAAAAACAAGTTGAAGTAGGGATTAAAGACATGACAATTACGCATCCAACAAATAACGCATATTTATTTATCTTATAAATAAATAATGGTGAAATTACATGTATACATCTAATTACATATATACCCAACCAAAATTTAAATTACATATATCCTCTTATTTTTAAAGAGTGAATTACATATATCCCTTTATTTTAAAACCTAATTACATATATACTCAACCTAAAATTTAAATTACATATATACCCTTAATTTATATAATTATACATTATAACGAAAAATATTCTTTTATGTTTAAAAGAAAAAACACGACTCTTCTGATTCTCGAACAAGCGATACGACATTTTGATTCAAACCTAACTGGCGATTCAACGGGCGATTGTTTCCTAATCGGCGATTTCGATTCCATCGATCCTAGTACAACGGTTGATTTCAAGTCGGTTGATTCCAGAGATTCTGATCCAAGTCGGCTAATTCCAACGGATGCATTTCTTTTGCGTTTCCAACAACCAAACAAGTCGACGGATTTAGGTTATCGAGCTTATATTGTTTTGAATGTTTTGCAATTCCAACATCCAACGTCAAAATTTTGACACTTATTTTGTATATTTTGGTGATTGTCGAAAAAAAACGATAAAAAAAACGTAAAAAAAGGCAAAAAAAAAAACTGAAAAAATAAGTAAAAACCAAAATGGGTAAAAAATAAGTAAAAACCAAAATGTTAAAAAAAACAGTTGAAGTTTTTAAGTTTTAATAAAAAAAAGTTAAAATAGTCATTCTGCAATTTATTTTTAATAAAATAAATCAAAATGGGTATATTTGATATTTTTAGCTTTAAGAAGGGGATATATATATAATTTATATTTTGGGTTAGGTATATATGTAATTTATGAAATTTATAGTGAGATATATATAATTGCCCCAATATAAATAGGGCACTTGTATTCTATATTATTCAATCACAGAAATACTATAAACACGTTTACTACGATTTCCTATTAGAGTTATGTGTATAAACTAGGTTAGAATCTCGTGTATCACACGGGTTGAATAAATATAATATTTTATACTTAGTAATAAAAAAATTTATGTCTTTAAAAACTCGTATATTACACGGGTTGAATAAAATTTAATATAATTTGTTAACACATACACTCGTCAAAATATGTTTTTAAAAAATGTATTTTGACGTGACAATTATAAATTCCGTTAACTTAATTTTTAAAACATTTTTTTCAACTGGGTATTAACTTTTTTTATGTAATTGATAAATGTTAATTTATATTAAATTCATTTGGTTAATGATATAATAACTATCCATAGTTAAATAATAAGTATTCATAAATAGATTTATATTAAATATTTAAAATATATTATTTTAATATAATTATTTAATAGGAGAGAGATGTGAAAAAAACTTATTAAGTATACATCAGAAAGTAATACGTGTCCCCTTAAAAATTTTATTTATTAGTATAATAAAGATGTATAATTTGTAAGATAAAATATGTACACAAACAATTCAACGCATCTTTGTGTCGTTCCAAAAATAATTGATTTGTGGGTAAATGATATATCATCGCCAAAACAAAAAATACTTCGTTTTAAAGAATAATGTTTTATGTTCTTACTATATCAAATTTTTGTATTTTTTAAAATCAAAGATCAAAAAGATAATGATTTTTAGATTATCGGTTTAGATCTCGATTTATATGTTCACGAGGTTATTAAAGCCTCGAAAACAACTCCTATATGTAAAGTATTTTAAGATTCTTGTAGATGATTAACTTTTGAAAGAAATACGGAGTAATAAACATCCCATATCTTATTTTTTTACAATAAAAAATATTTTTTATAATTTTATTTTAGAAATTATTTTAATCATGTAACTATATAACTGTATTCATATAAATTTCTTTTAATATAAAAATATATTAGTTATAAAACTAATATACTATAAACTTTTACTAATCTTGGTCTAGTGACACATAATGTTTATCCTCGTCAAATTAGTGCGGATTCGAGTCCCACAAAGTGAACAATAGGTAGACTTTAGGATTAGATTTTAAGGGATGTGTGTTCGTTGTTAAAAAGAATCTAAGGTGTGAAACATGTATATTATATAACGTCGTAATCACAACTTGTATGTGCTATGTTGATTGTTCATATTGTCGACTAAATTAGAAAGATTAATGTACTATATTGAGAGCGTTTTATGTAACCCGTGAAAAAAGATTTATAGAATGTTCATATTGTAACTATATCTAAATAGGTTAAACATGGTTACTTTTTGATGTCATACTCCTTTGCAACGGGTTAGAACCGGCAGGCACGGATCAAATCGGCTTGGGACTGAAACCGAATTTTTAGAAAAAGAGAACCCAAGGACCATATTTTGAGCGGTTGGGTTAGTCTCGGGTTTAGTTGGTTTTGTTGGGTTAGGTTCTATTGGTTTCAGGTTAGGACCAAAATGAACAATTTCAATGCTGACGAATAGTAGCATACAACGCAAGCATACAACATGAAACAGATATATGTTAATGGAAGCATTTTTTTACTCTTTCATATACTACGGTATTTCACGTAGAAAAGAAAATGTTCCATATTAATGGGTTCGAGTCTATAACCATAGATTCCAATGCACGAGATTAGTATTACACAGAAGAAATCAATTAAAGATACTAATACAATTACATCCGCTCTTCATAGACAACTTTAGGATTTACGATCCCATGTAAGATCAGTCCAGCATCATGGGATCCTTTTCAATCAGATTTGAAGGGTTATAGCACAAAATGTACTTTTAAGTAATTGCCTGGTAGATCATGTAACAAAGTGGATTATTATTTGTACAATTGGTACTTTGAACTTGGAACGAGCATGAAGAAATTAATGATACTTCTTCATCTTTTGAGTTGTTCTACCGGATCGGTCACTCAAGATCTTTGGTCTCTACCCGGACCCGATGAAAACAATGGGATCACTCCTTATGGACTCGTTGAGAATGATTCTGGTCTATTTCATTGCCTATTAGAAGTGGAAGGCGCTCTGGTGGGATCCTCACGGACATGTAGTCAGTTTGATAAAGATTGAGTGTCATTGCTTCTTCGACCCAAACCAAGGAATCCGTTAGATATGATGCTAAAAGGATCTTGTTTTATCCTTTATAAGAGATTTCTCTATGAAAAATTCGAATCAGAGTTTGAAGAGGGGGGAAAAGGAGCCCTCGACCGACAATAAATAGAGGAGGAAATATTCAATCACATAGTTTGGGCTTCTAGAATATGGCTCCCTTGGGGCTTTCTATTTGATTATATAGAATGACCCAATAAATTTGGATTTCCCTATTGGTCCAGGTCATTTCGGGGTAAGCATATCATTTATGATGAAGAGAATGATTTGGAGTTCTTGTAGAGACACGAAATAGATCTTCCAAAGAACAAGGCCTTTTTTAAATAAGCCATATCATTTGGGACTCTGCATATCCACTCTTTTTCCTATTCAAAGCTCGGCCCTTTGTCTCTGTGTTTCTACATCAAGAATTATTTGTAGATAAAGAGAGGTCAAAAGGGCTTCTTACTCCCCAAACCAATCCTCCTACATCTCTATATAAACGATGGTTTATCAAGAAGACGTAATAAAAACACTTTGAATTATTGATTAATCGCCAGAGATGGCTTAAAACCAATCGTTCATTATCTAATGGATCTTTCGGTTTTAATACTCTATCCGAGAGTTATCAGTATTTAACAAAACTGTTCCTATCTAACAGAACACTATCGGATCAAATGACAAAGGCATTGTTGAGAAAAAGATGGCTTTCCCCATATGAAATGCAAATTGGATTCATGGAACATGAGAATGATTTCCCATTCCTTAGCTAGAAATATATATGTGGCAATGAGAGGCGAAAGAAGACTGGAATGCCAATACACGTCTATTATTGAATTCACCCGACCCGACAGTGCCCATTTGGGGAACGTCCAGTTCCAAAGTCACCGAATGGGTAAGTCGCCAATCCATAAAACAGACTATGTAATGTTATGTAATGTACTTTATCTGCTGGGTTGTGAACGGTCATTTTACTAGAGGTTTATAATATACCATTGTGTGATTCCTGTTAAAGCATATACTTAAAGAGTGGGTGCAGGGCGGACAATTTGAAATTTTAAAGCAGACTCCTCGAGAAAATGACCAAGATTTAGTTATCCGATGTCGAACTTATTCCAAGAGAGCTCAGATCGAATCAGTATTGCTATTCGAGCTCTCTTATTGAATAGCTCATTCAATGAGCATTCTCAATATTATGCCTTGAAGAGGACTCGAACCTCCACGTTCTTTAGCACAAGATTTTGAGTCTCGCGTGTCTACCATTTCGCCACCGAGGCATCTTGAAAGTGAATCGTATTCCATGAATATGATATCTATCAAGTGCAACTGGATGTCCAAAGGGGTCTGTGGCCAGGTCAGAGGGTTTACCTAGTTTGGGGGTTCCTCCTGGGGTGGGTTGCCCTAGATGTTCTAGGTGTTGCCTTGGGAAAACCCACTTATCCTAGAACATCTAGGTGTTGTCGCTAAAAAAAAATCTAATGTGATGTATGCAATAGTAGAGTGTTGGAGTATTTCTATTGATCTTCATGTCATATAGGGCCGAATTGGACATCCAATTGCTTCAATTTGAATGATCTGAAGAATGCCTTATATAGATACCCAATAAATCAAAAAGATGGATAATTAAACCTATTTCTCGATTCAATAGAAGCCCAAAGAGGTGAATAGGGTCCTAAATAACGAGTGATATGTAAAAAGAAGGTCTAATTATGCATATTCCTAATCCTAAATGGAATGTAACGACGTAGGGATCCATATGTAAACATAGTATCTATTTAGATACGCTCAAATGACCCCTTCTCATAATGAGAATGTATATAACCCTATTCCGGTCCGGTCTAGTATGAAATGAACTTATAATCATATAATCAATTTGATAATCAGATTATAGATTATAAGTTCATAACCCAAGCCCATTACCATTTTGTGCGGAACAGATCTACTAATTCTTTGATTCCAATTAGTAAGAAGGATCTTAAACTAAGAAGTAGACCCTAGAAACTAAAAAAAGATATCATGAGCAATTGAAATAACCAGATTCATTGATATTCCTGGTATAGTGAATAATATCACACACATGGTTGCAGAAGTCGCTAGGCGCTGCCAGGTCGGTCGACTGAGAGTTGCGAGTACTCGGGGAGTACTCGGACATGGTAAATTACAAAGAATTAAATTTTCGAGAAATTATATATATGTCAAATATCATAAGTGTACTAATATATACTACAAAATACGTGAATATCATCATAAATAAAAAAGATACATGTTCAAATACTAAAGTATTTCAAAATTTGATATTCATTCTTTTCTATTATAATCATAGAAATCATTTAATTCTAATCTTCCAATGTATCTCCATGAAAAACAATGAAAATCCAACAAGTATCGGTGAAAAACAACGAAAATCGGTGAAAAACAGCGAAAATCAGAGTTGACCGAGTTGACCCGAATTAGCCCCGAGTTGCCCCGAGTTGGACCGAGTAATGTTGACCGAGTTGAAGAAAAGCGCCTCGACACCCTACCGAGGACCGAGTACTAGGCCGCCTAGGCCGAGTTTTACAACACTGATCACACATATAAGCATACTCAATTCGATGGAATTATTTGATCCTAAAGGGTTCTATAATTTTGCATGTTAAAGGTTATTTCTTGGTTTCTTTCCGTCATTAATAACTTGATTATTTTAGATAATAGTAGATAGAAACAATATTTGTAAGGAATCCTATTAAAACCAAGAAATATAGTCTTGCCTACCATCCACACCAGAATAAATAAAGTTTTTCGAAAAAACCTGCTAGTGGAGGAAGATCTCCTAAGGATAACATAGGGCTAAAGAGAGAGAGAGCCAAAAAAGGATATTTCGTGTATAATCCTGCATAATCTCAAATGTTTTCTGTTCCGATACGTAGACCAAAGAAGACAATGCAAGCAAAAGCTCCTAGATTCATGAAGTTATCATGCTTGCATATCCATCGTTTGAGTCTCCAACAATTATTCCAATAATTACATATCCGATTTGCCCTATGGACGAATATGCAAGCATACGTTTCATGCTTGTTTGAGTAATAGCAATGAGATTCCCTAATATCATGCTAAGAATAGCTAGGATTTCCAAAAGAAGATACCATTCTTTTGATGAGAAATAAAAAGAAATATCAAAAATTCGAGTGGCTGATGAAGCAGCTACTCTCGAAGTAACAAAAAGAAAAACAATGACCGGGGTGGGAGAGTTAGAGTCAAAAAGAGGATTCCTCACTTCTTTCTCTCATTTAAAATCGTGCATGAGACTTTTATCTCACACGGCTCCTAAGTCATAAAAGAAAGAACTCGTCTTCTTTCTTTTTTGATTACCTTCCTCGCGTATGTATAAGACCGAATCCATTTGATTTCTAAAAAAAGATTACTACTCCTTAACTTTTTGAGGAATCCTTCATCAGTGGTTGTGAATGGCTGATTTTTTCAATCCTTTTGATCTTGGTTCCGTATGAGCAAGTCATAAAGTAGAACCATATGATTTGATTTGTTCTCAATAGCCATGAGATGATCATCTTAGGGTGATCCTTTTGTCGAAGGATGCTCCTATTACACTCGTAGTCTCTGTAGGATGAGAACCAACTATGTAGCATCTACACCGAGAATTTAAGTATTGTATACGTTATTAGTCTGATCATTTGTAGGAACTAGCCGTAATAACAAAGTTGCAAAACTGATTTGTTTATCATAAAGAGATTCGTTGTTCCTGACCCTGCTTCACATTAATTGTTATTTGAACAAGTAAAAGTGTTGTCTTGGTCCGAGTGGGGATAACATTTCTCTCATGCATGTCTATGGAGTTTTGAAAAATCAAAACTCATACACACACATATACATGGTTGCATTTATTTCAGAACCAATAATATGTTGAGAACTGAGATAACCGACTTATCCCTTGTACTTTTTATTAAATAAATTGACTAAAATAGATGTTGATTTCAATATATTTAAGATTTATTTTTTAAAAATATGTACTTTATAGTTTTATTGTCTAAATGCATATATGTACTAACACTATGTATGCATATGGTAGAATCAAGAGAAAACCATAAATTTAGGTGAAAACCAAGAAAACCAATTCCAACCAATCAGATAATTTTAAAATTAATTTTTTTTATTTTTCAAAAGGGTAATTTAGTCCTGAAGATTCCAAGACTGAACTTCTTGATTTAATCCGCCGCAACCGTCAGAAGCACATTTCATGTAGTTTAAAATTGAAGAGAGCTCCTTCAAGTTCTCAAATCTGAACTCAACACTACTCGATCCCATCACAGATGGATCCATAACATGATCAGAAGGATACCGATTCACTCCATGGATCCCGATCCGTTGAACCATCACCGTCGGACTCAGAACAGGACGAAAGTGAACGGCGACAGCATTTGGAATAGCAGTGCAACCGGAAGTCGTAAAATTAAACAAAGGGAGAGGATGAGGATGGAGAGACGGTAGTTCAGTCATCTTCTTCCATTGTTCTTGTAAATCTCACGTTCAAGCTACGTCAATTTTGATTCGTCGAATTGTTTCAATTCTTTTGAGACGATAAACAAAGGGAGAGGTTTAGGATGGAGAGACGGTAGTTCATTCATCTTCTTCCATTGTTCTTGTACAATCTCACGTTAAATTTATGTCGATTTTTGATTCGTCGAATTGTTTCACTTCTTTTGAGACGATCGTAGTCATCTTCGGGTGCCATGGGTGATAACGACGGCCTCAATGATTTTGATTTCTTTAATCATTATTTTTTTTATTTGAATTGTGATTTTCAAGTGATGAACTATCTAGAACAACTTCAGATGGTGTTCATCATGTTGATATTCATTTTTTCGTATGAGCTACATATACGTAACTCGTAAGAGCTACGTATATGTAACTCTATTCTACTTCCTATTTTTATGTTCTGTTGACCCATTCTCTGAGCTACGTATATGTAACTCGGTTCTTCTTCCCCATTATATTGTTTTTTGTTGACCCACAATTACATATATGTAAACATGTTTACATATACGTAAGCATATATGTAGGTGATGAAAACCTGCAAAAAAAAATGCAGTTGACTTTATCTGAAAAAAAAAAGAGTATTGATTTTGAATTAAACTAAGAGAGAGAGAGAGGATTTTATTTGTTTCTAAAATTAAAAAAATACAATCTAACGAATACACATTTGTAACATTTAATTAAATTCATTATCTAATAAATATTTACAGATTTATCATTGATAGATTTCAAGTATTGATCAATCTTAATCAATGGTTTAAAAGTGGTTTTCTTGTCGTCTAACCTATGGTTTTCTCTTAAACCCTCCTCTATTCTATATGCATACATGTATATTTTTATACTTTTTTTTAATTCAAAGAAAGAGTGAAAATAAATAAACAAACCATTGTTTTTTTTAATTTTATCTCTTTCAATAAATTGGTATATTTCTCTTGGTTCTTAACATAGTATAGGTTCGGGGAAAAAAACGTGTCCCTGTACATACACACGTGTGAAGATGAAAACTTGTATTTGAAATTCATATGCAAATACGTCACCATGCTAAAACCGTAGTTTATGGTTTAATTGTTCTCAATCTGCACGTTCTTGTTTATGTATCATATCTTGCCTCATTCCAGTTGTTCTAATAGCCAACCTCCATGTCATTTTGCTAATTTTTTACAAAATTATATATTTTATCTTATGTGTAATTTAAAACTGACAATAGCATACCATTTATTATTTTCTTGTTGTTTTAAGGTTTTCATAGCATCCTTAAAAATTGCAAAAAAAAAGTTCTTTAAAACCTATACCATAAACTTATTAAAATAATTCTAAAAGCAATTTTCAGATGCAAAGATTATACTATTATATGTATAAAGTAATTGACTATAAAAATGAGAAATATAAAAGTTTTAAAAACATTACACTTGAAAATCTATAGTTGTTACATATGGATTAAGAAAGAAAAACCATTTTGGTCATAAAAATTCGTGTGAGAATTATAAAGTGTTTTTGGTACAATACCATTTTAAGAGTTTTACAAATATAGTGGTTTATTTAAAGTTAATATCAACCAACGGTAATTGGTGTTGATATGTTATTTTCTATATTAATTCAAAGTTTCCTTTTGGAAAGAAAAAAAAAGACACACATGTGTAAACCCACAATCCACCACAAATTGTGTTGACTTCATTTAAAAAATTACATGATTACATGTAATACTTAGTTTAATAAAATAGGTTGACTATTGATTAAATCATTTAAATGATAGTAAAAATTAAAATAAAAGAGATCAAATGAGAACTTTCTTCCTTTATAAATACGTTAAAAACTTCCTTCTATCAATTACATAATTTTTTTTTTATTGTTATTCTTTTATTGAAAGAGTATGTATAGGTAAAGTATATAGCCTATCAAATTTTATAGTGTTTTCCATTTAATTGAATTCCTTAACTCTTTTTTTTTCAATTTTTTTAATTAAAATCAAAGTTTATTCAAAACTGACCCTCCATCAAACCATTCCATCGATTTGTTCAAAAAATATCGTCATTTTTATTGAAGATGAAGACAGAGAAGAAACCGTGACTTTAGACTATGAAGCGTTGTTTATAAGGATGTAAATGAACCGAGCTTGACTCGTTTATGATTAATTAATGGTTATTTTATAATTTGTATATATTTATAATTATTTTTACATATATTAATAGTTTTAATTCTATATATTAATATATTATATATTATTTAGTTATTTTTATCATGATTATTTTTATGTAAAAATACTTATTATGTAAATAAGTATTATATTATATTTATTAAAAAGTACTATATTTATTTGAATAATAGGAGCATGAGCATATCAAGCTTGGTATATGAATCTAAGACCGGCTCTAGATTAGGTTCGAGTTCATGCTTAAGCTCAAACTCAGCTTCTCACTTACCGTTCTCGAATAACTAATAATGTGTTGAGTCATTTACACCCTAGATTTATAAACATTTTACAAATACAATAGAGTAAACTACGGTTTTAGTCCTTGTGGTTTGATCCAATTCTCGTTTTTAGTCTAATAGTTTTAATTTGCATTTTTTAATTAATGTGGTTTCATTTTTAGTTTCAATTAACTCCAGACGCCTAACACCGTTAAGTTTTTCTGTTAAGTTTTAAGTGAAAAGACAAAAATACCCTTATGATCCACCACCACTATCTTCTTCTTCATATAACCCTAAAATCCATATTAACCTCCACCTCCCTCCACCCTAAATATACGGCCACCACACCACCTTCATTTTTCTACACCAAGGTCATCATCATCAAGTTTGAAATGTAAAAAACCAAACCCAGATCACAAAATTCAAAATCAAGATTATGAAAACCCAAAGTCACAAAATTCAAAATCAATATCTAAATAGACCCTTCATGATAAGAACACCAAAGTCATGAAATTTGTTATATTTGTCTTAAGAATAAGTTTTCTTACAACAATTTATTATTTGCTTTCTAAAATGTGTATTTGACCATAAAATAATTAAAAATTTAAATACAATTACTTTTAACCATAACACTAAAACTGATAAATCAGGCCTTAACCATAGTCGTCAGTAGAGATGCACAAAAAAAACCGGTTTGAAAACCCAAACCGGTTTCAAACCGATACCCGAACCGGTCGTGAACCGGTTTAGATCAAACCGGTTTCAAACTGTTTCAAACCGCCGGTTTAAAACCGGTTTGAAACCTATACATTTAAACCGGTTTGAAACCGGTTTAACCCGAACCGAACCGTTTAAAAACTGGTTTCAAACCGGTTTTAAACCGGTCAAACCCGGTCAACGGCCCATCTCAAACCGGTTTCAAACCGGTCCGGATTAAAAAAAACCGGTTTTGACTTTTTGTTAACCAAACCGGTTCGGTTCAGTTTTAAACCGGTTCGGGTTAAAAAACCGTTTTGTGCACCACTAGTCGTCAGTGACGAACAATTTAGAGTCAGTACTATTTTATTAGCCAAAGTCAAAGCAGTTATTTCTGTCAATTGAGCAACCACACCTTAGTTATCATACACCCCTTCACACGCTAACATAACTATCCATTATTTGACACATATAAATATTAACACACCGTCTCCCCCTCACACTAACCTTAAACTTTCCTCCCCCCCTGACTCCTGACAACCTCAGAACTATTTTGTGTTAATATGATTATAAAGAGTACGGACACAAACAAGAAAGTCAGCAATGGATCATTCCGGTCTATTTTCATGCACGCCGACGGCGCCGACATGTTTCTAATGACCCTGGGGGTTTTAGCCGCCGTCGGCGACGGAATCGCCATGCCGACCATGTTACTTATCACCAGCACCATCATGAACAATATCGGAGACTCCTCTTCTTTCTCCATGGATGTCTTCACTGACAAAATCAACGAGGTCAGCATCTCACACACAGACACACATACTTTATATGTCAACGGTTAAATCGATTTTATATGGTAAGAATTTAACTATTTTTACAGAATGCTGTAAATCTTTGTTACATGGCTATTGGGATTTGGGTTGCATGTTTTCTTGGTATGTTAATTTCTTCTCTGATTTTCAACATTTTTTGTAATTTCTTTAAAATTATTCCTTCTTTTTTTTAACGGCTAACTCCTAGTCCTGTGGAGGGGAGGGTACTGGTAAAATTCCTCTCATCAAGATTCGAACCCAAGACCTCCCCTTTACAGGAAAATTGGCCGACCACCGGACCAGAAGCCTGATCTTATTTGCGATTTTTACTGCAGAGGGGTATTGCTGGGCAAGAACAGCAGAGAGACAGGCATCAAGATTGAGGTCAACTTATTTGAAAGCAGTATTAAGGCAAGAAGTGGCCTATTTTGATTTGAATGTTACAAGCACGGCCGAGATCATTACCAGTGTTTCCAGTGATAGTCTCGTGATTCAGGAAGTCATAAGTGAAAAGGTTAGTTGGTTCTTAATCGATTAATAACAAACACTTGGGTGTTGTTTTAACTGTCGTTTTTATATGAAAACAAAAAAGCAGGTGCCGATGTTTTTGATGAATATGTCGATTTTTGGTGGGGCATATATTGTCGCGTTTATATTGCTATGGAGGCTAGCGATTGTTGGGCTTCCGTTTGTTATAATTTTGGTTATACCTGGTCTGATTTATGGACGGGTTCTGATGAACTTGTCGAGGAAGATCAGGGAGGAGTATAATAAGGCTGGTACGGTGGCGGAACAGGCGATTTCTTCCGTGAGGACGGTTTATTCGTTTGTTGGTGAAAAGAAGACTTTATCGGAGTACTCTGCTGCTCTAGAAGGCACTGTGAAATTGGGGTTAAAGCAGGGTTTGGCTAAAGGGGTGGCGATTGGCAGCAACGGTATCGTGTTTGCTGTGTGGTCTTTCTTGTCGTGGTACGGTAGTCGGTTGGTGATGTACCATGGGGCTAGCGGTGGAACGGTGTTTGCTGTTGGTGCTGCTATAGCCATCGGTGGACTGTAAGTTGTTTTGTTTTCGGTCTGGCATTTCATCAAACGCCTTGTCCAATTTGGGGTTTTAGATTTTAAAGGATAAATTAACAAAAAAGGAAGGTGGCACCTACTATACCTTTTTGTTTTTAAATTCAATCAATTTGTAGTTACATTATCATCATGTGAAACGAAAACGCAGATAATGGTGGATTTGACTTTTATTATTATAGTTATGGTGATAGCTCATTTATTTTCTTGTTTACATCATTACACTTAGCATATATTTTTTAATGATTGGTTTGAAGAATCTTAATAACTCTGATAACGACAGATCATTGGGCTCGGGTTTGTCCAACGTGAAGTACTTCTCCGATGCGATGGCGGCTAGCGAACGTATACGGGAAATCATCATAAGAGTCCCTGAAATCGATTCGGACAACATGGAAGGGGAGATAGTACAAGAGGTCTCCGGGAGAGTGGAATTTAAGAACGTTAAGTTCGCGTACCCTTCAAGGCCAGAATCTTTGGTATTCAAAGACTTTAACTTAAAGGTTCCGGCTGGGAGGACGGTTGCGTTGGTGGGTGGGAGTGGGTCGGGTAAATCGACTGTGATCGCGTTGTTGCAGCGGTTTTATGATCCCCAAGGAGGAGAGATTTATGTAGATGGGGTGAGGATTGATAAGCTTCAACTAAAATGGTTGAGATCTCAAATGGGTTTGGTGAGTCAAGAGCCTGCTCTATTCGCCACCACCATAAAAGAGAACATACTTTTCGGCAAGGAAGATGCTACCATGGAAGAGGTCATCGAAGCCGCAAAAGCTTCAAATGCTCATAACTTCATCTTTCAGTTGCCTCAGGGATATGACACCCAGGTATGAAACAATATTAATTTTGTAACTTTAAATGTGTCGATAAAGAAGTAACAAACACCTTGTGAACATGTTTCTTTATTCTTTTTTAAAATATAAAATGAATTGGTTAAAGAAACACAATCACAGAAAGGTTAAAGATGTTAGTTTCTAGGTAGCTTCTCCCGTGTGTGAATGAAATGAAAAGAGTCTCGGTGAAGATAAGTACAATAAGTACAAAATTTAAATCTATTTTAGTCATTCATGATCGTATCTGTTGATCCTTTTGGGTGAAAGTTCCCTGCTTTAAAGTCTAAGTTAATTAAAAAAGTTATGGGCAATAAGCTGGTGGTGGAGTGGTAAAGAAGAGACCTGGTGTTCCTACTGACCCAGGTTCAATCCCTGCCCCCCACAATAGTTTCTACGGCATGCAAATGAGGCTGATGCATCAGGGTTTTACCCACGCCGATCCAGGGTTCGAGCCTCGGCTCTCCCTTAAGCCCGGAAGGGGCCGTATTGGGTGGGATTTTTCCTTGGATGCTCTCCAACTCTGACGCCAAGTGGGCCCGGTTAAGACAACATATTGGCCGGAGTTGGACGAGGCTCTCCCATATGACAGGGGGTGCGACGTCACAACATTCGATTATTGCCGTTAAAAAAAATTAAAAAAGTGATTGGGGTGTGGGACAGAATCTCAAGTTCCAAATAATATAATGAATATTGTATACCGTTCACTTTGTTTAAGAAATATGATACAGTGAAGCGTATCCTGCTTTTCACATGTTACAATTGTCAACTCGAAAGTATTATATACGGTTTTCTAGAATAATGAAGCAGAATATACAACAACAATTATTGAAATATATATAAGGGTGAATAATATGGAATATGTAAAAGTTTAAAACATAGGTAAAATATTTTTTTTATTTTTTAGGATAGTTTCTATATCTAATTTCTTCACTTTTGGTAAAAAATAAAAATAAAAAAGCGCCAATTGGTTTTTTTATAAAAAAAATTTTAATTTTTTTTACGTATCTAACATCATGTGTTATGTATGTAACATGCTGACGTATGATGTAAAAACGCTGATTTTTTTTAAAAAATTTCAACATTTAAAAAAAAGAGTACTCATCGTTTTTTTTTTTCTGATGACAAAAATACATATAAAACCACCCTAAAAAAGGTTACATAGGAGTTTCGTGGGTTTTTTCAACTCAAGTGAGTCTCCAATTTATCCTTCTCCTATATATATATATATGTGGTTTATCTCTTGTGAAATTTAAAAAATATATATAAATAAATTTATTTATGTATATAACCTACACACGTGTAATTAATGTATAGTTTATATTACTTACATATAACCTACACAAATGTAGGGTAAATGGTTAAAAATTTAAAAACATATAAAAAAATTAGTTTAATAGTTTTTATGCACATAAGCATATATATTTGTATGTGAAAAGTGCAAAATTCTTAAAATATAAACCATAGATTAAAAAATTAAATAATTTAGATTTTTTCTTTTATTCTCGTAGTAATTTAGAGTTGTGTCAAGAACCACTTATATATATTATTAAAAATATACCCTTTTTTGGAACGGCAAATTGGATCACTGACAGGCCACTGACCCACTCGATCATCTCCACATCCCTCAGTATGAAACCCACCATAGGTGAGAAAACCTCATGGCCCAGCCTGAACCCTCTTTCTTTGTTACAAGTGGGACTTGAACCCATTTTTAGTGAAGTCTTGGGTATACACCTTTGCCATTAGGCTAAACTAGTGGTTGTTGGCTAAGATAAGAGAATATATTATTAAAATAAGATCAACCTCCCCTACATGAAAACTCCCTTCCACTACCCATATGGCCACATGGTGGGCATATTACAAATACTAATGTAGTGAGTAAGTCATGTTTTTAAACCTCATAGATGGTTAAAAACTTAAACTAATAAGCCATGTTTACTTCATATGTAGATTAAATTTTATTTAATGCACTCAACATACGCCTCCCGAAAGCTTTATTAATTTTATTTGTGATCAAATTTGTTGTAAATAACAGGTAGGTGAAAGAGGAATCCAAATGTCTGGTGGGCAAAAACAAAGAATTGCAATTGCTCGTGCAATAATCAAGTCACCTCGTATCCTTCTTTTGGACGAGGCCACAAGTGCACTCGACACAGAATCAGAACGAGTGGTTCAAGAGGCACTTGATCAAGCGGCCGTTGGTCGAACCACCATCGTCATAGCTCACCGTCTCTCAACCATCAGAAATGCGGACGTGATAGTGGTGGTTCAGGATGGTCAAGTGGTCGAGTCTGGATCCCACGATGACCTCATTCAACATGAAAACGGCTTCTACACATCACTCGTTCGCCTCCAAGAAACCAAAGGGAAAGATGAATCACAGAATCCTAGTTACCCGACCGGGCCATCATCAGTCACCTCAACATTTGATGTCCACAACACGAGTAGCCGTAGGCAGTCAATGGTTAGCCGGTCAAGCTCCTCCAGCTCAGTAAACCGTGGTGGAGGCGAGAACATTACCTCCTCGAGGGCTAACCAAGAATTTCCAGTTCCGTCCTTTAAGAGGCTTTTAGCATTGAATATTCCTGAATGGAAGGAAGCATTGATGGGGAGCGTGGGTGCGATTCTATTCGGCGCAATTCAGCCACTTTACGCGTTTGCTTTGGGGTCAATGATATCAGTGTATTTCTTGCCGGACCATGATGAGATCAAGCGCAGAACGATGATTTATGCTTTGTGTTTCGTTGGTTTGGCAGTTTTCTCGTTGGTGATCAACATCATTCAGCATTACAACTTTGCAGCCATGGGTGAGTACTTAACAAAGAGGGTTCGAGAAAGGATGTTGTCAAAGATACTCACCTTTGAAATCGGATGGTTTGATCGGGATGAAAATTCAAGTGGAGCCATTTGTTCCAGGCTCGCGAAAGATGCCAGTGTGGTATGGAATTTAGGTTAATTTTGTTTTACAAAACATAAAAAGGGTTAAAAGTACTAGGTGCTGACACTGTATGTTAACAATGATTTTGCAGGTGCGGTCATTGGTGGGTGATCGATCTGCGCTTCTAATTCAAACATTCTCTTCTGTGATTATTGCGTGCACAATGGGATTGGTAATCGCGTGGAGACTGGCATTGGTTATGATCGCGGTTCAGCCGATTATAATCGTCTGCTTCTATTGCAAACGAGTTTTGTTAAAGAACATGTCACAAAAGGCCATGAAATCACAAGAAGAAAGCAGCAAACTCGCAGCTGAAGCAGTCTCGAATCTGCGTACAGTCACAGCCTTTTCATCTCAAACACGAATCCTCAAAATGCTCCAAGAGACCCAAAAGGCACCAATACGTGAAAGCATCAAGCAGGCTTGGTATGCTGGATTTGGACTCGGGTTTTCTCAAAGCCTTATGGCTTGCACTTGGGCTCTGGACTTTTGGTATGGTGGGAAATTGATTAGCGAAGGTCATCTCGGGTCAAAAGCGCTTTTCCAGACGTTTATGATCTTAGTAAGCACCGGGAGGGTCATTGCGGATGCTGGGACCATGACAAATGATCTAGCCAAAGGGTCTGATGCAGTGCAGTCTGTGTTTGCGGTGTTGGACCGTTACACTTTGATAGAACCTGAGGACCCTGATGGTAAGAAGCCCGATATTATTACAGGCCATGTAGAGATACGCGATGTTGACTTCGCATACCCTGCTCGTCCTGATGTCATGATCTTTAAAGGGTTCTCCATCAATATTGAAGCCGGGAAATCTACAGCATTGGTCGGACAAAGTGGATCCGGAAAATCGACCATAATTGGGTTAATCGAGCGGTTTTATGATCCAATCAAAGGCTTTGTCAAAATTGATGGAAGAGAGATAAAGTCATACCATTTAAGAACTCTAAGGAAATATATTGCACTCGTGAGCCAAGAGCCCGCATTATTCGCAGGTACAATACGCGAAAACATCACATACGGGGCTTCAGAAGAAGTTAGTGAATCAGAGATGATCGAGGCTGCAAAAGCAGCTAATGCTCATGATTTTATCACGGCTTTGAAAGATGGGTACGACACGTGGTGTGGTGATCGAGGGGTGCAGCTCTCTGGAGGACAAAAACAACGTGTTGCTATAGCGCGTGCCATACTGAAAAACCCGGTGGTTTTGTTGCTAGATGAAGCTACTAGTGCACTAGATAGTCAATCAGAGAAAGTTGTACAAGAAGCACTCGAGCGAATGATGGTCAGGCGGACCAGTGTGGTGGTTGCACACCGGTTGAGTACCATACAAAGCTGTGACACAATTGCGGTTTTGGAGAAAGGGAAGGTGGTCGAGAAAGGGAACCATGGTTCGTTGCTAGCGAAAGGGCCGGCTGGAGCTTACTACTCCTTGGTTAGCCTTCAAAAGCCTCCTACTACTAACCATACAATTAACTAAACTTTGGTGGGTCGGTTTGGTTTTTGTGAAACCTGAGGGGTGGTAAATACTAAGAAATGTTTGTTAAGACATCATTTCTTAACACAGGAATGATCCTGAAATAGTTGATATATTTGTAACCAGTATATACTTTGATTTTAATCCAATACTATGGATTCACGTTAATGTTCAATTGTTAGTGTGATGGTTGACAATATGATGTTTTGAGTAGGGGTGCTAAACGGGCCATCCTCCTAAATCCGATACAGACCTGAAAATTTTATGTGAAGCCGAACAAGACGTGTGCAACTCTGGTTGACACGGATACGAGTTGTTTAACCTAGAAAAATATTTTCTTTATTCGTTCCATATTATATTCTAAAATTATGAATTAACAACCAAAATGTAAATGTATATAAAACAACTCACGAACCCACCGGCTAAACTCAACTTGTAAATTTCACGTTAGGTTCGTGTCGTATCAGAGATTAACACTTTAAATTTAAATTTTGGTGGTTTTATTTTGTTTTGTTACTAGACTTTTGAGAATGATTTGATGAGAAGGAATATGAACCGTATATATAGCTTTATAGTTAATTATTTCAAAGGAACAAAAACTTAATTACATTTATTTTTAAACACAATTGTTATGTAACAATCTCATTTGAGGGCCTCAAGTTAGTTAATATAACCTATAAAAATTTTACAATATCTTAAAGAAGTACCAATCCTTTAAACAACTCAATTATAGGTTTTGTAACGTGTTTCCCATGAATCATAAATACTATAATAATTATTTGTTAATCATCCTTATTATTGTATTAAACATATGTTTTCAAAAGTAAACTAGTTCTTATGTTAAGCTGTTACACTCATTAAATAAATACAACTTTTTTTTCATCATTAAAAAAATGGGTGTCGAATAAAGACAATAGAACCATGTTTTTAGATAAACAATCGGATTTTATTAGGAAACAAAATAAAACTAGACTGTATTTAAAGCTTATAAAATATGATTTTTTAGAGCTCGTTTTGTTTTAGCAAGTTGGTTCTACTACCGAGTTTAGAACTTTGATTTATGACTTCATACGTACATCTCTTTCTATACATCTACTTTCTACTATTTTATTGTCTAGTAAATTACAAAGTTTCTTGTTTTCTTCTTAAAATTTACATAATCGAAGCCAAAATATTATGAGATATCATCTACTATCTACAATAACCGGTTTTCGGCCGGTTTTGAGAGGTGAGGTGATGTCCGATGGCGTTTTTAGCCATTGGGATGGTTTTGGGAGGGGGTCGGTTTTGTTGAGTGACAAGGCCGAACGAGTATTGGTGGGGTAATAATCTTTTAATTGGTTATAATAATAATAATAATAACCTATACTACCTAATAAACAAGTAAATTCTGCATCTCTCTTTTATTAATAATCAACTCCACTATTTTAGACAACTAAATTAATTATTTTTTTTAATTTTTATCTACACATTTTTAAATTTAAAATTGTGTTTATCATCAATTAATTTGTTCAATCATATTTTTATGAATTTTACAAATTGAAAACAATTTTATAGCCCGCTGGGATTCAAATAAAAAACTTTTAATCATATATTTACATATTCATATTGTTCCATTTTAACGAGTGTATATGTTAATAGATTATATTATATTTTATTCAACCCGTGTAATACACGGATACACGGGTTTATTCAATCCGTGTATTACACGGATTTTAAAAACATAAACGTTTTATTACTAATTATATAAAATTACATTTATTCAACTCGTGTAATACACGAGATTCTAACCTAGTAATAATAATAAGTTTATTAATAAAAATTCAAATTTCAAAACCATGGTTCTCTCAATTCTCAAATTTTCAATACAGATTATTTGATTATGTAAACTAAAACTAAAGATGTTGATGGATTTGAGTTAAACTAATTCTAAACTAAATTACAATTAAACTAAGAAACATGAAACACAAACTACACCGATCACAAGACAAGAAACATGCAATCACTTTCGATTTTAGGTTTAATTAATCACATATAAACTTTCAATTTCAAGGTATGTTTGATAAATTACATAGACATGATTTGTACAACTTTTACATCAACTAAATAGATTAAAGTCAATCAATCTCATAAGTCACTAGGTCACTCTACAACAGTGGCAGACCTAGGATTTTTTTCATAGGGGGCGGAGATTTTTCGGGATCGATTGTAATAGTTTAATATTAATTTTTTTTCGGTCTGGGTCGGGTCGGGTCACATAATAAAACGATAAAAACAAATAAAATTATAAATGAATAATAATAATATGATGTTCGTCATTAGGAATGCAAAATCAAAATACAATATGCATACGATTGTTCTCTACGAGTTTTCATTTTTTGAAACCGAACCATTGCATCATCTTCACACTTTTTTTGTGCATTGTTGTACCCGCTATTTACACCACTCACATGACGAACCAATCTATTTTTTTATTCCAACCATTAAAGTTATCGGTAACAAACGCATTTTTGTGATTACCAAATAGGTTTTCAAACAAGTAGCAATACAAACAAAATGACTTTTTTGTTGACATGATCCTTTAGTTAGGTAAGTCCTTCCAATTTTGTCTCGTTGGTTAGGGTGATAAGATTAAATGTGAACACTTGGAAAATTTGGAAAACTTGGTTATTATTATGTAAAGTTACCCATTTTTTTTCTAATAATTTTATTAGGTTTAAAAGTTTAAAATGGGTTTTAGGTTGGTTTGTTTTTTATGGGTTAAATTGTTTATTGGGCTTATTTTTTTTTAACTGTTAATTGGTTATTGGGTTAAAGACTTTAAGGTTTGGTTTACTTATTTAAAAGATTTAATAGGTTATGAACTTATGACCAATTGTATTATTTATAAAATCTAAAATTTTAAATTATTTTTTTGGCGGTCAGCGTCAAAATTTTATGGGGTCGGTCTCAAAATTTTATGGGAGTCGATCGGAAAAATACCACATATATAACAAATAGAAAAAAAAATTATGGGGGTCGGCCGACCGACCTTGGAAGAGATAGGTCCGCCAATGCGCTACAATATCATGGAATGCATCCAAATTCTGTTGACATCTTGGTGATTCAACAATAATCCATAACGATTCATAACAATTCAATCTTACGGGGCTAATTACAATCATATAGACGTTATCTAAAGATGAATGGTCATCTCAGTGAATCAACCACAGATCGTCTTTTAGATTAACATAAAAGTCATAACAAAAGTACATCATACATATTCACTAGTTAACGAGTATAATCATGAATCGTCTAAAGTTCAAACAAATAATGTAAATCAAAGTTTTACGATATAAATAATAAAACCTGAGTCTCAGTTGTGATCGCGAGAAAAGAAACTAGCCAAGCATGACGATTAAAGAAATGATTTTCTTTAACATATGCATCTCTTATTGCTTCCTGTCCGGCCGCCGTGCCTCGAAAACCGTGCCAATCTCCTCTATAACTGCTATGTGCGATGTGTTATTGCCGTATTCGAACTCCCTGGAACTGCTATAACTACTCCCCGTCTATTTTATTCTTCCTTCATTTCCTAGTCGTAGCCCATCAATTGTGAGCCCACAGAACTAATTGAAATTTAGCCCAATTGTAAGGAATTAATTTTTTTTAGAACGGCACGTCGGTTAGTCGCTAACCCCACCTATCCCAGAGTTCAAGTCCTACCACAGAGGATGTTTATAAAATTATGAAGTGCACATTGTGATAATTGAATTCAAGACCTCCACAGGAGGAAAGCTTTATGGCAAAACCTCTTGTCCACCGGACCAAAGGCCTGATTGCCTAAGGAATTAAATGCAGGCCATTTTCATTACTTGTAGTTTATTTTTTTCATTTGTTGTATTCCCAATCGCAGGAGACCAACACCAATCAACTATCAAGACACCATTTTTATTTATTTATTTTTTACTCTAATTTACTCCAACAAAGTTATAAATAATAAGCGGTTTAAGGTTTGGAATCGTGGATCAATAGCATCTCGTTATCCCATGTTCACCTTAATTGCATCATTTTAGCTCTTTTTTCTTTGTAAGCTACAAAATATAAAAACCAAACAAAGTAGTATATTTCGTAACCATATTGATGCATTTAATAAGTAATTAACATAAAATAAAGTGCATCTAAAATAACCAATCAGACATCTGACTGTACATTTTTTTTTTTTTTGCGTTTCTAGCCCTTACTATTCTGGATGCTATTATAAACATGTTTTTTAACGTTTTCTTTTGATTTTTTATTTTATTTTTATATAAAAATTAAAAAAATCCATTAAAATCCCAAATTGAAACAATCAATAAGCAGAACTGAAGTGGAATTATATTTTTTTTATTAAAAAACCATTAAAATCCCTAATTGAAACAAATCAACAACCGATAAGAACTGTAGTGGGATTATATTTTCTTTTGAGTAAACTTCGCTTTTGCTCCCTGTGGTTTGACCATTTTAACCATTTTGCTTCAATAGTTTGAAAATGGTCAAAACACTCCTTGAGGTTATCATTTTGTTGCTATTTTGCTCCCTGGCACTAACTCTGTTAAATATTTCGGTTAAAATTAAGGGCATTTTGGAGTTGAGATGTTGATATCAAAGGCATTAAATGATTATGATTATGATTATGAAGGTGGGTTGAAAGAGCACTGTTTAAAACTTTCGGACTATGGAGTAGAGATGTTGATATCAAATCCAGGGAGTACTGTCAAGATGGATGTGAATGAAAATCTGAGTGAATATATTTACTATATCTGTTTTAAGGGTGTTAAAGATGGATGGATCAATGGGTGCAGGAAAATTATTGGTTTGGGTGGGTGCTTTATAAAAAAATAATGTATTACTCTCAGCTATTGGAAGAGATGTCAATAATCATATTTTTCCCTTAGCTTAGGCAGTTGTATCCGTTAAGAATAAAGAAAACTGGAAATGGTTTCTTGATCTATTGAGGGGTGACATTGAAATGGAAGGTTGAATTGGAATGATTTTAATTCCTGATCAACACAAGGTATGATATATTCTTTTAATTTGTTGTGCTATTTATTCTGATGTGTTAATTTTTGTGTCAATGAATTAGTTATCCATAAAGGACATTTACCATTTTTGTATTTAATAAGGTAGTGTAGAATCTGTGAAGGATGTTTTCCCTTGTGTTGAGCATAGGCAATGTACAAGATACATCTATGCTACCTTCAAGAAAAAGTTTTGTTTCACTTTGAAAATTGTTCTGGGGTGCTGCAAATTCAACTATCGAGCAACAATTTGAGGAGAAAATGAATGAGTTGAATGTCATAAGAAAAGCAGCATATACACATCTTATAGAAAGAAACCCAATGAGTTGGTTAAAAGCTTTTTTTTAAAGGTTGATAGGGCATGTGATGCATTTGAGAATGGCATGAGTGAAAGCTTCAATTCACGCTATCTAGTTGCATGAAGGAAAACTATCATAACTATGATAGAAGAAATTACAATGTTTGTGATGCAATGAAGCTTTATAATAGCAACAAAAGCAGGAAAAAAGTAGAACATGATGTATGTCCTACGGTTAGGAAAAAATTAGAAGATATTAAATTGAAACAAAGGTGGCAATTATTTTCATCAACTTATTTATTTTTCTACTACACTTTCTATTATAAACTTTTTGTTTGTTTCTATAGGCATTGGAAGGTGATTCCAAGTGATAACATCATATTAGAAGTAAGGAATGAGAAAAAATGCATTTGTAGTGAACGTTAACGAACAAACATATAGTTGTGATCATGGTAGTTATCGGGTATACCTTGTGTGCATATAGTTGTTGCATTAGCCTTTTATCAACAAGGACCCAAAAAGTTATGTTAGTAAGTGGCTTAAAAGGGACATTTTCAAATAAGCATACAAATACCATATTAAACCATTGAAAGAAAGTTCATTTTGGCCTAAAACCAATGATATCAAACCTCTACCACCAAAAGAAAGACATGGCAGTTTCCATACTCGATTTTCCACGAGGTATACATCACAGCCTAAGGAGTTCAAAAAACATTCAAAATCATGCCAGTCAACTGCCACATCAGAAAAACTTCCATCCTTCAAAAACTTCAAAAACCACCATAAGGGGACTTGGACAGCGGGTAGGTGGGTACACCGCCGCATAGATAGCGGGTTCAACGGGTTTGGGTCAGCGGGTTGGTCAGCGGCTTTTGGAACCCGTCGAAGCTTGGAGAAACCCGTTGGAATATAGCCGTTGAACGGCTATATATCCGTTAAAATGTTTAAAAATAAATTAATAAATTTACCCCTATAAATACATACCCAAACATTTTACTCAATACACAAAAAATACATTCTTTCTCCTCTATTCTTTACATAAAAATACAATGGATTCCAAAAAAGTTTCTAAACCGAGAGGCGGTTCTAGCAGCAAAAAAGTGTCCAAACCGAGAGGCGGTTCTAGCCAACAACCAATGTCACACCCCCAAAATCCACTAACGGAGTTTTGCCGTTTGGCGTGTGACAAACCAGGATCTCAGTCATTGGTGAGTAGTCGAGAATCGTTTGGTCCGAGTATTCACTCGAGTTGAAACACAACACGAGAGTCGAATCTAGTGGATTGTAGATGGGAACATGTACACGAAACAAACATGTACATGAAATGCAGCTTCGAGAAGCGAAACTAGTTCATGGATATGTATTACTGGAAGAAGTAAAGTAGACGTTCTTCTAACTTAGTCAGAATAGGGTTTGAGCATGCAATGAGCAAGGCGTTCTCAACTTTGTGGTCAATCTATCTTCAACAGAATATCGACCAAATACGCGAGCCCATGGCTCGGGAAAGTGATGACATCTATGTGTCAATGAATTTCTACAATAGTACGTGCAACGGTCTGCCTCCACACGGTATACCTCCACACCCCCCAAAATCCACTAACGGAGTTTTACCGTTTGGCGTGTGACAAACCAAGATCTCAGTCACTAGTTACGTCAAATGACACTACAAGAGTTTTTTAAAAGCCTTTAAATGTTCAGAATTAATGCGGAAGCGTAAACGTTAATATTAAATCCAAAGTAATTACACGCAACAAAGCGTCAATTAACGTAAATGATAGACAACAAACATTATTCCTTTATTGATAAAACCAATGCGACTCCATGATGCATCCTAGTCCTGATGTGTACAATGTGACCTGAGAAAACATGTTTAGATTGTCAACACAAGGTTGGTGAGTTCATAGATTTGTAAGTAAATAAATTGTTTGAGTGTTTGCAGTATTGTTAGCTAGAAAATTTACAAGTTACTCTAAGCGTTCGCAGCCGAAACTGACTGTTTGTGTTTGAATGCCTTCCGCCATTGCTAACATCAACAATGGCAAAGTTTAGGACAGTTTACACCCGTTCGACCTCCAATCGAGCTAGCGCGACTAGCCCGGGTGGGGTTTGTCAAACCCAGTAGTACTACTCAAATTTCCTCGTTATATACCTTATATTAACGGTTCGAGAGTGTAAGGACTTAGTATGTTATGTTTGCGCTTAAGTAAACAGGTTGTAATGAAATATTATGTGATCCATGTTTGTTTGTGTGCATGTTTCTCACCAACGGGAAAACAAGTAAAAATGATGTTTGTTTGTGTGCATGTTTCTCCCCCAACAGGGAAGACAAGTAAAAGAATGTTTGTTTGTGAACATGTTTCTCTCCCAACAGGAAAACAAGTAAAAAGGGGCCGTGAAACTCACCTGAGTTGTGTAAGCGTAGTAAATAGCACCACGCAAGGATGTAATAGAAACCACAAAGGTTTGCCTGTGAACAGTCTACGTATGCCTAGAATTATAATTACAATAGTTAGGAATACGTGAGATTTTGTGATGACAACACGGGAAAGATTGGATGTCCTAGAACACACTAATGATTAACGAGTAGATAAACTAGTCACCGGAATCAAAGAATCCTTAGTTTAATAATTAAAATAGATGTGGTACGTTCCAAACGTTACCAACAAGGAATATTTATATTTGATGTGCTAAAAGTAATCTAGTAAAAATAAACTAAATTATCCTAGATCTAGACACTAAGTAATACTCTAGACTCTCTTAAACTACACTACTACTAACCGGCAAGTGAACCGATCGACTCTAGTAAAGCTAAGTAAGTCCGGATATCGAACCCACGAGACTCTATTAAATTACGATAACGACTCTATCTAGACCTAGACTGACACGGACACGACACTAACCATTTTTTATTGTTTGAGGAGGGGGGTTTTACTAAAAATCCTAAAATTGAAATTAAAGTTAATTAAGCTAAAGTACGAAATAGGTTAAGGTTGAATTCAGTAGAGATGAATGACTACCTAGACTAGAATCCGGATTGATTTAGGAATGGATTTTCTAATGGTATTAAAGTGCTATGGAACCAGGATCTTTGTATACTAAACCCTAAGAAATCTCAGCTAAGACCTCCCGACCCTTCTCAGGAAGAAACCTAGGAGACTCTACAAGGCCGTTATGAACACCGGTTGTTAGACTTCCTCTCAGTCCTCTAACGTCTCTACAAGTGCCCTAACATGACAACCTACCTCTCAGCGCGGAAGTCTAAGGCAACTATGGGTTCTAACTTGGTTTAACAGACACGAGAATGACTAGGGAACTAAGACCGGCTCCTCTCAAAACCTACCTTAGCTATATGTTAAACCGTGACCTTCTAACAAACTCGAGCCTCTCAACGACAAGTTAAGCAGAAAACCTAGTTCTAATTGTATTTTACTTACTGTTTTTAAGGCTAGTGGCCAATTTACCCAAAGATTCCCGAACCCGCAAAGACTCGATAATCAACACAAACCCATTACATGAAAGACATTCACCAAAGTTTGTGTAAAACAGTAAACAGTCAACAATCAAAGCTAGATACGCATATGCACCAAATTAGAAGTTCCAAAGTTTGTTACTTTTTGAGATTAATCCATAAACACAATAAATTCCATAAAAATCCAAACTTTATTCAATCTTTCATCTAATCTTGGTAGTTCAAGAGTTTTAGCCAAGCATCATGGTAATAAAAATCAAAGCACAATGTTTAACAAAGGAATTCATAATTAAAAGAATGAAAACACAAGAATAAGGAAAACCGGATGATAAAACCCGAATGTTCTTCTTTCCTAAGCTTCCGTCTTCAACCGAGTGATTCCCGTGAGTTAGAATGCTTCAAAAATCCCAGAACTTGCTGCAAAATTCGCCCTCAAGAAACCCTATTCGTAACTAGGTTAAACTTTGACTTTAAGATGTTTATATATGATTTGCAGCAACAATTCTGCAGCAGCAACAAACTGGGCCGAAAACAACACCCGTCGCGTCGCGCGACAGGTATACCACCTAGGCGTCGCGTGGCGCGGCGCCTTCACTTCTGGGCATTGCAATTCCAAGGCTACGCGTTGCGCGTATCCTCCCTCCTCAGGGGTGTCGCGTGGCGCGTAAACCTGTTTCTGCCAGATTTTCTCTTTTTTTATTTTTTTTTCGTTCCCGTTCAGCTCCAACTCGACCCGATTCCAACCGTTAACTCTTTTCAGCATATTTTGACTGTTTTTCGCTCCTTTCAGCAACCAGGACCTGTGCAAACACAAACTATCAAAAGAAACTAATCTAACTACGAAAACGCAACGAAACTAAACGAAAATTATACAAACTCTAAACGATAAATAGATGTATTTTGCAATACATCAATATTAAATACTTGTTTGCGTGTTTGTATGAGTTAAATACTAATCTTAGATAATAATATAAATAATTATATTATTCTAAAGGTGGAAAATAATACTTTAAATGAGTTATAAATTCAATCCCGATCATACGGGTGTTTTCCGGTTTCAAAACGTATTAATATATTATAATAACAATATAGGGTTTGATTTTATTTAAATATAATATTCAAAAACTTGTTTTAAAAAAATAAAAGTGGGTGGAGAGACTCGAACCCGGGTCTCTCCCAAAACAGCCACACACACTATCCAACTTTGCCCGCTAGGGTCTCGCAAAAAGAACCGGATTCAAATTGGTTTTAACCTTTAACCCCACTGTGTTCTTCCCTCTATGCGATCCGAATCCCAAATCCAGTCTCAATCCCTTCGAATTGATCACGATTGACCAAAGGATCATAAGGCTTTTGTTCGTCAGTGTATTACGAGTATGTGGGTAAGTTTAATTGCAAAAACATTGAGTTTGGAATCGTTAATTGTTCGATTGAAAAGCCGAAACCCTAGTTTTGAAACCACAAATTCGAATTGATTAAATCTGATGTTAAAAGTTGTAGAAACCATGGGGCTTTTGACAAACAGAGGATTATGAATCTAACCCTGTGGTTTGATTTGATTGAGACTGAGTCGGGGGTCGGGTTCGATTGAATTCGAAATACGATGAACCCTAGAATCGGTTCATCATCGATCCGATGTTATAAGCCCTGGGTTTGATAGGGCTTTCAATCTAGACATTGAGACGAGTCTAAGGACGTGCTTAATTTATTTAATCGATATCGAATTGATAGGGACTAAACCGAAATCGTATGAACCCTAGATATTTGTTCATGTTAGATTCGATAATGTAAGCCCCAAATAGGATAGGGCTTTTATTCTAGAGACTGAAGCGAAGCTAAAGGTGTAAGCAATTACCAGATTTGATGTCGAATTGAGGGTGCTCGATTAAATGGGACTCCGGCTTCGAAGGGTTTCGTCCCTGGCGGCTCCGGTTCCTTCTCCGGTGGAATTGAATGGTGTTACAAGTTCAGTGGGGTGCGAATGAGGTGGGCATAGAGTTAGACTTCACAATGGAAGTCGAATTCGATGATGTTTGTCCATGGTGTCGACGGTTACGGGTTTAATGGCCCTAATTGGGTTTAATTCGATCCAATAATGATGTTTAAAGCTCTAATGATGGTCGTTTATGACATCAACGTGTATTTCAGTTACAATTTGGGCAAATCCTTGAGTTTACGGTTTGAATTTTGATCAAAGTGTTTTGATTTTGACTTTCAAAAGTCAAGGGAATAGAGTTTGGGTTAATTACGGAATTAGTCCCTGTAGTTTAGGTGTAATAGCTTGAGGTTTTGGCAGAATTGATCCTTGTGGTTTGATATTAGTTAACTGGATTAAGAGATAACGGAATTTAAGTTAACGGAGTAAACTTGAATTTGTCGGGTATCACAACCAATGAACCAAGAAATTCACCAACAACCGTATACTCCGTACCTAGTTTTTCCGTATCCTCAAATACCGATCATGCCTACACAAATTGGATCGGGTCAATACACATATTCCCTACAAAATCAACAAACTTTTGAACCTTTTGCACCTCGATACGACAACCGACCGTTTCGTAAACCCACCCGTCAAGAAGAACGTCCACTTCCCATCTATGATGATGGTGGCGATTACAATGTTCACGAGGATCCTAGCTTAGAACATAATCGAAGACAATATATATATCCAAATATTGAAGATGAGGAAGAAGTTGAAAATGAGGCGGTTGAACTTGACGAAGAAACCGTCAAAAAAGGAAAATTCACAAACCGTGCGGCCCGTCAACCGTGGACTCCCCAACAAAATGAAGCTTTGTGTAAGGCTTGGTGTCATATTTCCGAAGACCCGGCGATCGGAAATCAACAAAAGAGAGATAATATTTTGAAGCGGATACTTGAGCATTACAATAATCAAGTTGGAGGAAGCACCCGAAGTAGACACCAACTAAATTCAAAGTGGAATTCTTTTAATACAAGTATGTGTCACTTCAACGGATGTTGGATTCAACCGGTATGTATTTTTTGTACGTTTATTTATTGTTAATATTTTTTTAAAATTAATATATATTTTATGTATTACTTTGTAGTATCATCTACGTGCTAGTGAAGCCAACGATTTGAATGTAATGAAGAAAGCGTTATGTGATTACCAAAAAAAACAATTAAAAGCTTTTATCGAAGTCAAATGTTAGGAGATTGTACGGGTTCATGACAAATGGACCCGTCAACCGTTGATGGGTGAGGAGTTTGATACTCAATCCGATCATAAAAGAAAGTTATCGGACTCCGGCAAGTACACGGGTTCAAACGACAAATCTCACTAATTGGGCACCCGACCTAAACGAAGACGCGACACCATCTAGACCAACACGGAAACCAAAGAAGTTGTCCGAGTCGCCGTCAAGCAAAGGAAGTTTGGTCGAACAAGTTGCACGGTACGCGAATGTTCGGGAGGATATGATGAATAAATTCCTTGATTTAAGAAAGGAAAAAGACGACAACATACGGGCTTTGGTGGAGGAGCAACGAGCGGCTATCAGGGAGGAACGTATGGACCGGGAATTTAAAATATTTACGGATCCGCACGACCATTTAACCGGATCAATGTTGAAAATAATCCAAAAACAAAAACGTGAAATAGCCACAAAGTATGATTGGCCATGTGATTTTTAAATTTTTAGGTGTTTTTTTTAACTTGTTTTTATTTATTGTCTTTTTTATTTATTGTTATGTATTTTTAATTAATTAATTAAATTTTTAGTTTTTTTAATTTGGTTATTAATTTGTTTTAATTTAAAAAAGAATAAGAGGGTTGGAGGGTACCACTCGCAAGTCCCACCATAGAAGGTAATTTGGGAGAAAATTTTGATTAATTGATATGTCATCTTCTAATCGATGTAATTTAGGAGGATAGTTTGATTGAAAGGGTACCACTCCTAGTCTCCTACCTCCGTAATAAGGAAACTCAAAACATTACCACAACATCACCACCCTTCATTTATTTTTAATTACAATCTTTTTATTTTAATAAAATATATAAAAGAACATTTACATTTTTTTTCATTGGAGGGAAATTTAAATTTTGAAATTTGAAAAAAAAAATTTAACGTTATAAAATTAGAAGGAAAAAAAGTAACTTATAAAACTTAAAATTTAAATTAAGAATCGTTACTTTTGTAAAATGAAGATTGAAAATTAATACATCTTTATTTTTATAATATATAAAATTTATAAATTTATAAATAAAATTGTTTATATATATATTTACTAGGTTAGAATCCCGTGTATTACACGGGTTGAATAAATTTAATGTTATATACTTAGTAATAAAAATTTTATGTTTTAAAACCAGGGTATTACGTGGGTTGAATAAAATATTACGTGACAATTATAAATTCTGTTAAGTTAATTTTTAAAACATTTTTTTAGTTGAGTATTAATTTTTTTTATATAACTGATAAGTGTTAATTTATAATAAACTTTAGAAACCTTGTGTTTTACACGAGTTGACTAAATAAAATGTTATATACACTTAGTAATAAATATTTACATATTAGATAGAGTAAACTCCGGTTTTAGTCCCTGTGGTTTGGGTCAATTCCCCATTTTAGTCCAATAGTTTAAAAATCACAATTTACATCCAATAGTTTCACCATTTGTCTCATTTTTAGCAAATCAACTAACCTCCATCCAATTTTCTGTTAAGTTTTAACTGAAAAGACCAAAATACCCCTATTAATAATAAACAAAAATACTTCTCTATTTAAAAATACTCACCTTCATTTTCTTCTTCTCAAAAAAAAAACCTAAAATACCCACCTCCACCACCACACAAAAATCCGGCCACCTCCGGCCACCATGTGAGACTTGCTTTATGTGTTTTGGGGTTGAAATTGGGCCTCTGCAATCTGATTTGGGAAGGGAAATAGTCGGATCTGCAATCTGATTTGGGGGAGAATAATAGTCACTAGTCACCCACCGGAGAAGAATGTGGGGGTGGTCGGTGGTTCGTTTTCCTTTCTTCCAAAACCGGTCATCTTCTCCCCGTCGTCTTCTACTTCTTCCAAAACCGGCCACATTCTGTTAACGGAGGGAGATCGTGGGGTGGTCGGTGGTTCGTTTCCCTTCTTCCGGCAATCTGAACAAAACCAACCTGAAGGGGGTGGGGTTTTAGGTCTGTAGAGAAGAGAGAGAGGTTTAGGTCGAAGAGGGACGATCGAAGAGGGACGGTCGAGGTGGCGGCCTGAAGGTGGCCGGAGGGTGGTCACAGACCCGTCGCGAATTCAAAAAAGTCTATAAACCGAATTCAACATATATAATTAACACTTATTCGATTTATTCGGATAAACGAATAAACCGAATTCAAAAAAATGTATATCCGTTAACTGAACTACTAAGATGGTGAGTAGCGTGCGTTGATAGCTCGAACTTGGTACCGGCAGACGGCAGTTGTGGCGGACTTAAGGTGGTTTGCAGCCGAACTTGGTAGCGAAGCTTCTTTAAAAAAAATAAAAAACATTTTTTATCATTTTTATAAAAACGTTATATGAATAATTTTAAGGACTTTTGTTAAAAAAATAAACTACTAGTTAGAAAAATGTTTTTAAACACGTATTATATATTTTACAGAAAATGTTTTTAAACATAAAAAAAAACGGTTTTAGAAATAAATAATTTTTAAGGGACAAAATGACAAGTTTTAAAATCATTTTTTAGGAAAGGGGTATGACAAGACAAAATAAGATTCACTCGTGGTTTCACAACATAAATCTGAGGCTATCCGTAGTGGGCGTGAATGGGCAACCACTTTTGGGGCGTGAAAGGGCAAGAACACCGCACCAGTGGGGCGCTTTTGGGCGTGAAAGGGCAAAGCATGGTTCAGACCACGGGGAGTGAGGCGAATTAGGGGAGATGGGCAAAGGCGTGAAAGAGCTTGCCTACGTGGAGAGGTACCACGCCCTGGGCTTGAGGCCACTACGAATAGCCTGAGGATGAACATCATACAAAAGAGAGAACTCAGAAGTAATATATTTTATTATATTAGTTAAAAAAAGTATCAAAGCAAACCATTTATACACACCCCCATAACATTCTATTACCACTTTATGTTTCCATCTGCAAATCAAACTTTTATCTTAAAAATAGGATCAACCAAGAGTTAGCTATATAAGAAGAGAATACTTTCTTTCGCTTGAAAGTGAAAGTGAAAATGAAAATGAATCAACAGTTGATTGGAAGAAAATACAAGTACTCAGATGAAGCTCTGCTACCATCATCCATGTTTTAACAATGGATTAAGCAGAAAGTATTTTGGTAACTAAGCATGGACATTGCTCCTCAAAACAACATTTGGAAATTATTACTAACAAAACCATCAATCAACTTCACACAACCATCACTACTCTCAGCATTTCAAGGCTTAAGAGCCAAGGCAAGACCAAACTTTGCACTCTTGTCAATAGCTTTAGTGTCAACTTCTCCTGAAAGGGTGAAATGGGACTTTGGACGCCACTCGTGCTGGATCAGTGCATTCGCCTTTCCAAAGTTGTTGACCCGAGCCTTGACCATGGTCAATGGGTCCAACGAATGCTGGGTGCCAACTGTGATTGTGTTTTCATTGGTTGAGAAGCTGTGGTTCACCTCTGCACCTACCAATGTGTTGGTCAGGGGCTTAACAATATGGTAGTAGGAAGCATTGAGTGTGTCACCCTTGTCATTCCTGTATAAACCAACATAATACTCCAAATGTCACTATTCCAGTGCATCATTTACAGTTGCAACTAATTAGGTAACCAACTTTATCACATAAGGAATCTGTCATTTTTTGAAACGATCAGAACAGAATTTGATTAACACCAGTTACCAGTCTGAACATCAATGATATTTTCTAGACGTGGTTGGGTTCTGTTAAAACTTGGTAACCTTTTTAACGCAGGTAAGGACGGGGTTAACCCACAAACACTCTTCCATCTTTGTAATTTCAAGTATAATAATTGATGTGTTGTGAATGAGTAAAAGAACTATATTATCACAATATAATCTAAATTTTTAAGGAGATTTATGCGATTTAAATACATTTTGGGAGACTTTATACCCATTCAAGTCATTTCCATTTTTAGCTAATTGTTGAAGTTATAACCATTTGACCTGTTTGGCATAAAATATAACCCAAATCGACCCAATCCTATAGTCTATAGACGGTCGAATTCCCATTTCAAACAAAACATATATTCAGACTTGAAAGCACCTTAATTGTGCCACTTCCAACCGTTTGTAAGTACAAACAAGAATAACATATGGGGAAGAGTGATGGGGGTGCTTGATCAAAGTAAGGCTTGCAATTTGTGCCAGGTTTGGGTTGGCAGGTTAGAACCAGGATGGTCATGTCCATAGTTACTGAATTCGCTACTATACCCGCGATCCCCGTATTGGATCGCGTTGTTCCCAATTGGAATTCGCTTCGTTCCAAATCGCTCCGGTACGGCGTTCCAAATCAATTCGGTTCGGCGATCCAATTACTTCGAATTCGTTGTACCAAATATGATTTCCGATCATTCCAACGCCGCCTAATTCGCGAATTTGGTCATCGAATTCGCTAGAGGGTACTGGTTTTGGACGGAGGAACGATCTTCAGCACCAGCACTCTGTTAAGCAATGGGATTAGACGCTTCGCCATTGCTGCTCTGACCTTTTCTCTCTCTAGATCGACAGGATTTAAGCAAGAGATCGAAGGTGGAATGTGGTGGTGGAAGGTTCTAGGTGTCTTTTAGGGATTTAAGCAAGCATCGCTAGCCCAGCCCACTCTCGTTTCACATTATTATTAAGCCCAATAAAAATGACTGAACTACATCGAACCGAACTAATTGTTATGTTTATGTTTTTGTTTGTGTTTTCTTTTTCTATTTGTAATTTTGGTTTTGGAATATGGCAAAGTATTAAATGGTATTTGAAGTACTGTTTTGATTTGGAATTTGGCAAGTATTATAATGTATTTGAACTTATGTTTCATTCAGGTACATCGAACCGAACTACATGGTACACCGTACCGGTTCGTACCGAAATGAACCTAACCCCTCCGTACCGAATACGTTAACTCTAGCGAATTGCGTAACCGAACCGCGTACCTGTACCGGAACGAACCGCGTATTAGGTAACTATGGTCATGTCTAGGCTTGTAAACGAGCCAAACAAACACGAACGAGATATATTCGTGTTCGTTCGTTTAACTTTAGCCTAACAAACGATGGAACATGAACAATTAAACAAATAGATTTTCATTTTCGTGTTCGTTCATTAAGAAAATGAACGTGTTAGTATATGACCCGAACCTATTTACCCACAACCCAAACCCATGCAGGACAACCCCTAGGGAAGTTGCTCACTTTTATAGTCGCTTGAGGAAAAAAAAATCTTAACCAGAAAGCACTAACAACTCACAGGGTCAAAGCAGCAATAAGATCAGCATTGGAGAAGCTTAGGCCCGCATTGCATTTGGTGAAGTTTCCGGTTTTGGTGTCAAAAGAAACATCAGCTCCAATTGAGCTAATGTTGTTTCCCACCACACCAGAAAAGTTCACAATGGGATTAGCATCCACCCCAACACTAGCGCAGATTCCAGCATAGTCATGCAAGTATTGAAGTTCAACCTAGTATTATAATGAAATACAATCATGTTTAATCAAAACACCTTTTTAATGTACTTTAATGAAAAAAATATGCATCAGTTGCAAAAATAGATCTCTCGTTTCACAACCACAGAAAAGATTGCATACCTTGCCAGACCTTTGATCAGGAACTTTGAAGCTAATTATTGTCTTAAGCCCAGGTAGAGGTTCAACAACTGTGATGGTTGTGGAGAGCTAGTGATGATGCAAATAATTCAGTTAATATTCATATTTCATAAACATTTGTAAGGTACTAAAACAGTAAAACCCAATCAGCTCTTCAAAAACCAAACAGTGAACCATACAGCGTACACAAAAGGAGAGGAACTTAATCAACTAGTGCAAGAAACATCATGATACAGAAAGAGGTTTTTATGCAACCACTTACATATCCTAAATTCATTAAAGGTTTTTTTGGACGGGGGTGAGGCCCTACAATATGAAACAGAATACGACCAAAAAGGAAGGTTTAACTTGAATGTTCTTAAGATGCAGAAAATAGTCTTGTGGAATTCAACCCCAAATACAGTGTGTGGACTTCAGAGTAACCTACCATGATCAATACCCAGCATTGCATTTCGAACAGAAAATACAAGTGACAATGTTACTTAAACCAGACATGTAAGGAGTGTCATACATTGGAGTTGGTGTCCACTTTGATATCAGTAGTAATGTTGTTCCTCTTCAATTGTGTATTGACATCAGCAAGAAATAGTTCACCTTTCTTCGTTCCAGATGATGTGATTGCCTACATGATGTGGAAGTTGAGAATGTGAGTCCTGATGAAAACAACATTAACAAGAGAAATAGGTGATACCACAAGTTGTTGGATCAAATGCAAAATGCATCTGAGTAAACAAGAGAAGTGAAAATATTTAGCACCACTAGATTATCAGCCACGTCTCTCTATACTGGCTTCTCACAGATCATGGATGAAAACTAATTTACATCAAAAAGGTGAAACAAGCCCACAACTGAAGTTGCATAAGAGCAAGAATACATTATACACCCCGCTCAGCCAAACTGTACGGTACACCGTAATTATGATCCAGAAATCAACCAACAGAACTTTCAGAGATATAGTAAACATTACAACAGGTTACAACATGGGTATATGTGTATCATATCTTCACCATGCGGTAAGATATATACCAATTCCATAAGCAATAAGATGTTCAAAGGCCCAAAACTACTATAGATTCTAAAAGATGAACAATAAGCATGCTCATTGAATATACAATGCCATATAACAACAGATGACTGCTTAGTGCTTACACATATATGAGCTGCAATGTATAACTATAGATTCTGAAAGATGAACAATCATATAATCAACTCTCTTACAAGTGGATGGCAGTTCATCAACAATAGGATTTGATAATCACATAAACAACAATTACATTCACAAACGATAACCTACTGACGATTTCTAACAATGTCAAACAGAAATTAAAAGAGAAAAAATCGATTGAACGGATCTACAAATAATTTATAGAAAAAGCGACTCACAACTCCAGTAGGTGAGTAGGTCGTGATGGTGAACTTATGGTCCCCCTGGTAATCCTTGTATAGAAGATCTGCATCACACAAGAAACAGATTCAAAATTAAGTTCATCTGATCCAAAATTTCAACACTAAAACACGCATATATCGAACTAAACAATCGTATACACATATATTATATATCCAAGTATAAAATCTCATATACACATCGAGAGAGAATCGAACCTCTGGCTTTTTTGCCGATGTCGGAGTAGAGTCCTGGACCTTTAACCATGATTGCTAGCTCGAAATTAGAGATCCAAAACGAGAAGCAGAGAGATTGATGGAGCTTCCAGACCACCGGACGAACAACGCTAACCTATATGAAATCGGGAATGAGGGTAAGCCTTTTCCAAACCTAAAATGGCTAAACCTAATTGATAGTACACTTTTAATTGCATGATATACAAGTAAAGACTGCGTTTGGGCTCTGAATTTTGCATATTCTAGCTTCGAATGGAAAAATAGCCTGATAAAAAAAAGTGTTTATTTCTTGAAACGTGTGCTGCGGAACATTTTTGACCGTTCGATTAGGAAAAGCGGTATTTACTTGCTTATTTATGGACCGTTCGATTAGGGGATTGATTCCGCGAGACGAGGGCATTTTCGGAAGTTCATCACACATGGATTTATGTTTTTAATATGGTGAGACGGTGCTGCATTTTTTATTGGGCCAAAAGACAAATGGACAGCCTCATACTTGTTTTTTTTATTTAAAATTTATCAAAAAAATAATTGGCAAAACGCTATGTTGTTTGTATTCATATAGTCTGTATAAATAACTAGTGGGTTATCACCCGCGCTCCGCTCCGGGTTTGAAACGTAAATAAACAAATCTTGACGGTACATTCAACGTGACGTTAAAAAAACACGTTGCAGCGGTATATTCAGTAGTAACAAAAGTTACCTAATTGTATACGAAAGTGAAGTTATTCGAATAAAATTTATACTGAAATGTAGATAAAAACACGCACGTCCTCGGCGCATTACGGCGGGTCGGTTTAAACGTAGATAAAAAAAGGTCACAACGGTGTATTTTGAAATGGGTGTCAGGTGTCAGACGGTTTAAAAAACGTTTAAAATAACCAATTGGTTTTAAAATAATGTTACAAATATTCACGTCGAAGCGTAAATAAAAATAGTCACGTCACAATATCAGTTTTGAAATTTTATAAAACATCATACTTTAAAAGTTGTAAGAGTAAATCATTTCTTTTTATTAATTAAAAAGGCGCATTCCGTGCCCGGTTCGAAATGTAGATACGGATGGGGTTGTAGTACTTGTACGTACGTGAATCACTGGACCAGGGATGCTATTTGTTTATTTTTATGAAAGAAATTTTTATTTAACTAAAAATAAAACATAGAATAAAAAAATCAAGTTACTGCTCATACAGACGATGTTGCGGCAGATAACGTAGATAAAAAAAGAGTAACTCCGCAACAATATATTTGGAGATGAGTATTGAATGGTTTAAAAAACCAAACGATTTAAAAACGTTTAAAACAATTGATCGGTTTAAAAATGACGTTACGAAAATTAACGTCGAAACGTAGATAAAAGTAATTCGAAATTTTATAAAACATTATATTTTAAAAGTTGTAAGTGTAAAACAAAAAAGCTATGAAAAAATTGAAACCTTGAAGCAGCTTTGATGACTCGTACGTTTAACGTTTGTGATTTGATCACTTATACATTATTACGCCCAATTCCATTTCGAATGAAATTTACACCGAAACGTAGATAAAAATAAGCTCGTCGCAACGGTATATTCGAACTTTTATAAAACATCATATTTTAAAAGTTATAAGGAAAAAACAAAATAACTTCAAAATTAATTATAATAATAAAAGAATCAATTATAATAAAAATTAAATATATGATGGCGGCGCAAGCATGCATAAATGATTTGTAAAGTGTGCATATGGACTTGTCGATTTGGGTTTTGTTAACGACAGTAATAATATTAAAAAAAAATTGTAATGATAATATTAGACACTAACAATAATAAAAATAAACACTTGAACCTGATAAGAAGGAAAAAAGCTCATAAAAAATAAAGAAAACAACTCATAAAAAAAATGAAGGAAAAAGCTCAAAAAAATTTAGTAGAAAAAATAAAAAAGAGAAGAACCGGACATGGTTCAAACACAGGAAGTAATGTGTAGAGGCAAGGAGCACTACCAGCTTAACCGGAAGAAATTTTGTATTATGTTGTGAAAAAACTATAGAAGAAGAGAGTTGTTGAACAATACATTTATGAGTTGCATCGAGCGCATAAAGTGTTACCAGTTTGGCTTTTGTAAGTAAAATCTAATGACATGCTTTCAATGATTGTACTTCATGTAATAGGTGTTCTTATTATGTCTTTTGTAAGTATTTGAATATGACATTTAAATATGTATGTATTGTAATTAATTAATACTTAGAAAACAATTTTAAATTAAAGTTTGATATCACACAACTAAAAAACACATAAAAAAGTCGTACAATCTAGACTAGATAAACTATCATAACATGTCCAACCCATAAAAAGAGAAGAAACCCGTCCCCTCAACATCGGCTGACAATGAAAAATCTAGAATTTTTTTAATAGGCCCCTAATTGAGTCTAGTGTGCCCCTTATCACAAGCCCATTAGATCAAACGTTCATGACTCACTAACGATGGTCTTATTAGCCGTTTTCCCATCTTCAGTTTAGAAACAGCTAGACTAAACTTTATGATTATTGATACTCTTACATAATTGGCAAATCATATAATATACTCTTTATTTTGATAACAATAAAATATAAACATGTAATATAATGTTAAATATAACTATTCATATATTTTATATTATACATTTTCCAATTATGAACAAGAACATCCAAAAAATCAATAAAATAAAGCAAATCAATCAAAAATCGGTCAATCTGTGTATCAACCGTTCAAAGTGCACATCAAAATTGTGCCAAGAGCTAAACAATTTTAATACCCGAGCAACATAAGAGAAAAGCATGATCGATAGGGTAGTTCGACCACGGATCAATTGTAGAAGGTCTAGCTAAATTAATCAAAGTCAAACTTTGAATTTTCAAGTCAACAAAGTGTCTACGTATCCTTCGATATATAAGATAAATCAACGTAAGAATAAGTGGCACGTGTTTAAATTGAGCTTAAGATCGCTTAAACAAGACTAGATTTTTTTTATAAAGCTTGTTAACACATTTTATAAACTAAAGCAAAGTCTTATATATTAAATGTTTAAAAAAACTAGGTTAATGAGGAAATGGATTAAATCCAAAGTTAAAAATGATTATTAAAACAAGTTGTATATATGAAATTTTTAAAACCAAACCAAATACCTTGAGATTTTTATAAAACGTGATAATAAAATGAAAGTATAAAACAAAAATGGCTGGTAGAATCAACTACTGAAATTGCAATAATGCATTTTAGTGCAAGATTTCATCATTTATGCATTGGCACATGTTTTTACTTTAAAATTATGCCCAACATGTTAAAAATTACTTCACAAAGAAGTGGTCACTTTGGTGTTTTCTAAGATGTCAATTCTCATATTTTTTTCTAACACTTGTGTTATAACTTATGAGTGGTCACCCCTACCAATATTATGAGACTTGTAAAACATGATCTACCTTGACTAGAGAGAAGCTAGAGTTGTGTTCGCTACTAAAGATTAATGAGACGAACTGATCACTACCAACTTAGTGAGACGATAATATGTGATCTCAAACTTATTAGTAAGAAGTTGTAAATGTGATCTCTACCTACTCAGAGATAAATTCTTATTAAAGACAAACTCTTAACGAAGATCATAGAGTATTTGTAGGATGGATTAATTAACATTGAACAAAAACCATTGTAAATGTTTGTGTTATTATGTTGGTCTTTCTTATATTTTATACTTGTTCATTATTATCTTTCAACCAACAATATCTTAACAAGTAATATTTTATAAATAAATACATGTTATGTGTACTGTGTACATTTTATCAAAATCTATATTGTACAAACATTGTTTCCCATAAAATACAGATATTATTTTATTTATTCTTTAAAAGAAAATAGATAATTTTCCCTAAGACTTTTATATGCTTTTCATATACAGTTTACATTAAAAGATGAGTAAATTACCGTTTGCGTCCCTGTGGTTTACACGATTTAACACAATGCGTCCCTAACATGAATTTTTAACGCTTTGAGTACCTGTGGTATACAATCTGTAACACTCTGAGTCCCTGGACCTAACTTCGTTAAAAAATTCCGTTTAAATTCAGGTGAAATGTCCGTTGTACCCTTTTACTGTATAACAGTCTGCGTCCCTAGAAAACATGTAACATCTGTTTGCGTCCTTGTCTGAGTCCCTAGACCTAACTCACCCGAAACTACTACATTCGCCTTAAACTACTAGGGACGCATTGTGTTAAATCATGTAAACCACAAGAACGTAAAAGATAATTTACTCTAAAAGTTACATAATTAGATATGTTTGCGTCCTTGCTGGCAAAACTCTATTTTTGTTGGTTTTGGTGGGAATTTGGATGGGTTGGTGTGATTGGGATGGTTATAAAGAGTTCAAGTCTGTCTTTTTGGAACTCGATTGAGCTGAAAAGGCTTCTCCAGCCGTTGTAGCTGGGCTTTCCGCCGGAGAAAACGACGGGGTTTTGTTCCACGGGTTTTTGTTTGATTAATCTTGCGGTTTCTTTTGAGGGTTTTGGGGAGATTTCGACGTCGTATTGGTAGATTTGTTGTGACGGGTTGAATTCGACTAGGAAATGACTGGCGAGAAGGGGGATGGGTGTTCCTTCTGAGCCGCCGGAGTCCGGTCTTCTTGCGGTGGTTAGCTGTTTTTGTGGTGGTGGATCCATGATGGGTTTTGGTTCATCTTTCTTGACTCGCATTGATGAGTTAATTGTTCTTGGAATCATCTCTAAAGCTGTTTTAACAAAAAAGATGTTATAATTATGGGTTTTATTTAATCAAATTTCAGATTTTTTATTTTTTTATACAAAAATTTTCATAAAGATTATGTTTTTTTAACTGAAGTTTTAAAATCTAGCACAAAATAAACAATATTGAAGAACAAAATTGAATAGAAGAGATAAGATTCTGCCTCTTTTTATCCAAAGATTAATGAAAAAAATCAAGATTTTATGTTCTTGAAAACAAGAATTATAAAAACAATGGAATCTTGAACAAATGTTTCCAGGGACGCAGACAGGGTTCTGGGCTGATGAACCATTTGGGAACTTTGCCAGCAGGGACTCAGACAGGGACGCAAACAGATCTAATTATGTAACTTTTAGAGTAAATTACCGTTTGCGTCCCTATGGTTCACACGATTTAACACAATGCGTCCCTAGTAGTTTCGGGCGAATGTAATAGTTTCGGGTGAGTTAGGTCGAGGGACTCAGATAGGGACGCAAACAAATATTACATGTTTCTAGGGACGCAGACTGTTATACAGTAAAAGGGTACAACGGACATTTCACTTGAATTTAAACGGAATTTTTTAACGAAGTTAGGTCAAGGTACTCAGAGTGTTACAGATTGTATACCACAGGTACTCAAAGCGTTAAAAATTTGTGTTAGGGACGCATTGTGTTAAATCGTGTAAACCACATGGACGCAAACGGTAATTTACTCTTAAAAGAGATTCACATAAACTAAAGCATGCTGAAATGATAAGGATTTCATGCTTATGTGTACTTATTATACTAATATTAGGCTTGCAAGATCTTAGCTTGCCTTCTAGCTGTTCAATCTTGAATGCCTACTTTCCTGTTTTATTAGATTATAAAGCCAACACTTTCTAACAGGCTACTAAAAGAATTTCATAAACCATATATACTACACATTCAACTTCTTCTCTTCTGCTCATTGCCTATAATCTCAACAACAAGTAGTACACCAATGCAATGGGCAATGCAACAAGCAATCCAATAATTATCCTGCAATTAGATTCAAGTCAGTCGATCGATCATCGAAGTTTACATGTTAAAATAAACAACCACTTTGAATACCCGGCGCTCAAGATTTCTGGGTGAACATTATACTCCTTCGCGAATACAAATGGGACGATTCCTTGAGGAAGAGCCGCCTGAGCAGATAGTAGTTTATATATTAATCGGTTTATATTTACATTGTTGATATAATAACAGTAATAATAAAAATATAAAATGATTGTTGTACCTGCATAACTGCAATTTGGAATGGTACACCCCTTAATCCAATGGCAAAAGAGGGGCCAGCCATTATGGCGGGCCCAACAATGAACCGCAAGACCATGGCTAGTAGTGCCAGCCGGGCACCACATGCTACTATGCGAGCCTGTGATGCCATGAACAGACCTGTAAAGTAATACAGGTTATGAATTTTTTAAATTCTTCTCTCTATTAATGCCAAAAGTACTTATTATGTTGTCACCTAGGCTGAACATTGCCATTCCAAGTCCTCCATCTGATATTATAGATACTGAATCTTCAACTACCTTTGGCAGTTTTACATTGCACCTGCATTACACCCGACTCGCATATTATTATCTTTGTGATTTAAATTCTACTCGCGGATGATATTAGTGTGCGCTTACCCGAAGCTTATAAATGCCCATGCAAGGCCTGCTACAGTTGCATGAGAATTAGGATTAGTTAGAAGCTTCTTCCCAACAGTTGATAAAAGCAGCATTATTTTTGTTCTTCTTCGAATACGCGTGTCTGTTTCCTGTCTTTCATCTGATCCTTGCCGGGCCTCCGGTCCTTCTTGAATCAAAAGACAAATAAATGATGTGACCACAATAACAATATCAAAAATCAACACAACTTCATAGAACTGAGTTTTATACACACATAAATACAAAAAAAATATAATATGCGCGTACCAGTGGCTGCTGATGATTGCACCATGTGAACTTCCCTTGCAGTTGACAGCTCAAACAGAAACAGCAACAAATTATACCAAATCAGGCTCTGAAGTACAACTACCTGTGCAAGAAGCACTTCTCCTTCTCCATATATGGCCTTTAACAACGGGATCCCCAAGATCAAAGTATTGGGTAATGTGGACAAAGAAATACCCGTTATGATCCAGTTTAGATTAACACCGTTGGATCGAACTCTAGTAACCATAGCAATCCCAACCAAGGCAATGGTTTTTTGAAGAACATCAGCACAAATCAACTTGATGTTCAGTTTGTATGGATTGCATTTAGATATCACTTGGAACGACAACAGAGGAATCGAAAACTTAGCAACAAATTTGTTTATACCCAAACATTGATCAGGGTTTAAAAGATTTAAACATTTAACAGAAAGATAACCCAAGATCATTGCAACATACAATGGGATTATAGCAGCCACAGTATGATAAACATCATTCAGAGAAATCATGATTTTTTGTTAGATTTTCTTACTTTAGTTTATGATATAATATAACCATCCGTGTGAGGGTGATCTTTATAAATAAACAAAAGTACTTTGTCTTACATCTTCCAGGAGAAGCTTTGTTGTCTGTTCATTTAGCCCGTACGCGCAACATCCTTCCTGTAAATCTATGAAAAGAATCATAAAGGTTGCTAATTTTATTAATGGTGATGGCTCTATATATGTTACTTTATGTTTGTAATGTAGATTTAAAGTTGGGTTAATTAACTAATCATGCAATTAGTCAAAAGTTCAGGTTCTATTCCAGTTTTGGCTGTGCTGTAACTGGTGTCTGCACATTTGTTTATTGTTCTTTTGGCACAAGTGGGACTAACATGTCTAGTTAAGTGGGGTTGTCTTTATAGGTTAGCCATATTTTAGATGTAATTAATCCCAAAGTTTATGGCTTTTTAAGTGTTTTAGATTTTACGCGATTTCTTACTAATTATGTTTTATGATGTGGTTAAGCATGGAGGAATATTGATATGAATTGCTAGCGAAGTAAGGGGAACAGTAAGTACATATGAAGCCAGAATTTCTGCTTAAAATGGTTAAAGTGTTGGAATAAGTAGTGTTGTGATTTTGCTTTTGATGGTCTAATTTTGCCAGAAATGTCCCCAACAGAATGCCTCTTTCTTCAAGGGTCTGTAATCTGTAATTCTGTATGGGGATGGGTTTGGCCATTCTTTATTGGGTCCATAATTATTAGATGGGTTGAAGGGTATCTGGTTTTAAACCGGTTAAACAGAAAACTAAACTGAACCGAAACCGTTTAATACCGAACTGAATTACGAAATCAGTTATCGGTTATGGAAAACTTAATTCAGTTAAAAACTTCAAATCGAGGAACCCAAATTACATGTATTGGGCTATGGATTTTCTTATTTGTATAGCCCGTTAAACATTTAGCTCGTTACCGAACCAAGGAACCCGAAATCCGAACTAATGAACGACCATCTTGTTAAATTTTGGGTTTTCGGTTTGAAACCGAAACAGAACCAATTTAGAATTTGGTTTTCAGTTCGGTTTGTCAGCTTTGAATTCGGTTCGGTTTTCGGTTTCGACCAAAGAAACCAAAACTCGAACCAATGAACGCCCCTATTTCAAAGGTTACTAACTTAATATTGGGCAGGGCAGGGGAGGGGAGGGCGAACCTAGATACATAACATCAGTGTCACATAACACTGGTAAAAAAAATTATATGTTATTAGTATCTGGATTCTTGTTATTAGTATCTGAATTCTTATGCTTGTTTTTTTATGTGTTATTTACGTATCTGAAACTCAAATAATATCCGTTCACCGAACTTTAAAAAAAAATCTTCTTTCCATCAAAACATAATGTTGTATAATTACCAACATCTTAGCCATTAATCTCTCACCCACAAAACATATGGTCAAAACCAAAACTACAAACCCATGGCACCCCTCAATTTTCTCAAACACAACTTTCTATTTTTAATATGATTCGATGTACTATAAATTGAACACATTGCACCTGATTAATTCATTTACTCAACCTCCAACCTCGACCATCTTCAAAAGTCACATAGAGACGGAATATTTTGGTTTTGGTAGCTGGACTGGTTTAAAACGATCTGATCTTAAAAGATCAGATTTCAACTAGACGACCAGACTAGCTACCGGTAATTAATATCTTCCAATAATCAAAGATGGAAGTGTCTCGCGGATGTCTTGTTTTATGTTTCATGGTTACATCAATTATCCCATTGTCAATGGCCCATGATTACAATACCGCTATCGCCATCAGAAGTCCACTTGGTAAGAAAAACCGCTGCGTGGCCTACAACCCTATTGACAGATGCTGGAGGTGCGATGCCAATTGGGCTAATAACCGGAGAAGGCTTGCTGACTGTGCCTGTGGGTTCGGCCACGGGACATACGGTGGCAAAATGGGAAGAATTTATGTCGTGACTGACTCGTCAGACAAAAGTGTTATCAATCCTAAACCAGGCACACTCCGTCATGCGGTCCTCCTGCCCGAACCACTCTGGATCATATTCTCGCGTGATATGACCATCAGCCTCACCCAGGAGCTTATCTTTACGTCTGACAAGACGATTGATGGTCGTGGGTTTGACGTCCACGTGGCGGGTGGGGCTGGTTTGATGCTTCAATTCGTTCACAACGTCATCATCCATGGTCTCCACATGTATGATATCGAGGAGGCGTCCGGTGGCACGATTAGGTCAAGACATGATCATGTCGGCAGACGAGGGAGAAGTGACGGCGATGCCATTTGCATCTTTAGATCCTCACAGGTTTGGATTGACCATTGTTCCTTTGCCAACAGTTACGACGGTCTTATTGATATCGTTGCAGCTTCCACTAACGTCACTATTTCGAACTCTCTCTTCGTCAAGCACGACAAGGTACATTTGTACTACCTTAAACTTTAACACCTCTCTGGTTTACCTGTGCCGTTTAGCTTTTTTATAAATTGTAGCAACAATTTCAAAAAAAAATTCTCATATTTTGGGTATTTGTATATACAGGCTTTGCTTTTTGGCGCAAGTGAGAAGACCCCAGAGGATAAGATACTGAGGGTGACAATTGCTTACAATCACTTCGGAAGGGGACTGACACAGCGGCTGCCGGCGGTGAGATTTGGCTTCGATGCCATCGGAGGTGGTGACGGCGCCACCATCATCAGCCAGGGAAACCGGTTCGTAGCTGCTGATGGTGCATGCAAGCAGATTACAAAAAGAGAGCAAGTCCCAGAATCCGTATGGCGTAAATGGACATGGAGAAGCGAGGGAGATTTGTTGCTCAACGGTGCGTATTTCCGGCAATCAGGAAACCCAAATTGGGCTAAAACATACAAGGGTTACCCACTGATTCCGGCAGAACCTGCTACGAATGTGCACCGCCTTACAAAATTTGTCGGTGCTTCACTTCATTGTAAGGCGGGGCCCCTTGTTAGCCAAGTAGGAAGAATTGCTAGGCTTTTAAGAATGAGTAACACATGTACAGTTTTAATGTAAATTCGATTTAGGATGAAAGCATTGTGCTTGTTTCCACAGAGTAACATAACTTGTGTTTATGAAGGCTAATCTATACTAGCATATGCTAACCTGGGTCTCTTTGTGGTGCATAACAGGACCACTTAAGAAACAGTAACTGAATGTGTGTTGTGTTCTAAAACCTAATTGCTGTCGGATTCATCCATCAAATCCATGGAGGTGGGTTGATGGGGGTTCTTGTAGCCACTAATTTCATTTTGATACCTCTTCTTGTCTACCTGAGCTTTCGCTTCATATGGCGCCTTCTCTTCCGCTGTTAATCAGAATACATTTTATATATTTACATAAAAAAAGGAATACATTTTTATAAATTTTGGCCAGCTTACTAAGCTGTCAATTTGTTCCACCGCTCTCCAAGAACCCTCCCCATTTCTTTGAATGAAATTCCTGGAATTTCCTTCTTCACATTCTGAAATAAATTTAACGTCAGTCAATAATAACTAATCTTTCTGATGTTACAATTATGTTATGAGGCGTGAATAATGTATAATAAAAATATTAATGGATGAATTTTCCAACCTCGCGCTCAAGCTGTGAGAAGAACATGAAACCACTCATTGCTCTCTTGGGTGCATTTGGATCTTTTTTCTTCTTCTGCTTCCTTTTCTTGGAACCATCATCATTATTGTTTTTCTTCTTGCTTGAAGATGTTTTAGAAGCAGCAGCTTCTTTCTTGGATTCCTTCTTTGTAATTCTCTGATATCAACAGTTAGGCAGTTGTAAGTAAGGTTCTGATTCCTAGAAGTTATCTATCCAAGTAAAATCAACATATATATATATATATATAATCACCTCTTCTTCATCTCCACTGTCACTACCATCTGAGTCATCTCCCCCAGAATCATCAGTAGGTGAACCTTCATCATCCTTTTCAGCAACAAAATCCTCATCCTGTCAACAACACATTACAAAGTTAAATCATGGGAGATGATCGCATTAATGGGTCGGTCTGACCCATTTGGACACCGTTTTGACCCATTACCCAGACCGACCACCCCATCCATATTACCTCCTCGTCACTCTCTTCTCCACCGGCTTCATTCTTGATTCGCTCAAGATGAGGATCAACAGCATCATCCTCCTCATCACGCAAAGCAGCTGCCACACCATCTATAGCTTGAACACCACCTCCCAGGTTCATGATTTTTAGGCCCTTTGAACTTCATTAAATTAAAAAGATGGCATTAATCATATCAACAACCAACCTCAAAACTAAAGAAGACATCTACACTCACCTAATAAAATTATACAGGTTATGATATTCATTTCTCTGAATGTTAAGGAAAAGATGTTCTTGTTCTGTTTTGAGTCTGATTAGAAGATCAAAGTAATGCATGTTTGATCCTCCAGCAGCATGTCTCTCAAATTCTACATAGTCAATCTATATAGCAAATGAAATAAATCAATACAAGTTCAACCACCACATGTGACTTGATGACATAGACTGATCAAGATAATGATATCAAACCTCATCATGAAGAATAAGAGTTGGAGGTTTTGGCAAAAAGAAAAAGCTCTTTTCAAGAGGATATAAAACACCATCTTCAGCTTTCAATGACGATTTTACAGCATAACCATCTTGACAACTACGGAACTTTCCGGGTCTAGTCAGCTTTGTACTGGACAAACAACGCAAGATAATGGTGAATACTTCATGAATAAGACCCTGTTAAGTTGAAGACCATATAGCCATTTAATAGCATGTACGTTGCGTAAAAATACAGATGGCAAAACAGGTGGGTCGAGCAGATTAGGTAACAGGTAACATTGAAATGGGCACTTTCCCCAAAATTAGTGTGCATTTCCTGTAAAAAAATGAGTGTGTCGATTGTCGAATATGGTTCTCAAAAAACCATATTATAATAATAATATAATCTTTTGAAGAAAATGATTTAAGAGGTTTTATGCACAAAAATCACACTTTTTGCGACTTCCGACTAGTTCAACCCTTTTGGCAAGTTTCTTTTTAATTTAGTCTATTCAATTTCTCATTTGACCTGTTACCCATGGATCGGAATTTTCATCTATATAAAAAAAGATTAATTAAATGAAAATCATTTCAGACTTTGATGTAAAAACCAACAGAATACTGTTATGTTACCATCATTGATGAAGATTTGACTTTACAAATGTAGCTAAAAGTATGAAGCCTAATAGCATTGTCACCTTGTATGATGGTTCTAGCTTGTCTTTGTATTTGGCAGCATACAAGTCATCATTCATCATCAAAGTGCTCTCCACCACATAATCAGTTTCAAACTGCAACAAAATAAACAGATAAATCATTAAATTGAAGTTATATACCAATGCTTGTAAGAGAACAAAAAAATTTGAAAAGCATAGTATGATATAGAAAGAGTACCTGCATCACAATATGTGGGTACAAGGTTTGACCTTTACGGATAGGAGGATCCAGAGTAACAACAACAAATGTGTGAGGTTGGTTAGACTGTATAAACAAAGACATATTAAACTTACAAGATGTTTTTCAGAATATGTGACCACTAGAAGAAATGTGGTACAGGGAGAACCATGAAAAAACCTTAGGTAACACAAAAACACGAACTATGCTACTGTACTGGATTTTGAAATCAATTGCTTGCCCTTGAAGCCTCAAAAATGAAAGGTGTAGTTCCACATTGTACCGAACCCTACAATAACAAGCGAGTCAAGTTATATTATATAAAAAATGCAAAAAAAGACAAAAATTGTTAAGACACAAGCAGGCAGAGATTGTGCCTTGGAGTAAGAATTGTGATGGTCTCAAAAGTAACAACAGCTTCCTCACCACCAGCCCCAACATCCGCCATTGACATTATCTTCTCTCAGAAAACCTGATAAAATTTAACAAACATACCAAAAATATAGTTTCATACCTGCAAATGAAGAACCAAACAAATTCAGGTAACTTACTTGTGAAGGAGGGTGGTTCTCGTCCCCAATAAACTGAGTGTTAGAATTGGGAATGTGAAAACTCATTTCCATCAGAGAATCTTTCTGCGTTAAATTTAATAAATAAACAGAAGATTTCAAGTACATGAAATAGAAATCTATAAATGTATTAGGCATAAAGAATCAGAGACTCAGAGGCATAACTTATTCACACGAGGCAGAAAGATGAGAAAAAAGAGAAGTTAATAGACCTCGTTTGCACCAGTAGTGTCATCCTCGTGGAACTCCAGGATGACATCATTCTTTCCTTGAAGCTGTGTCTGGGACACGTCAGCTAAAGATACCTCAAAAGCTTGTTTGCCACCAACAAGAAAAGAAAGCATATTACCTGAGCAATATCAAATAGAAAAACATGTGAAACTTAAAAGGAAAGATAACAACATTTACGTGTGATTTGTAAAACATTCAGTTTGGTCCATACAAATGACAATCAAGTTCATTTCAGTGCCCTTGCAAGATTTTCTTTCTCTAAGCACTCAACCATAGAATTAAAATATTATCTGCCATGCTCAGTGATAACAAGCTTACCACTAACACAAGATACTTAACAAACAGCTCATTATACCAATTACCAAACGAAAACAAAACTAACCATTTATATCAAGTTCTCCCCAATTCTTTCCACTGACTGAAAGCTGCTTCTCTTCTGGTGGTATACCACAAGAATTCTGGAAAAAATTGGTCAGGCTAGCCACATCCTGAACACAGATAAATAAAACATTAAAGGGGAAAATGTGACTCTAAAAGATATGTGTTACAGGAATTAAGCAACTCATAATACCGTCTTTCAAGAACAAGCAATTCAATGGGTTAAGACCAGACTACTTTGGTAAGAAGATAAGAGGATAACTCCTTCCTTAAAATGAATTTGTTTATCTGAAATTTACTAATTGAATTAATAAAAATTTCCCATGTGGCGTTAAAATCTATATATTTTAGTATCAAACTATTGATTATGGGTGAAGTTTCTAAGCACTACAAATGTGAATCAAACTGACACATGAAAGTAAACCTGTATATCACATCAAATTATCAACATGCAAAGAGAGAAACCTGGTCTCGGAAACCGACAAACTTATATCAGCCTTATCTACTTACACAGCCTTGCACCCCCTTGTTTTTTCCACAGCAAACCCTGTGAATGAACCCTAAGTTGCCCTGGATTCTGCATTTCCAAGCAATCATACAACCAAATAGGTGTATAAGAGATTCATTTCTTCAAAATTTAACATACACAACACCAGTCAATATCTAACTCCCTTAAAGTAATCATGATGTGAAGAACAAATTATGCTAATGATCACAGATCAGAACCTAAAAAAGCTTTTGATAACGTTCATTTTAATGCACTTAAATTCAGAGAATACTCGGCACAAACAAATCCTCGATTCAACCAAACCAAAATTCCAAGTGTAAATGAAAGAAACCCCTAAGACAAACGATATACGAATACACATATTTATACACTGTGCATGCTCGACACTGTTTCGCAGTAAGCTAGGGTTAGGGTTTTAAACACGCTAAAGTGAAATTATAACAAAAGGAAAAGGTAACGAAAGGATTGAACATCAAAGAAGTAACTTAAGGCGCCGCCACGACCGACAAGAGAGATGTTGTTGAACATGTGGCCGTCCGCCATGGTTATCGATGAAGCAGGTATAGCAGATGAGTAGAGACTACGGTTCTGAACTTTTGATTGTGTAGTAATGGAGTAATAAAGTAGCCAAGTAGGAGAAGAAGACAGTAACGGAATGGCGCGAAAGAGGAAAGAAGGTTAGATAGAATCATATGCAGGAGAGTTCCACGGGAAATGGGTGTTGCCTCACCTCTAAAACTTTGCCGCTTAATTACAGAGACGACAGTCGATGGATGGATACTTGGGCTTCGGCCCATTGTAAATGTGTAGTGAATCTGTTAGACCCTTTGATTTTAAAAAATTTGGAAGGCACTTCAATTTTATAAATAATAACCAGCGTTAAAAAATTAACATTCGCGAGCTGCGGCGTGTTAAATCGTAAACACAATTAACATTTTTAAAATTTTATATAAAAAAAGAGTAAATTACAAAAATCGTCCTTTATGTTTATACCATTTTTCACTGTATGTCCTTTAGCCCAAAAAATGTCAGAGATCATCATTTACGTTTAAATTTGTTGCGGTTTACGTTCTTTTGCCTAACGGGCGTTAAGTTTTTTAGTTAACTCTATTCATGTGCTTTGCACATGAGGGTGTTTTGGTCTTTTTACCCACAAATATATATATAGAGAGAGAGAGAGATAGAGTATGGTTATTATACAAAGTCTAAAAACTGTAAAAAAGTCTTTTAAAAACCCCACCACCACCCCCCAAAAGCCTAAAACCCCCTCCCCCCCCCCCCCCAAAGCCTAACTACTAAAAACTAAACCCTAAGGCTAAATTCTAAGGCAAAAACTAAACCCTAAAATCTAAAGCCTACAAGCTAAGATCGTAGAGTTCGACGAGACGGTTCCAACACCGCCGAAATGAGTAAAATCGGAGTTCGTATGAGCCGGTTGTGAGCGTTTTAAACGCCTTTTTACACTTTTTTGACTTTTTAGCGAAATCTCACACTATATATATAAACAAAAATAATAAACCCTCTCTCAACTTTCTCTCTCTCTAAAATCCGATGCCCACCACCGCCAAATACCACCACCACCAGCCGGCCACCGCACAACCCCCTCTTCTGATCTGAGCACCACCACAGCCCTAGCATCACCACCGCCATAATTCCATAAACCACCCTCCCTTTACCCACTAAGACCCACCATCAACACCCCCCCCCCCCACCCACCCTCTTTATCTTTCTCATCACTGTTCTGTAATCAATTGCCTCATTCTCGGATTCTCATCACTGTAAATTGATACTGATATGCATATTCTGATGCTCCATTTGAAGTTTACACATTTGAATCATCATAAATGGAACATTAAGAGATGAAGCAGATCATCAGCGAAATCTAGGTTAAGATTATTGAAAACCCTAAGTAAAAAAAACTCACCGGAAAACCAAATCTGACGGAGAGTGACGCACTGTAACGGAGGAATCCGGATAACAGAACTAATCAAAGATGAGAGCTTGAAAGGGTTCTATCATAAAAAATCATACAAAAAGAAAGTAGTAAACCCCCTTCGGGTTCTTCCTCTAAGCTCTATCAGTCTCCCTGAAACTTGGTCTCACTCGTAGCCGCCGCCGTCTCTTTCTCTGTTTCTCGCATCACCGCCCGTGACCCTAGATTCAGCAATCCGCCCGTGACCCATCTGATGCGATTTTGCCCCTTTGTATTTCTTCGATCTCAGCCTCCTAACCCTAGATTTCTGCACATCACTCGAAGGCTGCTTGAAATCCGCCCGTGACGGCGTTGGCGGCTGCGGCTGTCTTGAACTGGGGATTGAGATGATGTACCACGGTGGTGGTGGTGGCTGTCTTGAACAAGAGAGAGAAAGAAGTGAGAGTGTGACATCCGGCATTTTCAGGTTAACTCCGTTAACACAAACATCGTTATTTCAAACAATTATTTATTCAAACTCAATTATCTCGAACATTCACACATGCATCACATTTAATTAGGATTAGTTAGATGTGTTAGTTTCGCACAAACACTCACGTCTCGGTCATTCGTAGAATTTCCGGATCACACACGATTCGAACCCGTAACGTTGGTGAACTAATAAAAATAATTGCGAATAATTATTTTTAATATAGATTATGTGAATTTATATGTGTTGTGACTTATCTGTGAATTATGTGAACTTTCGTTTAATCGCGTAAAATTACCGGACAATTATTTTATTAGTTATTTTTATAAAGATGGAGTTTTTATAAAATTATTAGTAGAGGGTTTTATTTGTCATTTAGAAAAACTTAATTTAAAAAGCCCATGGATTATCTAAACCATTTTAAAAACCCATGTAAACTTATATATATATAATTTTATAAAATAATCAAAACCCTAATCCCTCCCTCACCCTTGCCGTCGTCGATCTCAACCCCACCCCTACCATTGCCGAACCAAGAACAAGCCAAAACACCATTGATTTGAGTTTCAATCTCGCAATTGATCGCGTATTTAGACTCCTCTCGACGTTTCTAACACTCCTACGTAAGTCGTTTCGTTCAATTCCGTCACTTTTTGAATTCTAGAATTTCTATTGAAACCCTAGTTCATCCAAACATGGATTTTTATAATAAAGATGTTAACTTTATTATTGTTTTTGCATGTATTTGTTGATTATATGGTTATTTGCAAAACCCTAGCTCCATGTGATTAGTAACTTGTTAAATATTGAAACTTTTTGATTATGTAATGGTGTAGAATTGCATGTTAGAGATGTTTGATGCTTGTTATGTTTATAATCATGTTAGATAGATGGTATGTAATGGATTGGATGCTTTGAATCTCATTAAACAAGCCTGGAAATCATAACTTACTTAAAATGAAAACTTTTAAGAAATTCTATCTTGCATACTAGACATGTGTTGAATGATATGATGATGATTATATGCTACTTGATCCATGTATAAGTGATTTGTGAAATTAGATTTCTAATACCTAGCTCGGTTTTGCAAACTTACTAAAAGAGGAAACTTTTTGTTTTGAAACTTGCATGTTAGACTTGAATTGCATGATGTGATGAGGTTTATGTGCTACTTGTTACATGTGTAGATGAACTGTGAAACTAGATTCTGAATACCTAACATGGTTTTACAAACTTGCTAAATAAGGAAACTTTAATTTGCAAAAGTATTCATAACTTTCTATTTAGACATGCATGATATAGTTTAGTGATTGGTACATGTTAGTTAGGACATAATAACATGTTGCAATGTGTTGGATGCTTGAAATCATGCATATCTCTCATAGATTACTAAAGATGGAAACTTTATTTGGAATTATGACATACATGTTAGGTTCTAGGCAAGCGTTATGTGATGTGGTGATCTAGAACATGTTATAGTAATCTTACAAACATATTAACAATGATAATTCCAAGAAACACGAATCCCGAACATACCTGCTATTTATGGAAACCTGCTATTTATGGAAACTTGCTATCTTGCTAGAACAAATAGGATTTGTTGCTAAGTGCTACAGCATGATCATTTGTGTATAATATAGAAGTATTATACTGAACAACCATAATTTAATACAACGTGTCACCAACGGGTCATCGGGTCAAACTTGAGTCAAACTTGCAAACCTTTTCTAAACACTTGAACAATAGTATTGTTTTGATACTAAGGGTTCATATCAACTTGCACGAACACACACTTATAAACCTATGGCTTTAGGTGAAAGTTAGAGGTTCTACAGTTTTCTCTTAGCTTTCACTTGCATTCACACTCAGGTGAGTTTCATGGCTCCTATCTTTACTTACTTTCCTTTTTGGGGAGAAAGCATGCACACAAACATTTTGGGTTTTGTATTATTGTATTATCGCTTGCTTACTAAAGTACAAACATACCAATAAGTCCTTACATTCTTGAACCGTTAGTATTGGAACATAGCGAGGTGATTTTGAGTAGTACTACTGGGTTTTGACAAGCCCCACCCTAGTTAGTCGCGCTAACTTGACTGGAGGTCGAACGAGTGTAAGATTAGCCTAGACATTTGCCATTGTCCGGTAGACATGGCGGAAGGCAAACAAACATACAAACAGTCAGCTTCGGTTTCGAACACTTGTTGACACTTTGAGCATGTCTTTCTCAGGTCGCTAAGGTACGCACAAGTTTAGGATGCATGGTCTGAGCATGGTTTTCGCAAACAATTTCAAACTTATTTATTTCCCTTATTTACTTTGATTTGGGCGCAGTGTTTTACGCATTTGACTATTCTTGCATTTGGATTTTATTTACGCTTCCGCAACGTTTTCAAACTTAAACTTTTGTTGTCTCGTGACTATGAGCAACATTAGTGTTTTATTTAAATTCATATAGAGTCGTTCCGTGTAACTAATGACTGAGATCCTGGTGTGTTACGCGCCTCGCGGTAAAACCCCGCAGGTGGATTTTGAGGGTGTGACAGAGAGAGTGTGTGCTGAGTGAGAGAGAGAGAGAGAGAGAGAGAGTTTTTTAGACTTTTATATTTTATTTTTTGTTTTTTTTATATAAATGGGTAAAAAGACCAAACTACACGTATGTGCCTTGCACATGATCATACTTAACGAAAAAATTTAACTGGGTTAGGGCAAAGGACGTAGCGTGCAAGATTTGTAAACGTAAAGGATGATCTCTAACATTTTTTAGGCTAAAGGAGATACAGTGAAAAATGGTATAAATATAAAGGACGATTTTGTGTAATTTACTCTAAAAAAATAAAACCTTTACACATTGATAATACTGAAGACCCTATATAGAAAACGGAACGCTAAAAAAGTTTTCGCGTGAAAAAAAAAACAAAAAAACAGTTATTGAGAAAAAAAAATATATTTAAGAAAAAGGAGACTGTTTGAATTATTATTACTATTTTCCTTTTGACAAAAAAGTTATATTTATTGAGAACCAGTTGAAATTCTTGTGACAGGATGTTTTGCCATGGTTCCGTTAGATTTAGTAATCATTGTCATGTAATGAAACATGAATGGCTATAACTTAATAGCTTTGATTTAATTTAAATTTTGAAACAGAGAGCTGAATTTTTTTTAATTTTTTTATTTTTTTTTATTTTTTAGGGTGGGTAAACGAGGACGGAAGATGATAGGGCACCGATAAGGATTTTGGAAGCCATGAGGACTAGAGATGTCGAAAAAGCTATCGTTGATTAAAGACTGTTTAAAAGATAACGTAAGTGTTATGTACAAACTCTTGTATAGATTTGTAGATAAAAAATAATTTAGATTCGTTATAATTCATATGTCAAACATAACATTGTAACTGTGAAACATGGGTATGTAAAAGATAGATCATATGTTGATTATGTTAAGATGTTTCAATTGTTCAAAATTATAAGTCAACGAACGCCCTATAACAAGCTAGATATTTAAGTTGTAAGTCATCAGAACATCCGAGTCTAACGTTTCAAGAGGTAAAGGGCAAGTGTTTCAAGTTGTGAGTCGGTAGGACATTTACTAACCAACTAAAGATCATGACTAAATACTTTTATGTCGGTTGTTGAACACATGTACAAAGTGTAATCTGAAAAATGTCACATGAGATGAGAGCTTGAAGGACTTAAATAGTGTATAATGATAAAACATTTGAGTGAGTTATAATTCTTGTTCAAGTTTATCTCATCATACACCGTATATCGTTCTACTACAAGAAGATTAGGTTATGAGCAAAACTCTTCTCTCTAGACTCGCGGAGAGAGTTCGTCGTGTTACGTTGAATATTAAGATATCAACATAGTTTATATTCAAAAAGCAAACCCCAGTAAGTTCTTAGAAAACTAAACAAGCTCCTTTATAGAGAGAATATTGAGTGAAGTTATTTCCTACGGATCCGAGTCGAATTTTGATTCGTGATTTGAAACCCGACAATGTTAGAAGAAGTAACCCGCTGCGTTTGCTTACAGTTTATTTATTCCTGCCATTACTTTTGTGGATAGATGATTCCAACGTTTCGTTTGCTCCAAGAAGAAGCGGCTCTGCGTATGGTATAACAACTACTGAATAAAGAAAATGACCAAGTTTGACTTAAGAGCGACAGCAATGGCTGGGTTGTAGCTCCATTGACGCCGACATGGAAAGAGATCTTGTTCAGAAAAACCTTAATGGCAGTGAAGAAGATGATGCAGAAGACAAAAACACTCAACCACAGATGGTCAATGATGAAGATATTTTGCAAGACTGATTATAAGCTCTGATTGGATCGATTTGCCGAACCAAATGGTTCTTTTTGACATTTTATTAAAGCTTTCTAATCAGAGTTAACAAAATATGTTACATTCTTTATTCTAATTGAACAATCAGAGGTTGCAAGCAAAACCTAACCATTTCAAGAGTCAGGCATCAAAACAGAAAGAAAAACACAATGCAAAACGGAGGCGAAAATTTTATCCAAGATTACTCAACTAACAGTAAATGGAGGAACAATCTAGCACTGAAATATCAACTATGAAAAAAGAAAATACATCTAAAACAAGGCAAACATGTTCCTTAAACCATATCATCACACAGTAACACATCAATGTCTAACCATTAAAACTGCTTCCTTTTGTTACTAAACAGTTTGTCTCTTTGTGAATAAGCATACACAAAAACAAAGAAAATCCCTACTGACATCGAAAAAGACGCCCATGGAAACGGTGGGTCCTCAAAACAAACAAGCGACGCCTCCAAATCTTGAGACGCGTGATATACAAGCGAATGAATTGCATAAAGATCATGATCTGAAGACCTCAAGTAATACAAACCCATTTCAAACTCCAAATGTGACAATGAAGAAACCACTTTATCAATTTTGTACTTAAAAAGATTCCATCTTTGTATAAACTCCGAAAGTTGATTATGTGGCAGAAGCTTTCTCTCCCCACCATGGGCAGTTATGGACTCAAGAACATCAATTGCACTTGTAATGGTGTAATTCAAAGATGTTAACAAAACATTTCTTCTTGCAGCGTCTTTTTGTATAAAAGACAACGAAGGAAGTTCTGAAAACGGGCCAAATGGCGTGTGACCCACGCTCCATGTGTAATCAACTATAGTGCTATTATGTTGTGCACTCCAAATCAAATGGGTCGGTGACACGCCCCACATACTCTGTAAAATCGAACCCACAAGTGGCCTTTCAAGCTCACGAGTTTGTGTGAAAACATGACGCCCGTTACAACTATAATCACTAACAGTTTGTGTGTTCTTAGTCCTAACTGCAATAACCATATCTTTAAACGCAATAGACTGGTGGTAACGATCAAGCAGCAGAATCGAATTCACTTCCAAATCAAATATATAAACGGGTAAAACCCGTCCGAAATCCTCTTCCGGAAGACTCCCTAACCTCCTAATCTCATCGTGTGACTCGGATAAAGTCTGATGAAGGCGTTTAGAATCTAAATACTCACTAACAATTAAAGTGTAATTCTCAAACAAGTACCTAGACGTATACGATGTAATCGAAAGCGAAATAGCAAAAGAACAGATCGAACATTCCGCCATATCGACATCGTACTTCTTAAAACTCAATGACTGATCCCCAAACAACAATCCACCACTGTTAGCCTCATCCCTAAAATTCTTCTCAATTTGATTGAAATCTAATCCTTTAGAGTCCTTATCAGGGCCATGTATATGTATAAACTGAACAATCAATTGATTCTCAAAAGGAACAGGGATTCTTAAAGAGGGAACAAGAAGTACCTTATAGGCACTCCAAATCAAAGAAGCCATATCTGCATGTAAAGCTTTTTGAGATTTAGGTCTTCCGTGTAAAGCTGTTAATGGATGAAATTCGCCTCTAGGTAACACGCCGTCACCGGATAACGCCGGCCCGTAGTCAACCGGTCCGGCGCTCAAATCGATCCACAAGTACCGGTTTTCTCCGGTCCAGATGCTGCCGGAGCATTTGGTGACGCCGAGGGATGAATCGCCGGAATCGGTGTATTTGTAAGCGTAGGGTTTCGATTGAGAGCCTAAATTGAGCAGGTAGATGTAAACTCCTTGAATAGGTTTTTCCTTTTCGAAATCGTGTTTGATGATTGAATCGATTGGCGCGTGAGAGATTGAGATTAGATTGGATCTGAGAGGTGCTGGTGTGGTTGCGATTTCTGATTTGATTTTCTCTGAGAGTTGGGAGGAGAGGGAGGAGGAGGAGAGGGAGACTTCGATGGAAGGGGAGTGGGTGAGGGAGAGGCGGTGGTTGGTGTTGGTGAGGAAGGGGGTGATGACGTGAAAGTGATCGGAGGAGACGGCGGCGGAGAGGAAGGAGTGGAGGAGGGCGGGGGAGGTGGAAGGGAAGGAGGAGGAGGGACCGACGAGTTTGACGTAGATGGGGAAGGATATTTGGAGAGAGAGGAGAGAGGCGGTGGTTGGGGGTGGTCGGAGGGTGGAGGAGAGGGATTTTTTGAGGGCGGAGGAAAGAGAGAGGAAGGTGTCGTTTGTGGCATGTGGATCGAAGCGAGATTGCTGAGATAGAAAGGAGTCTAGGCCTAGAATTGGGGTGGACGTGGTGGATGTGATCAGGAGTAGGAGGAGGAAGACGGTGGTGGTGGTGACGACGACGGGCCCGATGGTGGTCATTTTGAGGGTGGGATCGGAAAGTCTACGAGAGTCGAACTAAAATAGTCAAGATTTTCCCATCTCAAATTTTTTAATGTTTAGTTACATTACACAATAAAGATACTCGCATGGTTCTTATAAGTTATAATGTTATATCTAGGGATGAGATCGGTATCGTACCGGTATCGAAAACATCGGTATCGAATTTATAGAAAAGTGTGTACCGGTATCTGTACAGAATTTATCGGTATGGTACCGGTTCGGTACGGTATCGGTATTCGTTACAAAATGTTTATCTTTTGGTACCGAATTTATGGAAAAGTGGGTACCGGTCTATCGATACGGTACCGGTACTCGGTACCAAATGCTCATCCCTAGTTATATCACTTCACAAGACAAAGAGATCAAAATGGTAAACATTAGTTGTTAATAACTACTAAACGGTAACCCACGCGTTGCGGCTGTGATCGTAAAAACATGAAAAAATTAACGTTGAAATGTTTACTCAACTAAAATACTAAATTTAACGTATCAAAAACTATTTAGAAAGAAAACAAAAAAAAACTAAAAGGAAATATAACCTATAATAGGAATAAATAAACGAAACTTAGAAACGGCTTCGATTGCTTGTACATTTGTTTCTCAATGCCTTCAGTGAAACCAAAAGAAAGCATTTCAATATGGTACAATCATAATTTCGTAAAAATCATATTTTCGACGTGGACTAATAGACTAATGTATTGGAGATACATGAAATACAAAGAACGGGTGACTTGCTACTTGGCCCAGATCATTGGACGATACTACCCCTAGAGTTTTACACGCTAATTTTAAAAGGGTCACATGACGCAGACCAATATGGTGATGGTTCCAACATACATTATCCGCCATTGTGGGAGGTTGATACGGTAAAAATTACATACTATATAGCTTTACAGCCTAAAATGTACATTTTAAATAAAACTTTTTCAACAAAATTTTATTTTTTGTTTTTTCAGGTTTATTTACCGAATTCCGGTGACGGTGATAAGTGGTATCTTTTTCAAATTTCTATGGACACACTTCAAATTCATGTATTTTTCCCGTACGATTGTTATCCAAATACTTGCAATGACTCATTGTGTATTCATCGACGTGTTCTTTCAATTCTTCTATAATTCGAGTCTCACTATATGGTTTCTACAACAAACACGTTATTTCCAACACTCTGGACAACAACACCTACTTGACTATCAATCGGAGGACGAGCCCTTTGAAATACCAATGTCAGGTCAAAGCGTATGGCCTGTTAATGGTGGTCATATTGGTCCAGACTCGATGGTTGTAATTTGTATGTTGTTGCGTAGATTAGTAGTAAACAGGTCACTAAAGTGGCAAGAAATTAGTCTACAAGATGCTTGTCTTAGATATAGGCGTTTTATGGCCCATAAGTTATATGCTAAACGTACAATTTAGTACGTATTCAAAATATTAGACACGATTATTGTCATACTACATAGTTTCGATAGTGTAATACGTGGAAGCATCTTAAAAACATACATAAGTCGGATCTAGGTACTAATACTTACAGTATGCTTAAAAAACAAAGTTACTAGATTAGTGCGGAATTGATCTGCCTTAGCAACCGGATCTTCGCCTGGGATAAATAATGGTTGCCCCTTAATAATACGTTCCATGAATATACAAACCCAAATTCCACAATCTTTCGTGCCGACATGTTGAGGCACATCCGTTGGTATAACAACTTCAAATTCTCTAAATTCCACAAAAAAAAATTGGATTTTATTATATGGATATGGTGAAAATGAAATCCAAAAGGAGTAACATTTTCTCCATATCCATAATTTGAAATCCAATAAAAAGTAACATGTTAATATGTTTCCTCCGCCCTCAAAAAATCAACTTCTCCACCCTCAAAAAAATAACCAAGAAATCACCTGGTTCTAAGTTAATATGTTTTTCAATTTGGGTTATTATTCAAGAATTTATCAAACCAATACATTTTACATCCTAATAACCTTCACGATTAGGGACGGGCCTAGATGGTACCAGTCTACCACCGGTAAAAGAAATTTTATATGTTACGTAATATCTTAGACACGTCTTTTTATTATTTATACGTCCGACAGTTGAATGACACTAATGTGATCGGACGTTCACAAAGAGTGACACCAGAAAAAATAACGCATCCAACATTTTTCATGATTGGTTGTGCTTTTTGACTTCTCACCAGCCTTAAATGGTAGAAGAGGGTCGTATTATGGAAAACCTTCCTTCACGGTTTGAAGCCTCATATGGCAAAAGAGGATCGTATTATAGGAAACCTTCATTCACGGTTTGGATAGCACCAAATTAAGTGAGTATGCTCATTATAAAGCAGTTTGAGACCGGGGTAAAGCTTGAATTTAAAAAGAACGCTTCACGTCGATGAGGCAATCGGAAAAACACTCCAAAGCTTTGAGGCAACGCTTCATGCACGTCTAGGTCAAATTTAGAGTCCAAAGGAGACCTCGTATAGAAAAACGACCTTGACCAAAGGATGAATATATTATGACTAGTTTCCTTGATGAAGTTAAGATGTAAAAGAGAATAAAGAGATGCAATTTTTAGTTGTATATAAAGCTTATTTGGTTGTACATAGAGCAATGCCTCACGAATTTGGAATTCTCACATCCGCTTTCGGGACCTAAAGCGCATCATGCTTTTTAAAACCAAGGAGTAAAGAAAGGGTCGGGTGTACATGATTTTCATACAGTGAGGTCCCCCGGTATGCTGATAAGCGACCAACGTTTTATGCATTAAAGGGTGTAACATGTTATATTTATATAAATTAACATGTGGAATACAAAAGTTTTGTGTAGCTATGCATGTGCAGGTGTTGAAAGCTTAAAGTATGATTTTGGAAGATATTAGATGAGAGATGCAAGAGTCGGAAGAGACACGGAGAAAACAGGGCAGAAACTCAGGACCTGGCGTAATCCTACGCCACCAGCGTAAGCTTACGCCGCCCAGCGTAGGCCTACGCCTAACCAGTTCATTCACAGCAAACTTCAGTGTTGCGTCGTAAGCTTACGCCACCCCAGCGTAAGCTTACACTAGTTACGTTTTCTGGACGCGAATTTTCGGGAAACAACCGATTTTCAGGTTTAATTGGGGGTTTCTTCCCCAAATTCAAAATAACCTTTTAGAGAGCAGTTCTTGGGCGATTTTGGGAGTTCTGGGAGGCTAAGAAACACGATTCCAACATCCACTTGAAGATTGATACTCGAAAGATCGAAAGATTGAAGATGATTTCCATCAACATGAGCGGCTAATCCACCGGTAATCATTCCCGGGTGGATTGTTTGTAAGTTTTTAGGGTTTTTATCATATGCTAGCTTTGAGAAACAATTCTTGTAATCGTTTGGTTTGAAATACTTGAATATTTGTGTTTAGTATGGTTATGAACTCACGGAAGTCGATAAATTCTTGCACCATTGACCCCGTTAGATGATGATTGCTATGAACTTTGATTTGTGTTGAATCTATTGATTAATCTAATTCTATATTGCATACATTTGTCTCGATTTCATTCGTAAATATTGTTTTACACTTGATGTATTACAAAATACATGCATTTTACTGTCAATTTTATTCCCACTTTGTGTTTGTTTTGCTTCGGTTTTTTTCTATAACTGCTTGTACTTAATATTTCTATATCTTATGGTTGTTAGGTCACGAAGGAAGCGGATATGATTGAAAACGAAGAAGAACGAGTTTCCACTTCGTGCGAGAGGGCTGTGGATAAGAAAAAAAAAAGAAACTTTCTGGATTTTTACCCCTGTCGCGTAGCGCGACAGGTCTTGGAATTTCGTCGCGCTACGCGAGGATTGCAAAATGACAGAATTGCCCTTTTAATGATTGTCCGACTGTTTTGTCTTTTATGGGGCCCTCGCGCTAAGCGAGGAGTGTGCAAGATCCCGTCGCGCTACGCGACGGGGGTTTTTCGCAGGCATCTCCTTTTAAACCAAAAATTAGAAAACCCTAGAGGAGAACGAGCCTGGAGCGGCTGGAGGCGACGAAAAGTGACGGAAAAAGGTGTTTTCAAGAGGAATCAAAGGTTGGGAAGGTATAGGATCGAAGAATCAAAGCATTGGATCAAGGATATCGGGTGTTCATCGTTCGGTTTACCTTGATTCTTTGTTTCTCTTTGATTTCTTGTTCTTCCTTTGTTATTAACAGATTATGAATTGTATTTATATGATGTTTCTTGGCTAAACTTTTAGAACTACCTAGGTTTAGATGATTGCACATGTTTGACATTGGTTTTTGTTGGTTTTTGGAACTTTTGAATGTGAAGAACTCATAATGTAACAAACTTGGTTTTGATCATTTGATGTGTATGCGTATTTAGTATTATCAATTGAATGATTTTTCAGTCCTCATGTGCTTTGATGAATGTCTTTCATATAATAGGTGCATGCTAGATCAATCGCCGTGTGTTTTTTATTATTGGATGGTTTGCTAGACGTAGTATTCCATAGGAATGAAATTCGTGAATTGGTAAATCTAAATATTCAACCAATCTTAATAGCTGTGAGGTGAGAGATTGTCGGTTTATCTCGTGTGTCTGATCGCTAGTTTAGAATCTTTGTGAGAAGGTCTGTCTAGTTCGTCGTTCACATCTTGTTTACCGAGTCCAATAGGAAATTCTTAGTTATCCCTTGCATTTAGGTGTATTGAGACTTTCGCGCTGTGAGGTAGATTGTCTAGCGGATACTTCTTGAGTAGACTGGATGACCTGTGAGGGGAACCCGTCCAGCCGGTGGTTTAACGGCTTTTAGGTCTCTTAGTTGACAATCCTTGAGAAGGGTCAAGGGTGCTCTAGGTTCCCTTTGAGTTTAGTATTTTAAGATCTCGGTATCACATCAGTTCCATTGCCGATAGAACCTTCGTCAGACACGTGTAGGATTCGGGCCTAGGTAGTGCTTTCACCCTATCTGTTTTCGTTCCGTAGTTATTCTCACGCTAGTTTGTTTGTCCTCGTCTTTTCCTTTATTTTCTCTAGTTTATTATTTTTAGTTTATTTCTCTTTTAAATAAAAGAAACCCCCCTTTTTTTGTAATTAGTTATCTTGCATCTGAGTCAGCATTTCGCTGTACATACAGTGTCCGTAGGTTCGATACTCGGTCTTATCTATCTATTCTGCAAACGATCGGTACACTTTCCGTATTGTGCGCGTTAGTTTAGGTTTGTCCGTTTTATTATAAATATTAGAACTTGTAGGTTTTTGCGTATAGTTCGTAGCACACCAACACTATTTGCCGATGATGTATGAATGTTGATGTTCTTGGTTAGATTTGGTTAATTTGATTTGGATAACCATTTGATTGTTTGAACTCATATGTTGGTGTGATAATCCCTAATTACTTGTGAACTTAAAACCCGGGTGTGATTCCTTTTTAATTATTGTTACAATCTAAATCGTTTGTTTGGTACTTGATTACTATTGGTCATAATTGTTAGTTGATAATCCTTGTTTGTTGAGTTTGATAAGTTTCACCAAAATCATTGCTTGTGTTTAGTCAGAAAGACCCATTGTCACTTCATAAATCGCATTGTCAATTGAAGTTGAGCACCGACCACAAACTCTTCGTGGTTCGACACCCTTCTTATCCTAACTAGTTTAAGGTGATTAGGACACTCTAATTCTTTATCTTTGACCGGTCCCTTCGACACCGATCAAATTTTGGCGTCGTTGCCGGGGAGTGTTTGCACTTGGTGTTTTATTTTAATTGACTCGTGTGACTATTTGTTACTTGTTTTGTTTGGTTAATCTTCTTCTATTTTTATGTTACGCGTGGTGTTTGTGTGTGTGTGCAGGTGACAGATCAGTGCATGCGTACCCGTTCATCCGGGAGGACTTCACCGCTTGTTTTTGAACCAGAAATTGAGAGGATATCAAGGCAAAACCGAACCCAACAACAAAATTTACAACCCATTTCATCGGAACCATCATCTATGGATAGTCGAATCAGTCATTCTGGAACTAGCATAAGAAACCGTGACCCAACTCCAAACAGAGGCCCTATCCCTAACCGCCCACCAATTCCACCTCACCGAACCCCAACCCCATCTATACCTATCAATAACAACTAACCCCGTGGGTCGGGTACAGTTCAACAAAAGTGACCCGTTAACATCCGTACCAATCCCGCGTACCAAGGAAGAAGGGGACCACAACAAAATCAAACCCCTCCTAGAAACATATTTGGAGCTCAACCAAGAAACGACAATGAGAACGATCGTTGGGAGGATGACGATGGTGAATATTTTGGGTATGAGGATAATGAAGATGTTGGGAATGGTGATGGGTTTGGAGATTACGAGTATGAAGATGGTGAGAGGAGCCAATTTGGAGAATATAATGAGGGGCAAGGCTTTGGAGAGGAAGAAGAGGTGAATTATGTTCACCAAAGGGCGAGACAACCAATGGGTCGAACGGGTAGACCTGAGAGATTTGGTTATCCTCCTAGACAAGAAGGGAGGAGAGTTAATGGGAACTTCAACAATGAAAACCGAAGACAACCGGTAGCCCCTATGGGTGCAGTTAATGGTCGCTTTCGACCGGCTATTTCGGAGAATGCTTCTCCAATTGTTCCACCAATTCCCAGAATGAGGCGATTCAAGTCAAGGCCAAATTATATCAATGTTCTCCCACATTTTCATGGCATGGTTACCGAAGAACCATACACCCATTTAGCCGAGTTTGCCGCCATCTGTAGCACAATTGGAGATGAGAACTTCGATCAAAGCGAGGTCAAACTTAGACTTTTTCAGTTTTCCCTCAAGGATCAAGCAAAGCAATGGTTCATCACATTGTTGTCACACCCCGGCCGACGACGGATTAAACGCCGGGGCTAACGCGGTTGTTCATAAGCACATGATCATCTATTAAATATGATAATATTTATTATTCAAATTAAAAGCATCCGTTACATAGGAAAATGAAACGTTCAAAACATAATTTAAATTAAACTTGGTCCAAGTCCTAGGTGAGCAAGTAGTCCTCAAACAGGTGCACCTGAAACATGTAACTAACTGTCAACTACAAGTAGTTGGTGAGATACACAGGTTTTGACACCAAAGAGTTAGTATAGATTACAATTCAATATGTTCAACGCATGTCTAAAGCATATATGTGAGAACATACAAGGTTCCAAGCGTACAATTCAAGCCTGATAATAGAAAACTAGATACGCAATCCCACTGATTGCCATTTTGAAAAAGGGAGCAAGCGGATACTCCAAGTTATAGTTGATACCCAACAAAACCCGCCAAGGTCTTGTGGTAAGTTATAGTTTCAGTTTCCCATATAAATGATCATGTTAGGTACTACCTTAGGCTTGGGCTGTAAGTTAATGAATGTACTGGCATGAAACACATGTAATGGTCACCAAGTAGTTCAAATATAAAGCATAAAGATCAAGCACAAGAACATAGATATTGAATTGTTTAAATAGATAAAGTTGATAACATGTTTCACCCCAAAAGCAAAAACAGTAAAAATGGGCTATGTAAACTCACATTGCAATGAGTAGCTTGGATGTCACATAAGTATATTGCACAAATGTTCTAGCTAATCACAAGGTTAACCTATGTTTGATGGAACATATATATCAATGATTTGTACAACTGAAATAGAGAATCCTATTGTACGAGGAGATTGATGTGAGTGTCCTCATTTTAATAATAAAATAATTATTTGAGTTGCAAATAATATTTTATGTAAATCTTTGATAAATATTTGTATTGTAATAAGTGAAAGAATTAATAACGATGTTGTTTGTTTGTAATAATTATATAAACGTATGAATAAATAATTAGGTTTCTTTTGTTTGTAAATAAATACACAAATAAATAAATGACTAGTTTTCTTTTATTTGTAATTGCATAAATTAATAGATAGATAGATGAATAAATAAATGAGTAATAATTAGTTGAGTAATTAAATAATTTACTACATAAATAAATGAATGAAACCTTTCATTTGATTTATGAAAAACAAGTGTTAAAAATAATGATTTAATTAGTTGGTAATTAAACCAAAATTTAAAGTATAATAATGTTTTAATTAATTAATAATTAAACCATAATTAATTATTAATTAAAGGTATAGAATTGAGTTTTAAATGTTCTCATATAATAAAAATAAATTATATAAAAGTTTGTATAAATATTTATAAAGAAATGAGTTTATAATCATAATCATAATTAGTTGAAACTGGTTGTTGTACACTAGAATGGTTATCATTCCAGAGTAGTACCTCCAACAGAAAAGTTCCCAGGAAAGAGTTGGTCGGATCAGAACCCCGTCTTTTCCTAGCCAGAACTTTAATGTTTGTCAGATAACTACATACTGGTTTGAAATTTACTCTATTTGCATACTTAACCAAGTTTAGTTTGTGTTTGAAAAGTATATGGGCTAAAGTGAAAATATAAGTTTATGTAAAGATAGAAATTGAATATTAAATAATTTAACTTGAAAATAAGGATTTTTAGTAAAAACATAATTTTTGAAATTGAAATGAGTAAGAATGATCAACCAAGCTTTTAAATAAAAGTTTGACACAATTTTAATTAAAATAGGGCTTTTGATCTTAGATAGGTCTATGATTATAACATAAACATGTTAGGGATCATAGATCTAGCTAGTTATGAGAGATTTTTAAAGGAAAAGTATGAACAAGCAAGAATATAAGAAGAACTTACTTATGAATATGGAAACGACTTTGAATCTTGAGAGATGGATTAGAACTTGATATGGTGTGAGAATGAGGGAAGAATGAGGGTCTATTTATAGGGTAGTATCATGGGCTTATTTACAAAATTTAATTTGTTATAGGGATTAAGATTGCAAAATATGAAAAATATGAAAAATAGTTTTTAATTTCATAACATATTTCAACTTAAGTGCTCATAAATTTTATGTTCATGACTTCATTTCATCATAATTCATATTTAATATGTTTATAGATATAATTATATATTTATTTGTTTTATTTACCTTTAGTAATTTAAAAATACTAGCAATGTTATATTTTCATAATAAATTGTTTATATCATGTGTATATATATAGTTTTAGAAATGACTTAGTATGTACCTATATATTTATGGAATAGAATGGTGACAATTATTTACAAAGCATATAACATAAATATTTATTACTTATGAATTTGAAGTAGGTAATTAAGGTTCTTCATAAATGCGATTCACCAAAATAATGAACTTACATTGCCGGAAAAGTTAAAATAAAAGCGGGAAATTTTCTGGAGATTACAATTGTCGGCTAATAGCATCCACACATGGGATGAAATGCAACAAGTCTTCTTGGATGAGTACTATTCGGTTGCGAAGACGGATGACTCCCGAATTGAGATTCGGACCTTTCAACAACAAACGGGTGAGCCTTTACATGAAACCTTTACACGCTTCAAAGAGTTGTTGAGGAAATGTCCCCACCATCAAATCGAGTTATGGGAACTAGTGAAGTGTTTTATGGATGGTTTGACTCAAGAGGAGATGAAGTACTTGAAGTCCACAAGTAATGGGACATTGTTGTCTAATCCCGCAGAAGATGATTGAGATTTCTTAGAAATGATGAGCCAAAACTCTAAAGCCGAGGCATCGGCTAGCCGAAGAGCCAAACACTCAATTTCTAAGTCCGTCCCAGACTATGAAACAAAAGAGAGGTTGGCATCCATGGAAAGAGAGTTAGCATTGCTAAGGAAAAGTGAGAAGAAAGAAGTAGCGGGAGTAAAAACCCGATTTGATGTTTGTGAAAATTGTGGAGATTTGGGGCATAAAGCGATGAATTGCTCAATGCAAGATGGTAGACAAGAAGAAGTGAACCAAGTTTTTGGTGATAGGAAACCATATGATACAAACTCAAACTCCTATCACCCGAGCTCAAGGAATCATCCCAACTTCAAATATGGGGATGCGTCAAACCAATTGAACCCAAATTTCCAAGGTTCAAATCAAGGTACTTCGTCATACCAACCTCGTCAACAAAGCAATTATAATTCGGGTGGTTACTAAAGGAGCTCTTATTACAATAACCGGAACACAAATTACCCCCAAATGAATTACAATCAAGATCATCAACAACAAGGTGGATCATTGGGGGGTGATGATGTGGTTAATTCCAAATTGGATGCACTGTTGGAGATGATGAAGAATCCAAAAGGGAGAATGAAGTGAGAGATAAGTCTCACGCGGCGTTGGAGAGACAAGTTGGGCAATTGGCACAAGAAATAGCTCAATTCAAGCAAAATGAAGGTAAATTGCCGAGTGACACCACATTGAACCCAAAACATCATGTTAGTGCAATTGATGTGGCTCATGGTAATGAAGAAGGTGAAGAAAGAGAAGAGGAGGAAATTGAGTTTGGAGAACCCTTAGTTCTTATTCAAATTGGAGAATTTAAAACTAATTTGACATTATTAGATTATGGAGCGGGGGTGAGCATTTTACCGGGGAGCGTATATGACCAATACAATTTTGATCCATTAAAAGAATATAACACCACGTTGGTGTTAGCAAATGCTACATGCACGCGTCCTCGAGGGAAATTAGTGGGAGTGGCTGTGAAGATTGGAGAATTTTACTATCCGAGAGATTTCTTGGTGATCGATTATGCACCACTTGCTAAGGAGGAGGAGCCACGAGTGATTTTGGGAAGACCGTTTTTGGCAACCGCAAATGCGCAAATCAATTGCCGAAACGGAACTGTTGACATGACCTTTGGAATCGTAAGTTGAACATAAATATTTTTTCAAATTTATTTACATATTTGGTTGAAAATAAATGTTCAAAATCAGTTACTACTAACGTGTGTCATCCTCGTGCCAAGGCAAATGAGGGTGACACCAAAAAGAAAGGTATTATGTTTGACAAGTTTAATGTGAAAGACGAGCCGAAGGAAATCGAGAAGGAAACTGAGAGGTTGAAAGATGCAAAGAAGCCACCCGACCATGTCCAACATCCGAACGAGAAAGGAGATTTGTTTGATGTGGAATTTACAAGAGAGGAGACTTGGAGTTGGAGTGATAACAATCAAGGTGGTGGGGGAGCTAGTAGAAGCAAGTTTGTGTTTCAACCTCCATAAGGAGGTAATGTCGGGCTAAGGACAATAAACTTAGCGCTAAAAGGGAGGCAACCCGGCTTGTGATTGTCTTTATTTTGTCTTTGTTTTGTTTTGTGTTGTGTGTTTTAGTTTCGTCACCATAGCAACACTCAAGTGTGGGGAAGACTTACGAGTCCATTTTTGGTGGTGGTTCAGGCACTCTATGATCGCCTCTAATCAGGTTCATGTACTCTTTCTCATATTTATGTTGTTTTGATTGAACTATGTTGTTTTTGTTTATTTTTGTGTGTTTTTTGTTTGAAACTCGGTTGATTGTGTTGGGTGGATGCTTATGGTTATGGGAATCTTTGAGTTTGATATTTAGAGATATTGGGTATTGGGTGTTTTGTGTCACACCCCGACCGACGGCGGAAAACGTCGGGGCGTGAAGCTGTGCAGACTGTTCATAGCTCATGGTTGCTAAAGTTTGAATAATTTAAACATTCATTTTCATTACACGTAGCAAGTTCATACCATACAAGAACCAAATGTAGCGATTACAAAATATAAATAGTTTAGATTAATTGCTAGGTCCAAATCCTATATGTAGCAGCTTGTAATACTTCAAACATTGTCACCTGAAACATGGTTAAAAACAAAGTCAACTAAAAAGTTGGTGAGAATACATAGGTTTTCGTGTCATGTAATAGAATATAGTGTTGTGTGTATACAATTCATACAAACATGGCAATTAAGACATTTATGGAGAGATACCATCGTGTGACCTGGTAGTACAATCAAACCTTTGTAACTAGCATGCAAAACAAACGCGTGTTGGCAGTAACAGTCACCCTACCCGGGTGGGTTTGTCAGACTCAATAGATCTATCACTGTTTACTGTAGGCTATAAAATAGTTAATGATTGCACGTGAATAGCAAACTGCGTGTTGGTCTACACACCTAGTACTCAAGCACAAAGCTCAAAATTGTAACACATGATTGTAGGGTGGAATTGTATATTGTGTAGTTTGTAAACATAGTAAATAGAACGCATGTTCCACCCCAAAAGTTTGTAAATAGAGTAAAAGAGGGGCTATGTAACTCACTTGTGTTGGGGCGTGTAGTTTGCACAGATCAACAAAAATACCAAGCGTGTTGTAGGTCGCTACGTTTGACCTATTGAATGAGGGTATAACGCGTGTCACTGTTTGTGTTATTTTGTGTCCAAAGTGGGTTCGTTGGTGGTTTGTGTGTTTAGGGTTGGTTTTGGAATAATAAATTAGTAGCGATATATATATATATATTTATTTAAATAAAATTTAATTAAACGATATTTGTTTAAATCAATATATATATATATTTGTATAAATAAAAATGATTATATAAATTCACTATTTCATCGGTTTTGAAACTATCGGGAATTAATCGTTTTAAATTTCTAAATCAGCGATTTGGTATATAAATGATTCCCGGGTTTTGGGATTTTATAACTCAAATTTTTATAAACAAGTTTTGAAATGTTTAAATAAAAACATATTAAATTAAGTTTGAAAATAATAAAATTAAAGTTTCTGGTCAAGGAGCACGACCGTGCTCAAGTAGGGCACGACCGCGCTCGTTGCCGGGCGTGACCGTGGTGGTCTGAGCGCGCCCGTGGTCGAGTCAGAAGTCACTACAGAGGGTCTGGACATAGAGCACGACCGTGCTCGTATCTGGCACGACCGCGTCTAGTGTTTGTTTTTGGTCAAGACTTGTTTGCTCGGTAAGCACGACCGGGCCACACCTGGGGCACGACTGTGCTTGGTCAGGCACGACCGCGCTCAGGGATGAGCGCGACCGTGTCGGGCCTTTTTCAGACACAATTCGATCGATTCTTATATTAATAGCTTCTATATTCTTAGGGCTTTCACTTAGTGGATGATTACGAATGTTTCTACATAGTTTAATTGTATTTATATCATGTCTAGAGTGTAGTTCGAGTAAAATTTATGTTTCGGCTTTTTGGTTCAAAATCGGATCGATTTGAGTGTTTCTACAACGAATTGACATAGGGCTTTCGTAGTAGAGGTAGATACAAAGCTGAAGACGTGTTACTTACTTGTTGAAAGTGGGCAATTGAATGCGGTCGGCTACGGGTCGAGCGGCTTCGTTTCTTGGCGATCAATCGGACGACAGAGGTGTTGTGAGCGTCGAGTGAGAGTTCTGAGAGATTGAGTGGGTGTATATGAGGGTGTAGGAAGCGTGCAACTGACTCTATATCGACGAATTTGAGAGGCTCGGTTGTGGTGTGAATGGGATTAATTAATTGTGCAAATTGGACGACAATTGATGCGTGTTTTAGACGAATTTCAGTCGAGTATGGTCTGACGCGCGAAGACCGGCTTTTCTTTATTTTAATTTTCGCGAATTCAGAAGGTATGGTATGGTTTGACTTTCTGCAGTCAAGTGGGTTCATCAGCGCGACCGTGCCTACTTTAGGCGCGACCGTGCTTAGGTCTGCAGGCGCGACCGTGCCTAGTCCTAGGCGCGACCGTGCTTGCCTAGTTTTGTAGTTTTTTGAGTTTTGTCAGTTTTGGTCCTCGGGGCTTGTGAGATAATGGTGTTTTTGTTTAATTTGTTATTGTAATAGAATAGTTTGTATATGTAACTGCATCGTAGTTTGTTTGTACACGAATCGAAACTGAAATGTGTTTGTTTATTGAAATCAAACGATTACATGATGAAAATCAGAAATGTTACATTTTGGCACCCACTAACCGCACTTTTATATTTCATAACTATTTACATTGGGACAATGTAAGGTTCAAGTGTGGGGATGTGGGAAATCAATGAAACCATACAAATTTTTGAATAATTGTTTCAAAAAGTGTTTGTCGGAGGTCTTTGGTCATGGTTGATTCACTAAGTACTTGATTAAGTCTTTCCAATAAATGATAAATTTTTTTTTTTTTGAAATGTTGAATTCGAGAGTAACAAAATTGAAGGTGACGGTTTGCCTGCACATGTCGGTAACCTATTTTACACTGTTTTTGGAGATTTTGAGCCAAATTGATATATATATTCTCTTATTTGAGTGGTTGGCCACTTTGTTTCACATTTTAGAACTTGCATAATGTTGATACATGTTGAGACCTTGAACCAATTGATTGCACAAAAATGACAAAGGCATTAGGAGAAACCGTTTTTATTTTTAGCCATTTTTATACCTTTACCCGTTAATATCCACTAGATGCCCATTCTGAGCTTATACCTTTTCTTTTGACAAAACCCACAACATTAACCCATTCACCTTTTAGCATTTTCTTTTTAAACCCGTGAGTTGGAATTCAATTAACTTAGATTGTTGTAGTTGCGGTTGCAATTGAGATTAAAAAAATGAATGAAAAAGAAATACAAAAATAGTATTGGGTCAACATTGGCCCAAAGGTTTTGAGTATTAGTTTGAGCTACAATAAAAGATGTTATTGGGTCAGTTTAACTCAAGTTTCATTTGATAGATTGAAGAAATAAGAACTTTAGTGTTGATGGGTCATTTATACCCATAGTAGAGATTTGAAAGTTTTAGATTGATTTGTAGTTTCATTAGTTGAATTCCACTCACCTTTAGCCACTTTAAAAATCTTTATCCATATCTGTAACTCTAGCCTACATTACAACCCTTAAAAGACCTTTTGATTAATGCTTTTTAGTTGTGTTAGTAGGTGGAGATGTGATCAATATGCAAGCCTATAATAATGTGGTTCATTGTTTGGTTTCGAGTGAAAAATACTAGCACGTCATCGCTAGTCCACATACGAAGCCGAGTGGAGTGATTGATTGTGAGGGGTGTGCGCATGCAAAGCCATAACTAGATATGAGTTAAGCTCATTCAAGTGTTTCCTTGCATGCAAAGCCATAACTAGATATGAGTTAAGCTCGTTCAAGTGTTTCCTTTTGTTTAAAAAGTTATCGATTGTTTGTTGGATTGTAAATCTATTGAGAGTATAATTCTTATGAATCTTGCATGACCTTGGACCTTAACTTATGTTTAGTGAAAACAATTATTTAAGAATTTGTAATGTGAATTTAAAGCAAAAGACTTTGCTTGAGGGCAAGTAAAACTCAAGTGTGGGGATGTGATAAGCGACCAAAGTTTTATGCATTAAAGGGTGTAACATGTTATATTTATATAAATTAACATGTGGAATACAAAATTTTTGTGTAGCTATGCATGTGCAGGTGTTGAAAGCTTAAAGTATGATTTTGGAAGATATTAGGTGAGAGATGCAAGAGTCGGAAGAGACACAGAGAAAACAGGGCAGAAACTCAGGACCTGGCGTAATCCTACGCCACCAGCGTAAGCTTACGCCGCCCAGCGTAGGCCTACGCCTAACCAGTTCATTCACAGCAAACTTCAGTGTTGCGGCGTAAGCTTACGCCACCCCAGCGTAAGCTTACGCTAGTTACGTTTTCTGGATGTGAATTTTCGGGAAACAGCCGATTTTCAGGTTTAATTGGGGGTTTCTTCCCCAAATTCAAAATAACCTTTTGGAGAGCAGTTCTTGGGCGATTTTGGTAGTTTTGGGAGGCTAAGAAACACGATTCCAACATCCACTTGAAGATTGATACTCGAAAGATCGAAAGATTGAAGATGATTTCCATCACCATGAGCGGCTAATCCTCCGGTAATCATTCCCGGGTGGATTGTTTGTAAGTTTTTAGGGTTTTTATCATATGCTAGCTTTGAGAAACAATTCTTGTAATCGTTTGGTTTGAAATACTTGAATCTTTGTGTTTAGTATGGTTATGACCTCACGGGAGTCGATAAATTCTTGCACCATTGACTCCGTTAGATGATGATTGCTAGAGGTGCTCAAAAGAACCGGAACCGAATCCGATCCGATGGATTATCCGAAACCGGATCCGTCTGGAACCGGTTTTTTTGGGACCAGACCGGATTTTGTGAGAACCGGTTCTGGTTTTTTTGACGGACCGGATAAAAATCGGACAAAATGGAACCGGTTTTTTTCGGACAATTTGGAACCGGTTCTAGCCGTTGGAAGAAAAAAAACGGCTATATAGCCGTTTTTTTTAGCCGTTTTTTTTGTTTTTTTTTTGTTTTTAAGGTTTGAAACTTAGTATAAATACGTATTGGGTGTATGGGTTAGTTCACCACAACATTCTAGCTCTCAAAACTCAAAAACGCTCTCAAAACGTAAAAAAACGCTCACTTTACGCAAAAAAAAACGCTCTCATGGCTTCCGCTTCCGCAAGCACTCAAAATTCGGTTGGTGGTTCTACTAGCGATGTCACGGTGGTGTCAATACTTCCTTGCTCCCGAAACCAAGAGATATGGGCTTATTTCGATTTATGCGAAATGTCGAACGGTTCGCAAAAGGCTCGTTGCAAACGTTGTGGTAGAATTTTGGGTGCGACGGGAAATAGCACTTTGAGGAAACATATTGCTAGTCACGCAAAACACACTCAAGGTGAAGATCAAACTCAAATTGGTAGGGATGGAGGAGTTTGACAATACAATGTCGAGAGAGTTCGTGAGAGAATGGCACATTTCGTCATTCAAGAAGGATTGCCTTTTGATCACTTTGATAATCCGCGCTTGACGAGGATGATACAAGAGACGCTTCAACCGAGTTACACAAATGTAAGTCGTTCTACTTTGAGAAGAGATTATTTAAAAATGTGGAAAAGAGCTAAAAAGGAATTAATTTTAGGTTTTGAAAATTTAAATACCAGCATTAACTTAACAACGGACGTTTGGTCCACTCCACATGGTTTACCCTAATCGTACCTTTGCGTTACCGCACATTGGGTTCAACCGGAGTCGTGGCAAATGATGAAGCGTACGATTGCGTTTGATTATTTTGGATATCCACATACCGGTGAAAACTTATTTTATATTTTAGACTCGGTCATTCAAACTTATAAAATTCAACCAAAAATATTTTCAATATCTTTTGATAACGCTTCAAATAACACAAACGCGGTGGAAAAATTAAAAATAAAATATGAACCGTCTTGTAACGGTGTTTTCTTTCATAGTCAATGTGTTGCACACATCATTAACTTGGTTGTGCAAGACGGTCTAAACGTCCAAGAAATAAGAGACGTAAAAGAAAATTTTAAAGTGATGTTACGTGAAGTTTTTAGCACAAGCAAAAAAAGATATATAAACTATAGAAACTTGTGCCAACAAACGGATTCCATCTTTTTAGGTCCGAATTGGGACGTACCTACTAGATGGAACTCGACATGGAAAATGTTTGAATCGGCCTTAAGGCAAAGAGTTACTTTAAAACATTTCCATGATGAACTTGTACAAAAGAAACGTTGTTCACAAAAATTTGATAATATAAGTTGGGATATGATCGAGAAACTAACTAATTTGCTTGAGGTTTTTAAAAATGCAACTACATGTTTATCGGGAGTTTATTATCCCACGTCTTCGCTAATACTTCAACAATTATACTTAATATGTAATAAATTAAAAGAGTTTGAATATCACGGCCCAATTTTTGAAAAAAATGGTAAAACCTATGAAAGCTAAATTTAAAAAATATTTTTCGGAAATGCCGGTCGTTGTTACATGTTCGGCCGCCTTAAACCCAACGATTAATGTAACCAGTGTTGAAACATTAATTTGATCAATATCAGATGATTTAAATATGTTTGAAGAAGACCCAAATTTTGAATCAAAGGCAATAAGGGATTTCAATTCGGCTTTTAATAATATGTTTGATTATTATTTACGCAAATATGGTGGAAGTGGTAATCCATCAAACATACGTGAATCAATGGGTTCGGGTTCAAGTTCTAGTAGTTCAAGGAACCCGATGCTAAATTTATTTAACACTTTAAGAAACGAAAATACTAAACGAGCTCGTGGAACCACACCAAGTAGCGAGCTTGGGAGATATCAAGCAACCGACTTTATTTCAACTCTAAGATCCGAAGAGTTTGAAAACTTTGATATCTTGAGTTGGTGGCAAGGAAGGGAATCCCAATATCCCGTTCTAGCCGCAATGGCCCGTGACCTACTAACCGTCCAAGCTTCTACGGTAGCTTCGGAATCTGTTTTTTTCTCTTAGTGGCAGGGTTTTATCTATTCGAAGAACGAGGCTTACACCGGAATCTATGGAGATGTGTATTTGCTTGAAGGACCATTTGGATGCCGCCGAACGTGTACAACATGTTGCAAAACTAGAAGGCGAGCTTGACATTGAACAAGAAATACATGAATTCGAAGTAGAACAAGGGGCGACGAATCCACTTTCAGACGAAGAACAAGCTTATGATGAAGCCCAACGTATCTCAAGCGAAGAAGAATGAAAACCGATGTTACGAAGACTACGACGAAGAAGATTGAAAACATAATAAATAATATATATTTTGTGATTCAATTATGTTTTTTGTATTTATTTTTTACGAACTATTGCTAAATCACTTAAAAAAAGCTACAAAATAAATAAAACATGTATTTTATATTGTATCTTTGTTAATTTTTTTTAATTTAAAAAAAAAAAAATCCGGTGGAACCGGTTTTTTTTTGTCCGGTCCGGTTCCATAAACCCGGTCCGGTCCCAATAGGTTCCAAGTCTCCACTCTCTTAACCGGATCCGATCCGGAACCGGTTCCATTGGATCCGGTTGTTGACCATCATTGATGGAACCGGTCCGTATCCGATCCGATCCGGTTCCGGAAAAAAACCGGCTTGTGCACCTCTAATGATTGCTATGAACTTTGATTTGTGTTGAATCTATTGATTAATCTAATTCTATATTACATACATTTGTCTCGATTTCATTCGTGAATATTGTTTTACACTATTAGCCGATGATGTATGAATGTTGATGTTCTTGGTTAGATTTGGTTAATTTGATTTGGATAACCATTTGATTGTTTGAACTCATATGTTGGTGTGATAATCCCTAATTACTTGTGAACTTGAAACCCGGGTGTGATTCCTTTTTAATTGTTGTTACAATCTAAATCGTTTGTTTGGTACTTGATTACTATTGGTCATAATTGTTAGTTGATAATCCTTGTTTGTTGAGTTTGATAAGTTTCACCTAAATCATTGCTTGTGTTTGGTCAGAAAGACCCATTGTCACTTCATAAATCGCATTGTCAATTGAAGTTGAGCACCGACCACAAACTCTTCGTGGTTCGACACCCTTCTTACCCTAACTAGTTTAAGGTGATTAGGACACTCTAATTCTTTATCTTTGACCGGTCCCTTCGACACCGATCATATGCTAGCCTTCAGCGGATATTCTGCATAGTATACATTTAATCAAGCAAAGCCTCTTGAGTTATTGGTTCGCAGGTCGCTTCTCTTTGGGTACACGCCCAAACCATATTTTGATCCGGTTAAACCTACAAACTAGTGTCTCAATCAGCTTTATCGATTTGATAAGCTTTAAAAAACTGCAGTTAAGTTCTTGATGGCACACATTCCATTCAGCGCTCTTCGATTTAGGTGATCAAATATGTACACAAAAACAACCTATTTAACTGTCAGATTCATCCCCATCACCAGAAGTTGATGGGCACCAAAATTTTGAACCACTTACATGCTCATCTAATGAGCCAGAACACACAGCATTGTTAAAATCCCGAAAACTTAAAACACCATATTCTTGATTATAACCAGTAGTGACAATTCGAAAACCATCTGCAGTCATAGCACAACAACCAGAGCTATCGAGAGGTGAGCAACTCAGGAAATTTGTTTGATTACCTTTGTCAGCAGCCCAGATACTAACATGTGGATCTTCAGGACCACCAGTGACTATTTTGTACGGATCCATGTGTAGGTGTGTTACTGGACCTATATGTCCATCCAGTTCAGCCATTGGTTCGGCTTCCCCATTCCCTGCATTTTTCCTTATGTCCCAAAGCATAGCTCTGCACAAAGTAAACAGCAATTTTGACCCATTTAGTTATGAATGGGTCAATCTAGGTTGTGTTTAATCTCAAACGGGTCAAAAAAAAGCATAGCTAAAAAGAAAATGAGTCAAACAAGTTAAAATTTCAAACTTGCAAGTCACCAATTGGGTCAAACAAGAGTTAGTTTATTACCGTAAAAATATTGCTTTTGTAATCAATTAACAAAGTTAATTATTTATTAAAAAAAATAATATGAACAAAACCCCTTCATCTTGCCACCCCTAGTTACCATATGCAATAAAAACTGCTCTTTCTATCCCATGAAAGTTGTTGACATGATCGATAATATTAAGTAATTAAAGTTCAAAAATTGTATCTCAGAATAGCAACTTCTTTGGGATGTTTGTAGAATGTATTAAAAATGATCATAATTGAAATATCTGGTATCAGGTTAACCTGCCAAGTCCACCGGTGCATGCTAAAAATTTAGTGGGCATAATGTCAAATGAATACAATTTTCCTTGGTTTGTTGATGTCTTGAAGGCTGTTTTCATTGTCCTCAAGTCAACCGCTCCAATGGAGGAACCAGATGCTATATAGAGTAATGAATCATGGCACTTCATGCCAACTGGCACACCAGGAACAGATGTCATGCCAACACAGCTAGAATTGCGATCAGAAGACGATATTGAGGCATCCCATACTCTAACCTATTTTTTTAATTAAATGTTATATAAATAATAAAGTGCATTTAACAAAACTCTTTGACAATACCTTAGAATCTTTTGACATGCTCACTATAAGGGAGGCCCTGTGCCTGGAAACAGATACAAAAAAAGTGTTTAAATGCTCAGGCATGAATATGTGTGTATGTGTGTAAACGGCATTCAATGTGTAAAAAATGATATATACCCGGTAACAGACATGAACACTATAGGTTTCTCATGACCATAAAGTGTAGCCTTCAAAGCATGTTGACCACGCCTTCCAGTTGACTTGAGTGACCAAAGGCGAACTGTACTGTCTTCACCTCCACTTGCAAAAACTTTTCCATTTTCATCTCCCAACAATTTATCAGAAAGAACAGTTACAGGGCCATTGTGACCTCTAAAACATCGCTGGCAACTTCCCTGGAGTCATAAAGATTTTTTTTTCTTTTTGAGTGAAATATACATTTGATTTTCTATGAAAAGGTTAAAACATGAAGAACAGGCTACAAGTGAATCAATAAGAAATAAGAAGTAACAAACTTCACAAATCAACCAAGAATATGCAAAAAAGATTTTATGTAACAAATTCACATTCAAGATGCATCTAAAGATTTAAAGCGAATCGTCTAAAGATTAATATCCATACCTTCCACTATAGTCTTATAGAGTGATCACAGCTTGACGTGAGTAAAACATCATCATTTATATGTGCCTCATTCCGAAATAACGATGTTTCTTTCAAAGGAAACAATCTGCATACGAAAGGCCATTATCATTAACGAGGTTCAGAAAGAAGTTGGGTTCATATTTAACTGATATCTGAACGTGGCAAGATGCATGCTTAATTTCACAGTTAATACAAATAATTTAAGGTCAAAAAAATAAGAAAAAGATACCTCATATAGAGTCTTACCTCATGCTGGTAATTCTTGCACGATGATCATTAAGTGAGACAAAGGAAGCTTTTCCTTCTAGAAGTTTATCAATACTAAAAATCTGTATAAGTGGACCCTGTAAATTTGTAACAAACAAGCTTAGCACCTCATGTATTACCAAGCTCCAACCAGATTAATATGAACAGGCGTATGTGATAATGCATACCTAATGTGTTGTGTAGATAACTATCATAATTACCATGCCCTAACTAGTGTGTGCTATATCACTGCTACAATAACACGATAACAGATTTATTTATCCAGTACCTGAGAAAGAAATACAGAATTCTTGCTTAATAAGAGGCCACTGGATTTTGCCTCCGTGTATACGTAAAAATCTAAAGGATCAACAAACTTAAACTGCTGCAAAGCACTATATCGCGCCATATATGCTTTTCTTAGACCTGATGTTAGTGAATTAATATAGGGTTCCAGCTGTGGCCATCGCTCCCTTCAATTAACAGTAATAAATTACAATTAGCACCAGTATTATATCACCCAACTGGAGGTGGGCTAAACAATAAACATTGTCTGGAGGCTCAAAATTGTTATATTTTTAGTCTCAAAAAGAAGAAGGCCCATGTGACATTCGAGATGGTGGGCCAAACCACATCGGAGACGATGAGTCCCTAAGGGGGATGTTTAATTGTTTATACCACCTTAAGCGAATTTCACATCAACCTAGGACAATAGAGATGTTGGAATAGTAAAGAATGACCTTAAATACCACGGATGCATTTGGGGCACTTTGGTTGTGGATTAGAGGAGAGCTCCATAATTAAACGTGCTTGTGTGGGATTGGTAATAGGACGGGTGACCTCCTAGGAAAAATTTTTCACCCAAGTCACCAAAAACAAAATCGTAAAATCCAGACGGGCAAAGCTAACGAAATTGGTAGGCACGAGGGGCGGGTGTTAACAACCCCCACCCAAAATTCACATCACAAGGCCCCTAGTCCACTTCCAAATATAAGGCAAAGTTGTTATCTTTTTCTTCCTTGATGTAGCCAAATTGTTATTTTTTCAGTTTATGTAACAAAATTGTTGTTTTTTTGTCGTTAATGTAGCGAATCTTGTTATACAATGCATTAGGTATGATTGTTTAGATGCTACATTGGGGAAACGATGAATTGGGGATGTTTATTTGATCCAATTTTACCCAACCCGCTAATATCGCCACCTATAGTGCTCACAAGTTGTAAAGATAGATTATAAAACACAAGACAGAAGTTAGTCAGTTTGTATTTCACACAATAGAGTTGCAGACTTGCAATTTATACTTCCTACATCTGCTTCGACATTTTTCCAATCAATCCAAAGAATATCGTTTACTTCAAATAAATCTTATGCTGAAGAACAATATTATAGAACACAAATCGATTGAGAAAATAGAACCTGAACAAGCGTCGCCAAATGGAATCAGAATAAATGATGCGATTGAGGAATTTACAAGAGATGGCCGTGTTAGAGATGTCTTGGAGGGTGAGGTAGCTTGCGCAGTGAACCAGTGAATCCATATCCATATCCGTGACCTTCGTTATTGAATCATGATTCGCCATTAGTTGGTATTCAATAAACCCTAGATGCTCAAATTCGTAACTCGTAAGGTTTATGCAGGAGTGTCATTCAAAATCAATCTCGTCAGAGGTATACTGGAATTGGAAATATGAAGCTGTTGGGAAGGGAAAGTAGCTGCCGAGGTGTCAATTCCTCTACCCGGAAACAGGGGAGTTTGGTGTACTGACAGGTAAGTGTGAGCATAAAACCGAATTAATTGAACAGGAACTGAGTTAACCGACAAAATCGAACCAAAATAACTTAACTGAACAAAAAACCGGAGAAAACCGAACTGAAAATAACAGAAACCGACATTTTCGATTCGGTTTCGGTTATTCATTTACCCATAGCCGAATTAACCGAGCCGAATGACATCAATTTGCAATACTTTTATAATAGCACTCATGCTCCTATAACTTTCTTAATTCACACAAACTTAAGAACTTCATAATCAGATTGACTTTTAATGCAAGTATATCTTCTTTTATGTATAGGTGTATGTAATTATTTTAAATTATATCAAAAAACTTACAGAGTCGATCTTTTGGTGTCTTATTTATGTAGCATTTTCAATATATCTTTACCATTGCAAATGTTATTAATACTTGAGATTGAAGAGAAAAATATCCAAAAAAAAGGTTTGCGGCATCCCACGTCGAATGGATGAGAAATATAGCCAAGGGAAGTTGGCTATAAATAAAGAAGGGAGGGCGTTCAACCGGAATGAATAAAGCTTGGAGATCTTTTTGAGACTTTTGGCATTAGTATTTCATGTTTTTTAAGTTTGTTTTTGGTTAATAAATGTTATTTTATGGTCGGTTTGCATTGGTTAGCCTAATAGGTGGTTAATCGAACCGAATGCACTTAATTAACCGATTAACCGAAACCGATTGGTTATTAAATATCATTAACCGAAAGTTTCGGTTTCGGTTAGAGGTGAAAACCGAACCGTGCACACCCCTACTAATAGGTGCCAGGGCTGTAAACGAGCCCGAGTCAAGGTGGGTTCGGGCTAAGCTTAATTATTTATCTTAACAAACTGAAATTTTGAGAAACCGTCATGCCTACCGCTGCCGCCACTCCACCATCTCCGCCGCCATCGCCACCTACTCGGTGCCGCCAAATAGTTATAGATAGTGTCAGTCAATAACTATTAAATGATTAAAATTGGTACAAAATGGGTGATCTTCAGCAAACTATATTCAATATATTATATAGCTAAATTTTTTTTTTTTAACTATCATACTTCTACTTACAAATTACAACAAATAATTCACTCAATGTCTGGGTTTGAACCCAGAACCTCCCATCTAAGAAAAAAAGCATCTACTAAATAGAAATAGTTCAAATAAAAGTATTTTTAACCGTTTCAGTCCATGTGGGTGTTTTGGTCATTACATAAAAAGTTAACAGCTAAATCTAACGTTGTTAGAAAAATGGGCAAAAAACCGTTACGATTTTGAAACTTGAGGCCATGATTTAAGACAAAATAAACCTTGATACTCAAATGGTTAGATTTTACAAAGCTAAGGAACGAAAACCGAAATTAACTCATTAATCCTTCAAGAAAATACTTTTGTCATTGGTTTCACAATTATAACAGCCTTTTGAAATTTTATAATTATAAGCATTCAAATCTTCCAATTTTACCATTTTGGAGTTATAATCAACAAGGTAAATGTTGAAGTTTAGTACTTCATCACTTAAGAATGCAATTTCAACCCAGATGGAATGAGTTAGCTTGGGGTGTATTAAAAATAGATTATTTTTCTTGTGTGTTAATCATGTTTATAATAATATATAATTATCTAATTAATCATGTAAATTATATAAAATTTTAAAAAGCAAACATTCTTATAAATAAACATATAAAAAGTTGGAAACAACACGTGTAAATAGTAAATCGTGTAACATACAATACCTGTAAAATATGAATAAGGAAGGTGAAACATATGTAAAGTATGAATATGTAGAAAGATCGAGATAAATCATTTGTATAATATGAAACATGAAAGTTGTAGAGCTTGATGTTTCAATGATGTTATTACTTACTAGGTTATATATTCATGTATTACATGGGGTTGTTTAATAAAAAAAATAAAAATACAATAATATTTTAAAAAAATTAAAATAATATGTAAAACAATAAATAAAATTATTTATTTCCTTAATTAAGTAATAATTAGAATTTAAATTTTATATTATCTTTTTTGAAAATTAAAAACAAATTTTAAAATTCAAACTTACTTAAAATAGAGAAAATTAGAAGATTTTTATGAGAAAAAAATATGACGATCCCAATTATTTATTAGAATAAGGATGTGTAAAAATAGATTACATATACTAAGGATGGAAAAACAAAATTAAAAATATGTAAAAACTAATAGATAATTGGGTTTTAAAAATATGTTAATTACTATTTAATATAATTTGACTTTCATTATTATTTTATTGAAAATAAAAGTATTAGATTTCAAAGTTTCTTAAAATAAAGGATATTTAAAATAAATGTGGTTTATTAGTATAATTATTATTATTTTTAAATATATTGTTATTAAAAGATATATATGCATTTAATAAGAGAAAGAAGCGGAAAAAAATGATAAGAATGAATGTGGAGCCGACACGTGACATGGAAAAACCTTTATTTATTATATAGTATAGATTAATAGAAAAACTTTCTACGAACTGAGTTACACAGTTTCATATTTTATACCGATTAACTTTATACGATTCTATTGATTTATGATATTTTAATGTTTCTATGATGTTATTACAGAAAAATAATTGTTATTATTACAAGTTGCACAATTTGTTTAGGAATTTAGATATAATAACCTTTGGCCTTGGGTTTAAATATGACATTATTATTGATAACTAATAGTTTGGGACATGAAATTAAACTATTAAAAAAGGTGTACGTGTTTGACTTAGCTCCCGCATTTACACATGGTTTGTGGAGTAGCCGGATCGCTTTGCAATCCGATACATGCAGTCTTACCCTACACTTTGTGCAAGAAGCTGTTTTCTACGGCTCGAACTCATGACCTTAATGTCACAAAACAATAATCTTACTTGTTGCTCCAAAGCACACCCTCAAATTAAACTATTTAAGAGGAATAATAAAAACTAACCCCCGTCAAAAAATGCAACCCCTTTATCTTATGAAAATATACTACAAATTTATTGCTGGCTATTAACAATAATTACAAGCTGATGTTTAAGTTAATTGCTGTTAATGAGCTATTTTGGTTTGTCTTGATAACTTTTTATGATGTAACTGATGATAATAATGCACAAATAAATATTATATTTTTTTAGACTCAATAATTGTCGTTTATGACAACTATTAGTCTATTACTGATAATATATAACTAGAAAGTAAGCCCGCGCGATGCGGGGGTTTGTGAAATTCATTACGTGCGTTGCGGCGGTGACACTAACGTGACTAAGTACATAAAAGAAACGTATAAAATTGCCGCGACTCGGTTCTGGAAATCGAGAAATAGATCAATTGCGGCGCGAATAGGAGTTAATATTGAAACGACAAATTCGTTAAGAAAGTTAGTAACAAAGTAAAAACAAAATATAAATATAAAACAAATTTTTTTACAAATGAATATAAAAAAGGTAAAAGTAAAAAAAAACTAAAAAACCTGGTTTGTCACACCCTAGACTCGAACACGTGTCGGCGGCTTTAGCAAAGTTATTGTAGAAAAATAAAATTAATAAAACAATAATGAGTTAAAAGTGTATATTATACATATTATAGGTATAAAATTGAGAATTTAGAAATTTGAATAATTAGTTAAAAGCGTATATTATATATATTACATGTATTACACCTGTAATATATATTACAGATGTAAACTTGAAAGTTTAGAAATTTGAGAGGTACTATTTGACGGGTATATTTGAATTTTTAAAAGTTTAGGGTCATTATTTAAAAAATGTAGAAAGTTAAGAGGTGCTACGAAAAAAGAAAAAGAAAATTCCAATTTGACACCGACGTTGGGTTTTAAGGGAGAGTAAACGTACGAAAGTAATGTAATGTTTAATTCAACATTAAAACTAGAAGGATTATAATAAACAAAAACCAAAGGCGAGGGGCTTACTGTTTCTTTCTGGAAATAAACCAACCACACAGGGCATTTAAAAAAAATAAAACACATGGGAGTGAAGTGCAAATATCCAAATTTGTAGGGCAAAGATTTTACGAGGTTAGGACTTGGGATAGACTTCCGAGGAAACTTTGTTTTGTATTTTTTTTTCCCGCTCTTTTTCCAACTAATCCACTAATTTTGTTTGGAATAACTTTCATTTAATTCACGGTAAATTTATAAATGAGGGGTGATTTATACACAAAATATTAATATTCTACTAATAAATTTTTTTTTAATGGCAACCTAGATATTATAGGATAATTGAGTTTCCCCGGGGTAACACCTAGAACATCCAAGGCAGCCCACCACAGGAGGAACCCCCAACTGGATAAACCCCCTGACCTGGTTACAGACCCTTTTTTTGCTGTTAACAGGATTCGAACCCAAGATCTCCACTATGAGAAGTCTTGGTGCTACCATTGCACCAAAGGGCCAACAGTTTCTACTAATAAATACCAACTCATTTACACTTGTGTCTTACAATATTTTTCTATGTACGTTTTTAATGCATTTAATTTTTTACAAATTTAAGTTTTCTCTAATAAATTTTTGTTAGAGCTTATTTGGAAGCATGTGACAAACATCTTCAGAGCTGTTGTCAAGGGGGAGTTTGTTGGAACATGTTTTGTGACAAGCAGCTTGAAGATTGTTTGTAGTTTATGAGAGTCGTTTGTATCTGATCGAGCTGTATAGTCGAGTCTTTGTTCATGTGTGTTTTCGGTTGTTTTAGTGGATGCGTATAAGTACGCAGGGAGAGTTTGTCCTGCATACTTAGCAAGTACGCAACCTGAGTCTGTGAGTATAAATAGTTGTTAGGGTTCTTGTAGAAACTAGGTCTAAACAAGTTCTTGAGAGAAAACCCTTTGTAATCGGTTGTTTGATGCTAATAGACAAAGTTTTATATACTTGTGTTTGTTCTCATCGTATCTAGTCATCTTGTTCAAGCTAATCACAGAGGATTCCGCACTCTGTTGATTGGTTTCATCTCCTATACGTCAATCGATCTAACACCAGGGGACCTACAAGTGGTATCAGAGCTTTGCTCTTGAAATTGAGTGTTATAGGAGTGATATTGAACATTTTCGACTAGATTTGGACTGAATTACAAGGTTTGTTGAGCAAAAACTGAGCGTTCTTGTTCCTCACTTTCACGTACTGAGATTGCTTCAAAATATCTCAATAGTTGTTTGATTTTATAAACTATTCATCAAGGGTTTGTTAGAATTGGATTTCTAAGCTTTTGGTTGGATTAATTTCATATTTTAGACAAGATTTGAGTGATTGATTGAAAAAGTAGGTGAACAGGCCTTATTTTCCGACTTTTTTGCGTACTTAATTTTGTTTCTGCGTACTTAGTTTTGTTCCTGCGTACTTATATTTGTTCCTGCGTACTTATATTTGTTCCTGCGTACTTAATTTTGTTCCTGCGTACTTATATTTGTTCCTGCGTACTTAATTTTGTTCCTGCGTACTTAATTTTGTTCCTGCGCACTTAGTTAAAAAAAATAAATAAATAAAAAAAAAAAAATTTACTTGGTTTAAGTGTTACAATGATGTTGTGTTACAAGAATGAGTTTGGAACATGGCCCCCGCCTCCTAGACTCGTATCTCTAAATGATTATACTACTTGGAAAGCTCGGCTTTCTAAGTACGTTTCTTTGACCGATGAAGGTTTTTGAAAACCAATAGAGGAAGAATATACCCCTCCTACTTACACTTTCTTGGATGATCCGAACACTCCAAAACCTCCATCAAAGTTCACGGTGAAAGAAAAGAAAGAATTTGATAGAGAAAAGAAGACTAGAGAGGTTCTTGAAATGGCTTTTTCATAAGAATTCAACTATAAATTTAGCAGTTACTACACTTCAAAAAGCTTATGGGAAGCAGTTCAAATGAAGTGTGAAGGATGCTTGAACGAGAAAGTAAAGACGATGAATTATGTGGATTCACCAAAATCTTCGGTTGCTCAAAAGGATAAAAAAAATGATTGTGAAATTCCTCTTGAAGAAGAAAGGGAAGCTTCTGTAGCTGACCAAGAAGAGTCTGCCACTGCTGTTGCTCTCATGGCGATTGGAGAGGCATCTTGTTCGTCAAATGAGGTAGATTCTAACTCTTTTGCTGTTATTTCTTGTTCTAAATGTCTAGAGCTAAAGCATGAAATTTCTAAGCTCCAAGACAAAATCGAACCCCTAACTATGGCAGCTCATAATTACAAAGCAAACGAAAAACGTTTTAAAGAATCTGTTGAAACATTAAAAAAGAAAAAATGTGAATATTCTTTACAAATAAGTGAGCAACAAGTTCACTTGGATATTGCGTATAGGGGGTTAGAAAAACGGAACAATGAAATCAACAAACTGCAAAATGAGATCCTACAGTTAAAATGTACAAATGAGAAGTTGAAAAACTCTCGCTTTGTGGTGGAGCACTACGAATCAGTAGTGAGGAAAATGAAGGGTATAGGTCTTGGTACCAATGCCATTCCTCCACCAATAAGTGGGAAGTTTGTCAATAGCTTGATAGACATTGATCTCACTTGTCTAGATGAGTCCTCTGATAAGGATGATTCCCCTAAAAAGGATGAATCCTCAAGTAAGGCTAACTCCACATCTAGTGAGGAGTATGTTACTGCCTCTGAAGATGGGTCGGTTGACACTTGCCCTGAAGGAGTAGTCTCTGAGGAGTTGCTGACTGAACAGAAAGTCCACAAAAACATTATCACTAATGGTGATAACTGCATTTTAACTGAACCTGATATCATTGAAACAAATGATAAACTTAAGGTAATGCTTTACGGGGGTTATAAAAACATTAATCAAGTTAAAAAGGAAGCTTTTTCAGCTCACTACGGGCTTGGCTATAAAGAAAATTTGCAAAAATACTACACTCCCAAAAGCCAATTACCATCGGGTAAACCAAATGTTCACCAAACAAGTCATCATGTCGAGTCCTCAAATAGCAAATCAAATGAGCCTTACAGGAGGACTTACAAAGAGAATAGAGCTTGTTTTCATTGTGGTATTGTAGGACACATTGTGGTGAAGTGTCCTCACAAGAACCAGAGTAAGAAACCAGTTGATCCACAACAAGTTAAATCATCTGTGAAGCCACCGGTCAAACTAGTGGACAGATTTGTTGCTCCACGGGTTCAGAAAGATAAAAGACCACCAGTTCAGAAGAAAGGTATCTCAAAAAGACAGCCTGGTAGAATACCAAAGGCTAGTCTAAATGTGCCCAAATCAGTTGGTGAACAACATTTTGAGACACCTGTGGTGAAGCTTTCTAAACCACAAAAACGGAGACTGAACAAACGTTTGAGAAAATTAGAAAGAGAATTTCTTGAGGGTAAGTTTGATCAAAAACCTGTTTCTGGAAAGCTAACTGGTGAAAGACCAAATTTTTCAAAACCTGATTTTACAGAGTATAGCCACAAAACGGTTGTACCTGAGTTTTCAAAACACCAAAGTTTTCAAAAGAAAGAGGTTCAAAACAAGAAGGTTTGGAAAAGAAAAGATCCAGTCTCTGATTCTGATTCTAACTCTAAGTTACAATCACCACAACTTGATGACGGGCTTGATTGTGAACTTAGAGAAGTGAGTTATATTGGTAAAGATGGACGACCCAAGACAACGATGGCTTGGGTTTCTATTTCAAATTAATGTGTTTGTTTTGGTATGTGCAGGGTCAACCAAAGAGAACTATTACCTGAATTTTTTCTTTATTAACATTGATTTGATGTAGGTCGATAGTGGTTGTTTCATGGCACATAATAGGCATGTCACACTTCTACAAAATGTCAAAAATCAGTTGGATGTGGCGACATGGCATAACCATTGCACTAAATGAGTTGTTGAGATATTTCAACGACTTGATGCTTAGAGGGAGAAGTTGAAGAAGGTATCTGGATTTTGAGGTCACACAGTAGATGAGTCTAAGATGACAATGAATCTTGACATAAGAAGTAGGTGAGTGGGCATCAAGCTTTTGATGTTGTACCTAGTTCTAGTGTTCAAGGGGAGTCATCTTGACAGGGGGAGTCTACCACTCAGGTGATAAAATTTTAATTTTTATTGTGTTGACATATCACTGTTATTGGTAACTTCTGATGATATCTTCTATCTCATCTTGAACATTTTGCCCAAGTTAAAAAAAAAAAAAAAGTTTTTCATGGAAGTGTTTATTTTTTATTTTTCTTTCATTTAAGGTCTTTTTAATTTAATTTACTTTCACATTTACAGTTCCTTTTATTTGATACATTTCTTTTAATTTTGTACAGATCTTAAAACAAAAATCTATAAAATATATATATATATATATATATATACATATATATAGAAAATTTTGAAAAATCAAGGTCGTTTGAAGTTTTAGGGGAAATGATAGTACATCAGGTGATTGTTTGACACACTAGACCATAGGATTTGACTGAAATGGTAATTTAAGTGTTTAATTGAAGTTTATGTTGATCTAGACATCTAAGACTGCACAAATGGGAAATGATTGTCTCATGATTACTTGATTTATTAGAAAATTACAAAAATAGAATAAAGGTGTGTAATTTGGATTGTTGATAGGCTATAAGCGTGTTTATAACTTGAGTAGTGTGAAAATATAATTAACATGATTCATCTGTGACGTAAACCCGCGTCTAAGTATGTTTAACATCTATGGTGAGCTCTATCAGATATAGATTGTGTGATGAATCTTAGATATTTTATGAGATTACCGTCATGAAGAAGTTTTAGCACAATTGGATTGATTTCATGCATATGCCACAAGCATAGAATTGGAATTTAATTCAGAGATGACCTCCTCTGCTTTGTTTACGCAATGACCTGGAGTGTTCATCTCACCTAAATAAATGTGTTGATCAAGTGATCAAAACATGAGTCAATCTTTGCAAATGCAAAGTATTTGAAAGATAAAAAAAATACATATATTAAGGTGTCATCCACTTGGATATTTTCCTGTGCTAAAACAGCTTCATCACTGTAAAGATTATATGTCTGAATGAAGTCTAGCATGTCTTGAGGATAGATAAAGACTTAGATTGTGGGTAACACGATGATATCTACTAAAAGTACCATAATCACACGAAATTAGGGACTAAACATGATTTTAGTTTCAAGTCTTATAATATCGGCAACTTAAATTATATGCTATGGGGTTTAAATTGCAACACCTTGGAAATTCATGATATGATCCCATTTTCTATGATGTCTATAGTATCATTGCTATTTAATCTTGAAATAATGAAATATAATGAATTATCTAACTGTTTGCAGTTCATGATTAAGGCTGAAATTGATACTAGAACCCATAGAAGTTAGTTCAATGTGTGTGTCATTCAATTTGTATCTGGTATGATCCCCTTTCTCGCGACTCTTGAACAAAAAGAAGTTGCTTGGTAAATAGCTTTCTGTAAATAACTTTGTTATTTTCCTGTATATTCTAATCTCTTTCTCATTTATTTAAAATATATATATATATATATATATATATATATATATATATATATATATATATATATATATTCTAAACTTCCATGAAGTTCACATTTTTTATGACTTGGGAAATTAAGTGTTTGAGAATCCTTGAATGTAGACAAATAGTTCTCTTTCTTATATCTTGTTCGAGATTAAGTGCAGATATACTAGGCAAGGACTGAAGATACAGACTGGACTTCATGATGTGAGCAGACTTGAAGACAACTTCTGAAGACTTCTGAAGCTGTTGTCAAGGGGGAGTCTGTTAGAGCTTATTTGGAAGCATGTGACAAACATCTTCAGAGCTGTTGTCAAGGGGGAGTTTGTTGGAGCATGTTTTGTGACAAGCAGCTTGAAGATTGTTTGTAGTTTATGAGAGTCGTTTGTATCTGATCGAGCTGTATAGTCGAGTCTTTGTTCATGTGTGTTTTCGGTTGTTTTAGTGGATGCGTACTTAGCAAGTACGCAGGAGAGTTTGTCCTGCGTACTTAGCAAGTACGCAACCTGAGTCTGTGAGTATAAATAGCTGTTAGGGTTCTTGTAGAAACTAGGTCTGAACAAGTTCTTGAGAGAAAACCCTTTGTAATCGGTTGTTTGATGCTAATAGACAAAGTTTTATATACTTGTGTTTGTTCTCATCGTATCTAGTCATCTTGTTCAAGCTAATCACAGAGGATTCCGCACTCTGTTGATTGGTTTCATCTCCTATACGTCAATCGATCTAACACCAGGGGACCTACAATTTTGTTCGTTAACTTTTTTATAAAACTTAAAGGTGTTTGGGATTTAGTTTGAAAATGACTCATTGGCTTTTTCAAATAGCCAATAAGTCAAAAAATTGTTTGACATGAATAAAAATCCTTTTTATTTTGACTTTTTGATAAGTTTTAAAAAGTTGTTTTCCAAAAGTCACAAATCCTGTCTTTTTAAAACTTCTTATAACTTTTTGAACATAAAATTACCAATCTACCCACCCTTTACCCTACAATAAATATAAAACTCATGTGTTCTCTCTTCGACGGTTGCAACACGTTATTTGCCGGTGCAAATCGCAGTCGCCGGTTACATCATCGAAGGTAACTTCTCATATGCTCGCAATAGTTGTTGATACTCGATTTGTAAAAGAAATTTATATTATATATTTTGGTCTAGTCAAGAAATTATAAAATTTGTAAAAGAAATTTGTATTATATATTTTGGTCTAGTCAAGAAATTATAAAATTTGTAAAAGAAATTTATATTATATATTTTGTATATTTTTTTTTAAATTATATTTTTTGTCCAAAAAAATTGTTAAGTATATAATAGTATATGTAAATAAGCAATCACAAACACCCTCAAGGTATAACATGGTTTTAAATATAAAAGAATGTCATTTTTTTGTTATTTTACAAAAATAAGGTAAGCCAAACACTTTTTAAAAAATAACTTATTGACTTATTGGGTTTTTCCACCACAAAAGCTAATCCAAAACACTTTTTTAAAAACTCATTTTGAAAAAATCATAAGTCAATAAGCACTTTTAACAAAAAAACACTTTTAGAGTTAAATAAGCAATCCCTTAATACGTGGTTATGTTTAATTTTTTTCTCGACATTACGGTGTAAATTTTATTGAAAACGGGGTTGTATTCGAAATATGGTCTTTTTTATCGTACCGGTACTATAAAGAACAAAACATATACCGACCGAACAACATCGGTGCCGTTATTAGTATTATTGGAAACTGTAATGTTATTCGTTTTTATGGTTTTCAATCAATGTAATGGATTTTGTTTCTTTTCAAGTATAATGTTTTTAAATTCCAAATATACCGTTGCGACACTCTTATTTTTATCACCGTTTCCAATAAATTTTAAAATTCCAAATATAATGTTTTTTTAAATTTCCAAATTTTGTTTCTCACTCGTTTTATTACAAATAATAATTTTGACAATTATACTCTTTTACGGTTATCATTTGTTTTTGTAACACCCGGATCTTTCACAACCAAATTAAACTTTTACGCACGCGGAAGTTCGGTCTCAAACAACCAACTATAAAATTACTACATGATTAATTTGCAAAACAACACCATTGGACCTAACCTTTCCAAAGAAAAGAAGTAAAAAATGTTTAAATATCCAAAACATAATGTCAACAAAACCTTAATAAGTCCAAACAACAAGTTACCATAAAGTTTATACACCAAAATGTTGCTTAACAAAGCCCCATAAGGAAGTTTAACCCAGTCAACCACCAAAATGTCTTTAAGAGAATCCAACGCCTTGAAGCATGACCCAATGATACATTAGAGCTTTACCTACACCACAACACCTCACAAACACGTTAGTAATGACATATACAACCTCCCCCCACCCCTAGGGGTTAAACCCAAGCAAATACCCCAAAATATAAAGTATTGAAGAAACACAAGTTTCGGACATGACTTTGTGCGGAATCAGACAGGGCCATGTCCACCTGACAGCATATTAAACCAAATGTTTATTAACTCCCATAGACAACTTAACACATTTCATTAGATTCAAACTCTCAATTACCATTTCACCTATGTGAAGTTCATGACCTCAACCGTCACATATGTGAAGTTCATAGACTTCAATCACCTTGACAACTAGTCCACACCCATTTTAGTGAGATTTTTATGATATCATGTTTCCCCCACACTACTTTGAAGTTCGTAACTTCAACGTCACCACAAGTGAAGTTCATAGACTTTAATAGTCACATATGTGAAGTTCATAGATTTTATTCACCAATCCACCCCCCCCCATGTGAATTCACATTAATCATCTTTACATCCAAGTGAAGTTCTTGGACTTCAATCACCATATCACCTTGTGAAGTTCAAAGACTTCAATCACCATTAAAATACATATTCACATATGTATATCACCATTATATGACCATATTCTCACCATTACACCAATATGAAGTTCATTGACTTTAATCACCCACCATACACCAATATGTGAAGTCCGTGACTTCAAACACCTTACAACAATATGAAGTTCATAGACTTCAAATACCAAATTCACTCACCCTTAACACGTGTTCACCGTTAACATTTCACACCAATTTAGCATACATACAAATGTACACACATAACACTAATCACCTTATATAACATATAAGTTATTATCCAACTTGTGGGGTTCAAATATCCCAATTCCACCATTCCACCCATTATGTATATAAGCAACACATACAACTTAATATCAATTAGCATACATATATAACAATAATCACCATGTAACCTATAAGTTATTTTCACATTTGTGGGATTCATAGATCTCAATTCCACCATTTAACAAATGTGAAGTTTATAGACTTCAATCATCTTATTCCACCCCCACCTTTTGTTTGTATCATACAGATACAAGTTTACACCAAATCGCACAAGTAATACATATAATAACGACAAGTCTACATGTATAACATTTATGTGTATTTACTACCACCTATCATTACTAAGTGAGTGCAAAACACTTACATTTACCTAGAGACGATCCCACCTGGTATTCAAAGCTTGTTCCCTTAACACCTTCATTACCTAGACAAACCACTTGCATTTAGAAATCTTATGATCTCAATTCATTCACCAAATTGAGATTCAAGACGCACCCATGGTATAAAGATCAACACCTTAACTCAATTTGGTTAATTACAACCTTAACCAAACCTCCAACGTTCAATAACAACCTTTCAACCCATTTGACCCGTTAAGGTCTTATCCAAATTAACCAAAAACTCCAATTTCATAAAACACCAATTTCATTAGGGTTTCTTACTAAATTAGGTGTCTATTAACACCATAGGCACTTACCAACCCCTAATATATCATTTAAACATCCCCAATTAGAAAACCCCCAATTCTTCACCTCAAAGAACCCTAAGTTTGAAATCGTCAATTTATTGAGGTTTCTTATCAAATAATGTGTCCATTATCACCATAAACATTTACCAACACTCAATTTAACATTCTAACATCATTAAACACAAACCCCCAAAATCCCCTAAAAAACCCTAATTATTGAATTCATAAATTGGGTGTTTAGATGATATTAACTAGCTCCCATTACCTTTAATCAAACTAGATTATAACTTTATAAAGTTATTAACCATTTAGACCGCCCAATTCAACCCCTCCAAACGATTCCCCCAAAATCCACCAGGAACACAAAAAATGGTGGTTTAGAAGATGATAAAACTGTTTGCTTGATTATTAGAATGAGCTGAACACACCAAATCCTTAAGATTCTCACATGAAAACATCAAATTTTGAGTTCTTGGTCTTCTCCCCCTCTCCCCTTTGCAAAACACGACACAAACACACACAATGTATGTGTTTGCATAACACCCCCTCCCCCTTTCAATTCAGATTTGTAAAAGTTACACAACAGCCCCCTGCACTTCCGGTCTTGGCCCTTTCCACCAAAAGTCAAGAATTCATCATTTAAGGTTTAAACCCCCAATTTAGATTTTTGATCCAATTTCACCCTTACAATATTATTTAAGCATTAAATATTTTATTTTGAATTTTTGGTTCGTTACAGTTTTCTTATTTATATATATAAAAATATAATACTCATATAAATCATTCGTTGTGTATAGATAAAATATATACTTCGTCATATTAGATGTCAATGTCACATGATCCGTAACTAATGCCACTTATGAGAGATCAATAGCATGATATTATAGAAGAAAAGCCAGAAAATTAGTCATTTCTTGTTATTTCAAAGTTCAAAGTGTCCAAACAAAAAAAAAGTAATCAAATTTTTCCAAGCTTAAATATTTATTTTGTTGACTGCTAGCTTGTAAATTTTAAATATCAAAATTCAAACATATATTTAATAAACTAACATTTTTTTTTAATATTGGCCTACCTCTGCTTCTGTATCTCTCTCTTTACAGAGAGAGAGAGAGAGAATCATTGACCATACGAAATTATTGATTTTTATATAAAAAATAATGTACTAAAATTTTATAATAAATTAAAAATAAAATCAATGTTCAAATTACAAAATATTTAATTTTAGTTGTATTGGCTTAGTAATATTATTTTTGCGTATTTTACATAAAAAAGACATAATTAAGAAGTGGTTGTTAAAATATTGAAAAGCTATTATAGGACAATTAAAAATCATTGATCATCTGAGAGATGTAATTAATAACTTTATAAAAAGCCATTAAAAAAAAATAACTTTATAAAAAAAGTGTGTACACGTATGTATTCAATATATATATTTTATTTTAAAACAAAAAAGTAAGTACAAGAAAAATTCGCACTTTCATAAAGATTCAATCAATAATTTTTTAATGTACATTTTCACCAAAAATATATAAAAATATTATACGTGTCTATGCACGCATACACATAGTAAGTGTTGGCATGAATATCATAGGAAATCTTTAAATAAGAACCCACGTGTTTAAAGTCATAAAACATAAGAGGTTTAAAGCATTCACATCAGTTTCTTCATCTCTATCATCGTCTCTAAATTATAAAGGAAACATAAAAATCATGTAATTTTACGCTCACATCAGCTCCTCCACCCCCATCTCTATCCTCTATATTTTTAGAGAAAAACTATAACCACCCTTTATATTTAGAGCATTCTCAGCCGGTTCTTTATATTTCTTATCATTATCCTTATAATTACACTAAAAATTACTACATTTTTCTACATTTTTTCTCTCCTTATCATTATAATTACACTAAAAACCATTACCTGTATCCTTATATTTACAAAAAAAAATATATATTTTCTCTCTCTCCTCCACTCACAACCACTTTAAACCACTCCATAAAATATACAAAACTCATTCACACAATTATACCAAACCGGCTGTGAATGCTCTTAGGAGGTCATCATTCACCCCATCTCCATCCTCTATACATTATTTTATACCTTTTGTAAATGTGTGTGAGTGGAAGAAAAGAGAAAAAATAATAATAAATGAATAAAGAAGTATCATTTAATTAAAATAAGGGATATATATGAGGAGTCTGATGTGAAAGCTTTTTGAAAAGTGAGATATAAATTTAAGAAATAATAATTTCTAGTTAAATTGTAGGTATGAGGATGAGAGAGCTGATGTGAATGCTCTTAGAACATTCACGCCAACATCTCTATATTCATCCCTATCTCTATTATTTATTTATTTTTTATATTTTACACCTCCATCAGGATCTCTATCTTCATCTCCATCTTTAAATTTTATAGTTTAGTATATAGAGATTCTCTAAATATAAAGAATCATTTTAATCAAACTCTATATTTTTTGTAAGTGTTTAGGAAAGAGAAAAAATAATATAATAAGTGTTTGTGAGTGAGATAAAAATAGAGATAGAGAATGAGAAGTGAGAGGTTAAAACAAATTTAAAGATAAATTTAAAAAATGTGATATTTACTTAAATTATAGAGATAAAGATGAAAAAGCTGATTTAAATACTCATGTTTTTTCTTAATAAAATACTTATTCATATTGATATATTTTAATTTAAAATAAATGGGCTAAACTGTTTTTAATTAAATTAATATCATTACGTAAAAGGATTAACTATAGGCCCTAAAGGCTAAAGCCATTGACAAGTGTCGATTACTCTAGTTTTACATGTATATCAAATACAAGCCATTTTACACGATTTATTTTCCTTTATTTTAACTTTAAATACAAACAAAAGAAAACTACGTGTATCAGAAAAATGCTTGTATAAATAAATACAAATATCCTCGCCCATAAAACTTACGTACGTATATCTGTCACTTCCTCGTGGTTTTCTACGATTTAAAAAGATAGTTTTGTACGGGAGCTAACCTTATATGTGCGTGTGAATAAGTTTTTGGTCATGATTCCACACTTTCTTTTTATTATGTAATATTCATACCGTTGGTCATTTGGTGTAATGGTAGCCCTAAGACTTATCATAGTGGAGGTCTTGGGTTCGAATCTCGGCCACAGCAAAAAATGGGTCTGTGGTCAGGTCAGGGGGTTTACTCAGTTGGGGGTTCCTCCTGAGGTGGGCTGCCCTAGATGTCATAGGTGTTGCCACAGGAAAACTCAATTATCCTAAAACATCTATATCATAACATGTGTTTACGTAATAATCATTACTATATTTTTTTTTTACTATAAGTACTGTATTTATAACTTACATGTGTATGTATGTATACACATGGAGGGTTTCAATAAGAAACCACATGTTCTAAGAAGTTATTAAAAGTTTTGATCGTTGACAAATTCATGAAGTTTGTAGTTTCCATATCTTCACTGAAACTTTATAATTTTATGAATGTATAAAAAGTATACTTTGTAATTTTATCGACTTATACGATCTCATTCAAAATTTTATTTAGTTTTTTTTTTAAGTTCTTAAATGTATCCGTTTTTTTTATTTAATCAATATTATAGAGAGAGAACAATTTTTTATATTTAGAAAAAAATATCAAATAGTTAATACTAAATCTCTTAATAAACATGTGAATATTTACTCACCTGTGAAAGAAGGTCACATGAAACTTTATAGATGGATTAAAACGTATTTAAACATCTAAATACAATTTTGAAAAAAAAATATATGATAAATTCATATTTTTATTTGTGCATATCCACAATACATCTAAATGCATAAAAACAAATGTAAGAATATGTAATAAAGCCTTTCGCAAATTATTTGATAAAGACACGAGAATATGAAATTTAATTTTTGTTATTTACATTAATTTATATCAAATTAATTTATATCAAATTTCAGCCAACGCATAAAGGGGTTAACATCAAAGAGGTATTTTCCCGTTTTCTCCCGACAGTTTGTCCTTTTTTTTGAAAGGCGAATATTGAATGTGTGACGTCGCACCCCCGTCACATGGGAGAGACTCGTATAACTCCGGTCAATACGTTGTTTTAACCAAGCCTACTTGACGTCAGAGTTGGAGAGCTTTCAAGGAAAAACCCCACCCAATACGGCCCCTTCCGGGCTTGAGGGAGAGCCGAGGCTCCAACCCTGGATCGGCGTGGGTAAAACCTTGATGCATCAGCCTAAAAGGCCTCATTTGCGATGCCGCAGAAATTAATGGTGATGGTAGGGATTGAACCCGGGTCCCTTAGAATTTCAGACCTCACCTCAACCACTACACCACAACCTCTTTGGCCGACAATTGTCCTTTATGTTCATGCCTTATCAACCAGAAAGCAAAATTAAAAATTAAAAAACAGTAATATAATAAAAAAAATTAGTTTTAATAATACAAACTATAACTTATTGTCTGATAATAATCTAAATTAACAGTTTCCTGATAATAATCTCAACTTTCACTTTTGTACAATGACAGTTATAGTAGCATAATAATCATATATCTACACTTGATTATCACTCGATTTCGCTTGTACATTTCTCCATTTTATTTAAAATCGTTATTTTGAGCGGAAATAAGTGTAAATCGAGTGTAAATCTATGATGATTATACTACTGGTGGTTAATAAAAGTGAAAGTTATGATTATCAAACGCTAAACTATTAGTTTGGATTATTATTAGCAAGCCAATAAGTCAGGGTTTGGATTATTTAAAAAAAGATAAAAGAATAAATAATAAATGGGGTGAGTGAGGTTAAACGTGACACATAAGTACTGAATCCGCTGTTGGAACGGCCCACTGGAAAACCAAAACCATGGCCCCTGGTATTCCTCTCCAAATCAACTCTATCTTTCCGACCAAATCCAAATGACAACAATCTCTTTACCTTTTCTTTCCATCACCTTAATCTTCATCTTCAACTTCACTCTCTGCATCATAACCTTCAATTAACATACAATTAGCCATTTTTGTGACCTTTTGAAGATACCCATATCAGACTGTTTTTTTTAATCTGGCGGATTGGATTAGACACACAAGAGGTGGTGGTTTAAGTGCATGTTTATGAATAACTAACAAATGGGCATGGAGAAAATGTCAGGTAAGAAGAGGAGAATGAGACATAAGAAAATTACAGCGGTTCAAAAGCTTTATGATGCATGCAGAGATGTTTTTGCTAATTGTGGCCCGGGGGTTGTTCCTGCTGCTGAGGGAATTGAACGCCTAAAAGATATTTTAAGTAAGGTTTTATATTTTTTTTTACATTTCTTGATTCATAATATATTGAATTTGAATATGAATGACCAAAAAAGAAAAACATTTTGGTGTCTCTTTTCAATGAGTTTCTGCAGTTTGATGTTTCATAGTTGTAGATTGTTTGTTGACTTTTGAAATTAGTCAAATGGGTTAATTTTGAATTTTTTTATCTAATATTTTTTATTATTATTTTGATATGTTGATTTTGATTAAATGGTTATGAATCTTGGTTTATATTAATGTCCACATGCATCTTTGCAGTTTTTGCATCTGGATCTGTCTGGAGACTTTTGAAAGTTCATTTCTTGATTGATAACATATTTTATTTTGTTAAATTAAAGTTATTTGATCTGAATCTGAATGATGAAAACAAGTTTTGATCTTTGGGTGATTTGGGGGTTGGATTTACTTTTACTGTATTTTCCATGGGTTTGTTCAATTTGATGTCTTGTAGGTTGTTTGGTTGACTTTTGAAATTAGTCCAATTTTGACCTAGTGTGGGAATGGGTTAATTTTGAATTTGGAAATGGATAAAGAATTGATTATATGAACTGTTGGAAGTGGATTGCCATATAAAGTTTTAGAGAAGAAAATTGATAACATCTATGCTTGTATGGATTTAGAAAGCATTATGTTTGGAATTTAGAAAAATTAGAAGTTAATTCTAATTATGGAAAGGATTATGTGAAAATGATGAAACATATAGAACCTTTAATGCTTTGTTCAATCTGGTATCTTGCACGCACATTTCATATCTTGATTTAACAATCTGCTGCTTGTGATGGTATGCATTGAATTTTCTTGAAATTACTTAAAATCATTTAACCGAATAATCCATCTTTAACATCTATCAATCTGAATGGGTTCGTGTGTTACTTTTTTGCGTGTTACTTTTATGCGGTGAATTAAATTCTTGTTACGTACGCATCGGTGGTGAACCGCTTAAATCTTTGTCGTTTCCGTTTGCTTTAAATGTAAATGTAGTTGATAGACACTATTGTTCGCTATACAAAATGTTTTTTTCCTTTTCATAAATCTTGATTATGTAAGTTGTTTTAATAGACTTAGTATTTTAAGATTGACCATAAGTATTTACAAAATCACATGATTATATTTATGGCTTTTTAAACCGACTTCCATGTGTACTTCGAATGATTAAATCTCGTGTACAACAACAAATCAATGTGATTAAGAGGTTTAAGATCAATATGGTATTTATAACGTCGTGAAAACGTGTTCTTATTTGAATCAAAATATATCAAATATAATGCTTGAGAACAAACATCATGAGATGATAGGGTCAAAAAGGTCAAATGCATGATCATATTACTTTGTTCTCAGTGAAGAACTTAGCGGTTGGATCTGTTTATTTTTTATTTTTCTTTTTGCAGACGGAATGACCGAACTTGATGTTGGTGTACGGTCTAATATGCCCTATTTCAAGGTTCAAGAAACAGGGGAATTTCCTAAAATCACATACCTACACCTTTCCGAATGTGAAAAATTTTCGGTATGTTTTCCATTTGTCAATATTTATTATCTATTCTTTTACTTACATATTTTATTTTAGACTACTCAATTTAAGAAGTGATCAACAACTTAAACTAAAATCAGTAGTATAAGGGTGAACATGGAAATTATGATTCATCTTTTCAGATTGGAATATTTCTATTGCCGCCAGCGGGTGTCCTGCCCCTCCACAACCACCCTCAGATGACGGTTTTCAGTAAGCTTCTGTTTGGAACCATGCACATCAAAGCATATGATTGGGTGGATGATGTTGCTTCAAGCTCTGCTCCTAAAGCTGATTCATCAGAGAGTGAGTTCTTAACTCTTGAGACAATTTTTTTTCCATCGCCATATTATTGTGACAGATATAAATCATTTCATGGAAGAATATCACGATTATGAGTAGGAAAAACAGACAATAAAAATGGATAAGACATGTAAATTTTCACCAAACTGGCAATATTGTTGAAACTATCTTTTTACAAAACATTACAAGTGTGGAATTTGAACCGATAACATTTAAAGGAAGGATTCTTTACAGAACTATAAATATTGCGAGAACTCGTAGAACCTATCAAAATAATTCATTTGTTTGTGTATTGATCTTTGATTCTAAGATGACTATTAAAATACAACATTGTTATGCGAGTATATTTGAATTGATACGCGTAAATTTATGTGTATTCATATATTATAAACATCTATACAGGTGTAGGTTGACCATAATCTTTGATCTACACATGTGTACGAAACTTGTTAGGAGTTATAATTATCCACTTTAATTTAATTTTTAATAATAAATGAATTGTTTATACTGGTTCTCATGAGTGCTCGCCATATTTGTGGTTCTGTAAAGAACCCTCACCTAACATCTAATTTATCTTAAGCAATGTCTATATGGGGTAAAATGGTCTTATGTTTCATTCTTCTCTATAATGAAGACATATTGTGGGGGGGGTTTATGGTCTCATCACACGTGTCTAGGTTGACCAACTGGTCCACACGTGACCAAATAGGCAGGTTTTGGTCAAACGGGTCGGGTCGGTTTCACCTGAAACAAATTTTGTTCAACTTTCTATTCACTTCGGATTCATGACTTTAAACTCAAGAAACCGTGCCTTATCAGGTGAAGCGGGGCCCGTTAAGGTACGTTTGGCGAAACTCAAAGTCAACTCTGACTTCACCGCCCCATGCAACACTTCAATTCTTTACCCAACAGATGGTGGTAACATGCATTGCTTTACAGCAATAACATCATGTGCTGTTCTTGATGTTTTGGGCCCGCCATACTGCGACCCCGAAGGCAGGCACTGCCAATACTATCGTACTCATCCGTTCACTACATTTTCAGGTTTGTTGCCCATAACCTTCGCTAATTAATCAACTCCCACTTCTCTAATTCCATAACCATCAGTAAAAATAAAAACTTTTCAACTGTTTGACAGCTGAAAAGGTACAACAGTTGCCTGATGATGATGAGAAGATCAAAGACTATGCATGGCTTGAAGAGATAGATAAGCCCGCGGGCTTATCCGTGATCGGAGCAAGGTACAACGGGCCAAAAATCGTTGAAAAATGAGAAGTGATCAGGTGTTGAAAATGCCTGTACAAAACAGAAACTTTTGTCTGTTTTTTGTTTTACTTTTCTTTTAGGATTTGTTGGGTAAAGATGGTTTTGCTTTGCTTTGACTCTTCTTTGACAATCTTGTACATAATTTGAGCATAAGATATAAAAGGATACATCTTTTCTTGAGTTGGAACGACCAAATTAAAGTACAATGCAAGTTGCAGGAGGTACAAATTTGGTCGTTCTGTGTCGGGAAAAAGTGTTCATCATAATGGGGATATAAATAGACATCACCGTACTAATATTGAATTGTTTTTTAGACAAAACATGCTGGTTTTATAAATGGTTCTTTTAGTTCCGTACGTTAATGGTCTGGAGATATTTGCTAGATTTGGGTTGTTCCTACTTTTTAGGAGAGACCATTTGAAATGGATGTTTCGATCCATTAACTGATTTGCATATAAATTATTATTTTTTAAATATGAAATCTGGGAAATGTAGATGTAAAAGAAAAAAATTGTAGGGTATGTTGGAGAGGGTATAAGGGTCGAAAAAAATGTTGGACTAATCTTGTCATGGTTCAAAAGATGGAGGGGTGGTTTAGTTATTTGGATCGATAAAAAAACTGAGGGTGTGCTATTATTGAAGTTGCACGTTCATGAAAAGATCAAACGATTAAGCTATTGAAGATGAATGAATTCTCGAGGATGTAATGACATTATAGAAGTTGATCTTCACATATTCTTGAAGAGAGGATGATGAAAGATGATCTTGGTTAACATTCATACACTATTTATATATTTGTGTTTATGTGGTATATCCCTTTTCCTCCTGTATCTTTAGATATTATACAAGTAACAATTATCAAAGAGGCTGGTACAAACATAAAAGACTATTCGTAACAACTACCATCAAAAAAATTCACTCGTTAATATAAAGGGTTTTTTCCTTAAGTTTCATTTTCAACCCTTATGCTATATATAATATACGTATTTAACCTATTTACTTTTCTACTAATTTGAATTTACTTTAATTACTTTCGTTCGTTAACTTAAAAAAAAAACTGAATTTACAACCGACCGAAAACTCTCTAGTCAGCCAACGACTTGAAAGGCCCTGCATTAGCTGGCGGCTTTAATGTTTGGACCTTTCAAGTCATTGGCCGACTAGAGAGTTGACAGTCAATGGGCCGGCTGTGATGAAGCCCGCATACCATTGGACAGTTGTATTGAAGCCTGAGATGACACGTGTTGAGATTTCACTAGTTGTTGTAAGGGTCCCACACATTTTTTCTCATTTTCTGCACTGGCTGAGGGCCAACCTTCTTAGCCGACGACACTTACTTGTCCATATCTGGATGGTTGATTTTGGGTAAGTTTATTGTGGGGAGGGCTTAGAGTCACTATCTATATTGATAAAAAGATAGTCAACATTTTTTACTTTGGTGATTTTCCAAAAAAAAAGAGATAAAAGAAGGACAAAAACAAATGGTTCATATGGATGTTGGCATCAATGGAGGTTGGCATCACTTCTGACTCGTTTTGGGGTTTTGTGTTTATGTTCGGCTCAGGATGTATTAGAATATGTTTTTTTGGCCTCGAGGGTACAATCTTGGGGTTTGCAGGACCACATTCTTCGGGGTTGTGGTATTGATGGTTTAGACTTTGATTATGGGTGTGCGATGGATAGCTTGCACATGTCCCTTCCCGATTTCGATCTTAGCGGTTTCTCTAATAAGGACACCGCCCCATAAAGCCCAATATGCTTTGGCGAGTGCCCTATTTAGTAGAATCGTCCAGACTTTAAGTTTGATTTTTCCTCTCGCCAAAAAGCGGTGTTTGAATGTCTCCGGGCTTCTCGGGCTCAGCATTTCCTTATAGTCACCCCATTGAAGGACTGGGCCAACATATGTCGGCTGTGGAGTATCGAGCTACCCTTAAGTACCGACTAATGATCCCTCTGTTTCCGACTGATGAGCCTTGCCCAGTTTGCCGCAAGGTTTGTTTGGATTCTTTTGGCGAGCATGCGGTCCATTGCAAGGAGTTAACTGGGTTTAAATACATGCATGGTTTGGTTAGGGATGTTCTATGTGATGTTCTTAAGCGGGCATGACTTTCTGCTAAAAAGAAGGCCACCGTGAACTTCCTGACAGATCCGCTAGAAGGGAGGTCTACGCTACGGCCATCTGATATTCTTGTATTTGGGTGGGCAGCGGGGAAACTGTGTGGACTTTACAGGAGTGTCCCCTCTTGTGAGGCTCAGGGACAATGGGTTTGTTATGAGCTTAATGTTTTCTTTTTCATTCTATGTGCAACTTTGACTACCAATCAAAACTAATGCATTAGATTTTTACACATCCAAAACATGTCATTTTTTATTATTGAAAATCTAGGATCTAATAAGGAACCCGAAGAAAGCACAGACAAAAGTTCAAGTCAATTCTAAAACAAATATAATTGAAGAAATATTAGTTGGAACAAATCTATCATATTGGTGACAGTGGGAATTTAAAGACATAATTATGTAAAAGAAAACCTCATGTGTTATGAAATTAGAAACCGAAGTGTGTGAAAGAGGCAAGGCCGGTCCCGATAATCTCAAAATGTTTTGGGTCCGGGACATGTAAAAAAAATACGGTCGTATAATATAAACTTAATAATCATATATAAAAAAACATAATACGGGTTTATATATATAGATTTTTTTTAAAACTGGGCTTATATATATAGATTTTTGTTTATTTCTTGGTTTTGTGTTCAGCTATATAAACAACTAGGTTAAAACCCATGTATTACATGAGTTGAATAAAAACAACTTGTTATAAACCAACAATTTTCATGAAAATTTGTATATTTGATGTTATTGGTGAAATAATTATTTAAAAAAAAAATGAAAGAAATGTTCAATTTATAAAAATATTTTATGAACAAACATATTTTTTAAATAAAAAACGTTTTATAAAAATAATTATAGAAATCATTATTATTTAATAGGAGAGAGAGAGACGTGAAACAAAAAAATTAAATAAAATTAAAAAAAATTGTATAATAGGAGAGAGATGTGAGAAAAAAATGTTTAGGGTGAATATGTGAGTGACAAGTGTCCCACTAAAACCTTTATTTATTATATAGTATAGATTTGGCTTATATATATATATATATATATATAGAGAGAGAGAGAGAGAGAGAGAGAGAGAGAGAGAGATTTTTTTTAAAAACACACACACACACATATATCTATACTACCTAATAAACAAATAAACTATTAGGACACTTGTCACATTTCTAGACCGTCTAATTCTCATTTTCCAGCTTTTCTCTCCTATTAATATTCAAATCCATTATTTTAGTCAACTAAATTAATTATTTGTTTTAAATTTTATCTATAGATTTTTAATTTAAAATTGTGTTTATCATCAATTAATTTGTTCAATCATGTTTTTACGAATTTACAAACCGAAAACAATTTTATAGTCAGGTAAGATCCAAATAAAAAAAAAAACTTTAATCGTATATTTACATATTCACATTGTTCCATTTTTGACAAGTTTGTTTAACAGATTACATTACATTTTATTAAACCCATGTAAGAGCATTCGTAGCCGGTTCCATATCCTTATAATTACACTAAAATCACTACCTTTTCTCTCCCTTTTTCAATTAAATAATACTTTTTATACCTTTATCATTACCTTTTCTCTCTCCTTCACTCACAACCACTTTAAAAAAATATTAAAAAATTTATACAGGTGAACAATTTTTTCACAAATATACAAAAAATTTATACATTTTCTCTCTACTCCACTCACAATCACTTCTTAAAATATACCAACCCACTCACATGCATATAACAAACCGGCTGTGAATGCTCTAATACACGGGTGTTTAAAGACATAAATTTTTTATTATTAAATATATAATTATTGTTAAATTTATTCAACTCGTGTAATACACGAGATTCTAACCTAGTGTATATGCATATATATGGTTAGGATATGGTAAAAAGAGTTTTAAAAACAAAAAGGGCAAGAAAGATTCTAGGCTTGACATGTGTCATTTTATTGTTTTTGAAGTGAGGACATATTGGTCATTATGTCAAATACGTAATGTCATCGTGTCTAATGTCAGGTCTGGTCATTTGTGTCTGATGTCAGGTCATTGTGTCAAGTATTTTTTCATCATTGTGTTATATGTGTTCATCTTTGTGTTTTACGTTTTATATAATTTCGTGTTATTTTTGTCAATGTTTTTTATGTATTATATATAACACAGTCATGAAAAATATTTGACACAATGACCTGACATTAGACACAATAACCTGACATTCGAAAAATATTTGACATTAGACACAATGATAAAAAATATTTGACACAATGACTTGACATTAGATACGATAATGAGCAATAATCACAATGAGCTGGAAAGCGTAATTTTTTTTTCGTTTTTGTACATAACGACACTATATTCGTTTTAAAGATAAAAAACGCTCGTTTTCATCATTGTGTTTTACGTTTTAGATAATTTCGTGTTATTTTTGTCATTGTTTTTTATGTATTATATATAACACAGTGATGTAAAATATTTGACACAATGACCTGACATTAGACACAATTACCTGAAATTAGAAAAATATTTGACATTAGACACAATGATGAAAAATATTTGACACAATGACTTAACATTAGACACAATGACGAGCAATAATCACAATAAGCTGGAAAACGTAATTTTTTTTTCTCGTTTTGTATATAACGACACTATACTCGTTTTAAAAATAAAAACGCTCGTTTTCATCATTGTGTTTTACGTTTGAGATAATTTCGTATTATTTTTGTCACTGTTTTTTATGTATTATATATAACACAGTGATGAAAAATATTTGATACAATGAACTGACATTAGAAAAAATTTGACATTAGACACAATGATGAAAAATATTTGTCACAATTACTTGACATTACACAATGAACTGACATTAGAAAAATATTTGACACAATGATCTGGCATTAGAAAAATATTTGACACATTGATGAAAAATATTTGATACAATGACTTGACATTAGACATAATGACATGACATTAGACACAATGACGGGCAATAATCTTAATGAGTTGGAAAACATAAATTTTTTTTCGTTTTTGTATATAACGACACTATACTCGTTTTAAAAATTAAAAAAACGCTTGTTTTTATGGTGTAATTTAAAAAAAAATAATGTCGTATGTAAAAGTTATGAATGTTTAAAAAATGGGAGGAAGTTGATAAAAAGTCAACAAAAGTGGTCATGACTAAAACACCCTTCCAAACAATTTTTTTTACTACAATTTAATCTCAACCATTAAATTCTTTTCGATTTGATCTAATTGTCCTAAATCATTCTCACCGTTTTTAGTTTAAAACCCATTTTTATTTGAACTTTTTCATATATATATATATATATATATATATATAATATAATATAAAAAAATTTAAAACTTCGGACCCTAGGGGAGACCGGGCCCGGAACCGTCGCCCTTCTCACCCTCCCTTGAAAGAGACATACATTGAGCTTACCACGACTCATGATTTGAATGAAGCTTAATGTAGATATTCTCGTCAAGATCGAGCCTAATAATTTTAAAATAACTAAATCACTCCAGGAAGTAAAAAATCAGAGACTTCAAATATCATCAATTTTTAATTTTATTTATTTTTTTAATATTTTGAGATATTTAACAAAACTGTGCCATTTACGATGTATAAGTCCATGTAACGTCTTTTGATTGAGTTATATTTTGGAGTAATTATTTAATGGTCAAGTGGTTATTTTTATAAAGTTAGTCAAATAAATATTAAAGTAACAAGTCAAAATGATCTTTTCGTGATTTTTATTATTTTCCTTTTCAACGATTTTCTGCACAGATCATTCTTTTTATACATAAAATAAGTGACCATCCATGCATGCATTTCCATAAATAAATGGTAATTTAGCCTTTTAATATGATTTTGTGGTGCCCTTTTCAAATCTACAATTGCCATTAATCCATTCCTCAAACTTTTCAACACCACCCATTCATTCATAATGAAAAAAACCCTTATTTATTCTACAAAACCCACCATTTCCAAAACAAAAACCTTCATCAAATCAAATCAGCATGATCAACAAACCCGTCTCGCTCTTCGTCTTCTTCACCACATTCCTTTGCATCACCATAGCAGTACCTACAAAGGGTTGATGGTCAGGTGGTTGGACCATCAATGTGGCCAATGAGATCAACAGCCTAGACAAAGTTTAGATTCACTGTAAGTCGAAGGACGATGATATCGGCATGAAAGAAATAGGGTTTCATCAATCTGTTGAATGGAAATTTTGTGAGAATATTATTGCTCCAGGTACTATCTTCTTCTGCCATGTTTATAAGGGTAATCAAGAACAAGTTTTTGATGTTTTCAACCATACAATCAAACCGCTTTGTCGCGAGCAGGACCGAAGTAAAGATTATTAGAGATGAAGTTGGTTGATTCAGGCTGATGGGATTTATTTCATAGATAGAATAGAAGAAGAGATGGCGGGGAGAAGAATATTAAGATGCATGACTGGAAGACTATTGGGAGGGTCATCTAGAAGAGGTTAGGGTATGTATATAAAATGCATACCCTAAAGTTTGCTTCAATTTTAGTTTGTTTATGTATTAGATATAAATTCATCAATTATATTATTACAAAAATAATTTTGTTTTATAATTAACAAGTCTATTAGGATGTCCAAAGTATGTTAACACCCATTTGACGGGTATTGGGTCAGGTATGAGACACAATTTTATAACCGGATATGAGACTGGGATTATCAATACCCGATCCATTGCCATCCCTGGTATAGCATAGTGTCAGATCTAGGTTTTCTTTGTTAGTGGTGTTGGCAGTAATATCTGAACTGTGTGGGTTGGATCAAGTCTGCAAGTTGGTGGATAGTATTGGGACTAACGGTGACAAGAGAGTCTAAGTTAGTTTCCCAGTACATATGCTATTAGGATGCCTTGTTTAGCAAGTAGGTTATACATTATAAATACTGAGTCATGGTTAACCATCATGTAATTTACTTTTTTGAGAGAGATTTTCTGATTTATAAAACATGTGAGAGTTATTCACCAAATCAAAGTGTTCTTGTTTATTGTTTTCTGGATTTGAAGTGGGGTGAAAAATGGACGGATCAAAACATGTAAAAAAATACATTAAACCGTAACAAAAAAAGGAAGAACCGAACATCATGAAACAGTCTATAGAAATTCATTCGTAATACTTGCAAGTGAATGTTTTTCTACCATACAAACCACAAAAGCATTTAATAATCACTGTCTACTCAATAATGAACTTAGAATTGATTTGCTAAAAAACAACGAACACTCAAATTTTATATTTGAGCAATATTATTGTTACAAACGATTGATTTTATGGAATTACTAGTCAACCTGGTTGAAACGTCTGTTATAACCGGTTAAACTATTTCTGAGCCCAACCCCGATACGGTTTAAAAACCGCTTTTTAAAATGTTGGATATTAGCCATATTTTCATTTACAAAACGACGAACATAGAGACAAAACAAAGAAAGAGCCACCAGCTTACATATGACGCGTTGTTGAAACTTCCTCCTTTTCCTTCTGTGATCGAGAGTTGAATTTTGGGGGCGACTCACGGAGGGCACGGCTTCCTCGCCACCACCACCGACGGCTGATCGTCATCTTCCGATTCACTTCTCCGACACCTCAATCTCTTCTTTTTACATCTCCGAGCCAACAAGTAATCATCATCATCATTTTATCCATTTTAATTGTCATGTATGTAATCACGTTGATTAACAGAATCCTAGGGTTAAATAACACGTTTACATGTTCAATTGTTACTTTCCATACGTTTATTGTTCAAAAATCTGTTGATGTGTTATGCAGTTTATAGATCTAGGGTTTTAATACAGGTAGTTTGATCGTTGCACTTGATTTTGTTATTTTTTAGTTTCAAACGATTAAAGTTCATTGTGGATGAGGTGGTTATTCGGCTAGTAGAATTCCTAACTGAATTGGTGTTATTGTTTGTTGAATTGGGGTAACAGTTGACCAAGATGTCAACGCCTTCAAGGAAGAGATTGATGAGGGATTTTAAGAGGTTGCAGCAAGATCCCCCTGCTGGGATCAGTGGTGCCCCATATGATAACAATATAATGCTATGGAATGCAGTAATATTTGGGTATGTGAAAGTGTTCATCACTGTTTGTTGATAATACTTTAGTAGATAAAGATGAATATTTACTGATCAGTATATTTCAATTGCAGGCCAGATGATACTCCTTGGGATGGAGGTGAGTGAGATGCTCTGCATGTTTTAGTGTGCGCGTGCGCGTGTATGTGTGATGAGAAAAGAAGTCCCACTCTTGGTTGTATAAATACTTATATGCATGTCGAAATTTCTATATTTGTTATGAAAAAGAACAGAAAGAGAGGATTAGAGCTAGGTAACAGAGTATGAAGGGAGAAAAGAAGTGAATGCGTGTTTCTTTTTTATCTTCTTTTAAATATTAGCGACCTTACGACTATCCTTTCATCAAGCATTCAACATGTAGGCTTCAAGTAAAAAAAAGTTTCATGATTTGGTAGTTTACTGTTAGTATTCTTCTTTTTTGAAGTTAGGGAGTTCTCCATATACTAACTGGTTAATCTTGAATATGCATATGTCCTGAATGTGATCCTTGGTTTTAAAAAGCGTGAGGCTCTCCAAAGCGCTAAGGTCTCAAAAGGCGAGGCGAGAGCTTCACCTAAGCGAGGCGCCCAAAATTAAAAAAATATAAAAACGTTTTCTGCTTGTTAATCATTAAACACAAAAAACATACTCATAACATACTTAAAACATAAGAACATACTTAGAACACACTTAAACATTCTTAAAAGAACATAAATGGTAGTCTCTTATCAATAATCACATTGTGATTGACATACTCTTAGTCTGAACAATGTTTTTTGATTACTTGTGAGATGTTTGCTGGAGTCTTGTAGGCATTCTTCTGTTATTTAGTTGACAATTTAGCTTTTAAAAATTTTTAGTATATTTTTATCGTGTCGATATGTTGCATTATTCTATTTCTTGACAACAAATACCTGTCAATCTCAGGTACGTTCAAGCTGACCCTTCAGTTTTCAGAAGATTATCCAAATAAACCACCAACAGTGCGTTTCATTTCTCGAATGTTTCATCCAAACAGTAAGTGGTCATCATCAACTTAATTGAATTCTTCTCTTTACTGAGCGTGTCTTTGAGATTTATGATATATCATGAATAACATTGTATGTTAAGACTTAAGGTTATAATTCAGCAACTTCCATGAACCTTGTAGGGTGGGTTTTATATGCATTTTGATTCATGAATCATGATGCCTTGTTTTCATGCCAATTTTGCTGTGTACCAGTTTATGCAGATGGAAGCATATGCTTGGACATCCTTCAAAATCAATGGAGCCCAATTTATGATGTTGCTGCTATTCTGACCTCGATTCAGGTTCTTGCATGTTTACGTTTTCTTGCAATAATTGAAGGGAAAACTTCGTAGAAAAATAACCAACTTTCCAAACTGTTCCAATTAAGTCACTCAAACCTTTTTTGTCCCAATTTAGTCACTCAACTTTCAGGTAATGTGCTGTTCATATACTTTTTACCTGTTTAACAGGTTTCCATGCCTATGTGGCTTTTAACATACTGACGTGGCATTTTGTTTTTGTTTTTTTTTAATATGCTGACATGGAAACATGTTAAACAGGTAAAAAGTATATGATTAACACATTACCTGAAAGTTGAGTGACAAAATTGGGACAAAAGAAGTTGACTTAATTGTAACAGTTTGGAAAGTTGGTTACATTTCTATGAAGTTTTCCCATAATTAAATCTTGGTCAACCTTCTTTCTTGCAATGATTTTAACCCTTTGCTTTGAAATGCAATGATGTCAGCCAATTTGTATTGTAGGTTATTTATACACAAGTAATATTATGTTTGTTTATCTTTTGTTCTAAGAATGTATAGTAATGATTTGGTTTCAGTCATTGCTCTGTGATCCAAATCCAAACTCACCCGCGAACTCAGAAGCAGCTCGGTTATTTAGTGAGAATAAGCGCGATTATAACAGAAAAGTGAGAGAAGTTGTGGAGCAGAGCTGGACTGCTGACTAGACATGATGTCCGGTTCATGTCTCTTTACTTATGGTCTGTATCTCTGTATTATTCATGATCTGATAACCGCCTATAACAGTAATAACGAGTGTTGTGGAAACTATGTATGTTTGAAAGTCCTAAGCTTCTATTACCTTTTATCTGCCTTTTGCTGCTGCTTGTATTAGACTCTTGTATAAATTGTTGTATCGTTTTCGCCTCGAGAAAATCTTTAGTAGCACCATGAAGTATTATGTTATTTATAAATGTGATGGCTTATGAAATGCTTTAAAGGTTATGTATGTGGTATGCACATATTGATTTGGATTATGTTTTAGTTTAAGTATTTGTTAGATATTTAAATAATTAGAGAAATGACTTATATAAATGGTATGATATATTCACTTAATTATTATTTACTTGTCATATTAAAAAAAATTGCATGAAAAATATTGTTTATGGGTATAATGATCTCATATACATTAGTTACTAGCTTAGACCCCGTGTAATACACACGGGGTGAAAAATATCAATACATAAATTTCTAAAATTTTATTTATATATTTTACAGGTGTAAAAATGTATTACTATACATGTACCATGGATAGAAAACAAAATTGAAAATATGTAAAAAACAATATATAATTGGGTTTCGAAAATACGTCAATTACTATTTAATGTAATTTGACTTTTATTTACTATTTGATTGAAAATAAAAGTTACATAATTAGATTTCAAAGTTTTTATAACAAAGGATAATTTAAAATAAATATTTTTTATTAGTAAGATTAGTAATTTATTAAAAGATATTGGTGCATTTAATAAGAGAGAGAAGCGGGAAAAGAATGGTGAGATTAAATATGGTGGCGACACGTGGCATACAAAAACCTTTATTTATTATATAGTATAGATTCCTACATTGTTTATTTTATCATTATTTTATATTTTGTATATTATATAGTTATATTTTCTACGTAAAAATATGGATGTGCTTATTTTATCTGTTAGGGAAAAGGTATATAACGTCTTATTAAGAAGAATCAATTGGCAATGATAGTGACCCACTAACCTACCTCTCAATGCTTTTAGCTGTCTTTGTTTCATTCTTTAAATAATCATGTACCCACCACTCAAATTATATCTTTTAAAGTAATAAATATTATACAATCTTTTAGGAAAATACATATCATTTTATTAAATCCTTTTAATACATCATGATAATTATACGAATACAGTTAGCATTTTTTTTTTCTTTCTTTTCACATTTATTCTTGATTTTGTTACATGAATACTTATATTGATATTTTTAAGATAATATAATATTTTCGTCTTTCTAAAGACATTTTTTGAAAATATAAGTTCATATTTATAAATAATATACGATTTTATCAAATATTTCTACCAAAATTTGAGGAAGAAATACGAGACTCTACATATATTGTTCCATTTTAGTACAAAATACAATATTTAATTTATCGTACTACTTTGTCGTCGTATTTAATTATGTTTCAAATATTAAAATATTGATTATCAAAGATAAGTGAAGAAAAAGCTAAGGATCAAAACAAAGTTATAAATATATGTTTAATAATAAGAATTTTTAATACATAGGCGAATAACATTTAGATTATATTTACCAAGAAAAAAAAAAGCTTTTTTCTTATATATGTTAAATGCTTTCCAAACAAAATCATGCAAATTTTATAGCATTATAAATGCATAAGTAATAATGTAATATCATCCTTTTCGTGTTTAAATAGAAAAAGAGGCGAGAAAATAAGGTTGAGAAGACATCAAAGAGTGACACGTGTCATCATAATTAGTTATTTATTATAATAAGGATACGGTAACTAAAAATATTTTATACATTAAAATATATAGTGTTTTAATCTACCCCTTAATACACGAGTCAGTCAATAAACTAGTATACATACACACGTAGCGGTTGTTTTTTTAAATAATGTATATATAAAAACATAAATTGTTAAATCTAGCATCAAATCAAATTTCGCAACACTTACATTAGGGGACTGGGAGTGGTAGCGGGTAACCTTGCGGGTACCCAGCGGCTTGGCGGGTACACCGCCGCACCCAAAGCGGGTTTAGCGGGTAAGCTTCAGCGGGTATTGGAACCCGTCAAAATGTTGGATGTTGCCGTTGGAAGAGACCATTGAACGGCTATATAGCGGGAGATGTTTCCTCCACCGCCCCTCTTTCCTCTTGCCACCAAGCTCCACCTTCATCACCCAATCGGATCCGGTCCCTTTTCCCGGACGTTTCTGCCACACTCCAAAGCGAAGGTGAAGGATCTTTGGCGGCGAGTGCGGCGGCTGGAATCTCCGTCTGTGACGACGGAGAGTGGTGGTTGTTGGAAAAGTTTGTTTTTGCGCTTTTGTCGTTCATCAAGATGGCTGCTTGGTCATATGCTCTTGCTGCTGCTTTAGCCGTCTCAAATGTTCCAAGCCAAATCCTTCTCTTTTTGTTGTAAGACATGCATTAAAAGTTGTACATTAGAAAAAAAATAAGAGGGTTGGAGGTACTTGGAGGGTATCACTCCCACCATAAAGGGTACTTTGACAAATTAATGTGACATATTTTAATTAGTGTAATTTAGGAAGGTAGTTTGGTTAGGAGGGTATCACTCCCACCTCCCTTACGTAGCACATAAATAGGGGAGAACGGTCATACTTTGCTATCCTCCCAATCTATAATCATTGCTTAAAACGAATCGAGTACACTTTAGAGAAATATCACGACTTATATAAAACATAATTTAAATTAATTAGTTTGTAATCATCATGCTTGTTGAAAATAAATATAGTATATTTGCTTAAATATAAATCATCATTTTGCGTGCTATAGGTGGCAATTGTAGCAACTTTACTTATTACAACCGGTCATAAGTCATTATTGATCAATAATTTGGATTAACGTCTTATAAAAATTAAAAATATAGACTTCTTAATTAGAGATTGGCAAATGTATTTAAATATATTAAATAGGAATACCAACATAATAAACAAAATTTATTAGTTTAGTGGTGTAATATGTTTCTTAAGAGGGATAAACATATAAAAAAATTAAGTTAGTTAGTATATAACTTTTATAGCATGTATGAATCATGTTTATTAATACGTATTGTAACATTACAAACTTTAAAAATAATATTATAGTAAAGTTTAATTAATATTTATTGAATGCGAGAAATTATGTTAGAGATTAAATTTATTATCGTGAACCACCGGAAGAAAATTTATATGAAAGAATAGTAAAAAACATTAAGGTTTGTTTTTGATGGTGAAGTGTAGTGGTAAATGTCTCGAGTGTCTTTTGTTTGAAAAAAATGTTATTGTGATAACAATAGGAATTTGTTACTAAAATCGCAGAACTCCACCATTATCCAATATGATGTTACATATATGTAACTTCATTACATATGTGTAAATAGGGGTGTTCATCGAGTCGAATAAGTCGAATTTCAAGTTATTCGAATCGGGTTATTCGAATTTGAAGTTTTGAAAACTGTATTCGAATTTGATTCGAATTCGCCTAATATTCGACTAAGCTTATTCGAATTCGAGTTGAATTCGGGTTTATTCGACTTATTCGAATAAGGAAAAAAATAAATATTACAAAAAAAACTAAATCAGCATTTAACTAAACTTTTAACAATCTAACACATACATAATTGCAAAATCAACATAAAAGAGTCGTACAACTGTTGAGTTCTAGGTTAAAACGTATGAATGTCGGATTTTGAATGAGTTGAATACTTGAATCGAACGATGAATGATGAGTGATAGGGAATTAGGGATTATATTTTTCTTTTTTTGATTAGGCCCTAATAAGACAAGCCAAAAACAATTAAACAAGTTACAAGCCAAATAAATATATAAATAAAAATATGAATATATATATATATATATATGTTATTCGGGTTATTCGAATAACAGATATTCAAATTCGAATTCGATTCGAATAACCCGAAATTTTATTCGAATTTGAATCGAATCAAATTTCGGGTTATTCGAGTGCGATTCGAATAATGAACACCCCTATCTGTAAATTGAGATTTCGATATTCTACTTATGATAGGAGATAGAGGGTTTATAGTTTTGAAAACCCAAAAAATCTGTTTTTACCTATATTACCCTTACTGTAAAAAAAAAACCTAGTCACCTTTTTTCTACTTAATTACAATATTGCTATTAATTGATTATAGTCATTAATAAATCATATGATTAATGGTCATTATGAGTTCTTAAGGTTCTTAAGAAACGTAGTTCTCGTAAGATCCCCCCACCCAACCAAACACACATATATATAACACACCAACACGAAGTTCATCCTTTTATCTTTATGTCATACAAATTGTTTCATAAAATTTTCGTAATCTATTTCTTCTTAATCCTTTTCAACTGACAAAGTAGCTAATCAACTTAATTTGCTTGTGTTATCGTGGATCCTACATAATTTTTGTTAAAGTATTCTTGTTTCTTAAAACATCTCCACTAGGAAAGTAGGTGGGCATCCGTAAACATCTCCATGGATTGCCGGTAGGGGGCGATTTTCGTGCTGAGTAACGCGAACGTGTGGGGTGGGTGGGGCGAGGTTAGGTATTTTGTTTTTTCTTAAAATTTCAAACTTCCATAAATTTTTAGAAAGTTGTAGAAATATAAAAACTATTTTTTTAAAATAATTTATCTTTATTCAAACATAATTTACTAAATTAAATAATACGGAATTAAAAAAAAAATAAATAGTTTATTACAATAAAGAATCTAGTTATGAAAAATAAATGTAAAAGGTGGTAATGTATTGAAATGTAAGGATGCTTATGAAAGATGGTAGATTACTAGATTGGAGGAAAAAATGTTTGTTTTTTAAGGATGAATGCATTGCTTTTACTCAAAAAATGTGTTTTATAAGGATGCTTCTATAATTTTTTGAACTTACTGGTCATGTCTCTAACAGATTCGTCGATCGACATCCTTCACGAAATACTTTAATCTTGGTAGGTTTTGAATTTGTGATAACTTGGATTTTCTCTAAATCATGTTGGACGCTATCATATTGAAATATTTCGTTGTTACTCACGAAATGATCAATCGGATAAAACAAAGAAATTATTCAAGAACGAGTATGAACTTATATTGTGAGTCGTCACGAATTCGATGTTCAAAATAGACCAATTGACTATCTTTATATAGCGGACGAAATCAAAATCATTTTTGCTTTTAAAAGATGGTAATAAAAAGATTCTACTTAAATTTCATAGTTTTTTTTTAGTTTTATTAGTGATTTCTTAATGAATCAAGTTATTAATGATTAATTTCTATGTGTTAACTAATTTAAATCAAACAAATATTAACAATCATTCATATAAAAGAATGATATTAGAAGGAATTTGAAAAAGAAACGGTTGAGACTGAGAGTGAAGCTGAATACAGATACATATTATATAGTGAGAGAAAGTAGAAAGCAGAGGGGTCCATGTTCCTCAACCGCATGACATCCGATTCAAGGTACCATCTCTATCCTCATCATCGTCATCTCCTTCAATGTTATTCAATTTCGATTATTATGTGATCTCTCTCACCCTCTCCTTCACTTTCAGTGCGTCTGCAGCACTCGCAGCTTAGGGTTCCGACAGCCTTTTTGTTTTCAGGTACATTTCCAGATCTGAAGCACCTTCCTCTCAAAACCTAGCTCAAACCGTAATTTTTCAAAAATTATGTTCCAATTTTATACAGATCTCGGCTTTGTTTCGAGACATTTCTTCAATTTCTCGTTAATTGATAACTACGTTGTGTATGGTCTTTACAATTGTGTTTTGGCTATTACTCGTGGAGTTAGTTAAGTTATTTGCTGCATTTTACCTAATACTGAATGAAAATTGATTATACTAGGCCTGTTTTCTTTTTCACTGCTCAGACTTGTTAAATCTGCTTTTAGCAGATCCAGTTGTAGCTGGAAATGTGTAGATTCCTCTTTACAGTTAAATTCTATCTATTTCAGTTGCAGTGAACTTGATTTGAATATGCCGTGTTGATTTAGCATTGCGCATATTTCATTTGAAATTTTAATAGAAATGGTTTTGGATTTGAAACAGAAATGGAACTTAGCATCACTGAATACTGATTGATCTTGTCAATCATAAATAGTGATGCAAGATGAAATTGAATTCAAACAATGACCCTTCGTGTTGATTTAAGTTAAATTTTAAGTCGGTGTACATGAATGATGTTATTTTCATTTATTCTTGCATTCGGTTTCATTCCCTGTAGCTTCGTTGAAAGCTCAATTTTGGGATCATGCATAGAATTTAAACGTGCACCATTTCCAGCAGCGGCTAACTGTTGACAATGGGGAAGTCTCCTGGAAAGTGGATTAAGACTGTGCTTTTTGGGAAGAAGTCATCAAAATCTAATCTCTCAAAAGTAAGAAAAAACTATTTATGCACGTCAATTGTTTCAACATAGATGATATCTGTACATCAAACACTTTGAACTGGAGCAGGGTGGGGAGCCTTGTGCATCAAGTGTTTCTCTTTTGAATTTTAGTATATATTGTGATTGACAAAGTAAGCAATGATTTCATACTGATGTCATGTTATTTCTTGAAGAATGTTACCTCAGAAATTAAGACATCAATCACTGGTAAGGCAACCTCAAAGGATTATGATGCTGATTCTATGGTTATCTCTAGCCCAGTCCGTCCTGTCATTATTTCAAGTGGAGAGCGTACAGAATTGGAAAAGAGCTCCAGTGCCAGCTTAATGCCTGATACAACTGAAGATCTGAGAAATCCCAATGAGTTTAATGCTGTTAATGGTGAGGAGTTAGTCAGGCTTGAGCAGGCTGCCAGAAAGGTGCAGGCTTCTTTCAGGGGATACTTGGTAATATTATTGAGCTTGATTAATTTTGTTTTGTCAACATAATATGATGAATGTTTAGGGTTTAAATTGTTAACTTTATGTTATTTTCTTAGAACGCCATTTGATTGGAAAATGGCAATTCATAATACTCTGAGTGATGATATAACGTAGCAGGTACCTTTTAGAACTCATGGGAGCACTTAAGCTGCATTGTAGGGGATATCATTCTCTCTAACATCATTATTGTATCTTATGAATTCCATGTATTTTCTAGTTCTTCAATTTGTAGTTTTGGCGTCTAGTTAGTAGTGGGTGCCAGTGTCAACACAGTTTTCACATGGCGTGAGGCAGCTACTTAATGGTGCATTTACATAAAAAAGGATCTACAATTTCAGATGACTGAAAAATTTTCTTCTCTTGAAGTTCTTATCGACTAAATATGAAGTTCTATATTTTCACAATGAAGTTTACTTTCTTTTACTTTGTCCCTGAACTTCTGACACACTATAAAAAGATATGTTTTCCACCTTATTTGTTTATTTACTTTCAAGAGTTATCTAAGGAAACATGATTGTAGATATTTTATGTGAATTTTAGCTGTAATGATCATTTTCAATTTTGTAACACAATAGCTATTAGGGTAGAATTGACATCACAATATCAGGCAAAACCTTATGCTGACAAGGGTACTATGGGAGGCTCGAAATCTTTTAAGAATTGGGCCAAGTTTAATTTACATTTATCTAGTTATTATTCTTATTAAAGATGTGGTTGGTGATCTCTCTTTAACCTACCATACTCATGTTGCCCGTTGTTAATTGTTATTCACTTATCTGTAGTGTGCTTCTTAGTGTTGATATGAACACTATTTCTTAATATCGAACATGAAGATCTATTTAGTTAGTGGAACCAAGTACATTTCCTAAATATGTCTGTAGTTTCGTAGTAGTTCCTGAGTGTTCATATGCATATTACCAACAAACAAGGTTCTATTTTTATGTTAGTTTTTTGTTTACTATTATTATTTTTTGTTTTCTTTGATAAAGATGAACATTTGAAACATCAGTGAGGTTCTGGTGAAATACCTTTGCATAATAAAGATTTCTATCGCGTGTTGCATGTTGAAATTGTCATCCACATGTGTCTCCTCTTTTATATCTTACATCTCCTAGTTTATTTCTTATAGTTATTCGATATCAACCCATGTCTTATGATTGTGTTTTGACATTACTTATGAAGGCCCGAAGAGCATTTTGGGCCCTCAAGGGTATCATAAGGCTTCAAGCCCTAGTTCGTGGCCACTTAGTTAGGAGACAGGCTATTGCTACCTTGAGCTGCATGCGTGCGATTATTGAGTTCCAGGCTTTGGCTCGTGGCAGAAGGGTCAGACTTTCTAATGGTCAAGTGCTTATAAAACACACTCCAACAGAATCTATGGTAATATCTTTTTCTTTATTATTTTCATTATACTCAACAACTTAGAGTTCTTCTCTGCCACATGTTTTTTTAATCTTAATCAGATGATGTTGACTTTTGCTTTCACTGACTTTGACTTTTTCTTATGCTTGTTTCGTTATGTTAAGAAACCAGCAGACTTGCTTGGAACATCCCTCCGAGTAGAGAAGCTATCAACAAATGTATTTGCCACTAAGGTATCTACAAATATTTATGTTGTATTAACACACACACACACATTCATACTTACATATTACTATTTACTATCATTAATCAAATGCTTAACATTTCTAGAAGTTGACTGATGATTTGTGTTTCTTAACTTTAGCTTGTTGCTTCTTCTCACACTACCATGCCGTTAACCATCCATTACGAACATATGGAACCAAACTCAGTGAGAAGCTGGCTCACGCGTTGGTCATCTTCATGCTTCTGGGAGCCACTTCCCCAACCAAAACAACCGCTTGATGCAAAACCTAAAAGAAAGCAGACTAAAGTACAAACTGAAGAAACTGAAACCGGAGTCGGGAGGCCTAAAAGAAGTGTTCGCAGAATTCCTGCCGCAAATAATGATAACAGCCTCTCGAATTCCACAGAAAATGAAAAATCCAGGCGCACGATGAGAAAAGTCAACCACCAACCAGACTATGGTCAAGGTCAAGATCAATCTCTTACTGAGCTTGAAAAAGTCAAACGCAATTTAAGAAAAATATCTGTATCCACCTCCAGACCTCCTGAGAAATCAGAATTAGACCCTGAAAAAAGTTCACCCGGTTTGGATAAGGTTTCAGTCTCCCCTACTCCAGACTTTTCAGAGAAAAACAACGGTTCAATGAATGGTTTACATGTTGAGAACGCTGAACAACCTGAGCCCAAGCCTGAGCCAGAAGAACCCCCAGTTCAAGTTCAAGTTCAACCACCAGATGATAAACCACTTGATCAACCTCCCATCGAGCCACCATCCTTAGAAACCAACGGGAAGCATGAAACCGAACCACCTGCAGATGTGGAGTTAAATGCGAAAGAAAATCAGAAAGCAAGGAGAAGAAAATCATTACCAGCAAAACAAGAATACCAGGAGAGTGTATCACAGAACACACCCACCTTGCCAAGCTACATGGCAGCCACTGAGTCGGCAAAGGCCAAACTTAGAGCACAAGCAGCGGCAAAGGCAGCAGAAGAAGGCGCTGAAGATGGTTTCACCAGGCGGCGATCTCTACCAACCTCCACTAATAAACCAATGTCGCATTCACCACGTGTTCAGAAGCCTTTACTTGCCAACGGTAAAGGAGGTACTAAACCTAACAAATCCCAGATATCACCTAGAGATGGTAAGCGGCTATCATTTTCTTTACTTAATATCTTTGTTGCGGTAATTAATTATTTTTTACGCGTTCTGTTTTAGAAAAAGTGATCCAGGCAGGATGGAGGAGGTGATTGCAGGGATCAGCAAATCCTTATCTGTTGCAGGCTGGGTATGGTTGTTATTTGTTGTGCTACATTGTTAGGCATTAAGAAATAACTGATGTTTGTTTGTTGTGATCATTTTCTTTTTGTTCAAGGAGGGTATTATAGCCAATGTCTTACATGTATAGTTATGGACCTAAACTTTGTTTGTTTTGATGCTGTTGATGTGTTTTTGTCATATTTTGTGATACATAACTTCCTTTTATATGTTAATCTATTTTGTGTGATTGAGATACATATCTTCCTTTATTTTACGTGTATCGCTGTGGACAAAGTTTGATTGACGATTGGTATCTTATAAAGTTTGACCAACCGTTAACGGTTCCAACCACAAAACTGAAACATCCAAATCTTATAAACATAACCAACCAATAAAAACTGCCATGGAAAAACCAAATCCGATAATGATCATTCATTTGTAACTTTAACTTCCTTACAAAAGTAGAGTAACAGAAAAGATAAAAGGAATAGATCACATACACAAAATGAAATAAGGTTCAGAGAAAGCTTAAAGGAAAGGAAACCGAACGCAGAACCTAATAAAGTTAGCAGCAACAGCAAAAGGATGACCAATCAGTGAGTGACATTATTATATAGCGGGTGTGGATGTTTTCTTGAAATCGATCTTGTCGACCTTTACTTCTCCATCAATGAGTTCATAAACATAGACAACAACCCGTAAGCCATCAATGTCCATCAGAACAAAACTAGGGTTCACATCATATGTGATGCTGCTGTATGCACCAGTGGCTGAACCTGGGTTTATGACCACACCAGCCTCGTGTTTGTAAGCCTTGAACTGATGTGTATGACCACTAACCAAGATGTCAACATCTAATTGTCTTTGAAGCATGGCTAAAGAATCCAAATCTCCCCATGGAACAACCTAAACAGAGTATAAACACATTAATTACCCTCTCTAAACGAAAATTTACATGTGTAAGCGTGCGTTGTTTAAATTTAAATTTATGCAAATACAAAAACTTGGAATAAAAAGAATGAGAGGTGCATATGTTAGTGGTCTAGCTAATCATGAAGAGTTAAACATGGATATTCATTTCTGGTATAGGTGGTGAAACAAGCAGGTTGGATTGGTCAAAATAGGTATTTTGGTACGGTTCGAATGGGACAGATCGGGCCAACCTTAACAACTTTTGTCCCATTCGGTATACATTGTTTTAAACGTGTGCATGTGTTAAACAAGGTTATACTTACGAAAACGTTGGACCCATTTGACCCATTTTCATTCCAATATTTTTTGTTTTTTACACATTTGAAGCGTTAGAAATCACACATAACCCAGAACAACCATACGGTGTGCAATTGCCACCTTTAATATCAGGTAGTAATGTAGCATGACAACTTATGATAATGAGAGTGTTCTTCCTCCTCAATCCTCATTTCCTTTACATAACTTCTATAAAAAGGGCATTAGCCCGTTATAGAGTGATTTAACTGTTCAAATCATCATATTTTAGGTTTCTATTACCAAAAACCTCTTATTTTAACCAACATTCAAGAAAACGCTACAGAAAAGTAAGAGATCATATACAAAATTGGCAAGTATGGTATTTCGACCATCCTTACATAGTGCCTTTCTTTTTTCTTTTAGCAACTTTCACAAAATGGAAAGTTGATTGAAGAGGAAGAGATCACATTCTTGTTGAACTCGTATGATCTCATCAGGTTACATAAATTTTCAAGGTATTAATTAAGGTCATAATATCAATAATTGATAATGGCCAAGTTCAAGGTGGCATGACTAACCTGATGACCATGACACAATCCAAGCTTAAATTGGCCAATAGTAATTGTTTTGGTCTCTGGGTAACGTGAATCTTCATCATATTCACCTCGAGTTATATGCAAACTTGGACACAGACTCTTCAGATAATCATGAACTTCCTGCTCATGGAGACGTATAAACCAGAGAAAATGTAAAGGGAAGCCAGACCAATATCCAAAACATATTAAGGTTTGGTACAAGCACACAACTGCTCACACACAGTTAACAAACGACTTCCTTTTGATGATCTTTCATAAGGCATGATAAGATATACAGAGAGAATGTGATAAGTTTGTAAATCTGACAATCGTATATTAACTTGCATTGTAAGCACAAGCTGATACTTGCAGCGTTAAGCAAATACTTCAGAAACATGCAGAATTATAAGTAGGTGATCAAGGAAAAAGATTATGATAAAATATGCAGAATTAAAAAGTAGGTGATCATAATAACTGAAGTGCCAAATTCAGAAACAAAAACACATAAGAAAATCACATTTACCAATGTATAAACTATAAGCACCAACTACTTCCGCTTTACGAGTTCAATAATCATTCGCAGAACAAGGAATATAAAAGAAAAGGGCACCCCACAATCAGATTCAACTTATTGTTCCAAAGAATGGTTAATATTTCAAATTATTGTACTTGGCATTTTGTTTATAAACAATAAACATACTTACAAATACAGCAAAGAAAAAGGTAAACTAACTCAATATACTCAAAGAACCAATCACATTGGGATGATTCCTTAACTAGGGTTTACAAACAAAGTTCCAAGCAAATGGTTTCAAAATACTAAAAATGCTAATCACAGCTGTCCAGAAATAAGAATCAAATTGAACATAGATGATCACAATATACTCAAACAACCTATCACATTTGGACGATCCGTTAATCGAAATCAAAGTACTGTAAGAGCAAGTCATTACTTACTTTGATACAAAGATTACCAGTGCAAATGATATGTTGGATCTTGCCAGGAACAAGCATAGATTTGAACTTGGCAGGTAGATCAGCTGCCCTATGCGGGATATGTAAATCCCCAATTGCCAATACCAATACCATCTTACACAGACCTCAAATTCTCGCAAGGATCCTATATTTTAGTAAACCCTAAACCACAAGAATTAGCCAATTAGCGAAGAAACTCAATTCAGTGACGATTAATTTACAGATGAAATCAGGGGATCACAGAATGATCCTAGGGGTTTAGTAAACCCCAATACATACACAAACTGTAATCAAGTAACTGAAAGTGACAAATCAAAACCAGAGATTAACAGAAGTGTATTCAATTACCTCAAGTATTCAATGGCTGAGTCAACTCGTCTGCAAATTTACAGTTTTTTGGTAATAATTTCGAAAATTAAGATCGATCGTCGATGAAGAGAGGCTTCGTAATTAACCAGAAATGATGCTTTCACATTTGAAAGAAAGTACAAAAACGGATTCTATTTTCTGGGTTTGACGTTTCACTCCCCTATAAAACAATTTATTTATGTGATTTATTCAAAATAATAGTTTAACAGGCCAAAGAGGTTGTGGTGTAGTGGTTGAGGTGATGCCTGAAGTCCCAACGGACCCAGGTTCAATCCCTGCCATCATCATTAATTTCTGCGGCATCACAAATGAGGTCTTTTAGGCTGATGCACTAGGGTTTTACCCACGCCGATCCAGGGTTCGAGCCTTGGCTTTCCCTCAAGCCCGGAAGGGGCCGTATTGGGTGGGTTTTTTCCTTGAAAGCTCTCCAACTCTGACGCCAAGTGGGCCAGGTTAAGACAACATATTGACCGGAGTTGGAGAAGGCTCTCCCATGTGACGGGGTGTGCGACATCACAACATTTAATGTTCGCCTTTCAAAAAAAAAAACTGGTTTAACAGAATTTCAAACCATTGAGGTACATTATAGATTGTCACAGCTGAGCCTAGTTAGGTTGTCTTCAAATGGGTTAAACACATAAAACTAGTGAAAGATGTCTTGGATCTGAGACCTCTGCTAGAGTGACTTAAGTGTCATTCTTGTCCTTAAACGTTAAGGTTGATTATAGACTTTATATTGGTATGGAAATGGCTACATGCATTTAGGCATAAATAAGCTCCTCTTCTATATATTTTATTAAGCAACTTAAAGAGACAAGTGAATATGTCCTAGAAACATTTCAATTTCTTAGCCAAATTGTGAGTATAATGCAAAAAGAAAAAAAGAAAATTGAATAAAATACTATGTCTTGATTTGCAATGACTCATGTTTTTGTACTATGTTCATTTCTTGAGTATCACCTCAATTTTGAATCAACAAATAATATATTCTATTTTATGATAGAGTATATACCATTTCAGCTGATATGTATAATCTCGAAGAAGAATTAATCTCATGAACAAGATATAGATACAATCTTCTAAAGCACAACATATGATAATGAATTGATTAATTTAAACTTGAAGATTAGAAATTGAAACTTATGAGCTTAATTGACAATTAGAATATTGTCAAATGACAATTGCTACAATATTGGTAGTTCAAAGTTGCTTTCAAGTTTCATACCGAAGGTTGTGTGTCACTTTAAAAAAAATGTGATAAAGAACATTTTAGTAGGGACACGGACCAACGATCTCATTGCCCATCTCTACTTCCGACCCATCCGTGTAGAGAAATAGGCTTACATCCCCGTCCCTAATGGGGATCCAAGGATCCTCAATAACGATTCATGGATTTTCTGGTCTTTCCAGGTTTTTAAAAGAGAGACATTGATCTTAAATCGTCAAGTATCTTCATTTAGAGGAATGTGATTTATAACAGTGTTAAGTTATTTTAATAATACACAAACCACTCGACTATTTTAATGTTGGTAGTTTGGTAAAAAAAATATAGAGAGGTTAAAATAAGCATGAGTATATGGATGGCAATGTTACAAGAAAGGTAGGTAAACTCATTCCCATCTAAAGAGTATGAGTCAACAGAAAAGTGACAAAAATAAGTTGGTGTCTCATCTCTTGAAAGGAGTTTGAGGACACTCGGTATATTTAATTTAGATTATAAAATAAAATTGCTCGGGTTTGGGATCTAAAAGGCTGCCTCATAATCGATTTCCTTAACGTCATGTAACACTGTAAGGGTAAAATTTTCAAGTTTCATGCAAACAAAAAAAACTAAAATTTAATATCAAATCATCTTCATGGCTTTTGGTGGGAATTAATGAATTATAGTAAACGAGTTTTTACCCCCGCGCTTTGCGGCGGGTTGGTTTGACTCGTTTGCGTGAATAAAACTTACAGCAAATCCCAGACTCGTTATAGCGTACGATACAAAAAAAACACTCGAATTTGAATTGAACTTAGTCTTCAATAAAACTTAAACCAGAACGTTGACAAAAAACTTTTAAGAAAACGGCGCATACCGTTATTTAAAAAAAACTTAACGAACGATAGTTATCATAGAAAATGGTGTCGGGGCCATCGTTAAAAAATTTTAAACGAAACGTATACGCAACAGTAAAAATAATGTTAATAGAAATGAAACATAAAACTAAATAATAAAAAGGGAAAAAAACGAATTAAAAAAAATACCGCTTCGGGTCATCGAAAACCATAAGGAGAATACCGATACGGATTCCGATAATACAAATAGCGACAATGATTTTGTTCGCCCATAATAGGTTCGGCTCGTAATGGTACCACAAATCTTTACATTTATATGAAACAAAAAGATTTTGAAACAAAAAAAAATTATATCGAAACGTTTAACGAACGAATACCTGCGCACTCCGTATTTTGACCAAAAAAAAAGCTACAAATACCTGCGCACTCCGTATTTTGGAAAAAGTTAACGAACGAAAGTTATTAAAGAAAAACGAAATTAATAGAAAATGAAACGGGCTAAAAACGTATATTATATATACTATAATAATTAAAATTGAAAATAAAACAAAAATTATTTTATTTGTCATTTGGCACTGGGAGTTACTATTCAGGGAAGTTGTACTTTAAATGAGTTTCTAATGTTCGAAGTTTAGGCATGCTCCAAGAGACCAATCATGGAAATTGAATTTATTCTTATGGGTGCTACTAATTCTTATGCATAAGATCATCTTGAACCCAAAAGGCCAAAACCTTACGAAAAAAAAAATTAAAAACATGTTCAGTTAGTTTTCATATAACATTTTTGCTCATATTTTAAAAAATACTCATTTTCTTTCTAACCTTATAAACATTTTTACAAATCTTTACATTTATACATCATCACCACTTTTTACATTAATTTTTCATAATCAAATTGTATTTTTTTTTATACTAAACTAGCTTTTAAGTTTTGTATTATTTAAAATAATAAAACTTATATCTTAAACTTAAAGATATATATTTTATAAATTAAAAATTACAAAAACTAAATATTAAAAAACATAATAAAACATGACACAAATTAAATTATTACAAACATAAATTAAATTACTCTTTAAAAGACCATATAGGTTCCACTAAATCGTTTCGAAGTACTTGACGAGGTTCACTATCACGTAAACTATTAAATCTTCCAAGTTGAAGTTGAAATGTTGTTGGGACTCCATGTTTGTAAGTTGGTGGTTCTTCCTTGTCATCATAATCCGACCAATAAGATATAACATGATTTTCATCATCTTCAATCATATTATGTAGTAAAATTCATGCATGCATTATATCGCTTATGACTGACAAGCACCAAGCTCTTGTTAGGCCTCGTATAATTCCCCATTGGACTTGGAGAACACTGAAAGCTCTCTTGACATCCTTTCTTGCAGAACAATGATGAACTTTAATTTCCACCTTCTTTGGATTTTGTGGATGTGTAAAACTTTTTACTAGTATAGCCTATTCAGGATATATTCCATCTGCAAATAATACCCTCTCGTGTATTGTGTCTCATTCACTGTAAAATTGCATTATGTCGCATTATCCTCTAAAACATGGTTAAATTGTGATTGAGCACATTCATGTTATTGTTAGAGTCTGTTACTCCAAAATATGCATGCCAAATCCAAAGGTCATGTAATGCAACTACCTCTAGCATAATTGTGGGATGTCCGTGGTCACCTCGTGTATATTAGCCTTTCTAACTTGGCAGTTTTTTCCAAGCCCAATGCATACAGTCAATGTTTCCTTGCATTCTGGGAAGCTCGTTCTTGGATAAATGTGCCTTTAGCAACTGTTGGATGTCACTATGGTTTGGCATTCTTATATATTCATTTGAAAAAACTTCAATAACGCATCTACAAGACTTTTGTAGACATTCGACAGAAGTTTCACCAATGCGTATGCATCCATCACACTGGCCAGCTGATGTGCCATTCTGACTGACGTGTAACACGTGCATTTTTGTATAAGGAAGAGACTCTTTCTACCCAATGCATCACGTTTTTGCGTAAAGTACTAAAATATGCATAATGGTTAGATTCACCTTCGAAAATTCGATTGAAAAGTTATGTGTTCATATGGAACCGTCGTCTAAAGTAACTCTCAGGGTACACCAAATCTAGAGCAAAGTAGTTGTTCCAAAAAAGGTTGTCTCCATCTTCACAACCCCTCTATATATTTGTGTGTTGCCTACTAGACGTGAAGAACTTGACTCCTCTTCGGTATGAAGATCCATCAATTACATTCCACACCATCAAACATCAGTTCTTCATATTTTATTTTGGCTAATTGGATAAATGACATATTTAAACATCAGTTCTTTATACTTTATTTTGGCTAATTGGATAAATGACATATTTAAGGGGTCAAAGAGGTAAAGTAGGTGAAATTTCATTATGAGTAGAGCTCATGTTTGTGTGAATGTTAAAAGAAACGGAGAAGAACTTAAAGATTAAAGGTTTGAAAAAAAAATGAAATAGGATAATTGTATCTATAAAATACATTTTTTTAAATATATTTGTTGAGAATATAACAGTTAAAAAGAGCAAATTTTGTTTTGCATCCCCGTGATTTGCCCTAAATTACTCTTTGAGTTCAATAGTTTTAATTTTACTTTTTGAGTCTTTATGGCCTGTCAATTGTCCCAATCAGCTACACGTCACTAACATCGTTTGATTTTTTTGTTAGTTTTTATGAAAAGACCAAAATACCCTTAATAAAAAATACAAAAAATTAAAAAGATATTTAAACATAATAAACCCTCATCTTTACCGACTCTCTTTCTCTAAATCACCCACTCCGATGAACACCCCACCAGACACACCACCAAGCACAACTCTTGTCACTCCATCTTAGTAATTTGGGGATGAAACCTGAAAGAAATTGACCTGCAAATCAACAAAACCCAATTTAATATCATCATAATTTTCTTATTAGGAGCAAGTGTAGATCAGGGAAGTTAGGGTCAAGATCAAGCAAAGAGGGAGGTGAAGTTGTGGAGAAGCTTGGCGGCGGCAGGGTGGTCTTGCTGAAGAAAGGGAGAAGGGGGAGGCGAAGTGGCGGTGTTGCTTGAAATGGTTGTTTTCAGTTTCAAAGAAATTGAACCCATCTGCATCACTTCATCACCATACGGTTCCACCGTCGCCTTCGCAAACCCTAATCGCACCCTCACGAACGCCCATCCAGGTCTCTCGCTAACCAAATCGGTGCAGTCCTAAACCCATCTACCACCGTGTTAATGATGGTTGCGATGCTTTACTGCCAGAGCTTTCAATTTTGCACGTTTGAGAGAGAGAGAGAAAGAGAGGGTGGGTGGTTGGAGAAGAAAGAGCTTTCAATTTTGCAGGTTTCTAAGTGGCCGGCGTATGGTGGTTGTACACAACGTTGCCGGCGTAAGGTAGCCAGCGTCGTTGCCGGCGTATAGTAGGCGGTGGTGGTATGGCATATCTGAGAAGAAAGAGATACGAGGATTAGGTTGTGATGTGTTTATGGTTGGAGTGGGGTATAATAAAGATTTATATATTTTTAAAGTTTTTTAATGTTAAGGGTATATTTGTCTTTTCACACTATGTCTAACGGAACTGATGGACGGCGTTAAAAGCGTCGTAGCTAATTGGGATAATTGACAGACCACGAGTACTCAAAAAGTGAAATTGAAACTGATAAGTCTCATCCGAGGGAGATCCAGTGCTATGATTATTCTAGTGATGATCTGATCAACAAATCAGCTATATATCAGTTGTTATTGATGAAATCAATAAAAATGCAAAAAGAAGAGTATAGAATATGAAAAAAACCCACTAAATCTGATCAGAATTCCATTATAATGAATACAATAAACTCCTGGAATGATTACAACGATCTACCACTGCCATCCACTACGGGTGAGCTCTCTCGTGGTGGTGGAACAAACACAAACAAAAAACGCTCTCTAGCTAGCTAAAGGAATGAAATAACAGAGAAAAATGGTGGAGAAGAAGGTCTGATTGCTATGAAAATGGTTAGGTATAAATAGGAAACCTGAGAGAGTCGACGTGCAGATTGCCGACTCTCGCTGAGAGTCGGTCATAACCGACCTAACGACTCTCTGAGAGTCGGCTGAAGCCAGCCAAGCGACTCTCAGAGAGTCGGCTGAAGATAACCTAGTGACTCTCAGAGAGTCGGCTGAAACCAGCCAAACGACTCTCAGACCCATTTTCATACGCGAACCTAAACTTCTCGAGATCGCATTAATTGATTAACATAATTCTCAAACTAGACCCAACAATCTCCCCCTTAGAATGACGTTATCAATTATATCCAAAGCTCGTCAAACGTCTTCTCAGTAGTTGATAATCCGTTGCCTCTTCTTTTCTCTCTCCTTTTACCTTCCCTCTCCCTCGAAAAAAAATTTGTGATTTCGAGGGGGTGTATATCTAACATTGTCTCGTATCTTCATGAGTCCACCGATAACTCAATGTAGGTTTTTATAGAACTAACGGGATTAATGTATATATACGTGTATATGTTGTAACATAAAGGACGGAATGTTACGGGATCATAACGAGACCTGACAGAGGTGTAGTATCGGGTTTCTTTTTATATAAATAAACCTAGAAGGGGTGGCCGGTAAATAACGAGACTTTAGAGGGGTTTTATTAAAAAGTTCGAGACGGGCCGAATGCGCGCAAGGGACGAAGCCCGGTCCGAGGGTGGAACACCCTTTAGGTTCACGGCGCAAAGGGGGAAGCCCCCATTTGCAAACCTACGGCTGCCGAGATCAAGGAGGAGGGAAAAAGAGTTCGTTCGACGTGTTCTTGCTTGGATCGAAGGTATAAACACAAACCCTAATCATTGTTAACGTGTTTTGAGTCCCGGATAATCCTAATAATCATCTATATGATTCTAGGGTTTCGTAGGGAACAAATGAAGGGAGGAAACGAGTTCTTGGTGATTCGATTCGCACGAGTCACTCAGATCGAAGGTATAATCTTTAATCTTGACTAGTTATTATCGTGGTTTCGTGTTAGAAGTGTTTTCGAGTTGGATGGGATCGGCCGAAACCGTATGGGTAACCGGTAGGCGTCGCGAGGACGGAAGGATGGCCGACTAAGGCTGGGGTGGTGAACCGTGAGGCGGAGGAGGACCGAACAAAGCCGACGGGGGCTGTGGTGGCTCGGTAGTGGCTGGGACGGCACGATGGCGGCGTAGGGAGGTCACGATAGTGGTGAGGGAGGCCGGGTGGTGGTCGTGCAAGGCTGGCCGAAGGCCATGTGTGGCCGTGGTTGGTGGTTAGCGACGGCAAATACCTCCGGGGAGCCGTGTGAATGCCGGGACTATCCGTTTTGCGTTTGGTAATGGGTTAAGTCTAGGTTCGAGTGCATGGGCATGCATGAGCACTCACGTGGTAACTAGGGTTATGCATGTGCATGTAATCATGCGTGACGTCGGGTTAGTCGAGAAGGAGGGGGTATGATGTCGGGTCGTGTATTGACTCGTATGTTATGTGTGCTTTAGGTGCGAGGTCGAAAGGCGAGCACAAGACGTTAGCGGGTTCTAAGGATCGAAGTGTGTCGAGCAAATGTGAGTTTCTATCGCTCACCTTTAACTGTTTTATTGTTTTGGGCATGATTACATGTGAAATGTGTTTTTAGTAAATTGCATGCATAGACGACGCTTTTGGTGACGAAATATATATTCTTTTAAATGATCGTTATGCTTGCATGTGTGTATGAGTTTTGTGTCACGTACTTAAACGTCGTGGCGGGAGATCAAGCATAAGCTTGATATTGTGTTGACGTTAGTCAACGGGATATTGAGTCTGGCATTAGTCAGGCGGGAGATCGAGCGTAAGCTTGATATTGTGTTGACGTTAGTCAACAGGTTATTGTGTCTGACGGTAGTCAGGCGGGAGATCGTGTTTGCTTGTGTCTTCGAACCCTACAACATGGTATACTTGTATGTCGATAAATATAACTATTTGAACTCTTGAGAAATTATTATGAGTAAACTTTTGAGATGAAAACCTTTTTCATAACGGTTTTGGGATTCTATATTCCTTAACGAACTACTATTCACTAAGCGTAGCTGACTTTTAAGCATGTATTTCAGGTAAAGATAATGTGTGAGCTGGCGGCTTCTGGATGACATTTGGTTACCGTGGACGTTTGTGATGACATTATTTATTAGTTGTTTCGTTGAGACATTTTGATATTAGTACTTCGTTTGAATTATGTCAGGGTCGGGTTGTTGACATTTGTTGACTATTTGATTTCCGCTGCAATGAATTGAGTTAAATTTGATGTCCATGATTACTTAGCTTGCGTTTGAGCCAACAAGTAGGGTTCTCGGGTTTGGGGCCTTACACTTAAAGTCTTTTATTGTCGACCTCCCTTGAAAATGTAGCTCCCCTATACATTTCAGTCAAAGTCCCGTATCTCTTCATTAGGATAATCTTGTAATAGGCTAGGATAAAGGTTTAATCTTCCAATAATCAACTCCAAGTAACCGGATTTATCACAAATATCTTTGACTCAGTCAGACCGGACTCATTATGATCATCACATAATCCAACAATCTTCTATTCGGTTCTCGTTAGTTGTGAAACCTTCCATTTAGGACTAAGATGAGAATTCAAACCTAATTGACTAATGTTAAATCACATGATACCGATCATTTTAAACATGGATGAGCTCCCCCGTATGGCAACGCGATCTTCAACAACTTAGAAGATGATAAAATCCGTTCTTTGAATAATCTAATCAGCCTCCAATCCGATATTGCCGAAAACACAAAAAATTCAAAAGTTGTTTCCAAGTTTTTGGACAATAAACATCTTGTTCTTCGCAATATCCACCAAAAAATTCATTCAAGAAAATTTCTCAAAAGCACTATTTTTTATTTTAAATTGTGTATCAGAGAAACTGAGAGAGTCGGCTGGACCAAATAGAGAGTCGGCTCGAGAGAGTCGACAGAACAAAGTGAGTAGCGACACTCACCTTAAGAAACTCACACAAAGAGTTGCCCCGGAAAGTCGGCTGATCAAACAGAGAGTCGACCCGGACAGTCGGCCTTAACAAGCAGTAGTCGCCCCAAGCAAGAGAGTCGGCTCTGGACAGTCGGCCCAAGAACAAACTTATCCCCTTTCTCTCAAAAACTCACAAAATCAAACCAAAAACGCTCAGATCTAAGCCAGAATGCAAACCAGATCAATAAAGCTTCTCAAAAAAAGTTTCTGACCGAATTTCCATACCAAATTCTGAACTTGAAACAGATCTAATCCAAATTTGGATGAAATACAGAATTTTTGAAATACCCTAAAACATCAAGTTTTGCACTAAAATCAAGAGCACTAAGGCTCTGATACCAATTGATAAGTCCCATCCGAGGGGGATCCAACGCTATGATGATTCCATTGATGATCCGATCAACAAATCAGCTATAGATCAGCTGTTATTGATGAAATCAATAGAAATGCAAAAAAAAGAGTATAGAATATGAACAAAAACCCACTAAATCTGATCAGAATTCCACTATAATAAATACAATAATCTCCTGGAATGATTACAACGATCTACCACCGCCATCTATCAAGGGTGAGCTCCCCCGTGGTGGTGGAACAAACACAAACCAAAAACGCTCTCTAGCTAGCTAAACAAATGAAATAACAGAGAAAAATGGTGGAGAAGAAGTCTGATTGCTATGAAAATGGTCAGGTATAAATAGGAAACCTGAGAGAGTCGACGTGCAGATTGCCGACTCTCGTTGGGAGTCGGCCGTAACCGACCTAGCGACTTTCTGAGAGTCGGCTGAAGCCAGCCTAGCGACTCTCAGAGAGTTGGCTGAAGCCAGCCTAGCGACTCTCAGAGAGTCGGCTGAAGATAACCTAGAGACTCTCAGAGAGTCGGCTGAAACCAACCAAGCGACTCTCAGACCCATTTTTATACGCGAACCTAAACTTCTCAAGATCACATTAATTGATTAACATCATTCTCAAACTAGACCCAACAGAAACTATTGGACTCAAAAAGTAATTTGGAGCAAACCGTTTTTAGTCAATTACGTTTTTAATACATTAGTTATAATTTCACTTTTTTAGTCACTAAGGTTTTATTTTCGTTTCAATTAAAAGCACACTTATAACACCAATAATTTTTTCGTTAAATTTATGTTAAAAAGATAAAAATGTTCATGTTTATAATATATATAATCAAGAAAAACTTCAAACTCACACACCCTCTCTTTCTTTCTTTGCTCCCTCAGTGGCTACCAAACCAGTGATTTCCGGCAAAGCCATTCACCGACCAAACCAGTGATTTCCTACAAAGCCAGTCGCCGGCCATGAACACAAACACTAAACCCGATCAGAACCAAAACTAGTCTCTATCCCTACTTTCCCCTTCTCTCTCTCTCTCCACCTTTCCCTGATATAAACCCCAAACCCAATGGTCGAGATGTCTTGGCAGCAGAGATAGTGATGTTGGTGCTCATCGGAGATGGCGTCTTTTTGTTGGACATGCTCACCAAACATATCTATGGGTTCTGATTGTGGATTTGGGTGGGAATTAGGGGTGGGTGACAGGTTGTGTTGGTGGCCATAGACAGTGGCGGATCTAGGAATTCTTTCCAGGGGTTCACTGTTTTTAGATGCTCCAATTTCATAGGGCCGGACATAAAAATTTCGGTTCGGTTAGGTTCGGTTCGATTGTTCGGGTCGGGTCGGGTCGTGGCGGCTCAACCATTTTGGAGGCCTAAAGCAAAGAACAAATTTGTCCAATTATTTAGAGTTCTTAGTTATGATTTCCATTTGACATATACTAATAAGGAATAAGATTCTAATCAAGTCTTATCAAACAATCAATTTACCTAATCAACTAATAAAATCTACCCTGTGACCTTATTAGTATCAATATTAACAGATACACCCAATTTATTATAACACTCCATTGGGTCATCTCAAGGACCTATAGAGACAATATTACCTTGCATTCCAAGGTGTTTAATAAATTGATCTATAACCCAAAAATATCATATACTTGATGATAAATCATTTAGAAAATATATTATAATACAATGGTTTAACTAACACCAATTTGGAATCGTAATAGATCGATACAGTCATGTTCTCATAACAAGCTATAGGATCATCACCGGGACCTATAGACACAATATTAGCATCCATACCTACTGTATAAAGTAATGGATATGCATTATTCTTGTTTAATACAAAACAATCAGATGTTTTAGTACCTACAAAAACTTGTGTTATAAACCTGGACAGCTATCTCATATAAAATTCTGCTGAGTTCACCTATTGGTTGACCTGTAATATCAACCCCAGCCTCATTAAAGTGAGGGAGCCTCATAAATGATAATATAAGATTATATTTATTAGGTAAAAAAAAAGTTCCCACCAGAAGAAACATTGTTGGTTGGAGGATTGCAAGATGAGTTCTTTCCCTAATTCCTTTCCTGGCTTCCTGCGATCTGTTTTTCTTTGTTATACCAGCCCAGCCCAAGTGCCAAACAAAAGAAACATAAAACAATTAAAAGGCTCATACGAAATCAAGTAAAAAAAAGTTTTGAAAAATGTTAGTGAAGAAGGGATTAGAACACACAACCTCTAGGTTATAAAACAAAGCCTAAACCACCACACCAGTTGTTAAACTTTGTAAGGGGCTTCACCCTATAAATTTTTAAGGGGTTCACCCCAGTTTTTTTAGCCAGGGTTCTATAAAAAATTCAAAACTCGAACCCCCTACTTGTATGTAAGTCCGCCCCTGGCCATAGAGGGTTATGACGGAGAAGAAGTGGTGGTGATGGTGGCCGTAGAGGGTTAAGAAGGGGGTGGGGGGAGGTGGGTGATGGTGGCGATTTGGTTTGGAGGGTTTCAGGCAGCGGTGGCGGGGTGGTCTACAAACCATGCCAGAATCTTGTGCCATCTCTCTCTCTCTCTCTCTCTCTCTCTCACACACACACACACACACACACACACACCCCCCCCCTAAAGCACACCGACGGATTATAGCAAGTGGGAGAAAGCTACTACTAGTCAAATCAAAAAACAAAGACGAGTGGTCTGATGGAAGAAAGCTAATGTCCAGTCGGTGACCCTTACACAACACCAAAAATCGTTGTAGATGGTTTTGAGATTGGCTACTGGTCTAATGGCGGCGGAGCTGTGGTGGAGACCGGGGAGGTCGCCGGTGACCTCACACACACACATACACACACCAGAAGCACCAAACACACACATGAAAAATCGTTGTAGATGGTTCTGAGATTGGCTAAGAAAACTTGGTTTGATTGTGGCAGAGTTGTGGTGGAGATCAGGGAGGTCGCCGGCTATTCAGTGGTGGCGGAGCTGTGGTGGATATCACCGACGATGGTAGAGATAAGAGGGAGAAGGGGGGGGGGGTTGTTAGAGAGAGAGGAGATTTGAATTTATATATTTTTTGTTTTTCTTATTTTTTATTATCAGTGGCATTTTTGTTTTTTCATAAAAAAATTAACAGAAAAGATAGACGGCGTTAAGAGCACGTAGCTGATGGGTACAAATTAGATACTACGATAACTAAAAAAAATAAAATTAGAACTAATTGATTAAAAGTGGTATTTTGGACCAAACCAGAGGGACTAAAACCATAGTTTACTCTAAATTTGATTAAAAAGTGAGTTATATCTAAAATTTTATATAACTTTAAACACGACTTAACTTTTTATAAAACTTATATCGAATTGTAGATAAACAAAAAATTATCACAACAATGTATTAGAATTTATATAAAACATTATACTAGACTAAATTGTATATGTTTTATTCATGATACATACTCATATTAAAGTGAATAAAATTTTTAATTTTATAGTGTAATCAATAATCATAATATCAATTTTATAGTGTAATTAAAAAAAATAATGTCATATAAATATAAATAGTTATTTAAATTTAAAAGATGATGAGACTTAAAAAAGTTCGAAATATGATGAGTTTTGTTTTTTTAAATTCCCTCTCCACCTTTGAATTCTTCCACTTGAATCTCAACTATTAATCCTCTGTGTATATATGATTTGAAAAATGCAGCATGCAATTAATGGAACATGTAACCTCAGATCATTAATTCTACAACAGTTAGCTCCATTTTATTTAGCTTTTTTGGTCCATGCGATTTGTCGATCATATTTATGGTTGCCATCAGGCCTTTGGTCTGGTGGTTAGGGGGTTTCGTCATAAGATTTTTCTCATGTTTAGGTCTCAGGTTCAATACTCACAATGTGTATTTTATAATTTCAGGAACCCCCTCTGTGGCAGGACTTGAACTCTGAACTAGGTGGAGTTACCGACATCGTAACCGACATGCCGTTCTAAAAAAAATTTATGTATGGTCATCCATGATGCAAGTGGTCATTCAAACCATATTTATAAATCATTAAAGAGTTCGTACGTGGGAATAATTATACCTCATTCTTTACGAGCCATGGTCCTTCATGATTCACATATTCTTTTTCTACTTCTTTCATCATTCAAGACCAAAAAGAAAGACTTACATCATTTGTCGGATCTGATTGATACAGATTTTTACGTACACAATGATATTTTCGTAACTAATATGAAAACAAGTTGTTTTCATCGGTAAAGACGGTATATATTTATATATAATGTATTCATCGGTAAGTAAATATAAAGAAACACATCGACGAATACACTGCATAAACACACTACAAATTTTTGCAAACACATAACTAAAGGTTATAATCACTGATTTTCGCAAGGGCTCTCTAACCGCTGTTGGAAACTGTCAATCTCACCGTCGCCGCCGTTGCTGGAACTATAACTAGAGAGAACTAATAAAACCAATAACATAATTTATAAATTATTTTTTCTTTTTGTTTTTAAAAGGTAATTTAAGTATCTATTACATACATGTTGAATATAAATATGAGAATAAGGAGTCTTTTTTTAATTTTCGCATAACTATGTGGTTTTCTCTGTAACCCTTTACTATATATATGTATATTATTGACAAGGAGTTTAAAAGAATGAAATTGGTAGTGTTTTTATAATAAAAAAGTATTGTGTGATGATTGTCTTAGTTATAAACCCGATTCATAATCTTACTTTTACGACACTCGAAGTGGATTAGATTAATTTAAGTGCTTGTAATATACAATGAAAATAGCAATGATTGTTTTAGAAAAATAATGATAAACTTGTCCGCTTCCATGTTAGGTAACCGACATCCATGTAAGGTAACCGACATCCATGTATTGTTTGTGTGTATTAATATAACTAGTTGTTTTTACCCGCGCTTAGTGACGAGAGTCTGGTCATTTTTCTCCTACGCCACGCGGCAGGAGTTAGGTCATTATTGGTTGGGCTCGTCGAAAGTCATAAAAGCGAACATCGATACCGGTTCTGATAATACCCATAACGGTAACGACACTCGCTATATCATACGATCCCAAAAAATATTCGATTTGGAATACAACTCTTTTTTCAAAAAAAAAAATTTAAGTGCCAAATGAAACTACCAAAATAAATTGGTGTGTGTGGGGTGAGGAAAGCCTCGATCCTGCATCAAATGAACAAAGACAAAGGGTAATAACCATCCCAACAAAGTGAATTCTTGTTATCTATTTAGAAAAAGAAATACTAAAGGATAAGATACAACTGAATAAAAAAATATTATTAATACTGTGCAAACCGGCATCTTATTTTTATTTTAAGAAGAGAATAATTGAAATATGCATCTGCTTTTTTTTTTTAATAAAATGGTAAAGATTACACACATAACGAATATTTTTAAGATATTTTTTAGTAAGATATGAAGTCATAACTACTTGACTTCTGGACTACTAAGATATTGTTGGAAGAAAGATTTTATTTTTTGATTTAAAGCTATCAAGTTTGAAAATAAATTAAACTAGGAATTACACAATCTCGCGCTGCGGCGGCGGCGGCACGATCTCGAGTATCAAAACACATATATAAAAATACGTTACAACGGCTATCACTCTTTCGGAAAATCCTAAAACACACCCTATCGTAAAAGCGAGCTTCACTCCACCGTAAAATCCGAAAGCGTAGCGTCAAGTAATCGAACGCAAACGCAGATATAAAAACACGTCGCAACGGTTGTCACTCAAACGTAAAACCATAAAGCGTACATTGTTGTAAAAGCGAACGTCACTTAATCGTAAAACTTGAAAACGTAGTGTCAATAAACTTGAACGCAAATGCAGACGCAACAATTAGAAATCTAAAGCCAAAACAACAAAAAACCGAAAAAGAAAAAAAACCACAAAAGCAAAAAAAGAAAAAAAGAAGATAAAATAGATACTATTTATCTCATAGTTTTTAAATAATAGTATAATGTAATTTGATGTTTAAAAAAATAATAATATTATAAAAAATCATTTAGTACAACAATAGTTTTTTTCCTTGCGTAATCACCCTTGTTAAAAAATGAAAAAAATTACTGTATTTAATATTTATATCACTAGTAAAGCCACCCAAAAAAGAGAAAACATAAAAATAATAATAAATACCAAATAACTAAGCAAATGCCCGACCAATAATATTAAATAACAAAATCATTTAGTACAACAATAGTTTTTTTCCTTGCGTAATCACCCTTGTTAAAAAATGAAAAAATTTACTGTATTTAATATTTATATCACTAGTAAAGCCACCCAAAAAAGAGAAAATGTTAAGTTGTAAGTTTGAATAAAAATAATAATAAATACCAAATAACTAAGCAAATGCCCCACCAATAATATTAAATAACAAAAAATACGTGATTTATTTTGTTACATAGTTAGAAATAGTTAAGTTACTTTCGATTTAAAAAGATAAATTAGATTTTAATAATACAAAGTATTACTAATTTTACAATAATAATTCATACTTGTAATTTGACAAATGATAGTCCTATCTTTCACATTTGTTGCCAATGCCAGTCACAATAGCATAATCATCAAAGATTTACGCTCCATTTACACTTGTTTTGACTTAAAATGATGATTTTGAAGGAAAAGTAGAAACATACAAGCAAAATCGAATGGAAATCAAATGTAAATGAAACGTAAATCTATGATGATTATACTACTAGAACTGCTATTGACAATAAAAGTAAAAATAAAGATTGTCACCGGTCAAATCGCTATCGACTAATAAGTCATAGTTTTAATTATTAAAAACCAATTTACCACTTAAAAAACGTTTTAGCTATATCAAGATGTTGTCAATTTACTACATTCCACTCATATATATACGACCCCACATGTATATACATATTTATATGTGTAGAAAAATAGAAAATTACTTGTTGAAGGAGGTAGGATTTTCCCATAAATCGTTGTTAAATTAAAAAAAACAACTTATAAACTTTTTTTTTACAATCATATTCATTAATCAAAACGTAATTTGAATTCTTACTATTTGATTATTGTAAATAATTTAAAAGGAACACACCCACTTTATAGTTTTATTTAAATCCATCTTTAATGTATTTAGTTAAAATAAAAATCATTGAAATGATTTTAGATTTTTTCTTTAACTCATTTTCTTAAAATGATAATTGTATTCATTCAATCTTTGTTAAAAGATTACATGTATGCACAGAAAATTACAAATCTAACCTCAAATTTATCATTAATGAAAGTGTATCTTTAAACTATACAGTTGAGACTTGCGACCACCAAAAAGGCCAAAATTTATGTATTCACGGGTTTTTTTTTGACTTTTCCCGGGAGAAAGTGACGATATAAACAAATCTTGAAGGGTCTTTTAGTAATTTAAGGTTTTGGTTTTTAGTTTCTGACTGGAATCGGAACTTTCATTCTGGAAAGATATGTAAGGCAATGACAGCGGAAATGACACGTGTCCGTCACGTGGAACGTCGTCACCAGCCAGCTTATCGCAGTGATTAGCGTCTTCTTTTCCTCCTTTCTTTTTTTCTTTCAAGTGTTGCTTTTCCCTTATTTCTTACGTATAAAAATGTATATATTTTCAACCTTAGTATTTTGTTATTAGTTAAAATTGTGATGTATTAAAAATTACGTATTAATTATTATCAACTACTTTAGAAAGTAACGTGAAGGAACACTGATTTACCAGTTCAAAAACAACATGCTTAATGTTTTTATGTGCGATGCTCTTGGCTTCTACACGTGTATAATTATTGAACTAATTTTTTTTGTCCTAATTATAATGATGAATCATGAAAATATAGAATGCATACATTAATTTTTTGTTGTTGTTGTTGTTGTCATTCTTGAAGTTCTAGAACCAAAAAAAAACATGAACACAAGAACTCGATGACCTAAGGCAAGATTCAAACGTTGGCGTGGCAACATCTGAGAACATCAAGTTGGGTTCCCCACTTGCAACCTCAGTTGCAGCCAATAGCAATATTTTTTTGGAAAAGTAAACTTCATTACGAAAAAAAACCGACCCGACCACACAAAACTACAAAGGAATTACATATTCACAAACGAGCACCACTCGCTCCAACCTAACTCTTTATATTTAGATCTGTTAACAAACCAAAGGAAACCCAAAGGCTTAACCTCGCTAATAATGCTACCAACCTTAATAGCTTTGTTAGAAAAGATCACATTATTCCTAGCTCGCCAAATACTCCAACACACTATCATAATAATGCCTTGCACCGCTTCCTTCTTTTTGTCCGAAGCCCTGAGCTCTTTGTGAATACCGAAGAGATCTTTTATCGAAAACGAGAAGATATTGAGAATCTTGCACCACGAGCTAATACCGTTCCAGATTATCGAAGCAACATGGCAAGCGATGAAGATGTGCTCCGATGTTTCTTCAACCGAGCTACACAAAGGGCAAAACGAATCTCCCAACTGCATGTTCCTTTTCTTTAAGGCTGCACCGGTAGGTATTTTATCCATCTCCGATCTCCATGCGTGAATGTTGCATTTGGCCGGGATCCATTTGCACCAGTCCATAATAAACCTGTTCTCAGAATCGAACTCAGCATTGAGGAGGCGTTTGACCGCCTTAACAGAGAAGATACCTGCTGAATTTGAAGACCAACACCAACGGTCGCTAGCCTCCGAGACTTGAATGTTTTCCAGCAGGGACTGAAGCTCCTGGAAGCTGGATATAAGGGAAAGATCGACCAGCACCGTTTTCCAGTTCCAATAAAGAGCTGACTCGGAACCTTGGCTTCTGACCCGGTCCGCAACCAAACATTTTTTATCGACTTCCATCCTGAACAACTCGGGGAACCTCTGTTTAAGAGGCTCATTGATTAACCAAGGATCAAGCCAAAACGATATCTCCTTACCGTTTCCAAGTTCACCTTTTATGTAGTTCCGAAGAGGAGAGCCTCCGACTTTCGTGTTGATGAACAACTTAGCAATGTTGTTCCAAACACCGTTAAAAGATTTTTTGAAAGGAATACATTCCCAACCCACCCTACTACAGTGCAGCGCGACAGTGACTCTTTTCCAGAGGTTGTTTTTTTCCGTTTTATATCTCCATCCCCATTTAGCCAGAAGAGACGTATTGACCACTTTGAGTTTGTTCAGACCTAAGCCTCCTTCTTTCTTATGGCACGAAACCCGGTCCCAATCCACCCAGTGCATTTTCCTTTCTTCGCTAGATCCTCCCCAAAGAAACTTTTTAATCATAGATTCCAAATCCAAGATGACCTTCTTAGGAGCTTTATAGAGCGAGAAGTAATAGTTTGGTAAACTTTCCAAAACCGATCTAATGATGACCACCCTACCCCCGATCGACAAGAGATGAGATTTCCATTTAGCGAGGCGAGCCCGGAAGATGTCGTACACCGGTTGCCAATTGTTGATCCGGTTCATATTAGCTCCTACTTTTAGACCTAGGTATTTAAACGGAAGAGAATCCGAGTTACAACCCACCTCCCTGGCCATATCCCTAACTTCTTCCCCACCTACTCCGATGCCGAAAAGATTAGATTTTTCGATGTTGATTTTGAGGCCCGAACATAAGTGGAAACACCGAAGAATTCTAGCAATATTTACCACCTCAATTTTAGACCATTCCCCTACAACAATAGCATCGTCCGCGTACAAGAGATGAGTCATGATCGGACCGTTGTTAGGTGTAGCAATACCTTTAATAGTTCCCTCCTCCCTCGCACGGTTGAGCATACACGAAAGGGCTTCCATCACCACTAAAAAAAGGAACGGAGATAGCGGGTCTCCTTGTCTCATGCCTTTCTCACATTTAAAGATGTAAGTAGGAGCCCCGTTAACTAACACCGACGAGCTAGCCGACTTGAGGATACCCAAAATCCAATCACACCACTTATTCGGGAACCCCATTTGGAGAAGAGTATTAACGACAAAGTTCCAACTAACGTTGTCGTATGCCTTTTCGAAGTCGATTTTGAGGAAAAAGGCTTTCGACTTTCTCTTTTTGATCCAAGTGATCAGCTCGTTCACGATGAGAGGCCCATCTAGAATACATCTACCTTTAAGAAACGCCGATTGAGATTCCGAAATAACTCCGTCCAACACCTTCCTCATTCGATTGGCAATAGCTTTGGAGTATAATAAGCAGATCTGAGCCTTCATATTTTCAGTTGTGATCCTATTTATTGTCATAGGAACTAGATTCCAAATTTTCCTCACCACCTTATCAATAGACCGACATACACAATGGGTTGTGTCCGTTTAACAAGTTATCACCTCTCTCTATATCTATAAGATGTTTAGATTTTACTCAAAACTTGTAAGATATGTAGAAGAGAATTGTTATCCCAATCGGACCAAGCTGGAGTTTTTAGTTGTTAAAATAACAATTAAGGTGAATCAGTGTTGGAGTGACAAATCATTTCATAACACGTAGTTCCTACGAAGGATCAGACTAATAATTTATAAATTACGTTAATTCTTAATGTAGATGCTATATAGTTGGTTCTCATTCTTTAAAAACTACGAGTGTAATATGAGCGTCCATCAACAAAAGGATGATCATCTCATGGTTATTGAGAACAGATTAACCGTCTTCTTCTGTGTTGCAGATTAGTGCTGCATTTTGTGGTTCGGTTTTAAAAGTTCAGGGTCGATACTTGATTCAAACAAAAAAGCTAGAAGGATTTGGTCACCAAGAGCGTTTGAAGCTCTGATACCATCAAGAAATTATAATACAAAGAGAATCGAAACTCTCCCAGGGAGAAGGATTGTGAAATATGCACTTGATGTTTTCCTTTCTCAATTGATATAGAGATGCTACAAGAGAAAACCAACCATCATAACTTATTTTAATAACTAGATGAGAAAACCAATCATCATAACTATTTAAATGTTACGATGATTGATATTTTAACACGGTCATTCATAATCATTGATAAAGAATTCCTCTAAAAGCTAAAGATTAATAATTTTTTTTTCAAGAAATCATATGGATTCAACCTTATACATACACCAGAAATGTGATATAAAGGAAAGAGAAAAAAGAGACTACATAATATAATAATGTTAAAACTTAAAAGTAATAAATTCATTGAATTATTTTGTTTCCTTGGATTTTTTAGGATAAACACATATAATAAAAAATTTAAAAAAAATAAATAAATATATCCTTTCCGTCGGAGGACTTTTAGTGATCACAGCCGCTCCTGGTCACGTCCAACCTCCACAACTTCGTGGCACCCACCAAGATATTTAAAACAAAATCATGGATGGAGAAAGAAAAAAAAATAACTAATAAAGAATTTCCGGTGATAATAAATTGAAAATTGAAGGCATAAAAGTGGATAAAACGAGTAGAAGATGAATATTTTTAAAATAATTTTACTTTAAAAACATTTTAGTCCAATTGTTACTTAGGCAAAATTGTAGAAATTAAATGGCTATTTCATTAGCCGGAGGTTTATTTAAATTGAAAAAGTATTTAAATAAACAATCTTACTTTTTTAAATCAATGAATAAAAGATATAACTTGTCTTTGTCGCTATGACATCATTTCTTCTTCAAAGCTTGTGAAAGACAAAGTCAATACGTGGGGGTGTTGGATGGTCAAATTAGCGAAGAAGTTCAATGGAGTGGGAGCATGGATGATTTAATCTATTTTGGGGTCTCAAATTTTAATTTTAGATATTTTTTTTATAAAAAATTTCATAATCAATACCTCTTGTAATTATCATCTCACATCGGTGGATAAGAAAAGGTGTAAATTTAAAAAAAAAATTACAAAAATTAAACATCATGTGTTAATGAGGAATGTCTACTAGTTTTATAACTATCCGATGATAGAGTACTTTAAAATAGAACAATTAACCCAAACTTTACAAGTAACTTATCAATGCATCTTTTAAAACCTTTCTAAATTAATGATTCTAAAACCTTTTTATTCTTTATATAGACTATAGAGCCGTCCATCGGTTTTTGTTTTAGCAATACAATATAAAACCTGAAGGTCAAACATTTAATTTGATCAAACCATATAAACCATTTGTGCAATTAACTCAACCTAAAAAGTACTTCCAATGTATAATTCAAATTTTAAGACGACTTATTCTACATTGGGTCTTAACACTTTGCCTCGTAGTGCTGTTGGATTGATGATTTATTCTTTTTTCTTTTTTTTTAAAGTCTTAAACTCTGTTTTTCTTTTTTAAATCTTGAGTCGATTTAAATAAAGAAAGAGGATTTGTATATAATCAGAATACTATTTAAACCTACATGTACAACATAAATGATAAACCACATACAAATACAAATATACAATACAAAACCATACCACATGACTAGTAATATATATATTACAATTTTAATAATGTATAAATATATCTTTTTTAATAAACCTTTTTCTTTCCAAAATAATGATCAGTTCATACCCTTTCTGATCGACCCTTTTAGCGGGGGTGGAAAGAGTCATTTAGGGGAATAATTCCCGCTTTACACGTTTTCCCTTCTTCTCTCTCACACACATACGGTGTTTCTCTAACTTTTATTAAATAATATTATTTTTATATATTTTAATTTTTAGTTGATATGTCCCCCACACACGACTTGAAGGCTGAAGCCGGTGTTGGAGTGTTGTTATCACCACTCATTCTTTCACACCTTCTTGCGGATTTCATCTTCCCAATCGCCTCGTCATCATCACATTCAATTATCTTCCTTAAAATTCGCATACAAGAATCATTCATTTATCGATCGCTTTTTATCTTCTCGATGCAGATCGATACAGGATTCAAATTCATTAGAATCTTCTGATTTTGAGTGTTTTTCTAATCCGATATTTTCGTTAATTTAATTCATTTGATTCGTTTTTCAAACTTTTTTCTGTAAATGGGGTGTGCAACATCAAAACAACGGCCGGTGTGCCGGAACTGTCGAGCGCCGATGGCACGGAGCTACTCAATGCACGTGCACCACCCTCCTCAAGCCGACGGCGATAGCTACCACCTCGTCGCCCTCAAATCCTCCACCCTCGGGTCCCTTCAGCTTGATCCATCCAACTCTAATGAGGTCGTGCAGATTCGCACAGAACCTGTTCGACAAAACGACTCAGAGAAAGATAGCACGCAATTTGCAGTTGGGGTTATTGATGCCAAGACATGGTCCAAGATGATCGAAGAAAAGATCCCCAAATTCGTCCCCATAACACCCGTCACAACGCCGCCCGGTGAGCCGGAAACAATCAATGCGTGGGAATTGATGGAAGGGTTGGATGACACAAGCCCTCTCCGACCAAAATCTGCAACCAATCACATCCGTAGCTTCTCGTTTCATGTCAATCCCAGTTCATTTACATCTCATCTCGATGAACCTGTAACAGACTTGCCGGAAAATAATCGCCGGACTGAGAACAACTCGGATTCGAATTCGATTTTCAGTTCAAACACCACATCAACGGCATCTGAATTTGATACCGAGATAATTTCTGAATTTCGAAAATCATTGGAATTACTACCGCCGGCGAACCCCTTTTACTTAAAGCCGCCGGTCGACGGGAAGGAGCCGGAGCCGGCCCCTGACGGCTACTGCGATGATGAGTCATTGGAGTTCACGGATTCCAAGAGATCTTTACAAAACGGGTTTATCCATCATGGTAAAAACAATAGCCCTCCACGTGTCAAGGAGAAATTGGTTCTTTACTTCACAAGTTTAAAGGGAGTTAGGAAGACCTACGAGGATTGCTGCCACATCAGACACCTGCTAAAGGCGACCGGAGTTCGAGTCGACGAGCGTGATGTTTCGATGCATTCCGGTTTCAAAGAGGAGCTCAAAGAGTTATCCGGTGGGTTTATTGGTGGTTTGCCAAAAGTGTTTATAGGGAAGAAATTGATCGGTGGTGCGATGGAAATCCGGCAGTTGCATGAAGACGGGCAGCTTGAGAAGCTACTAGAAGGTTGTGAAATGGCGGGTGGTGACGGCTTTGGAAGTGCTGGTTGTGAGGCATGTGGTGATATAAGATTTATACCCTGTGAAACGTGTTCAGGTAGTTGTAAGATTTACTTCGAAGATGAATGTGACGAGTTAGATTATGAAGAAAAGGAAGAGAGTGATTACGGGTTTCAAAGATGCCCCGACTGCAACGAAAATGGACTCATAAGGTGTCCGATTTGTTGTGATTAATTTCAATTTTCGTTTTACTGTATAGTCAAGGATTCTTATTCTAATTTCTTTGAGATTTTTTTGAACAATTGATTGATTTTGAGTAATATGTTCAAAAATATTTTCCTGTGACTTGTTATTTTGCTTTGCCAATTTTGGAGTAGCGAGTTCTATTGGTTTTTATACTTTGTTAAACATGTTTAACATCTTCTTTTAACATGTATAAATTTTGGAATAATTGATGAATTTTGTTCTATTCTAAATTAGGCATGAAGGGTTTTATTTGTGGGCTTCTATGTCTTCTTAACATTGATTTTGACCTTCTAAGGTATTCAATTATTTGTATGCTTTTATAGTTTGATTATGACAAAATATAAATATCTATAATGTGAAGACAAAACAAAAAGAAAATATAAACATGTTTTCATAGAATTTGTTCTCCTTTCAAATTTCGATCTTTTAGAAGTTCAATACGCATTTTAGTACAATAATTTCACACTTTTACACCGTCCTTTTAAGTAGCTATGAATTGATTGTGAACTACCGTCCCATTCATTCAAAATGTGGTTCCTAATGTTTACCCGTCACTTTAATGTACTCATTCTTTCTATTTTCCTATTTTCTGTATGCCGAAGATGAAACTCGGACTATTTTTTGAAGGCTTATTTCTAAAACCAACTCAACTATTTGTTTGCGGTGATTGTTATACATCTTCTCTTTACATGAATTATATAACCATCAAATACTTTGAAATATCTTATGTTGATTAATATATCTTTAAATCTACACCTACTAATCTTTTCACTGGAATAATGATAACATGTTGCTAGCCTACCAACTCTAGAAAGAGAAGTTGTTGGTCACAATAACTTCAAGGCTAATAATTTATTTGGTTGAAATCAATACAACTTAATAAAATTGTTTTTAATGTAATAATTAAAAATTGCCGAAAAACGGGCACTTCGATTAAAAAATGAAAAGAGGAAAACTTTGAACAGGGCACAGGCTGTGATTCATTTGTTTTATGAAAAAGAAAGGAAAAAAGGAGCTTCAAAAAGTCAAAATTAAATTCCGTTTTCAGTAGTTTAGTTGGGTATTTTGAATAATAAATAGCTCTCTACCTTGATAATAAGATATTCTTCGATGTAAATATAAAATTTTATCATTTTTATCTTTTTTTAAAGCATAGATATTATATTTGTCAAACAATCTTGAAATGTATGAAAATCGATAATTTGAATTTGTTTTGAATTGTATACCAAATAAAATTTAATAATAATAATAACAATAATAATAATAATAAATTATTTTAAAAGGTTTTTTTCCCCGCATATTTTAGGTTGGCTTTCAAACGAATTCTATTATCTTTTTTTTTAATTTAAAATTTTACCCTATCTGTCTCACATGTTTATCTGCTTTTAACCTTTTAAAATTATTTAATAATCTTCAGCAAAGAATTGATTTATCCTCCTTTATTAGAACTAATTGAAATTATCAGCTTAAACGATTTTAAATTAAAGGTGAAGTAGTTATTTTCTTAAACAAGAATTGATTAATTTTTAAAAAATAAAGTATTTGTTAATGTGTATAACATAATAAAATTATTATTTCTCCTTTGCTTTGTAAAAAAAAAACTATTAAATTAAGAAAAATAATATGATAACAGGAGTGGTAGCCCTTAATGCTCCGGTCAATGCACGTAAAGACTATTGTTGTTTGACCAACACAACTTCTTTTTTTTGTGTTTTACCAAATCACGCGTTTCTTAACATTCTTTGTTAAAAAAATTAATATTGGTTAGAATACTTTTAATTTTTGTGTTCATAAAATAACCTCATATTTAATTTAAGGAGTTAAAGCTTTTTAAAATGGTCAAAGTTTAATTATATGAAAAGCCATTAGGAGTGTATAAAATATAATTAGGTATAAACCAAAATCCAAACTAAAAAATATATCAATAAAACAAAAACCAATATTCCTCCCAACTAATTATGCAATTCTAAATATTGGTCATAGAGAGTGATGCCAAGTTTGGTACCCGGTCATAATGAATTAGATTTAAAACCGAGTAAATTTAATCCTTTTTAATAAAAAATAATAAACTCATACACACCCTAAAATTTAAGCGTGTATAAAAAAACCTACGTTTTGTTTACCTGTCAATTTTTTTTGTCAACTTCTTTTTTTAAACTTTATAAATAGTTAATAACTTAATATAATAAATATGATTCGAAATACTATGATATAATAAATATGACAATCTTAAAAAGTTATAAGATTAGCAACACATTTTAGATTACTTTTACTTATTCCATAAACAAACTAGTTTAGAAACCCGTGTATTACATGAGTTGAACAAAAGAAATATTAAATAGTTAGTAATAAACGAAAAAAATAAAGGAAAAATTTGAGAAAGAATATTAAATATTTGAAAAAAATATATTAAATAGGTGAATAAATGAAATATTAATAAAAGAAAGAGTAAATTACCGCTTGCGTCCCTCTGGTTTACACGATTTAACACAATGTGTCCCTAACACGAATTTTTAACGCTTTGAGTACCTGTGGTATACAATATGTAACACTCTGAGTCTCTGGACCTAACTTCGTTAAAAAACCCCGTTTAAATTCAGGTGAAATGTCTGTTGTACCATTTTACTGTATAACAGTCTGCGTCCCTAGAAACATGTAATATCTGTTTGCGTCCATGTCTAAGTCCCTAGACCTAACTCACCCGAAACTACTACTTTCGCTCGAAACTACTAGGGACGCATTGTGTTAAATCGTGTAAACCACATGGACGCATTGTGTTAAATCGTGTAAACCACAGGGACGCATTGTTTTATTGAAGTTTAATAAGTTTATATGTTTATAATATATATATATAAAAAGATTGAAAGGGGACGCACACCTTCAATGCGTCGCCACAAACTTGGGGAAAATGCTTGAAAAGTTAAAGATATACGCCTTGATTTTGCATGTGTTGTGGCTGGGTGATAAGTGACCAAAGTCTCATGTATTAAAGGGTGCAATATATTATATTTATACAAATTAATATGGGGAATACAAAGGTTTTGTGTAGCTATGCATGTGCAGGTGTTAGAAGCTTAATGCATGATTTTAGAAGATATTATGCGAGAGATGCAAGAGTTGGAAGGAAGACAGAGGAAAAGGGGCAAAAATACAGGAGCCAGCGTAAGCCTACGCCACCTGGCGTAATCCTACACCACCCAGCGTAAGCTTACGCCGCCCAGCTTAGGCCTACGCCTAACCAATTCTTTCACAACAGGTTTCAGGGATGCGGCGCAAGCCTACGCCACCCCCAGCGTAAGCTTACGCCAGTTACGTTATTTTGAAGCGGATTTTCGAGAAACTGCCAATTTTGAGAGTTTAAGTGGAGGTTTCTTTTCCAAATTCGATATCACCTTTTTGAATAGCAGTTTTGGGCGATTTTGGAGAGTTTTGGGCGATTTTGGAGAGTTTTGGAGGCTAGAAACATATTATTGAAGATCGGTATCAAGTAATTGAAGAATCGAAGATGAATTCCACAACCATGAGCGGCTAATCCACCGGTAATCATTCCCGGGTGGATTGTTTGTAAGTTTTTAGGGTTTTTATCATATGCTAGTTTTGAGAAACAATTATTGTAATCGTTTGGTTTGAAATACTTGAATCTTTGTGTTTAATATGGTTATGAACTCACGGGAATCAATAAATTTTTGCACAATTGACCCCGTTAGATGATAATTGCTATGAACTTAAATATAAACATGTTTTCATAGAAAATAAGTAGCCTCAACAAAAGAAATTAAATGTTGTACCCTTGGAAACATACGTGTTCTCAAAGGAGACACAAAATATGTTTTAAGGGAACCTTGTCTAGTAAGTAGCCTCAACAACTCGACTTGTACCTTTCTTTGCATTTTATTTATTTATATTGTAATCCACATTGTAATTTTCTTTCGTATTATATTTGTTTTTTAAATTATGAAGAGTAGTGATGCAGGAGCATTTGATTTAATTGGACCAACCCGAACCCGACCAAAAACCGGAATGAGATGCATGAAACGTGGAGATGGGTTTTAGAATTTGAACGGAAATTATCTAATAAGAGTTCGCATCTATCTAGAGTTTGGATTTCAACATTTAATTTCTTTTCTTTTGTAATCCACATTGTAATTTTCTTTCATATTATATTTGTTTTTTAAATTATGAAGAGTAGTGATGCAGGAGCATTGGATTTAATTGGACCAACCCGAACCCAACCCAAAACCGGAATGAGATGCATGAAACGTGGAGATGGGCTTTAGAATTTGAACGTAAATTATCTAATAAGAGTTTGCATATATCTAGAGTTTGGATTTCAACATTTAATTTCTTTTCTTTTGGTGCTTATTATTTCGTCAGTTTTATCCTTTTTGTTAGTTTATCTTTCTTTTGAGATTTGAACTCTTTTACGTATGGGGATTTGGTGTTGAATAAAGAGGATTATTAGACTTTTATTTTCATCAAAACTTTTTGAGTTGAAGTTTGTTTGAATCACCGGAGCCGTGCCATTTGATTGCTTAACCACCTGCATCATTTGGTATAAAAACTTTTGATTCTCAAATGGCTCAACGTGGAGGTGAATAGTTGCTTGCTTGTAGAATCGTCGACAGAGGCAACAACAGTAATGTTTTCTATTCACGTGCTTGTGGAGAAGATCAACCTTCAACTCATAGAACCGTCGACAGAGTCAGCGGTGGGTTAGTCCCGACACACAGGATCTTAAGATCAAAAGACTCCGGCAGTGAGTTCGCGATCTTGAAACGCAACAAGAGATCAAACGGCTCCGACAACGGGTTCGCGATCTAGAGTTGCAACGGGAGGTGCGCAAGGTGGAAACCGATTCGAACCCCGTCGTCGGGGAATTAAAATCATGGTTGGGCTCCACCAAGACAAAAGATTGAGAGTTAGCAGAGAATATGTTGAAGGAGATGGAGTCCCTTGATGATCTTATGGAGGCAAGAAACTTAACGGAGGAAGAACTTTGGACAAGGTTAGAATGCAAAATCCATTGTTATTCTTGTAATGCCTTGGTTTTGGTGTTCAATTAGCTTTTTATAACCAACATAAGTATAATAAATTTATTTGCTGTTCAAAAAAAAAAAAGAATGCAAAAAAGGACTCTTGGAATTGGAATCTCAAAAGGCAAAAGATCTTAAACAAAGATCGAGAATTAGATGGGCTACATATGGTGATGATAATACGGCTTTCTTCCATGGAATTATCAATAGCAAAGCGTCGAGGAATTTGATTCGGGCCTCAATGTAAATGGTGCTTGGTTCACCAAGCCGATGATAATAAAAAAAGAAGTTTTTAATTTCTTCAGGCTTAAATACTCGGAGCCGTACCCCATTCGGCCTCACCTTAGATGCATATCGTTGAAGACTTTGTCGGATTCAGACTTGTCCTTCCTAATCATGCCTTTCTCGGCACGTGAAGTAAAACAGGCGGTCTGGTTGTGATGATGATTGGGCTCCGGGCCGGGATGGCTTTAATTTTAGATTTATAAAACGGTAATGGGGTTTGCTTGAAACTGATTTCACTAGGATGTTGGATAAGTTCCATGTTGATGGTTTGATAAGCCATGGGTGTAGCTCTTCGTTCAATGCTCTTGTTCCTAAAGTTTAAGACCCCACAGACCTTAACGAATACCGTCCCATTAATCTGTTGGCACTGTTAGCAAAGTGATCTCTAAGGTCCTAGCTAATCGACTAAAAGAGGCTTTGGATTCGGTTATCTCGGAATCACCATCGGATTTTATTAAGGACCGATTCTGGACGGCCCGTTAATCATTAATGAAGTCATTTCTTGGATTAAAAAAACCAAGTCTCAAGCCTTCCTCCTGAAATCAGATTTCAAAAAAGCTTTTGACTGTGTCAATTGGAAGTTTTTAATTTCGGTTATGTCCCAGATAAGGTTTCCTCCAAAATGGTGTGATTGGATCCAGAATATTATCTCCTTAGCTAGATCCTCAATACTGGTAAATGGGACGCCCACTTTCGAGTTTCAATGTCATCGAGGGGTTAGACAGGGCAAACCACTTTCTCCTTTTCTCTTTATAATTGTTATGGAAGCTTTCTCGTCTATTATTAATAGGGCTAGCGATCTTGGGGCTTTCCATGGTTTAAAAACTCCAAATAACGACCATGTTCTTTCTCATCTGTTATATGCTGATGACGCAATTATCACCAGGGAATGGTTGAGGTTTAATGCTTTCAACATCACGAGAATTATGCGGTGTTTCTTTCTTTGCTCTGGCCTTAAAATTAACTTGCAAAAGGCAAACATTTTTGGTGTCGATTTAGACTCCGCCGAAGTCAATTCGGTAGCCTCTATTCTAGGATGTAACATGGCTCAGCTACCCTTCAAATACCTGGGCCTCCTGGATGGTGCTAATATGAATCGAATTAATAGTTGGAGTCCGGTTTATGTGACTTTTGAAGCTCACCTTTCACTTTGGAAAGCTTCAACGCTGTCCATGGGAGGTCGATGTACGCTTTTAAAGTCGGTGCTTGAAAGTCTTCCAACTTACTATTTCTCAATTTACAAAGCCCCGCAAAAAGTCATTGACTGGTTGGAGTCAATTTGGAAGAAATTTTTATGGGGTGGTTGCGAGAAAAAAAGAGATCCACTAGGTTGCATGGGATAGAATGACCAAAGCAAAAGTTGATGGAGGGTTGGGTATTGGCTCCTTAAAAAACATAAATATTGCTTTATTGACAAAATGGGCTTGAAGATTTAAAACCGAGAAGCATAGTCTTTGAAAAAAAACCGAGAAGATACGTCGGATCATGTTTTCACCTCTTGTTATATTGCCTCGGTTATTTGGAACCTCATTGGTAACTGGTGTATCATTCCTCAAATATATGACTTCTCGGTGAAAGACTTGTTCGATCTCCATAACACGTCCTTAATAGGAAACCCCTCCAAAAGGATATACTTCATGGGATCATCATCATTGCTTGCTGGAACAATTGAAAAACTAGGAATGAAGTTGCTTTTGCGAATAAATTGGTAAAGTTGGAGAATATATTTGAAGCCATAAAAACTCTTGAATTCCATTGGCTAAAGAATAGATCCAGTCATAAATCACTTCAATGAAAGAACTGGTGTAATTTTAGTTACTTATAATTATGTCCTAGTTCTTGTTTCGGTTTTTTGGCCAGCTCCGATTCAAAGCTGTTGCCTGTTTATATAAAATATCACCTTTCCAAAAAAAAACCTATTATGATAAAATAATTTATGGGTAGTCTATCAATGAGATACTTAAGCTAGTACTTAAATATATTATTATAGCAAGTTCCAATAGAGGTGCTAAAAAAAACTTTAAAACCGGTTTGAGAAGAACCGGTTGAAAACCGACCCAGACGGGGGCTTTAAATGTCTAGGGGTCTTATTCGTTGATTCTATAAATAAAGCCCATATTGGTACTTGGTTAATGGACACATGGAAATTCTATCCATTATGGGCCTTTAGGAATTTAAATATTGCTTCATGACCTCATGGCGTCATGGATCACTTACTCTTTAACTAGCAATTAGATGTCAATAATGTGTTTTTTCATGATGATCTTGATGAAGACATATACATGAATCTTCCCTCTTAAATGACTTTGGATAATCTGCTTAAGTTTTAAATCTACAAGATTCTATATATTGATTGAAGCAAGCCTCAAGGCAATGGTATGATAAGCTTTCCGGTGCTTTGAAATCTAACGCTGTGTTCCCGAGTTTACTAAAAGGAAAAAAAAAGAAAAGAAAGGATTCATTTCCTTTCTTTTCTTTTCTCTTCTTTTCTTTTCTTTTCCTTTCTCTCCAAATCTCTCCAATTTGGGAGGATGAAGATAAGCCTTGTTTTCTCTCCTTAAAAAAATCTCTGAAACACTCCCCTTTAAAAAAAACTCTCGAACAAAGGATTATTTCCCCTTTCTTTCTTTTCCCTTATTTTCTCTCCTTAAATGAGACCCGGGAACATAGCGTAAGGGATACATTCGTTCTCAAAATGATCATTCCACGTTTTCCAAAACAACAGGAGATTCTATCATTCATGTTGGTGTTTACGTCGATGATATTCTTTTAACCGACAACAACAAAAATGAGATGACTAGTTTGAAGTCTTTCTTCTTGCAGAATGGCGAATTTTCATCATTTGAATTAGTTAAACAGTCGTTCACCAAGTTCTCTTTTGTTCTTTGAACTTTGATTAAATTAACAAGTTAATGTTTAGTAGTACGATAGTTAATTAGATTGATACAAGAGTATTTTCCATTTTATCGATTCCTTGGACATGTTATTTGTGTCTAATTATATATTTAGGGTTTATAAAAGTTAACAAATTTAATAACATAAATTTGAAATGATATCATAAATCTAGTAATTGTGTGGTGGGTAGGATGAGGTGAGGTACATCACATTATGGGTACAGTGTCCTGTTAATAGTATTGAATGACCACCTCATTTCCAATATCTACATGTTGAAATTGGATTGTGACATTTGACTGTCCAACAAAATCCTTGGGCCCATTTCTTTATGCATCTTGCTTCCTTTTGGTCCCATTTTATTTAAATTATCGCACAAACAACATCTACACTTTTCTTTCGAAACAATTTTTAATCATATCCTAAAACCATATCTAAAAACGTGAAACTTGCCATTTGTCCAAACGATCATCCATAGTAGTTTACTAGATAACACAAAGATAAGATTTGAATTACAAGCTGGCGTTCCAACTTGTCTCGGAGACTAGATTAAGATTTTATGCCTTGCATCACACGATTACATTTAACTTGTTTACATGATATGTCTACTTATAATAGTCCAATCAGGGTTTACCATATATCTTTTTCTTTAAGTTTACGTAAACGACTGCTAAATCATATATTATCTCATATCATGAGTATTTGTGGTTGTGCTAAACGTACCTCACCCTTGTTATTTTTACTAAATGTAACCATATCTTCTACTAAATCAGTCACATCTCATCTCTCTACTTTAGAACGTTATCTAATAAGAGCTCTAACCCGTCCATGCTGACCAAGTCTAAACTAACTAGTGTTTATGAGCTCACTAAAGTTGAAACAATCTTAGTTTAACCACCCAACATTTTTTTTGAACGGCGAACATTGAATGTTGTGACATCGCACCCCCCCGTCACATGGGAGAGTCTCGTCCAACTCTGGCCAATATGTTGTCTTAACCGGGCCCACTTGACATCAGAGTTGGAGAGCATCCAAGGAAAAATCCCACCCAATACGGCCCCTTCCGGGCTTGAGGGAGAGCCGAGGCTCGAACCCTGAATCGGCGTGGGTAAAACCCTGGTGCATCAGTCTAAGAACTAGGTCTCATTTGCATGCCTCAGAAATTAATGATGGTGACAGGGATTGAACTCTGGTCCCTTGGTACTAATGTATAACATTATCTCACGAGCTCTAATTAACCCGCCCAATCAAACTGACCACGTTTAAGTTGACTATGTCTCCAAGCTGATTAAAACAGTCTTAGTTTAACCACCCAACATTGAATAGCCTATAAGCCGACCTTATGCGGTTATGCCACAAGCCAACCAATTAAACAGTTATAGACACCACAACTTGATATTGAGAAGATAAAACCTTTATTTGCTTGTTTAATTATGGCCATGCATGATATCAATCAGATCGTTGAAAAAATAATTCATAGGTGAAATTAATTAACACGAATATAAATATGCACACGCGTGAGACACATGCAAGCGCTTATGTTATAAACACAAACATGATATCATAATTTTTTTTTTTATTTTTTTTTTATTTTTATGCAATTTCAATCGAAATCTATAATTCGAAATCTATAATTCGACCGATCAAATACAAAGGTAGGATTACAATGCAAAGTAGTTGAATCGATATGATTTACTAAGAAAATGTTGAAAGTACTTAAATAATTAATATATTTGTTCTTAACTAATTAAGTAAACTCCTAATGATGGAAGCTTGAGGGCTGTCGTCATCAATGGTGGACAATAGCAGGGAGAGACGGTCACTAAGGTCATCAACCTCTTTGTGCAAGCTTCTCACGTAGTTGCAAGTCTCCTGTAAAATCTTTGAAGCCGATGCCTACACAAAAAGCATATATGCAAAAGAAGATCAAATTAATTACTCATTAATTATATAATTTTTCTTTCAAATTTGTGATCTTTAATATCCTACTGTATAAGAATCTAAACTAGCAACTGAACAAGTGAGTAGTTTTTTCGGTTAGAAAAACATTTATGTACAAAAAGGTTTGTTGTACTGTGTATGTATGACCAATGTGAAACACATGATTTGGTGTAGGGACATCAAAAATAATTTAGAAACAGAAAATTATTGAGTGTCTTTTTGATATGAAAACCCTAGTCCAACCCTTCTTTTATAAACCAAAATATCATAAATTTAAATTTGAATATTGATTAAACATATCTCATAAGTTGACATCAATGATTAATTCCCATGATGCATACCTTGTTGGAACGATGATTTCGAAGCTCGGGAAGAAGTTGTTGCAACTTGGAGACGAGTTCGATGATCTGCTCGTCGGTGATCCTTGGAGTTCCACGAGACCTTCTGCTCGACATTACAAGCGAGTCAAGTGTTAAGATGTGGTTCTTGGTAAGTTAAGTGAGTTGGAATGCATGTAATTGAAGGTTGCTAAGGGGGTTATATATATGATTTGAAGGGAGGTGGTAGATATGTAATATGGGTGGTGTAATTGGTAGTAGATGCATATAAGAGAAATTAAACAGCCCGGCCCGATCATGTTTCGGCTATCTGTGTGCAGGAATGGAGCCATGTAGGGTACATGGCTCGCCCCACCATGACTTTCGGTAAACTTAAATTTGGTTTAACCATATTTATAGGGTCATCTGTTGTATCTTATCGTGTTTTTGGTCCAATTTCATTGGATTGTATTCTAGTCACATGTCGTCGCTATAGGGTTGATGCAGATTGAAAGGAAACCTGGCGCCCAATGAATTTTTAGGAAAAACCTGTAGCGACGACATGGGTTAATTTTGATTTTCTTTTTGTTTTTTTTTATGTAATCAATTTCAGTCGGTCAAATTTTTTTTTTTTAAATTAAAAAAAATTCTAGAACCCTATGGCGACGACATGTCGTCTAAATAGGGTTTTTACCTTTATTGACTGGTCAACATCCTACGAACCCTATACCGACAACAGGTGAAAACCAAAATTTTGAATGGGACACCCTATAGCGACGACATGTCGTCGCTATAGGGTTGAGGCAGATTGGAGGGAAAGCTGGCGCCCAATGAATTTTTGGGGAAAACCTATAGCGACGACATGTCGTCACTATAGGTTAATTTTGATTTTTTATTTAATCAATTTCCGTCGGTCAATTTTTTTTTAAATTAAAAAAAAATCTGGAAAACCCTATGGCGACGACATGTCGTCGGGATATGGTTTTTACCTTTATTGACTGATCAACATCCTACGAACCCTATACCGACAACATGTCGTCGCCATAGGGTGCATCGCGAACAAATAGGGAAAACAGATGGCAGACCTTCATTTCTACCCAGAATCCTCCAAAACTCTCCCAAATTCTTCTCTCCGACGATTTCACGGTTTTTGGAGCAACTTTCACAAAAACTCTCGGGATTTAAGGTGAGGTAACATCCGGGTTTCATATTTTAGCTTCTTTTTCAAGATTTGAAGTTTTATTTGTTTATTTTGGTTAGGTTTTGAAGGAATTTCATCATTTCTTGGATTTTTAGCTTTGTGAAGATAAATACTCGTTTTAATTACTAATTTGTGATGAAATTTGGTTTAGATCTAAGATTTTTATGATTTTATATGTATGTGTATGTATGTATGTATGTATATTTGTATGTATGATGGAATTATTAAATTATGATTAGTTTAGGTCATTAGGTTTAGATGTGTGCTTATTTTATATAATTTAGTTTATGTAAATTAGTGTTTGTATGTATATGTATGTATGTGTGTAATTTGTGTTTATAATGATTAGTTTGTATGTATGTGTGCAATTTATGTTTACGATGATTAGTTTGGATGATTAGTTTGTATGTATGTGTGTAATTTGTGTTTATGATGATTAGTTAATATGAATGTATATATGTGTATGTATGTTTGTATGTATATGTTTGTAATTATGTAATTGAACATTTATTTATGTATGTATATGTTTGTAATTATGTAATTGGGCTTTTATTTATGTATGTAATTATGATGTGTAGGTATATAAGATAGTATTTATTAGGAGCAACTTTCACAAAAACTCTCGGGATTTAAGGTGAGGCAACATCCGGGTTTCATATGTTAGCTACCTTTTTAAGATTTTAAAGTTTTGTTTGTTTATTTTGGTTAGGTTGGTATTTGTCTTGAACAATTTGCATATTTGTGTGTCGAACAAGTTTATGTTTTGAATGTTTGATTTGTTGAACAAGTTTGTGTGTCGAACAATTTGGATGTTTGGTTTATGTTTTGGATATTAGTTTTTATCTGATTTGAAGGTTTGAATGGTTTATATTTAATGATTTGCAGGTTTTTGTTTTTAGAAATTTAATATTTCTGAATAAAATGTTAAAAATTAAAAAATAAAAAAAAACAGAAAAGACCTATACCGACGACATGTCGTTGCTATAGGCCTTTTTCAAAAATTATTAAAAAAAACAAAAAACCCTATACCGACGACATGTCGTCGGTATAGAATTTCTTTTTGAATTTTTTTAATTAAACCCTATAGCGACGACAAGTCGTCGATATAGGCCGACCTATCCCGACGACAATCTTGGCTATTGGGACGAGACAATACCGACGACATCTATACCGACGACATGTCGTCGGTATAGGCTATCCCGACGACAAGTCGTCGCTATAGGGTCAAAAAAAATCTTCGGGATAGGGTGATACTGTTGTAGTGTGATAATAAACAGTACAAATCAGAGGACTTTCATCGACGGAGAGATCCTTCAGTAATACTTGGAGAATGTGGAATTCATGGGGAAACCGCATGTAGGTAAAGTCGTCATTGTAGCAATATAACCAATAACAAAGGTTTCACTACAACCTTAAACATACTGAAATGTACATGAATTCTAGTCAATTTATATTATAAATAGAGCAAGATTTAATACGGTTCTCACGGTTCTTAACATACCCCTATATATATATATATATATATATATATATATATACGTGCCGGTTATCGTATAAAGGGCCCAAAGCGAAGCGTACGAAGGGCCCCTAACCGTCCGATTAATATGATCTAGGGTTGGGGATAACGCGGTGACATAAACGTAATTCTTTTGAAAAAAGTAACGCGTCGTCCATGTTAAACAAGGCGTAAATGTCAATTTGTACCCACAAGCGTCCAAACCAAATCTCTGTAAAAACATAAAAAAAGGGTTTTGCGGATATTCAAACGACAACAAAAAAACCCTCAAAGTGATGAAATGACTAAATCGTTTTACTATACTTCAATTTAATGTAATTCACGTTTAATGAAATTCATTAGTTTTAATGCAATTTATCAAATTTTCAATTCATGTTTAATTAAATTAAACAATTTAATGTGATTTCAATTGAAAAAACTCATCACCACGCTTTAACGTCCTATATATGTGGAGTCTTAATATTGGAACTGGGCTAATCACGTCATATATATGTGGAGTCTTCATAGATAAACGTGAATTTTTTTAATAATCACGCTTCAAACGTAATTTATTTTATAATTAGGCTTCATGCGTAATTTTTTTTTTCGGATCACGCATCATGCTTTAGCAAAGTCAGAAATAGTATAGAAAGTAAACTGTAATTTCTAGAAACAGGAAAAAAAAAAGATTTTATAATCACGTCAATAGTCGTGATTTTTTTTGCCAAGTTAAACTTTTTTGATAATACTACCAGAAACATGATTTTTGCGGAATTGTAACGTGATTTTTTTTAAGTTAAACTTTTTTGCGTGATTTTTTTAACAATCACGTTTAATGACCTGAAATTATTATACGCATGTATAATTAATAACTGGTAGAATGACGAAAATATATTTCCTACTAAAATTAAAAAGAAACATGCGGCGCATCCATGTTACTTCGTACGCTTTGTGCCCTTTGTATTTAATACTTCCTATATATATATATATATATATATATGGGAGGGTTCCAGAGAAAACCACAAGTTAGGCGAAAACCGAGAAAACCACTAAAAAAACCAATTTTACCCAATCATATAATAATATTTATTTTTTATTTTATTTTATTTTTATTTATTTATTTATAAGAGTATGAATGTAATATTAAACATTTTTATCAAAAAACATTTTTACACATAGTGTTACGTATACGTAAACATAAAACAAAAAAATTGTGGTTACGTATACGTAAATCAAAAAAATTGCCTGAAATGATGTGGTTTTCTCTTGATCCCTCCCCTATATATATATATATATATATATATATATATATATATATATATATATACAGGGAAGGGTTCAAATACCAACCAACTTTTTATGTGATAACCGTGCTAACCACTATAAAACAATCACATAATTTATAAATTATTTTTTCTTTTAATTGTTAAAATAGTATTTAAGTATCTTGAATAAATATTTTGAACGTAAATACGGAAATGATGAGTCTTACGTATACGTACCAAATAATGTTACATATACGTGACACATAGTGTTTACATATATGTAACATTAACATAATGATAATTGTTACATATACGTAACACTATGTTTGATAGTGGTTATCATGGTTATCACATAAATATTGGTTAGCATTTGAACCTCACCCTATATATATGTGTGTAAATAGTGAAGACATTACACACCTTAATGATTGATTCGCTTTAGTAATTGCCCTTCTACTGACGTGGCGATACAAAGTAAATATTATTAAAAGTACCTTTTAAGTGGTTAGCATGCATAATTTTACCAACATTAAATACTAAAAAAACACATGTCTTTTAGACCTATATTATGAAACGTGATATATATATATATATATATATATATATATATATATATTTAAAGTAAATTTATACTTTATAACTATTTGTACAAGCTAAACTTTGTTTGGTTTATCTTTTTTTTAAGAGTAAATTTCGCTTTTAGCTTTTGTGGTTTGTTCTGTTTAACTCTTTTAGTCCAAAAGAAATCTTTTAACATATCAGCCCATAAGGTTGTATTTTTGTAACCATTTCAGTCCATGACACTAACCCTGTTAACTTTTTTCTGTTAAGTATAAGGGCATTTTAGTCATTTTATTTATAAGTAAACTAGTTTAACCTTTTTAGTCCAATAATATCTTTTTAGGCTTTTTCACTAAAAAAAATTTTCTACTTTTTTAAAAACGTTTTTTTACCTTTTTAAAACCATTTTTTATTTTTTATTTTCCGTAAAAACGTCTTTTTTGAACCTTTTTAAAAACGGTTTTTTAACTTTTCTAAAAGTATTTTTTTTCATAAAAAAAGTTTTTTAAAACATTTTTTTTAGTTTTTCTTTATAAAAACGTTTTTTAGCTTTTTCATGAAATGTTTTTTTAAACATTTTAAAAATGTTTTTTTACCCTTTTAAATGAACTAGTTTTTAAAATAGTTTTTCAAAATAGTGAAATATTAAAAAAAAAACGTTTTTAAAATAGTTAAAAAAACATTTTACGAAAAAGTTAAAAGACGTTTTTATAAAAAAAAACTAAAAAAATGTTTTTAAAAACCTTTTTTATTAAAAAAATTAAAAGTTAAAAAACGTTTTTAAAAAATTTCAAAAAAGGCGTTTTTACGGGAAAAAAAACTAAAAAATGATTTTAAAAAAGTAAAAAAAAGTTTTAGTGAAAAAGCCTAAAAAGTTTTTATTGCACTGAAAATGTTAAACTAGTTCACTTAGAAATAAAATGACTAAAATTTCCCTCTACTTAACAAAAAAGATAAACAGAGTTAGTGTGATGGACTGAAATGGTTACAAAAATACAACCTTAGGGACTGATATGTTAAAAGATTACTTTTTGAACTAAAATGGTTGAACAGGCAAAACCACATGGAGCAAAAGCGAAATTTACTCTTTTTTAAATCTAAATTAAAAAAAGAGAAAAATAAGGTTGATGGTTTTAACTTTTGAGTTTTGAATTTGATTAGCAAACGGGATCAAATCAACTCAACCATATGTACGTCACGTGATCCTATTTGATTAGCCCAGAAGTTGTCGGCGATGACTACGGGGAACATGTTTTCAAATCTTAACAGTGGAGTGTTGCCTTCAAACAAATAATTAGTAATCACTCCAACTTTTTCTAAAAAGAGAGTCCCGCAATCAAAAGGTTCTGAGTTTTAACCTCATCCAACACACAAAAAGAAAAAAATAGAATAAAAATTTGTCGTTCAAAAAAAAGTAAACACTCCAACTTTTTCTAAAATAATGATATATATATCCATCAAACTTATCATTTAGTTAAAAGAAATGTTATTGGGGTGGTGGTCCAATGGTAGAGGCAAATCCTTTTAAAACACTTTAAGACCTCAAGGTTATGGGTTCAAGTCCCACTACGTAAAGAAATTTGCCGTTAAAAAAAAGTTAAAAGAAAACAAGAAAATATCCGGTTATATTTTATACTATTAAACCATGAAAATTAGAGCAGAGGCACACCCAAACTAGCTTGAGATGAGTAGATTAGGAAGGATATATTAGATTTGCATCTTTTTGAGGACATAATCAATGATAGGAGTTCGAAGAGAAGACATATAAAGGTTAGAGAATTTTAGAGGAGAATATAGACTGGTCTTAGATTACTGTCCGTGTCTTGGTTTGTTCATTTTTTTTGTGGTCCTTCCTCCTAAGTGTCGGTGTGTGTTCTTTCTTCGTGTGCGTTTTTCTTTTCCTTCTTTGAGATGTGAGTTATACAATAATAATAATAATAATTATTATTATTATAAAAAGAGTGATAGAACTTTTGGAGCCGGGGGTCTCACTGAAATCAACCTCTTTATCATTTGGATAGAAGTAAGGCTTTTTCTCATCTCATTCTTCTCAGACCCTACTCCCTAAATAAGATATTACTGGGTTTGTTTGTTTATACCATACAATTAGAAAAATATTATACAAGTTTTACCTCATATAAATACTTAAAATTGTTTTATATTGATGTTTTTATTATATACTTTTAAATGTGAAAGCTTGTTCTATTTTCGCACTTTTATTCTTAAAAAGTAGAAATTTATGGTAATAGATGAACATAAAGTGAACAGGTCAAAGATATTCTCTGTATTTCATTGTTATAGAGGTAAAATATAAATGGAAATAAACACTAATATATAAATATAAAAAAATATTTTCACTATTTAAAAAAGTTTAACCATCTTTTTCTTGTAAATTAATAGAAATTACGGTTAAAAGAACTTTTGAACAGTGGGATTTATCTAAACTTTTAACTAACTACTAATCCACAAAAAGGTTAAAATGGATACCTGTGTTTTAAAAGTGGTGACTATGCATGCATGCTGCCAAAGACACTACTCTATGTAAACCGTTCCTTGTTGGCATTCAACGTGGTTCAAGTGCTATATGCCTATATATGTATTTAAATTTTATAGTAAACTTTGTTTTTGACCCCTGTGGTTTGACCTGTTTAACTCTTTTAGTCTAAAAAAGAATTTTTTAACATATTAACCCCTAATGTTGTATTTTTATAATCATTTCAGTCCATGACACTAACGTTTTTAACTTTTCTGTTAAGTATAGAAGCATTTTAGTCATTTTATTTCTAAGTAAACTAGTTAATTTTTTAAGTTCAATAAAAACTTTTTTTAGATTTTTTCATAAAAAAAATTTCTACTTTTTTAAAAACGTTTTTTTACTTTTAAAAATTATTTTTTTAGTTCTTTTTTCAGTAAAAACGTCTTTTTTGAATCTTTTAAAAACGTTTTTTGATAAAAAAAATTTTAAAACTTTTTTCATAAAAAGCGATTTAAAAATATTTTTTTAGTTTTTTTTTATAAATTTTTTTAGCTATTTATAAAATGCTTTTTTTAACTATTTTAAAAACGCTTTTTTTTTTTACTTTTTTGAGTGAACTAGTTTTAAAAATAGTGAACTATTTAAAAAAATATGTTTTTAAAATAGCTAAAAAAATATTTTACGAATAAGCTAAAAAACGTTTTTATAAAAAAAACTAAAAAATGTTTTTAAAAACGTTTATTATGAAAAAAGTTTAAAAAAAAATATTTTTTAGAAAAGTGAAAAAACGTTTTTAAAAAGATTCAAAAATGTCTTTTTTTAAAAAGTAAAAAAAAAATGTTTTTAAAATAGTTAAAAAAACATTTTACGAAAAAAGTAAAAAACTTTTTTTATAAAAAAACTAAAAAAATGTTTTTAAAAACGTTTTATATGAAAAAAGTTAAAAAAGTGTTTTTTAGAAAAGTGAAAAAACGTTTTTAAAAAGATTAAAAAAGACGTTTTACGAAAAAAAAAAAACAAAAAAAAATGATTTAAAAAATAAAAAAAAAACGTTTTTAAAAAAAGTAGAAAAAAAGTTTTATGAAAAAGCCTAAAAATTTTTTTATTGAACTGAAAAGATTAACTAGTTTACTTAAAAATAAAATAACTAAATTGCTCCTATACTTAACAGAAAAGTTAACAAAGTTAGTGTAATGGACTGAAATGGTTACAAAAATACAACCTCAGGGGCTGATATGTTAAAAGATTCTTTTTTAAATTAAAAAGATTAAACAGATCAAACCACAGAAGCCAAAAACGAAGTTTACTCTAAATTTTAATTGCCAAAAGTTGAAAACATTTAATTTTGAAGGTGCCACCTCACCAACTTGGATCTTGGTTGAGATATGCTTGATCAATATGTATCCTTAACGATATCACCACAAATGTCAACACCATCCAATGTTTTTAGAACCGGATCGGACAACGAATCAGTGGTTGTAGAGGTTCACTGGTCGGAACGGTTCGACCGGTCGGACCGGATTTAAGAACCGGATAACGTCATAAATAATATAGATTTATTTTTAAAATATAATGTTAGAAAAATAAAAGATTATAAGGAGCAAAGTGGGTGTAATAAAAGGAGATATATAGCTGAAACTATATTTCCAAGGGACCTTAATGAAATATTGTTAAACCCTAATATATTTATGCTTAAGACATTTTGATCTGTAATTTTTTTTTCTCAGCCGCTACACTCTTCTACCTCCTTCTTCTCTTTAAAATTAGGGTTTATAAAAAATATCATTACATGTTAACAATACTCAATGTTTTGTCTTGAAAATGAAGAATCATACTTGTTGATAGTCCTCTCGGCTTCCCACTCAGTTGGATTAATGCCTCCGCTTCCACCATAAACATCGTTAGTGTTTAATAGTCTACAATAACTGGAGCCAAGAGGCCTCCATATGTCTTCCTACAACTTTATATACATGTTGAAACAAAACCCACTTCCGGGATTTGAGAAGTGGCATGGGTGGAACCAAGGGGCTTTATTATGACTCTCGACCAACAAGTTTTATATAAAATCTGAGTTTTTAAAAAAAAAACTTGAGTTTGAGACTCTCGTTATAGTCGGTAGAGAATGGACTTTATTATGACTCTCGACCAACAAGTTTTACCTTTGTCATTGAGCAGCGACGTGTAAAAGGAGATTGTTGTTAATGTGTTTATAAACTCCTTGATTAGAGATTTGCAACGAGCTAAGATAAATGAGATGTCAATGTTTAAAATGGTGTGTTTGAAATGAAAAAAACTATGAGAAATTGGGTGAGAACTTGTCACACATAAGAGGAAGTTGGAAACTCACAAGGATATATGACGGTCTTTCTTCGATATTACTTCCTTAACAATAAGGAAGAGGTGGGAAGCCCTAACGTGTGCGTTAAGGGTGTACAAAGTTGGTTATGGGTTGGTTTTGGCCTCTTCCATAATCATAACCGCTTGGTTGGTTTAACCGCTTTTTGGTTAACCGTCGGTTATGGGTCAGCTTCGGTTAATTTCGGTTAATTAACCACTTTTATTCGGTAATCACGAATCACATTTTTTAGTAAAAGACGTGGGATTATGTTAGCAATATTATTTTTTTTCCAGTTATAAATTCATAACTAATACATTAGTTATCTACAAATTTCTTTAAAAATGGATAGAAAAATTTGCGGGTCAACCTGACCATACCCTACCCGTTTTAACCTGACCCTTACTAAAATATGATATGTTTCTAGTTTTACTTATTTATTTGGTTTGAGAAGAAAATTTACTTTTAATCTATAATAATAATTGATGTGTCGTCATTTATACAAGTTTTACATGCACAATTATCCCCATATCTTGCACAATTATGGATAAAATGATAAGATATGATACTTAATACACTTAATTGTGTTACAACAAGTTAATTATTCCTTGCATGCAAAAACATGAAGAAAACACTCAAAAACAAGGCAAAATCAGCATCCGGAAGCCAATCGGACGTTCGTGCACCCAAGGAGTCAACCCAGAAAGTCAAAATCAAACAAAAGTCAAAATAATGGATTGCACGGTCATGCATCCCATTGCACAGCCGTGCAAATGGTGAAAATGGGCCCTGAGCCTGCCAGACCTAACAGATTCCCTCACGTGCAAGAAATGAGTGCTTTGCATGACCGTGCATCCCATTGCACGGCCGTGCATTGTCCAAATCTTTTCCCATAAATAGGAAGATCATTCAAGTGTTTTAGGTGTCCAAGATCAAGAGTTGGGAAGGCCTTAGTGCTCTGCTAAGAGCCGAAACTCTCTCGGTTTTGGTCTGTTTAGCTTTTCTTTGTTTATTTCCTTTTTAAAGTCTTGTAATATGAAGCGATTCTTCTCGTTCGAGTAAAACAAGAGGAATTCTATACCCGCTCTCCCTTGGTGTTGGAATACTTCCACACATTATCTAAGAGTTAGTGGAGTCACTTGTATGGTCATTTATGGCTAGTCCTCTTGTGTTGCTTGAGTTGGTTGAACTTTAATTAATCAATAAAGTATTTTTAGTATGTTATGTTTTTAAAGTCTTTACTATAATTTATCTTAAAAAGACAAGAATAAGTGATCTTTAAACCAATCTAATAATCTTAAATCTTGTAAGTTACTTAAGCAAGACTTCTTTGTTCGGTCTATATACAAATCTTGGTTCTAGCAATGGCCGGTTAGTATATATTTAATATTATGGGTTGACTGGAGGTTTGGGTATTCAGCAAGCCGTTTGAGCCCTAACCAGACCAAGCGGTTTGTGTCAGTATTTATTTACTTCTCTCGTGACGGCTTGCAGAGGACTTCTAGCGGGAGTCATGGGGTTTGATCTTAAGAATGAAAGTCTTATTTATTTAAAATAATATTATAAGTAAAGATAACTATTTAAAAACATAATTTGTTAGGTCCGAGCGTTCATAAAGTATCTTTGGAGGAAGTCGTGCATTTCGACTTACCGGAAGAAGTTACAAGGCATGACGTACGTCAGTCATTGGATAATCTTAGTCCGAATAATGAATCATGAGATAACCGGCGGACTTGAGACCCCGTTCAGGGTCCGGCGATTCATTAAGGAACAGTTGCCCGACCGTATCCACTGTTCCGTTACGAAATGCTAACTCCCCTATCGAAAGGGTTAGTACTAGTAACTATGACCAACCTTACTTTAAATATAACATTAATTAACAAGGTATAACAACTAGAGTAACATCTTAAATGAGATAACATTTATAATTACATTTCTTACCCTTTTTGTTTTCCTTTTAAACAAAACTCATTTTCCAACTTATTATCCTGGTCAGACAATAGCGAGGGTTGAGTACGGGATCCGTGTCTGATGTCGCCCAGACGGTCTATATAAAACTCTACTAAACCTAACCTAGACTCCTAAGTAATAAACGGAGTACCTTTGACTAAACCGCACTGACAGGTAATTGGACCTATCGAGTGTAGCATAACTTAATGGTAAATCGAGTTATCGAACCCTAGAGACACTACTACAACTATATTAGACTCTGACTCGGACTAAAGATTGATTAATGGGGGGGGGGGTTGATTACACTAAAGATTTGAACTAATAATGCAGCAAACAAGATCTACTCAAGCTATCAAGATAAAGAACTAAGGAAGAAATCAGAGATGGGAAGAATACTACCTAGGTCGGAATCCTACTTGCAAAGCACAACTTCTACCGGTTCTGGAAACTATGATGGATCTGGGTTTCTAAGGAAACAACTCTAGACTACCTAGTGGATCCCTAATCACTCTCAGGGTATCACCAACTAAGGAACCTAAAGATGTAATAACTCACCAGATAGTGGATTACCTTTCGATCTCTCCAACAATGATAAAGTACCCAAATGACAGATCACCTTTTAGTCTCACTATCCACAATACATTCGAAGAATGCATGGGGTAATCTCAAGATAAGAACTATGACTCAGAATAGCAACAATCACTAGACACCTAATACCAACTTTCTCTCAGATAGTTGACACTCGGATTCCTAATGACGAAGACTAAACGACTATCTCTCACTTCTCGGGTATTGAGACAGGATACACACTCAGTTCTAATGACTCTCAATCACAACTCCTATGGCTACTATTTCTTGAAAACCACACAAACAATCACAAACCCTAAAGTCTATGACCTAGTGTGACACTACTGATTTTCCCTACTTGTACTCGTTCTAGACTTATCAATGAAAATCTGCATGACATTTCATTCTACTTGAAATCCTATTCATACATTGTTACAATACTAGTTCACATGTGAAACATTACGTTTATGCTTGATTTCAAAGACTTATACTTATCTGTGAGTGATTCATGGATCACACGTACACTTAATTGATCTTTACAATACATTAAATACACATGAACCACCCCATACACCTCGAACATGTTTTTATAACTCATTTAAAGTGATTTGATGCTTAAAAGTACTAGTTAGTACTTTCGTGCGATCGTTCGCCTTTTAAACCGTCGTTAACTACGTACCGTCCACAACCGACAAATTCTTCTAACATGACATTAATTTATGTTTTAAATGTTTAACATATTCATTTCTTTAATTAAAACAAAGTTTGTTTGCAAAACTTTCCTTAAATAAATCCTGAAATTCGAAAACGATCAAAAAATCCGTTTTCTCGCCCACCGACCGCCAACTACCATACGCGACTTAAATGTTTTTAGCTAAACATACACTTTTTGTTATGACAATCAACTTTCAGGTTGAAAACATTTGCCAATTTCGCTTAGAAATACTTAAAATCGTAATTTTCGAATGCGCGCACTCAACCGGGTCAAGCTAGGACCTAGCCCACCTACTCTTGGACCTAGCCCAAACAAGAAATCACAAAAAACCCAGCCCCATTGAGGAAAATTTCGCATATTTGAGGCCCCTAAAACCCTAAATTGCTTTCCAAGACTTTCCATATTTACACCCCTTTAATCATTAGTATAAATAGAAGGCTTAGGATCTTGTTTTCTTTGCTAATTCTATCTCAAACACTCCCAAACCCTCCTAAGTTGTGAAATCCCTTCCCAACCTTGAAGATTTCAAAAATCCCTTAGAGGATTCCAAGAGTTTGAAGATCAAACAAGTAAGTAACCTTCCGAAGTTCAATACCGTCTTTTTATTTCATTCTTTCTTCACCCCCTCAATCTTTTTCTATTTTCTATCCATGATCACTTGATCATATGAAACCTCAGCCCTAAAAACCCTCTAATAATCTTAATCAAACTAATAAATCAAGCTAACATCACCAACTAACAAACAAAGAATCCCATTTGCAATGGCGGCTATGCCGTCACATTCTGCGAATCCTCAAGGCAACTATTGCAAAAGTGGCTCTGCCGATACTTTAGTATGTTCTTTCTAACTTAAAACATGTTATTTTATCTATATTATCACTTATATGAACTCACACGCTAATTAAATATAGAATCCGCTTGCTCGTGTCGGCTATGCCGATTGCATTCTGTGATTCTTCAAAATGCTTATGTGAATATCATGGCTAGACCGGTGACACGGGACATTTTGGCTAGCTTAATCTGATTATATTATGTATTATAATAACATTCGTCTACTTTTTATTTGCGCGTTCGGTAATCTTAAAACCCTAAACGGACCACTTAAGTGCAACCGTTGATCTTGGGAAGAAACTGTGCCGACTTTAACCGGGCATAACTTGATCATAATTAAACAAAACTGAGCAAACTCAAATTCCACGACGTATTTCGTCGAATTTCTTTCCACTCATAATTGGCTCTTTTTCTAATTCAAAAGTATGACTCCGTATTAGCCAAAACGTGACAGAAACCTTTTTCAGTACCTTCTGTCTTGTTTGACTGTTTTGGCTATGATCTAAGTCTCAAACTTAAAAACTTTCTAAACGAAACTTCTTCGGGACGACTTAAACTAATTCCCTGTAAAATTTCATAATTTTGGACTTCGTTTGATATTTTTAACAAGCCCGTTTCTGTTCAGCTACTTTGCTGTTCAAATATGAAAATCGACTAAAACTCTATTTTTACAACTAATTCTTAACTTTATGACCCGAACCGCCTATCTAACACTCGTAACCATCGAACCTACCTTAAAAATAGTTTATTTATTTGTTTAGGGTTTGGTCCGTGATTCACCTCGTTTATTTATTCAAGTCTCCTATCTCGTCTAGCTTTCAAGGTGAGACTTCATAGCCCCACTTTATTCAAATCATTTCGGGGGAAACATGTACGCGTTGGCACGCATTAAAACACGTTTTCAAATAATTCTAAAACAAATGAATCATATATGTATGTGAGTAAATGAACACAACATGATAAACGTTAAACTTGCAAATCCTTAACTTGAAACTTTCAAGCCAACGGTAGTACATATATGGGCCATAGGATGGAAACCGCATATACTTTATGGACAACTTTTGGTTGGACATCTTATTCGTTATTAGTGCAACTTACGAGTTATACCACTTATTCGTTATTCATCATTTTAGGTTGGATTTGCTAATCATGTGTTTGTTTTATTACGTGCTATATGATGATCTTGGAATATGAATTGTCACCTTTGCCAAACTTATACTTTTATTAAACCTGTGATTTCTCACCAACTATTTTTAGTTTACACTTGTTTTTCGTACATGTTTCAGGTGATTAAGCTCGTGATAGGTCAAGTCAAGATCACATAGGATTTGCCTAGATATCAATTGAAGAATCTTATTTTAAGTTGCTTGTCTTTTAAATATGTTATCTGTTTGGTTTAATTCGAAACTTATGTAATTGGGTTTTTAATATTATGAAACTTTAATAGTAAATGTCTTTATTCTATTGTGTTCTTTTATCAATTAAGTCGCACCCGTGGTTAAGATGCACAGTTGGGGTGTGACACCTAGATACGCAAATCAAGATGGAAGATATCCACAATCAACGTACGAAATTATAATCAAACACAAATCAGATCTAAGCATGCATATTCATCACAATTCATATCAAGAAACTGTTTACAAAATCATTAATCCATTAATCGAATCCAAAACCAGTAAAAATCGCAACTTTAACAAATATGCAAAAATAAAAATAGGAATCGACTTAGCTGGTAATGTATATGCTCTCGAATGAAAATCCAGCTTCGTTCTTCCTTGTGTGCACCGTATAGCATTTCGGTCGTGGTTGCACATATCTGCCGGGTTGCCTTTACAAACTTTATATAAGTGACGATCGACCCTGGCCGAATGGAGATTGAGTACGGGCAGGATGATAAAACCTGCAAAATAAACCTCACAACAAACCCGTAGCATTAAACTGACTCAAATTAAAAATAAAAGACTCAACTAACTCGAGCTGACTCACTAAGAATTAAAGACTCAAGATAGATACAATGCAGAGAAACGTACTCAATGGGTGGCAAACACATAGACATGAAAGCCACAACAAAGCAGATCATCAGTAAAGAACGGTTTCAAAGTTCCCATGGTAATGGTGGTCAGATGGCATGAATGGAAGTGATGGATGATGGTGATAATGGATGATGGATGGATTATGATAGAGGTGGTATGATGGTGGTGGTGAACGGTTATGGGAAACCATGGAAAAACAAAGAAGAAAGACAAATCCAGGGAGTCCCCGCGTACCGCGTGAAAACCAGGACCACTCCTCGCGTTCCGCGAAGAGATGAAATTTAGGCCGGCCGAAACCAACCATCACTCGCGTACCGCGAAGGCTTCCCCTTCCCTCTCAGGTACCGTGAAGAGACTATGGTAACATAAAGATTATTAAATTTTTCAACTTTTATACTTAGAAAATTTTTGACGCTTTAAAATCTTTCTTCACCCAAATTCTTTAAAAAAACTATTCAAAACATAAAAACAAATGTAAAAATACCTGAAACTTCGTTCCCAACGATTTCCTCACCAAATTAAGCGCGAATCCCTGCAAAACACACACACACAGAAAAACACAAAAAATGACACGGACTCACACCAAGGAATGCAAACAAACTCTACATCCCGGGTACTTGCCCGAGACTCAAACAAACCTATCAAGAGGCTTCTCCTTGATCCTAACCGGAACCGCCTTCATCCTACGTGGTCTACCGGTCCTCCAAATACTCAACAAACTCCTACTCCTATCAAACCTCAAACCTCTATTACATTTATCAATCAAGTCCTTCCACCATAGCTTAAACCTACCCGGTCCAAAGATGACATGTTTCAAGTATCCTAGCAAGTTGTCAACTATAAACATCCCCACACTTGGGGTTTCACTCTCTCAAGATCACAAGACTCACTCAACTCTCGGAGTTTCTTATGGGGCGACCTAGATTTAGGGGATGACTCGGCTTCTATCCCCTCGGCAAGGACACAAGTAAAGGTCAAAGGCTCAATATGTGATATCATTAAAGGTGTGGCTTCTAACCACTCGCACGGATCATCATGATTCTCTACACTCTCCAACAACTTCCCCACACTTGGGGTTTTGCCTATGATCTCATCTAATTCTGCCATCATCTTCAGCAGATCATCAAGCACCTCATCGTCACCGTATTCATCTGGCTTATCTAACAACTTCTCCAACTCCAACGCCCATTCAGATATCTCTCCTAAGTCAGGGTGGGTTCATCAATCTCTCTCTCTGGATTAGAGTCCCGATGGTCACATATGAGGGCATCAATCATGCAAACTGAATCGCTCTGCTCAGTAGACCCCTTCACAGGTTTCGTAGCATCAAATGTGATCATCTCATCCCCCACACGAAGTGTGAGTTTCCTGTCAAAGACATCGATCATTGTTTTGGCGGTACATAGGAACGAGCGTCATAGGATGAGTGGGACTCTATCATCCACTTCCATATCCAAGATAACAAAATCCACGGAGAAGACAAATTTGCCTACTTTCACTAACAGATTCTCCATAATTCTCCGTGGATACTTGACTGAACGGTCAGCCAAGTAGATGCTCATGCGCGTCGGCTGCGGTTCACCTAGGTCTAGCTGCTTATAAATGGAATATGGCATCAGATTGACGCTAACACCCAGGTCAGCCAACACGTGGTTTAAGGGCAAACCGCCAAGCAGCCAAGTTGATAAACTTAGATTAGGATGTTGTAACAAAAAGAAAGAAATAAGTTTATGCACATTTTTACTTTTATACCCCCTATCCTTCGTTTTTTGTGAGAATCTAAGCCTATCCGAGCATTATCAAATAACACATCAAGTTTTTGACGCCGTTGATTATTACACATTTCACATGCTCATTTCGTTTGATAAAGTGTTTGCTAATTATTGTTTTGCATGTTAGAACTTGTGTAAAATATCTATTTCAAAATCATGGACTAAAAGAATGTATAAAAAGTATGGAGGTATTAGGATTAACCCATCTTCTTTAGCCTTTTTCTTTTACCTACCCTAAACAGTATCCCCTAGTTAGCCCCTTTGAGCCTAAACCTTTTTCGTTTCAAAACCCACATTTTACACCCACTTAGCCAAATTTAGCCTTTTTATTTCTGACCCTTTTTCGTTAAAAAATCGGTTCTGGTCATATTGGCATTGACTTAAGGACATATATCCGTTTCAAGTACGTAACTATGAAGCTAAGTGTTTATGAACGAATGAAGAAAAGTAGGGCAAAAAGCTACGACAAATGACCAATTTGTGAAATTGGTGTTAAAAATAAAAAAAGGATATATATGAAGAAAGAAAAGAGAAAGGCAAAAAGATACAACAACCACCCAAAGTTATGGAATGATTGAAGAAAATTGAAGAAAGAATCAAACTTACTCTTAATTTGAGTATACAAAACTGATCAAGATTGTTGCTATTAGGATAAAAGCCAAACGATCCACAAGAAAAGATAGTAATGTGTATTTCAAAAACAAAGAGGAGGTGACGTTCTTAAAGAAGGAGATTCAGTCTTGATGATCTGACCTTAAAAGAGTCCTTAGATTAGCTACAACATCCTAATCTAAGTTTATCAACAGTCCTTTTGTTCATAGCCCAATTAGCCAAGACCCGGATTTTTAACATTTAGCCACTCTTCTCAAATACTTCATACCCAAACCCTAAGCCAATCATTACAACCCTTTACAAATCACTCTTGATTTATGCACATATTTTATGTCAATTGATGGAGATTTGATTTTTATACAAGCCTATGATTATGCAAGCATTAACTATAAGCATTAAGTGTTCTACTTGACATAACTTATCCATATATTAAACCCGAGTATTGAGTGAATATTTGTGAGACTGTAAATTTGTGGATAATCATAGTTTCATCAAGTATGTTAGTCTTACTACCCTATTGTGGAGAAACACTCAAAAGGTATAAACATCTAATAATTGCTTTTGATAAAAGACGTTTAACCATTTGGGACAAAGGCTTTGGATTAACATTAAATCAATGTTTTATTCTATGGGTATAATCATGCATGAGTTTGCTTGAGGACAAGCAAAGTTTAAGTGTGGGGTATTATGATGTGTCGTCATTTATACATGTTTTACATTCACAATCATCCCCATATCTTGCACAATTATGGATAAAATAATAATATATGATACTTAATATACATAATTGTGTTACAACAGGATAATTATCCCTTGCATGCAAAAACCTGAAGAAAACACTAAAAAACAAGGCAAAATCAGCATCCGAAAGCCAATCGGACGTTCGTGCACCCAAGGAGTCAACCCAGAAAGTCAAAATCAAGCAAAAGTCAAAATAATGGATTGCACGGTCGTGCATCCCATTGCACGGCCGTGCAAATGGTGAAAATGGGCCTTGAGCCTGCCATACCTGACAGATTCCCTCACGTGCAAGAAATGAATGCTTTGCATGACCGTGCTTCCCATTTCACGGCCGTGCATTGTCCAAATCTTTGCCTATAAATAGGAAGCTCATTCTAGTGTTTTAGGTGTCCAAGATCAAGAGTTGGGAAGGCCTTAGTGCTCTGCTAAGAGCCGAAACTCTCTCGGTTTTGGTCCACTTAGCTTTTCTTTGTTTATTTCCTTTTTAAAGTCTTGTAATATGAAGCGATTCTTCTCGTTCGAGTAAAACAAGAGGAATTCTATACCCGCTCTCCCTTGGTGTTGGAATACTTCCACACATTATCTAAGGGTTAGTGGAATCACTTGTATGGTCATTTATGGCTAGTCCTCTTGTGTTGCTCGAGTTGGTTGAACTTTAATTAATTAATGAAGTATTTTTAGTATGTTATGTTTTTAAAGTCTTTACTATAATTTATCTTAAAAAGACAAGAATAAGTGATCTTTAAACCAATATAATAATCTTAAATCTTGTAAGTTACTTAAGCAATACTTCTTGTTTGGGAAGCTTATTCGAGTTTGTACGGTCTATATACAAATCTTGGTTCTAGCAATGGCCGGTTAGTATAGATTTAATATTATGGGTTGATTGGAGGTTTGGGTATTCAGCAAGCCGTTTGAGCCCTAACTAGACCGGGCAGTTTGTATCGGTATTTCTTTACTTCTCTCGTGTCGGCTTGCAGAGGACTTCTAGCGGAAGCCATGGGGTTTGATCTTGAGAATGAAATTCTTATTTATTTAAAATAATGTTATAAGTAAAGACAACTATTTAAGAACATAATTTGTTAGGTCCGAGCGTTCATAAAGTACCTTTGGAGGAAGTCGTGCATTCCGACTTACCGGAAGAAGTTACAAGGCATGACGTACGTCAGTCATTAGATAATCTTAGTCCGAATAATGAATCACGAGATAACCGGCGGACTTGAGACCCCGTTCAGGGTCTGGAGATCCATTAAGGAACAGTTGCCCGACCGTATCCACTATTCCGTTACGAAATGCTAACTCCCCTATCGAAAGGGTTATTACTAGTAACTATGACCAACCTTACTTTAAATATAACATTAATTTACAAGATATAACAACTAGAGTAACATCTTAAACGAGATAACATTTCTAATTACATTTCTTACCCTTTTTATTTTCCTTTTAAACAAAACCCATTTTCCAACTTATTATCCTGGTCAGACAATAGCTCGGGTTGAGTACGGGATCCGTGTCCATGGTTCGATACGTGGTTCTTACCCAGACTATACTACGCTGTGATAGGTACACTTGCCTATTGTGTGTATCTTTAGTTGAAGTATTTATCATTTTAATTTATAAATTTAAAACCTGATTTTGTATAGCTCTAAATAGAATATATTTATTATTAGTGAAAACACGCTATCAAGTTTTTGGCGTCGTTTCCGGGGATATATATATTTATATTTTTATCTACATATAAAACACACATCAATAATAATAAGAGTAAATTACACAGATTGTCATTTAATTATACTAGAAATTTCATTCTATGTACTTTGACTTCAATAAGTACTCAAATTGTCATTTTTTTAGAAACTTTTGCACACCCTATGTCTTTTACACTAACTGGTGTTAAGTTTTTCTGTTAAGTCTAGACATGTGCATTGCACATGAGGGTATAATGGTCATTTTACTCACAAAAGGACAATTTATGTAATTTATTTAAACGTAAACCCTTTTTTTAACCCTTTTATCCCTCATTTGAAACAATCACACACAACCATAGAGAAAGAGAGATGAGAGGATCTGGATCTAGAGAGAGATGTGTAGGAGGAGGAAATAGCATTTGAAAGAGGATCTGGATCAAATAACCCCACAACATGTGTCCTTTGTAAATGTGCCTTTAGTCTCCTTCAAGTGCATTAAAGGTAAGTTTTGTACAGTAGTTTAATGGCAATTTAGATAGCATTCTCCCGAGGAAGAAATAGCATTTGAACGGGTTTCTTCAAATTTCAACTAATATCACTCACAAATCCATAACTGAAGATGGTTTACTGCAAATCATGGAATATCGGAGACGGGGGTGATGGGTGGAGAAGCAGGCAACGGTGGTAATGGGTTGAGGTGGAGATGATGGTGGCCTTAGAACCTTGGAGCGGCGGCGGCGGTGGTTGCCTGGTCCTCCAAAATCCCAAACCCAGCGGTGGTTGCCTGGTCCAACATCAATCCGCCACCGGCCAACGCCACCTTGATGAGCCTGAGTTGCCACTCTGGCGCCATCTATCAACCCAGCCTCCTCGCCCTGAACCCGCTGTCGGCATCTACGCATGCTACAAGGAAAACCCTAACCTGACACCACCTTTAGGACTGCCCTGAGATCACCACCGTTTCGCCGACCATAACCCACTATGACCGAAACCACCGCAATTGGAACCACCCGATGTCGCCTATGTCTCCCCTGGGCCCTGCCACCGCCACCACTGCTTGCCGCCGTGAGAGAACGCCGAAGTTGATGACCGGTCGCACGACCCCGCTGGGAGGGGCCGCCGGGAGTGTGGCCGGCAGCCTCCCTCCTCCCACACACATCTCTCTCTAGATCCAGATCCACTCATCTCTCATTCTATCTGGTTGTGTGTGATTGTTTCAAATGAGGGATAAAAGGGTTAAAAAAAAAGGTTTATGTTTAAATAAATTACATAAATTGTCCTTTTTTGGGTAAAATTACCATTATATCCTCATGTTCAATGCACATGTGTAGACTTAACAGAAAAACTTAACACCGGTTAGTGTAAGGACATAAGGTGTGCAAAAGTTTCTAAAAAAGGACAATTTGTGTACTTATTGAAATTCAAAGGATATAGAATGTTATTTCTAGTCTAATTAAAGGACAATCTGTGTAATTTACAAATTATGTCCTTTAATTATTATCCATATTTCAGTATACGTCCTTTAACTAAGGGAATTACAGTGCATGTCCTTTATGTTTAAAACTTCTTCTACGTTACGTCATTTGGCCTAACGACCGTTAAATTTTACCGTTGTCTAGTCACGTGGCTGCATGTGAGGGCAAAGTAGTCTTTTCCATTCCCATTTTATTTCCTCCTATTTTTATAATTACTCGCCTCACCTGCATCCCCACCTTACCCATCTTCTTTCTCTAAGTTTCAACCCATAACCCTAAACCGTCTACCCCTCTTCCAGATTCTACTGATTCCTTGCGTGGAAGTCAAATCCCTAGAAAAAGAAATTGAACATCGGCTTGTCACCAAGCTCCCAGATCAGTTTCGAAGACGTATTCTCAAATTTCTGAGACTCCACTTCGATCTACACGACAATTGTCGCCATCTTCTTTGGATCCTGGATTATCATATCGTTCCCTTTGTCGGCGTATGAATGAGCAAGATATTACGTCATCTCCCTTGATTCTGAAGCAAAATCATTAATTCATCAAAATAGAAAAAAGAAAAGTAGTGGGCGATTTGCTGAGTTTTCTTGAACTGATCGGAAACGAGTTCTTCGTGTTTCCGGTTTTGCGAATTGAATAGATATTATATAGCCACAAATTCAATGGCAATCAACTGGGATAATCACTATCGAGTTTACAGCTGTGATTGGGACGCGAATTTGGGGATTTGAAGCTTTATATAGGCTGGACTAAAATCACATTCGGGATTCCAATTCGGTTTTAACTAACTTAAATTAGGTAACGATTTTCAACTAATAGATGGATTTCTCATTCCTTAACGTCCGCAGTAGATTTAGGACAAGTTTGGAAAGACTTTAATCTCACATTTTGAGTGACTGGAGATGGATTTCATGAGGGTTGACTTTTTGAGGTCAAAATTGAGTTCTTTGGTTCTGATGTTTGGAGAAGAAGAGGGGAGGGGTTCAAATGGGGGTTCAAATAGATAAGAGAGGGGGTTCATTATTGAAATAGTCATTTTAAGTGGGTGGAATTACAAAAATAGTCCTTTTACGATAAAAAGACCAAAACGCCCTTACATGCAAGGGACGTGACCAGACTTAACGGTAAAATTTAAAGGTCGTTAGGCTAAAGGACGTAACGTGCAAGAAGTTTTAAACATAAAGGACATGCATTGTAATTTCTTTAGTTAAAGGACGTATACTTAAATATGGGTATTACTTAAAGAACGTAATTTGTAATTTGCTCTAATAATAATAATAATGATGATATTAATGATAATGCAGTATGACAAATGCACTCAAATAAGCATTCATCAACACAAATATCGTGTTTAGAAAGGAACTAAATAATCAACATTTGTATCTGGTCTTTTGTCTTACATTCTTCTAGACACTAACTTAAACCCACAAACAATAGTGAATGGGGGAAATCGTTTATATTTTTTGCATATATATTATGTATAGAGTTGTATCGGTTGGGTTCGCTTAACGTTTGTAACAGCCCAAGCAAACCGTACCAAGATATTGTCCACTTTGCCCCCGTTGGGTCGCCCATCCGGGAACTCATGGTTTTGTTTTCACCCGACGAGTTGCTCGCCCAGGAAAAACGCGTCTTGATAGAGAAGGTATCCATCCCCTTATAAGAAAGGCTTCGTTCTCCCCCTCAACCGATGTGTGATATTACAATCTTCCCCCTTACGGAGCCTAGCGTCCTTGCTGGCACACCAGTCCGGCCCCTGTCTCCGATACCATCTGTAACAGACCAAGCAAACCGTACCAAGATATTGTCTGCTGTAATTTCTTTAATCATTTTATTATTCAAGCACTGGAAATCCCGTATTTGCCCAACACCTCATGCCACATTAATTATTACCTTAACGGATATTAATTTCAAAATTTCAACCTTTCAATAAACATATTATTTTCTATTATATATATACACATATATATATATATATATACATATATATATATATATCCTGTGTATGTATGATTATATAAATATATGCATACGTATACACTAAATTATAAATATACAAATGGTTGTATTTTCATTTAATAAACCATTTATAATTTGATAAAAATGGAGTTCCTACACAAAATATTTTTTTTAAAATATATATATATAATGTTTTATAGTTTATTACAAGTTTTATATAAAATATATATATATATATTTCTTTTTTTCAAAATCTCAAAGTATTGAGCCTTGAACCTCCTCATCAACCTTTGAACATTTGGAACCTCAATTTAAACCCCCCGCTTTGGAAATTTGACATCTCTAATCTCAATTTTGACCATGTTAATACAGTTTGACTTCCGAGAGTCAAACAACCCAAGTTTCCTCAACAATTCGATGACAAATTCAGTGTTGTGGACCTTTCCCTACGTGAGTAATCGATTATAAACCATATCCAGGCCCATCTAGAGTTGCAAATCGATCAAACCCGCGACTAAATTTCAAAAGTTGGAGTCAAACCTCATCTAAATCAGTTTGAATCAAGGAATTAAACGCGTTTGTTACCCGCAAATCATGCGAAACCAGTCCTATCATGAGTACAAACCATTTACATGACTCAATTCATTCGCATTCGTTCAAATTTACGTGATTTCCGCGTTTACAGTTGTGCTATGTTAACTCGAGGCGATTCGATCAATTAGACGGAAATTGAGGTATTCACTCCACACACACGCACTCACGACACCCCCTTTGATCTTTCTAAACACTCGAACACACTGCATCTCATCGTTGGAACTCGATCGAGCATCAAGAACTCCGAACTCTAAGTATCATCCGTTCTCCTTCTTCGCGTAGCCATATCAGGTAAATCATACGTCCTTAGTCTCGTTAAGACTCATAGAACAAAAGCCCTAAGGTTTCATGGCCGATTGTTACGAGATCGTGGTCAATTGTGGCTAGGGTTTCATTCGGCCGATTTAGGAAAATGATGAAGGATTGGGACTATTGGTTTTAAATTAAACAAACCCATTATGGACAAGGCATTAAGCCCAGTCCAGCGGTTAAGTCACATGTGTTCCTCAGGGGAGAACCGGGTTCGAGTCGGGCTACCCCCTTTTTCTGTTTAAAAACCATTTTCTTGTTATTTTGTTTCACAAACCAATGTTTTAAATTTTGAAATAATTTTTATAAATCTTATAAAAATATTCTGTAACGTTTATAAAAAAAACAGGAGATATAAAATGATGTTTTGTTCATTAAAAACATATTATAAATATCAAAATTCTTAAATAAACAATATAGAAATGATTTATTTAAATAAATCTAGTTATGATGTTATTCTTTTTAGTAATGCTTATTTAAACAAGTTATGAATAATTATTTAAAAATACTTAAATAATTATTTTTAGATAAATAATTACACAAATTCATTTAAATTCATAAGCTTACTTATATTAATATTTATTTAATATCTCTCTTATTCTTTAAGTGATTTAAATAATTATTTTGTTTACATAAAAACAATTTTATAAAACATTTTCTACCTATTTATAAATATTAAGGTTTAAACTCAATCCAAGTAAACAAAATTTTCTTTATATATATTATACATTTACACTTCGTATATTTTAAAGGACGCGCCATTTTCTTTACAATAAATGAAAAGAATTTATTTAAATCACATACCCATTTTAATCAATTACTATATTCTTTAATTCGAACATACTTTGATTTCACCTTTTATTTTAACTTTTTATACAAACACCAACTCACACACATCCCCATTGTCAAACAACCCAAACACTTTTGTACAACTCCTTACACTTAAATCCCGTTGAACCCTAGACCCAGCCATAGACTTTATGCATGTTATTAATTTACATTTATATAATTCAATCATAGGATAAGCGTGTGAATATCAAATCACTTGTGCAACTCATTACCCGTGTGATATGCTACTTACTAGTACAAGTGAGTATTTCATAGCCCCTTTTACTCTTTTACACTTTTGGGGTGAAACATGAACTCTATACAAATTACTATTTACATTTACACAAACAACACAAGTACAAATCCTATTTACATTCATGTGTGCAATTTGAGCTTTATGCCCGAGTGTTATGTGTGCTAACTTTTGTGAACACTTATGTGCAATCATTAACTATTCAAGCCGACGGTTTTCAATGATAGATCTATTGAGTCTGACAAACCCACCCAGGTAGGGTGATTGATACCGACAACACAATTTTGCATGCTAGTTACAAAGGTTTGATTGTACTTGGTTACACAATAGTTGCTCCCCATAAATGCCTTATTTATCATGTTATGTAAGGATTTGTTTTACTAATGTGTGAGTTTGATCAAGATGTGCTACACATAGGCTTGGACTTAGTTAAATTAAATAAAGAACTTATGTATTTCAATTATGTTATTTTTTTTGGATTGTTTTGTCATGAATGTTGCAATGAAATTTGATAATTAATATAATTCAATTTAGTCAACCTTGTGCTTATGAACAGTCTACATGTCCCGCCCCGACGTTTCCGCCGTCGGTTGGGGTGTGACAGATTGGTATCAGAGCCTTGGTTATAGGGAATTAGGTTATTAGACACTCTTGACCTAGACTATAACCTTAGGACACCCATACTATGCCTCGCTACTACATGCTATATGATTATTTCTTATGTGAATATTTTTACATGTTATATTATATAATTACATCATATGATACAATACTTGATAGTTTATGTGTCACATTACCTGCCAACTTTTGTCTCCTATTCATTGCTACCTATTTGATTTATTTAAAGTGATATCCAAAGTTTCCACACACACTCATACACACTTAGTTTTTTTCATACTCTTAAACTCACACATATAATGTCACCACCTCTTGTGATCTAAATCTAAACTATTAGGGCTAAAGCCCATTAATAATAAACAAGAAGCCTACTTACCCTCCAAGAAGAAGAAGCCTACTACAATATATAAACCTCATTTTCGGGCCTCAAAGCCCAGTCCACAACAATTCTCATCATGACCATGAGCCCAACAATAGTGCTATTAATACATGATGGCTGGAAGAGTGTGTAGGCCCATGAGAGATTTTGATTAAGGAAAGCCAGGGTACTTAAGTGTGTCCTAGTGACCCACCCCTCTTTCCTGGGAATTCTCCTCAGGGATGCATTACTTATAGGTCAAGTGTATTTCTAAAATACTATTGTGAAGACTCGGTGTTATGACTAGCCAAACTCTAAACCTATGAGAACTCATATATTTTACACTCAGTATTTCATTATCACTTACAACCTCTTCATTGTTTATTTTCTAGACATGGACTCCTACTCTCCTTCCTCCCCGGTATACCGTCCCGGAGCAGAGTCAGATAGGGAAGGAGACATCAGGTCACCCGTGTATCGGTCACCATCACCCCCAGCTGCCAGGCCAAGGTTTGATGTAAGGACAGATTAGGCTAGGAACACCGGCCCAAGACTTCGAACACCTAGATCACCCCCATTAAGAGACCCGTATATGGTGCCCGACCCGTATCATCCTAACCCATGGGCAAGGCGTACCAGGGCACCCGTTAGTGCTATAGGAATTCCAATCGATGACGTTCACCAATATGTGAGGACCTCGGAGTTTGAGAGGCAAAGGATGGAGCAAGAGATAATGCACGACTTGCAAGGACAAAGAATGGATAGCCTATCAAACCAATTAGGGTACCAAAAGGAGTTAATCTCCATCCTCGAAAAAGAAATACCGGGGAATCGCACGGAAACAGCCAGAGCTGAGGCCAGATCGGCTACCCGAGTGACCATAGCGGTGCTCGTCTTGGGAATTATCTTCCTTCTAGTGGAAAGCTACAAGAGACGTTAACAGAATTTTTTTTTTATTGTCTTTAAATTTTCAGTTTGAGAACCATTTCCTTATGTTTTGAGTAATGTTTAACATTTCACATTTAATCAATTTTATATATTCCAACTCTAAAGTTATTATTCATTGATTTGACACGTTGAGTGTGAATTACACCCATCATATTTTCATCAAAATTTCCCAAGCATCACCCTCTTCATTCAATACGATTTAGTACACTACCGGCAATCTCCTTCGTAAACAACTCATCCTATTATATTTAAACAACCTCGTTATTTTGTTCAAACAAAAAGTTTATCAAACTTTTAGATAATATCTGAAATATAAATTTTCTATAAACATCTTCGCCTTGTAAGAAAACTTAATACAACCTATTTTATAAAAGCATTATTTCAAATTGTTAAATACTTATGACTGTTTCTCATTAAATTAATCATTTCTAAATCTTGGCTAAATTAATATACAACTACTTATTTCCTTATAATAATCGAAAATTTTAATAAAAAAGATTTTTCCTATAAATTGTCTATTTATTTAGATTATTTAACTCAATAGTTTCATTACTTTATATATCTATAACTAAGAACAATTTACAATTTCCTATTTTCAAACAAAGATCAGTTATTTGTAAACATATTTCCCTGAGTGTTTTCAAAACCCCCTCGTTACCTTTCACTTGCCGCTTCAAGAGACGATCCATACCGCGTAGATGTTAACCATCCCCACAAACCTCAACAAAAATTTAAAGAGCTAAAACCTGACTACCACATTATACATGAACACTAAACAACACGCTTCTCTGTAATACTTGATAACATACAAAACTCGTTAGCATATGCCACACACGAAACTCAATAACTTACGTATGCACATTTACAATATACACAACACGATCACCTAATACATGAAACTTAGTTATTTTTCAATATATCCAATGCTACACTGACTACATAATACATGAAACTTGATAAATTGCAATACATGCTCTACTGGATTGATTACAGAATACATGAAGCATAGTTGTTTGCAATATACATACACTAAATTGATCACGTGATACATTGATTGTTTGATACACAATACTTGATTGATCACATTGAACATGAAACTTATTTTGGTTACAAAGTACATGACGCTATATGATACTAAGTTGTTAACACCATACATGGAATTCATTTCTTATAATACACATGATACTATGTTGCTTACATTACACATGAGAGCTTATACGGGATGCTAAGTTGTTTATGTTACACATAAAACCTATTTGATTACAAGCTACATAACACTAGATCATATATGAGACTTGAGTGCCACATTACACATGAAACTAAGTTGCTTACAATTGTTGCAATTGATTGACCACATTACACACAAATAATGGTCATACACTTTGTTCATCAAAGTTGAAAACCATATCACATTGAAGTTACTCGGTGTCTGACGTATTCTTGTTCAAACATGAGTAGGCTATGGAACTTTAAGTTATATTACCATATTACTCTTATATATATAGTTTTTCTTTGAAAACATGCCCATGACTTAACCGTCTTAAAATAAGTAATTTTCCTTTGAAAACATGCCTATGACTTTACCGTCATAAAATAAGTAGTTTTCCTTTAAAAACATGCTCATGACTTAACCGTCATAAAATATGTAGTTTTCCTTTGAAAACATATACATGACTTAACCGTCATAAATAAGTAGTTTTCCTTTGAAAACATATACATGACTTAAACGTCATCAAATAAGTAGTTTTCCTTTGAAAACATACCCATGACTTTACCGTCATAAAATAAGTAGAAATAATTCTAAACCCATATGATAACAAATGTTATTATTCTATTCGTAAGCTAGCTAGTCTTACAAATACCTATGTCCATACATGAAACCGTAACCAAACCCCAACAATTTAATGCCCCTCCTCGCCTTTTTGCGAGTAAGATAATATGCGGTCATTCGGCCATTTGGACCCCTGGTTAGCGCGACTAACCATGACCGGGGACGTCGCCCCCAATAGTACTATCCATATAATCCCAGGCTAAGTCCATAGCTAATGGTTATAAAAGTGTGTTAATCCGGGGACTTTAAGCGCTATATTGTTCACCATGTATGACATAGTGTTAGTGTCTTGTTTCCTTGTTATCATATAAAAATGTTTGCAATGCTTTCGCAATTGTATAAAACAACAATGTTTCGACATATATTAAACAATACTGTAATACTTAATGTAAGTATGTTTCTCCCCCGCAGTTTACAAAACTTTAAAAAGCGAAAGGGGGCCGTGAACTCACCTTGTGTCCGATGAAATCCTAGCAAATATATCAGTGTGCTAATAGTTTTTGACTATCCGTATCCTAATCATGCAAGGATACCTCATATGTTAAGACTACTCGTCTTTTTTCTAAAATTATTAGGTCGTAATGTATACATTATAACACATGTTAGTGTCAACTCTACCCCTCAAAATTCATTTTTTAAAATTTTTTAATTTGTATTAACTTCTTTACGAATTTTTCGTTTCAATGTTAACTCCTATTCGCGTTGCAATCTATCTATTTTTCGATTTCCATAACCGTGTAGTGGCAACTTCATACGTTTCTTTTATGTAATTAGTCACGTTATTGTCACCGCCGCAACGCACATAATGAGGTTCGCAAACCCGTCTCATCGCGCGGAAGACCTAGTCGTGACAACTTCATACGTTTCTTTATGTACTTAGTCACGCTATTGTCTTCATCGCAACACCGGTAACGAGCTTCGCAAACTCGTCGCATCACGTGGGCTTTAATTATACAATTAAACACGTTAATATTACCGTACATCCCCGTCGTAACGCGCGAGTCAAATTTTCTAGTATCTCATTATTTACTAACAATCTGTTATAAAGTTATGCACCAAAATTAATATTTTAAAAAGAAAACAAATGATAATATAAGATAACGAAAAACTACAATTCGAAGATTCTATAAAAGACCCGGTTCAAAAGAAGGGGCTAGGAGCCAGGAGGTCACATGGTAATGTGAGGAAAAAGAAAATATAAAGTGGACCCACATTTGCTGGTACTACAACAAACAAGTATCTACTCCTAAACCCAGCCCATGAGACATGAAAGTCGAATTATTGATTCATCACCCCCACCACTCCACCACAAACAACCTTGTTCAATTATAGGATAGAAATTGAAATTTACCAAAATTGAAATTAAACCAATCTCAATATAAGTCGCCGTTTGATTTTGCTATTTCGAGTCTAAATATATATGTAGACTTTGGTTCATACGAAAATTTATCACTATGATGAAAACCATGTGTGGCGTCCCTGATCCGCACCGGTACGGATGAAGAATGGTAGCTTAGTCTTCTCCTTGAGAAAAGTTCCTACAAACAGAACATCGTCAGTCTCGCCGCGGAGGACCTGATGGGGTTTCTCCTCGACCAATATCGGGCGTGAGAATAAGCCTTTGTTCTTGAGTATAGGGTTTCCCCTTGTAATTAATTCGGACTAGCCATAGATTGTAGAGAGAGAGAGACCAATACTTGTTTTTCTGTGTGTCTTAAGTCTCCTTGGGACCTCGTATTTATTGAACCCTTAACGGTTCCTTTACGGTGAGCATTAAATGCTCTGTCTGTTGTCAGGTCGTCAGGGGTTTGTTCCCTGACTTTCTAGTTCCCTTTACATAATTCCTGATGGTTTCCTAGGAAGGTACCGTTCTTCCATGTTTCCTTTTTTGTTAGCACATTAAATGCTTTACTCCCTTTTATCTTTTCTTATTGCTCTTTCACTGGGACGACGGTATCCCCCTTCACCATGAAAAGCAATAAAGCTATGTTTTAACGCCTTCTCAATAACATTCTTGTGAATCCTATAAAAATGTGCTCATTGGAACTATATCATAACTCACATTAACATCAAGGGTTATCGTAAAGTATAGAAGTCATCCACACACATATGTATGTGTATGAGAGTGAAACACCTTAAGTGTGTGTGGTTGTGATTGTATTGATAATTGTCTAAATGAATAGGTTTCAAGAAAAGCTTATATAGTATAACTATGTTTACACAAACTACCTCTTATTAACTCTAATTACAATTAATCTAATATCCCCCTGCAAGCTAAGGGCGAGGAACAACCTGTAGCTTGGAACGTAAGAACACAAATCTTTGAGTCGGCAACGACTTTGTAAAGATGTCTGCAATGTGATCATCTGTTGATATAAACTGAACCCTGAGTTTACCTTGAGCCACTTTTTCACGAACGAAGTGAAAATCTATTTCAACATATTTTGTTCGGGCATGAAAGATTCGATGTGCAAGGTAGGTTGCATTGAGATTATCACACCAGAGAGTGGGAGCGGATTTTGTATTTATCCCAAGGTCTTGGAGAAGAGCCTCTAGTCATGTTAATTCTGTAATTGTATCTGCTAGAGCTTTGTATTCGGACTCCGTAGATGACCCGGAAACTGTTTTCTGTTTATGTGCGGTCCAGGATATTAGGTTAGATCCCAAATAGATAGCAAATCCACCGGTGCACCGACGATCATCTAGGCACTAGGCTCAATCAGCATCAGAGAAGGCTGTAACAGGCGAGGTTCCCTTCTAGTGAACATCAATGCAGGCTTGAAGGATTGACGGCAGACCAGAATTGTGATAAATCATCAAGCCATGATGCATGGTGCCTCTAAGTATCGGAGTACCCGTTTGACGGTAGACCACTGATTGTCAGAAGGCGCATGCATGTATTGGAAGACTTTGTTGACTGCAAAGGTAATATCCGACCAAGAAAGAGTGACACATTGAAGGGCGCCAACAATTTGGCGATGCCGTACTGGTTCTGAGAATAAAGGAATGTCTCCTATGGATAACACTTATGAAGTGCTCATTTGAGATGAGTCTGGTTTTGGACTCTGAAAGTCTAGCGCGTTGAAGAACCTCATATGTATACTTTCGTTGTGACTGCCGTGGCACACTATTTTAACACCAAGAAAGTAGTCAAGATTGCCTAGGTCTTTAAGGGCAAAAGTGTGGCTGAGCTGCTTAATGAGAGTGTTCACAACACTGGCGTTGTTACTAGTGACGATGATGTCATCAACATAGACTAGAGTATACATGATTGTTGTTCCAGACTTGTATGTAAATAGGGAAGGATTAGTTTTGGATTCTTGAAACCCGAGCTTGTGAAGAGCTGAAAGGACCCAAGCCGGGTACCTCTCATAGTTGCACAAACAAGCATAAACATAGTTCTTAAACTTCGAATAAACATTAATTGAAACAACGGAAGTCTTTACATATTTCAGAGTCAATTAAAACTTTTAATTCAACATTGTTCAACATTCATAAAACTAAAAACCGATAAAAATCCAAAACTCAACAAATACTCATCAATCCTAGGTAATATAAACAAGTTTAGTCAATCATAAGAAAAACATAATCCAAAAAGTTAATATAAACGTTCATCGTAAATATAAAATAATTAAGCTGTCTACTGGCCTAAATTAATTGACATGTCTGCCTGTGTCAATAAATATTGACCTAAGTGCTTGCTTACAAATGTTTCCTAGATCGATTATTGCTTCTGTTCCATTCTTGCGTGAATAATAAATAGCCACCAAACACTCTTTGTTCTTGCTTTCGTCAAATCCCACAGCCACCAAAACAATTCTTATTTCCAATTCCAATTCTAAACTAAAATAAAATAAATTAGAATAAAAATAAAGCAAGATAAAATAAAATAAAAATAAGGTACACGAAAATAAATAAGAAATAACAAAAAATCTACAAAACTAAAACAAAAATAAATAAAAACTATAATTATCTAAAACTATAAAAATTATACAGAAATAATATAAAATCCGAAAAATAACACGCGATTAATTATAAGCAATTAGCAACACATCACTCAACGTCCAGAAGCTGATACCCACTTTCTGTGCCCCCAAACGGGCTTCTCATTCTACCTTAGCGGGCATCGCTACTAGAATAACCGTCGTTACTCATTTTAACCGGTTGCAACTTCACCCGATGCAGTGCCTTGCCAAGCACCGTGCCATTTTTCACATGGTACGTCATGGTCTCGGTCCATGACGCAACATCGGCTTCGGGTAGCATTAGTCACCAGGACTATACTACTACCTCAAGACTTGCTACTATGCTTAGGGTAGCACTACGCTACTACCCCAAGTCTTTTCTTATCTAGGTCTCATACTCTGACAGATTAAACAATGTATTTGACTTATTCTTCTTCGCTTTGTTTATAAAACATATAGTTAAATAAACCATTATCTTCTTTTCATCTTTCGTTTATAAAACATTCAGCTAAAAAAACTGTTCTATGTTCTTCTCTTTCGTTTATAAAACATTTTGTTAAATAACCGTTCTCTTATCTTATCTTATTTTTTTCGTTTATAAAACACAAGTGAGGTCTCCCGGGATTTGAGGCCTTACAATGAAAGAAATGTTCAATTTATAAAAATGTTTTATAAATAAACCTAAATTTTTAAAAAATAAAAAAAACGTTTAATAAAAAGAATTATACAAATCATTATTATTTAATAGGAGAGAGAGGCGTGAAACAAAAAATTATAAAAAAACAATTAAAGAAAATTTGTATAATTAATAGGAGAGATAGATGTGGGAAAAAATGATGATGATGCATAGAAAAGTGACAAATGTCTCACAAAAACCTTTATTTATTATATAGTATAGATTTAGTTAAATAAACCATTTCTTAACCCTTTTCTTTCAAAACGTTCGGTTAGATAAACCGTTATCTTTCTTTGCAAATGTTTAAGTAATAAAATATATTTATTATAAACGTCTAATCACCTCCCTAAAACACTAAAAGTAGAGATTCTTGAACTTACCTGACTTTAAAGAACTATCTTACTCAGCAACGAACTCAGGCTAGGTGAAGGCTAAACGATCTGTTTAAGAGTCACGAACTAGATAAGTCAATACTAAGTCATTTCATCCGAAAACTTTTTATCCGAAATCCTTTCGACCGAAATCTATTTCGGTTGAAATCTTTTTCGACCGAAAACTATTTTGTTCGAAACGGCTCACCTCCCATAATTACTTCGTTCGGAAACATTATGTCTGAACACTATTTCGGTCGAAATCTTTTTCGATCGAAAACTATTTCGTTTGAAAGTATTCTGTCCACAAAACTACTTGTGTCCGAAATACTTTTCGGACGAGCTATCGTTTTCAGACCATTCATCCAGATTTCGGATGATTCAACTGTTCTTGGCCAAATTCTTCATTTTTTATCCAAGTTTCAATCTTTTTACGTCCAGAACTCATATCTAGCTTCCATGAAGCTAGATATATACTTTTAGGTCAATTCATACGTAAAAATCCCGACTTTGATTGAAAACCCATGAAAAACCCTGAAAACCCACTTTTCAATCTAAAGCGCGAATCTGGAAGGGTTTATTACCTAGTTTTCGCGTGACTTCTCTTTCTCTGATCAATGGTAGTGTTCGGCAATGATCTTGGGCAAGAATGTAGGTCTCGGTTGCAACTTATGGACTTTCTCTCTCTAGCTTCTTCCTTTCTCTCTCTAACCAAGGAGGAAGAAGATGATGAATGGTGAAAATGGAGGAGATGGCTTGGGTTTTACCCCTCCCCCATCTTGCGCCCTACTCGACCGGCCCAAAACCCGAACCCGCGCGCCCGTTAACCATTATTATTCTTTTCTTTATTCGGTCCCATAACCGCCTTTATTGCGTGTCGTTATTTCGGGGTGTTACAAAAGCTTGAGACAGACGATCAAACCATGCCCGAGGAGCCTGTCGAAGACCATATAAGGACTTGTGAAGTAAGCAGATATGATCCGGACGTTGAGGATCAACAAAGCCTTGTGAAAGCATTGTGGACGTCCAATTGACGAAGAGACCATTGTTGTGTAACTGCAAGAGAGAGAACCACTCGGATTGTTGTGGATTTGACAAATGAATATGTTACAAGAGAAGATTATATACTATAACTATATTTACATAAAGTACATTTTATTAACCCTAATTACAGTTATCTAATAATGAGTGTGTACTTTGATTTGGCCAAGCTAATATTTTGCTTTCTGAAATCAAATAAGTCGACGAACCTAACATCATACTTTAAGTACACTTGTTTTTATAGATTTACATTTTGTTTGGTTTGGTACTTTCCAAACATTTCTATGTTGAGCAACCAAACAAATGAATACTTCTAAACAAACAAAAAGAACAACTTTGAACATAGTTTAACTGTTTTTATGATTAAGTTTCATAACTATTATAATTTTTTTTAAATGTACCGTTAACTTATTAAGTAGTCAAAAGATATATTATTCTTTAATAGATAAACACTATATAATTAAATCTAACACCTTTTAAAAAATAACAAAGGACACACACCATCTTTTTAACTTCTACCGTAAGTTATAATGTTTCAAATGCCACATAAATGAGAATTTTATTCAATGTTATGATTAAGACCAACTAGAAATGAACACCCGCGCGTTACGTCGGGGCTGTATGGTGATGTTAACGTGAATAAGTACATAACTAAACCCGAGCGATGCGGTGCGTATGCGATCATCGTTACTCGTGCTACGGCGGCGACATTAACATCCTTAAGTACATAAAAAAACGTATAGAGTTGAGACGGTTCAGCTTTCTTGTAGAACAAAATGATATTTATATAAAGATTAATGGCTTTATCAGTTGATTCCGATTGGCCACCCACATTACCTTTTAAAAATAAGCTAGAAAATTAAGCTCACGCGATGCGGCGGGTTTGCAAACTTCGTTACTATGTACATAAAATAACGTATAAAGTTGTTGCGACTCAGTTCTAGAGATCGAAAAATAGATAAATTGCTGCGCGAATAGGAGTTAAAATTGAAACGATAAATTCATTTAAGAACTTAGTAACAAAGTAAAAACAAAACAAAAATATAAGAAAATATTTTTTACAAACGAATATAAAAAAAGTAAACGAAAAAAACGGAAAACCCCGGTTTGTCAAATCCTAGATTCAAACCCACGTCGGCAGACATATATTACAGGGGTAAACGTGAGAGTTTAGTAATTTGGGGGATAAAGTTGAAATTTTGTCCAATGGTAAACTTGAAATTTTAAAAACTTGAAAAGTATATTTAAAAATGTAGAAAGTTGAAAGATATTATTTGAAAATGTTAAAACATGAGGGTTGTATATGAAAGTGGAGAAGTATTATTTAAAAATTTTAAAACATGAAGGTTTTATATGAAACCTTAGTCGGTGTCTTTGTAATGACCACCGACTTTGGTTTTTAAGTTTAGTGAGAATGAACTTTATTTACTATAAAAAACGATTCAGTTTTAGGTATTTGTTTATTATTGTAATGTTCTTTAATTGTAATAATTTTTAAAAAAAATTGGTTCGTTTAAGTAATTTTTATAGTTTAATGTGAAAGAAAAGTTTTTGGTAAAACTAAAAGAAATATTACTAAACAATAACAAAGTTTTAAAACTGTTTAATATAAATTATTTAATTTAACTGATTAAGAAATAAAAATTTCACAACAATAAAATGATAAAATTGAGTGGTTTTTTTTAACGACAAATCTACACTACTTCTACTCTTAAATTACACCAAATAGTTCATCATATGCTTGGGTTTAAGCCCAAGACCTACAATCTAAAAGACAAGAGCCTATATAAAGTGGGCTAGTCGCACGTTAGCATTATAGCATCCAATAATTAGATGAGTTAAGGATGAAACTTATTTACTTGATTGTTGAGAAAAAAATTAGATGAGCCAAGTATGAAACTTATTTACTATCCAATAATTTAACCTTTTACACCAAACAATCATTTTCCATCCTCTAGTTGTAGTAATGTAACGTCTTCTTAAAAAGCCTACTAGACTATTACTATTACGAATATTTACGAGGGATAATCGCCATTTGACCAATGAGATTTAACAATATAGCCATTGACTAAAAACTTTACCAAAATTTCCATTTTGGCGAAATATTGCCATAATATTTCGCCGGACCCCACCTCAATATTTCGCTGCTAAAAAAATCCAATTTTTTTTTGTAATATATCTTATAATGGCGAAATACTACAACGAAAATACTGAATAGCGAAAATTTGAGGCAAAAAATTCCAAAAAGGTTTCAGCGAAGGTGGTCAGCGAAATTTTCAGCAAACGTCGCGAAATTTTGTTAAAAGTGACGAAATTTTCAAAAATGTATCAGCGAAAATTTGAGGAAAAAGTAGCGAAATATTTCTAAAAAGTAGCGAATTTTTCTGAAAAGGGGATGACGAAAAATCAGAAAAAGTAGCGAAATATCATAAAAAGTGATGAAAAATTCAGAGAATCTCTGGAAAAGTGGTATGATTTATAGCGAAATATCAGAGAATCTAGCGAAAATTTAGAGAATCTAGTGTTATGATGTGACATTTATTTCGTTGTTTGACCAGATTTGAATCCCACTTCTATATATTTCGCCATACACTCCATTATATCGACTCCATCTTCAATTTTTCGACTTTCACTTTCATTATATCGAATCTCACTTCCATTATGTCGAATCCCACGCCATACATCATAATTTCTTTCATTATATCCAACTTTCAGGTTTAATGGATGTTAATGTAAGTTCATTATTTATTATCATCTAATCTTTCATTATATCATTTGGAAAACGTCGGTGTTTTCAATCCCGCTATCTTTCAGTTGATCTTTTATCAAGTGACCCAATACCTTTTTATTTGCTTGACGGATATGAGGATAAGTCTAAGTCCTTGAACATGTGTGTTGATGTTTAAAGTATCTCACTTGGAAAATGTCGGTGTTTTCAGTCACATACGCCCTTATACGCCACTCGCAACCATCATTAAGACATGAAGCCTCGAATATGGTTTTCGAAGATCTGTCAACTTTATATTCGAAACATTCAGTAATGCAAATCTTACCCAGTTCGAGTTTTAATTCTTCTTTGCTGTTAAAAAACCGACCCTCCGAAAAATGTGAAGAGTGGGAGTTCTTGAATTTTACTTCGTTGCTTGTAGGATCCGTCAATGACTCGGGCATCGAACAAAAAGGTCAGGTGGAACATTAGACTCGGATGAAGACACTGGAACTTCATAATCAAATTGTGTTTCATTAAACTCATATTCATATTTATGTAATGACGGCACAGTTGAACTACCACCAACACAAGATTCTTCAGTAACGTACAAAGAAAACATTTGATTTGAGTCATTCAAAACAACGTTTACAAAATATAAAATACCACTATCATCCAATATATCAATTGAATGTGTGTAAGTAGACATTTTATAAGAAAAGCGTATGACATTTTTAAACCCACCTCATTCAGAAATAAGATTTTTCAATGCAACATAACTAATATTAGTAGGTAGACAGAAAACACGACGCAAACATTTTTTTGTAGAGGAACGTACTCCTCAACACCGTTAACAAACTCTCATTTTTCACCGGTACATAATATAATATTACAAGACATTACTAAAAAATAAGTTGTAATTTGGTGAGGTTTATGAGAGAAGTTTGATGGTAAAATTATAATTGGTTGAAGTTTGATGATAAATTTATGAGAGTGAGATAAGTTTGATGATAAATTGGATGAAGTTTGATAATAAATTTATGGGTGATGAATGGTTGAGAAAAATGAAAGGTAGAAAGTGGTATAAATATTTGTTTAAAAATAATATTTAATTTAATTAAATATATATTTAATTAATTTTCGTTTGGTAAAAAAAATTTAAAATTAATTATTATATTAAAAAAATTTAAAAAATTAAATTACAATTTAAAAAAAATGGCGAAATTTTGTCATAATATCTCGCCATGGCGAAATTTTTTTTTTTTAGCGAAATATTGAAAAATTGTCAACGAAATTTTGACTTTTTGGCGAAATATTGCCATAATATTTCGCTGGTAGCGAAATATTGGTATAAAATTTTGCTTTTTTGACACATGGCAACACCTGATTGGTCAAATGTTTTGGTAAAGTTTTTAGTCAATAGCTTTTAAATCTCATTGATCAAATGGCCATATTGATAATTATCCCTATTTACAAACAATGAACTTTATTTTTTTTATCTAGTTTAATAATAAATAATTTAGAAGTGTAAATGAAACAATAATTAGAATTTGTTATGCTGGTTAAGATATGGCAAATAAACTGTGCGGTCGAGGTTTGAATCCTCTTATACTCTCTTTTGTCTTAGAAAATAAGAAACCAGTATTTGTTTACAACCCTAGCTATGAAGAACACTCAAATAGTCAAATGTGTAAGTGATCAGGTTGTAACTGTGTAAAATTGAAAATTTGTTTTTTTTTTATTAAAATATACATGTAAGAGAAAGAAACATTATTTGATTATGACTAAATTGGGTGGTCAAGAATTCGAATTTGATCCTCTTATCACGCTTTTGTCTTAATGAAAAATATGAAAATACTATTCATTTACACCCATTTACACCCATAGTTATGAAAAACATTCAAATGTTTAAGCAATCAAGTTGCAATTGTGTGAAATTGAAGACTTGGTTTCAGTTTTTTTTATTAAAATATACACATAAAAGAAATAAACCTTATTTGATTATGACTAAATTGGGTGGTTGAGGTTTAAGTCATCTTATACACGCTTTTGTTTTAAAGAAAAATAAGAAAATACTATTCGTTTGCACCCCTAGTTATGAAAAACACTCGAATGTTTAAGCAATCAAGTTGCAATTGTGTGAAATTGAAGATTTGGTTTTATTTATTTTTATTAAAGAAACATTATTTGATTATGACTAAATTGGGTGGTCGAGGTTTGGATCCTCTTATACACACTTTTGTCTTAAAGAAAAAATATGAAAATGCTATTTGTTTACACCCTTAGTTATGAAAAACACTCAAATGTTTAAGAAACCACGTTGCAATTGTGTGGAATTGAAGATTTGATTTTAGTTTTTCTTTTTATCAAAATATACACGTAAGAGAAAGAATCATTATTTGGTTATGACTAAATTGTGTGGTTGAAGTTTGAATCATCTTATACACGTTTTTGTCTTAAAGAAAAATACGAAAACAGTATTCGTTTACACCCTTAGTCATGAAAAACACTCAAATGTTTAAAGCGGTCAAGTTGTAGATGTTTGAAATTGAAGATTTGGTTTTAATTATTTTTATTAAAATATACACATAAGAGAAAAAGATATTATTCGGCTAAATTAGGTGTCTTGTTATATATATATACTAGTGTTAGAAACCATGTATTACACGGGAGGCTGAATTAACGATACAATATGAAATGAATATGCTGAATATAATTTATAAATCTGTAAATATTTCTTTATATACAACATTGGATGTTTTATTTGTAATTTTTTCATCCCTACCTAAGATTAAAAGTATTAAACCGTCTCTGTTTTTTAACTCTGAAAAGTGTCACATACCATAATCCTTCCCCTTTATGATGAGGTTCAACTAAAAAGTTTAATTTAGCTAATTCAAGTGGGAAAAAAGAAGGTTTGAGGGGTATCTTTGAAATAGCTACTTTTGTTGATTTTTTTCAAGTTCTCCCACATTTTTTAAACGTCCATAAATTTTTTATATGACATTATTTTTTGAAAAAAAAATTACACCATAAAATCGAGCATTTTTTTCTCTTTAGTTTGAGTAGAATGTTGATATATAAAAAAAGATGATTTAAAAAAAAACAAAATCTGTGTTGATTTTCGATAAAACAGCACTGATAATAGAATCTGTGCTGTTTTCTAGTAAACAACAGCAAACCAGCACAGAAAAATAGCACAACAACAAAATCAGTACAACATAAAAAACAACACATGTAATTTTACAAAATCATTAATCTGAAATAAAAGTCATCCTCTTAAAAGAAGAATGTAAGTAATTAAATTTTGATTTTCAGCAACATAAAAAGAAGAATGTACCTTATCTTTGCGTATTCTAGTAACTATTGTTGTACGGAAAAGAATGTACCATAAGATACAAGAAAGTGAATTAAAAAAAACTTCATGTGAATGCTATGAAACTTGGGCTAGAACTCAAAATCTATTTTGCAAATGTTTTTTATATAATACAATCTTAAAAGCTTAGTTTTGTTGTGATGGGTTTTGTTCATTTTTGTGATGGCCTACATGTGCTAGTTTTGCTTGTGCTATGTTTGTGCTAGTTTTAGGAGTATAACCTGTCAATTTCAATTGTGTTCTTTGTTTTGTGTTGGTTTGATATACTAGTTTTGTTGTGCTGGTTTTGTTTGCACTGGGTTAACTAAGAAGAGCAAGTCAGACAATTAACCGTGTTGTTTTGGTGCTTATTATAGTAAAACAGCACAAATAAGTGTTACGTTTGGTGTTGTTTTATGATAAAGCAGCATAGTTAATAGTGCTCAGCATAGTTAATAGTGTTTTTTTACAATGCAGCAAAGTTAATTGTGTTGTTTTATCATAAACCAGCACATTTACGTAAAGTAACACAATTTCATTAAGTGTCTATTTTGTTTTTACAAAAAAATATAGCAATACTATACTCGAATTAAATGTAAAAAAACGGTCAATTTTATGGTGTAATTTTTTTTTTAAAATAAGGTCGTATGAAAAAGTTATGTGCGTTTAAAAAAAGTGAGGGAATTTGAAAAAAATCAACAATTGTGTGTTTTCCAAGAATGCCCCTCCACCTCTTATTTTTTTTACACTTAAATCTCTACCATTGATCATCCAATTGAATGGATGAGATTGCTTTTTAGACTTCTTAGCCAAATTACACTTCTTAGGGGAACCATCCCTCATATATATATATATATATATATATATATATATATATATATATATATATATATATATATATATATATATATATATGTGTGTGTGTGTGTGTGTGTGTGAAGGTTATACTAAAAAGGATTTTTTTTTTCTAAGAAGCCTAAAAAGAAGATTTTAGACATGATGTTCTTTCATTTTAGGTATGGTGTTTTTGTTTTATTTATGTAAACATGTTTAAAAGTTGAAGAACACCATGCCTGGAATTTAAAACACAATGCCCCTTTTAGGCTTTTTAGGAAAAAAAATCCTTTTTAGTATAACTCAACTCTCTCTCTCTCTCTATATATAGGGTTAGGTTATAGTAAAAAGGTTTTTAAAAATAAAAAGGGTAAGAAGGATTCTAAGCTTGACATGTGTCATTTTATTGTTTTTTAAAGGGAAGGCATAATGGTCAGTGTGTAATATACCAGGTCAATGTGTAATACACCATGTCAATGTGTAATACAAGGTCTGGTATTACACAATGATCAGACCTGATATTACAGAATGAACTGATATTACACAATGAGCATATACACAATAATGAGCGAATTACACAATGAGCCGAAAAACGTAAAACACAATGATGAAAACATATAACACAATGATGAAAAATATTTGACACAATGAACTTGTATTACACAATGACCTGACTAATTACGCAATGAACTTGTATTGCACAATGACTTGACTAATTACACAATGAACTTGTATTACACAATGACCAGACGTGGTATTACACAATGAACTTGTATTACACAATGAACTTGTACTACATGATGAACTTGTATTACACAATGACCTTACTAACTACACAGTGAGCTGAAAAACGTAAAACACAATGATAAATACATATAACACAATGAACTTCTATTACACATTGATCTTGTATTACACAATGAACTTGTATTACACAATGACCTGACTAATTACACAATGACTAGATATTACACAATGAACATGTATTACACAATGAACTTGTATTACACAATGAGCTGAAAAACGTAAAACACAATGATAAATACATATAACACAATGAACTTGTATTACACATTGAACTTGTATTACACAATGAACTTGTATTACACAATGACCTGACTAATTACACAATGACCAGACGTGGTATTACACAGTGAACTTGTATTACACGATGACCTGACTAATTACACAATGAGCTGAAAAACGTATAACACAATGATAAATACATATAACACAATGAACTTGTATTACACATTGAACTTGTATTACACAGTGAACTTGTATTACACAATGAACTTGTATTACACAATGACCTTGTATTACACAATGACCTGACTAATTACACAATGACCATATATTACACAATGAACAGACGTGGTATTACACAATGAACTTGTATTACACAATGAATTTGTATTACACAATGAACTTGTATTATACAATGAACTTGTATTACACAATGAACTTGTATTACACAATTAGCTGAAAAATATAAAACACAATGATAAATACATATAACACAATGAACTTGTATTACACATTGAACTTGTATTACACAATGAGCTGAAAAATGTATTTTTTTTTCTTTTTTATTTATAACGACACTATACTCGTTTTAAAGATAAAAAATGCTCGTTTTTATAGTGTAATTTTTTTGAAACAATAATGTCGTATGTAAAAGTTATGAACGTTTAAAAATGAGGGGGGGGGGAACTTGATAAAAAGTCAACAAAAGTGGCCAATACTAAAATATCCTTCCAACAACTTTTTCTCCTACAATTTAATCTTAACCATTAAATATTTTCTACAATTTGATCTAATAGCTCTAAATCCTTCTCATCATTCTTAGAATTAGAATACTTTTTACCTGAACCTAATCCTATATATATATATATATATATATATATATATATATATATAGGGGACGTATCAAATGAAAACCCTTAAATTCAATGTGAGCCACACATTATTTTCTTATTATTTTAATACGTGGTTGTGATTAATTTTGTATTTTTAATATATATAGTAAAAAAACTTATGGCTTATATTAAACCAAGGGGTAGAAAGGTAATTATACTTATTTCTTTTTCCTTTTTTCTTTTTACAGAAGTGTTTTAATTTACAAATTCATCTCAGCCCATTAAGATAAATCAATACACATGTGTAAAAATGAAATACACAAGTGTCAAAATCAAATAAACAAGTGTAAAAATCAAATACACAAGTGTTTTAATTTACAAATTCATCTAAGCACATTAAGATAAATCAATACACATGTGTAAAAATGAAATACACAAGTGTAAAATTGAAATAAACAAGTGTAGCCCCAACTTCTTCTTCAGATCTGCAACTAAATATATGAGCGCTTTCATTTCTACAACTCCGATCTTTCAAATCTGGAAAAATTCAACCAATTAAATATTAAAAAAATGCACATCTTGCAAACATATAAAAAATACTTGTGTAAATTCAATGAAATATACGTGTGTAAATTCGGTTTACACATGTGTAAATTCGGTTTACACATGCGTAAATTCGGTTTACACATGCGTAAAATCGGTTTACACATTAGTAATAATCCCAGAACCCAGTTCAACGAATTAAAAAAATTAATCCCCAAAAAAATCAAACTTTACAAAAAAAAACGAACATTAGAAAAAAATCAAAAGCTGAAAACTCACCTCGATCTTGACATAAACACACAAGCCGTCTTTTTTTCTCTGCAGCCTTAATTTCTTCTTCTTTGTCTTGATGAGAAAAAATAAATGCACACGAGAGGCATTATTCAGATGTAACAAATTACTTTTCTTTAAGAAAAATTAAAAAGAAACAAAAAATTGAGAAAAAAAATTGAGATCTCACAATATCCAGGCTTTGATTTGGGATAAGAAATTGAGATCTCACAACATAAAACTTTACCTAACCATTCGAAAACCTAAACATCCTGACGGCGATTTCTAAAAAAAAACAGATCTACAAAGAAATGAATCAGAACATCTTCGTTAACCCACAATAACGTAAAACCTCACCTCTTGCACAGATCGGCGAGCGGTAACTCATCAGACGAAGCACCCTGCGACCATCCACTTCTGGTGTAAACACAGATCTGAAGATCTAAAATACACAAGTGTAAACACAAAATACACAAATGTAAAAACAATATACACAAGTGTACATTCAAAATACACATAGGCAACTTCCAAACCTGTTTCCTCTTAAGCTACTGTAACTCTCTAAAATTAACTCAGAAACATCAAACCATTAATAAAATTATTGTGTTTATATGAATTTAAATTAAGCAAAAAATAATTTAAATATATTAAAAAAGGAAACAAAATTATACAAAGGTGCACAATTCATGCCATCAACAATTTGATATATTTTTTTTTTCCACAAAAATTTCGCCGCCTACGTCGGCTCTGTTTTAACAAAGTTGCACACAAAGTTTCAAAACCGTTCACGCCGGTACGTTGAAACAAAATTATACAAAAATTTCAAAACAACAAATATATAACTAACCTGATATAATTAGGGCACATAAAGGTCACTAAAATTGAACTCGATGTTGTTCTTGTTCTACGATCTAGAATCATCGCCGCATTCGAGATATGAACATTGATGGCTTCGGATTTTAACATCGCTGCCTTCTTTTTCCTTCGAGATCTGAACATTGATGCTTTCTTTTTTCCTTCGAGATCTGAACATCGTTTCCTTCATCTATGGCGGTCGGTGCGATGGTGGCGGCCGATGGTGGTAGGTGTGGTGAGCAGTGGTGGTGCGATGGTGGTTGGCCAGAGAGAGGGAAGGATGTCGTAGTAGGTGCGGTGGTGGTGGTCTAGGTTCAAAGAGGCAAAGGACGTTCTGTTGTGACTCCAATATCTGCCATTCTTCGTCCCTCTTCGTCGCCGCGGTTATGCGAGAAGATGAGGTCCTTAAATTGGAAAGGTCTGTTGTGACTCCAGATCTGGTAGAGAGAAGATGAGGTTGTGTAGAGAGAGAAGAAGAAGAAGGCTGCATGTTTAGAAAGAGGGGGTAAGATACGTTTGAAGAGGGAGAGAGAATAGTTTAGGTTTTAAAGAGTGTAGAAAATGACACATATACCCTACCAGTTAAAAAAAAACAAAAAACCAAGAATTAAAATATGTGGCTAAGAATGAGTTTATGGGTTTTCACAATAAGCAAAGCTTTTCATTTGATACGTCCCTTATATAGTATGTATATATATATATATAGGGGACGGTTCCACTAAAAAGTGGGTTTTCGCTAAGAAATCCTAAAAAGTGGGTCAAACGAACTCCGATTGAGCTCATTCCATCGGCGTTGGAACCGCCTCATCGAACCCTAACCCAGACCCAAAAACCTAAACCCCCCTCCACCCGCACCCCCAAAAACCTAAACCCCCCTCCAACCCTACCCCGAAAAGCCTAAAACCACCACCCCCACCCCCAAAAACCTAAACCCCCCACCCCACCCACCCCTAAAAACCTAAACCACCCACCCCTAAAAACCTAAACCCCCCATCCAAAAAAAACCTAAACCATAAAATCTAAACCCTAAAAGCTAAACCCTGAGGCTAAAACCCTAAAATTCAAACGTAATATCCAAACCTTAAAAGCTAAACCCTTAAAGCTAAGATGGTAGAGTTCGACGAGACGGTCCCAACGCCGCTGAAATTAGATCAATCGGAGTTCGTTTGATATCGTTTCTTAAGGTTTTTGTAATTTCTTAGATTTTTAGCGAAAAACTACTTATTATTTGATCCTCCCCCTATATATATATATATATATATATATATATATATATATATATATAGAGAGAGAGAGAGAGAGAGAAGTTTAAATACAAAGTATTTTTTGGTAAAAAGCGTAGGGAGTATTTTGATCTGTTAATCTAGAAAATCAATGGTTAAGATCAAAGATTATTGTTTTAAGCGTGAAATGATTCTGAAAATGATAAAATTGGAATAGCCTACATTTTTTGACTTTTTACAAGTTTCCCCATTTTTTTTAAAATGAGCACAACTTTTTTATACGACATTATTTTTAAAAAAAAATTGCACCATAAAATCGCACATTTTATTCTCTTTAATTTGAGTATACTTTTGCTATATATATATATATATATATATTTTTAAAATTGACTTTTTTTTAAATGTTGACGTGCTAAGATTGATTACGTAATTTTACGTGATTATGTGATTAAATTATGAAAAATGTGTTATAATACAACATGCGTGATTACGTGATTATACAAATGTTGACGTTCTTAGTGTGATTACGTGATTACGCCTTTATACAAATGTTGATGCGTTATTATTACGCCGACGCATTTACCCCTCGCCCACTGAACACGTGTCGCATATTGGTGCCTTCGTACGCTTCGTACGCTAAAACCATTTTGTACGATAACCGGCCCCTATATATATATATATATATATATATATATGTATATATAGGGGATGGATATTTTGAAAACCCACTTGAGTTGTGAAAACATTTGAAAACTCTCAAAAAAACGTGTTTTTACATATTTAAAAAAAATTAAAAATCATTCTAACCAACTTTTATAAGATTTTCGTCAAAAAAAATAAAAATAAAAAGCCGAGCCAATTTTTATAAAAAAAATTGGACAAAACTCCTCATTTTTTGTGTAAAAAAACCGTGTTACTTAAGTAACACAACATGTTACATATGTAAAATAATTGGGTAGAATTTAAAAAAAAATTTTATAAAAACATATGGTCGGCGCTTTTTTGATTTTTTTTATAAAAAGTTTTGAAATTACATATAAAACTTTTCCAAAAAAAAACCTTGTAAAACCCATTTTTTTGATGAGTTTTCAATGTTTTCACAACTTTATTATTATTATAAAAACATTGAAAACTCACAAAAAAAAAACCTTGTAAAAACCCATTTTTTGGTGAGTTTTGAATTTTGTTTTATATCCTTATTATATGTAATATCTTTACACCTATAAAATATATAGATAAAGATTTAAGAAATTTTATGTATCGATATTTTTCACCCCATGTAGTACACGGGTTCTAAACTAGTATATATATATATATATATATATATATATATATATATATATATATATATATATATATATATATATATATATATATATATATATATATATATATATTAAAACCGTAAGTCGGTGGCTACTACTCCCTTTGTCACATTAGTGAATAATATTCGAACGCGAAACATAACTCGACCAGGTAGAACCCATGACCGACCCAACAACATCGGAGGAAGGGGCTCACGTATTGTAGTTAAAGACCTCCTATTTTGGTGGCTTAATTCTTTATCTTATTATTTACTATTTTCTCTTTATTTTTGTTTGGGTTCGAATTATTTGTTTATTCCTAGTAAATTGGAATTTGAAATTTAAATATGTTGGTTGAATTCTGGAGAACATTTTGAACGTGAGTTTATTTTCCGTAACCTTTGGGTTTAAACTTTTTGTGAACACAGATTTCTTGAACCATTTGATTACACCTGTAACGCATCATTTGATATCAGATCTCTGGTTTATCCATGGTTGCAGAAGTCGCTAGTCACTGTCAGATCGGTTGATTAGTGAGTTGTGAGTACTCGGACATGATAAATTACAATGAAATTAGTTTACGGAATTTATATATATATCAAATATCATAATAGATTTACTAATATTTATAACAAAATACGTGAATATCAATATAAATCAAAAGGATACATGTTCAAATACTAAAGTATTTCAAAAATTGATATTCATTTTTTAATATTATAGACATAGTAATTATTTAATTCTCGTCTTCCAATATATTTCCATGAAAACAGCGAAAATCTAACAAAAATCAATGAAAAACAGCGAAAATCGGTGAAAAACAGCAAAAATCCGACTTGACCGAGTTGGACCGATTCCGAATAATGTTGACCAAGTTGAAGAAAATCACCTCGGCACTCTACTGAGTAATCGCCAGTACTCAGCCGCCTAGACCAAGTTTTACAACACTGGGTTTATCAGATGGCTCGTTGTAGTACTAGGTATCTTAATCATAGAATCATCGATAGAGGCAACGGTAGAGGTGCTTCAGGTCTATTTGATTGTGAGGTTGAGCACGTCAAACGACTACCATAACTTATACTTGGATGGGGAGAGGTTGAACAAGTTGGACGACTACAACACCTAATCCCTGGATAGGGGTTAGTATCCAGGTCGGCATTGAAGGAAACCAAACCAGAAGGGCTCATCTGGGACGAGTGTTATATGGAGGAGTATCCTTAAAGTGACGGTTTGTTGGTATTGAAGGATACAGTACCGGCAGAATCCGTCTGGGACGAGTCTGCTGGGGATGAAGAGTATCCTTCTAGTGACGGTTTTATCTATGATTCTCCAACCATGTTTGATAAATACGGGGACTAGGAAGAAGAAATCGACGGGGAATAAACTTTGTTCATGAGTAGAGTTCTTAACGGAGCTCTCACGGGGTACGATGACAACCACGAAGCTATTAAGGGGTCTTGTGTCATGAACGAGAAGACTTCTTTGGGAAGACATGTTAAAGTGGTTGAAGTTTCTTTAGAAGAATCGATGCTGACGTGCAAAGGTAATGAGTTATCGTGGTCAATAGTTAGTAATTATTTTCGAAACCTCAAGTTCATTATTACCTGGAAGTCTAGAAAGAAAAGTGTTGATCTTTTCGATATTCTCAAAACTTGAGGACGAGTCTTTTTCAAATAAGGGAAGAAGAAGGAGGAGACCCGGCAATGCGATAAGCCCAGGACCTGCTAACCCAGGTGACATAAGACCAGAACCTGACAAACTGAACCATGCAGGTAAACTTAACGAACGGGTCATGGCAATAGTGGATACGACAAGATTCGAGTCTTTCCTTTTAACCCAGGTGGTTTTTGCAAAACTCGAGGTCGAGTTTTTTCAAATAAGGAGAGTATGATGCAAGAGTATCTGAATGACGATTCAAACGCACGAGTAGAACCCACGACCGACACATCAACATCGGAGGAAGGGGGCTCACGTATTACGGTTAAAGACCTCCTATTTTGGTGGCTTAATTATTTATCTCATTATTTACTATTTTACCTCTTTATTTTTTTGGGTTTGAATGGTTTGTTTATTCCTAGTAAATAGGAATATGAACTTTAAATATGTTGGTTGAATTGTGAAGAACACATAGTTTTGAACATGAGATTTTTAGAGCCATTTGATTGCACTCGTATCCGCATCAGTGTCACTCAGTGAAGGGGCGCGGGTTCAAGTCCCCCAGCGCACCTTTCCCACCATTTTTAAACCTAACCCCTTACAATTATTTTAAAAATAATAATAACAATTAGTATTATTATTATCCCAATTTTTTAAAGCTTATCCCTTATAATTATTTTAATTATTATTACCACTGCTATTTTTGCATTAGTGAAACTAATTACTCGCTATATGTTTAAGTGGATTAAACTTAGAGGTGTTATCGGTCGAATAAGTTTTTAGTTATTTGGATGATTCGATTTGTTTTTCTAAGTTGTAAAATTAGAAACATATCAAATTTATAGATTTACATTATGCTTAATTCGTATCAAGCTAAATGAACAGAAAAAAATGATAAAACCTAATGTTAATTTTTTTAAACCGAGTTACGACATGCTTATCGAGCCGTACATATATCCTGCCGCATCCACAGACCAAATTTTACATTCGTTTCTTTCTAATAATGTTACATGATATGGTAAAACTTAAAAATCTAGTATATTAGTAACACATATAGGCAACTAAGTTTTTTGAAAGTCTTTTAAGTTTTATCTCCATTTTTCTTATTATATCCGCCGAATATGAATTAAATTCAAGTATTTATTTTTCCTTAATCAGTTTGATGGTTGGACCATTTTTCCATGTAATGTGTATTCATATCATATCGAGTAGTCCACACCAACTTTTTCCTATGCAATTCTCTTCTTCAAATACACCTCGTTGTCACTGTTTCTCCCCAAACACACGTATGGAGTCAATTTATTGGTCCATGAAGTTGTTCATGTACTAATAACCTTCGCCTTTCGTTCAAGTCTTGGGGATTGGGTCCACATGAAATTCCAAGATATGTCATCGTTGATGTCTTTATTGTTGATAATGACCATACACTACAGTATCACGACGAAGGAGATATGATCAGTTCATCAAACCATGTACCAGTAAATTGAATTCATATGCATGGTGGACGATGTGGGAGCTAATCGATATTCCGGTCATCATCCACTACAAAACAAAGGACAATTATCGATGGATAAATTCGTCGGTGAAGGTTTGTCGGGAAACTATGTGTGGATAATAGTTTTACCCGCGGATTATCACGGATCACTGAGTATATTTAGGGATAGATTTAAAATTATTATTAACTCCAAGGCATGGATTAGAGGAGGGCGACTCAATCAAGACCTAAACCAAAGTTTTAAAATAGGGTCTGACAAGTGTGAGATGCAGGCAAACCATGCCTCTATCCCGGAGGATAGAGAGGTTGCTTTCAGGAAGACCACTGGCTCCAAAAGAAACCCTATTTGTACATGAAAAGTATATTATAACCATCAAGTTCTACATAAAAACAGCATACAACAAAAATATCTAAAACGTGATAGAGTCAAGCTATTAGGAACAGTAAATGGGAGGGTTCCGGAGGATATATATATACATATATATATATATATATATATTGTATGTGTATATATATGTGTGTTTGTGTGTATGCGAGGGTTCCTGAGAAACCACATAGTGACACAAAAACTTGAAAAAACCAACAAAACCAATAACATAATTTATAAACTATTTTTTATTTTAGTTGTCAAAAATATATTTAAGTATCTATTACATATATGTTGAACATAAATATAAGAATAAGGAGTCTTACATATACGTAACACTATGTCGAATGAGAAGTTGTTACGTATATACGTAACACTATGGTTTATGTATATGTAAGACCATGTTATGGTTTTCATAGGATCCATACCCCTATATATGTATATGTATGTATATAGGGTAGGGATCAAATAATTTATAAATATGCCGAATGAGAAATTGTATATATAGGGGTATGAATCAAATGAAAACCGTAACATAGTGTTTACGTAACAATTTCTCATTCGATATATATATATATATATATATATATATATATATATATATATATATATATATATATATATATATATATATATATATATATATATATATATATATAGGTCGTTTATCGTGCAAAGTCTCCACAACTGTTGATTTGATATGATCTAGGGCTTTAAATCATGCGGTGGCATAAACGTGATTATCTAGAAAACAATAAACAAGCGTCTGGATAAAAAAGGGTATTAAAGTCAATTTCTATCAACATGCGTCAAAACCAATCTCTGTAAAAAACGTCGTCGACGACCTGAAATCACCATCACCCTTTATGTGATAAAAACGTATAAATCAAACCCTGAAATCAAGTTCACCCTTATTTGGCATATCAAATTCAAGTATGTAATCACATTCATCTTTATTTGTACGATCACGGTTGTTGATTTGTATGAGGTTTATTACGCATACGTAATAACTCAAGTCTGAGGTTTATTATGCATACATAATAACGCACGTTTGATGTTTATTACGCATATGTAATAACACAATTTGTATGAGTTTTTGAAACTACATTAAATAGTAATTAATATATTTTTGAAACTCAATTATATATTAATTTTTACATATTTTAAATTTTGTTTTATATCCTTATTACATGTAATACATTTTACACCATTAAAATATATATACATAAAGATTTAATAGTTTTATATATTGATATTTTTAACCCCGTGTGTAGTATACGGGTTATAAGCTAGTCTATATATATATATATATATATATACATATATATATATATAGGGGAGGGTTCCAGAGAAAACCACAAGTTAGGCGAAAACCGAGAAAACCACTAAAAAAACCAATTTTACCCAATCATATAATAATTTTTATTTTTTGTTTTAGTTTATTTTTATTTATTTATAAGAGTATCAATGAAATATTAAATATTTTTACCAAAAAACATTTTTACACACAATGTTACGTATACGTAAACATAAAACAAAAAAATTGCGGTTACGTATACGTAAATCAAAAAAATTGTTTTTGGATACGTATACGTAAATAAAAAAATTGCCTAAAATGATATGGTTTTCTTGGTTTTCGCCTAACTTTGTGGTTTTCTCTTGATCCCTCCCCTATATATATATATATATATATATATATATATATATATATATATATATATATATATATATAGTAGGTTAGATACCCGTGTTTTACACGGGTTGAATAAAGAAAATATTAAATAGTTAGTAATGAAGATTTAGAAATTATAAAAAAGTATTAAATAGTAATGGAGATTTTGGAATTAATAAAGGAAATCTTAAATAGTTAGTAATGTAGAACAAATAAGCGGGAAAAAGAATATTGGGCTCATAGAATTGTGACATGTGTCAAAATTATTTACTTATTTATTAGGTACTAGGTTAGAAACTCGTGTTTTACACGGGTTGAATAAAGTAAATATTAAATAGTTAGTAATGAAGATTTAGGGGGCGTTTGGTTCGCGGAATTCGTTGGAATTTGAATTGGATTTGGAATATAAAGGTTCCCTTTGAAATCCATAATGTGTTTGGTTAGCATATTTGTTAATAGAATTGTAATGTAAAAATACATAAAAGACAAAATTACTCCTTAAAATGGTAAGAAATTTTGAATTCCATTGAAATGAGGAAGGATTTTGAATTCCATTAGTTGAAGGATTAGGTTGGAATTAATTCCAATTCCTTCTCTTAGCCAACCAAACATGTCGGAAATGTGGTCGGAAATAGGTCGGAATATATTTTGTCGGAAATAGGTTTTGTCGGAAATTTTGGTCGGAAAATGGTCGTAAACGTGTTTCCTATGAGGGTTTTTCCAACAAGTGATTTTTGTCGGAAATGTCCATTTCCGACGAATTTCCGACCAAATATCTTGTCGGAATTTTTTTTTCTAGTTGTGCTTTGAATTCCTATTAACCAAACAGGCCCTTAGGAATTATAAGGGAAATACTAAATAGTAATGAAGATTTATGAATTAATATAGGAAATATTAAATAGTCAGTAATAAAGAAAAAAACAAACGAAAAAAAGAATTTTGAGTTGTCATAATTGTGACACAAACAGTTACTTATTTATTAGATGTGTGTATATATTCAGAAAATAAGAGAGACATACTCTCGATATATTGTTCCATACCAAAAGATCGAGTTCTTTTGTTCATTGCCGAACATCCACTTTATTGTCTTTCCACAAAAGGATAAAACCTTAGAAAAGCATGTTCATTGGCAGTACAACTACTATTCAACTTATTGTATTCTAGGAAACAGTTTTGTGAGAAGGTGAAAACTATTTTAAAGGAAAGGTGCCAAATAGAAGGCCTCGGCCAAATCTATCGTGCCAAACAGTTTTGTATATTCTTGTTTAAACTCTTTTATGTGTATGTAGATCGAATGTATTTTACATTTATTGTAATATGTTTTGTATACAGTATTGTATGTTATTGTTTAATTCTTGTAAAACAAAGAGAGTGTCTTTATTTGTTTTTATAAAGAAAAGTCGACCACTTTCCCTAATATCATGCTAACAACAACAAAATTCAACTAAGAATAAGGTTGATATGTTTTTTGATATTGAAAGAATCGAGGCATGGAATGGAGTCTGGAGGCAAGCAGAACCTTAATTCACCGGCTTAGGCTTGTAAACAAACCAAACGTTCAGTGAATTGTTCGGCGGGAAGTTCGTTTATGTTCGTTCATTTAATAAACAAACGAACATGAACACAAAGTTTTGTTCATTTAACTGGACGAACGAACATGGACACATGTTTCGTTTGTTCATCTACGTTCGTGAATGTTCGCTCATTTACGTTTGTTTATCTTTGTTCATTTACATTTGTTTGTATCCTTTCACTAATGTTCGTTCATTTACATTCGATTAAATATTCATTCTTATTTATTTATTGCCAATATTAATTTAAAATCAATTTGATTATCATATTTTAAAACCCTTAAGTCCAGTTTAAAATCAATTTAATATCTTTTTCACTTTTGAAATGTTGGATGTAAAGATGATGATATTTTTTACTTTGATTTGGATATTTACGTTTACTTTTAATTGGTGTTCGTTTATGTTCATTCATGTTTGTTCATTTTATGTTCCTTTATGCCTCATTTGTGTGTGTGTGTGTTCGTTTATGTTCGAGAACCGTTCGTTTAGAATATTAAGGAATGAACACGAAAACGTTCATTTTCTTAACGATCGAACACAAACAGAAAAATTTGTTCAATTAAGTGTTCGTGTTCATTCATGTGTTCGATTAAAGTTAAACGAACACGAACAAACACTACTAGAAAAGTGAAAATTTTCCCACAAAATTTCCGACAAAATACCGACAAGAGAAGTTTCTCACAACTTAGTGACGACTTTCCAACGACTAAATAACACAAAATAACCTCAAATATTATAAATTTTGTTTGTCGCTATTCCGTTGCTAATTATAAGCCGTTTCTGACAACTATTTCATTTAATTATGAATAAATAAAATTTATTAACTTAATAAAAGTTAAAAAAAGGTTAGTCGGAAATTTGTCGGAAGTTTCCGACAATTTTCCCATAAATAGTGAAATTGTTACTTAAATTTTTTATTAAAATTATTAATAAACATAATTTATTAATTTAATAAAAAAAAGTTAATATAAATTTTAAGTTTTGTCCGAATTTTGTCGGAAATGTTTAACGTTTCCGGCGATTTTCCGACAAAACTTAAAATTATTAATTTATATATTTATTAATAAAAGTATTCTTAAGTCCCGCAGGCCTGCACAAATCACACACAAATTAACAGCTGAAGAATCCATCAGATGCTTTACTCCCTCTTTTCACTATAAGTTTTAAGGGTTTAAAAAAAAATGGACATTTACATATATCACATTTCTAAGTTTTTTTATTATATATTTATCCAACCCTAAAATTTAAAAACATATTTCTCCTTCCTAAAACCTATATATTACATACTAGGTTACACACCCGTGTATTACACGGGGTTTGATTAATGAAATATTAAAAATTTATTAGTAAGTGAAAAAAACAAAGGAAATAATTGAGAAAATAAATATTAAATAAATAAAATATTTATAAAGTAAATATTAATAAATAAGATAATAAATAATTGAGAAACAATAGGTGAAAAAAAATTCAACCAGTTACTTATTTATTTGGTATAGCTTGGTCTCACAAGAAAATAAGCGAGAAAATTTTCAAAGGCATACAAGAATCTTGAGCTCACTTAATTGTGACACGTGATTAATTACTTATTTATCAGGTATAGTTTAGTGTGAAATATAACTAAAAATTTATATTATTCTCATTATAATATAGCAATCTAAATATATTTATTTGCATAAAATTTAAACTTAGTGAGACTTTCAATCGATATGTCTTCTCATTTTATACTACTTTTATTTTATTTTAACCGTTTGAACCGTTAGAGAAAAAACATAACTCAAATCGACTCGTTCATAAGAAAATAGTTCGAAGTTGCCACATATATATACAAAACATATATAAACATATACAAATAACTAAAATAAGTAATAATGTAAATCAAAATAGGAAAAAAAGAAAATAATTATTTGAATACTTTCGGCTATAATAATATGACAAAAAACAAAGGGACATTTAACAAATCATAACAAATTTTAGATTTTTGAATATGTAAATATATGATTGAATGTTTTTTTTAATTGGATCTTAAATGGCTATAAAATCGTTTTCCGTTTGTAAAATTTATAAAAATATGATTGATGATAAACAAAATTTTGAATTCAAAAATTTGTAGGTATAAATTCAAACGAAAATTGATCTAGTTGTCTAAAATAATGAAATTTATTAAAATGTAAAAACAGTCTGATAATATAATAACTTTTCATAATACAAATTTATTTTTCAAAAATGATAAATAACATCATTAACTATAACTATCCATGATTAATTTCATATTAAGCTTATTTAGTTAATATATAATAACTATCAATAATTAAATTTGTTATGTTTTTAATATATATTATTTAATAGGAGAGGGAAACTAAAAAATTAGTATTTAATAGGAGAGAGATGTGAGAAAGTAAAAATGAGAAGAAACCATGAAGTGACATGTGTCATCTCAAACATTTATTTATTAGTATAGATTTATCTAATTCATTTAAAATAATTTATTTTATTATCATTTTACCCTTAATGAACCAACTAAAGTACTATTTACATATATCATTTCCCTAATTATTTATGAGGGGCAATTGGGTAATTTTAAGTTACTTGGGAAAATATGTAAATAAAGTTAGGGGTTGGGGATATATGTAATTTAGAAGTTTAACAGGGGGAAATATGTAAAAAAACCTTAAAAAAAATTCATTCTTGAACTTCATTGATTATTCGTTAATTCTAATACTCATCCTCACTTCTCCGTTCTCCAATCCTTTCTATCCGGTACCTCTAATCTCAAGCTAAATATATAAACTCAAGTTTGTTAATTATGAATGGATATAAGAAACAAACACAATTAAAATGACACCAGCTACAAAAAAATGTTATTTGAACTGCAGTCACAATATAAATACCTATAAACTATAACTTGAAACCTCATTTTAGGACATCTTAAATACATAAATTATATACCCTCATTATTCATTGTAAATTTAGGGGCTGCAATTGCCCACACGACACCTACACGACATGATTTTAAGTATGTCTCTAAAGAATCTTTAAAAGATGCATTATATTTTGTCCTGTAGTTTGTACAACTATAACAAATATTGAAGCATTTTAGGGTTAATTTGCTGCCATGGGAAAGTATATAAGAATATTGTAGCATCTCAAGATATGATTGAATTATGTTTAGATTTCTGCTTAGACCATCATAGCTTCTTGTAACTTCTTGATTCATATATTTAATTGAAATTGTGTTATATGGATCTTGTTATAGTGTGTAGTCAACATGTTTGATGAAATGCCTCTACAATTTCTTATAAATTTGTATAATATGTTTTAACAAATCATTCGTCAAAGATGTTCGAACCCAATTAGAACAAGAAAGGGAGGCCCGACAAAACTTGGAAAACCGCTTACAACAAATGGAAAGAGACGCGGAAAAAAAGCGGGCCGAACGCGAGAAACTATAAAAACAAATGGAAGAAATTATTTTGAATTTTGATAATTTTTATTGTTCGGTTCCCATGGCATTTTTTGTATATTAGTGAGAGTTCACAATAGATTGGGACCCACCCAAAAAGGAATTTTTTTATTATTTAAAAAAATATTTGTCGAAAAAATGTCGGAAAGGTAAAACTAATTACTATTATTATTAGTTTTATTTTTATTATTAAGAAATAAAAAATATATTAAAAAATCAATTTTGTGGCAAAATTGTGGCTAAGTTATCGGAAATGATGTTGTCGATATTTTATGGCAAATTTAGCGACAAACCATCTTGTCGCTATTTTGTGGGAAAGTTTGTAGGAAATTCGTCGGAAAAATATTTCCTACGAGGTTTTTTTCCGACAAAGGGTTTTTGTCGGTATTTTGTCGCTAAATGGCGGTTCTGACAAACTTTCTACGAATTCTTTTGTCGGAAACAGTTCAGTTTTTTAGTAGTGAAACCCCGTTCGATTCGTTTACAAGCCTATACACATCTTTGAAGAAAACTATTTTTTCACAAAGGTTAGAGCTTCCAATGGAATATTATGGTGCCAATCTAAGCCGAAATCAGCTCCAGGAGACTTTAGGCTTCCAATTCATGTCAACTTAATTGCCAAAAGGGGTTTAGATTTACACTCTGGTCTAGGGTTTAGTTTTAGGGAAAAATCTTAAAATATACTTATGAAAATTCAGATACTCTATTTTGTACTTTGACTTTTCAACTTCATTAAAATATACTCGTACAATCCCGACGAAAATGTAGAAAAGGTACAAAAACACGGAAACGTGTTGCAATAATATGATAACACGAATACAAATGTGCGAAAACACCGTCAAAAAAATAATTTCATACTGTAATCGTAGTTGGGAAGTCCGAACTGATTAAAAAGTTTTTAAAAAAAATAAAAATAAAAAATCACAGTTGGCAACTACGATTCTTGTGGGCAGTGGCCGACGGAAACGCCAACATGTTAAAAAGCTTTTAAAATTCAATTGTTACTCTTTTTTCTAAATTAACAAATGGTCAAATATAAAATCTCACTTGACAACTACAATAATTGATTAAAAAAATAAATAAATGAAATCTCACTTGGTAACTACGATTTGATTAAAATTTAAAATAAACATTATAAACTTAAATCTCACTTAGGGTAAGGGGTATATCCTCACGCAAGGGTAGGCGTGAGGGTGGTCACGCCGTGATGGTGGCAAGCACACCACCCCCCTCATGCGTGAAGGGGGCGTGAGTGATGATCCGTGAGATTTCTCACGCGTAGCAAACCCAATGTGACCGTTGGAGTAGTTTTTGACCGTTGGGAGGGGTTTGACCCATTTAATAAAAAAAACTACTATATATACAAACACAATCATATACCAAATTAGTATCTCTATTTTACCAAGTCAAACACAAACTTAATCAAAATGGCATCATCATCTTCCTCTTCAAGTGACGAAGCGGCTCAACTTATGTTCCGTGCTTGGACATCTGCATCGATTACGTGGTGGCACGAAGCCGAATCATCACAACCTTTAACAAGAAATGCTCGTCTAAACCGAGAACGGCCGGTTTCTAACGCCCAACTACTACAAGATTACTTTAATGAAGGGTGTACGTATGACAAGGAGCACTTTGCTACCCGGTTTCGAATGAGCTGGAATTTATTTTTAAGGATATTAAATGATATAGAAAGAGAGGTTCCTTGATTCCGATAAGGTGTTGATGCGAGAGGTCGGGTTGGTTTCACCCCGTTTAAAAGTGTACCGCCGCGTTTTGTCAATTGGCGTACGGAAGCGCCAGTGATTCGTTCGACGATTACCTAAAGATGTCTGCACGAACAATCAGGTCATGCATGTATAAATTTTCTAGAGCTATTATTAGATTATATGAAAGTATATATTTACGTAAACCGTCGGCTAGCGACATTAAGCAGTTACATGCAGCGCATGAAGCTAAGTATGGCTTTGTCGGCATGCTTGGAAGTATCGTTTGTACACATTGGGATTGGAGAAATTGCCCAAACGCATGGCGAGGGCAGTTTGCACGTGGTGATTATCCTAATCCGAGTATTATGCTCGAAGCAGTTGCATCAAATAACCTATGGATTTGGCATGCATTTTTTGGTGTTGCCGGTTCCAACAATAACATTAATGTTCTTAGACAATCACCAATATTTGATGATTGGATAAACGGGACCGCACCCGACTCATCTTTTGAACGTAGGGGGACAATTTACCAACGTGGGTATTATCATACCGATGGAATTTACACCTAATATGCTGTAATTGTCAAGTCGCTTACAGAACCCATAAGTGTTAAACGTAATACTTATAAAAAAGCTTACTAAGCGGCAATAAAAGATATCGAACGAGTGTTCGGTATGTTAAAGTGTAAGTGGCATATTATCCAACGTCCGGCTAGGTGTTGGTCTCAAAACAAAATTAGGAACATAATGTATGCCTGTATTATTCTCCATAATATGATTTTAGAGGACAACGGCTTGGCAATTTGTCACTATAGCCCAAATGAAGAGGAGCCTACGTACGAAGAAATTGACGAAGATAAAAAGCGAAGCAACCGTCAAGAAATACGAAGCCGAGAAGTTCATCACGCTTTGAAAGCGGACTTGATTGAGCATATTTTCGAACGTTCGCAAAATTAGTTTTTATGTATTTTTTATTTGTGTAATTTTTTATTTATGTTTTTTTTTTTAATTTTATGTAATTTTTTTTATCTCTAAATAAATATTTTATTTAAATAATAAATATTTTATAATATATGTATTTAATGCTCATTTGAGTAGAATATATCTCTTGCCAAGTGAGAGCCAAGTAAGAAGTGTAGCATTCTGATGTGACGCCTATGTGGCAGAAAATATACTATCACTTAGGAGAGCCAAGTGAGAGTATACCTTATACTCTTAGAAAGTGAGATTTCATTTAAAAACAAAAAATAGACATTTTTATTTTAAAATCATTTCTAATACATATTTTAATTAGGAATTATATACAATAAATTAGTGTTAATCACCATCTCACGATTGAAGTTAAATACTCTATAACACCCCTCCAAAATCATATTATATGAAGTTTAGACCCATTTTAAATTAATAAAGCTCGTTTACGGTGCTTATTAGTCGATGTTTGCTTTTAGTTTGAGAGTGCGGTTTGTTTTATAATATACTAGCTTAGAACCCGTGTTTATACACGGGATGAAAAATATCAATACATAAAATTCTTAAATCTTTATGTATATATTTTGCATGTGTAAAAATGTATTACATATACTAAGGATAGAAAAAACAAAATTCAAAATATGTAAAACTTAATATATAATTGGGTTTCAAAAATACGTTAATTACTATTTAATGCAATTTGACTTTTATTTACTATTTGACTGAAAACAAAAGCTACATAATTAGATTTCAAAGTTTTTTTTAATAAGGGATAATTCAAAATAAATTTGTTTTATTAGTATAATTAGTATTTTCTTTAAAAATATATTATTAATAAAAGATAATGGTGTATTTAATAAGAGAGAGATGCGAGAAAAAATTGATGAAAATAAATATGGAGACAACACGTGGTATGAAAAAAACATTTATTTAATATATAGTATAGATTCCTTAAAAATAGACGGATTAATACTATTTTAGTTTTAACTCTAAAAAATTTTATTTTTTAATACATTCTAATATAAGTCCATCATCAATATTTTCTGTTTTTTGAAATGAAATCTCACATTTCCCAAGTGAGACATAAGTTTATAATGTTTATTTTAATTTTTTAATCAAATGATAGTTGTAAAGTGAGATTTTATATTTTTATTTTATTTTTAATTTTTTAATCAAATCGTAGTTTGCCAAACGAGATTTCGTATTTGACTATTTGTTAATTAAAAAGAGAGTAAAATTGAATTTTAAAAGCTTTTTAACTTGCCGGCGTTTCCGCCGGTCACTTCCCACAAGAATTTCAATTCGTAGTTGCCAGCTACGATTTCATTTTCTTAGTTTTTTAAGCAAATTGGATTTTACAACTACGATTTCAGTTTAAAACTAATTTTTTTACGGTGTTTTATTCACGTTTGTGTACGTGTGTCATCGTATTATTGCAACACGTTACCATGTTTTGTCCTTTTTTCGACGTTTTCGTCGGAATCGTATGAGTATATTTTGAGAAGATTGAACAGTCAAGTAAAAAATGGAGCATTTGAATTTTCATAAGTAAATTTTGATAATTTTTATTTTTATTGTATCATGGTAGGGTCTTGGATTACACGTACAACTTTAACACCACCCTAGGTTCTATTGTTGGCCCTGGATAAAATTCTGGTCGCTGTGGAATGATATTAATGAGGGTTTAATCTTGATAATTATTAATTGTTTTGTTGAGTTTCTATTAGAGTAGGATTAAGTTTGTTTATTTAATTAAGTTTGAGTTAGGTTAGGATTAGTATATGTTTATTATAAATAGATGGTTAAGGTCCATGTAATTTGTGTGGTATTTGATATTAATAAAAAGTGTCGATCTTTATGATCAATATTGTCGGTGTTTTATTGTTCGAGTTTGATCTAATTATCCAACAATTGGTATCAGAGCCTATCAAGCTCTTGATCTGTGTACGTAACAACAATAAATCATAGTAAGAGGTTAGAAGGAAGTAGCAGGGTTCTCTTCTGGCCGGGAGTAGCAGCAGACGACAAGAATTAACTTGAGGTTTTTTTTTGAGGCGACAATAGGGGGAGTCGCAAAGAGATTTGGCCTAAAATTAGATCACAAGGGAAGGAATTAGCAGCGGCTCGCGGAAGAAATTGAAAAATAAAACAAGCAGGTGAGGAGGAGAATTAAATTGCAGTGGAAAGTTGCAATTTAATTGGAGCGGTTGAAGAATAAATCAAGAGGTGAATTAAATTGGAACCAAGCAAGCACACATTTTAAACGTGTGGCTACTGGTCATCGGAAGGAAGGAAAAAAAGGGTAAGAAGACAGAGATTCTACTTGAGCCAAGCAAGAAGACCAAGTTTCTGTGTGAGCCAAAGATCAAAGAGGTTCTGAGTGAGCCGAAGATCAAAACCACCAAAAGAAGATCGAGTTCTGTGTGAACTAAGTAGAAGGGTTCTGTGTGAACTAAGTAGAAAATATATGTGTAATCAAAGAAGAGAGATCTGTGTGATCGGAGAAAGTCTGTGTGACCAAAAACCTGTGAGATTATGTGTGAACCATTCAGGTCTGTGTGACCGAGATAATTGAGAGAGAAAAAGACTTCTGTGTGAAGCCATGAAATCGCGGAAGAAGAAAGACGAACTTGAGGTGGCAGTTTAGGAGAGGCGGGTAACTTTGTTGCTTGGTCTGGTGTAACATCCCGAAAACTTATCTATCTAAATGGGTCGGGTCAATGAGGGAACATGGCCTTATTTCCTTTACAACTTTGACTATAACGGTTTCACATGGTGCTTGGTTTATAAGGTTAAAGGACTCATTTAGCCGTTATTTAAAAGGTTCGAGTTGGAAACACACCAAAGGAGTTTAGGAGGGACCCGAAACGAAACGTTAAGAGATTTAAAAACCCTCTTTGTGCAAACCCTAGGCCAATCGGCCTAGGCTTGCATCGGACGGAGCAAAGAGAGAGCGCAAGGGAGAGAGGGGACGACTGGAGGTCTCACGGTGGTTCCCCGGCGGCAACGAGCTAAAGAGGAGCGTCACTATTCGAAAGGTAAACTTCTAAACCCACTATTTACCTCCTCGTATTCGATATTTCATGAAAAAGACCCGACAAGGGTTGCGGGACTGTGGTTACGGTGGTTGGAGGAGGAGATGGGAGAGGAGGCGGTGGCAGGGGGTGGCTACGAGTGGTGACAGCGTGGTGATGGAGAGTCGTGGTGACCGCCAGCGACGGGCAGGGGTGTGAGGTTGGGAGACGACGGCCGAGAAGGAGAGAAAAGAGAGAAGGAAAGAGAAAGAAGAAGGTGACGATGAGATGGTTTTGTCCGACAACAGCCGGAGACGGCTATGGTGGCATGTCCCGACGGCCGACGGCAGGAAGAAGGTAGTGAGGGAGTTTGACGTGGAATGAGGAACCGGTTAGGGTTTCTCACGGCTAGAAAGGGGTGACGAGAGGACGATGGTGGTACACGACGAGATGACGGAATACCGTGGTGGTTCATGGTGGTGGTGTACGACGATGGTGGTTCACGGTGATGGACAAGGATGAGGATGGGATCGGGTAATACCCGATTAGGGTTTAGTGAGCATGGGGTTTGCATGGCGGATTTGGAACGTGCATGGGAAGTCTCGGTCCGTGTACGGGTAACCTTTGAGACTAAGGTTTTGCGTGGCACGTGAACGTGCATGCATGTGAGTCCCAGATGGGTCTAGGGTAACCCATTCAAGTAGACACGTGATTTAGGGTTTTTGCATGGATAAAGGGGTTGTGCGGATGAGACGAGTATCTGGAACATTTATATTTATACGTAAGCGACGCATGTGTAGGATGTACTCTGACCATGTGATCATACGTTGACAGGTTCGGGTTTCTTGCGAGGAGACCGTAGCAGTGCAGAAGTTAGATTAGCGTAACCGGTGAATTTCTAATACCCCTCTTTTAAATGTTTTGGGGCTATCGTACATACTTTCGAGACATGTTTTATTACATTAAATGTATACCAAGCTTTGGGGTTTAAACCGATGAGTTTATGAAGTTAAATAGTTAAATATGGGTCTAAGAGACTCTGTGTGTCCATAGGACGTGCGGGTTATAGGTGGGGATATGGTCACGTGTCGTATAGTGACCTAATAGGGGTGAGTCGGGATTGTAGTAAACGGGTCGTACGGGTACGACTAGGAAGTGTCACAGGGTGTGCATGTACGTGGTATATACTTAAATAATGAGATATAGTAATTGTATGTGTGTTGCTATATTAGCAGTGTATCGTGTTACGAGTTAGTCGGGGTGAGTCGGGATATAAGTTAAATGCTTACGAATACGTGTAGGATATCTTATCCTAGTACAATGTGTGGAGTGCAGGTGCAGTTAATGAGTCATGTACGTAGGGTATAATGTTACGTGATTATACATATGTTGTGTGCATTGTGTCATTGTCCTTGTGACACGGCGGGTATTGTGTTTGCGTTGTTGTCATTATGACACGACAAACGGGATTGTGGAGGACTAAGTTCTTCGGGAGGTCACCAAAGGTGACGATGTCCAACAGGACAGTGATGAGCTCGGGGTGTGTCGAACGCCCTGACGAGGGTGCAACGAAGAGGTATGTGTTTGTGTGCTTATATATTTGTGTTAAATTGCATACAAGCGTTGAGTTATATGTATTGTGCATGAGATAGTATTATTGTGGTGAGTCGAGTTAGATTGACCGTTTGTGTCATGATTGTGATGTGGTGCTTACAACTATTATATCAGTTGATTTGTAAGAGCCTTGGTCAAGGCTGAGTAAGTTGATGTCTAGGAATTTGTTGTGTTAACCAAGTGTCGAGTTAATACATGTACTTGAGTATGAGTTATTAGTGTAGGTAAATTCGACCTATGTCGATGAGACTGCGGGATTATTATTATTTTGGGATGAGTCTTGGGTAATGAGCTATTATGGGATATCAGGTGATAACATGGGTTATCTATTTGTTAATGAATCGTGGACCTATTTTATAAGGACTGTGAGTCCTGAGTAAAGTTTAATAACTTTTGAGACGACTTGGCTTTTAATTAATCTAAACTATTAGAACTCACCCAGTGTAGTTGACTTTGTGTGTGCGATAGATTGTTTTGCAGGTAAGCGTTGCGTTGGTGTATCTTGGCTTGGGAGCGGTGCTACTCGGGTTGGTGTGCAAGCATTCGTGAGGTAACTTAATGACTTCCGCTGTAGTTTAATATATCTAAAATGAGTATTTTTAAGGGAATAACCCGTTATGAGAACCAACTGTATGGTGCCCGGTTTGGGGCCTTACATCTGGCGTTAAAATCGTGAGCACGGGACACAACGACAGTGGTACTTTCTAGCAACGAGAAGCAATATAAAATAGAAACATCAATTAGTAAATTGATTGTAGTGAGATTTTTGGTGAGGTATTTGTGCGACCAGAAAAGAAGAATAGACAGCAAGTTTGTTTTGGTTTTGTGGCTAGTGTGTAGACCAAAGAAAGGAAACAAATAAGAGGCAAACAAACCAAGTTTTTTTTTTAATTGATAGTAGGCTTAGAAGTTAAAGAGAAGTGTGTGAGACAATGAAGATTTGACGCAAGCGATAGGAAGAGGAGATGCAAATCTTGATTGTGATTTTCAGGATGGTATTGAAAGTTATAGGGTTGCTAAGATCAAAGATTAGGTCGGTTAAAGACATTTGTCTACGTGATCAAGGAGTGGATCGAAAAGAAGAATGTGAAGTAAACGGTCTAAGGATTAAAGTGGAAGAATTACAGGTTTTGTTGGGAATTCAAGATCTAGGAGGTATGAAATCAAGATTAAGGGGAAGAATGAAGGTTTAATCTTGATAATTATTAATATTAATTTATTAATTGTTTTGTTGAGTTCTTATTAGAGTATGATTGAGTTTGTTTATTTATTTGATTATTTAATTAAGTTTGAGTTAGGTTAGGATTAATATATATTTATTATAAATAGATAGTTAGGGTCTATGTAATTTGTGTGGTATTTGATATTAATAAAAAGTGTCAATCTTTATGATCAATATTGTCGGTGTTTTATTGTTCGAGTTTGATCAAATTATCTAACAATTAACTCTAGAGTCGTTCAAGTGTCAAAGGTGTTTGAAGATCATAGATAGCTGATGATGCATCGTCGTGTTTATGTTTTAAAAGTTGTTATACAAGATAACCCTAGAATCTAGTTTTTTTTTTAAACGGCAACACCTAGATGTTCTATGATAATTGGGTTTCCCCGGGGTAACACATAGAACATCTAGGGCAGCCCACCTCAGGAGGAACCTCCCAACTGGGTAAACCCCCTCACCTGGCCACAAACCCCCTGACCTGACCACAAACCCCTTTTTTACTATGACCAGGATTCGAACCTAGAATCTAGATAAAATGTTTAAATCTACCTAACGTCGGCAACAGGTAGGTTTACATGCCACCTTATGTATATCGTCATCATCATGCACATGACAAAATCTGGATATTAAAAAAGTAGGTTGGATTGGAAAGGATGATTTTTTTTAATCTAGTTCGGGTCAATGACAGATACATATAATGTAGTTTGAGACCTTTATTGCACTATATATATGCATCATCTATAGGAGTATTTTATTTATAGGAGCATTTTATATACACTTGTAATTTTTTAATAGAATTTATTTTTATGAAATTTATATTTGGTTTTAACTAATATATACGATTAATAACTTATAGTTTTGGATCTCATATTGTTCACATAAAGGTGTTTCGCAATTAAAAAGGTTTACCACATTACTCGTTAAGTAGCTCATCTCAAAATAATTCGTTAATATCGATATCACAACATTATATCCCGTTTACTGTATCTGTGGACACAAGCAAACACAATTTCTCGCCTGACTGCCATCAGACACAATAACTCATTTAACCCTGTCAAACACAATTTCAAGCTTTCGCTTGAAACATCAACTCTGGGCACCCTGTGTTCTCCTCTGATCACCGCCATGCACCGCTAGTCCTATCCACCACGTCTCCCTCCTCTGGTCGGACCCACACAGCCGCCATCCGGCTCAACATGCAGCTGTTGTGGTCTCTCGTGACCACCACAGCCACCGTCGTGGCCTTCAGGTCAACCCCGTCTCATGTTTGGCCACCCTACACTTCCGCCGAACAGTCCCACTGGCTCCCGCCGCCCTAGTCACACCAAACAGCCCCCCTTCGGCCTTCCCTGGTTGTTGTCGTAATCAACCCTCGCCAGCCCAGCTTCCTTGTGCGGGTTCCGGGCTTCCTCGTGCCCTCGTCGGACACCCATCTTCCCAACCGACCACCTCTAGGGTTCGGACGAACCCATGCATACGCATGAAAGTTCCCAACGATCACAAACAAGCATTTAAACGTAAAGGTTTCAAGATTATATCTCTAGATTGGAGAACCTATGCCAATCGAATTCCCGAATCACCTCGTCTTCCTTGAAACTCAACTTCTTTTCGAAACCTTAGAATCACAAAACATATATAATATTGATTCAAGGATTCCGACACACTAAGGATGATTAGAGATCACGAAAATACCTCTAACCGGACGTGAAACGCGATGAACGAATCTCTCCTTCTCCTCCTTGCTCTTCGACGGCTGAATGTGCAAATGGGGTCTCCCATTTGCGTCGCATCCCTTTAGGGCGCCCCCTGGGCCGGGTTTGACCCATGTGCGCGTTTGGTTTTCCGGGTTTAGCCTTGTTCGCGTTTTTAAAAGAAAACCCGTTGAAGTCTCGTTAAATACCCGCTAATCCTTTACATTTATTTACATATATACACACCCCGTTATTTTATAAAAACCGGGATGTTACAAAGACACACATACACATATACATACAATACATACACATATACATAGATACATACACGTATAATTTTGACATTTTACATAGAACTAATTACTTTTTATTATATAAAACTATTTTTATTATATATTATTAATGTATAACAAAATTAAAATACTAAATTAAAAATTTGCGTAGGAAATGCGTCGCAAATTTCCGACACATTTGCGACGCAAATTAGATTGTTATCTTTATTAATGCATTAACAAATATAAAATACGAAATTAAAATTTTGCGCCGAAAATGTGACGCAAATTCCGACACATTTGCGACGCAACTTATATTATTATCTTTATTAATTTATTAAAAAATATAAAATACGAAATTAAAATTTTGCGTCGGAAATGCGTCACAAATTTCCGACACATTTGCGACGCAACATATATTATTATCTTTATCAATGTATTAACAAATATAAAATACGAAATTAAAAGTTTGCGTCGAAAATGCGCCGCAAATCCCGACACATTTGCGACGCAACTTATATTATTATATTTATCAATGTATTAACAAATATAAAATACGAAATTAAAAGTTTGCGTCGGAAATGCATCGCAAATCCCGACACATTTGCGACGCAACTTGTATTATTATCCTTATTAATGTATTAACAAAAATAAAAAAAGAAATTAAAAGTTTGCTTCGCAAATTCCGACACATTTTCGATGCATTATTTTAGAAATTAGGGTTTTACTTTTTGTCGCAAATGTGTCGCAATTGCGTCACAAAATTTTGCGTCGCAAATTTCCGTAGCAAACCCACCCATTTTCTAATAGTGTATCTAAGGTGCAAAAAGATACAATAATAGAAAAATACTATGAAATTAAAAGATATATAACATATTTTGTTTTTATAAAGGTGTATATTGTTACTTGTTAGCATAATAAATTATTAGGGTTTATTTTATGTTGGCTTTTGTTCAGCTCGTTTAGTTAGGTTAATCTAGTTTGTCTCTCTCTATATATTGTCTAGCTTTTCTTTGTTTTCATTGAACTCTTTTCATCTAATAATAAAACCATAGTTGTTTCCTCTATATATCATCCTCAATTTACATGGTGCTCTATTCGATCCATGTCTATTGATTTGATTATGACAAAGCCAAATTATATGGTTTGTCTCTTCCTGTTTGTCTGGTTGCCGTCGTATTTGACCGTACACAGTCCATACGGCCTGTATCTTACCGCTGCTGATGTCTGCTTTGTTTGTTGTCGTTGTTGTCACATTTGTTTGAACTAGGGTTTGTTTATACTACTGTTTGGTTCGTATTTTTGTTGTTGTCGTCATCTTCATTTGGATTAGGGTTTGTTTCCTCTTCCATGTCCGCATCCATATCCCAATCAAGTCTATCTTCATCTAGTACCTCCGGTATTCCATCATCCTTATGGATTTTGGATTCTGGTGTGTCTCATCATATGTCACCTTATTTGTCATCTATTGTTTCCTTATTTCCTATTTCACCAGTATCTGTTATGTCTGCTAGTGCTACATCAATTTCAGTAGTGGATGTTGGTTCTATTTCTACCCTTCACGTATCTCTCACTGATGTTTATTATGTTCTCAAACTTGCTTTGAATCTTGTTTTCGGTCAGTCAGTTGTGTAAATCTGGCCATCAAGTATTCTTTTCAGATTCTATTTGTGTTGTACATGATCAATGTATTCAGACGGTGATTAGGGTTGGTCCTAGGTTGGGGGATCTATATGTTTTAGAGGAACTCAAAGTATCTGATGGTGCTGCCTCTAGTGTTAATTGTCTTCTTTTCGTTTGAGTCCTTTGTCTTCTGAGTTTTATCTTTGGCATTCTCGTTTGGGACATGTGTCAGCGTCACGTTTACAGTTTTTAGCCTCTACATGTGATTTGGTTCATTTTAACACTTGTGAAATTTCTTATTGTTGTTGTTGTAAACTGGAAAAAAATTCGCTTTACCCTTTAACAAAAGTGTTTCTCATTTTGTTACTCCTTTTGATATTGTGCATTATGATGTGTGGGGTCCATCTCCAATATCTACAAAGGGTGGCTTGACCTATTATGTATCCTTTACTGATGACTATACTCGTTATACCTGGGTGTATCTTATGAAATGCAGATTTGATTTCTTTGGAATTTATAACAACTTTAGAGCACTTGTTAAGACACAACATTCGGCTGTAATAAAGTGCTTTAGGTGTGACTTATGGAGTGAATATACCTCTAATGACTTTACTTAGTTACTTGCATCCGATGGTACCATACACCAGTCGTCTTGTACCGATACTCCCTAACATAACCGTGTTACAGAAAGGAAACATCGCCATCTTATTGAGATGCTCGTTCTTTGCTTTTATCTACTGAGGTTCCTAATGTCTTTTGGGGAGAAGCACTTCTAACTGTTGTGTATGTGATCAATCGAATCCCTACTTCACAGAATTCAGGGACGTTTTCGTTTGAGAAAGCATATGATCATCTACCGGATTATTCTTCATTACGGGTTTTTGGATGTACTTGCTTTATCCTACATCCTCATGTTGAACGGAATAAGTTATCTTCCTAAATCAGCTCTATGTATACTTTTGGGTTATGGTATTGGACAGAAAGGATATCGTTGCTTTGATCACGTAAGTTAGAAACTATATGTATCACGTCATGTCACTTTTCTAGAGCATATTCCTTTCTTTTCGATTTTATTATTGACATTGATACATCCACTACATTTGATGTCTCAGTCCCAGATACATCTACTACACCTAATATGCCAGTTCATGAGACATCTACATCATCAGATACTACTTCAGCTTTATCTATACTTGAGACTCTTCATGAGACGTCTACATCATCATAAATTACTTCAACTCCATTTATGCCTAAAAATGCTCCTTCGTCTGTTGAGACTAGAGATCCTCAACATCTGAAGAGGTCCACTCGCCCATGTAAGTCCAAAAAACTACCAGATTTTGCTTACTCTACTTACTCACCTTCGTTTGCTTCTTTTATTGCAATCATACATCATTTATATGAACCTGGGTCGTATAGAAAGGTTGTTTCTGATCCCTTTTGGAAAAATGCTATGGTTGAGGAGATTACTGCTTTTTATCTGACACATACTTGGGATTTGGTTCCATTCCCACCTGGTAAGTATGCAATCGATTGTTGTTGTGTATATAAGATTAAAACAAAGTCTGATGGTTCCGTTGAGAAATACAAGCCCAAATTTGTTACAAAAGGGTACTTGCAAAAGTATAGTATGGATTATGAGGAGACTTTTGCCCCAGTGGCAAAAATGACGACAGTCCATGCTCCCATTGCAATTGCATCCATTCGTCACCATGGAATATTTTTCAAATGGATGTCAAGAATGCTTATCTGAATGTTGATCATCATGAGGAGGTTTACATGAATCCTCCCTCGAGTGTTGCTCACTAGTCGGGTGAAGTTTTTCGACTTCGGAAAGTACTATATGGTCTCAAACAAGCCCCTCGTGCTAGGTTTGAGAAATTCTCTAAGTAATCAGTATTCAGCATTGTTTGTTAGATTTACAAATGCATGACGAATTATTATGTCATTATACGTAGATGATATGGTTATTACAGGTGATGATTATGATGACATTGAGTCATTGAAGCATGATTTGGCTCACCGGTTTGCTATGAAAGATTTGGGCTTGCTATGTTATTTTTTAGGTATTGAGGTGGCTCAGTCTCGAAAAGGATAACTCCTTTCTCAGACAAAATATATATCTGATTTGTTTCAGCGTGCATGACTTACTGATAACAGGACTATAGACACTCCTCTTGAAACCAATGCACGGTATTCTCCTACTGATTTGTTTCAGCGAGCATGACGTACTATTGTGGACAGTTTGGTTTATCTTACAGTTACTCGTCCGAATATAGCTCATGAAGTTCATATGGTTAGCCAGATTTTTGTTGCTCTTACTTTTGTTCATTGGGGAGTTGTTCTTCGTATTCTCAGATATCTTCATGGCACTCGGTTTCAGAGCCTCTTGTTTCCTTCGACGTCTTCTCTAGAGATGTGTACTTATAGTAATGTTGATTGGGATAGCGATCCTAACGATTGTAAATCCACCACTGGTTTCTGTGTTTTCCTTAGAGATTCATTAATCTGGAAAAGTAAGAAACATGATTTTGTTTCTAAATATTCTACTGAGGCCGAGTATTGTGCTATGACTGTGACTAAATGTGAGATTTTTTGGTTACGTGGCTTTTTGCAGATATGGGGGTTAACATCTCTCTGCCTACCCCCTGTAAGGCCCCTTTTACCGGGTGACCTCACTTATTGGATTTACTCATAAACATAGTCATCAATATTGAACTATTAATTAGAAGCATTCAAACACAGCGGAAGCATTCATCATTCAAGTACATAAACAGCGGAAGTCTTAATACTTAAACATAAGATAACATTGTCTTAACAAAAATCAAAGTGGGATGTCAGTCTTATTCCGGGTAGTCATCACGCCTTCGCACGACCCTTCTTTCTGTTACCTGAAATGTATACTAAAACTCAGCTAACGCCGGTGAGTTCTAGTTTAAAAACAATCAGACATTAACATTTTCTTGTGAGGATAAATATATATATATATATATATATATATATGTATATACTTATTTGTACCTTCTTTACTTTACTTCTTTCATAAAACATACATAATGAGTACGTATATAGATACATACATGTTTATTACTTGGTTCACATTCATTGGTCATGCACGTATGGGTGATCAACCCGTTACTTTACTTACGTAAGTCACAAAGACAAACGTTCTCGAACTACCATCATATCTTTAAACCGTCCGGCAAACCTTCGGCCGTCCGTCTTTACCATCCTACCGTCGTAGTCTATCATATTAGCCCGTCTGCCCTAAGGCATTCGTTTTCTACTCGAACTATATATGCAGTCGTGCATCGATTTAGCGTCTTACTCCACCGTAGTGGACTTAGTTTAGTTTACCTTTCTAGACTTTCATTTCTAGCTGCATAATAGTCGAATGGTCATCCGTCTATCGAAGTAGCCGTTATCATCGTTTTCGTCCATAACGTTCATTCATACTTAGCAAGCAATATATACATGGATATAATTCTTACACGTTATGTCATACTTTTCATACTTGACAAGCAATATATACATGGATACAAAGCAAAATTTCTTTCTTATACGTTATGTCATACTTTTCATACTTGGCAAGCAATATATACATGGATATAAAGCAAGATTTCTTTCTTATACGTTATGTCATGCTTTCATTTATTTATTTATAAACATTCTTGTTATACTTATATTCTGCATGTATTGTCATATAACACATAACATAACATTAATTCATATCATGTATACACTTCAGCCCCAAAACATTTAAAATCATTTGCACGTAACACATAGGGGGCACATAGAACTCACCTGATGAGTGATTTCTGTAATACACTTAACCGGTTACTGAGCGTCACTAAAGTCACTCACAATCTGTATAATAAAGTCATACACATAAGGTAGTGCTCGTAGATGACACTAGACATTACTATGCTTGAACCCAGTAGTTTCGGGCCATGGGTTTATGTCGAAACTATGGTAGTTTCGATAAGTAACTTATGTAAAATCTTAGTAGTTTCGGGTCATGGGTTTATATCGAAACTATGGTAGTTTTGATAAGTAACTTATGTAAAATCTTAGTAGTTTCGGGTCATGGGTTTATATCGAAACTATGGTAGTTTCGATAAGTAACTTATGTAAAATCTTAGTAGTTTCGGGTCATGGGTTTATATCGAAATTATGGTAGTTTCGATAAGTAACTTATGTAAAATCTTAGTAGTTTCGGTGGGTCTGCATATATCGAAACTAGGTAGTTTCGATGGATTTACCTATATCGAAACTAATAGTTTCGATGCATCAGTCTTCTTCCCCAACCATAAACTCTAGATCTGGTCTCCGATTTCAAGTTGATCAAGCTCTCAACTTTTTACGTTCGAAATGTTTCATTTTCCTCCATGAACCCAAATATGTGGTTTGTTTCAAATTTCATACGTAAAAACCTGCACTTTTAGCCATTTTATTCGAAAATCATAAATGTATAATACAACTAAGAAAACATAAGAACATAAAAAAATAATATTACAGTAAAAAATAACATAAATATGAAGGATTTTAAAAATTGTACATATCTAAGAGGTGTTTTATAAAAGTAATGGAGGATAAAATTTAATCATTGCATGGTCAAATAAAATAAATAATATATGCAATTCGAATTCTATGAGAATTAGACAAAACGAAGAGCTCTCATTGGTTAAGAGGCTATTAGTGTCTTATATGTTGAACCCGGAGTACTTTTGATAGATTAGGGCCCATAACGCAAGAAACTAGTCACTTTTGATCTGCCACATGAAGTGAAAGCTCCGTTAGAGTACGTGGTATACTCTAGTGAGTGAGACTTTAGTGCGAAAAAAGAGGTTGTCACGTGGCGTCACGTCATCTTCATCAACTCTCACACCAACCTCACTTGACAAGGTAAATACCCAAGTGAGTGATGGTGGTGTGAGTATTAAATACATTTTCTAATTTAATTATTATTAAAAAATTTATTAATACAATTAAAATAATAATAAAGATAAATAAAATTACTAGAAGTTCAATAACCGCTTATGTTGATTGAATTGAACCAGCCTAAGTGATGAATTCAGCCCAAATTCATGCAAAAGAAGTTCAATAACTGGCCCAAGAAGTTCAATAATCGGCCCACTTATGTTGATTGAATTGAACCAGCCCAAGTAATTTTAATTATAATAAATGGACCTCACAAGATATTTTAGTGGTTGACTTTTCCTTTCTTTCTTCTTCAAGACCTCACGCACCAGACAAACCAAACAACTAGAAACCCTAATTAAAAAAATTTCCTCTCCTTCTCGTGAAGAACTCACGATGGAGCCTCACCCACCCCCTCATGGCCTCACGCCATCAAGGGGGCGGTGTTTCCTTGTCTCTCACGCCATGAAAAGGCCTCACGGAATGCATACCACATGCTCTTATGACTAGTGTTTTCCTTTATAAAGAAGGGAATAACCTTTTACACTATGCTTAATCACTTAATTAGTTAGGCCGTTAGGTAATCAATTCACTGTTGGAATTGGAACAATTATAGATTAATGTGGTTTTCCAGTTTAAAGTAGGTCAAAGATAGAAAATGGGATGGTTTAACTTTGGAGACAAGCATTATATCATTTGACATCTTTTGTGTGACACATATTCAACTTGTATAAATTGGTAGGGTACTCGCAACAAGAAAAAAAGTTATTTAGTTAGATATTGTTTGGATTAATCTTTTTAGGCTTAAACTTATTTTCTTAAAAAAAGAAGCTTATTGTCTTGTGTTTTATAAGCTTATAAGTTTTGTTTGAGTGTTCGGTTTAGCTTATGTTGTTAAAAAGGGACATGCATGTATATCCTGAATATGCAGACGTCACTTGACCCTTCAATTAACATATACACAATATGAGGTATAAGTGATCATCCATACCAATCAAAATATTTGTTGGACGAGATTCAGTATAGCTCAAACACACATTCATCGCCTTTATTACCTTGAAGATCGACATGAGAAAGAAGTTGAAGATTGTTAATCGGTAGGAGAGAGTCAAAACGAATAATAAACAGTGGCAATGTTGCTAGCCTAACATTTTGACATTCCAGTTGCAAGCTTTTTTCCCGAGATCCCTTCTGTCCGTTTGATAGTGGTATGATCGTTAACCTTTTATTTTTCTTTCTTATTATTTAAACGGAAGTTTGTTTTTTTATAGCTAAAAGTCTAAAACCATCAAGCGATCATGCCTACTGATAATGCAGGTTGTTGGAGGTCTTGATGAACTGATGCCATCTCTTCTATTAGCAACAACGTTTAAGGTTGTCATTATCATATATAAAACTTACTTTCAGTCATAAGAAGTATTAACAATATTATGATATATATCGTTTTCATTATTCAACCCTAACATAATACACACACACATGAATGCTATTATGAAACAAATGAAGGTTTGTGTGAGAAAAAGGATAGTTTTATATAGGAGTTTGAGTCATTTAATATTAGTTTGCTAGGGCAGTCTACTAAGAAGGCGATGCGCATTCTAAAGATATTGTTGGAAAAGCATAGGGACACGAAGTGAGATTTGCATTTGGTGTTCATTGACCTTGAAAGGCTTATGACAGTGTGCCTCGTCGACTGATTTGGGATAGTCCTGATGTAAGAGAGGTTCCTGGGAGATATGTAGAGATAATTAGGGATATGTATGATGGGACTAAAATAAGCGTTCATGCGTCAATGGGGGATACAATCTTCTTCCCTGAGGATGTGGGCCTTCACCAAGGATTCGAGCCGAGCCAGTTTCTTTTTATAGTAGTCTTGGATAGGTTGTCAAAGTTGACTCAGGAGGCAATTATGTGGTGCATGCTCTTAGCAGATGATATTGTGTTAATTGTGAAAACTAAATCAGACCTGAATGAAAGGTCGGAGGAGTGGTGAGCAGTCTTAGAGCGCAAAAGGTTTTAGGATAATTCGCTCTAAAAGCGGGTACCTTCACTGTAACGTCAATAGTGCAAACCATGAGGAGGACACCCAAATCATTATTGAAGATCAAGTTTTCCTGTAGAAAACCAAGTTCCAGTATTTAGGGTCATTTTTATAGAATGATTGTGACATAGACAATGATGTAGCTCACTGTGTTCAGGTAGGTTGTTGCAAGTGGAGAACAACCACTGGGGTTTTGTGTGGCAAGAAGTTACCAACAACACTAATGGGGAAATCTTATAGGGCCGTAGTAGGACCAACTATGTTATACGGATCAACCGATTGCTGGGCCATTAAGAAGACACAAGTGTGAAGATGGAGGTAGCAGATATGAAGATGCCGAGGTGGATGCAGGGGTACAGAAGGTTATATCGCATAAGAAATGAAGTGGTATGGGAAAAGTTGGGGGTGACAAATATCTCAGATAAGATAAGGGATCAGAGGTTGAGATGTTTTGGCTATGTGCAGAGGAGACATATGAACGCTCCAGTAAGAACCGTGGAAACCGTCACAGTGGAAGGCTGGGGGTAGAGGCAGACCAAAACTGACATGGGATGAGCGGATTAGACAGAATTTGCTAGGCTTGCATCTCTCTGAAGACATTATTGGGGATAGGTTTTCGTGGAGACGTCAGATAAATGTTATGGACTTTATGGGAGTGTATAGATTTGTCTTTAACTTTGTCTTGGCACCTTAGGGCCCGTTCGGTTTGCTGGAATTCATGGGAATTCAATGAAATTGGAATATGAATTCCATTGGTCAATGTGTTTGGTTCACCGAATTCGTGGGAATTGGAATCCGAATTCCATTCTTAACGTGTTTGGTTGGAAAAAAAATTGAAATTGGAATTGGAATCGGAATTAATTCTCTCAAATTCCTTCAAATAAATGATTTCAAATTCCTTCTAACTTGTGAAGGAATTCGCCAAAAGTAATCGAAATCTCTGACTAGTTACCGTCGTCACATCCGCACCGCCACACACCTTCGATACCCCATCCACCGCCGCCCACCATCGCCTTCAAATTCCGCACACGACCACCGCCACCGTCCACTGTCACCATCGATCACCGCCGCCACCGACCCTCCAAACACCTTTGAGTCCCGCCACCTGCTGCCCCGACCGCTGTCGAACCCCCCGTCCAACTGTCGTACCAATTTGGGGGAGTGGTACGCCCGTGCCGTGCGAATCACCTTTTGTACGGAGTCAAGTTTTTCTAGCAAGGTTGCAGGGATGCATAGGCGTGCATAGATATGCACGGCCATGCCTCATAGTTGAGTGAGTGTTGACTTGGCGTGCTTATGGAATGTTCCTAACCGGATCAAAGGGAGGGATGGTCGTGCCTAGCATGTATGGCGGTGCTTGGCCTCTGGCTTTCACATATCTTTGACTTTCTTTGACTTTTTCTTCCTTTTAGCACGATAAGTCAAATAACTTTCAGTTATCTCAAAGAAACCAATTTAGGCCTAATTCCAATGCATTTTCCCAAAAATAGATCAAATATGGGGATTCTGTAAGAAAAATATGTATGATTCATGGCGCATCAAACATTCCCATACTTAAACTTTGATTGTCCTCCAACAAACTCATGCATTAACTCAGACTCATATGGCTAAAAAGTAAAGATATAAGATCCTAAGTGGTTAAAGCTTCCTAATGCACAAGCGGCTATGAAGGAAGTCAACACTAAATTGAATAGACCAACTAACGAGTCAATTATTATATTTTTGTATTTTTCAAATTTAGGGGGATATGAAGGAAGAGATGTCATGCCTACTAGAATTTGGCTTATGCACAACCTCACACACCTCACTCGGCTATAGTATATGGATAAATGAGTTTAAGTGGAACACTCAGTGTTAGAATGAAGCAGGCAAAATCATAAGCTTGTATACAGTGTTGTAAAACTTAGTCTAGGCGGTCGAGTACTCGGTAGGGTGCCGAGGTGATTAACTTCAACTCGGTTAACATTAATTGGATTAACCACCCGGTCCGAGCAGTAATCAACCGGTTTATATGAGAACGGTTTAAAGAGGCATAACCGAACATGTTCCAGTCCGACTGGCCGGTCCAGTCCTAAAAACATTAGTTTTCCTACTTGAAACTATAATAGAAAAGTTATATATTCAATAATTACACTTTATTTTAAAATAATAGTTTCCCCCACGCGATATTGTGGATTACGGAATATACTCTTTTTTTGGTTTTTAGGACTTAATGGTCATTTACACTTTAGTTTAAACTAGTAGTTTCCCCCAGGACATGCAAGGGATCGAACCCTCGCCAAGGGATTTGGTATGTTTCCATCTAACCATTGAGCCAAGGTTATGATATTGGTTATTCTTAGTTTCCAAAAAATATAAAACACATATATATATACACATCTATACTACTATATAAAACATTGCAAGGACACGCTTGTAATTTACCAAAAAATTTAAGACACATAACATAAATTGTTGTGTATAATGTACAACTTACTAATGCATAAAATGTGTTTAATTATCATTTAACACTATAATTAAAGCCCAACACTTAATAATTACCATTTTTAATACACATGATACTATTTAATTCACTACATTAAGTATTATTTTATTTATAATAATTAAATTAAGATTTAAATTTACATTTACTATTTATATTTTTATAACTAAAGACTATTTAAATTAAGTATTATATTATTTAAATGCTTAAGTATATAATTACTAAATATTTACATAGTTATAATAATAATAATACATAAATATAATCAGTCTAGGCACAAGTCATCCTCGTACCGGGCTTGGACCATGTCTCCCGAACAATCTCAGCACATATGGCGCAAAACGATTCCACATATCGAGGTCGGAATGAGATCGGGTGTTTTCACGTCTCACCGTAGTGCCCGGTTTATCTTGGTTTCCGATTGATGAACAAGAAGGAAAATGGAATTCTTGGATTTTCTGACTCACCCCCGGCTACGTGTCCTTTGGACCCTCGCCCGCCGGCCACCAGCGAGAGCAAGCACCTTGAAAGGAATTTCCATTGCGAAGGATTCAATCCAGCCACAGGTTCCCCTATGGCTACCTTGTTACGACTTCACCTCAGTCGAAAAGACAGTTCGGGTTAGATAGCGCTCTCCAAAAGAGCCTCGGTGATACCCGACACTTTGCTCGGGCCAACCCACCAGTATATATACAGTCCTAACGTTTGCAGAGATGACTACCCGACTGTCCAAAACAGCATGGAGACGTCTGGCAAATAAAATTTGTACCATGTGTTGCTACTTTATCGTAGAAAATGTTCAAAACTTCCTTGAAGTGTTCACATGCCATTAACACAAATAATATAAAAACTTACTACTTTTGTGAAAGTTGCTCGACATTTTGCTGTTCTAGAGTCTGCTGCTCTTAGGTTTTGGACATAGCATTTTTTCATGAGCTCATAGCCTACAAAGTTCATAGCACCAAGTTGTGCAAACCAGAAGAACCTATGTATAGCCCCTTTAAATAATCTAAACGGGCACTCATGACGAAGAATAAATAATGCAAGCATTGACATGGAAACGGGTCGCCCTATAAGGTGAAGTCATCGTTCTAGTTTTTATCACATCAAGGGTGTTGTTGTGATTGCAGCCAGACCACCAAATACAGCCCCAGCTACAATTTCCTCCCATGGTTCCAATCCCCTTCCCAGAACTTGTTAGGCAACCTGAATTTCCATTTCTGAACTTAATACAAATGGTACTAAACTTTGTAAACATATATCTTGAAATTAAAAAAAAAGTTACCTTTTTGGACTCTGCATAAAGTCCCATGCCTGCAACATAATACAAGACTTCTCGACATAAAGTAGCACCGGTCCCACTGAAGAAACCTTTGAGACCATCTTGTTGCCATTTGCAGATGATTGCTTCCCCCATGTTAAATATGTCTCCTTGCAACCTTTGCTTCAATTCTTCACATGGAATTCTAACTGTTATCCCCACAACGGTGCTACAGATTGAACCTGAAGCATGAAAAGAAACATGTATCGTATTATATCATCACCATATAAACAAGCATGCATAAGGAAATATTTTTTCTATAAAAAAGATTAGTGAAATAATATTTATGTATGAACGTAATATATAGAGGTGTTTTTAGGTTTTGTTGGAAGAGGGAGGGGGGGGGGGGAGTTTGTGCAACTGAAATGTGAGGAGCAGGGGATAATGCGGGAGTGGGGAGTTGGTGGAGGCAGTGAGGGGTTTTTGAGAGAGTGGGCATGAAGGTTTGGGAACCACCTATAACCAGTGAAGAGGTTAATTAACTTCCAAAAAAAATATTCTAACAGCTCTATTTAAAGGGATGATATTGAATCTTGGGGTGGTTATTGCGAGTTTAGACACTGAGAATCAACCCAAAAAAACAGTTGGACTCAGGCAGTCAATATTATATATAAAATCTAGATAAAGAAAGTTAATTATGTAAGAATTTTTTATGCATCTATTTCTTAAAGGTTAAATACTTATCAAATAAGATGATTATAGCATTTATGAGTGAGCATGGTTAGTTTGGTTATGGGTTAAAACATAACCTACAAGGCTATAACCTATGTTTTGGTTTTTAGATTTTCGTAACTGATCGTTTCAATTATAAACGGTTTGGTTCGTTCGGTTATGGGAAAAGATGGTTATTTATAATAATTTATAAAAAAACTTTTTGACATATAACAAATTATTTATATAAAAACAAGTTTTGTTTTGATATCGGTTCGGTTAGTTTGGTTATTTATACATATATAAAATCATAACTAATTAAACATAAAAATCAATTATAAAAAATCGTAATCGAGCCATCGGTTTCTCAATTGTGTTATTTTGGTTAGGTTTTACCAATTATTTCGGTTATGGTATAGTTATTTATTTTTTTCTCACTCTTAATAGAATCCGATGCTTGGAGGATCTAGCATTCGATGCTTATCGAAGATTCTCCAATTCAATCGCCAAGCCCTTAGTATACTATTTGGGTTCAGAGTGATTTTTCATGTTCAATTTGTTCTTATCACCTTGATATTTCCACCTTGACGACATAAAAAAAGGATTATCAAATTTTAGCAAGTCTTTGTGATGTTATTGGATCAGTTATGTTCCCTCGTTATGAAATGCATTTTGTTGATAACCATGTCAAGAAACATATCTCAAAACTCCTTATGCTCCCCTAGTCGCCTTATTACAATACTCTCTTTATCTTGATAACCACGGGTAATAACCGTCGTCAAGTAATACAAAAACCCACTTGATAAAAATTAGGGTAGTTTACTATAATCCATTGTCTAATTAACACAATATTATTCTGTAGCGAGCTCTAACTTATAATTTCTTCATATTTTACTATATTCACTTACCTTTAAAAACCAATGTAGGTGACCAATAGGATCTTGCCACACGAATTTGTTTCTTAATTAAAAGCATTCAAAACTAAAACATACAAGCGTTTGGGCTGTAGCCCAGTGGTTTAAGTATGGACTTTCTTGTCTCTTGATTCAGGTTCGATCACCAGAAACCGTTTTTTTTTCTTTTCTTTTTTTTTGGCTTTTTTTTCTTTGAGTCGTTTTTTACTTTTATTAAAATTACGTTTTTTTTCTTCAGTGATTTTATTGTTTCAGTTTTAGATCATGTTTACGCCGTCACGTGCTAGGCGTAATATTTTTTTCTATCTATACTAAACTACCGCGGCTCCATATGTTTCTTTTATGTACATAACGACGTTAATATCACCGTTATAACACGCGTAACGATGCTCACAGAAGTGCGGGCTTAATTTCATACTTAACCACGTTATTACGTTAATATTACTGTACGTCCCCGCCGCAATGAGCGGGGCTTAATTTCCAGTTTAATTACAAATATTGAATAACATTTGAATATTCAAAATTAAAATATCCTTTTTATTCAAAACTATTTGATATGAAATAGAATTTGATCTCGAATCATGTGTTTATTTCCAACAACCAAAATCATGGAAAATTTTCACGACATGATCAACTGATGCAAATTAAGTAAAAACACGAAATAAATAAATATATATTTATTAATTTGGGGCCCAATCACATGTGAGATGCAACAGTATCATCCAATGGAGTGCGGCACGCTAACAAACAGTAATAATCCGTTAGTCCATTTTTACTTTTGATCAAATGGGACCTCACACTATTACAACAATATTGAAGATCAACACATGATATAGTAGGCATATATAGATGTTAACTGTGTAAATATTGGTGAACTCTAGGGGCATTTTGGACCACCTTCCTTCGTCTTCCAGTTGTTGTAGCATGGGCAAACTTGTTTATTTCCGTAGAAACCCGGGGGCACACACAGACACTTCGCACAGCACTTTTGGCAGAAGAACATGCACGGCTTGTGGTACTGAGTTTTGCTGCATCTCCTTATGCATTGCCCAGGGCACTCTGGTCATTTCCACACAAATCAGTTAAAATTTCAAAATCACAACTGCGTTAATGGTGAATCGAAGAGAAAACTGGATCTATGATCAGATCGGGAAACTTACGAGAGCTTGTTAAGCTTCCAGGTCCGAATCCTCTCCGTTGGCATAAACCTAATTCAATCAAAAGAAGAAATATGTATTGAATAATGTTTTGAAAACATTGATCGAACGGTTGGCAGGCGAAATTGGAGAGACTTACAGTAGCTTGAAGCATGGAGATGGCGATGAGAGCCAAGAGGAAGACAGCGAAGAACTTAGCCATGGCGGTTGGGGAGAGAGGGTTTGATGTAAGAAAGATAGGGTGTGTTGCAGGTATTTATAGATGAAGAAACAGTGATATCGTTTTGCTAGCCTGCATGCCGGTCCACATTTGCACTGTAGGGGTGCGAGCTAGTTAGGGAGCAGTTAAGTTGGATCACGGGTTCAAGTTCGGGCCGACACAAGCCTAGTGGCCACATTCCCTCTCATTCCTGCTAGATATTATTAATTAAAAAAAAATATTAAAATAAATATTATATATAAGAATAAAAATAGGGTAGGTTTAATTTTATCAATGCTAAGTGAAATAAAAGAAATAACGACATTTTTATAGTATAATCATTTTATGAGAAGAAATATTGTTTTTTATGAGCAAATGAAATAACGACATTTTTATAGTATATGTTTAAGTGCTTATATACTTTTAGCTTTGAAGATAATGTTTGAATGAAATTAAATGATTTATGTGGCAAACCCCATGTGATTTCGCTTTTGCATCCTTGCACTTTTTAGCTTTACGAATTAATATCATGTCCACTTTTAGGCAAAGATTCCTTGGGTTTAAAACATACCAACATTATTATTCAAAACTAAATTAATTAATTGACTTAATTGGATATTTGTATCCCAAATTTTCGGCATTCTCCAAGCTTCGCACTCATGTTTCAGGTATAGTGTCGGGTGCTAGGCTAATCCCGGCAGTACTTCCTGCTTCGGTTGTTGTACCCTGGGAGACAGACGGGTTCACCTGGGTGGCCAGAAATCTGTTTTAAGAGAACTCTGTTTAACATAAATTCTCAGCCTCTACCCAGTTTTTAGTTTCTTTCTGTAATTTTTGTCATTGTATTGTAATCCTATTATACTGTAATAAAAGTTATGTTTTATTTTTATTTATATGAATGGTTGTCCTACACCTAAAACTCGAGCCTTTTTCTTGAATTATCCCAAAGTTAATCACCCAAATATTATTAAAACTTAACATGTTTGATCGAAAAAGTTGGTTGATCAAACCGTTATGATGTTTGTATTGAATGTGTGTGCAAGTTGAGTCTTTAATAATGGGGTAAAGATCTAGGATATTTTAATATATATATGCAAATAAAAGAGTGGATCAATGTGTAAAGGTTTCGTCCGATGTCGTCCGATGCATGTTATTGCATGTGCACGACCACTTGTTGGACCCGATCCGCACATGACCCCTTAATTATTAGTGTCACTCTCAGGACCCCCCCCCCCCCCCCCCCTAACATTTTATTAACTGCTTGAAGAGTTGAACGTGTATTCTCATCTAATATATCCAAATTTATATATTCTTGCACTAGTTTAGAACCCGTGTAATATACACAGGGTTAAAAATATCAATACATAAAATTCTTAAATTTTTATATATATATTTTACAGGTGTAAAAATGTATTACATATACTAAGGATAGAAAATAAAATTCAAAATATGTAAAAATTAATATATAATTGGGTTTCGAAAAAACGTTAATTACTATTTAATTTAATTTGACTTTCATTACTATTTAATTGAAAATAAAAGTTACACAATTAGATTTCAAAGTTCTTATAATAAGTGATAATTTTAAATAAATGTGTTTTATTAGTATAATTACTATTTTCTTTAAATATATATTATTATTAAAAGATAGATATGTATTTAATATTAGAGAAAGGCGGGAAAAAAATGATGAGAATGAATGTGGAGACGACACGTGACATGAAAAAACATTTATTTATTATATAGTATATAGATATAGATTATATCTATCAGGTTAGGATCTCTTGAAAACTCGTCAAAAAACCAACTAAAACCATTTATTTTTGTTTTCACTACCTTTATTATTAAAATAAAACATAAAAAATGATTTATCTCTCCAATTAGTTCATCTCTTGTCTTTAAATTATTCTTAAAAAAATTTATACATATGTGCATATTTTTTTTAATATATGAATACATGTAAATTTACATATATAAATTCATTTTTTTATGTTATATTCTAAGAATAAAGGTAGTAAAAAAAATTTTAATTGGTTTTTGACGAGTTCTCGTGAGTTCTTAAAATATTTAAAAGTTTCTCAAATTATCCATTCACTATATCCATGTCATTTTAATTCTTGGATCTCGATTCCAATTCAATTAATTTTCATATTTACATCTATGACAAAGTAAAAACATATAACTTTTTAAAATCATTCAGGATTGATGGGATTCATAGGGGTGTTTGTTTATTAAACTTTTATGAAGGAAATAAAATCTATTAAAAAATTGGAGTTTGAAGTAATTAAATTTAAAATTATAATTTGTGAGATTTGAAAGAACTGCAACATATAAAAGAAAGAAATTTTTGATAAATATGATTAACAAAATAATCAAGTAATTTGATTCGAAAATTTGTTAAAGAAGTTGTTAAAATTTGTTAAGGTAACATGCATCCAGGGGCGAATTTATGTAGGTTCCAGTGGGAGGCGAGACACCCGCTGAGATTCATCTGCGTAGTGAAAAATTTTCGATCTCTCTTAGTAGGCACCTTCCTAAATATGCTAAGAGGCACCCGTCATCTAATTTTCAACAAACCAAGAGAGAAAGAAACCAAATGGATTGATGATAATTTTAAGTAAAGATGGTAATTTTTTATAAAAAAAGTCATAGAAAGCTTAAAGCTTTAATGGAAAAAAAATTAGAGAGAGGAAGAGAGAAGAAGAAGATGATGAAGTGGCATGGGAAAGTGGGAAAGTGAGAAACTCAAATTTTCGTTGATAATTAAAACGATAAACAAAAATTTCACATTAACCCTTGTAGTACAACTAAATTTACACATTAAACATTTTATTTTCATTTGATTTTTACACAGTCTTATATTAAATATCTAAACAATATACATTAATCACATTAACCCTTCGTCTTCCAGTTATTGTAGCATGGGCAAACTTGTTTATTTCCGTAGAAACCCGGGGGCACACACAGACACTTCGCACAGCACTTTTGGCAGAAGAACATGCACGGCTTGTGGTACTGAGTTTTGCTGCATCTCCTTATGCATTGCCCAGGGCACTCTGGTCATTTCCACACAAATCAGTTAAAATTTCAAAATCACAACTGCGTTAATGGTGAATCGAAGAGAAAACTGGATCTATGATCAGATCGGGAAACTTACGAGAGCTTGTTAAGCTTCCAGGTCCGAATCCTCTGCGATGTTCTCCGTTGGCATAAACCTAATTCAATCAAAAGAAGAAATATGTATTGAATAATGTTTTGAAAACATTGATCGAACGGTTGGCAGGCGAAATTGGAGAGACTTACAGTAGCTTGAAGCATGGAAATGGCGATGAGAGCCAAGAGGAAGACAGCGAAGAACTTAGCCATGGCGGTTGGGAAGAGAGGGTTTGATGGAAGAAAGATAGGGTGTGTTGCTGGTATTTATAGATGAAGAAACAGTGATATCGTTTTGCTAGCCTGCATGCCGGTCCACATTTGCACTGTAGGGGTGCGAGCTAGTTAGGGAGCAGTTAAGTTGGATCACGGATTCAAGTTCGGGCCGACACAAGCCTAGTGGCCACATTCCCTCTCATTCCTGCTAGATATTATTACTTAAAAAAAATATTAAAATAAATATTATATATAAGAAACTATTACTTGGCTTATATGTGTGAAGGTTCACACAAGAGTATTCTTGTATACCAAGACACACACAGTGGTAGTAGAAGGGTGCGAAGCACCCGACGCGCCCGGGACCGGCACCGGACCCGGACCCGGACACGAGATCGAGGAGCGATGTGCGTAATGTGGTGTTTTGATTACGCACTTTGCATAGCCGCCTTAGTATTTTTGACTGGTGGCTCGCGGGTCAAATTCATCAGTGTAGACTTAACTCCCAGAGTTATGATTGCATTAGTTGCAAACTTAACTCCCTGAGTTATGACTTGCCATAATTGCGTATTAAGTCTCTAGCCTATATAAACAAGGCTTGGGTTCCTGGTTTGATACAACTCTGAAATCGCACATTCAAACACACTCTGTTCCAGAAGAATTTTCGGCATTCTCCAAGCTTCGCACTCTTGTTTCAGGTATAGTGATCGGGTGCTAGGCTAATCCCGGCAGTACTTCCTGCTTCGGTTGTTGTACCCTGGGAGACAGACGGGTTCACCTGGGTGGCCCGAAATCTGTTTTAAAAGACCTCTGTTTAACAGAAATCCTCAGCCTCTACCCGGTTTTAGTTTCTTTCTGTAATTTTTGTCATTGTATTGTAATACTGTAATAAAAGTTATGTTTTATTTTTATTTATGTGAATGGTTGTCCTACACCTAAAATTTTTATTTGGGTGATTATTTATGTGAAGTTGTTAAAATTTGTTAAGGTAACATGCATCTGAACTTTTATAAAAATATTTTTCTTAAAAAGGCATTAGAATAACTTCAATTTTAATTCGTTTACAGCAGATCTTGTTTTTTAAACTCGTTAATGGTTTGATAGCACAAATTTAATTTAATTTTTTTTATGTTTTTTTTGGGAAAGGGGACGGTACCCCAGGTAAATTAAAAATATAGTGGTAAATAAGGTGGGTGCCAAGATCGAACTCATGACCTGCTATTTAACGATAAGTGATTTTTTTATGTTTTGTTTTCCATTCTACAATATTAAGTGTATGACTTATGATGGTGATCGATCCATGATCAAAATTCAAACCCATGCATAAAGATATTACATTCAAAATCTAGTAACTTTCTTTATGTATTTACATTCCATTTACTTATTTCTTCATTTTTCTTTCTTCTAACACCACCAGTAACATCTATGGACATAATAACAAATGGGTAATTTTAAAATATAGTCATTAAAGTCCTTGAAATAAGGCATTACCATAAGGTGTCATGGTTAAATATAAAATCATGCATCATATGATAACTTTCACTTTAACATGTCAAACACCTACTAACTTGTTAGATATCATTTATACATACTTTATATCATGATATAATGGTGTTGGATGAGATAAATAAAGTTGGTATAATCATTTGGAACATAAACATAAAAACATACCGTTATAATGTCGGAGTTTGGATCTAAAATGCAACTTATACTTTATGACCTCCAAAAATTCCCAAATGTTTTTTGTAGCTCCTAAGTGTTATAAAAAGACTACATAATAAATTTCATAATTTTTGAAGCTAGATAGCTATTTCTTTAAAATAAATCTTGTAAATACAAAAATAGAATTTAAACTTAAACCTTTCAAAAAATTCTCAAATTTTTACAGTGAATTCTACTGATTATAAGGAGTTTATAAAATAAATTTAATAATATTTGGACGTGTCTACCTATCTTTTCTATTTTTGGCTACTTTATGAGAAAATAGGAAAAATATATAAATATTCCAGAAAAATCCCCAAAAATTACAGAAAGTTTTAGGAGTAAACTACGGTTTTAGTCTATGTGGTTTTGTCCAATTATCTCTTTTAATCCATTAGTTTTAAAATCACTTTTTAGTCACTGTGGTTTTATTTTTATTTCAATTAAAGCAGAAGGCTAACACCGCTAAAATTTGTTGTTAAGTTTTTTATAAAAAGACCATAATACCCTTCCCTCTATACCCCACCATTTTTATTATTAAACAAAAAATTTATAAAAATAAATACAAAAACCACCCTCACCTCTCTCTCTCTCTCCAAACACACACAAAAACTTGTTGTCTATCTATCTAGTTCTACTCTCTCTCCCTTTCTCTCTCTACCAACCATCGTCGGCAACCTGACTGTCGCCCTTCATTCTCCATCTACTGATGAAAACCACCACCATCGTCGGTGAACTAGCAGATCTCGACCACCACTATCGTCGGAAACAAACCATTAGATTGTGGTGTGGGTTTTGAACAGAAACTCGAATAGGGGAGAAGATGATGGGGATTTTGTGCAGATTATGGTGTGGGTTTTGAAAACAGCCGCCGGGAACGGAGGTGGGTGCTGGTGGTAGTAGTGGTTGTTGTCTGTTGGTTGTTAAGTTTTTATAAAAAGAACATAATACCCTTCCCTCTATACCCTACCATTTTTATTATTAAACCAAAATTTTATAAAAATAAATACAAAAACCACCCTCACCTCACTCTCTCTCTAAACACACACACAAACTCGTTGTCTATCTATCTAGTTCTATTCTCTCTCCTTCTGTCTACCAACCATCGTCGGGAACCTGACCGTCGCCCTTCATTCTCCATCTACTAACGGAAACCACCACTGTGACACCCGGCAAATTCCAGTTAACATTGTTAACTTAAACTCCGTTATCCCACTCTAACTCTGTCAATCCCGTTAACCCAAATCCAGTTATCTCATAACCCAGATAACTCAATCTTAAACCTTAGGGATTAATTCTGTTACTATTTAACTAGAACTACAAGGACTAGTTGTGTAATTAGCCCAAACCCTAATTCTGTTGACTCTTGGAAGTCAAAATTGGATGATTTGGTTCCTATTGACTTTTAGAAGTCAAACCATTCATGTTCTTGATTCAAATTCGTATTATTAACTGAAATTCGTTTGAAATTGTAACTGTAATGCGTAGTTATGAGTAAACCGTTTATCATTAGAACATTATTGAGCGTTAATGATTCGAATTAAACCCAATTATGGGCATTAACCTTGTAATCGTCGAAACTTCCATTTTTTACACTCGAATTCCTGCAAATCCTTTATTCATTCTACAATTGAACCTCTCCACACCTTAGTCGCATATATCAGAAGCTGTTGCACACACCATTTTGCCCGGAGACGTGGTTGGAGTCGCCGAAGATCAAGATCGCCGAAGTCGGAGTCCTTTTGGTCGAACCCTACCAATTCGAACTCAATCAAACATCTCCTCAGTTTCGTTTTCATCTATAGAACAAAATCCCTATGCCAATTGGGGCTTACAACACCGAATTAAACATGAATCAATTCTAGGGTTCATCCCATATTCGGTTTAATCAAAATCTGGTCTAGAATCGATCTCAATACAATTAAATCACAGGGTTGAATTCGCAACCCTTGGTTTGTTAAAAGCCCCATGTCAATTCGATCGATTAACATCGAATTGAACTCAATCCAGAATCTAGGGTTTGTTCATAAAACAATTTCGGGGTTTTGATCTTAAACTCAATCTCAATCTAATTAAACTACATGGACAGATTCGCAAACCTCTAATAAGTGAAAGCCCCATGATTCCAATCCATAATCTTATCAAATTCGATCAATTTGACCTTGTGTTCATAACCTAGGGTTTCTAATGTTCGAACATGAAATTAACAGTCTTAAACTCAACGATTTTTGCAATTAATCACACCCACTGACTCGTATTTCATCATAGAACAAAAACCATATGATTCCTTGGCCTATCGCGATCAAATTCAACGATTTTGGGATGGGGTTTGGGGTCGGGTCGCGATGGGGGAAGAAACCACAGGAACATTGTATGTTAAAACCAATTTGAATCGGGTTTGTGTTGCGAGACCCTAGCGGGCGGAGTGGTTAAAGCATTGGACTCGTGTGCAGGAGACCCGGGTTCAAGTTCGGTCTCCTACATTATTTTTTAAAGGCTTTTTCACTAGTTTCCATTTTATAAAACCTTTCCCATTATTATTATAATGTCATATTAATACGTTTCGAACCCGGAAAACTCCCGTAGGCTCGGGATTGAATTTATAATACATTTTTTTAAGCATTTTGTCTAAATTAAAAATAATAAAATTTATTATATTATTCCCTAAACTAATATTAAATTCGTAAAAACACGTAGACAATGGTTTTATATTCGGGTTTGGATTTTATAACTCGTGTTAATTATTATTCACATGTTTTAAAATAATATAATTATTTTTATTATTACTCGTAGTTGTTATTTAACTCAAACAAACAAACGAAACGATGTTTCATATTTTTATTTCGTGTCTAGTGGCGTGTTGAGCGTAACTCATTTACTTTAATTATTAAGCTAAGAATGCTTTGCATTCTGAGGACACGCTTGTCTATTCGTTGATCCTAAGCATGTTTTAGGACGTTCAATCCTTCCGTGTCGTCGTCACAAAATCCTATATGTCCCTAACTATTGTAAATATAATTCTAGGGCATACGTAGGCTGTTCATAGGCAAACTCTTGTGTTTTCGATTGCATCCTTGTGTGGTGCTAACTACCTACGCCTACACAACTTAGGTGAGTTTCACGGCCCCTTTTTACTTGTTTTCCTGTTGGGGGAGAAACATGCATACAAACAAACATCACTTTACTTGTTTTCCCGTTGGTGAGAAACATGCATACAAACAAACATTACTTTACTTGTTTTCCCGTTGGAGAGAAACATGCACACAAACAAACATCACTTTACTTGTTTTCCCGTTGGGAAGAAACATGCATACAAATAAACATCACTTTACTTGTTTTCCCGTTGGAGAGAAACATGCATACAAACAAACATCACTTTACTTGTTTCCCCGTTGGGGAGAAACATGTATATAAACAAACATCATTTTACTTGTTTTCCCGTTGGGGAGAAACATGCACACAAACAAACATCCTTTTACTTGTTTTCCCATTGGGGAGAAACATGCACACAAATAAACATGGATCATATAGTATTTCACTACCACTTGTTTACTTAAGCACAAACATAACATACAAAGTCCTTACACACTCGAACCGTTAATACAAGGTATATAGCGAGGAAATTTGAGTAGTACTACTGGGTTTGACAAACCCCACCCGGGCTAGTCGCGCTAGCACGATTGGAGGTCGAACGGGTGTGTCCTAAACACTAGCCATTGTTGATGTTAGCAATGGCGGAAGGCATTCAAACACAAACAGTCAGCTTCGGTTGCGAACGCTTAGAGTAACTTGTACATTGTCTAGCTAGCAATAGGTGTGACTTACGTATGTGGATCCTGCAAACACTCAAACATTTGATTTACTTACAAACCTGTGAACTCACCAACCTCGTGTTGACACTTTTTCTTACATGTTTTCTTAGGTCGCTAAGGCACATGTTGCACACCTAGGACATGCTTGAAGTCCTATTGTCATTTCATTCATATACAAACATTTAAAATAATTCACTTACTTTCATTAAACTAAACTTGGGCGCGTTTGTTTTGCACAATAACTACTTGACATAAACTGCTTCCGCATTTAACTCTGAACATTTAATAGTTTTGTTTAAACTCATATAGTGTCGTTTGACGTAACTAATGACTGAGATCCTGGTTTGTCACACGCCTAACGGTAAAACTTCGTTAGTGGATTTTGGGGGTGTGACAACCACCATCGCCGGTGAACTAGCAGATCTGGACCACCACCATCGTCGGAAACAATCCATTAGATTGGGGTGTGGGTTTTGACTAGAAACTCGAAGAAGGGAGGATATGATAGGGGTTTTGTGCAGATTATGGTATGGGTTTTGAAAATAGTCATCGGGAACGGAGGTGGGTGCTGGTGGTAGCTGGTGGTTGTGGGCTGTTGGTGGAGGTGTAGTGAACAGAAGCGGGTGGCGTAGTCTGAAGAACAGAAGTGGTGTGGTGGTGACCTACCAACCACCTCCGGAAACCTGACCACCGTGGGTGGCATAGTCGAAAAAATAGAGGTGGTTGTGGGCTGTAGGCGAAGGGTTTTCAGATCCAAGTGGTGGGTTTTTCAATCGGAAAAAATAATGTAGATGTTTTGGGTTGTGGAGGGTGGCAGGATATTTAGGGTGGTGAAGGGTTGCTAGATTTTTGTGGTGGTTGGTGGTGGCAATGGAGGTAGAGGTGAGTGGTGATAATGGAGGTAGTGGTGGATTTTAGGGTCTTATAAAGAAGAAAGATAGTGGTTGTGGGCCACAATTTAAATTGGTTAATTTCATAAATGGTCCTTATGTTCAAACAGGGGCATTTTTGTCTCATTCACATAAAAACTAATAGAATATTTGGACAGTATTAGCCATCTGACTTTAATTGAAATAAAAATAAAACCACGATGACTAAAAAAGTAAAATTAGAACTAATGGACTAAAAGCGATAACTGGACCTAATCACATGGACTAAAACCATAGTTTACTCAAGTTTTAATTATAATAAAAAACTTATAAATAAATCTCATAATTTTTGTAGATGTCTAACCGTACTTTTTCATTTTTGGCTATTTTGTTATAACCGAATGGAGAAACCATACTTAGTCATTTCAGAAAATTCCCAAAAATTCACATAAGTTTTTATAAATCTTAAGTATCCTACAAACCAAGTTTCATGATTTTCGTTGTTGGATAGCTATACTTTCCGATTTTTGGTTGATTTTAGGGTTTTATAAACCCTAATAAAAGGTAAAAACACTTTAAAACATAAGCTTCTTGTTGGACCAACATTTGAGACTCTTTTTATACTTAAAATAAGGACACTTAAGTTTTCATAACATTATTTTACCTTATGCCAAGTCCGTATAATTTTTACCACATTTAATGCGCTCAAATTCGTCGTAAACCGACTCGTTTTCAAGTTAACTTTGTTTTAAGGGGTTTAAAACTTTATAAATACAATTATGGGATTTTGATCTAAAGATATTACATACTAAGTGTTTGGTCATCTAAAAAGAACTTAAACACATTGAAAGTATACGTGATTTAAAAACGTCATCTATAACGCACTTTTGAAACTTCCACTTCATTCTCATCCACATATCATAAACTTCCACTTCATTCTCATCCACATTACATTAGGGTTGATCCTTAGTTCTTTGTAGCATTTAATTACATCGTAGGACTTGAGTAGGATCATCCGGTTGCAATTCTTCGTTTACACAATTTATTGGAATTATTGGAGTATCACCAAACCACCTACAAGTAAGTTCTCGCTGCCCATTTTTACTTATTTATTTCGGTGGAAAAGCATGCTTATACTATTTATTTTACACAAGTGTCACTGTTTGGAATAATTTTACATGAGCTAAGCATATTATCACATAAGTCCCTACATTTTTACACAACCATTTTTTAACAGCAAAGGCTCGGACACCTGGAATCACCCTAGCAAATGGATCACCCTTCCGCCCGAAGAACATATGCGTGGTGACCCGGCCCCACACCACCTAAGAGAAAACCTACATCTGGGAAACCCCATTGGCTCAACCTGGAACATTTTGTCCCAAGCGAAACTCGAACCCATGACCTTTCATTGGGAAAGTCATGGGGCTACCACTCAACAAAAAGGTTTAGTGGTTTTTACACAACCATTTAGCTTGGAATTAAGCCGTAAAATATATGAATAGTACTATTTGGGTTGACACCCCCGTTCATGGTTAGTCACTCCAACTTTGACTTTCATGTCTTGTGAATGCATATTATCCATTTCATTTTAGATGTCCCATGATAAGACATCTTTTTAGGGGTGTACAAAGGTTTTTTTGTGGGCTCATTGTAGTTATATCATGTTTGTGTGTAAAATATGCAACTATATATTTGTGTCTCAAACCTGTGAGCTCACAAACTATTTTTAATTGACGTTTTCAAGCACGCTTTTCAGGAAATGGGCAATCTTGATGGCAACCCGGCTAGGGTTTTATTTGAGAAGACTTTTGTTATTGTCCTTTTATTATGTTGTTGAACCTGTATTTTGTAAAACTATGTAATCGCCTTTAGGCCTTAAACAATGTTACATGTACTTTTAAGTGATGATATGAAAGTTCTAAGTATTCTATATAAACAATGTTGTTATGGTTCCTTATCCAGTTACCCCTCGTGTTTCTGCTTTAGCGGGGTGTGACATCTGCCGCCTCCAAGCTCACATCCGGTTAATCCTTCTGTTATCTCTCCCTTTCTTCTACTTCCTAGTCTATCACCCAAGCCATTTGTTCATACTCGATTTCCTATCCGCTTTAGCATTCTCTTCCGCCTTATTATTCTCCCTAAAGCGCGGCCTCCCTAAACTCCCTTCAATTGGAACGTTTCTCGCCCGATCGTTCCCAATCAAATCACATTCCCCCCACTTATTCCTCCAGACCTCCGTTGTCGGTGTTCTAGTCAATCGGGTAAAAAAAAGGTAGCAAAACAAAGAGGGTGAATTCATGGTGCTGGGTGCAGGCATACAACAACATAGATGTGTACGAAGGCGAGTTTCATAAAGGGCACGTGCTCTGGCTTTGGTGTTTATTATTATTACATGAGCGGGAGATATGAATGGATTGGTTTCGATGGAATGCTGGTGAATGGTCGGAGTCATGGTTGTGGGGTTTATAGTTGTGAAGATGGTAGTCAAAGGTAAAAGGGTAATTTTATACATACTTAACAGAAAAAGTTAATTTTATTAGTCATTTAGACCAACATTGAAAAAGAACAAAAAGTTTGGAAACCGAGAATACAAAAAATAAACCTTAGAAACCATATCTAGAATTTTGCTTAAACCACATGGACCATCCATGTAGTTTACTTAAAAAAAAATCAAGGATGCGAACTAAAATTAAAATAGGATCGAATTAGAACCACGTCACATTATTCTCATCCGAGAAATATGCTATAGATCCGTAAGCGTCAATTCCAACCCGACCCGAGTCGACCGACAGGAAAGAGTACTACTGACGGTAGTAGATTCTCCAATCCACACCTCTGTTCTTCAATCGGAAAGGTAATCATCTAATCGCATTGCGGTTGGATCTATCAGATTTACTTCATAAGCATCATCACGGCATGTATTTCTCATTTTTCCTTCCAGAAATTTTAGAATATCAGTGATGATTTCCTTTCTGATTTACAGATTTAGTTGTTCACACTTCAAATATGGACTCATCAACTGCGCTATTCAACCAGCTTAAGGTACTGCAAAATTATGCTAGATTAGATTGTTTTTTGTTTTCAGTCGGATTAGGTTAAGATGATTATATTCAGTTGGAATTTCATGTTCTATATACATTGTTCTTATATGTAAATTGGTACTGTTGTGTATGAATTGTTTTTGGTGAACTTTGATAATCGTTTGGATTCTGCAAGTAATATAATAACTAGAGATCAAACCCTAAGGGAAGTCTCCTACACTCAATTAGTAATGTAAATGTATATAAAACTTAGCAATGGGAAAGAAATAATAATTTATTGGATTCAATCAAAGTGTCTTCTAATGGTGAGAATAACAACTAGGGCTTACAATGGTATGCTTAATGAATGCATGCTAGAACATTTTTGAGAACTTGTTGAACATTGCTGTTCTATACTTTTCTCACTATAACCTTGAAAACAAGTTTCATGTTTATTATCGTAATGTTTCGATAGACAACTTATTTCTCTCTTGCTGCTTACCTTTTAACAGGAAGCACAGCCATTCTTTGTGTTGGCTGGTCCCAATGTGATTGAGTCTGAGGAACATATTCTACATATGGCGAAACAAATTAAGGCTGTCACTTCAAAGTATGTTCTTTTATCTGTAAAGAAGCATATACTTTTGTCTGATATTACACAGATCTTGTGGATGCATGTATATACCGATGTTCATGCTTTTTTTCCTTTTTAGATAAATTGCTGCACGTCTAGATGTAGAGTCATTGCATACTTCAAGTTATTTCTCTCAAGTTTCGTTCAGCATATAATGGATCTGTTGCTTGCATTTTTGCAGACTCGGATTGCCATTAGTTTTTAAGTCTAGCTTTGACAAAGCTAACAGAACTTCATCAAAATCCTTTCGAGGACCTGGATTAGCCGAGGGATTAAAGGTGGGTAAACTGTCATTAGTAAGGAGGATTTCCTTAGAGAATATTATAAAAGGAGCTAAACTCCAAACCGTATTAAACAATTTGGCAAGAAAAATACTCATGTATAAGATAATGTCGTGTTAAACTGTATTGATCTATCTTGTTGGTCAACTGCAGATCCTTGAAAAGGTGAAAACAACATATGACTTGCCCATAGTGACCGATGTACATGAATCTAACCAGGTAATCATATTCATCTGAAGAAGGGCTTATTTGCAATTATAAGCAGATGCATAACTTATATAGCTATTTAATTTTATCAGTGTGAAGCAGTCGGCAGGGTTGCAGATATAATTCAAATTCCAGCTTTTTTGTGCCGACAGGTAAAGATTGATCCAACTCACTTGCTTCAAGACGTCCTTAGCACTATCACTATCAAGAAATCTCGTTTAGTCTAAAATTTTGTTTTTTTCCTGTTCTTGTTTCGTCTAGAGATCAACACATTTTATCTATTTTTTTCTGGTAGACTGATCTTCTAGTTGCAGCCGCCAAGACTGGAAAAATTGTAAATATAAAGAAAGGCCAGTTCTGTGCACCCTCTGTAAGTTATCATCTTCAGTTGAGTTCATTGATCATGGAACCATATAGCTTGTTTAATCACATGGAGATAGTAGGCACATACTTTTGCTTACTATTGGCCATGGATAACTTTCTGACCTCAAGACTTTGCAGGTCATGACCAACTCTGCAGAAAAAGTTAGATTGGCTGGAAATCAAAACATTATGGTTTGTGAGAGAGGGACCATGTTTGGATACAGTAAGATTATATATATATTAAAATTTGTGCCTGACAATCGACCTTGGATTTGATTTTTAAATGTTTTTCATTCTTCTGCGATTGTCTGTCATGCAGATGATTTAATTGTTGATCCACGTAACTTTGAGTGGATGAGGGAAGCTAATTGTCCTGTTGTAAGTACAATAACATTTTTATATCATTATCATCAGGTTATATATGAAGTGCAATAATATTTTCATACAATTCAACAAGTATTTCTATAATGCAGGTAGCAGATGTCACACATGCATTACAGCAACCTGCTGGGAAAAAGGTGCACATGCATACATATATTACATGTATGAATTATGATATATCTTTTTTGTTTTTCTTCTAGCTAATTATTTAAACAGCTGGAAGGTGGTGGTGTCGCGAGTGGAGGTCTTCGGGAATTGATACCTTGCATTGCAAGGACAGCAGTTGCTGTTGGAGTGGACGGACTTTTCATGGAGGTATGAGATAAAAAATATCGTTTATTGGGCATCTGCAGTTTATGTTTTTGTAGTTTTTTGCTTATAAAGGCATATTTATGCAATCAGGTGCATGATGATCCACTTAATGCTCCAGTTGATGGTCCAACACAATGGGTAAATTTCATGACACTGAAAACACTAATATTATTATTTTATTCAACATTGTTTGATCCGGTGTTTTGCTCTTGAAAACAGCCTCTATGCCATTTTGAGGAGCTGCTAGAAGAGCTAATGGCAATTGCTGTAAGTTCTTAGTGATATATTTTTCTCTTATAGTAACGACAATAAGCAAGTAGGTAATATGTTCTGGCATTTTTTCAAGAAAAGGGATCGGTATAGTATATATGTCTGGCAAAATGGCCAGGCCCTTCAGGTCGGGTTGTTTTAGGAAAAGTATCAAATGACCTAGGTAGTCAAAGGCGCAAAGGCCTGACATATAGCAACTATACTGGCCAAAACAGTCCCAAACTCCCAGAACTGGGTGTTTTAATCTGGTGGGCCAATTTCAGCAGTATGAAACTTTTCAAAGCTAATACCTCTTGTCTTGGTACACGCATTAGTTGCACAACTTGCTAGGGTAGTGCAAGCCAACAATGCATAAAAGAACTTGTTCTCTCATAAATTCTGATATCGTACCACAATGTGCAGCCTCTTTTTGTTTAACCAAATTCAATACTCATGTCCTAAAAGTACCATCTAGATGTATAGGTCCTCAAGGGGAGATTCTGGTGGTTTAGTGGTTTATCCCACAATCAAAAGGTTAGGAGTGCAAATCCTGCATGGTGCAGGTTGTGGTGTATTTATCCTAGAAAATCTAGGAATTGCTGTTAAAAAAAGATGTATAGAACACATCATAACAACTAATATTTAATCCTTTTAATTGTGCCTATTTAAACCCGCTGAACATTTACTTACCTCACAAACTGGCCCAGCAGATCACATAATAAACAGCCATAGTGACCCAATTAGAGTGTCTGGGTTTGTATATTAGAAATGAAGATGCTGTTAGTTACTTGAGCTTCATATTAATTAATTTTTTGTTTTTAAATTCTAAAAGAGGGTTACCAAGGGGAAGCAGCAATACAAAATCGATCTTACTCCATTTCGTTAGTAAAAACTCATGCAGGATGGTTTTCCATGCGTGATCAAATGGAAGGTACATGACTTGATAATCGCAATTTGTGCACATAAGATGTTTATTATTGGGTTTATAACTTATTTGTATGCTGCTATTTGTTCACATAAGATGTTTATTATTGGATTTAGAACAAATTACTGAAATGCCATGGCATTGGTCTAATAAGCATGTTATTGATAAGTTTCCTATGATTTACACATGAATTACATGATTGTTTTCAGGCAAAATTCTGCGCTGAACTCAGATGTGCCTGAACATGTGAAAGATTACAGCATCATATTTTATTAGTCCATGTATTAGAATCTATGGTTTGAGAAATACATTGTTGCTAGATTCATGGTGTGTATTAATATCCAAAAATTAGATTATGATTAGTTTCCTTGTCGACTAAATCATGCTGTTCAAATTTGGGCACGCTATTATACATGGTTATACCTTTCATTTTAGGGGTCGTTATCTTAGAGACGTTGAGTTTAAATGTTTAACACATTTATATATTATTGTTATGGACTATAAGTTGGCGGACGGTGACTGTGGTTTTCAGATCTTACATGGATTTGGTTTATGGCTACAATGCTGCTTTTATCTTTGTTAGAGGTGAATTTTGGGAGAAGAAATTCAGAGAAGAAGAATTGTTTCAAATCATCAATACCTCCTTTCATTCAATTCTGGGTTTAAGTACAACAAGGGATTAACAGCTTAACTACCTTGGTGGTTAACTTGTTAACCTCTTATTTACAAAATACACCCTTAACTACTATGACTTGACTATTAGCTACTAAAGTTTTAAACACGAACATGACAATAATTTCACCTCAGAAGATTCTTGGCCTTAAGAATCTAAATCTGGACTCATCCAATTATTTCCACATATCAACTGTTTGAGTGATGCTTGAATGCATGTCTTATCTCTAAACCTGATGAGTTGTCCAAATACGTAGGATCGTAGCTCTTTGGATTGTATCTTGCATACATTAAGAAGTTGGAAAGTTTACGACGATTGAATTGCCAAAGCAGGCATAGATCGCAACATCAATACTGCATAGGATTGTTCGGAGTATAAGTTGGAAGAATCCGAGAAATATTTTTAATAAAATGCATAAGAAATTCTAACATTTTCTGCTTCCCAACATCGGGCTGCATCTTGTTTGTTTACCATGAACCAGAGCTCGTGTCTGTCATCTTTTAGATATGCTTCTGGACTGCTTAGTAGATGCCATGGTGGTGGATGCGCTAATAGTCTGTCTGAATCAGAGCTTTGTGTTTTCTGCCTTAACCTAGATTTCTTGCCAATCTCAGCGTTGCCTACACCCGCCCTTGGTTTCCTATGATTCTTTGGCTCTTGGTATGAATCTACATGCTACAAGTTAAGAGGGGAACGTGATGACACTTTGCCACCTGGGCTATCACATACTTTGTGTTGCACACTTTCCTGATCCCCTTCTTTCTTTACAAGAGCTGGCTTAAGATTGGCAATTTATTCTGACGCTTTTCACATCTGAACTATCTTTATATATTTGGGCAGAACCAAGTTCCACATTTGCGGATCAACCGACACAGAAAACATTTCCACAAGTTAGATTTTTCCCTTGAACATGTACAATCAAGAAAATCCTTGTCCTAAGGATTAGATAAAGGAAACCAACAATGATGAATTTATTATTTTCTAAGATGGCATCATCTGGTAAGCATTCTGATTGTAGTACGCCTTTTGAATTATATGAATGGTTTGGATCATGATTTTGAGAGTGTGAGTTGATTAATTTATGTTAATCAATTGAAGAAGTACACCTACTGTATTTCTAATAAGCTCAAGTGATGGTCATATGCATTTCTAATGAGCTTTCAATTGTTATTATTGACTTGAAAGCTTTCAAACACTGCATTCTTGGTACAATTTTCACCTCCACAATAGTAGTGTAAATTGCTTTATACTTAAGGCACTCTATATATTGCCTATAAACCAACTCACTTGTGTATATTTGAAACATTTTTTATCTGTCATAGTCAACTATGTTGTATTTAGTTTAATGTCAATTTTACGAATGTGACAGACAGGTAACAATGCGCGGCCCACGGGTTTTATACTAGTTAGATAATTATTTCTTTAACATTTTTAGTGATGCATTTTATTAATTATCATTATTTGATTGTATTTGATGTAACCGGCATGGTTTAGATAATTTGATATCATGCCCTAATAATACTATGATTGAATAACCTAATATTTAAATATAGATTGAGAGAAATATTATGGAGATTTTAACGTTGAATTTTGAGAAATTTACGTAAAATAATACAAAGTCAAACCTGTGTTAGTTAACTATCATAAACAATAATAATAACATAAAGGGTAAATCATTCTTCTAAAAACTTTTAATTTATTAAAAAGTAAAGTACATAAAACTAGGCCTGGCAAACTGGGCGGGTTAGGCGGGTTCGGGTCACGGGTCAGAATGGGTTCAGGTCAGAACAGGTTGTTTTTAAAAAAAATGATATTTTGGTTCTGGTTAGAGCAGGTTGTGATAAGAATGAGTACAGGTTAAAACGGGTTGTTTTAAACAATGATGTTTTGGTTCGGGTCAAAACGGGTTGTTTTAAACAATGATGTTTTGGTTCGGGTCAAAATGGGTTGTTTTAAACGGTGATCCTTTGGTTCGGGTCAGAACGGGTCATTATAAAAAAATATGCATTTGGTTCGGGTCAAAACCGGTTTAGATCAAAATAAGCTCGGGTTAAAATGAATATCTTTAAAAAAAATTAGGCAACACTTTTTTAAAGTTATTTCTTTTATTGTTTTTAAAATTGTTATTATTTTGTTTAGTGTTTTTATTTATTATATTTTATTTAAAATATGTTTTAATCATTAGAAACAACTGTATGAATTATTATAATCTTTATGTGAAACGTAAATATCTTTCCATTTGATATATATTTCTTGCTGTAAATTCCCACAACTTTTAATTCCATTTGATTTCTTTCATCCTCGCATAATAGTCGTAGTCAATGCAGAGCATGGCAGTAGTCAACTTTATTCCACCGGCAACTGCCAGACACTATCGGGAGAGATTATGAACGCCACAGGGAGATTTTTGTAATATGTTGTAGCAACATCGGAGGGTGGACCAGCGATGACTGTGGATTTGTGGACTATCGTTACAACAATGATGATGATTGATGGTTGCGACGGCATTGGTTGGTGGTGGTTGTGGCGGCGTTGGTCGGTGGTGGTTGTGGCGGCGTTGGTTGTGGCGGCGTTGGTCGGTGGTGGTTGTGGCGGCGTTGGTCAGTGGATGTTAGATGGTTTCGGTGGTTGGTGTTTGGTGGTGGTGCGGTCGTAGGTGGTGATCTGTTTAGGGTGGAGGTGAGGTGGTGGTTGGTTGAGGCCTGAGGGTGGAGGTGAGGTATTTTCTTGTCAAAAACGTTGACCCGTTCCCACCCATCCTTACCCATTTGAACCCATTCCAAATATCATATGGTTTTAGGATGCCCATTCTGACCCGTTTCCGTGCTACTGCGCTCCCCAATTCAACCCGAAGCATGAAATTTCTCACCATGCCAACCCATTACAACTGCTTTGGGTCAAGATTTCCAGGGATACATAAAACTTTCTGGCTTCTGCCATACCAAACCCCTCCTTTCTAGTTTCTACACATCCCACCGGTATGGTCCAGTCTTTTGCCACCACCCATTTTAATCAGATTCGAGAACCTCTAGTTTTCACTTTACCTGCTTCTTCAATTTCCATTAACCTCTAGTCTTCACTCACGCATTTGATCGAACATCTTGGTGGCGACTATGGTTTCTTTGGCATTTGTGAACGATTACACTGCTACTGAGAGCACTGTTCTTTTGAACAATCATCTTCCCCCCAAGATCCCTTTGCTTGCAAATTATCGACCGAGAAAATCATGTCTTGATATGACATTTGTGTGTAGTAATAGTAATGTTAGCAGAATATGGAGGGTTAAAGCAACCGGTGCAAAGGGTTCTGGTGGAGATGACTTCGGCGATGCGGATGAGGTGCTTCAAGCTGTAATTGAGAAATCCCAAATGCTTTTGGCCAAGCAGAGAGCCCTGCTTCAACAGGTCATTTTTTTTCCCAATTTGATGCTTAATTTTGGGGTTTTTTTTAGAGAAGAAAGCAGTTGTGCTTTATGCTGTACTTCTTATATAAAATGTCAAGAAAAGATTCTAGTGTGCAATTAAATAACATATATTAAGACAAATTGGATTTTAATAGTCCAAACTATAAATTAGATAATAATCCATACAACTTTCATTTTTGTTGCCAATAACATTCCCAGAAGCATAATCATCAAAGTTTTTCACTTGATTTTCACTCGATTCCGCTCAAAATGATAATTATAAACGAAATGGGAAAATGTACGAGCGAAATTTCGAGTGTTAATTTTTTATGATCATGTTAATGGGATTGCCCTTGTCAATGAAAGTGAAAGTTAGGATTTTTATTGGTCAAATTATCAGAATGGATTATTATCGGCTAATGGTCATAGTTTGGATTATTATAATCCAATTTGCTTATATTAATTATATTCTGCCTAATGACATCTTACTTATATCCAAATCAGAAAAGAAAGTCTGTAACATGATATTACTCATAAATGGAATTCTAAAATTATTATAGGAAACCATCAATGATCACTAAAATAACATCAAGTTAGTTTTTCTCACCTGTATCAATCCGGTAAAAGAAATTCAGTTACCTAACCCGGTAAAAATCTGGACTGAAAAAGTTATGACCCCAGTGAAAAAGTTCCTGTGTCTGCCACTGCACATAGGACTAAATAATGTTTATATTTTTCTAATGCAGATTGCTGAAAGAAGGGAAATGGTTACATCGATAAACAATACCTCGATTAGCTCTGAGGATGAGGAATTAGTTTCTGAAGAGGAAGAAAGATTCTTTTTAGAACCGGAATCTAGTCTTCCTGATGGCATGGATAATCCATCTAGTAGCATTGTTGAGCCAGTTGAGTCCTCGTTACCAGACAAACCGCTCGTGTCTACTAATAAATATTATGATGATGATGTTGCATCAAAATCTGGTATCGAATTGCCTCTAAATAGTTATTTGGATAGCGATTCCAAGAACAAGCTTCAAGGGGCAACTTCAGAGAAAGCTACAACTTATGAGTTGCCACCTTTTGTTTCTGATATCTCAACCACATACAAAGATTCAAAAGATACCAATGAATCAGCATTACACCATGTGACAGATGATGCAGATGTTAATATAGGTGAAGATGTAAAATCCCCTCCTTTAGCTGGACCCAATGTAATGAATATCATATTGGTTGCTGCAGAATGTGCTCCTTGGTCTAAAACAGGTATCACATCAAACGATATATTCATATAGGAAAAATAACGACCATGAATTTCAAATATACCATTCTATATTTAGTAATATCATATTTACCCGTTCCATAGTAAATAAAATAAATCATTTACTTTTAACAGTTTGTTTCACTGAATAAACTAAGAGAACATTATGCTCTGAGATGATTAATACTGTTGTTTTCCTATTCATTGAAATAGACTATTATAACGTACAAGTAATTATTTTGTTTTGATTTACGATATTTTAAGTGTTTTAAAATGGTATATGATATTATGAAATTAGAATGATATATATATAATTTTGAACTTTTGAAAGTATTAAAAGTTTTCTTTATAGGTGGCCTTGGTGATGTGGCTGGGGCTTTACCAAAGGCTTTGGCGAAGCGTGGGCACAGAGTAATGGTGAATTTTCTCTCTACTACAACACTGTTTTAGAAATTAATCTAATTTATTATTCTTTAGTTGCCACATTTTGATATAATGAGATCCCATAATATATAACTATATACCCATGTGTTTATATGTTTGCTTTCACAAAATGTTAAGGTAGTGGCACCTCGTTATGGAAATTATGCTGAACTTCAAGATACGGGAATTAGGAAAAGGTATACGGTGAACGGGCAGGTATTTCACATTTTCACGCCTCACATTTCGCTTCAGTTTATTTTATAATGCTGCAAATTGGTAATAATAACAGAATGTATTTAGTAGGAGGATTAAATTTGTTAATCCTCAAATATAGAAACTGTATTACGTAGGAAAGTATGCGATGTTTCCAAACAAACGCATCGATTCAATTTAGGGCTATATATCGAGTCATGTAAAACAGTTTGTTGGTGTAATCGATCAATGAAAGTTGTTTAGGGTTAAGCCTCTCATGTTCTTCTTCTTGTTTCTTGATTGCATGGTTTGATGATTGAATGCCTGGATGCTACAATGTAAAATATCAGGATATGGAGGTACAGTACTTACTTCCAAGCCTATATAGATGGCGTCGATTTTGTTTTCATTGAAAATCACATGTTCCATAACTTGGGCAGTAACATATATGGAGGAAATCGCACAGTAAGATTTTTTTCCCTGTTATATAACCACTAATTAGCTCCTTCCTAAACTGCAATAAAAAGATAATTAATTATTATAACATCATTCGCGTTACTCATTTTTGCAGGATATTCTACGTCGCATGGTTTTATTCTGCAAAGCAGCTATTGAGGTACGAATTAAACAAGATAAGTTTAATTGTTCAGTTCCTGTAAAGCATATACAATTGAAATTACGTCACCTACAGGTTCCATGGCATGTACCGTGTGGGGGCTACTGTTACGGAGATGGAAATTTGGTTTTCATAGCTAATGATTGGCATACCGCATTATTGCCAGTTTACCTTAAAGCATATTATCATGAGCATGGATTAATGCAATATGCAAGATCTGTCCTTGTGGTTCATAACATCGCTCATCAGGTCGGTTTACAATTTACAGACACCTGTGATTACAATTTACACGTTTCTTGTTTAAATCATATATTGGTTTCAGGGTCGTGGTCCAGTGGATGATTTTTCCTATGTGGATCTATCACCAAACTACCTGGATCTTTTCAAAATGTATGATCCAGTAGGCGGTGAACACTTCAACATATTTGCTGCAGGAATTAAGACCGCATACCGGATAGTTACAGTAAGTCGTGGTTATGCATGGGAGCTAAAAACCACCGAGGGTGGTCAAGGTCTTCACGGGATAATTCAAGAAAATGATTGGAAACTAAAGGGTATTGTAAATGGAATTGATAAAAAAGAATGGAATCCCAAATTAGACATCCACTTAACCTCGGATGGTTACGCTAACTACAGTTTAGAGACTGTTAATACCGGAAAACCGCAATGCAAGGCAGCGCTTCAGAAAGAGCTGGGCCTACCGGTTCGGGCGGATGTCCCGTTAATCAGTTTCATTGGAAGACTTGATAACCAAAAAGGTGTTGATTTTATATGCGAGGCGGTTCCATGGATGGTAGGACAGGATATACAGCTGGTCATGCTGGGAACGGGCCAGCCCGAACTTGAACAGATGCTTAGAGAAATGGAGAACCAGTACCATGAAAAAGTCAGAGGGTGGGTCGGATTTTCGGTCAAAATGGCTCACTGGATAACAGCTGGAGCTGATGTATTGTTGATGCCATCAAAGTTCGAGCCGTGTGGGCTTAACCAGCTGTATGCAATGTGTTATGGGACCATACCGATAGTGCATGCTGTGGGTGGATTGAAGGATACGGTTCAGCCGTTTGATCCTTGTAATGAGTCGGGATTAGGTTGGACGTTTGATCGAGCAGATAGCGGGCAACTGATTCATGCACTCGGGAACTGTTTGTTAACTTATCGCGAGTATAAATCGAGCTGGGTGGGGATTCAGAAAAGGGGGATGATGCAGGATTTGAGCTGGGATAATGCTGCTTGTCAGTATGAAGAAGTTCTTGTTGCTGCTAAGCATCAATGGTGAAGTTTGAGGCTTTTATAGTTCAAACTGTAGTTATTTTATAAACATGATATTATAATGTTTGAATATATCCTTCAATAATATTTTATGTTTTTCGGAAACGTATATTAGAAAATTGTGTCACATTATTTGGTTGATTATTTAGTAGTTTATTTAAATATGTGATGTATTAATATAAGTTACATCCTAACAAAATACAAACATGCTGGAATAGCTCAGTTGGTTAGAGCGTGTGGCTGTTAACCACAAGGTCGGAGGTTCAAGCCCTCCTTCTAGCGGTTTTTTTTTAATTTCCACTAAAATTATTTTTTACCTTATCTTGAATTATAAGACCATCTTAATTTATTATCTATAGAAACCCGTGTATTACACAGGTTGAATAGAGAAAATATTAAATAGTTAGTAATGAATATTTATGAATTATAAACCTATATTTTGAGATAAGATATGATTGAAATTACGTATAAGTGCTTTAAGTAATAAAACATTAATATTGAAAATGAAAAGAGATGGTTATAATTCATAAATATCCAAACACTTCTTTGTATATAATATTTCCTGTTCTATTGGTAAGTTTACCATCTTTATCTAAAATTAATAGTTTTAGTCTCTACTTTAAACTTTGGATGATGCAAAATACACTTGTCTACTTTTAACCACGTGTGAAAACTAGTTGTCTATAAAACAAACCAACATGGATAGTGACTTTCCTTGAATTTTATTTATTGTTATTGGAAAACATAGCAAGTGGAAATTGTCTTATTTGAAATTTGAAAGAAATCCTTTTGTCTTAAGTTGTCAAACATATTTTTGGAATAAAAGTGTGATTATCAATATTACTTCCAGATATGATCTCAACTTCTATAACACGATTACCCAATGATATCACCTTGTAGTATAGTTCGATTACATAAACTACTTTTCTGATCAATATTTTTTAGTAGCATCACCGGAACACCAACTTTTTGTACTAATTTATGGTTTGACAAACCTGAGAGTTTAAGCTCATTTAGAGTATCAGGTGAATATAAATGTTAATCAAATTTGTCATGAACATACTATGACTGATCCATATATCTTCACCATTAGAGATCCCCCCATGTCGACTTCTTCATCCACCTCCCTCGCCTATTTACCGTCACCGATTTTCTTGTCGGCCAAGCACTTTCTACCCACGTAACGGACCGTTACGGCTTCCGTGACGGTCCATCACAAGCAACATGTCAACCCACCAGATCTTCCTGAGACCGCCTCCCTTATTGCGACACAGACCGTTACCATCGTGGTGACGGTCCGCCACGAGCCACACGGACTGTTAACACCGGTGACGGTTCTTCCCATGTCAGTTTTCATGATTTTCTTTATTTTTCGTTTCCGTTTCACTCGTTAGACACTAGTGTCGCGTTTTCTCAACCAACAGTCATCTAATCCCCCAAACGCTCGTATTTGAAAATTCAGGATGTTACGTGAATCATCGTAACGTTTCATGAACATGTATGGCGCTCGACGATTATAATTGTTCGTAACTGTATCAGTAGAAAGTACTCATCGGTAGTACAAATTTGTTGCTGATGCTGCAGTTGTTACCGAAGTACAAGGTTGTTGTTGATGCTTCAATTATTACCAAAGAACAAAGTTGCTGTCGAGAACTAAGTTGCTGCCAATGAACAAAGTTGCTACTGATGATCTGTAGCAACTTATTACCAATTTATTAGTATTTTTCATTATCAAATTTATACAATTTTCACCAATAATGTGAATCTGAAGCAACTTTCGATGTATAACAAACATGTCAAAATAAAATTTCTTTGCACTAACCAACTAGCTTGATCACCACCAGCGTTGAGGTTTAGAGCCTTCGCCCCTAGCAATATTAAAGGTTTCTAAGTATCAAAGTTAGCATATACTCTGTGATGGGGATCTTGAAGGGGAACACAAACAATCAGAGAGGCTTGAAAAGAACTCAAAATAGTATTCAAAATTCTGTCTTCTCACGCCAACAAACAAAATATTATACGGTTCTTTCACCACAAAACTAAGGAAATAAATCAAGTCCCAATCAACCATTAAATGGGTATTATTCAATTACTAAATATAAAAAATAAAGATAACCTCCAAAGTTGAAAGATATCTCTGCATGCATACGTGGGCTTAAGTCTTGACTTCTGGGTTGTCGAGTGGGTCAATGTGAGGTAGGCCCATGGTGTTGGCTTGGAAGTCTGGATCCGTATCACTCTGCATATCTTAATTTGTATCAATATATATTTAATCTTTTAAGTAAATCTAAGTAAGTTAAAATTAGTTTGATAACACTAAAATGACCGAAAATTATTATTACACATTTGATGGTCTAACTTGGTTTATTTTTCCAAAATTAATGATAGATGTTTGACCCTAACCATTCAAAAATTCTTGACATGGTAACTTGGTAAACATTACCCACTTCAACACGTATGTTAATGTGAGTGGCGAACACATGGAAGCAAGAAGCTTCAAGTGAAGGAAACTTGCATTTTCATCCACAAAGATTGAAACAATAAAAGCTTAAAAAATGTAAATAAAAAGGTGGAAAGAATTTGGAAAAAAGAAAAGGAGAGACAATATAAAAATAGTTTATTTTTTGTAAAGAGATAAAAAGTGCCCGTACTTTATTGAAAGCAAAGGTGGAAAGGTGGGTGGAACAGAAAGGTTCAAAGAAAAGTGTTGTGATTTGTTATACCCCTTTAGTTTTAGCCTATCGACATTTTACCCCTTTATATTATAGAAGTATGCTTTGTGTTTCTTGTTTTATGTTTTCGGAATACAATGGAAAAGAGAATATCCAACCCAAAAATTACGACATTAGAGATGACTTCAACTATAACTAATGATGGAGCAAGAACACGTGCATGAATTGCATGTTTACGTTAATATGCATTCTTCACAAGTGGGTTTTTTTGTTTTGAATAAGTCTAGGTGGAATAAACGTTGGTATTCAACGTGTACGAGTCTTTTGGAGTTGTTTCCTGTTTTTCATCTTTTTCTTTTTATTTCTGTTTATTTCCTTTCGTATGCATGTATCTATTTAAAGCCACTTGGCTCTTGTTAATGAAAGCATCAGTTTGCAACATACCTTTGTTACTATAACAACTAAATTATTATATTCAGTATCACCTTTTTATTTCAATTTTTCATTAATTTTAAATATATTTTAAAATGTACAAAAAGATGAATATATAAAATTTGATAAAAGCTTATTTTAAATATATTTCACCTCTAACCGTAGAAGCATGATCTCCATATCATATTTTTACTTATCGTGCAAGCAGTTGCGGATCCAGGAAAATTTCGAAGGGGGTTCACCCGGGTTCACCCTATAATATTTTAGGGGGTTCACACCAGTTTTTTTACCTACCGTTATACTAAAATTTCAAAACTCGGAGGGTTCCTGTGCACCCCCCGCTACTAGTAAATCCGCCCCTACGTGCAAGTGTTTTGTATGATATTTATAATTGAATTACATATTTAAATCGTTTGTTTGCTTATTTAAGAATGATAATAAAAATGATATCAATAAACAGTTTGAGATTAATTGTTTGAATTGTTTTTTTTTAATGATTTTAAACTTATAAATTACATATAACGTAAAATGAAGTTTTTAATAAACTGGTTATTTGCTTTTAAATTTTTAGTTACAAGGATAAACATAAGTCATGAGTTGAAAATAATAACTACAAATTATATGTGAATAGAGGGTAGTAAAATGAAAATAAAGTAGAAGAGGAGGGAAAGGAAAGTAAAATTGGTGAGTCAGCAAAAAGAAAACTAAAGATCAAAAAGAGCGATGAGAGAGAGTTTTAAGATCTCAAGAGCCACATACACAACTTGTGGCTCTCGTTTCTTCTCGCCTTGCTAACGTGGCTGTACGATCAAAACCCTTCACGACCAAGACCTCCCAAACACCCAAAAGATCCGCACCCTTGTTTGTCAGATCTGATCCTTTAATCCCACCGGCCAATTCTGCCATAAATGTCGGAAGCCAAAGATCCCGCTATTAAGCTGTTTGGTAAGACCATTCAGCTGCCGGAAGTTTCGACTGACGATGCTGTATCCGTTAATAACGCCGGAGCTGTTAAGAGAGAAGATCAGCCGTCTTCGTCTGAGGCTGACTCTAAAGGAATTGGGGAAGAACGTGAATCGGATGCTAATAATAACTTTAAGGTAACTTACTAATCAATCTTACGCTTTTCTCCAATCGTCTGATGATTTTATTCTGTTTTTATATGTAATTGATGCATGTGACTATAATTAATCCAAATTTGACCCGTTGATCCATAATAACCCACACCGTTCGTTTGACCAATAAGTAATGTTTTTTAGACCGGACCGGCCGGTCGAACCTGGACCCGGTGCCGGTGACGGTCCGGTTCCACGTAGTAGAGCCCTTCTTCAAAGAACCGCCCGGTTCAGGTCCAACCGGGATCCGGCGATCGGACCGGAAATGAACAGAAATTGACGACGCTAGGTCTCTTCCTTGCCGGATCTTCATTTAAATCGATGAGCTCACACACGTTTTTGCCGGATCTTCATCAAAATCAACGAACTCAGATTCGTTTTTTGCCGGATCTAAACGAAATCTGAGATTCGTCTTTGCAGATCTGGAAGCAAGATTTAGTTGTGAGGATGTGTGGAGGTCGTCCGGCGAGACGAGAGAGAGAGAGAACTAGGGAAGAAAGATTTAGGGTTTCTGATCTTTTGAGTAATCTGGAAGGAAGAAAGACGAAGTGTTCTGTGCCATTTTCTTTTTGCAGCATAATTTATGACCTCTAGTGTTTTGTGGTTTTAAGGCATTATATTTTTACTATTTAATTAATTATGATCTCAAATACAAGAAATTGGTATCTTTTTTTATCAGTTACTTAATATATTTTTTTATTTTTATCTTTTTAGTTTATTAATTAAGTGTATATATATATATACAAAGACATCTATAGTTTTATATTATTTATGATGTCATCCGGTTCTTAAACCGGGTCCAACCAATGAACCTTTAAGGCGTCCGACTCGCTGTCCGGTCCGGTTCTGAAAACATCAATAACACTCCTAATTTTTATTTTTACTGTCAAGGTACTACTAGCATAATAATCATAGATTTATACTATATTTCGTTCAAAATGAGAATTGTGAATAAAATGGAAACCTACAAGTGTAAAATCTATGATAATTATGCTACCGGGATTGTGCGGGCAACAAAAGTGAAAGTTAGATGCTTTATTGGTCAAATTGTTATGGGTAGTTTAGATTATTAAAATTCAAATTGCCTATAATATAATATAGGCCTGAAGATTATATTTCTGATTGAATCTTGTGATAAATGAAGGACCAATCTGAAGAAAGATCCGTTGATAAAGAAGAGGATAGAACCCAAAGTTCTACAGTTTCTGAGGAGGTTACAGAGCCAACTGCAACTTCCGTCTTAAACGAAAACCCGAAAACACCTTCAGCTGATGGTGAATCTGCTACTGCAAAAGCATCAAAATCAGAAGAAGAACAAAGTGAACAGGAAAAAACCTTAAAAAAACCGGATAAAATACTTCCTTGTCCTCGTTGTAAGAGCATGGATACAAAATTTTGTTACTACAACAATTACAATGTTAATCAACCTCGTCACTTCTGCAAGAACTGTCAAAGATACTGGACGGCTGGGGGGACAATGAGGAATGTTCCTGTGGGTGCTGGACGCCGTAAGAATAAAAGTTTGGCTTCTCAATACCGTCAAATAACTGTTACAGAAACTCTTCCCGGTGATCTGAATCACACGGTCCTTCAACCCAATGGCACTGTCCTTACGTTTGGTTCAGACGCGCCCTTGTGTGAATCTATGGCGTCAGTTTTGAAAATTGCAGATAAAACGATGAGACAAGTTAGTTTTCGAAAGCCAGAAGAATTAATAATCCCGGTTAATTCGAGTAATGATGATAGCACAAGTAGATCATCAGCTACTGAGATGCAAAACTGCCATGGGTTCTCACCTCAGGTGCCCTGTTTTCCTACTGCACCGTGGCCATACCCATGGACCCCGCAAATGGGCCCTGCTTTTTGTCCGCCAGGCTTTCCTATGCCGTTCTACCCTGCAGCAGCACCGTATTGGGGTTGTGCTATACCTATACCTGGTCCGGGCCCTGGCCCGTGGAGTATGCAATGGGTTCCTCCTCCTGCAAATTACCATCCTGCCCCTCCGGCTACATATGCCGCCTCAACTTCCAGTCCTATTTCCCCAACATTGGGGAAACATTCACGGGCCGAGAATGGGGAAGAGGAAATGACGAAAGAAAATGAAGCAGAAAAGAGTCTTTGGGTTCCAAAAACGTTGCGGATTGATGATCCAGATGAAGCTGCAAAAAGCTCGATATGGGCAACGTTGGGAATAAAAAATGATAGATCTGTTGGTGGGAATGGGGGAGGTATGTTTAAGGCATTCCAATCTAAAAGTGAAGATAAAAGACCCATGAAAGAGGCATCCCCTGCACTTCAAGCTAACCCTGCAGCATTATCTAGGTCTCTTAATTTCCAGGAGAGCTCATGATTGGTTACTGCTGTGACAATGGAAGGTGCAAAAGGGGGTATGTGTTGCATGGAGATGGGCTTCAGTGACATGCAAATGGGAATGAGAAGAAAGGTAAGTTGATTCCATCCTCCGTTTTGTTCGAAAGAGAGGCGGTGTATTATAAATATGATAGTATTTTTGAGTTTGGTGTACATATATATTATATGTAAAATAGTGAGTGAACAGAGTGAGTGTGTGCAGTGAAATAAGTTTAGATGCCAAAATTCACAAACGTTAATCGTCAATCTTATCTTGGCCTTGGAAGGAGTTTCATGCTAATCTGAGTCGTTATATGTTTTGATTTGGTTGTATAATCTCTAGGGGGTTTCCTTTATGTCGGTTGGGAGCCCGATCTTGCTCAGATTGACCTGTCGTATAATTTGGTTGACCCAAATGGACCCATATGTTTTTTTTTTACCCTAACGGGTCATGATTGCCTCGTCTGGGAAGTTGCTCAAAGCTTGAGAGCCTGGCTTGATGCTGTAGAATTGGGTTGTTTAGGGTGTGTTCTGGAGTTGAAGTATTAGGCTTTTTCAATGGCAAGATTGCTCTTAGTTAATTAGTTGCATTGACATCATACTAGATTCTAGATTGACTCTTACACACTCAAGCTTCCCTAGTTTTTGCCATCATGTGTTGAAACTCAAAATACATTTTCTTTACCAAGTGACCATATCATTTCAACCACCATTTTCAAGTGTAACTTATGTCTTGTTATGTGCTTGATTATGGCAGAAAAACACTTGGTAAAGAAAACTTTTTTTTTCTCTTATATATTTTAAACAATCATTTAAGATTCGAATATGACTTCTGGTTCTTTGAAACTCTTATAACTCAGTAGTTCAATTGGTTTAAAAAACCGAACACTTTCAGTCTAAAAAGAAATCTTTTAACATATCAGTCGCCCTGCTACTAACTCCGTTAACTATTTCTGTTAAGAATAAGGGCATTTTAGTAAGTTTTTCTGTCTTTTCTGTAGAGTTAGTTTGTTAATCCCTCTTTTAGAGTTGTTAGTGTTTGTTAAGAAGACACTTCTTGTACATTTCATTTCTTTGTTCAATTATGTATGATTGATTCTTGAATAAAACTTCATAATCGTTTGATTGATTATCTTTTCAATTCCAGGGGCGGGGAGGGCGACCGTCCCAGGTCAGGTCTCCTCAGGGGCCAGAAGCTTTTAAAATTTATATATATATATTATATATATATATATTTATAAAAAATTCTATATATTTAAAGTTTTAAACCCAATCTCATTAACATTAGTCCATTACTTATAAAAGGCTCAACTTGTATTATCTCATTAACCCACTTAGAAATTAAAAAAGCCCAATAGATTTTTAAACTTAATAAAAAATAACAAAATAAGATATAGTGGGTTGGGGCCTTTGGAGCGGGAAGGGAAGTCAGAAACGAAGAAGCGCAGAAGAAGGGAATTCATAACGGCGCTGCAGAAGAACGGCAACAGAAGAAAGGCCGCAGGCAAAGGCGCCGCGCAACTCGCAAGGCAGGCCAGCGACAGAGCGTGAGAGGGCGGTTGAGAGCGACTCAGCGAGCCAGACCAGCCGACCAGGGAGTCGAGCAGCCGAGCAGGGAGCCAGGGATGATCGGGAATCGACTATTCAAGGTATGTATGATTGTATGAATTTATTCGTTTGTTGTTATTTTTTATTATGGTTAGTCATTGTAGGTTAATGAATAATGATAAATTGATAATTGATAGTTGATTAATTAGTTAAACCCTATTAATATTTTTTTTAAGAAATATGCCTCCTAAAAACAAGTACCTATCCGGGTGTGAAAAACGTAAAAGGAGGAAAGTAGAGGAACATAAAAGAAAGTCTCAAGAAGGAGCTATACGTAAGTTCTTTAAAAAAAACCACAAAGTTCTAATGGTGAGGAAGATGATGTTAATGTTAACGTGGATGAAGATGATGTTAATGCTAATGTAGATGAAGCTAATGTTAAGGAAGGTGATATTAATGGTAACGTGGATGAAGATGATGTTAATGCTAATGTAAATGAAGCTAATGTTGAGGAAGATGATGGTGTTAACGTGGATGAAGATGATGTTAATGTTAATCCTAATTAGGGTTGTAAACGAACCGAACCGAACCGAACGTAGCCTTGTTCATGTTTGTTCGTTTAGCATTTAACTTGTTCATGAACGGTTCACGAACACGAACCGAACGAAATTTCATGTTCGTGTTCGTTCATTAAGGAAATGGACTTGTTCACGAACGAAACCGGACGAAGCCTTGTTTGAGACTTTTGATGTCAACCCTAATGTCTTCAAAAATGAACATTTAATAAGATCATTTTAATATCAAGTTTTATGTACATCTATCGAACTTACTTTACTTAGTTAATTGTTAAGGTAAAAAATAAAATAAAAACTAAAGAATATAAAAGGTTTAAATAAAATAAAATAGAAATATACAAAAATCTTTAATGAACAACATAAACAAACGAACACGAACGTAAACGAACATAAACGAACGAACGTAAATAAACGAACGTTCACGAACACGTTACCGAACGTTCACGAACACAATTGAACGAACGAGAGCTCTGTTCATGTTCGTTCATTTAGTTAATCGGACGGAATTCCTTGTTCATGTTCGTTCATTTATTAAACGAACGAACGTAAACGAACTGTTCGCTGAACGTCCGGTTCATTTACAGCCCTAATCCTAATATTGATATTTTTTATCCTAGAACTTGGGATGGACTCAATCCTAAAATGATCAATGATTTGGTTAAGTTAGGTCTAAAACGAGATTTGACTATTGTTAAGGGTCCCATGGATAAACTTGGAACACGATTCAACAATACAAACATTTTGAAAAACTAATTGTCTTTTTGTTTCCTAAAAAGTTGAGGGAACTTGATGAAAAAGATCTTGAGTCGTGTTGTTATCGTCTTCAAGATGCATTGAAGTATAAAGAAGAATCTAATATTGATGCCAATGAACTATACTTGGAGTTGAAGTTGTTTGAGACATTTTTAACTAGTCAAATCATCAACTTTTTGATGCTTTAAACAATCTGAACCGGTTCGGTTTTTTCCTAATGCATTAATTGCATATAGAGTGTTGTTGACTATTTCGGTAATGGTGGCTTCGGCGGAAAGAAGCTTTTCAAAATTAAAGTTGTTGAAATCCTACTTAAGATCGACAATGTCCCAAGAAAGACTTAACGATTTAACAATGATATCTATTGAAAACGATATATTAGAGACTATGAATTATAAAGACTTGATCAAGAGCTTTGCTTCTAGAAACGATAGGAGAGACTCACGATTCACATAAGTAAGTAAATTCGATCATTTTGGTACACTACTTTGTTTTAGTAATTATTGTATTTTGTATTAAGTTTTTTTTATATATAATTATTGAGTTTATATTATAGGGCCCACTTCTTTTTACATGTCTCGGGCCCAAAACGTTTTAAGGATTCTCGTGACCGACCCTGTTCAATTCCTTTGGTGTTTGATTTCAATTCAACAGTTTATACTAAAGCTATGTGTTATGCCTAAGTTATAGTGACAAAAAGTGTTGGTGAGTAGGTGCTACTTAAGTAGGGGGTGTGGTCACACCCACACTCACTAAACATGTATTGTGGTTTGGTGAGTGTGACCAGTTTTGTAATCATTAGTTAATCATTATCATTATATATATATTAGGGGAAGGTTCCACTAAGAAGTGGTTTTTCGCTAAGAAACGCTAAAAAGTGGGTCAAACGAACTCCAATTGAGCTCATTCCAGCGGCGTTGGAACCGTCTCATCGAACTCTAATCCGGACCCAAAAACCTAAACCCCCCTCCACCCGCACCCCCAAAAACCTAAACCCCCCCTCCAACCCCACCCCTAAAAGCCTAAAACCACCACCCCACCCCCCAAAAACCTAAACCCCCCCACCCCACCCCCCAAAAACCTAAAACCACCCACCCCACCCCCCAAAAACCTAAAACCACCCCCACCCACCCCCAAAAACCTAACCCCCACCCCCACCCCCCTAAAAAAACCTAAACCATAAATTCTAAACCCTAAAAGCTAAACCATAAGGCTAAAACTATAAAATTCAAACGTAAAATCTAAACCTTAAAAGCAAAACCCTAAAAGCTAAGATGATAGAGTTCGACGAGACGGTTCCAACGCCGCTGAAATGAGCTCAATAGGAGTTCGTTTGGTATCGTTTCTAAGCGTTTTGGTCATTTCTTAGAGTTCTTAGCGAAAACATACTTCTTATTTGATCCTCCCCATATATATATATATATTTAACATAATATTATTTTTAAACATTTATATTTATTTAAAAAAACATAAATAAAATAAAATATTTATTAAAAAAGAACATAAACACTTCAAAGTAAACAAAAATACAATACTTCAACCATTACACTTTCTCCAAATATGTTCAACCAAATCCGCTTTAAGGTAGTTATGTGTTTCTCTATTGCTGATTATCACGCGATTTTCTTGTCTCTCTTCTTGGTTGATCTCTACAATAGTTGGGTGGTCATCTTCATAGTATTGGCAAATTGCTCGCCCTTTGTCTTCAACACGTGTTGGATTGCCCACCATATGCGTTTTTTAGGACGCTAAACGTCCGCTCAATGCCTGCTTTTTTGAAATAGCTTCGTTTATCATTATGTTGTTGAGAACATCTAAATGATTTGACAAATGTAACATATTCCTGATAAATACCATCGGCAAGATAGTACTTGTGCTTGTACTCCGTTCCATTGAAATAAAACGAAGACCTGGGGTGCAAAAAACTTGACATAATCCAAAGACGACGACGAAGATGATAAATCCATATTTTTACATAAAAACTTGAAAAAGTAATTATATAAAAGTTGAGAGTAGAATGTGAGTAAAATACGAGATAAGTTAAAATATATAAGTTGTATTTATAGGGTTAAATTTAATTTCTTTTAAATGGGTCAAACTAGCCGTTCAACCACGGCTACAATACGCAAACCAATGGAGTTGGAGCCCAAAGCTCAAGACCATGCTCACACCCGATCCCCACGACCATGAGCCATCAAGGTGGCATCACGCCCACCCCTCACGGACCCATAAGAGAGATTAAATATCCAACTTTTTTAAAGATCATATAATCATCAGTTTTTTAGTTTTTTTTTAAATGGAGGGAAAGAAAATATCTTAGCTTGAGAGAATTCAAATCAATTCAATTATACACAATTTTCAAAGCCAAAATAACCTATTTTTTCCCCTCTTTAAAATCACCCATTTTTTGTAGTTTAATATTGTAAAGGTGTGATGATTCAAAATTACTCCCTCATTTCATTTCTTAAAGTTGGCATATATCTTAAGAAATGGAGCATTAGTTTACTAATTTCAATTCATGGAAACAACCAACCTGATCCTAGATTGTCTCTACTTGTCAACGCTCACGTGACCATCAGCTTTCCATGGCTGATTCGTTGTTTATAAATACCCACCACGAACGTAAACTTTACAGCAATCGAAGAACCACGAAAATGGTTCGGTTGCTGTCTTCCCTCAAGGTCTTCACGGCCTTAACTCTTATGTTTCTGTTCTTCCAAACTGGTAATTAAAAACCTTCAATATTAAACGGTTTTGTTTTGAATCTTTAGTTCTTAATCTAAAGTTTGCTTTTATCATTTTACTATCGTAGGATCGTGTCGGGAACTGATCATGAGATCTTCAAAGGGTGTTGATCATTTTGCTACTAGTGTTGTTTCTAATCGGATTCAGGTTTATTTAATATTTTTTTTTCTTGAAATTGCGATTTGTTTATATTTTCAATAATTAGATGTGTTGGGATGGATAGGAATCTAGGGAGGTAATGGAGTTGGATTATGAAGATGCGGGGCCAAACATCAACGATAGATCTGGGTTCACTCAGCCTCAAGAACCTACGGCACCTCGACACTGAATTCTAACTTCAACATCCTCGTTAAAACAAGAAAAACCTATTTTAAATGAAGTTGTTTAATTCGTTATTGTTTTTGATCCATTGCTGTGATATTTAAGTTATTTTAAGTGTTCAAAAAATCGTTACTTGTTTCATATCTGTATATTCAGTGGCAGATCCAGAAATCTCCGCTATAGGTGCAAAAAATGGGTCGGGTCGCAAATAGGTCAGGTCAAATAAAACAAGAAACTATACAAGTGTTCTAACCGGCGACCGCATGATTAACAAAGTCCATTTAACTTTAATAATTATTTTAAATTAGTTAACCAAATAAGTAATAAATTTAACATTGAGAAAATAAACTAAATAAGAAAAACTAATTTCTCAACTAAATATTTAATCGACGTTTTATGTAAGAAATTCAAAATAATGTAAATGTCTAACAGTTTTTCTTATATCCACTGAATGAAGTCAAAGCTGGGTTTTGATATTTTATTTTGCTTTGTAAGTGTGTTCTTGCCCTATAGTGTGCCCCTTACTCTTAATTTTGTTTTGTGTTGTGCCCCTTCCTCATTCCTGAATTAGCTTAAATTTATCTCTATAAACAAATTTTGGAAAATTTTAATGAAAGGTTGACTGGCTTATGGGGTGTCTGTCCACCCCCTCCCAATAAGCTATATCCGCCAATGTCTATGTTAAAAGCGATAAAGTTTGAACAACTATAACTAAAAAGACCGATTGCATGTATTGTATTATTAAACAAAACACAATCGCTAATTAGAATTTGAAACTAACAAATAAACTGTCGCTAAACATTCTATTTGTACAACAACCAGTCATTAGTGACAAAACATAATGCGTCACTAGACGATTTGATGACTAAATCAGAATCAACAACACTTTATATTGGTCATTGATTATTGATGTATGAACATAACTCACTACTTGAAATCCTTGAAAACTCAGTAAATTCAATCTTCTTATCACCTTCAATGTAGTGTTGATAATTATATGCTTTCTCTAGCATATCATATAGTACTCATTGCTTCGTTGTATCATGGGAAATGATCTGCCACAAACCCAAAGCACCTTGTTTATTGAACGGTGGGGTGGCATTGTTTTAAGAATAGAAATCACTCGCCTTAAAGCAATGAGTTGTAGTATAAATGGTATTTTCTTGCATATGAACAAATGATATTTTATACATACGTTTTCACATGTTAAAAAATGGTATTCACATTGTGACAAAAACAAACAATGATGTTTCCTATGTCGACTGATGGTATTTTCTAATACCCTTCACTTGTAAATAAAACAAAATGCACACGTTATTAACATGATTACATGTGAATAAAACACCAAGGTATTACATATGAGCTTCAAAAACCCATTTGAATTCACATATATGAACAAAACACTATTACTAATCACATGTGAATAAACACATACAAATGACATATTAATGAACACCCTTATGATCAAAACTATGTTAAAAAAACGTAGTTGTAATCATGTGAATTAGCACTATCTGTAATCATGTGTGAGAGGGAGACGCAGAGTTGTAATAAAATTGTTCATATTAACTATTACTTGATAAGAGACATAAGTATATATTCGGTTACATTTATATTAAATTGGACGGAAAATGACGTGATGAATGTAACATTAAAAATGAGATGAATACAATCAATAAACATTATAGTTTTCATGACCTTTTATTAAAATTTCATAAATTATTTTAAACTTTGACGATGTAAGTCATTTTAAAATTCAAAGAATTATAGTTCCCTGATTAAGTAAACGTTCTTAATAAACCAAAATTTGTTAAACAATTAACATCTTCAAAAGTAATGATAACAACTTCAAATCGTGAAAGTACCCAACAATATCTACTACGTCACGTTTAATTTATGATCATTGATCATATTATATGATTTCGATCATTTAATATCAAAATAATTAATTTGTTCCCAACAATATCTACTACATCACGTTTAACAAATTATGTCTTAAATTAAATATCAAATTAAAAAAAATTTGAAAAAAGAATGATGAGGTGTCAAGTTTCCATTGACCATTTCAATTTTAATTTGTTTCCTCACACTGCTCATGAGAAGCCCTCTTACATCCAAGGGGGCGGTGTTTCATTTCATGACCGGCTGATGTGACACTCACGTCCCTCACTCACGGTGTATAACACATAGCTTAATATGATATTCAAAATTGAATTCTACTTCAAATAATGTTTATATCCAACAAAGAAAAGGGGTGTCGAGGAATGGCAAAAGAACCCACAATGAGACAATTGAAACCTGAACGAGACATGTAAGGTATTCGGGTATGAAATTAGTTTTAGAAATTGTACGGGTTTAGAACGGATATGGTATTAGGACCTAAAACTTGCTTGATTATCCGAACCCATTACCTGCATCAAAACTGAATATATTAATATATTATATAATTTAAATATATATATATAGGGGACGGCTCTACTAACAAGTGGTTTTTCGCTAATAAATCCTAAGAAGTGGGTCAAACGAACTTCGATTGAGCTCATTCCAGCGGCGTTGGAACCGTCTCATCGAACTCTAACCCGGACCCAAAAACCTAAACCTCCCTCCACCAACACCCCCAAAAACCTAAACCCCCCTCCAACCCACCCCGAAAAGACTAAAACCACCCCCCCACCCCACCCACCCCCAAAAACCTAAACCCCCACCCCCACCCTCTAAAAAAACTTAAACCATAAAATCTAAACCCTAAAAGCTAAAGCCTAAGGCTAAACCATAAGGCTAAAACCCTAAAATTCAAACATAAAATACAAACCTTAAAAGCTAAACCCTAAAAGCTAAGATGGTAGAGTTCGACGAGACGGTTCCAATGCCGCTGAAATGAGCTCAATCGGTGTTCGATTGATATCGTTTCTTAAGGTTTTTATCATTTCTTAGATTTTTTAACGACAAACTACTTTTTATTTGAATCTCCACCTATATATATATATATAATAAATAGTTTGTAAAAGTTGTTAGAAACTTTAAACTATTAAAGTTATAGAATTACTAGAAGTCTAGTTAAGTATTTGTTATTTCAAGTTTGTTTTTTAGATGAGTTTAAGATTCAGTTTCGGGTAATATATAGCCATCCCAACAGGTAAATTTTAATGACATAAGACCATAAATAATTATGCTCAATACCTACAGTTATCCATCAAAGCCGATATGTTATGGGTAACAAAGTTTCTGACGCCGAATAGGGGTGAGCAAAAAAACCCGATAAACCTAACTGAAACCGAATTAACCAATAAAACCGCATTGAAATAATTGAACCCAATCAAAAACCGATGGTTCGAGTTAACCATTTTCTGATAACCGGATTTTATAGGTCGGTTTCGGTTATGGGCTTTATAATAACCGAGAAAACCGAACCCAACCGAAAAACTCGAACTAAATGTATGGATTAGATTGTTTTGTTTGATTGGTTGTTTATAAATATATTGATTATAGTTTTTTTTATGTCAAGTAATTTATAACAAGTGGTAAGCCCAAAAATTTCAGACTCAAATGTATAATAATTAATTAGAAAGTTGTTAACAATTTTAGCTTAAAGTTCTACTGTCAAGTTCATAATCCACAATTTAAGCCCAAAACCGAAAAAATGAACTGAACCCATTTATGAAACCGGAAACCGAAAATTCGGTTTAATTTGAGCTCAAAACTGACCCATGCACACCACTACTGAAAAGTATGAAACGTAATTTTATAGTCAAATATGAGACTCGGATTACTAATACTCTTCCCGTTCCCGACTATTATCATCCCTAGTCGGGATTAAAAACACCGTGAGGAAGGACATGTGATATATATATCGATGACATGAGTATCATCAGGACTTTTCATGTGTACCATAACCCAACCCCCCCCCCCCCCCCCCACCCCCCTTTTTCTTTCCCTTGAACCTGATTTTCGCTATAAAGAGGTAATCAGGAAAAGTAAAAGACCACAATGGAGTTATTTCCTCAAAGGTGATTGAATTTGCATACATCTCCCCATTAGCTGAATTTAGTACCAACTAAGCAGTAATCAAGTTAGTTTCTTTTATTTATTTAACTAATAAAGATTACAATTTCTTTCTCTCAGTACTCAAGCAGGTGCTTCCGATGATGACGACAACCAAAGGGGCACAATCTTGATATCGACCGATGAAGAAGAATCAATCAGGTGCGTAAAGGCTAAAAATCTTTGTTTTATCAAATGCTTAAAACGGTATTCGATTAAATGATGAAAGATTACTATTTTTCAGTTCATTTTAACTTTTTAACATGGCAGTCAAGAAATAGTCATTATTTCGGATGACGGCTCTGAAGACCCTACAACCACGAAAGAAGGAGGCGATGGCAGTCGAAGGCGGCGATGTGTTCCTCGACGCCGCTGGACATTGTTAGAGGATTGTAAGCTCGTTGAGGTGGTTGCTAGTCACAGGCACAAGTTTTTATGGAAAACAATAGCACCAGGGTTCCCTCACAGAACCAGTAAACATTCTAATACCTTTTGAATCATTAATTATAATCCATTATTTAATCAGTTATAAATATATTCTGTGTTTGTATAAATATTTAGGCAACAGTTGCAGACTAAGATGGATAAAGTTGTTTAAGCCTGAAGATACATTTACTGAGAACAGATGGTCCGAAATGGGCGTGTTGATGGGCGATGGTGTGATGAATCAATGGCGTGTTATGTTAGCTAAGAATTCTCCTCACTTTTATGCAAATATATCTGCTAATCATCCTCTTAAAAGATCATGTGTGGATCCTTCTGTTGGTAATGATGTTGGAGATACATCCATGGATCTGAGCCTGAGCTTGGCAACCGGACATAACCAGAACTCGATCACAGCACAACAGCGGCCCCCGTTATATGATTTCTTTGGAACCGAATCTGAGTGATGGAAGAAGAGATAAAATGTTTTGATTATCATGTTGTTTGTTCTTTCCAGTTATGAAGAAAAAACGAAACCAAGAAACCCGTTTATATATGCCATATGAATTGTGAAGTTACTAATTTTTGTAAGAATTTGGTAGTTTTTACTTTTAACATATTCATCAATTTCATCATAGTTTTATAGGTCAAATACATCATGGTCATTTTCGCTAGACTCGATCCTAGGTATCGGATGAGATGAATGTTTGTCCAAAATCAAAAGTGACATCAATAATTAGTTTTTAGTTTTTCAAGGATATAAGTTATTACCTAAGGCGTTTAAAAGAATATTGTACTTGTTTAAAAAAGAATTTACTTATATGTTTCGTTTTATAGGTTCACGTGTCAATAACATCTGATTAAGGGTGTAAACGAGCCGAGTCATTGAGTTACTCGAGATCGGCTAGCTAAAACCTCGAATTGAACCGAGCTTATACAAGCTTGAGCCTAAAGTTTGAGTTTACTCAATAAACGAGCTCGGGCCTAAATTGTTGCAAATTAGAGAACAAAACGAACTGAATAGAACAAGATTGATATATACACAAACTGAATTGTTGATTACTTTGTTCTCTGATTTGCAACAGTAGTATCAGAGCGGTTAATCAAGAAATCGATCAAGAAGGGTGTATCGATTGAATCAAGAAATTGATTTAAGGTTTTATCACATTGAACATTGAAAGTTATAAAGATCAGATGGGTCGTGATCGTGATCAGTTGGAAAAGAAATCAGAGGCGGCAAAATTAAGGGACGATTCAATTCGTTTCTTGGAAATTCGTTCACTGAAATTAAAGTCAAGAAGAAACGAACATTCAAGATCAAATCAAGAATATTCAAGATTGTTTTCAAAACTGAATCAAGAACATGGGATTTCAAAGTGTGATCATAAATTTGCATGACATCAAATAAGTATTCTGTTTTCTTTTAAATTTAATCGGGAAGTATCATTTTAGAAACCCAAATCAGAGAAGGAAGTAGAAAATATCAGATTGTGTTTTGTATGGTTTTGTCTATAAAGTGGAAAAGGGAAATACAAAACAAAGGGGGACTTTGTTTGTTAGAGAAGGAAAACACCGGTTTAAGAATTTGGTTAGGGGATTAAGATCATTAGCAGTAAAGTAGGTTTGATTATCACTAGCTGTAAGTCAGGTTTGATTATCATCAGTAAAAAGGCGGGATTGATTATCGGCAGCACGGTGGGATTAGAGGTGCACAAACAAACCGGATCCGGATCCGATCCGAAAGATAATCTGAAACCGGATCCGACCCTAACCGGATAAAAAAGAACCGGACCGGATTTTTTAGGATCCGCCGGATCCAGAACCGGTTCCAAGGATTTATACAGACCGGATAAAAATCGGACAAAATGGAACAGGACAAAATCGGACACAAAAAATCCGGAAAAAATCCGGATCCAATCGGATAAAATCGGATATTTAGTCGGATCCGGTTCCAAATAGGTTCCAAATCTCATACCCCAAAACCGGATCCGATCCGGAACCGGTTCCACCGGATCCGGCCATTGACCACATTTGACTTATCCGATCCGGATCCGGTTAAAAAAAAAAACCGATTTGTGCATCTCTAGGCGAGATTGATTATCAACAGCAAAACAGGATTGATCGAGATCAACAGACAGCAACTGAGAAGCAGGTTTGCTTGTTAACAGCAAAAGGCGGGATTGACTATCATTAGCAGAAGGTGGGATTGACAATCATTAGCGAGGCATGCTTACTTTCAACAGTAAGGTAGGTTTGACTTTCAATAGCGAGGCATGTTTGATCAGAACCAGGGAATCAAAGAAACCAAGCTTTGTTTTCTAGAAATTTTGTACAAGTATTATCAGTTAGATTACTTTTATTTTTAGATATAGAGGTATAAATAAAAGTAGGATCGATTAGTGTTTGTGGGAATTAATAAAAACTTATAAGATTGGGAAAAAGAAGACACGTTCAATGGTTGGGGATTCATAAAAAAAAACAAGAATGAATAGAATGTGGCAACAAGTGAAGAAGGGGCGTCAATGACCTTCTAGTGCCTGATTCTTAACTCTACAAATTACACCATCTGGGTTGTAAAGATTAAAGAAATCTTTAACGTCCATGGAATATGGGAAGCAGTAGAACCAACCAAAGGAACCGAAGTCAATCAAAGAAGAACAACTAAGCAATTGCACTACTGTACCAAGCAATTCCAAAGAATATGGTACTGCAAATTGCTAACCTTACTTCAGCCAAAGACATGTGAGAGGCATTAAAGGTTCAACATGTAGGAGTTGATAGGGTTAAAGAATCGTTGGTTACAAACACTTGAGTCCGACTTTGAATCTCTAAAAATGGATTATAACGAGTCATTCGATGTCTATGCCAGGAAAATTAGTGAAATTACATCAAAAGCAAGAAATCTTGGACATACAATGGATTACAAAAGACTAGTTTGAAAACTTTTGGGTACACTAACTTGTAAAATATACTTTAAAAGTTGGAATTCCACTTTATGTACTTTTACTTTACAAACTCAAAATATCAACAAAAAAGACTAAAACACCGACAACTAGTAACAACTAGTTTTATACCCGTCACAGTACGGGTTTTTCATATTATTTAAATTAAAACTTCCTAACATCTTCACCCAAACACACTTACTATCTGACTGTAAAGTAATAAACGTAACACAAAAGTTTGCAGCAAATTTTAAAATTTGAACATGATCTAATTCTTAAATCGTTTCGGCTTTGCTTCTGTGCATGTTGAAACATGAAATACAAATGCAAGGTTAAATATACAATATATGATTAGTAAAATAAAAGAAACACATAAAAGTTACTCAGGCTATACTAAAAAATGGAATCCAGATAAAAGTCATTAAAAAGTAACACTCAAGGGGATTGCAAAGCACCATTAGAAAGTAAAACAAAAGCAACACATAAAAGTAACTCAGCCTACTATTTCTAAAACCTGGTAATGAATGTCATATTAAACATTTTACATAATTAAATAAAACCTGTTTTGTTTTATTTGATGTATAAATTATGTTAAAGGCATCACAAAGAAAAGGATGAGACTTAATGTGTAAATTCAATGAAAAGATGACATATAATACAATTGGGGAACCAAGGGAGTAACTTGTAAATTCATTAATTTGAGTAGTAAAAAGACACCTTGCTGTGCAAATGCTATGAAAAGATGGCATGTAAAGTTCTATAAACTCTAACCACCAAAAGCTGTCACCAATTTGCTTCTGAATGCCCAAGGATCAACTTGTCCATTATATGTCTAAAGTTTTCTTGGTTCAATTTTCACTTTCTGTATGCAATTCAAGATTCTAAAATTCATAAGATATAACAAACATCATATGGATCACAAGGGTTGAAAGCGTAGTTATCAGAGGCGCTAGGCGCACTCAAGGTGCATAGGCCTCGCCTCGGGCCTAGGCGCAAAAAAGCGAGGGCCTGAGGAAAAAAAAAGCGCACTTAAAAAAAATATTTAAAATATATTATGTATTGAAAAATAATATTAATTTTCAAATAAAATAAAGAAAAGCTATTATATAACATTTAATATCATCTAATTAGTACCAAAATGTTCAAAGTCATATACAAAAATGATCAAATAATTAGGAAATGAGTTTCAATCGGTATAGTGGAAGCTTTTATAAGCTCAACCATAACCTAGGAAATGATAATAAAACCAAAAAAAAAAAACTGCGCCCAATCCCTGCGCCTCGCCTCAAAACTGTGCCTAGGCGCCCGAGGCGAGGGCTTTTAACAACCATGGTTGAAAGTTGTATAAACCATATTATCTATCCATACAACCTTCTAAATCACTTCATTCAAAAGTTCAGATATAATTGTTTTAATAATCATAACTACCGCATTATTGTGTCAATTCTTTAAAAAGTCAACTTAAAACAATGAAGTTTTTTTTTTTGTTTCTTTTTTGCAGGCCAACCCGATTCAACCCAGATTAAGAATAACCCATTTAACCCGTTACCAATGAGCCCATCTTGTCACCTACCCACCTAGAAAAAATGAGATGGTTAAAAATTGAAAAATAATTGAAAGTTGGAATGCATTTCCTACTCACCTAGAAAAAATGAGATGGTTAAAAATTGAAAAATAATTGAAAGTTGGAATGCATTTACTTATGAATGGGTCAATTTGGTTTAAAATTTATATTAAAATGTATACATATAAAAATAAGCAGAGAGGTAAACGTGTCAAACGGGTCAAGATTAACCCATTTTCAACTTGAACGGGTTAAGATTAACCTATTTTCAACTTGAGGCTTTTAAAGAAGTTGTCAAAGTAATTTAAGAACTGGAATCCGGAATGCATACCTCATGCTTATTTGCTAAAGATCTCAATTCTTCATCTAGAAACTCCTCTTCTAGCAACACACCATCCATCAGGTTCTCAAGACGGGCTATTTTAACTTCCTACAATTGCACTATAATTGAATTTCACTCACTTTCATGTTTGTACTATTGCACTTGTACTGGAATGAAAGTGGTTAAAAGGGTAAAAACATCATTTCATATTGGCATTAAACAATCAAAAGTTCAACACCAACATATGATTTCTGCATTTTGTCTGTTACAAAGCTTTTCCAAATACATTTCAATGAAAATGCAGAAATCAGCATACTTGTTTTATTACTTTGTTTCTCTAGCTGCAATAAAAGATTAAGGAAACCATGTAAATTAGAGGGGTGTTTGGGATTGCATATTATAACTGCTTATGAGATTATACTTTTTGATGCAATAATAAACTATTTTTGAGGTTGTGGCTCACACCAATGATACAATTGTGTACCATTGTAGTAAAGTCAAAATCATAACTTTCAAGCGTAAACAACTGAAACCGATTTAGCTTGATCCTCAAAACAACAAATATAACACTTTGAATCATGATTTCAGGTTGTGGCTCACAACAATGATACAATTGTGTACCTTTTGACATAACTTGAGTGATTATCTCGTCTTTTTCCTTTAAAAGAGTAGTTGCATCACATCTTTTATTTTGTTCTCTAAGTAGTGTATCTCTTTCCCTCATGAGAGCATAAACATGAGTAATTAAAGCTGAGTTAACATATAACAACAAAATATTAGACCATTAGATGTTTGGTTCACAATCTCTTGCTCTTTCACAGAATAATCTATATAGTTGAAGTAAACTATTTCCTATACAGAAACTGAATTAGCCCATTCAACTTTACATTTTTATGGTCACGGTTACCACGTTCATATAAGCATGTGTTGACTGATAAACAAATAATAAATGTGATATTACATAACCTTACATTAATAATTACGTTGCTTACAGAGAAAACTACCGTGTTTAAAAAGAGAGTTGTCAAAGTTTTTACATCAATAGTTCATATAAGCTTATAAACTTTTTCTTATTCACAAATCTGGACTTCATTTTGCATAACTAAATCCCTTAACTTAAAAACACTAAACAAAAATGCCCATGGACATAATTTTTTTAACAAATAATATATAAAAGATAATAATATATAAAGTATAATAAATTCTTCTTTCGAGCGTTTTTTATCGAGTTGTGCTTTTGTCCACATTTGCTTTCTAACAAACGTTGTAACATCTAACCAAACCTGTAGAAGGGTTTTACAAAAAAAAAAAAACTTGTTCAAGAAAAGTTCAAGAAATTTGTGAAAGGAACTTCAAAAATGTATAATTCCCGATTACCTCAAGTGCATCCTGCAAATAGTCAAGATGATTTATCACTACAATCCCAACTACTCCACAATAACTTGAATTTTGATATTTTTTGTGATATAAACAGTCAGTGATATACATTTGCTTACTCACATGCAAACTATTTTGAGTACTCTCCAATATTTTCTTGACAAAATCCTAATTTTGCAAGTTTAATCACCCAATCTGAACACCAAAGAAGCAAAATAACACAAGAAATCTAACAGTAAGGCATCAAGAATTTATATTCAAGAAAGTAAAAATGAAAACGTAACATGGCCTGCCAGTTGCTCTGAACATTGAAGAAGATACAGTCAAAACATGTAAATTAAGTTACCCGTAAGTCTATATGCAAATTCAAATACAAGAATCACGAAATAGTGAACATCAAAGTGTGTTTACTCTTTACCTTACAATGTATCCCCAAATCTTGGAAGAAGCTTTTAGTTCAAGAATCTGCAAGTGTCACAAGGAAAATGCATTATTTTAGCTTTAAGTGAGTAAGTGATAATACACGTGCAAATTAAAATGAAGCTTAGTAATTACGTCTTCAAGCCGTTTTGGATCTGTGCAGAGTACAATCAGCAAATTCCTCACTGTCACTTCTGCATTTTGTAGATGTTTGTAGCAAGTACCTTTTTACCTGATATGCTGTAAGTGGCACACCATATAAGATAAAAATGGGTACATGTGTTTTTCACAATCTGCACAGTAAAACAAATAAAATAAAATATATTGATGGATCACAGATTAAACCGTGATAAGTATACACATATATTAGCTACACATATTTAAGAAACAAATTGATTTGCTGGAAATTATTATTAGAATACTTACAGGCAGAACGTTTGTTCTTCAGGAAAAATGTTTCTGTCAATGCCCCATTCACCTGTTTCATCAAAGCAGCATCCACCCAATCTGTACAAACCATTTTTGGTATGTTCTGAATTATGAGTAAAACGAATCTCATGGACAAAACCAATGCCTTCTTTTAGCTGCAAGCAAGTATTTCCTTGAAGGATTCACCTCCTTTTTGTTTCACTCATAATCCTTTCTTGAAACACTTCAAATGTCCAACTATCATCATCATCACCAACCCAAAAATCTGTTATTTCCAGTTTTGCGGTAGATTTGGTCCTGGTATTAACTATCTGCTCTGTAAAAGCATCAACCAAAGCTATTTCAATGGGCTTTTGGTTCTCGTCTAAAAGAGGAATCCCGGTGAACACTGGCAGGGCAATCTTGTTTATATACTTCAGCTTTAACATTCTCAAAACTAAAGTACGTGTCCTCATCTTGTTTGGAGGGTTCCTAGTAAAAAAACTGTAAAAATGTTTGAGCTATATGATAACTATGATTAGAGCTGCCACTTTATTTAAGGATGACAGAAAGCTTCAAAAATCTAGATATACACAAGTTTATGTTTGAGGGATAACCAAGGCTTTTGTGACTGAAACTTAAATTTTGAGATTTCTGTTGGAACTCATCCCAATTTCAAATCACATAAGATCTCTATCATTATAAAATGTTGTAGCCTTTTGAAACATGATCAATGATCTTAAATTGTATATGTTCTTGAGATTAAATGTTTTATTTTGTACTATTTTAATTAACTTTTGGTATAAACATTTTATTTAAATCAAATCTTAATTGTGAAGTGCGTGTTAAGTTTATTTATTATTTATTATTTAATAAATCAAATCGTTGTTCCTAAATCCGATTTGAGATAAAATCCAAATAAAAAAATTAATATTCTGGCAGAAAAGCCGGAACATCTAAGCAGTAAGCCTCATCGGAAAAACGCCTGAACATTTATGGACACGTTGATGACGTTTAAGTTTAGAGTTTTCAAATTTGTTGGCGTTTAGTATGCGTGTCGTCAAGTTATTGTTACACGTTGACGGCGTTTTAGTCCATTTTAGTCATAACAGTATGGGTACATTATATGAAGTTTGTAAAGTAAAAAGTACATAAAGTAGAGTTTGAATTTTCATATATATATTTTAAGAATTTTCCCATAAAATAACCCTTCAAATCCATACCTCTAATACAATATCAATAAAGAATGATACACAAATATGTCAAAAAAATATGAACAATAAACGAATGGCAACAATAATCGAGTTCAACAGAAAGTGTTTTCCATCAACTTCACAAACTCATGGAAATCTAACCTACCATCGGCGTTCTCATCAAACGCTCCGATCATCTTCCTACAATCTTCCAACTCTGTTCTTCCCTTCAATCCCAGAACAGAAATAACCCTCTGCAACTCCCCTGCATCAATAAACCCATCTTTGTTTTCATCAAAAACATCAAATGCTTCTTTCACTTCTTCCAATCTCGGTTCTTCTTCTTCAAAAATATTTAGCATATCTGCAGAATTCAACACCTCCGGTAGCTTTTCACCGGCAAGATGGCCCAAAACACCCAAATTCGCCATCAGCAGCTCCAAATCATCTCCCTGGACACTGTCATCATCGGTCTTGTTGGTGAAGGAAAGGTGCTTTCTTGACAATCTGGAATCAACGGTCGGAATCTTGGAGTGTTGAAGGAAAAACCGGTGGACGGAAAACTTGGATGTTGGGAAAAACTTCAAGATTCCGGTGACCCTGTTTTGAACCATTTGATAGAAGAAGTATTGGGTCAATTCAACTCTCATGAAACTCATGGTCTAAGAAATAAGAATGTTGGTTTAGGGTTAGATTAATTAGTAAAAGATGTTTTTGGCTTTGAATAGATGAAGAAGGAGTTTTTTGGTTTATATAGGGGGTTGTATTCAAGTGTGTACAGAGGTGTATGTGTTTGAAGGGTTGGTCAACTGTCAAAACGTGTGGCAAGATATTCTTGGGGAAGGTAGGAAGAAACTGCTGATTTACTTAAGCTAAAATTGATGCATTTCTACGAAGGTGTCACAATCGAAAATAATTAAAAAAAAATCAAAGCTATTGAGAAACCCATTATTCGAATTTATAATCAATGCTTTTAGAACCGGACTAAATACTGAATCGTTCGTCTTACCGGTCTACTGGTGGACCGTATTTAAAAACCGGTTCACGTCACAAATATTATAAAATTTTAAATAATATATACCAAATTTAAAAACAAAATATGAAAATATCTTATGTTTTGGTATGGATTTTGACTGAAAAATATTTAAAATCCGGTTTGACTTGTCCGATTCACTGGTTCGATTGAAAAACGGTTTACATAGTCTAAATGGAAAATATTGATGATGATTGTTTGAAGAATCGATTTTTATCGTTTGTTTACGGTTATATGTGTAATTATGTATGAATAACCCAACCGACATTGAAACCAATCTTATATCTTTTTTTTTATATTTGCATTTATCATATTTGAAAAGTTTTGTTATAAACTTTTGCAAAGTAACATATTAGTTATTATTTATTCACTTTTATAAATTAAAAGAATTGTGAATATTTTATTTGTTTGAAGATATAATTATATATATTATAAACTAGGTTAAAATCCCGTGTATTACACGGGTTGAATAAACAGGTATATTACATCAGTTGAACTATTTATAATTGAATAATATGTATCCGTAATTAGATTTATATTAAAAATCTAAAAATAAATTATTTTAATATCATTATTCAATATGAGAGAAAGGGGCGGAAAAAAATGATACAAATAAACCAGATGGTGACACGTGTTCATACAATTTTATTTATTAATATAAAAGTTATTATTTGATATTATTATTTAATATGAAAGAGAAACGAAAAAATTAAAATTTAATATGATAGAGACACAGGAAAATAAAGATAAGGAGTAACTAGAAAGTGACATATATCCCCTATGATTTTCCTTTATTATATAATATAGATTATAACTATAAACTCTATTTAAAATCCATGGGACGGGAAGGAATAGAAAAATAGTATGTACCAGTAGGTATTGATTCTCTTGCTCCTTCCTTTTACATATACACACGCATTTCTTCTTTTTCACACCAACCGTTTGTCCACACCAGCGGTGAGTGAGCGACCTCCTCCGCTTACGGCTTCGTATCAGGTAGCAAACCTATAAATTACGCTTTATAGGTGTTATGCCTTCACGGCTTTCGTCCGACCGGTCTTTTGGATTGATCGGCTTGGTCCATCGGTGAGTTTCTCTGCTGTTTTTTAGTGGCGGACCCAGGAATTTTTTCCATGGGGGTTGGAATTTTTGGGGTCGGTTGTTTATCACTAAATATTAATTTTTTTCAGTGTGGTTCAGGTCGGGTCACAAAGTACATACATTGTCACTAATTACAATTAACAATTAGCACATATGTCATAGCATTATAGTAAAAAAAATATGATAAGCAAAATTTAGAGAAAAATTAAAAAAAAGTTACCTGAAATCGTGAGGAGGCAGGGGCGCAAGGCTGTGAACAGTGAACCGAGTTGTTGAAAGATAAGAACCAGGATGGCCGCTATTTTTTTATTAGTTTATATTGTTTAAAATTTTAAATGAGTAATGGGTTAACTAAATGTAGGCTTAACTGTTTAAATGGGTAATGAGTTAATTAAATGTAGGTATAATTGTTTAATTGGCTAAGTTTATAGTCCAGTTTAGTCAAAATGTTCAATTAAGTTATTAGTTTAAATATGGGTTAGTGTTAAAATTTAAATTTTCTTGTGGTTGGTGTTAAAAATTAATTTTTCTTGGGGTCAGTCAAAATTGTATGGGGTCGGTATCAAAATTTTTCTTGGGGGTCGGTCGAGATTATACCGCAATATAACAAATAAACTTTTTTTTCATGGGGTCGGCCGGCCGACCTAGCTCAATCTAGGTCCGCCAATGGTTTTCATCGGCTGCTGTTTCCGGGTTCTCCAGAACCCTAGGTGGCGGTGGTATAGTGATGGTAGTGGTCGGGATCACCGGAGACGTCGGTCTTCTTTCGTCTCGTCGGCCGGTCTTCTGGCTTTGCAGCTTTGGGCCGGTCTTATGGATTCGTCGGTCTGGTCCATCTGTGAGTTTCTCTGTTGCTTTTATTGATCACTGTTATCGGGTTCTCCGGAACCCTAGGTGCCTATGGTGTGGTGGATCTGTGGGTTAAGTCAGCCGGTGCGTCTCTCTTTTCTACTCTGGGTTGTCGCCTTTACCGATCGTTGTTCCTGTGTTTTTTGGTACCCTAGGTGACAGTGTGGAATCACAGGCATACTACTGTTGTTCCTTATTTTTGTTTTCATTTGTGTTTTATGTAGATGGGTTTTTGTAGCTAACCATCTCTCAATTTGGTGATGGATTATTATACACTAACTTGATCATAGTTTAGGCTTAATCACACTCTAAGTTACCTAAACCCTGAATCTTTTCTGATATAATAATATGAATATGATGTGTTTTTGTATTATGTTATTAGTTGTGATGAACGTGTGTGTCCTTCGCATTGCAGGCTGAGAGTGTCCGTTCTATGGTTGCTGTAGTTTATTCGATGCATTGCTGTCTTTATTCGATGCATATGCTTTTCGATGGTTACTTGAGCCTTTCTCAGTTGGCGGTATTGTGTGTTTACTCTATTATTTAGTTGATTACAGTATTTGAAGCACATGTTACTGCCCACTGGTGCATTCTTTTTTGAAACCCTAGAGTTTATAAGGCCAGCGGCTATATGTAATTAGAGGTTGTGATGATTGAATTTGATCTGATTGGGTTTGAGATTCACCGCATCTTGGTGTGGCAGATACATTGGATGGCAACTGCGGGATACGTCTTTTGTACTCCTGTTGCAACCTTTGTTGCAGCCATGGCGGTGTAATCCTGCTGCTATAATGTTAAAATAAATCTGAGCCTCGTTGTTAATTATTGCATATTTTGTGATAAGGTTTCCTTAACGGCAGATGTTAATTTTTTTAATTGCCTTCAATTTTGTTTAGGTTGTATAGGATCATATGAAATTATTCAGTGATTAGGTTTTCTCTGAAGATCAAATTTAGGATATTTGTATCTTTAGTTTGGCGGCGCATCCACGAGTTTAATGCTATTTTTTTTCAGAATTCCTACCATCCACAGGTTCAATTCTAATTTTTTTTTAATTACCTTCAGTTTTGTATAAGTTGTAGTTGGGTTTGTTTTGTTTATCATGTTCTTTTGCTATCTTCGTCATAGTGGGTTTGGACTCAAATTTCACCTAAACACTAAACTATTTTTTTGAAATGAGTATTGTCATACTAGTTCATAGGAACTCTCCTTTGAAGTGAAAATTTAATCAACTTGAAAATGTCAGTATAATTATTTAAACTCGTCTCCAAAAGGCGTATGGGTTATGGTTTATCATTTAACTTTGTCCTCATTTTATTTATAGATTGGCAAAGGCCTAATGGAGGCAGTGGTGATTGATGTTGGTTCTAAGCTCTTGAAAGCAGGATTTGCAATTCTAGATCAAGCTACTTCCATGGTAATATCTAATCTACCCCTATTTTAGTTGTAGTACAATTATGTAATTTATTGTAGCATGTTGTCTAATGTGCTTGATTATTCCAACTCAAATGAAAATCATGAATGAAGATACATCGTTGCCTGATTCTCCATCACATCAGGCTAATCTTCATCTATTAAAGATTGGGAGGATCTACTGCTGCAAATCGGTGTTTGAGGTTTCTACCCTTTTGTTTTCAGTATGAAGCAGGTATTTGCTGTTAGAAAACATGTCAATAAGTCCTGAAATGCTAGCAAATTTTTTAGAAGAAAAGCTCACATTTTTTTTGTAAAATAACTTAACAAGTGCTTTGTTATCAAACACCACTTTCAGTGAATGATTATATATGCATGTTTCTTATCCGAAAACTTTTGTACACCATCGAAATCCCATAATCCCATCGCCGCAACGCACGTTGGGAATAACACTAGTTATATTATTAAAGAAAATGAGGGGGAATAGTACCCTCAATTTTTATTTTTAATTTTCGTTTTCACCCCTCATACTATATATAATATACGTTTTAAACCCGTTTAATGTTTAATAATTTCGTTTATCTGTAATAACTTTCGTTTATTAATTTATATTAAAAAACCGAATGCGCGGCTTTCTTTAGTTATTTTTTTGTCAACGTTCCTGTATAAATTTTATTTAAAACGGAGCGGTATTCAAAATCAAGTACTTTTTTTGTATCGTATGCTATAACGAGCATGCGTTTCGACGTAAGTTTTATCCCAGTAAACCAGTCAAACCGGTGACGATCAGACTCCCGCCGCGTAGCGTGGGTGAAAAAACTAGTTTGATTTATTAATGAAATTAGTTTGAATCTACTCACGTCCAAAGTCGGCGTTTAATCAATGGTTAATCGAACTAATCAAACTATCTTTTTCCATCAATTAAAGCATTTATAACCAAAATCGATTGGTTATGAAAATATAAAAACTAGAATATCATTTATAAGTTCAGGTTGTGCTCGTAACCGAACCGATCCATACCCAGCAGCTTCTATGAAGATGAAGTTCACAAATTCAATGAAATTCTGCTGCTATGAGTTGTCCATGCTACAATAAAAGTCGTACATTGTTTGGTGTCGTGATTATATGAGTCTTGGAAATTTCCAGGAAGTAACCTGATTAGGTCTCTGGTTCGGTATTTCCTGAAATATTTCGTTTTTTTTTCATATATTTATTTTTTTCAAAGTCTTGTTTGACTGTTTGGTCTTTCTTCTCGTGCTATATACTCAAAGAGTATGAATTACTTATATTTATGGATTATAACGTTGATTATTAAAAATATATCAATGAATTGATAGCAAAAACAATTTTTACTTTAGTAAAGGATAATCTTAAATGCATCATTTTTCATCCCTGAAATCTTAAATGTACTCTCTATACAATTTCAAATAAAATTTACAATTCATTTTCTTAATTATTATTGTTGTTATAATAATATCACTAAATGCTTTTTTTATCATATTATTCTCAATATTACTAGTCTTAATTAAAGACTTTATTCTATTTTTGAATAATTTTTTTTTTAAATAATATTTCTGTTAAATATTTTAAAAGTGATCAAACTGTCCTAAGATTAAAAAACAAAAAGTTAAAAAAAAATGGGTTATAAAAAAAAGTGGTGGTGTGCGTAAAAACTAGGGTTTAAAATATTTATTTTTTTAATTTTTTAATTTAGGGGTGTTTTGATCATTTTTAAAATATTTAACAAAAATATTATCTGTCATCCATTTCAAATACAAAACATGTTTTGTTTATGTATAATTTAAAACTGTTAGTTAATTTAAAACTTGAGAACAAATCCAAAATTTAGATATAACACAGGACAATCTGTGTACTTAACTCTTGTTTTTGCAAAAACCGGTGAACCAAACATAAAAAAACGTGATTTTTTTAATATATATATTTTCAAACTATGATTTTTTAATACCGATGATTTGGAAGTATAAAAATGTCATCCGATAACATTGAAGACAGCTCCATTGGGAGGGAAAAGACTTAAGCAGAAGGGATGATCACAAAGAATATTGATGTAAGCACAAATAAAATCCTGAAAACATAATAAAATTGATCTCCAGGAAGAACTTATGTGCTAGGGTTTATTCAAAAATGAAAATCTGAGGTTAAATCGTAAATGTGTGGGCTTTACAGGCAGCAATGAACGGAGTTAGGTCAAGGCTGCAAAGCGGATCCCATAACTTTCTATTGCACAACAAATTAAGAGGACATCGTAAACCTTGATTTGTAATTACGAAGCCTTAGTACTTGTGCACTTTCAACAAATTCAATCAAAAAGAAATGATAAATTATGCTTACCGGTGGACGCCGGCGATATTGGAGGGATGAGGGCTGGTCTAAAACGAGATGCGGATGAATATTTGTAGACTTCTCAATTAGGGCACTTTTATTTGGGCTTCAATTCTACATAGGCTGGGCCTTGGCTTTATTTTCTAACAGAATAATCTGTCTCGGATTATACCATTTTTCAATTTAAGTCCTTTAGCCTAAAAAATATCATAGATTATCATTTACGTTTAATTTTTTTGTGATTTACGTCCTTTAGTCTAACGGACGTTAAGTTTTTCAGTTAACTATAGTCATGTGTCACTCACATGAGGGCAAAATGATCTTTTTACCCACATATATATATATATATATATAATAAAACCACCATCACCCCCACCCCTAGTGGTGCACAAAAAAACCGGTTTTTTTTTTAACCCGGTCCAAACCGGCAAACCGGTTTGGGTTAAACCGGTTTGGACCAAACCGGTTCGGGTTGCCAAAAAAACGCCGGTTTCAAACCTGTTTGAGGATTTCTGAAAAAAAATCGGGTTGGGACCGGTTTTGGCTAAACCGGGTTAGGAAACCGGTTTTCAAACCGGTTTGAACTGTTGGGCGAGTTCTAGCAGTTGGCCAACGGCTATATGGCCGTTGGGGTCGATTTTGGCCCTTTTTTTGGAGTTTTTTGGACCCATAAAACACTATAAATAGGTGGGGGTTGTTTAGGGTTGATCACACTTCTCTTTACACTCTCTAATCTCTAAAACCGCTCTTTAACCGCTCAAAAACGCTCTCTAAACTCAAAAAAAAAACATGGCAAGTCACGGATGAAGAACTAGCCGAAGATGCAAGGCTACGAAGCTCTAGTTCCGAAGACAACGCACAAGAATAATCAATCAATATTCCAAAAAATAAAACGTTGAACTTAATGTTTTATATTTGTTATACTTTTTGTAATGTTTTACAATTTTATCTTGTTATGTTTTTTAATTTCCGAACTATCCAAATATTAATAAACGTTGAACTTTATGTTTTAATTTTGTTATATTTTATTTTGGATTTTATATTAAAAACATAAAATTTATTTGATTTTTTTTTTTTAATAAAAACCGGTTTAAGGGGCAAACTGGTTTAAAACCTACCCGAACCGGTTTGACCGGTTTACATATTTCCCTCTCTGAAACCGGTTTAACCCAAACCGGTTTGGGTCCAAACCGGTTTTGACTTTTCGTTGACCAAACCGGTTCGGGTCGGTTTGAACTGGTTTAGGTTAAAAAACCGATTTGTGCACCTCTACCCACCCCCACCTGCCATAAGAAATTTGTATTGTGTGGTGGTAAGAATCAAGAAATTATTTTTAAAATTAGCAGTGTTTGATGACATAATGCATTACCCCTATATTTTGGCAAAATTCACTTTCAGGTTATTCAATTACAGGGTAGAAAGGCTAATGCATTACCCCTATATTTTGGCAACGACCCTGCCCGTTGCCCTTTTGAACAATGTAACGTATAAACTATAAAGGATTTGATTATAGTTTTTACCAACTGCATTTACACTCTCCTTTTTCCATCAAACATGAGGTGAGTTCATTATATATTACTTATATACTAGCGTTTAAGCAAACCCTTGATTGCATTAATTTTAAATCTTAGTGACGGTACTAATCATTTGTCTATTTTCTTCTTGTTTTTGCAGCCGGCTTATGGAGGAAGATTCACCGGTAAATACTTTTAGTTTGATTTAATAGGTTAGAATCCATATTTCTAAATTTTGCATCTGATTTTGAATTTGTAATTCTTATGTGGTATAAATTGTTGCAGGCCAAGAATGAGGAGGAGTTCAACACTGGGCCTCTCTCTGTATTGATGATGAGTGTAAAAAATAACATGCAACTAACATATGCCTCCATATAACTTATGTTGGGTAAAAATATTTTTGTAGTTAATAGATGTGATTAATCATTCTAGTATGAAGTAAATAATTGTAAATGTAGGGGTGAGTCTGGGTTTGTTTTGTTATCAGAACCTAACAAAAAACAAAACAATTGATTAAAAAAGGGAAACCAAATACAACGCTGTAAATTATCGACTCCGCTGCAACGCGCGGGTTCCCCACTAGTGTGTGTGTGTATATATATAAGTAGGATCATGTATAAAATGCATTTAGCATAAAAATGATAGGAAACAATCTCAACCCTTGATCATACTATTTAATGGCTAAGATTAATTATGAATTAATTATATAATTAATTAGTGATGAAAATCACTAGAAAGAGTAAAAGAGGAATTTGACACCCTCTTTTGACTTTTTAAATTAAATAATAGTTTCATCAATTTTTTTAACATCAAATAACTTTTATATATTTTATTATTTTTTAGAAAAATATGTACCATAAAATCGAGAATTTTATTGTCTTTAATATGAGTATACTATTGCTATATTTTTAAAAAAAATGAACTTTTTTTTAAAACCTCGTTTAACAACAAATGTAATGCAATAACACATAAAAAATCATATCAGCACATTGTAAAATGAGATAACAACACATTGTAAACGTGATAACAACACAGAAAAAAGTGTTATTACATTGTGTTGTTATCTCATTATAACTGTGCTGGTATATTTTTTCCCGTGTTGTTATCGCTTATACAGGTGTTGTTATTACTACAGTCCTATTTTTACATGATTTTTAAGAAAAAAAAAACTATTTAAAAAAAATATATAGCAATACTATACTCATATTAAAAAAGAAATTTTTTTTCTATATTATGGTATAATTTTTTTTTAAAATTATAAAGTATATAAAAGTTATTTGAGTTTAAAAAAATAGGTGAAATTAGTATTTATTGAAAAAAGTCAACTAAGGATGTTAATTATGTCTTTTACCCTTTTTAATGATTTTCATTTATGTGCATGTGTCACCAACTCATTGGTTCATACATTTTTTATGCTAAATGTATTTTGTATCGGATCCATCATATATATATATATATATATATATATATATATATATATATATATATATATATATATATATGTGTGTGTGTGTGTTCCTTAATGTGTAAAAGTAGAGTTCTAAACTGAAAATCATGTTTGCTTTTCTTTTTGGCTGTTTTTATCTTACATGTGCATTAGCAGCCAGTGATCCACTTTTTATGTTTTACTAGCTTGTTAATTATTATAAATAATACACAGTTACTTATAAGAACTGCATACACCCAATTGTATATATCTTTACTAAGTGTTTAACTGTTTACTGGGCATTCTTTGTTTGATAATCATATATAGTTAATTTGTTTTTTTGTCAAGTATTTATATGTTGTGTTCTTCCAGTGATAAATATATAACTACATATTTGTTGTTTATTTCGTGTCTTTTTGTCTCTCGTGACCATACAACAAAAGGTATTATTAACGGTAAGGTGCATCTCATCTGGTTCACAGAATTCAACGAAATTGAAATTTGAACATTTGTCAATTTGTTTGGTTCGAAAAGTTGTTTGAATTGGAATCTAAATTCCATTCATAACGTGTTTGCTTGAGAAAGATTGGAATTAGAATTAAATCCCTCAAATTTCTTCAAGTAAAGGATTTTTCAACATTCGTTCTGAATTGTAAAGGAATTTAACAAAAGAAATTGAAATATCTGATTACTCACTGTTGTCTCATCTGCACCCCTTGCCCCAACACCTCCAATACTTCATCCACCGCCGCTGCCACCTCGCCGCCGACAAGCGGCATGCCACCACCACCGACCACTCCCACCATGGTCGGTGATATCGGTGGTGGCAGGGATGGTCTATGGTGATAAATTCAAATTTCTTTACGATTGTTTTCTCACCCAAATATGTTTCAAATTCAAATTTATTTGTATACATTCTAATTCATTTAAATTTCAAATTCTTTTGAAAAATTCAAATTCCATATTCAATTTACTTTTAAAAAATTCCAATCTTTTAAAAACATTTTGCGAATCAAAGCACCTTAAGGCTTTTTTTTTGCGATAGAATAAACTTGTCATATCGTTTTCTTGTTTGATGAAAATTTACTAGAGATGAAATTTGTAAGGAAACTCTTCTCGACTCTTTATCCGTCGTAAACTCATCGCTAAATTTGTCTCATTCCTTTCGTCGCAATGCCCTAACTTGAATAAAGTGAATGTCAATAATATTTGGCTTCACTTCTTTAATTTGTATATTTGAAGCGTTATAGGTCCATATTCTTGAAGGTTCAATTGTAGTAATTGAATTTGATAAATATTAGACAGATTCTTTGCTAATGCTGTAGTTTATGCAAACATACACTTATAAACACCAACAACAATTGAAGTGTGATCAAGAACCTAATTTTTTTCAAATATTCAGTTGATTTGTAACAGTTGTGTAAATTTTCTTTGATTTCAATTGTGTGTTAGTTGTTCAAGAATGTGTCAATACAAAGTCGTGTAGCAAAATATGACAATTCTAATTCGACAAGTTTGTTTGATGTTTATGCCCATGTTAAATCTAGTAATAATAGTAAGTCATTATTAAGATTGTAAGAAAAATAAATCCTGTTATTATGAAAATCTAAATTTTAGAATTTGCTTTAGACATGAAATAATTAAATTACATGTTACAAATTATGCCATAAAGAAGATATGTAAATATAATTTTGTCTAACATTTACATTTAATAGAATTATTTCATATGATGTAAAAGAGGTAACTGGAAAAAGAATTATTCGAGATGATGAAACATGATACATTATACAGGAAAAAGATATGTACCCTCACCTGAGTATGATTTTATGACTCATCAAAAGATTGCAAAGCTTCAAAAGCAGAAACATGAACTCAAACAAATTGATAAGAATTATTCCAGATAATGAAACATGATACATTTATATTTTTAAAAAAAATATTAATATTAGTGTGTTAATATGATCAGAAACACAATATTATTAAAATATTTTTTTAAATAAATAAGTTAAAATTACGCTTTTAGATTAATCGCAAGCTAATTAGTGTTGCTGAACATTTTAATCGTTTATATCTATACTATATAATAAATAAAGGTTTTTTCATGCCACGTGTCACCTCCACATTCATTCTCATCATTTTTTCCCGTCTCTCTCTCTTATTAAATGCACCTCCATCTTTTAACGATAATATATACTTAAAGAAAAAATTAATTTTACTAATTGAACACATTTATTTTAAATTATCCCTTATGAAACTTTGAAATATAATTATATAACTTTTATTTTCAATCAAATAATAAATGAAATCAAATTACATTAAATAGTATTTAATGTATTTTTGAAACCCAATTATATATTAGTTTTTACATATTTTGAGTTTTGTTTTCTATCCTTAGTATATGATACATTTTTACACCTGTAAAATATACACATAAAGATTTAAAAATTTTATTTGTTGATATCTTTCACCCCGTATGTATCGAATTAATCAAACAAATTGATAAGAAATGCAGGTAGGACATATGAGTATAAAAGTGTAAAATGTTATTTATCTGGTTTCCATTTTTGTAATAAAACAGAGTACGGAACGGTGGATCATGATCATGATCGGTTCATCAGAAAAAGAAAAGATCAGAGGAGCAGAGCATAAGCATCTGAAAGGATTTTCATGCCCGCACGCTAGAATCCAAAACTCCAATGAGTGGAATCTCTATCATCCCTTTATCTCAAAATGGATATTCCAAACATTAATAATATATTGTTTATCATAAACTTTTATTGCAATTTAATCGGTATATTCATGATGATATATAAGAAACCATAAAACTATGTTAAAAAGTTTACTATTCATTATTTAACAAATGACACTCTTAACTTTTATTTTTGTTTCTAAGAACGATCTCACTCCCATCATGGATTTAGTGATTTACACTCTATCTACACTTGATTTTTACTCGATTTCGTTTAGAAGAAAGATATGTTTCCCTATTTCGCTCATAATCATTATTGTGAGGGAAATGGAGTGGATTAAGAGTAAATCTATGATAATTATGCAAGTAGAATTGCGGTTGGTAACGAAAATAAAAGTTAAAAGTGTGATGGGTTAGATTATAAGTAAGAATTTTTTTAGTTTATATTATAAACACTTTTGGTATGTTAACTAAAAGTATTAAGTTTAATGATGTGAGTATTGGGATTCTCCAAGACTTCTAAAGAATGACAAGGATGTTTAGTAAGAACCGAATATACTTGGTAAAATTTAGATTCTAGTGAAACTTTGGGGTCTAAAAAAGGATTATTGAGAAACTTTAAGTTTTTATGTAATAATTTAAAATATGATGTTAAAAGCCTATCATTCTGATTTAGGGTTATGTCCTCGAAATCGCGATACATACTAAACACAAACTAGGGGTTTTCCTCGCTCGTGTTGCGCCACGAACTTCGTCCCATTTCATATATCAAAATGTGTATAGCAAAGCCCAAAAGCATCACCCGGTCGCACGTCGAAATCTAAACTTTACACGTCAATCAAGTATACATTTCACTAAAACAACCATTTTCTTGACGAATTTTAAAAAAATTTAGAATAAAAACAAAAAAAGAAACCATCGCTGCCAATAAAAAGGGACGCAAAAACTAGGTCTTACACGACATTTAGCTCGTCTAAACCCATTTAACCCAAGTAAAATATTAAACATTTTTAAACCTTTAAAAAACTAGTGACAAGAAAATAAATTTTAAGGAAAAGTCATCAGGGGCTTCAATCGATTAAGCAAAATTGAAACTCATAATTCTAGAAAGTTGGAACTTTGATCTTCTAATTGTTTTACACTCTTTTAACTATTATTGACTAGGTTAGAATCCCGTGTATTACACGAGGTTGTATATTAAAAAATATAAAACTTATAAATTTGTAAATACGTAATAACTTGTCAGACTATTATGATCGTCTCGAGATATATCGGGTGGAAATGTGTGTGTATATAACAAATTAGTATTTTTCTTCAATTAGTTATATTTTGATTTCCAATATATTCTTATTTAATATAATTAGAATTCTTCTTTAATAATATATTTATAATATCATTCTTATTTAATAAGATAGATGCGCATTTATTAGGAGAGAGAGGCGGGAAAATAAATGTGAGGAGCCATGAGAAAGTGACAAGTGTCCACCTTAAACCTTTATTTATTAGTATAGATTTATTGGATCTTTTTATTGGATTAATCGATAGAATGATAGTTATCGGTTAGATTATATGATCTATGCTTGAATCTTGATTAGTTCAACTGTTATTGGAACTTTGTCACTTTGTATATATGATTTATGCTTGAATCTTGATTAGTTCATAATTCTTGATTTCTTGAATTATTTCAACTATTATTCAAACTTTGAATATATGATTTATGCTTGAATCTTGATTAATTAAGACTTATATGATTTTCAGAAATTATGTCTCATAAACAACTATCTGAAAGTTAAAAACGTAAAAAGAGAAAACTAGATAAAGAATTAAGAAAGTTTCAAGCCGGGGCTCTAGATATGGTTGTCTAAAGAAAGCCTCAAGGTGATGCTAATGATGTTGAATATCATTTTGCTACAATAATTTTGTTTTGTTTATTGTTATAACAATTTATCGTTTTTATTTATGAATTTATATATATATATACAACTTTATATTTCAGGTGCCTATTTTTTCTAGTCATCTAGGACACCCGAAATCTCAGGGTAACACTGCTTAACATTAACCCCTATATCATCCAAAGGTATGTGAGAAGATTCATCGGTAAAACACTTCCGAAGAGTAGCAAATGAAACGTGTTATGAATACCAATTAACTCTCCCAAAAACTCCAACCGGTATGCCACTTCTCCCACGCGAGCAATAATCTTGAAAGGTCCAATAAAATGTGGACTTAGCTTCTCACATTTACGGAATTGGATGACACATTTCCATGGGGAGATCTTCAACAAGACATAATCCCCACTTAAAACTCAATCAATCTCCTATTTTTATGCGTATATGAGTTCTGTCGATTTTTAGCAGCTTCCAGGCGAGCACTAATTTGATTAATCTTTTTGGTGGTAGCTTTGACAAGTTCTTCACTACCCAGCTCTCTTTGATAGCAACTGTTATAAGAGAATTCCATCAACGACAAGTATTTATCCCAACTTTCTTTAAAATCTATGATACATGGCCATAGCGTATCCTCGAGTGCAATGGAAGAGGATAGTGAGGGCTCGGGGAGCCCCCGCCCCCTCCCCCCCCCCCCGATTTTTCGCTCAGAAGTGTTAATATATACGTATTCGACCGAAAATTTTATAGTTCCGGCCCTTCCTGACAGGGAAAAAAATCCCGTCCCCCCACGTTTTTTTCAAGTTGCGCCACTGCTCGAGTGTTTTAATCCTCCTTTCGCTCTGTCCATCAGGCTGGGGATGAAACATGGTACTAATCAACAACTTGATACTCATTTCGTCTTTAAACTTTCTCAAAAAATGTGAAGGAAAACGAGTGTCTCTATCTAACACAATATATATCGGCACACCATGTCATGACACCACCTCCCTAATATACACCTCCCCCATACGCTCAGATGGGTAGGACTCATGTATAGTTAAGAAACGAGCACACTTTATCAGTCTATCCACAATTACCCATATGATATCAAAGCCATTTATAGTCTTTGTCACTAAATCTTGGTGACGTGTTCCCACTTCCAAGTCGAGATCTCAAATGGTTAAACCTTTTCGTACGACTTTTGGTGCTCGGTTTTGACTTGTAAGCAGGTCAAGTACTTCTCCACGTACTTAACAATTTCCCGCTTAATTGCTGGCCACCAATAATATTTTCATAAACCATGGTACATCTTAGTTGAACCGAGATGTATAGAGTACTTGGATTTATGAGACTCATCTAGATTACAAATTTGATATCCCATGTATTAGGAATCCGCACCTGATTAATATTTAAAAGAAAAACTTAGGACTAGATCCGCATTTTTAATTTAATATTGAGTCTTTGAAAATACGAATCTATACTACCTAATAAACAACTAAACTAGAGGAAACATGTCACTTTCTGGTGCATCTTTAGCATGTTTTTTCCGGCTCTCTCTCTTATTAAATATAAATCTATGATGTACGTGTTCCTTCTGCACTTCCTTATTTTGTTTTCCTTTTATTTGTATTTCTTTATTTTCCATCAGTTATATTATTAGTGGAGTAGTGGAAGTTGGTTTGGTAGTTTCATCGTAAGCCTTTAAAGGCATGTTTTTCTTTAGAATGGAGTAAGCATAGAAATGAATTAAACTCTAGTTTTCTCACTATTTTCTCTGTGGACTTCTCTTTATTTTCTGGGATTCTAAGATGATACATAACAATCTAATTATTAATAGTTATTATATCATTAAACAGATAAATTTAATATAAACTAACAATTATTAATTACATAAAAAAAGTTAATACACAGTTGAAAAAATATTTTAAAAACTAACTTAACATAATTTATAACTGTCACGTCAAAATACATTTTTTCAAAGACATGTTTTGATGAGTGTATGTGTTAACAAATTACATTATATTTTATTCAACCCGTGTAATACACGGGTTTTTAAAAACATATTTTTTTTATTAATAAATATATAATATTATATTTATTCAAGACATGTAATACACGGATTCTAACCTAGTGTGATAATATATGATGATTAGGAACTTGTTAATTATCCAGACATGTTAATTTAAATTGTATTTAAACGAATAGAGATATGTGTATGAGTTTCATCTTTTTTTTTAAGTAAATAAAAATTAAAAAAGAACATCTTCAATACTTTATTACATAATTCGTGAGGACATATAATATGCGGTATTATATTATACAGTATAATCATAATCAGTTTAGAAAAAAGATTTACTTGGTTTTTGTTAATTGATTAAAGGGTTGTGATTTAATTATTATTATTATTATTATTTTGTAATTAGCAACACAAAGTATATTTCTTAGCACCAATCGTAGATCTAGGAAACTTTTGTGGTGTTAGAGTCATGTGATCAAAAGGGAATCTTCCTAAAAAAACTTGTAACATGGCTTGTGTCCCCTTTTTAAGATAGAATAATTTCCATATGCAAAAAGCTATCAACTTATATTATTTGCATATCTACATTCAAAAAACATGTAATATTTTATCTAATAAAAAATATTTTCTTAGTACCGGTACTTTTTTTAAAAAATTAAACCATTTGTTTGTGTTATAGGTAAAAGTAAAAGTGTAGAACAATGATTCAATGAACATCATGTTAAGTATTAACGACAAATAAATGCCTAAGAAAGTAATTTTCTCCAAAACGTGTCATGCATTATATAACTTGTACAAATTCTCCATGAGCATAGATACATCCCTCGTTCCATAGATGCATCATGCATGTGACTATATTTTATGTCACAAATAATCTTCAATCTTTTCATGAACATGGATAGTTTGGCTAATTAAGTTTATAATTAATGATAACGACTACCTTATGTGTTCCTCTATTTGCATTTAAAAACACGCATGTTAGGTCCTAGTTTTAATATAAGGGTGGAAGGGGTCAACTCGAGTTCGACGGTCTAGTTGGCTCGGTTTCACGGAAACACCGCCGCAACCCTCATGGGTTGTGGCACGGGTTCATTTGTCGGGCTTGTGAAGCCATCTCTTTGTGGCTTTGTGAACATTAAGATTTGACCATTGGACTTTAAAATTATAGCCATTGGACTATTTAAAAAAAAAATTCCTCTACAAATATCAATCTTTATTCTCAATATTCATACCAAATAAATGCCCTCCCACTATCACTCTATAATCTATTTTACCTTTTGCAACAAAATGGGACACACTATTTATTCCCCCCATCATCGTCTCATAGTTATGATCTTCCGACCGATGCCGTGGTTGACGATAATATAATTTCGAAGTTGTGGAATCGAAACATACATTTTAGACTTAAGTTTGATCTTATGGAACACGTTGCAGCAAATTTGGACATCGCGGTTTCAGATGAAGACGAGTAGTTTAGTATTATTTTTTAATGAAAATTATGTTTTTTTTTTATTTTAACTAGTATTTTTACCCCACGATTCGCGGGGGGACCGCGGTCGTTTTTTCTCCGCAATACGTGGCATGAGTTTGGTCGTTATCGCTTCGACTCGTGAAAAACAATAAAAGCGAACACCGATACCGGATACGATTATACCAAAACACTGTCAACGATGTTTTCTGCTCATAAGCGTTTGAGTTTGTCGCGGTTACGTCGCTCGCTATAGCGTACGACAAAAAATATACTCGAATATGAACATAGCTCCGTTTTAAAAAAAAATTTATACCAGAACGTTAAGAAAAAAACTAAAATCAGCCGCGCATTCAATTTTTTTTTAAAAGATAACGAATAAAAGTTATTATAGAAAAATGAAATTATTAGGAAATGAAACGGGTTAAAAGCGTACATTATAGTGTTAAAGGCAAAAATAAGAAAAGGAAAAAAATATATTGGCCACTCAAGAACTGACACGTTGACAACTAACTGCAATCTATTGTTAACTTCGTTTGAAAATGTTTAGGTTATAGAATTGTACATGCGCTTCGCGGTTTGAGCGTGGTCGTTTTTTCGTCGTATTACGAGGCAGGAGGTTGGTCTTTATCGGTGCCGCTCGTCGAATATCATAAAAGCGACAACCGATATCGGTTACGATAATACCAAAACACCGCCAACGATGTTTTCCTCTCATAAGCGGTTAGGTTTGTCGCAGCACCGTAACGTTGATGTCGCTCGCCATAGCCTACGACACAAAAAAAATATTTTTACGATTTTAAACACAACAACGTTTTAAAAAAGTTTATACCGGAACGTTCACAAAAAAAAACTAAAATCAGACACGCATTCCGTTCTTTTTGAAAAAGCTAACAGACGAAAGCTATTATATGAAAACGATATTAATAGAAAATAAAATGAGTTAAAAACTTATAATGTATATAGTAGAACGGGTTAAAACGTAAATTAAAAAAAATAAAGTTAAAACGGATATTAAAAAAGTCTGGAACAATAAACGAAAATTTTAAAAAGAAACATCACTGTCAAATGTTAAATTGAATAAAATAATTAAAAAAATTGGTTGAAACAAATATGGAAGGGACACGTGGGCTGAAGGCCCAATAAGAATGCGAAACTATTCATCATCGTTCTCTTTTAATATGTAGTGTTTGAAAATTTATTTTTATTTTTTTTATTTGTATGTTGCATTTTTTAATTAATTTTAATTTTATGTTTAACGTATTTTATTTATTTTTTAGATTTTATTTAAAAAATGTTGGGGTAGTTAAGGGTTCCACACCCCTTTTGTGTTTACGGTAGTTTAGGTCATGGGGTATGGGGCGTGGAACCCGGTGAGGGGCGTGAAAGCCAAGCCGTGAGAATTCTCACGGGAGAAGGGGGGTGTGAAAGAGGCGGCAAGAAACATGGCATTTGATTGGTTGAGAGGGGTGAAAATTTTCACATGGTGAAAACACCACCCCCTCTTGTGTGAAAGCATGTGAAAATTCTCACTCATGTAAGTATACCAGTTGATCTTAGGGTAAAAATAGCGTGGCATGACATGACGTGTGTTGATTGGCTAACCCTTAGGGTATTTAGGGGTTCCACCTTCTCCACCCTAATAGCTCAAAGCCGAATACTTAGAAAAATAAAAATAGACTATTTTTTTAAGTAAAAATTGATTTCATAAATCATTCTGAATTAAGAATATCTTGTGGTACTCATCGTCAAACTGTAACATCCTAAGTACACTCCCGCTATATTGCAATAGCTTATGGTCAATTCTGTTGAAAAACAGTGTAAGAGGAATCTCATTTATAGATTAAGTGTTACAATTTCTAGTTCCTGGTGAATTACTAGAGATTTGTTTATTAGTATTTCTACTACTAACAAATCTTTAGCAACTCAAGTTCTTCGCTATTTATGTTTAACCCTAGTTTCAGTATTTGCATCCTCCAATTTTAATTACTACTCAAACAATTTCTATCATAAGGGCTACCTGGTGCTTGACTTAGCTACCGCATTTACGCAAGGGCCGAAGAGGGGTCGGATCGCTTCATAATCTGATTTACACAGCCACTTTGTTCAAACATGTTACATTTTACCAATTCTATTATAGATTAAAAATAAAGGACCCAACACTGTCTTTCTTCGTTCGACGAATATACTTGACGAGATCTCAAAAACAATGATCACTACCACATAAGTCTTGTGTCGTGATCGGATTATACAGACATATCATGATTCACAAGATTCTTTATCAATGATCACGTAGTAAGTATTATATAAATAATTGATACGACATCCATGGCCACCAATGATTTGACTAGCAAAACAACACTTTAAAACGTGTTAATGCACATGGTGATCGGGTAGGGGAGAAATGTTAGGAGTTAGAAGGTGTCATCATGTGCCTACAACAACAATAATACACATTTAATTCACCCTTTCACAACCATATTCATCATGATCACATAACCAATAACACATTACTAACTTGTACCTCATGCAATAACACTTGTACCTCCATTTCAACTACAAAAATAACAAGGAAGATTACATACATCCATGCATGCATAAGCATAACATGGCTTGTACTTCCACACCCATGTAAATCATTGTACTAGATGCAACAATATGTACATGTATTCACATGATGAATGTTGTGCATACTTTAAAAGAGTGCCAAAAAGAAGATGTGAGAATTTGGCACCTAATGCATTCCTAGTTTGGTGTAAAAGCTCCAAAGTAAATATATCGATGCAAAAGTACAACTTAGTACCTGCGTACTATGTTAACTTGATCACTTTCCAGAATCAAACAATGCTTGCTGGTCCAAGTTTACCACTACTAGGATATTGGTTCCTTGATCTCCGAGGATATTGGTGGTCCACTAAGGGTGTCATTCAAGAGTAGTACTCATAAAGCATAATGTACAACCTATGGAAAATAAGTAAATGTTTTTAGGATAAATATACTATAGCATGCACCTTACATGATTTGAACCCCAACATTTTGATCGTGGGGTACACCACCAGGATGTCCCCTTGAGGACGGAAAATAAGTAAATAACCCAATAGTGTTGTGTGTGTGTGTATATTAGAACGGCTACTAATCTACTTCAATTAACCACCAATACCTGTCATTTGCAGTATTTGAACCCTCAACCACTAGGATAAAGATGAGGCACCTTACCACCATGATGTCCTCTTGGGGACAATAGTGTTGTATATTAAGAAGATTAACGGTTAATGAATGCACCAATGACAGAAAAGCTAAAAAAGAAATGAAAATTTGCAATGGTACAAAAGGAACGTGCAAAAGATAAATCAAGGAACATCAAATAAGGTGAAACTAGACATTCAATGTCATGTGAAAATTAAATAAGCATTTAAAACAGACCCTTTATGACTTTACTGCATGAAGTACAAGTCTTTGTTGCATGGGTGCTTCAAAAAGGGAATTAAATAAAGATGCATGCATTGCATTTCCATTTAATAACTTGAGGGGAGTCCCAGAGAACAGTGAAGTTCTGTTAAATTACTATTCAACCCACCAGAAAATGAGAGACAGAGAATATGATTGTAAGAGAAGGGGTAATTTGGTCATTTTGGAAAAAAAAGATATGTTTGCTAAAGGGCTTTAGAACTTGAAGTTGCCAGTGCATAAATGCATTTTACTAAAACTTGTATCACCTGACAAACACCACATGAAGAAGCCAGACTCCAGGCCCTACCCACATTATTCTGTCCACATGGAAAAGTGGAAGGCCAGTGAAGATCTGACCCACTAACTCATCTCTCTCTAGAATTTGTTAAATTAATATTTATAAATACATAGTGACAGCAATTTTCCCTCTCATTCTTAAAATTTGACACCCAAACCAATTCCCACAAAAATAATTGAACTATGCCTCCATATATTCCATCAAACCCTCTCCTGCAACTCTAGCAGTCTTTCCTTCAAGAACCAGAAAAAAGCTACAAACTTTGGATATTTTAGTTTGCACCCAAGAAAAGAAAGCATCTTATGATTCCAATCCAATCATCTTTTCATAAGATCTTTAATTCTTGATTAAGTGACTAGAAGAAATTAAGAATCTGTGGTGGTGCAAATGTCTAATAAGGAGGTTGTGCATACCTTAAGAGATGATAACCAAGAGTTGCAGAAGCAAATAGGATGCATGAATGGAATTTTCCAGATCTTTGACCGGCGTTACCTTCTTGGTCAACGCCGCCGCGGCCACGACCAGAAGAGGCTACCTCCAGGTATGATTATTATAGCATACTGAACTGTTTATTCAGAACAACTTATTTTACATGCAAATAATCAAATAATAGTTTGAATTAGCAGTCCCAAACAAGTAACAACTTATTGTTGTTTCAAAATGCAATAAATATATAAGCAGTGTTAAAAATTAATCCAAGTCACCGCAACCATCTAAAATAGTATAAATAACAAGTAATAGAAAGATAGATGAATTCTGGGTACCCATTAATGGCTTACAAGATAGCTGCAAGATATTTATAAGACATCAACATGTTTCATGATTGTCATATAGAATTGCAGAATACTCATAACAGCAATAAGTTGACAAGTGCATCTAACTAGCAAAGATTATAGGATTTTAGAAGTTGATAAAAATCATATGTTCTTCATGTCTGCACAAGTACTACTAGTAGCAGCATTTGTAGGCTATATACCATATATGTATAAATCATCATATGTTAAACATCTTGTTTCAATGTCTTAACCATTTGTCAACCTCTCTGTAGGTCAAAGTGACAATGGTGAAAAGGAGCCCAGGAATGTTAAGGTATACACCAAGACTTGGATTATAACCACCAGACTAGCTGACTAGTATTTTCTTTGCAAAATAACCGTTAAATTTGTTTAAAATCTTCACTGATCTTTATCTTCTTTTTACATTTAAGCAAGTATAATCGTTAATTTGCAACAAAAATATAAGACAGTGATTTTTGAAATTTAATTCACTTGCAGAAATACTAACCCATACCTGATTTTTCAGGTGCAAGAAAAAGCCCCAAAGGTGGCCATGAAAGAGAAGAACAGAGTCTCTGTTGAATTACCAAGAAACTCGTTTTCGTCTTCAAGCTCGTCTACCGCCATGTCATCATTAGATTATAGCAAAAGAGTTCAAACAGAAGTATCATCTTCTTGCCAAAGTGTCATCTCTGAATCCTCTTCATCCCCATTTTTACACAGAAAACAGCCAAATTTGTATATACAATCACCTGATATCAGAGATGTAGTCAAAGCTTCAATGACCAGAGAAACCCGTGTGGTATCAATCAAAACCATGGCAAAAGACGAACGAGTGAGCCCTGCAATGAAGCATATCGACTCCCCGAGGCCATTTCCGCTTCAAAAGCCCATTCAATATGACCGAATCGATCGAAACCTGAGGGAACTGAAGGAGACAGCACGGTTTTCATGTGACGGACGGGAATCACGGTATCAGTTAAAAACCAATCTGAAGATCAAAGAGCTTCCAAGGTTATCATTGGACAGCAGGCAAGGGTATATCAGTAATTCGGGCAAGCGACCATCATCAAGTGTTGTGGCAAGATTGATGGGTTTGGAAGTTTTAACAACCACCACTGATGAAAGTAAAAACTTGAAAACAAACACTTGTTCAAATGAAGAATCGGTCTTGAATTCAAGATCATCAAGAAAAGAAGATAAATTAAAGCATGAGTGCACTTCTGTTTCTCCAAAGGTTCAAAAACCACAAAGGCGAGTCAAAGTCAGTCATGTAATTACAAGAATACCCTTGGAAACAGCTCCATGGAAGCAGGAAGGTGGTGGTCGAGGCGCACAGAAGCCACCATTCAAGATTAAGGAAGGCCGACCACGAGCCGAACCGGCTTCCCGGTCAATTTATGATGAGATCGAGAAACGGTTGACTGAACACGAGTATAAAACAGCTGGGAAGGATCTCAGAGCCCTTAAGCAGATTCTAGAAGCAATGCAGAAGACGAAAAAAAGGTTAGAGAACAAAGAACATGCGTTGGATAATAGCAGCATTGATGATAGGTTGAGTCAGAAAGTTGACCAGCCAGTTTCCCCCACTACAAGTCAGCGGAAGGTCAAACACGCAGATGCCAGAAAAGATTCGGTTGATAGGAATAGGATGAAAGATCTGACTCTAAGAGATAGGAAGTCAACGGGTAGACCACTGTCAACTTCAAATTTTCCAGACCACTCTGGAACTGTGATCCCAAGACTGCATAGATCCAATAACAGTATACATGGGCCGTCGTCTGATTGGAGCAGGTCCAAGAAGCAACTCGGTACGCAACGAACAATACTGGGCTCAACGAACAGAAACCTAAAGGCAAAATCCATGGATCCACTGAAAGAGAGTAGTGCAACAAGAAATTTGAGTCAACAAAGTGATACAATTTCCATCCAATCAGAACATGATTCAGAAGTCACGAGCACCGAGTGGGCCCAAGAAGTCAATAGCCCGTTTCGACCCAAGGAAAGCTACAGGGTGAGTGAGGGTACTTTAATCTGTTTAACAGACAAAAATTCATACACACTCACTAAGTGCAGTCATCTGAGTTTACATTACCTTTTCTCAACATGTATACTTTTTCAACAGAGTAATATCACAGAAAGGTTGACTGAAGAGAAGTCAACAGTTGACCATGCCAAACATACCATGGAACAACCCAGCCCTGTCTCTGTTCTTGATGCATTCTACACAGAAGACACACCATCTCCAGTAAAGAAGAAATCTGATGCTTTTAACGGTACATAACATATATTGATCTACCAACCTCATTTTTAATAGAAATTATTAACCTTTTCCTTTCAGATGCTGAGAATTTACACTTTGAAGAAGCACAAGATCAATCAAGGATGACTAAGTTGCAAAACCGCACCAACTTAGATCAGTATTCTGAGTTCAATACAATGAAACTAGAAGGCATAAAGAACTTAGTTCATCAGATTGAATTATTGAACACAAACACTGATGATGCTACTGTCAATCACACAGTAAAATCTTCATGGGAGGGTGAAACTGAAGATCACAAATACGTAGAAGAGATTATATTAGCATCAGGATGCTTAAAAGATCTGGATAGCACAACCACGATAGTTCAGCTTCAGCCAACTGTCGGTTTGATTAACCCTGGGTTGTTCCATGTTTTAGAGAAAACTAAAGCATGCACAGAGCTTACAGGTGATGGATACAACAAAATTTTCATGAGATCAAAAACCAGAAGAAAATTGGTATTTGATACCGTGAATGATGTTCTTAGCCACAAATTAGCCATGTTAGGTCATTTTGATCCAAATAAAGGAAGGATTCTGAATGGAGATAAGTTACTGAAAGAATTATGCTCCGAAATAGACGGTCTACAAAATATATCAGATATAGGAATATATGATGAATATGATGAAGTTACAAATATCATAAATGCAGATGTGAATAAAAGGTCACAAGATTGGGATGGATATTGTCATCAGGTTCCAGGTGTAGTGTTGGATATAGAGCGTTTGATTTTTAAAGATTTGATTAGTGAAGTTGTGAATTTTCAAGCAACGGGTCTGCAGGATTGGCCAGTTAGGACGCATTGTAGACGATTATTTACCATGTAGAGGTTAAAATCTTGCCCGGTTCATCTTTTGCTGGCTTTAGAAGCATAAATTTAGATTAGCGAAAGCATGTATGATGTATCTGCAAAGCAAAAGTGTATTTGAAGGCATATAAATTATAATACAAACTAACTGCATTTATGTATAACTTATTTGCTTCAAACCTATGTTCTCAAAAGCGCACTAGGCGCAGTGCAGCAAATGCGCCTCGCCTTAATAGGCGCAGTCTAAGGCACTCGGGCCCATTTTAAGGCCAATTTCCATCCAAAAATCATCTGAACAGGTCTAAACAACCTACACTAGCCCTAAACAAGCCTAGAATCAACCTAAAACAGGTCTAAAACCTCTAAAAATGATGGTCCGTTGATCTAGGTCAACTCTATCCTGCTTGATTACTGAATCCTACTTGAGAGACACAAATGTAGTGAGAAATCAGTTTAATAATCCCGGATTCTGTCAGTCTGCAAAACCCTCGCTTCATCAAAAAACAAGTTATCTTATTCTATTGGCATATCCACAAATGAAAATATCAATTGTTAGGGTTTCCTTCCGCCATTCAATTCGAATTTCAAACTCACGACTAAAACCAGATCGGTGAGACACAATGCAAGAAAAGTAGGAACGGCAATGGGTCGGGTTCGAGTCGGGTTCAGGTCGGGTATCAGTAATCCCAGGCCGATACCCGACTGTAAAATCGTGTTCCATACCCGGCCTATTACCTGTCGGGTTTGTGTCGGGTAATTACCCTTTCGGGAAGAAAAGAAAAGAAATGATTCATTCCCCTTCTTTTCCTTTCTCTCCAAATCTCTTCAATTTGGGAGGATGGAGATAAGACTTGTTTTCCTTTCATTTCCCTCTATTTCCTTTCTTAAAAAAAAACTTTGGAACACTCTTCCTTCTATTTCCTTTCTTTCCCCCCTTAAAAAAAAACTCTAGAACAAAGGTTTCTTTCCCATTTCTTTCTTTTCCCTCCTTAAATAAGACTCAGGAACACATCGTTCGGGTATCGGGCATACTCACGAGTATCGCTCAATACCCGTCGGCTATGTCTGATGTACTTTTCTATAACTCTATTTTTATATTTATAATAACATATTAAATATGAATAAATTACATACATTAATATCATTAAGTATATATTTCAAAAGAAAAAATAATTTTTTATATAATGAACCTACTAAAATGAAGCATTAATAGGCATAGGTTAAGGGAAAATAAAAATTAAATTTTTTCAGGTATATGGTTCGGGTAAACGGGTATGTGATAATCGGGTCGAGTATCACCTAATCCCACATCTATCTCATACTCGCGAGAAATTTTAAAATTAATCACATACTTATCAGATTTGGGTTCCCTAAAGAAAAGCCTTCTGATGAATATTGGGTTAGTACATCAGCTTTCATATTTATCTTCTGTGTCAAAAGACAAAATAGCAACTGCTTCCGTAGCATAGTGGTAGTGCGTTCGCTTCGTAAGCGAAAGGTCGCGAGTTAGATCCTCGCCGGGAGCTTTTACTATAGAAATTTTCGTTTTTTGACCCCAAAATTATTCCCATTTTTGTTTTGAGTCCAGACTCTACCATAATGTTTCTCAAAGCCCACAATCCATAAATATTTCTTTCTTATTATGTCTGTTTGTCGGAAAGTTTGGGATGACTTGAGGAATATTATGAAAGATAAGGGAGAAAAATGAAAGATCAGAGAATACTATGATAAAATTTAGAGGTTCACAATTCATATATCTTCTTCTTATCTTCATACCCATGGAAGCAGCTCAGCTTTTCAGCCATGGAACTCCAGTTTTCACAGGTAAATAAAACTTCTATAACTAATATCCATATTTATGACCATTTTCTTTTATCAGTTAGTATCTTGCTAATTTGCTGCCCTTCATTTTAGCAGAGAATGCATCAAGAAACCATGTTCATACACCATCATGTGTCCACCGGAAGTTGAGTTTTACAACTCAATGTTTCAGTTACTCAAGTTGCCCCAAATTTACCATTGTGAAAAGGACTGCCACAAAGGCAAGGTCTTTACAATTTTTAAATTATAAAATGCTGCAAAAAAGGGAAGTGATTTATGCTTTTTTGTAGCATGTAAACAGATTTATGGAGTAAGGAGAAGGAGATCAAACATGGACACAGATACATATGTACTAATGGAGCCAGGTAAAGCTGAAGAATTTGTGAATGAGGAAGAACTCAGAGCCAGATTGAAGGGATGGCTAGAAAATTGGCCAGCCACATCATTGCCTCCTGACCTTGCAAGATTTGAATCCACTGATGATGCTGTTTCATTTCTTGTAAAGTCGGTTTGTGAACTGGAAATCGATGGAGATGTCGGCTCGATTCAGTGGTATGAAGTTAGTTTGGAATGAAAACTTTTCAATAAATTTGCAATTACAAATCAAATCAATTTCCACTTTTGTTGTGTGACTTCTTGAAAATGCACCTCATCACCAGCCATCATCATTTACATTCATAACCTTGTTCCTCAATTCAATCCAATTAAGCATACGCCATGCATCTAGGAGATCAAGCATGGTGTAAAAGCAACCGGGAAATAATACCTTAATGATGTGTTTTACAATGGTGCGGAACCTTCAGTGCCGGACCCAGAAAATTTTTTCATGGGGTCGGAAATTTTTGGGGTCAGTTGACTAGCGATATATAACGTGTATATAAAACTAAAAAATTTTCATGGGGGCGATCGGGGGCCATTGCAAAGTTTTATGGAGAACGATCGGGATTTTAACATGTATATAACACTAAAAAAAATTAATGAAGGGCGGCTGCCCTCCTTTTCTTTAACATAGGTCCGCCTATGGGAACCATCAATATATAGGAAAACCCTAAGGAAACCTATCCTGGGCCTACGGTCCATATACTAAATAAACCCTAGTTAGAACACACTAATAATTATAATTATCACACAAAAGCAAAAGCAATAAACTTTATATCATTTGTTCAAGATTCAATGTGATTGAAATATATCCAAAACAAACTCATTTGAACAAAACAAGAATTCAAGATTTATAAGCTTTCATATAATTTAAAAATGGTTCAAGATTAACTCTGGCACAATGAGATTATATAACAAAGATCTAATCCCACCCATCTGAGTAAATCAAGATTTCAATATCTATAATAAACCCTCTTCAGCCCCATCAAAATCCATCAAGTTTTAAGAGCACCCAGATCTTGAAACTTGGAAGCTTGAATCTGCAAGTATCACACCACCTCCTATTAGTGGAAATAATTCACAAGAATATGAATCAATGGTATTACTTTAATGGTACTTTAATTGTACCTTGTGTTGTTGATTTCTAGTAAAAGATGATGGCAAGAGAGCAGATGACTTCCTAGATTTAGTTCTAGCAAGAAGCCCTTTGGAGACAGGAGACATTATCTGATCGGTTGGGCTTTTATACCTACTCAAAAACACAAACTTTGTTAACCCAAAATATTTCTTTTTTCAAATTTAAGTATTAACCACAAAGAATCACTTACATTTCCGGGTATTTGAATGCTTTTGGGACTGTAAGACGATCGGGGGTGGCGATTTTAGCAGAACCACCGGCCGGAGTTGGGGAGTTCATCTGAAGTGGTCGAATCGGAGTCAGCGTTTCTTGTGAGGGTGTATGCGGAGAGTTTAGATCCATGGCTAGAGACTCTTTTGATGGTGATTAATGTTAAGATGACAGAGGGGGAGAAGGTATTTATAAGGGTTAAAGTTGGATAAAAATGTTTATTTGGGGGTTTTGTCATAAAACGACCGTTGGTACTTGGTAGAAGTGTAGAACTAAGTAGTGGGCAACGGTTCAATTTGGTGGGCCATTGGGAAAACTATTATTTTCTATTTATCGTTTTCTTCTAATTTTGATTTGCTACAAGGTTTTGATTGTATGTGGGGGATAAAATCCTGTTTATATTGCTGCTACTACACTTAGCAACGGACGTATCCCAATCTATTTTTTTTGTCATTGTTAGATATGTTAAATAATTTATGCTAACATCAAGGAAGTAAGGCCAGCTGGTTAGGCGCACCCACCAACATACGGAGGTCTTTTGTTCCATCCTTGTAGACAGTGGTAGATCCATGATTTTTCGTCAGCGAGTGCCAAAAATAGGTCATGTTAGAACAAGTTAGGTCATAATGGATCGGGTAAATAAATTACATTAAACTGAAGAGATTTCAAGAAATGTTTTGAAAATTTGACCGTTAAACCAGACTTAAAAAACGCTTGATGTTATATTTAATTTAAAATTATTTTAAATACAAAAATCTAAAAAAGTATAACATTATTGAATAATAAAATAACAAGAGTAAACTGTAGTTTGCGTCCCTGTGGTTTACCACAATCTACACATTGCGTCCTTACGTTTGAAATTTCGACCATTGAGTCCCGATGGTTTCAATTTTTCTCTAATTGAGTCCCTGAGGCTAACGCCCGTCAGGGATCTGTTAGTAAACAAGGGTACATAAGTCATTTAATGGGTAATGAGGGGGGCAATTCGGATTTTTCACCTATATATTGCCACTTATGTCTTTCACCTCAAACTTTCTTTACACTCTTCATCCCTCCCCTTATCTTTATCCCTCCCATTATCTTTATCCCTCCCACTTCACCATCACCATCGGCGACGCTCTTCTCCAATTGCCTCACCACCTCCCTCTTCGTCCACCGACGGCCATCGCACGCTCACCATACTTCATCCCTCCTCATCATCGGACTTCACCATTGCCACCGTACTTCACCCCTCCTCGTCATCGGACTTCACCACTGCCACCGATCCACCACTCGCACCTCACAAGAGAGAGAACGATGGTGTTTCCAATCCGAATTACGACAACGCTAGAGAACGAGCACGTTGTAGCCGGAATGAGGATAAACATCACCATTACCCACCTTGTGGTTCACTGCAAGTTAACCTTGAAGTTCCCGTTTAGCTGGATACTCCACTTTGAGTTTGAATGTGGCAACACCGATAGGCTAGATTAGAGTAAGTTAGTGATCAGTGTTTTTTAGGGAGTTTTGGGTTAGTGATCAGTGTTTTTTAAAGAGTTTTGGGTTAAAGATCAGTGTTTTTAGAGGTTTTTGGTGATTAATTTTACCCTTAAATGTATGTATGTAATGATCAAACTTTCCCTCTGTTTTGATCGGGTGTGCATTTTACCCCAAATGTATGTATGAAATGAATCTGGTCTGCATTTTTCCTCTGTTTAATCCCTCTGTTTTGATCGGGTTTGCATTTTCTCTCATTGATTGTATCAGTTGTAAAGAATAGGACTGTCATTGCCTTTGTTTTGATTACAACAGTCTGCATTTTACCCCTAAATAGGACTGGCTTTGCAAATTTGTGTTTGCACCGCCGCCTTGCATTTTGTCCTCTAAGTCCCGGGTTTGCATTTCCCCTCGTTAATTGTATCAGTTGGTGCGACTGTTGGAACATTTGGGTTTGCATTGCCGGCTTGCAAACACATTTAGGAATGATTTATGTACCCTTGCTTGCATTGCCGACTTGCAAATCCGAATTGCCCCCCTCATTACCCATAAAATGACTTATGTACCCTTGTTTACTAACATTTCTCTGACGGACGTTAACCTCAGGGACTCAATTGGAGGAAAATTGAAACCATCGGGACTCAATGGTCGAAATTTTAAACGTAAAGACGCAATGTGTAGATTAGGGTAAACCACAGGGACGCAAATTACAGTTGACTCAAATAACAATTGTAAAAATAAGTGTTCGTAGCAATAAGAAAAATATATAGATAACAAAATTATAAAAGACTTACCAATAAATATTAAATAAAAAATAAAAGTTAAGAAAAGGTGTAAAACCAGTCAAACAGTTAAAGTGACAAAGTTGACACCTACCTAATTCACATTTTATTTCATTACATTTTTAAAACCCTAGAATACTAAACTTCCAAAAAATATAATAGTTATCAGCTCATCAAACAAAGGGCTTGTAGTCTAGTGATATCTTGTTGTTTAGTGAAGATGTCCATTCTCAAGTGGTTGAGAGTTTTAATCTTATAATGAAAGTTGGTGTAGATTTAAGAATTAATTTAATAAGTGTGTTAGTTAGCCGTTCTAAAAAATAAAAATAAAATCAACCCATCCATTTTAATTTTGTTTTATTTTCCCATATATAATAAAAAATGTATTAAGTTATAAAACCTTTCATCGGAATCTTTTATTACTAATCCTTATTATAATAAATAAGGATATAGGAGGACACGTGTCACGTTCCTATGATATCAATCTATGATTTTCCTGCTTTTTTTCCTACTCCACCATCTCTTTCAATTTACAAAGTTTCCATATTTCTACATCCGTAAAATTTACAAGCTTTCCATAAAATATAACAAAGTATATATAAAACATAGATAATATAATGATTTGACTAAAAACAAAAAGGTCAACTAAGGCTAACGATTCAAAAGTCACTGACTTTTTTTATTTATGTATTTCAAATCATTAATCATTATTTGATTTTTAAAAGACTTTTGAATGATATACATTGTTACATTTCAAATATGGTTGGGTACAAGTGGTGATTTTTAAGCCTAGGAAATATCCTGGTCTTGACATATGTCCTTTTATTATTTTTTAATCAAAGACATTTTGGTATCGTTATTTAATTCTTAAATCTTCATTACTAACTATTAGACTACATTATTATAAACATGTATAGCAAGTATTGTATAGTTTAGGGTACTCAATTGTTAATATTGTGATTATAAATATATCATTGTAATGAGATGGAGATCGATTAATTAAGCCATATTTCCTCTATTATTCTTTTTACTAGTTTATCTATGATCTTTTATGTGTTTTTTATTTGTATTATATTATTATTTTTATAGGCTTTTTTTAATTTCGGCTTTAATTTATTATTATTGTTTTCTATAATATTACACAAAATTAAAACACCTAATGAAAGTAAGTGACTTTAGAGAGATTTTTTTTTTAAATAACTTTAGTGAGACACTTAAAAACTTGGATACTATTAAGTAAAGTTACCTCAGGAAGATGTTATGTTTCTAATATAAACCTTTCTACTTCTAATTTAGTTTGTTGGGATTATGCAACAAATGTTATGCTACTGATTTGTGATAGAAAAAGTTTGGTCAAAAATAGATTCGTCGCTAACTGTTTTATGCAATGAATATTAACGACCACATCCTCGACACTAAGTTCATGACAAAATGGATATGCGACTAAATAGTATTGTGCTGCTGGAGCGGTTTTGCGACAACGGATTGTGACGACGTTGTCTTGCATAAGACTTTCCATCGTAAATATGTCGCAATCATTTTTTATGGAATTTTAAAAAACATTTTTGTTCTACGTTGTTATCTTTTTTGTTTTTCTAGTTTCTTTTATTTTAGCTGTATCTAAAATTCCATAAATATATTAAAAATAAATAAATCAAATAAAAATTTCAACATGTTCATAAAATTATACCAACTATCTGAAAATAAGAATAAAATATCTAATATTAATGATAGATTTAAATTCCGTCACTTTTCCATCGCAATATTTATGATGGATTTCGACTGGTTGTGACCATTATAATTCGAGTATAGTGTCGTGATAGAAATATAAGACATTAAAACAAAATTTAAATAGGATACTAAAACATGTTTGCTCAAGTAAATATGTGTTTGCAATATAAAAAAAAAGATTTCATTTGATTTTTTTGAAAGAGTATAAAGCATGATGTTTACCTCAAAAGTTCTATTTTCTTTAATAGTTTAGGAGGAGACATTTCTCTTTAATCTTTATATATTCGTATTTCCTTCAAATATGAAACACCAATATTTATTTTTCTAAAAATGTTAAATTTTCCTTTTTACATATTTATGTATAATTTAACCGATTAATATTGTATAAAGATAAATTAAGTTAGTATATACGTTTTTATTAATAAATTTGTCTAGTTATAATTAAATATAATATAAGTTTAGAGTTAATTGCATAAATGGTCCTGTGAAGGTACACGTTTGGCCAGGGGCGAAGGTTACAAGGGGCCTGGGAGGGCCCCGGCCCCTGCCGTTTTTTCCGTTAGTAGTGTTAATTTTTTCGTTTTCGTTCGAAATTTTTTTTACGTATAGAGCCGGCCCCTGCTTATTTTGTTCGGTAAAAAATTATTGGCCCCCACTTACTTTTTTCCCTAAGAATTCTTACTATGTTGATATTGTTTCGATAAGTTATGGGTGGGAAATGTAAAAAAAATAATAAATAGATTGTTCATTTTAAAAATAAAAGTGTAAGTTTAGGGGGAGAAATGAAAAATGAAAAATGAAAACTTAAAACACTTTTCCAAATTCATTTTCGTTCACAATTGCTTTCCCCAATTCATTTTCGCTCACAGTGTAGACTGCTGCCGTCGCTCACAAAGCATATTCGTAGTGAAGTGGGGGATTCAAGATTTTGTGTCATGGTTGATGAGTCACGAGATGAGTCAAAAAAAGAGCAAATGGCTATAGCTTTGAGATTTGTTGATGCGGAAGGGATGATACAAGAAAGGTTCTTGGATTTGGTTCATGTTAGGGATACTTTATTAGTAACACTTAAAACAAGTTTGTGGAAACAACTTTTGCAGTACCAATTTGATGTTAGTAAAATCCGTGGTCAAGGTTATGATGGTGCTAGCAATATGAGAGGGGAATGGAACGGATTACAGGCACTTGTTCGTAAGGATTGTCCTTATGCGTATTACATTCACTGCTTTGCTCACAAATACTTGTTTATTTTTCTTTTTCTTTGTTAGGTTTGAGTAAAATACTCTTATGCTTATTAGTTATTATGTTTGCGCTTTTGCTCACAGGTTACAACTTGCCTTGGTTTGTGCTTCAAAGGAAATTATTCCAATTGACCAATTCTTTAACAACTTGGTTTATGTGATTAATGTGGTTTGTGCTTCTAGTAAGCGTCATGATAAGTTACAAAAAGCAAAGTCAGAAGAAGTTGCAAACTTATTAGAACTGGGTGAAATAGTATCAGGAAAAGGGCAAAATCAAGTTGGGACATTAAGAAGAGCTGGTGATACACGTTGGGGATCTCATTTTAACTCAGTTTGTAGTTTGATTAAGATGTTTTCTGTCACTCGTGTTGTTCTCATGGGAATAATTGAAGATTTATCTCATATTACTCCATCACAACGTTCAGATGCTGATGCAGGTTGGAGTAAGTTGCAATCATTTGAGTTTGTCTTTGTTCTTCACTTGATGAAGGAAGTAATGGGAAAAACTGATACACTTTCTCAAGCATTACAAAGGAAAACCCAAAATATTCTAAATGCCATGGACTTAGTTTCATCAACAAAGGTTAGTCTAAATGATTTTAGAAACAATGGATGTGATTTTTTGCTTGAACAAGTTACTTATTTTTGTGACAAGCATCAAATAGAAATTCCGGATTTCAATGATTTATATACTTCTACTCGGTATCGGCCTCGTAAAAAAGATCTTCATGTTACATTTGGACATTATTACCGAGTAGATTTGTTTACATCCACATTGGACAAACAGATAGATGAGTTGAATAGTAGATTCAATGAGCAAGCAATGGAGTTGTTATCTCTTAGTTCTAGTTTAGTTTCAAAAGAGATTAATGTTGATCAGATTTGTCTTCTAGTAGAGAAGTATTATCCTGAGGATTTTACAGAGCAGGAGAGGAATCAATTACCATATCAGTTAGAAGATTTTAATATTGAGATGAAAATGAATACCAATCTAACTGGTATATCAAATATTTCTGATTTATGCAAAAGTCTGGTGGAAACTCAGAAACGTGAAAATTATTATTTGGTTGATAGAGTGGTTCGGCTTATCTTGACACTTCCAGTTTCTACTGCAACAACAGAAAGAATATTTTCAGCAATGAAAATATTCAAGAATCGACTTCGCAATAAGATGGCAGACGAGTATCTGGCGAATAGCTTGGTGATTTACATAGAAAAAGATATTGCTAATAAGTTTGATTCGGAATCCATAATCGAAGAATTCAAAAATATTAAAGGTCGTCGGGCTGAGTTGTAATTTTCTTTCAGGTACTTACCATTTTTCTCTCGCATTATAATAGATTATTTTATATTTAAAGTTATTTATTATTGATTTGTTTGGCCCGACCCGAACATATAACTCGAAACATAGCGATAGGAAAAAAAAATTTAGTCTTCTGACTTTTGGCCCCCGCTTCTTACTTTTTCAAGCTCCGCCACTGCGTTTGGCCCTCGAGTTTTAAAAAATTACAGACTTAACCCAAACGTTTGTGGTCTGGTTTTGCCTTTAGCCCCAACCTTAATACCAATTAGTTTTTAACGAAAAATTAGCACATGTGTCATCCATGTGACTTACAATTGTAAACTTAACCCTAAAAATTAGTTAAAATAAGTATATTTTTTAATGATTTTAACTTATTTTTAGAGTTAAGTTTGCAATTGTAAGTCACGTGGATAACACATGTGCTAATTTTTCGTTAAAACTATTTGGCATTAACGTAAGGGGCTAAAGACCCAACCAGATCACAAACGTTTGAACTAAATTTACAATTTTTAAAATCTAATGGTTAAACGTGTAATTTGATTAAACCACGTGGCAATTAACTCATAAGATAGAGTTAGTTAATATAAAACAAATTTAGAGTAAAGGTTACAAGAGTAGATTGTTGAAGTTATAAAAATAATAATAAATCACCCAAACGGGAATGAGCTGTCACGTTGAGTAAGAGGGGCAATAATGTCATTTACGCAAAACCCACCATTGCAGTGCTTTATGGCGAGATCCCGTGCGGCACCCTCACCGAAAAGTCACTATACTTTCTCTCTACAACTCCCGCTTTCGTTGCCAATATCCATTGATGTTGCTATACGATCACTGCTGCAGCTCCCAAAGCCTAATACTCTTCGATCCACCTTTCAGATACCTGATAGTTTAGTAGCCTCCTTCTGCTGTTCAATTCCCAATTTTCAGGTCAGAATGTTGAATGTGCTCCTGATTTTTACTCTCTGTTGAATTGGAATATGAATTTAGGGTTTTTACGTGTTTTATGCTGATGTTTATGCGTATTAGATGTTTTAATGTGTGTGCGATGAACTGCGATCTTTTGTTTTCGTTTTGGTGTGCGATGTGTGATTTGACTTGGTCCAATTGTATTTATTATTTGTGAGATTTTACATCTGTTGCTGATGAGACTAATTAACCTAGTTTAATAGAATAACCTGTAGATAGTTACCTTACAAAAGTGATAGTGTGATACTGTGATCTAGTCATGTCGGTTATCTGTGTTGATAAATTGATACTTGATTAGTGTCTAGTGATCTGCCTATATTTGGATACCTGTTTACCGGTGGCGGTTTCATGTAGTAGCCTTGGGTTTGAATTTTGATTCTGTTTTAGGATCCTTTGTCTTACGTTTCGTTTTTTGATGAATTGGTAGAGCTCAATACAAAGTTTGGTCAAGCAGTAATCGTAGTACTCATAGTAATATTATTTATTCTCTTGACAGGGATAAATGGCTCCAGTATCAGTTGCAGATGTCACCTTCAGGACCATTCCACACCGCCCTTTTATTTCCTCAAGCATCTGTGGGACTAATTTGAATGTACATCACAAGAAATATTCCCTGACCTGTAGAATGCACTCCGATACTAAAAGGTTTATAGTTTTGAATTACAGTTTTATTCTATATACTCTTTTAATTTTTACCAGTCGGTTAGAATCCTGCATGTTGTGTTTGTAGAATTTTTTTACACAAAAGTGGCTACCTTTACAAATCAAAGGCTCCAGTGTGCTGTAGTGTGGTATGTTAATATGTTATACTTCTTTACTGATGTGAAACCCATGGTACAATGTATTAGTTTGGCATCAATAACAGAAAACAGGTATTTGAAATACCAATTTCTCAAAATTGTTTTCTGTGTTAATGATTCTGTCAGTTTAGTTCAGACAGAAACCCGATGTGCACAACTAAAATTCAAGATTATCGTGTGTTTATTTTTTTTACAGGGTGATTCTGGCGAGGCTTTCATAGATAATACCATGCTAGAAGTCAATGAAGATGACTTAATCACAGCTCAAAAGGCACTTTATGAGGCAAAATCCAGACAAGAAGCCTTAGAAAAGGAAAGACATCAATTACTTGAGGAGTTGGCTACATATAAGCTTAAGCAACAAGAACTTTTGTCAATAATAACGCATAACAAGAAAATGACAGTCACAGAACTTGCAGAACCTGTTTTTCTAAAGAAAAAACCACTAGATGAAATGGATGAAGATGAAATAATTGCCAATGGTGGAAGATTAGCCCTACTAATTGATGATGATTCTCAGAAATCAAAACTGATTAATGATGGCCCCCGCAGAAAAATACCAGATTGGATGGCTCGAAGGATAGATTCTGTTCGTCCTAAGTTCCCTCCTAGAAAGGTTGACTTTTCTGTAGTCGATACTTCAAAATTTAAGTCTTTAGAAATGCCTAATCCTGCTGAAGTATGGTCAATTGCACAAGCAAAACCAAAAGATGGGGACACGTTAACTAATCATGTTGCTGAGAAAGAGTTAATTCAAAAGAAACGGAAGGCTTTAGAACGTGCTCTGCAGCGGAAGACAATTCAATGGCAGAAGACTCCTGAAGAAATAAAATTAGGTGCTTTTTTCTTTCATCTCTTGGCTTTAGTAAACCTTTCTTTCCTGTCTATTATGTATAATTTCAGTTTTTCTTTATGTCACACAGAGCCAGGAACTGGCACGGGGCGTGAGATTGTGGTTGGTAACTTGGTATAGATTTGCTACAATTTTTTGTTATTAATGAATATCTTATAAAGCTTTGTTATGAAGTTTCAAGGTTTTAATTGGGAAAGCTGTAGAAAAAGGTGGTACATGGATTTGGCTCCAAAAGCTGCAGATTTATCCAACTGTGGGATAACAGCAGTGTGGTTACCTCCACCTACTGAATCTGTTGCTCCACAAGGTCTTCATTGCTTAAATTTTATTTTTTTTGTTTTTTGTTTTCATTCCTCTCTTCCACCCACATATTATACCAAAAGAAATCGAATTAAAAAGATTAATGACTCCAGGGTATATGCCTTCTGATCTCTACAACTTGAACTCATCATATGGCACTCAGGAGGAGCTGAAGTATTGCATAGAGGAGATGCACAACCACCATCTTTTGGTATAGTCTTGAAACGTTAAAAAAAGCTTGTATAGATGAAAAGGACATGGTAGCAACAAAAAAGAAATTCTTTTTTCTATATACACATGGATGTTTTTGGGTTGATGAGTTTTAATATAAACGTGCTAAAGTCATAATTTCAAGTTCTCTACAACCTCTCTTTATCCGTTTTTGGAGATTGATATATTTGCTTCATGATTCACAGGCATTGGGTGATGTTGTACTGAATCATCGATGTGCTCATAAACAGGTGAACTACCAACTACGTATTGGTTATTTTCAATTATTTTGTTTAGACAAACTTCTCATTATATAACTTTGGTGCATTATATTGATGTTAGAGTGCAAATGGAGTATGGAACATATTTGGTGGGAAGCTTGCATGGGGACCTGAGGCAATTGTTTGTGATGATCCAAATTTCGAGGGTCAAGGAAATCCTTCAAGTGGTATGGATATACTTGTATGCAACAAATATATATATGATTCACCCATAATATGCATTTCTATTTGCATCACTTTTACCCGGCTAGGCTTTTAGGTTACCATAAAACTTAGCTATCTGGTCATGTTATTTTCTGTATAACCGCTACTCCATTAGCTTGGTTTTAAAAAGCGAGAAGCGCACCGAAGCGACAAGGTCTAAATCCAAAGCGCAAATCGCAAAAGCAAAGGGCTTTTCGTACGCGAGGCGCACATACTATTAAAACATCTAAAACATCCAAAAGAGGGTATAACCCAACCATTAGTCCACCAAACAAACCTAAAACAAGATTAGTCTTGGCCACAAGTGGCTAAAACAAGGAAATTATTACAATAAACCATGAAGATGGCTAAAATTACTAGTTACTACCACCTGCGAAAGTCCAAAATAGAAAAAAAAAAAACATACCAAAAAAAAGCTCATAAGCGCAGAAAGCGACTCAAAGCGTGCGCTTCCTGTACACACCTGCGCCTTATGTAACCTAAAGCCCAGTGACCTGTGCCTTATGTCGCCTCGCGCCTAGGCGTGCCTCAGGCGCGCTTTTTTAAACCAAATCCATTAGTAATAATAACCCTTAATAGATGAAAAGCTAATGTTGATTTAAATAAATTCATACCACCTTATCTGTTCATGTTATCAATTGCAGGTGACATATTTCATGCAGCACCAAACATTGATCATTCCCAAGATTTTGTAAGAAATGATGTAAAAGAGTGGCTGAACTGGCTCAAGAGCAATATTGGTTATGATGGCTGGCGCCTTGACTTTGTGAGGTGAATGTTGCCAACTGATTTTGCTATTATTATATGTAATTTATTGCTTTTACTAACAAGGCTGTCAACCGATTTTACTTGCAATATACACTTCTCTTTGTAATCTTGTTCTGGGTGCCTATTAAAGATGAATAATTTTGAGTCACAGGGGATTCTCAGGTGGATATGTGAAAGAATACATTGAAGCTTCAAATCCCGCATTTGCCATTGGAGAATATTGGGATAGTCTGGCTTATGAAGGTGGTAACCTATGCTACAACCAAGGTAAAAAAATAAAACTTAAAGATACATGTTCCTTGGATAGTACTAAAAATGTCATGCAGAAAGAACATAAGTATAAAATCTAACCTCATTTAGATGCTTGCTGATCATGTTTGATTCATGGAGTTGAATTCATATTTATTCGACATTAAATCACCCCTTAATAGCTGGTTTTGATTATATGTCCTCAGATGCACATCGTCAACGTGTGATTAACTGGATCAATGCCACTGGTGGTACCTCGTCTGCATTTGATGTCACAACAAAGGTAATACATTTGTTATTTTAAGAAGAAATAGACTTTTAGTTAAGCTGTACTTACCGGAGAATTTCTACATAGATTCTATGAAAAAGAGCACAACTGTAGTAGTTATTGTACTCTGCAGGGAATACTTCATTCTGCATTGCATAACCAGTATTGGAGATTGATAGATCCAAATGGAAAACCAACAGGGGTAATGGGATGGTGGCCCTCACGTGCTGTCACATTCGTGGAAAATCATGATACTGGATCAACACAGGTCCACTCCTAACTTTTATGTTTGGGTCAATGATTTAAAAAAAATTAAGAACATTGGTAGCTATATATTTTTTATTTTGTTACAGGGTCATTGGCCGTTCCCACGAGATAAGCTTATGCAAGGATATGCATACATCTTAACCCATCCCGGGACGGTAATTTTGTGATTTTAAAATAAGAGTGACCTGCTTTTTTTTTCTTTTGTACCACTGTGCTTGATTTTTTTTCTTCTTTTTGCAGCCTGTGGTATTTTATGACCATTTTTACGATTTTGGGCTCCATGATGTGATAACGGAACTGATCGATGCTAGAAAGCGGGCTGGGGTTCACTGCCGAAGTCCAGTGAAGATTTACCATGCGAACAATGACGGGTATGTGGCGGGGATCGGAGATACGTTGGTGATGAAGCTTGGTCAGTTGGATTGGAATCCTTCAAAAGAAATTGATTTGGATGGGAGTTGGCAAAAATTTGTTGATAAAGGGTCAGATTACCAGCTGTGGTTGAGAATGTAGCTCTTATTATATGTAACTTGGATATAACATGAAACTACTTAAAATAATGTCAAAAGAAACTTTAATTAAGTTATATAAATAAATATGAGATTGACAGAGAAAATGATGTGGACAAATCTCTATAAATTGAATGTCAATCGTTTAAAATATGTTTAGTTGATACTAAGGCTGTTAACAGTACGGTTCGAGTGTTCAACCGGTTTTGACGAAAATTTTAGGTCGAACCACTAACTATGGTTTTGAAAAACCATAAACCAAACCGGCCGGATGGTTAGCGAGATCGGCCAGTTTGACGGTTTGAACTTACTTTATTTTTTTTTAAATGATTAGTTTATATTAAAATTTTAAAATAATAAAAATATGTTCATATACATAACTTAATATTTCAAAAATAAAAAAGAAATAAATAAATAAGAAAGTTATATGGAAGGTTTTAAGTTTTAAACTGGACTGTAAAAGCCGTCAAACCGCAAAAGCCGAACTATTTATATCTCAAACTAGCCAACGCGGTTCCGTCAATTTCAAACTGTTTTGGAACATCCATACCATTTGCTTTGTTGAATAAAAGTCAAGTTTTTCAAGAAACACAAAAATATAAGAAAAATGGAGATGCGGGGGATCGAACCCCGTGCCTCTCGCATGCAAAGCGGGCGCTCTACCATTTGAGCTACATCCCCATTTGTACTATAAGTAGAATATTTGAATACATCTCCGAAATTAGGATATAGCATGTAAAACGTGTCGATTATGCCGGTTCAATCGCTGAAGCTGAAATAGAAATATATTATTATTGGTACTAAGTACATCATCCCTATACATTTAACTCGAACGTGATGTGTTTAACCAATTTATCTAAACGAGTCATAACGGATTGATGTGTTAAATCAAGTTGTAAACATGGGTTATTTTAGTTAAACAATTCAACCTGAACAAGGCCTTTTTATTAAACAAATTAGATGAAATAACTTAAAACTTGATTATTTTCTTAGTGTTTCAGATTATGTAATAAATTGACACCCCTACTTAGGAAGTTCCTTTTCTTGAAAATAATGTATTAACTAATTTTTTAATTAATAATCAAAACCATAAGCTAGCAGCGAGCTTTACCATCTCAAAGAGAAGTATAGGCCATGTCTCTAGCATCGAGAAAGTCAGTGGGTACCAAGATTATGAAGAAGTTTGTCGATGACTCTTTCATCTTAGAGAAGAACGTACAAGTTGATAGCCATCTACAAGTTGATAGCCATCTATTTAGAGCAGTGACGGATCTAGAAAAATAGTCCAGGGGTAGCGAATTTTTTTTACCGTACTATCATGTAAATGAACACAAATAAAAATACGATAATAAATGAAGTAAAACGAATACCTAATAGATGATCTTAGATCTCTCCTCTTCGGTTTTTGAAAGCTTGAAATCGAATCATTACATCGTCATCCGTTACTTTGTCAAATATTTCCCTTTCGATCGCACAAACTAGAGCATTGTTTAAACACTCGTCTCCCATTCTATTGCGTAAATCCGTCTTGATAAGCTTCAATTTAGAAAAACATCTTTCAACGGTTGCAGTTGCAACCGGTAGAACCAACGCTAGCTTCAATACCCGATAAACCAAAGAATAATAATGATCTTTTCCGGTTTCCACCATTAGACGAGCAAGGTCACATATTCCATCCAATTTTGCAAATCTATCATCTTCTTTTATGCAGTGATAAAAGACCTTAAGCTCACCCAAAAGGCACTCTCTATCATTCACATTAAAATCATCCGGATACATCTCAGAAAATGCCACAATCTTAGATATGTCAAACTTCGAAAACCAATCACAAGGATTTTCTATCAATGTAGTTGATACCTCATTAAAACGATTTTCCAATTCTTGAATTTGCATATCCAAAACCGTATTAAAAACCTCAACTTCAAAATGATGTCGATTAGTAATGACATTCTTTCACAAAAAGAAGTCAATGTTATCAACATATCATCAAACCCATTTTGTCTTAAATCATTCAATGCTTGTTTTGTTCCGTTTATCATCTTAGTTGCTTATAATAAGTCTTGACTTTTTTTTGAAGATGTTTAGAGAGTGTATTTGTGATGCCTAAAAAGTTTTTGAAAATAGGATTGAATACCTTTTGCATTAGATCGTTGTTGAGTACCATCTCCTTCTTCTTTAACATAACGAAGCACGTCAACAACTTCGGGAAATAATTTAAGCACACTTATGATTGTTCCATGATGAGAACCCCATCGTGTATCACCGGCTCGTACAAGGGAAATCTCTTGGTTTAATCCTTTTCCGGTCTTAATTTCACCTTCAAGAATTCATTCTTCCACTCTCTTTCTTTTTGCCTCCCGTATCATATCTTCTCGTTTGCAAGAAGCAGAAACAATATTAACGACTATGGAAAGGTATTCATAAAACGTGTTAACACCGGGATGTTTTTTTGCAACCGCCACAATCACTAACTGTAGTTGATGAGCAAAGCAATGTATGTAATGGAATGATGAATTATCTCTCAAAATCAAAGCTTTTTAGCCATTAAACTCTCCTCGCATGTTGCTTGCACCATCATAATCTTGACCCCTGACCTGTTTTAACAAAAATAAACAATAAGATAAATCAAAATTTGCCAAGAAGAGCTTGTTTTTTCATCCTCTTGAAATAAAACCCCTAATTTTCAAAGCCCTAATTTTATAACAAACAAAATTAAACCCCTAATTTTATAACAAACAAAACAAAATTAAATCCCTAATTTTCAAAGCACTAATTTTATAACAAACAAAACAAAATTCAACCCCTAATTTACACAAATTAGTAATTTCAAATTGAAATTACCTTTATTCTTGGTCAGTTGGTCCAGCGGCGGAGGACAGCCCGGTCGCTGGTGGAGTAGGTGGTCGTTTATGCTGCTGCTCGTTGCTGCCTGGATCGCTGTTGAGTTCGCTGCAGCAGTGCTACTTGTGTCGATGGTCCAATAAACCCAAGAGGTTAAGTGTTTTAAAGCCCATTTGTTTTAAATCTTAAAAGTTTTAAAGCCCAAATCTTTAAAGACTACATGTTTTAATTTATAAAATATGGTGCATTTTTATAAAGTATTGGGTTTTTTTTATAAAAATTTGGACAAGGGTAGCGTAAATTTTGCTCAGGGGTAGCGTAATTTTTGCTCAGGGGTAACGGTATACATAAAACTGTAAAAAAAAATCCCACTGCGCGTAAAAAGTTGAGGGGTAGCGGGGGATACCCCTCCCCAAAGGGAGGTCCGCCCCTGATTTAGAAAGCACGCAATCAAGAAAACTCTTAGTTGAACACCCAGGAGTGAGATAAGGTGGATTTATTGGCATATATCCACCCGAACCACTATATATCCATTTTTCGTTCACCCCATGTTACTATTTATATTACTAATTGCATGATTCCAAAAAAGTTGTGAGATCAGATAGATGAGATGAATATTATGGTAGACATATTGATATGGGTTAAGCTCCTGGTCCATTTTATGAGTTTTGTAAAGGCCAGGGGATCGTGAACCCGTACACTATGCCCGGTACTCCTCCGCGGAATGGTGTTGCTGAGAGAAGAAACATGATCCTAATGAACATGATACGCAGTATGTTAGTCAACTCAGGTTTACCCTTATTCCTCTGGACCGAGGCCTTAAAAGCAGCTGCTCATATACTTAATAGAGTTCCTTCAAAATCTGTCCCTAAAACTCCTTATGAACTTTGGACAGGAATGAAACCGAGTCTAAGATATATGAAAGTATGAGGCTGTCTCGTCGAAGCTAAACTCTATAATCCTTTCTTAAAGAAACTTAACATGGAAACAGTTAGTTGTTACTTTATCGGATATCCCGATCACTCAAAGGGTTATAGATTATACTATCCTTCTCATGTCACTCGTATTGTAAAACCCAAGTATGTTAAATTCCTTGAGGATTTTAAGGTCACTGGGAGAAGTGAAAATCCTTATCATGATTTGAATGAAGTACAAGATGCGCTGGGAGAGACTCGTCACTTACTTTACCTTCGATTAATCCTCTTGTACACGACGTTGCACCGCACGTCACTGCACCACCTTGTGACAACCGACAATATCCGGTAATTACCCATACATGTTTTAAACATAATTATGATTCGTAAACTTCACATTAGACTTAATTATTTTTAATTAGGTAATTCCATGTCTTGCAAAGCCATTTTATTTAATGTTATACGTTAGTAGTTTTAAATTTTTCGGTTTGCACGTTCGAACTATTTCGACTATCACGAACATTGATGATAAATATCTAATGCAAAAAAAAACATTTGATTTCATTATTTTTTGTGTAATAGTATAACTATATAAATGAGTATATATTTAGTTATTATTTAGGTTCATTAACGCGTATTTTGGACCTTAATACGTACGTTACACTTTTAATGCATCTAATCTATGAACGTATATATATATATACACACGTATATATTTTATATACCTGAAACATATTTTTCATAATTTTAAGGTCTTGAGTTTATTTATTAAAACCGAATAATTAGCGGGTATTATTTACGGGTATTATACCGCGGTTGAGCATCTACCAACCATCATCACCCCACATCATCACCACCTTACCCAATCCCCCTTAAAACAACCCCCCCCCCCCCTACGTCAACCATCATCCACCTCACACCTTGTGAATTTGAATGACAAAAATAATTGTTGCACCATACTTCGTTCAATAAATAAATAAATAAAATCATGACATGAGATGTTGACTTTATATACCAACATTCTCATTTAATAAAAAAACATAACAAGAAATCTCTCTCTCATTCTTATTCTTCCCTCTCGGCCGTCCCCTTCGCCCATCTACCAATTCCTTTCTTGATTTTTTTATTAAAACTCCAATAACCAAGTCACATTATTCATGGTGTCTCAAAGTTTTCAAGTGGAGCTCAAGTGTGATTTCAATTTGCAAGGATTTAAGCAGGCCGGCCCAATGGGCCTGCAGGTAACTCGACCGTAGTGGGCCTAACATTTTGAGGAACCAAAAAAATTAAAATTTTATATATATATAAAATTTTCGAGGCTTTAAAATTTTTTTGATTGGGTCTTTTATAAAATTATATATTTCATTATGGACCTTTTTTTTCGGCTCGTGTAGAGCATTCGAATCATCGGGACCGACTCTGGATTCAAGCTCAAGGATCTTCTTTTTCACTAACTTCCTTCTCCTTGCTTGTTCAAGTGAGCTTCTACCCCTCATATATGTTGATTTCGAATATATATATATATATATATATATCTATATATTTATACTAGTAGATTTAAAAAGTTTACGTTCACCCATGTCAAGTGTGTCTAAATTTATGTTATTTTTATAAAAAACTACCATATTATAAAAGTTTGTGTCCTAAAAAAAATCCATGTTTATTCTTTTTGAGTGCTAAAGAATGTTTATAAAAAACTAAAGTCGGTGATTTGGTGTCTTTGTTGTTGAATATTTCATATTTATGGTTTATTATACTATACATCTAAGGATCTAAGTATTATATATTTTGTGCTTATAAATATTAATATGGACCATTTGTAAGTTTACATGGTGATTTGGACTCTTTGGACTTAGCATTTATCATAATACAAAAATATAAATTAGTTTATATATTTAAGAACTTGTTAAAAGTTAATACATGTTTTACTAGTGATATTAGTAAATGAAATTATCCCATCATTTTTAAAAGACTTTAAAACTCTAAAAGTGAATATGATGAAACTTATATAGTTAGTAAGCTTTATAACATTTCAATAACTATTAAGGATATTATACATTTTTTGAGAAAATATAAGTGTTTGAACATAAATATATGTTTTACTAAAAGTAGGTCTTGAAACCACTAGATTAAAGTATGAGTAAGTTATTTTGTAATAGAATATGTATTTATATAAACTTAGAAAGTTACTTTATAAAAGAATATGTATTTATATAAACTTAGACTTACAAAATAAATTACACATTTATACTCATATTTTACAAAATATAAAACTAGAGTCTTGAACTCATAAAAACTACTTTTATTACATTATACATATATTAGTATACTTTGTATGTTCCTTAGCATGAAAACCGCCATTTTTGTAGATTTTATATAAGTATTTATACTATATATATATATAGTCGGCATGTGTATAAACTTCGTCGAGAATTAAAAACCTCCTGTTCATGATAATTTCATAAGTCTTTACGTTATATATGTATATTATATGTATATAAATGTGTTCGAGAAATAAGATTTAATATGTATAACTTATTTGGGATATTATAAGTATAATTATAAGAATATAATAGTCGAAAGACTTATAAATACTTTTAGTATTTTTGAATATGGTCTTTCTTTAGAATAAATATAAAATTTGATATATATATTTATTACCGTTTGACTCGAGTCGATATATATTAAATTCGTTTAACCGAGCGTGTTATTTCTTAACGGGAATCCAAGAACAAGTTACGAGAATTGTATCATTATATTTATATACTTTACAAATATATACTTTCATTTTAAATCAAAGACTTATCACCAACAGGTCGTCAAGTCACACTTTTGAGAAACAAGTGATTTTTTTCAATCGAGTTTAGTTAAGTTGAGTGAATGTCGACTTTGCCAGCTTGTAATGCTAGAGGTTTATTCGTTAAGACTTATGATGTCTTTATATGTTTTAGGACATATCTAAGTCGGGTCTATTCTATTTTATGGCTTTGTTGCTAGCAGCTCTCAGGTGAGTTTCGTGGCCCCTTTTTACTGTTTTCTATATTTGGGGGAAAAACATGTTAAATTCAACCGGTATGGTAACTAGAAAACGAGAAACAAACATCTGATTCACTTGTGTGCATGACTTAACACATAAAGGTCCTCAGTATTTTGAACTATAACCATTAGCTATGGACTTAACTGTTTTCTATATTTTTGTGACATCTCTGAAAAAAAAAAAAAAAAAAACTTTGACTTTCGAAAAGTCAAAATCGCCTCAAAACATTCGAATTTCATAAAATTTGGAATGTTAAATCCATTTTAACTCGTCTCTAAGCATTATCCATCAAAAAGAAACGAGTTTTTCGCTGAATTCGTTATCTAATTCGAACCTCGGAGATCGATTTTGGTAAACCCGCGACTATGTTAATCAAAACTTCAAAATTCCATGAAAATCGTGCTTATCCCAACTGATGATGCGTTTATGGTGGAGCTACTCACACTATAAATACCCACGTCGATTCCTAATACGAAGCTACCACAAAAATTCGTCCCTTTTTCTCCTCGAATTCCCGATCGACGCAGCCTTCCGACGCGAAATCGTTGACGACTGGGATTCTAATCCGTGTGGTTTTCGACTCAAGGTAATCGTTTTCCTGTTAATCGCACCTTTCCTTTACCATTTTCAGCATCAAATCGATTTTAGGGTTGAGGTTGGGTTCTTGTTTCACGATCTGGGTGTTTGGGGAAGGGGATGAAGATTTATTCGAGTTTTAGTATTTGATTTTTGGAAGGTTAAAACAATGGGGAGTGTGGTCTAGTGGTAACACCTTTACAAGGCAACCCAAGGTCTCGGGTTCGAGCCTTGGGGCTGCCACACGGGTTTCTTTTATTTTTTTGGCTTGTTTCTTTCACACACACACAAATATATAATAAAAACTTACATATTTGGTATTAAAACTCTTATTAATTAACTTTTATAAATCATTTTATGTTTAAAACCTATTTATTTCTCTAAAAATTTCTAAATTTATTATTTACATTGGTTATATAAATAAATAAATTGTATTCTTTTCTTGTAGATTGCATAAATAAATAATGTATTTTATTCAAAATTAGATATAAAATGTATTTTTCTTTAAACAAACATAAGAGAATTAAGCATCACGTTTGAAATAAATTATGTCGTGAGAAACCGTGTAAAAACTTAACGTTATGTTTTATTTTAAACGAATAACGTTATTTAAACTAGTGAATTGTTTATATATTATTAAACGTTATTTAAAGAGTTTGTTTCGTTCTTTAACACATAAGAATTTTAAAATATATTTTATAAACCCTTTAAAACTTGTTCAAACGTTTTATTAACAAACTATATCTTTCTTAATTTCTTTTTATTTTTAGAATTATGTTTATATTTTAACTCTGTAATTTCCTATTAAAACCCTATATTATTCAACATATCTATTTCAATCTTTATTAAATGCATATTTTCACTTTAATCCTTATCTTTTCCCAAACTTACCGGATACATCCTAAACTCGGTTAAAGTGTACAAATAGAGTAAACTTCAAACTGGTATGTAGCTATCTGACAAATAGTAAGGTTCTGGCTAGGAAAGACGGGGTTCTGATCCGGCCAACTCTTTCCTGGGAACTTTGCTGTTGGAGGTACTACTCTAGTATGATAACCACTCTAGTATACGATGACTACTTTCCTCTAATTACAAAACAATCCCTCATCTTTCCACGATTCTGTAAACTAACTCAAACTCGAACTTATTTAGGCATCTTCTAAACCAAGTTACTTCAGCAATCAAGATCAATCCCACCTACTGCAAGGTGAGTTCATAGCCCATTTTTGCTTTCTATTTTGGGGTGGAAAACATGCTCTTATATCAAAACTGAAACTAAGTCTTGAGTCAAAACTATACTTTGCATTCAATAACAAACTTCTAATTCTAGTAACATTAAACTGATTTATACATGTTGCAAATGTCATTTTTACTACAAAGTCTCTCTTATTTCTAAAACTACACAACCATTAACTTCGGGGAAGCCACGGGAGTACGTAAATAGATCTATTGGCCTGACTAGCCCATTCAGTTCTCGGGTTGATGCATGCCAATCAATTCCGAGCGTCCTTCAAGTTGTGGATTCTGATCAACTTGGAAGGAGCTGGGTGTTCAGAAACTGCATTCTTGACACTTATACTATAGTCTAACACCCTGACAAGGTGTTGGGCGGGAGAGCTATCGATCACTAGGGTTGGTTGTGAACTCATGTATGATAGTTTAAATTACTTGGAATTTGAAACTTGTTTATGATTGTTTCTGGTTATCTATTGTATTATATCTATCAAATTCTATGTTCTCACCAACTTTTTAGTTGACCTATTTTAGCATGTTTTTCAGGTAATGGAAACTAGTTTGCTGTCGTGCTCACGCTAGGATTCAAGGATAAGGCTTAGTGGACCTAGCATAGACTTAAATTGAAAATGAAACTATTTGGTTATTTGCTTTATTTGAATTAAACTTGATGTAATGACTATCGGTTTTTCAATAAATTCCTTAGTACTTTCTTTATTCCATGTGTAATGATTCAATTTCGTCGCCCCTCGTGTTTCCGCCTTGGCGGGGGTGTGACAGATTGGTATCAGAGCCTTGGTTATAGAGAATTAGGCCACATAGCATAAGACCTAGACTATAACCCTAGGAATCCCCCACATTAGAAATTTCATGCACACATGTACTAACGCGCTAACTTTTCTCTTCTAGACATGTCGTCCTATTCTGCTGACGTTTCCGACAATACGCGCGATAGTTCAGAACTACCCTCTTTTGGAAAATTAGTTAGCTCAATCAATTGGAGCCAACTAGCCCGAGACATGGAAGACCCTGAGCTGCGATCCGATGCAACGAGCCCCTATCGCCCAGAGATTGTCCTTATCACCCGAATGATCAATCCTATACTTCCCGAGATCAGCTTCAAGAAAAGAAGAATTGGAGCTACCCGCTCTTCTGCTAGCCGACCCCCGAAGATACGACAAGTAGAAGACGGTGCTGAGACGATTCCTTAATTACTCTCATTAAAACTAAGTGCCCTAATGGTGGATGATAGGAACATGTGTAATCTGGAAGAGTAGGTACCTGTACATTAAAGATTCTGTCTAGGAAAGATGTGGTGTATAAATCCCTCCTGGACCCGTCATATCTTCCTGGGAATCTTTGATGTGAGTATCGCTTATAGGCTAAAACACATCTTTCTAGCATCTATCATATGGACCCGGAGTTTGATTAGTCATTTTATTTTCCTATTTTAGTTCAAAATCTAGACATTATGTATCTATCTTTCCTCGTTTGGAACTATTTAATTATGAATGAAATTCTATCTTTGGTTGCTTTATAATTCTATCTATCATTTGTCATCTTATCTTGTCATATCTAACATTGCCATTCATTTTGATCTTCGCTAGAATGCCTCCTCGACGTGACACCACCCAAGTTAATGAAATTGCTACCATCATCACCAACCAACTTGCTAATGTCTTACCCGGTATGGTCACTCAAGTGAGTGAAGCACTCCGCAATGCTGGGACTACAGGTGGCAGCATCAACAATGCCTCCTACAAGACTTTTCTAGCCTGCAAGCCTGTTGAGTTCTTCGGTAGTGAAGGTGCCACTGGTCTGCTTCAGTGGTTTGAAAAGATGGAGTCCACCCTTAACATGTGTGATTGCCCCGAAAATCTGAAGGTCAAATATGCTTCCAGTGCCTTCCAGAAAAGAGCCCTTACTTGGTGGAACGCCCAGGTGAGAACTAGAGGAAGGGAGCCTGCTCTGGCTATGCCTTGGAACGCCTTTAAGGAGTTAATGATCTCTGAGTTCTGCCCGAAGAATGAACTCCAAAAGATTGAAGTTGAATTCTGGAACCATGTTATGGATGGAGGTGAACACATGGAATACACTACTCGGTTCCATGAGTTATGCACTCTCGTGCCACACATGGTAACTCCCCTGAGTCGCATGATAGACCGTTATATTGGAGGATTGGTCACTCAAGTTAGAGGCCACACTATGTTAGCTTCTCCTGCTATTCTCGAGGCTGCAATTCTTCTGTCTGCCTCTTTAACTGATGATCTGGTCAAGTCAGGGGTGCTATCAAGAAAAGGATTAAAGAAAGCTAAGGAGGACTATAGTAAGAGACCAGCTAAGAAGCAAAAGACAGCTAAGAACTTTGCTATGGCAACTCCTGCTATACCAGTGAATGCAGTTGCTCCTACCCCTCAGTCCACTGCCCGGAAGCCCTACACCGGTAACCTACCCAAGTGCCCCTGATGCCCATTTCACCACCATGGTGAGTGTCGCAAATGCAACAAATGCGGCAAACTTGGCCACACGAACCGTTTCTGCAAAGAGTCTCCTGCCGCAGCTAATGCCAACAATGCTGTTGTGGCAACCGTTGCCCCTGGGAACAACACTGCCAGGGCTTGTTACGAGTGTGGTGGTCTGATCACTTTAGAGACCGTTGTCCTAGGTTGAACCGAGGCAATAACAACAACACTCCAGCGGCAAATGGTCGAGCTTTCGTTATTGGAGCACCTGAAGCTCGTCAAGATCCAGTCGTCGTCACGGGTACATTTCTCTTAGACAATCATTTTGCTTCTATTTTGTTCGATACCGGTGTGGACAAAAGTTTTGTCTCCACTGATTTCGAGCCCATGCTTAATTTGAGACCTACTAAGCTAGATTCTGCTTATACTATTGAGTTAGCTAACGGTAAACTGATTCGTGCTCATACTGTTGTCCGAGGTTGTTCACTAACACTCGAAGATCACTCCTTCCCTATTGATCTTATCCCCATTGAACTCGGCAGCTTCGACGTAGTTGTTGGAATGGACTGGCTATCCAACAATCATGCCGAAATCATTTGTGCCGACAAAGTGGTTCGTATCCCTCTAGCATCTGGTGATACTCTAAACATTCATGGAGAGAAACCCGGTAAAAACCTGAAGATTGTTTCATGTATGAAGGCTCGTAGCTAACTTAAAAAGCATGATACTGTGGCTTTCTTAGCTCATATAGTCGAGAAGAAATCTGAGGGAAAGAAGATACAAGATGTTCCCATTATCAAAGACTACCCAGAAGTGTTCCCTGATGATTTGCCCGGATTACCTCCGATCCGACAAGTTGAGTTCCGGATTGACCTTGTACCCGGAGCAACCCCTATTGCCAAATCACCCTACCGTTTAGCCCCATCTGAGATGAAGGAACTATCCAGCCAGCTACAAGAACTTCTCGACAAAGGATTTATTCGACCAAGCTTCTCACCCTGGGGAGCTCCAATCCTGTTTGTCAAGAAGAAAGATGGTTCGTTTCGCATGTGTATCGACTATAGAGAGTTGAACAAACTGACCGTCAAGAATCGGTATCCACTTCCGAGAATTGATGATCTGTTTGACCAACTACAAGGAGCCACTTGCTTTTCAAAGATTGATCTCCGATCTGGATATCACCAACTCAGAGTTCTAGAAGGAGACATCCCTAAAACCGCTTTTCGAACCCGCTATGGACACTACGAGTTCGTGGTCATGCCCTTTGGGTTAACAAACGCACCCGCAGTATTCATGGACCTCATGAATCGTGTCTGTAGGCCTTACCTAGACCAATTTGTCATTGTCTTCATTGATGACATCTTGATCTATTCACGAACCAAAGCAGATCACGAGAAACACCTAAAACTTATCCTAGAACTTCTCAAAAAGGAACAACTCTATGCTAAATTCTCTAAATGTGAATTCTGGCTAAGAGAAGTTCAATTCCTGGGTCATGTTATCAACAACAAGGGTATACATGTCGACCCATCCAAGATTGAAGCAGTCAAGAACTGGAATGCACCTAAAACCCCTTCAGAGATCCGTTCTTTTCTGGGTTTAGCAGGGTACTATCGAAGGTTCATCTCGAATTTCTCGAGAATTGCTCTGCCACTCACTTCCTTGACTCAGAAAAACAAACCTTTCATTTGGGAACAGAAACAAGAAGACGCGTTCCAGTTGCTCAAAGAGAAGTTATGCAATGCACCTATCCTAACCCTTCCCGATGGCAACGACGACTTTGTCGTATATTGCGACGCTTCCAACCAAGGTCTCGGTTGCGTACTCATGCAACGAGATAAAGTCATTGCCTATGCGTCTAGACAGCTCAAGGTGCATGAAAAGAACTACACCACTCATGATCTTGAGTTAGGTGCTGTGGTATTTGCTCTAAAAATTTGGAGACACTACTTGTATGGTACTAAGTGTGTTATTTATACAGATCACAAGAGCCTACAACATATCTTTGACCAGAAGGAACTCAACATGAGACAAAGACGTTGGGTTGAACTACTGAGTGACTATGATTGCGAGATCCGTTACCACCCTGGTAAAGCAAATGTAGTAGCAGACGCACTCAGCCGGAAGGAAAGAATCAAACCCTCACGCATTCGTGCATTGGGAATGATTGTTCAAACTAGCCTTCAAGCCCAAATCCTTCAAGCCCAAAGACAAGCTCTTGTCAGGACTGATTTGAAGACTGAACTCGCAAGCATATCTGAAAATCAATTAGAGCCCAAGTCCGATGAAGTTCTCTACTTTATGGACCGAATATGGATTCCCAGTTTTAATAACCTTAGAGGACTCATTTTGGATGAAGCCCACAAGTCCCACTACTCAGTTCATCCTGGTTCCGATAAAATGTACCAAGACCTTCGAGATTTTTATTGGTGGCCCGGAATGAAGAAAGACATAGCTCTGTACGTTGGGAAGTGTCTTACTTGTCTGAAAGTCAAAGCTGAGCACCAGAAACCCTCAGGATTACTCCAGCAACCTGAAATCCCTCAATGGAAATGGGAGCAAATTTCCATGGATTTCATCACCAAACTCCCTAGAACCTCTAGCGGACACGACTCAATCTGGGTCATAGTCGATCGTTTGACTAAGTCTGCTCATTTCCTCCCTATCCGTGAGGACTACAAAATGGAAAAACTAGCCAAGCTCTACATGAACGAAGTTATTACTCGTCATGGTGTACCCGTATCCATCATTTCTGACCGTGATAGTCGCTTCACATCCAGATTCTGGAAATCCCTACAGAAATCCTTAGGGACGCGTGTGGATCTTAGCACGGCTTATCACCCTCAAACCGATGGCCAAAGCGAAAGGACCATACAAACCCTAGAGGACATGCTAAGAGCTTGTGTAATCGACTTTGGTGGAAACTGGGACACACACTTACCTCTCATTACAATAATAGTTATCACACCAGCATCAAGTGTGCACCTTTCGAAGCCTTGTACGGAAGGAAATGCCGATCACCTGTGTGTTGGACTGAAATTGGTGATAATCAGATAACTGGTCCCGAGCTCGTTCAAGAAACCTCAGACAAAGTGTTCAAGAATCAAGAGAGACTCAAGGCCGCCCGAGATCGTCAGAAAAGTTACGCTGATAATCGAAGAAAGCCCCTCGAGTTTCAAATCGGTGACAGAGTCTTACTTAAAGTTTCCCCCTAGAAAGGAGTTGTCCGTTTCGGGAAGAAGGGTAAACTTGCACCTAGGTATGTTGGGCCATTCGAGATTCTGGAAAGGATTGGTCCAGTTGCCTACAAACTTCGACTACCTCAAGGACTCAGCGGTATCCATGACACTTTCCATGTGTCTAATCTTAAGAAGTGCTTAGCCGATGACCCTTTACCTATCCCCTTGGATGAGATTCAGATTGACGACAAGTTACGCTTTGTTGAAAAACCAGTTGAGATCATGGATCGTGATGCCAAAAGGCTAAGGCAAAGTCGCATTCCGGTAGTTAAAGTCAGATGGAACTCTAAGATAGGTCATGAGTTCACCTGGGAACGTGAAGACCAGATGAAGCTCAAGTACCCTCACCTTTTTCATGCTACCACAGACTCTACTAATGGAATTTCGGGACGAAATTCTTCTAACTATGGGAGACTGTGACATCTCTGAAAAAAAAAAAAAAAAAAAACTTTGACTTTCGAAAAGTCAAAATCGCCTCAAAACATTCGAATTTCATAAAATTTGGAATGTTAAATCCATTTTAACTCGTCTCTAAGCATTATCCATCAAAAAGAAACGAGTTTTTCGCGGAATTCGTTATCTAATTCGAACCTCGGAGATCGATTTTGGTAAACCCGCGACTATGTTAATCAAAACTTCAAAATTCCATGAAAATCGTGCTTATCCCAACTGATGATGCGTTTATGGTGGAGCTACTCACACTATAAATACCCACGTCGATTCCTAATACGAAGCTACCACAAAAATTCGTCCCTTTTTCTCCTCGAATTCCCGATCGACGCAGCCTTCCGACGCGAAATCGTTGACGACTGGGATTCTAATCCGTGTGGTTTTCGACTCAAGGTAATCGTTTTCCTGTTAATCGCACCTTTCCTTTACCATTTTCAGCATCAAATCGATTTTAGGGTTGAGGTTGGGTTCTTGTTTCACGATCTGGGTGTTTGGGGAAGGGGATGAAGATTTATTCGAGTTTTAGTATTTGATTTTCGGAAGGTTTAAACAATGGGGAGTGTGGTCTAGTGGTAACACCTTTACAAGGCAACCCAAGGTCTCGGGTTCGAGCCTTGGGGCTGCCACACGGGTTTCTTTTATTTTTTTGGCTTGTTTCTTTCACACACACACAAATATATAATAAAAACTTACATATTTGGTATTAAAACTCTTATTAATTAACTTTTATAAATCATTTTATGTTTAAAACCTATTTATTTCTCTAAAAATTTCTAAATTTATTATTTACATTGGTTATATAAATAAATAAATAAATAAATTGTATTCTTTTCTTGTAGATTGCATAAGTAAATAATGTATTTTATTCAAAATTAGATATAAAATGTATTTTTCTTTAAACAAACATAAGAGAATTAAGCATCACGTTTGAAATAAATTATGTCGTGAGAAACCGTGTAAAAACTTAAGGTTATGTTTTATTTTAAACGAATAACGTTATTTAAACTAGTGAATTGTTTATATATTATTAAACGTTATTTAAAGAGTTTGTTTCGTTCTTTAACACATAAGAATTTTAAAATATATTTTATAAACTCTTTAAAACTTGTTCAAACGTTTTATTAACAAACTATATCTTTCTTAATTTCTTTTTATTTTTAGAATTATGTTTATATTTTAACTCTGTAATTTCCTATTAAAACCCTATATTATTCAACATATCTATTTCAATCTTTATTAAATGCACATTTTCACTTTAGTCCTTATCTTTTCCCAAACTTACCGGATACATCCTAAACTCGGTTAAAGTGTACAAATAGAGTAAACTTCAAACTGGTATGTAGCTATCTGACAAATAGTAAGGTTCTGGCTAGGAAAGACGGGGTTCTGATCCGACCAACTCTTTCCTGGGAACTTTGCTGTTGGAGGTACTACTCTAGTATGATAACCACTCTAGTATACGATGACTACTTTCCTCTAATTACAAAACAATCCCTCATCTTTCCACGATTCTGTAAACTAACTCAAACTCGAACTTATTTAGGCATCTTCTAAACCAAGTTACTTCAGCAATCAAGATCAATCCCACCTACTGCAAGGTGAGTTCATAGCCCATTTTTGCTTTCTATTTTGGGGTGGAAAACATGCTCTTATATCAAAACTGAAACCAAGTCTTGAGTCAAAACTATACTTTGCATTCAATAACAAACTTCTAATTCTAGTAACATTAAACTGATTTATACATGTTGCAAATGTCATTTTTACTACAAAGTCTCTCTTATTTCTAAAACTACACAACCATTAACTTCGGGGAAGCCACGGGAGTACGTAAATATATCTATTGGCCTGACTAGCCCATTCAGTTCTTGGGTTGATGCATGCCAATCAATTCCGAGCGTCCTTCAAGTTGTGGATTCTGATCAACTTGGAAGGAGCTGGGTGTTCAGAAACTGCATTCTTGACACTTATACTATAGTCTAACACCCTGACAAGGTGTTGGGCGGGAGAGCTATCGATCACTAGGGTTGGTTGTGAACTCATGTATGATAGTTTAAATTACTTGGAATTTGAAACTTGTTTATGATTGTTTTTGGTTATCTATTGTATTATATCTATCAAATTCTATGTTCTCACCAACTTTTTAGTTGACCTATTTTAGCATGTTTTTCAGGTAATGGAAACTAGTTTGCTGTCGTGCTCACGCTAGGATTCAAGGATAAGGCTTAGTGGACCTAGCATAGACTTAAATTGAAAATGAAATTATTTGGTTATTTGCTTTATTTGAATTAAACTTGATGTAATGACTATCGGTTTTTCAATAAATTCCTTAGTACTTTCTTTATTCCATGTGTAATGATTCAATTTCGTCGCCCCTCGTGTTTCCGCCTTGGCGGGGGTGTGACAGTTTTGCCAATGGTATACGTACCAATGGTTTTGCTAGACAATTTCGAGCAAAGGGTTATGCCAGTGGTATATGTACCAATGGTTTTGCTAGACAATTTTGAGCAAAGGATTTTGCCAATAGTACCCGTACAAACAGTTTTGTCAACCAATTTCGTGCAAATGATTTTTGTCGAAGGATTTCGTACAAATGGTTTTTGCCGAAGGATTTCGTAAAAATAGTTTTTGCCGAAGGATTTCGTACAAATGGTTTTTGTCGAAAGATTTCGTACAAATGGTTTTTGTCAAACGATTTTATACAAATCGTTTTGCCAGTTGTATTCATTTAAAACCTATGAACTCACCAGCATTGCGTTGACATACAAATCGAAGGCCGTGTTTGATCAAGATAGACTTTTAGAATCACACATTACCATGAAGACGCACGATCGTCAAACCCCAAGTCTATTTTGAACTTTATGGTTCTCGGTCGATGTACTATTTCATTTTAGTTTTATAATGGTATTCAATACCTTAGAAGTCTTTATTTTAGCTTTCGCAAACTATGTAATGGTATCATTCGTTACAACATTAATTTATTTATTTATTTACTAAGTAAATAATTTGGGGGTGTGACACACCTCCTACACACTCAGAACTTAACGTTGCTCAGTATATACCTGAGAATGAAGGCACCTCAAACGGCCAACATCAAGACAATGTCGAACCCGATAATCAACTCAGGAGGTCATCTAGGTCTAAAAAGCATACTAACTTGATGATCATGTAACCTACCTAACTGAAGCTGAAATGGATGCTGGAAAGTTTACCGATCCTACTTCTTATAATGAAGCCATTAGCAGTGATCAGTCTTATGAATGGAATAAAGCCATGATTGACGAGCTTGAATCCATGAAGAAAAATGATGTTTGTGATTTAGCTGAATTACCCAACGACATTAAACCCGTAGGATGTAAATGGGTCTTCAAAACAAAACTAGATTCAAATGGAAACATTGAATGCTATAAAGCAAGATTGTTTGCAAAGGGCTTCACTAAGAAGGGATTGACTATCAAGATAAATTTTCTCATGTTTCTCGAAAGGATTATTAAGGATCGTTATGGCCCTAGTAGCTTACTTTGATTTAGAGCTACATCAGATGGACGTTAAAACCGCGTTCCTTAACGACTATTTGAATGAAAACGTGTTCATGAAACAGCCTGAAGGTTTTTAACTTGAAGGACAAGAACATTTAGTCTGTAAGTTAAAGAAATCCATATACGGGTTGAAGCAAGCATCACGTCAATAGTACCTAAAGTTTTATGAGACCATGAAGAAACAAGGTTTCATTAAGAATCAAGTGGATCAATGCACCAACCTCAAGATGAGTGGGAGCAACTTTACTATACTTGTCCTTTACGTAGATAATATTCTATTGGCAAGTAATAGTTTAGATATGTTGCATGAGTCGAAGCGTTTACTCTCGCGTAATTTCGACATGAAGGATCTCAGTGAGGCTTCTTATGTTATTGGCATCGAAATATACCGAGATAGAGTCAATGGGATCTTAGGATTATCTCAGAGGGCCTACATTGAGCCTGTCCTCACACGTTATAACAAGCAACATTGCTCTTCTTCTGTAGCTCAAGTAGTTAAAGGAGATGTTTTCGGGTTTTTTCAATGTCCGAAAACAAAAGTTGAAAAGGAGCAAATGAGTATGATACCTTATGCATCAGTAGTTGGAAGCCTTATATATGCTCAAGTCTGTACTCGTCTAGATATCTCTTATATTGTTGGAATGCTAGGTCGTTATCAGACTAATCCTGGCCTTGATCATTAGAAATCATCTAAGAAAGTGCTTTGATATCTGCAAGGGACGAAAGACTATAAACTGTCCTACAGAAGAAGTGATAATTTAGAAGTGGTTGGTTATTCTGATTTTGATTTTGCTAAATGTAAAGATGACAAGAAATCCACTTCGGGGTATATCATTACGTTAGCAGGCGGATCTATCTCATGGAAGAGTCATAAGTAACAGTTGACAACAACATCCACTATGATGGCAGAATACATCGATGTTTATAATTCGACCTGTCATGGAATGTTGCTAAAGAATTTTATCACTAGACTCAAAGTTGTTAATTCCATCTCTAGACCATTGAATCTTTATTGTGATAACTCAGTTGCTGATAGTTTATCGAATAGTAACAGATCGACTGGAGCTGGATTATATCCTGATACAAAGTACTTGTTCATACGTGAGCGAGTTGAAGAAAATAATATTTGTATTGAGTATATAAGTACTAAAAACATGCTTGCGGATCTGATGACTAAAGGTCTCCCTCCTAAAGTTTTCGAAGAACATGTTTCGAAGATAGACTTTTCTAAAGACCTTATTTAGTTGCATATTGTACTTACTTATGTTTAATAATAAAATTTCCTTTCTTATTTGAATTTGTTTGTCTCTGAATATGTCTATGCATGCCTAAAGACATATAGACACTAATTATACAAATCAACATTAAGGGCTTAATTATCAATTTAATCCTAAGTTTATATAAGTTTTAAATTTGGCATTGTAGTATGATTAATTGGGGTCTTGAGTTGAATGTTGATTCAATGACTGTATTTCTCTGCTACAGTTTCAGTTTAAAACTAAAATGAGTATTAAAATATGGTCAGACTTACCTAATGCTTATCATAAATGATCACTAGACCAAGTGTGAAAATATAAGACTCACTGTTAGCTATGTGGCTTTTATTATCATTTATTTAATTAATTGATCATTAACCTAAATACCCCTACTGATTAATTGGTAATTATTTGATAAACATAATTACCCTTACTATCATAAATAGGTTTCCATTTGAGTGTATATAAATAGAGAGATTATTAGAGAGAACTAACTAATCACGAAATCACCACCACTAGTCATAATTTCGTCCCCCTTCTCTCTCCAATTCGTGAGTCTCCTACTCACCTAAAACCATCCTAACAGTACACCTCAAACAGGAACCCGATCATCATCATGATCATGACGACTTCTCTCTCCACGGTTACTGGATCATCAGGTACATGTTTATCATCTTGTTTTCCATTATCATGTTAAGAGAATTGATAAACATAATTGTGTACATCAATTCTCAATTGCAAAAAGTATATCATACGTTAAAGCTAGTCCAAAGCTGCAAAGCACAAGACGTACAAGAAGGGCAAAATTGTCATTTGATATTAGAGTTCCAAAAAGATTCTAGATTTCCAACTCCTTTAAAGAAGCGTACTTATAAACTTGGCAATCTTGTTTTCTTTTCTCTCAAGTCACATGCTTTCGGTTTCTTGATCTTGATGGTGGCCGAGGCCAAAGTGAAAATGATATCTCATAAGCTTATTATAAGTTATCACTTATCACCTAAAAGCAACATATGTTCAAAGCAAAAAAGAAGCAACACATGGTAAAATTCATGTTATAGTCATATCTTATAAGGACAAGGCCATGGGATTCATCTAATGGAGCTTGCTCAACACATGGTAAATTCATGTCAAAACCACCTTCATAAACATAGAGGTTACTGACAGAACCAACCTTGGTAAACTTGCTGATTCAATAGTTTGAGTGATGCTAGGAAAGTATGAAGAACTCATAAACATGATTAACAAAGAAGATGATAGCAAAGCCACTCCCGTTCTTGCTGATAATTGCAAAGGATTGGTTTAACAACATGATCGGAAGAACCAACGTTACAGAAATCAGGATGAAAAGAACATTCAGATTCCATCATAATGTTCAAAATCCAAAGTTAAACATCTCATATCTAACGAGAATCTAAAAGAATTAATTTAAATTGTTAGATGCTAAATAGATTATTGACTGTAGTAATAAAAATGTAAATAATATAAACTTCAATTTTCTCTAAATACTATAAACTTCAATGCATGAAGAAATATAAATATCGTTTCATGTTGTAAATTCACATGTGAACCAATGTTAATTCACATACGAACCAATGTAATTAGGTTCAAGAGTTCTGGGTTGTATTTGAATGAAATAATGTCAAATAAATAGGGACTAATTTATTGAATTTCTTAAATAATATTGTTTCAAATGTAAACAAGCGTTACACAACCCGTTTAACATAACATGCTACACTTTGCCGACTCTAGTATTCATCACAAGCTATAATCTAAAACAAACCACTTTTGATTTGCATCAGTCTCAAACCCTCAACTGAAATCTTCGGACCAAGTTGTAGCAATTATGTGGGCAGTAGCCTGGGAGCCTTACCATTTTTAGCCATCCTTCCAATAATATGGATCTTTCCCCCTTCTAAGGGGCGAACCCACGTTATATGAGCAACGGGTCAAGTGACCCCATAGTTTTTTTTGTTTTTATATGTAATACCGAATGTCGATTGACCCATAAATTTTTGGAAGATGACCCCAATAAATAATCTGCAAAAATAAGATCAAAGTTTCTACTTAGTATAGTGGTTATCCTCTTGTCTTGCTATAACTAAATGGTGCCGCTTGGAATCTTGTAGCAGGCCTTTCAAGCATTTTTTTGTTTTATTTTACAAGATTTCTTTTACTCGTCATTTTTAAGGAAAAGATGAGGGATTGGATGCTTAGTAGTAGACTTGCACAAAAAAAACCAGTTCCGGGACCGGAACCCGGCCCAAACAAGAACCGGTTACTACCCGATTGTACCCACCGGTTCCTACCCGGTTCCTAGATTTTTGCACTCGACCGGTTCCTACCCGGATCTGAACCGGACCTGTTCCTACCCGGACCCGGTTCTAGCCGTTAAACACGTTTTTTTTTAAAAGCCGTTTTTTAACGGTAATATTACCGTTGGAGCCGAATTTTGACCCTTTTTTTGTAGTTTACCCCCCCTAAGTTAGTATAAATAGATGTTGGATGAATTGGTTGAGTACCCAACTTGAAAACGCAAAACCGAGCGAAAAAACGCAAAAAAATACCCGTTTTACTCTCATTCCCGACTTTCTACTCTCAATGGCTTAGACACAATCACAACCATTTGTGCTCAATCACCAACTGTTGTTCGGGTTATTCCGCATACTAGGAATCAAGAAATTTGTTGCAATTGGGATTTGGTTGAGTTGAGTGACGGGTCTCAAAAGACTCGTTGCAAGTTTTGTGCCACTTTTTTGAGTAAAGAATCAAACTCAAGTTTAAAAAAGCACATTGTTAATAAATTTTGCAAGGCGTTGAAAGCGACGACGGATGACTCCGAACAAACACAATTGGGTAGTGACGGTCAAATATTTCATTAACGACGTAAATATGGTTCAAGATCGAATGGCGAAGTCCGTGATTCAAGAAGCTTTTCCGTTTGACCAATTCGATAACCCTCGGTTGACAAACATGATTCGGGAGACGCTTCAACCTCGTTACACACACGTAAGTCGTATTACACTTAGACGCTATTGTTTAAAAATGTGGAGAAATGCCAAAAAAGATTTAATTGCAATTTTTAAAAATTTAAAAACCTAGTCATGTTTGGACCCGAATCGTACCTTTGCGTCACCGCTCTTTGGGTAGATCCTAGTTCTTGGCAAATGATGAAACATATGATTGCTTTTGAACTTTTCCCGTATCCACATACCGGAGAATATTTGTTTCAAATTTTAGATTATGTAATAACAACCTTTAAATTATAAAATAAAATATTTTCAATGGCATTCAATAACGCGTCAAACAATACTAGCGCGGTTGAAAAATTAAGAATAAAATATATACCGATTTGTAACGTCGCATTTTTCCACACTCAATGTGTTGCACATATTACTAATTTAGTTGTGCAAGACGGGCTCTCCGCTCAACACATTGACGTGTTCAAAACCGGGTTTAGATTTATGTTACAATACATTTTTAAAAAAAGGTAGGAAAATGTATACCGATTATAAAAAACTTTGTAGGGATACATGAAGGGTTTTCTTAGGACCTAATTGGGATGTACATACTCGGTGGAACTCGACTTGTAAAATGTTTGAATGTGCTTTACGACAAAAAGAAACTTTAAAATCTTTTCATGATAGTCTTTCGGAAAGTGGTCACGTTGAACTGTTTCCGGATTTGTGTTGGGATAATATTAAAAATCTAACCGATTTTCTTGCCGTTTTCAAAACCTCAACTACAAAATTATCGGGGGTTTATTATCCGACTAGTAATTTAGTGCTTTCGGAATTATATTTAATGGCTTTAAATTTAAAAAAATTTGAAAATAAAAATAGTATGTTTACACAAATGATAGCACCAATGAAAGAAGAATTTTAAAAATATTTGAAAAACTACCACCCGTTTTTACTTGTGCCGCCGATTTAAACCCGATTTTAAACCTTACGGGGGTTGAATGTTTGATAGACGAAATAATTGACAATTTGAATTTGTATGAAGAACAACCGGATTTTTCCCAAGAAACAAAAAATATTTTTAAATATAATCTTCAATCAATGTATGATTTTTATTTAATAAGATATGGGTCCGACATAAACGTACTAACGTCAAAGGCATCGAGTTCAAGTAGCTCGCTTGTTAGGGACCCGGTGGTGGCTTTATTAAATACCGTTCGGAATGAGACGGCTAAACGACAAATGGGTAACGCCCCATCTAGCGGGCTCGGAATGTATAGTGGATCGGATTTTATATCAACTATGTCTGCCGAAGATTATCACAATTTTGATATTTTGGCTTGGTGGAAGGAAAAGGAAACTCAATTTCCGATTCTATCCGCTATGGCACGTGGTTTACTAACCGTCCAAACTTCTACAGGAGCTTCGGAATCTGTTTTTTCTCTTAGTGGCAGGGTTTTATCCTTACGAATAACAAGACTCACGCGAGAGTCGGTAGAGATGTGCATTTGCTTAAAGGATCACTTGAACGTTGCCGATCGTGTACAAGACCAAACAAACCTCGAAGAAGAAATAATACTTGAAACAAAAGTACACGACGAAGAGGTGGAGGATGGATTATCTTTTGGCATATCCGACGAAGGACTCGTCTACGATGCATCGGTTCATTCGCAATAGTTTTGGGCCGGAGAAGACGACGAGTAAAAATAAAACGATGAAGACGACGAGTAAAATAAAAATAAAAAGATTGTGTTTAATATTGTATTTCTTTTGTTATATAACTATTAAAAATAAATAAAAATTGCATTTTATGTTATTTAATGTTATTTTAATTATTAAAAAAGTTATACTGAACCCGGTTTGGAACCGGTTCCATACCCGAACCGGACCCGACCCTACCCTAACCGGTTCCACTGAGTATGATTTTTCAAGCCTAAAACCGGTTCCGGTCCCTACCCGGCCAAAAACCAACCTGGTCCACCAAGTTCCGGTTCTTGGGCTCAACTCGGTTTGTGCACCTCTTACAATCCTGGGCCATTTTTACTGGGCTTTTCTTAAGAAAAATATGGCGGGTTAGAGAGAGGCAGAGAGCTGTAAGCCTGTAAGTTTCAATTAGTTGCTTTTTATTGATCTATTACGTATAGATTTTGGGTATTCATGTTAGAATCTTTTATTATCTACATTTTTTATTGTTAAATTTATTCAATGGAAAATCTTAATCATATGAATGTCAAAAGAGTTAAAATATATTTCAAGCTACAAGTGTTATCGTATGGTGTATAGGTGTTACAAACCAAATTTCATACAAGTCAAATTGAAATCACTTCTAAAAAGCTATACGAGGTTAAGAACCGAAACAAAAATTCTAGATCTACACTAAAAGCATAAAATATTTCGATGATACAACTCAATCCGCTAAAAAATTCGGTGACACGACTTGATATGCTAAAAGAAATTCATTGATCCGACCAAGTAAAAATCCCTTTTGATAAACGTACCAAACACGAAAAAATAGTGACCCTAATGAAAAATAAATAAATTCATTGTCACTGCCCCCTCAAAAAGCCTAGAAATGCCCCTTCTCAAGCCTAGAAATGCCCCTTCTCAAGCCTAGAAATGTAACAGTTGTATATTTGTGTATGCAAGATATGTTGCATCACTCGAGCATGCATACATAATGTTTGTTCGTGTCTTGCGCATACGTATGCATCTCTCTATGTGTGTACGTACATATGTATGTATGTGTATGTAAGTCCCATATTGGTTGATGGGGAACGAAGCCTTCCTTACAAGGGGTGGATACCTTCTTTACCAATGCGCGCTTTGCCTGAGCGAGCATTTCGTCCGGTGAAAACAAAATCGTGAGTTCGTGGAAAGGCAATCCATAAGGGGCAAAGCGAACAATATCTTGCCATGGTTTGCTTGAGCTGTTACAAATGGTATCAAAGCTTGTGGTCGGGCCGGTGTGTTAGCGAGGACGCTGGACTCCCTAAGAGGATGAATACCTTCTCTACCAAGACGCGTTTTGACTGGGCGAGGTGAAAACAAAACCGTGAGTTCCTGGATGAGCAACCCATAAGGGGCAAAGTGTACAATATCTTGGCACAGTTTGATTGGGCTGTTACAGTGTATTTACCGTGTACATACATAGGTAAATGTATAAATGTCGGTGTGTAACACAAATATATAAACTGCAGGAATTTCCATAATAATAAGTAAACAATAAAAGATGAAACCAAAAAACATCAAACTGGAACCCTGAAACGAATATAGCCGACCATCAATTAGTTGATGGTGTTGAGGAGGTGAATGGTGGATCGCTGCGGAACTCCTTGACCACTGCAGCAAGTGCCTCTGGGTTTAAACCGAGGTCACAGAGGGCAATGAGCACAGAAAGGGTGTGGCGGTCTAACCCACTGTCAACAATATTTGACATCTGAAAAACCAACTCAAGTGATTCCCTTGCGATGTGTGTAGAATCTTGATCCATGAAAATTGCTGCAAATTTAAAAACCAAACTTTGGATCAAATAAATTATGACAATTTGACATGAAGATCAATATTGAGAAATATACTTTCAGAATTCCAGATTTATTTAATTAATACATAATACAATAGAATAAACGCATAGCAGCTTCTGATTTCGAATTCAATCACCGGAATTAACCAAGGAAATTTATTTCATAGGCATCGTAGATTTCAACGATGTGCATACAGATTTGGTGTAGCTTTGATAACGGATCGTGCTAAGGCTGAAGAATGTATATGTGTGTGTGTCATAAATAAGCTTAATCGGTTTCGAATTTTACTTGAACTGGATCTGGAACTTGAAATAAAACTCCAATTCGACGACAAAACGACTGGTGGCGATTCGGACGACAAAACAGTGACGGAGGATGGCGATGCCAAGTTGCGACGGCGTGACTGGGCTTGATTTGGGCGAACGTCAGCGTACAACGGTGGTTTGACGATGCTGATTTTACGAAGGTGTGGGGGAAGAAAAGAGGGATTTTGAGGCAAATTAGGGTTTGATGGTATTTTAATCAAAAGCATATGCATACCATCCGCTAAACTCACTATAAAGCTTAAATTCAAAGAGATGGAAACCAAATTATGCATATTTAATCATCAATTTAGTAGCCAACGGACGGCTAGCGCACTTGATAGAGATATATGGTTTTTAGAGGGGAGATTTCAGTTTAAACATGGGCAATATGATAATTTAGAATTATTAGGCTAAAATTTAATAGGAGTAATATTTGTCAATAAAAAATGATTAACTTAGTAAGGATTTGAGATTAATAGTTTATAATGGCAACTTAGTGGGGACTTGAGATTAATCTGTTAAAAACCTTCAAAATAAGTTTAATTACCTTCTGTACCAATTTATAAGTTAGAAACCACTTACAACATTTACAATAGAGTTTCTGTTTCCATCTTCATTATTTAGAGATTTCATCTAATTTACATCTCAATAAGAATCTTCACCTCTATATTCATTTTTTAATTTTAGAGTTAAATAAATAATTATTCTCAAAATTTATTTTTATCTATCTCTATAATTTTTATGAGTATCTAAGAAAGAAAAAAATAATAAAATAAGTGTGTGTAAATGAGATAGAAACAGAGATGGAGAATGAAATTTAAGAAGTTAAACCAAATTTAAAAATAAATTTAAAGAAATGTAATATTAAGTTAAATTATAAAGATAAAAATAAACAACTGTTGTGAATGATCTTATGTAAGCGTTTTACACCATCTATGATTATTACCGACAAACTTGGTAAAATAATCCACCAATAGGTGTGACATAGCGGCTAAAGATGTTCAAAAGGCTCATAGCTTGCGGTTCCGAAACTCGTTTGTTACCTTGGCTCGTTGGCTCCCTCGTTAAATGACTTATTTAAATTAAAACATAAATTTTCTAGAGTAAACTGCCATTTTCGTCCCTGTGGTTTGGTCAAAATTGCCACTTTCATCCAATAGTTTGTTTTTTTGTATCTGGGTCCTTGTGGTTTTAAAATATTGCCATTTTCATCCTCGTGGTTTTAAAATATTGCCACTTTCATCCAGTCAGCTAACACCGTCCGTTTTTCTCAATTAAATGAGGGGTATTTCAGTCCTTTTACATATTTGTTTTATTTCTTCATCTTTTTTACTCTCACTTTTTAATCATAGAAACAAGCGACGGAGGTGTTCCAGTGGTGCTCGTCGGAAACTGGTCAGGAAAAGAGGAAGAAGGCCAGCAGGTGGATGATTAAATTAGAGGTTAAATTGGGGATGATTAAAAAGTGAGAGTAAAAAAGATGAAAAAATAAAACAAATAAGTAAAAGGACTGAAATACCCCTCATTTAACTGAGAAAAACGGACGGTGTTAGCTGACTGGATGAAAGTGGCAATATTTTAAAACCACGAGGATGAAAATGGCAATATTTTAAAACCATGAGGACCCAGATACAAAAAAACAAACTATTGGATGAAAGTGGCAATTTTGATCAAACCACAGGGACGAAAATGGCAGTTTACTCATTTTAAACACACCATAACCATATGATCATTTTGGTATTAAAAAAAAACAAATTTAAAAATAAAGAATAATTCAATAAATTATGTAGGGCATACATTTTGCATCATGTATATGTTAAAAACATTATATTTTATTTTTAGATATATCAATATTTGTACAAATATCAAATTTAAAATTTTTAAATAAGCTGACTTAAGTTTTTTACAAGTGGAACACGAGCTCAATATTTCTGCTCGCTAAAATAAATAAGTCAAGCCGGCTCAACTTGATTTGTAAACGAGCTAAACCCTAGCCCCAACCAAGCCCTAGAAGCGGCTCTAGTAGCTAAATCGCATCACACCAACTGTCGTAAAGACAACTGGTGAAAATTAACGGTGATCACCACCTCCGTCACGGTATCCACCAAGACCAATTAAAACAAACATTCAACCCATCGGGCCCACCGATATACACAGATTGGCATCACTGTGTGATGAACCAACTTGACATTCTTTTTTTCTCAATTTATTAATTACTTTCATAATTAATCAATCAACCAACCATACAAACATATCCCAAAGAATTCATGAATTAAAATTTAATCAACACATAAAACAAATTAGGCGAATAAAAAACTAAAATACTTCGAAACGGAAAAAGAATTTAAAGTTCTAGAAGTCCCAAAACAGGCATTCAAAATCTAAGTCAATACCGAATTTTAAAAAAAAATAGATAAAAGAAATGATGAAAGAGCCTCTCTTTGATTTCTCTGATCCATATTAAAAAAAATAGAAATTAAAATTTTAATATGTAGTAATTACTGCTGTACAAGGGATGACGATGAAGAGTTTCCGTAAAAATCGACTAATTTTTGTAAGATCGACACTTGTGTGCGTAGAAGAAGAATGTAGTCGGCGGTTTCTTTGAACAACTTATCGGCGGATGAGGTGTCGTCTGCGGCGGCGGCGGCTCCGTCGATTTCTTGAGCCGGTATGAGCTTCTTCAGAGCCTCGAGCTTGTCGGAAACAGATGACGTCCTTGTTATTGTTGTTTTCTTATGGTGAGGTTTAGATCTTCTGCAGTGTGAAGACGCCGTTCCTTTTCTCGCCGGAAATTTCTTTAATCTTCTCGGCGTCGACCCCATAACTGGAATTTGAAATTTGTAGGGAGAGAAGTCGGTGGTGGAATTCCGTTTTGGATGGGGAAGTTTGATATAACGGAGGAGGATGAGCGTTTTGGGGTTTAAGTAATTGGATTGTTTTCTTTTGCCCTCGGGGTTGAACTTTATTTACTAAAATGCCATTTTCCTTTTAGTTTTTGTTTTAAGGTCATATTTGGTTGGCTTTGTAAATACTAAATAGAAAATAAAAATAGATGTATATTTCAAAGGAAAAGTATATGTGATTGGTTAAAACTTAACAATTTAACTAATATTTGAATATTATTTAAAATAAAAAATAAGAGGGATAAGTGAGTTTTTATAAAATCTAATTGGAGAATCAGTTTGATAAATCAAACACAAATTAGATAATTATAAAGATAGATTGATAAAGATAAAAGTTTTAAATTATTGTGTGTTTATATAATTATTACGAAACGCTAATAAAATACATTTTCACCCTCAAAAAGGTGGTATATATGTAAAGCTAAAATTCCATTATTGTGTTTATATCTTTATATCATACATATGGTTGAAAATGAATGGATTAGGGGGTAATTGGGTAATTAGTGAGAAAACGACAAAGGATGGTATCTCACTTGACTTTGAAAGATTTATAGCGGGAAAGGATGGAACCCATCTCCTACAAAGCCTGCTAACCTGCAAATGGCACATGTGAAAGCACCACATTTAGGGTCCATCACATTTCTATTTTACCAAAATAACCCTTGTCCTATTTTTCTATATATTCAGCATGCTTTTTTATTTAATAATTACATGTTGGACAAGTGTCGAGACCAAAAATACATTAGAAGCTTTAAACATAGAAAGACATTAATTAATTAATCATCATCTTTTCATAATATTGTTTGTGTTTCCATCATGTTTGCTTGATGGAATTAAGAGGTCGGGATATAGCTTTTTTTGGGTTTTCCATTGCTAGATTGTTTGTGACTTGTTTTTTTTTTTATAACTATACATTTGAAAATGGCCTTTTATGCTACTTTTTTTTTATCTCGTTACATGACATACAGAAATATAAAAATATTTATGATATCAAAGCCAGAATAATCCAGTACATTTTCCTTTCTTTCTCCACACTCACTCTGTCTATCTCTCTTTAAAATCTTCAGTTTATTTCTCATCTCTCTTCATACACGATTACACGAGGAGTTCACCGACATCCCCCCCATCATTGCGTTTGGATCATCTTAAGCCAGGGTCGCTGTTTCATCCGCTAGTTATCTATTGAGAACATGATGTTGATAAGATTTCAAATTATGAAAATAAATAATGAATAATAACTTCTAGTATGTGAGAATTGTATTTGCGAAACTTTGGTACTACTCACATAAATATGTATTATTAATTAATTATCTTAAAGACCATTGATTAATGTTAAACTTTATGCTAGTAAGTTTTTTAAATAAATACTTAAACATTTACTTAAAAACTAACTTATTTCATACCCCCATATAGATTACTAAAAAGGAATTATATTAGTGTATATATAAATAAATGAGGCATATGGATATTTGGAAGAAAGATGAGGAGGAGGAGGGAGGGAGGGGCAAATTAGGAAATTGAGTCGGGGGCGTGGCCTCCCTAAAGGGGGCATGTGAAATGGGGATGGGCCAGCAGGAAGGAGGGGTGCGTAGTGCGCAAAGCGGCGCATGCACATGGAAGGGCACATGCAAAACAGGATTGTACCTTAGAGAGCAGCATGTGAGAGACAGTGAGGCAGCCTCACTTGTACCGCATGTTCTGCACATTCCCAGCAGTTTCTGCTCCGCTGCCACCCACCTCTGTACAACTCACTAAGCATCATGTACACCTTACCTTACTACCTTGCTTATCCCAGCATAGCCTGTTGCTGTATCTAGGATTTGAGATCTTAAGCTTGTTAAATTTTACAGAAATCACATTGAAATAATTCTGTCTCCTACATTTAGTTTTAAAAATATGAAAAATAAAATTAGATATGATTTAGAAATATATTTATTTATTTCATTCACATGAAAAACCATCAACTTCTCAACCAAATTTTGTTTGGTGATTAAATGCAGTTAAGGTTTACACGGTGGGAGGCGATGGTGGGAGGACAGAGTGGATACCATACCTATAGTGGGTCATGGCTCATGCTGCTTGCCGGTCATGACTCATGAGTCAGGGCTTTTGTTTTGTATCTATTTCAATTTCTATATTAGTTTTTTTAAAATGATGTTAAAATTATATAACTTTCTATTGAACTTTCTAAATTTGGAATTCAATTAGTAATTTTTCACTTTATTTTTAAAATATTTTTTATTTACCCTTTTATTTTGGTTTTTAATAATCATGTTTTTTCTTTATTAACCTTTTTACTTTACTTTCTCAGCAATAATCATGTTGTTTCGGTAGTACTAGTCTGACTAGTACTCATAATCCATTTTCCCAACATTCTCAACTTCTTGTCTCGCTCTAATGAAACGGAGTGGGTAAGTATGATATTTTAGTTAGTCTTTAAGGATATATATATATGATATTTTAAAGATTAAATTATAATTTTTGTTCTTTATGTTGTTTAAATTATGGAACGAGTCTTTTAAGATTTTGACTTTCAATTATTGTTCTTTATTTGAAAAGTTTCCTTGTTTCTTGTACTTTAGTCTAACGAACATTAATTTTTTCAGTTAAGTCACCCCATGTGCAATGCACATGAGGTCATTTTAGTCTTTTTACCCCCAAAGGTCAATTCGTGTAATGGAAATTGACCGGCCCCTAAAAAAACATAAATAATTTTAGTTAAATAACAAAAGTAAATATGTGGAACCCATCATTTAACATTAAATAAAACCCTAAATAATTCAAAATCAACTCTTTTTATTCTATAATCGAAAGAGGCGAATATCAAAATTAGATGAAGTTACAAATTAGGGATTCATCCTTCTCTCGTATGGATTTCTCAGATTAGGGTAGCTGCGAGTCATTGGTGCCGGTGCCTGATTGCAGCCCCTCTCTTCTTCGATAACATATGTTTCTGATTGCAGCCATCTCTATGCTCCGATTTCAATACGTGGTAGCCATGTGTATTGATGAATTGTCCATGTGTAAATGAAATTAAAGTGATACAAAGAATGTGTTGTTTTTGTAAATTGTTTCAACCCAGAAATTAAAATAATTTATAAAATCTAATTAAATTACAAGACTTATCCTTTAGGGGTAAAATTTAAAAATACTAAAATGTCCTAATGTGCATTGCACATGAGATTACTTAACTGAAAAACTTAACGTCCGTTAGACTAAACGACAACAAACGAGAGAACTTTTCAAATAAAGGGTAATGAGTGAAAGTCAAAATTTTAAATTACTCATTCCATAATTTAGACAAACATAAAGGACAAAAAATGTAATTTAATCTATTTTAAATTTAGGTTAGGTATATGTGAAATTTCATAAATTTGTAGGGATATATTTGAAATTCACCCAAATTGTTTTATACTAAACTGGTATCCTTGGATTTCTTTTTTTCTTTTTGCCAAAAAGAAGGATTTATTTTGGAGTCGGGCATCTCATTGTAATGGATGGAAGCAGATAAAGGATTTATTTCTTGGATGTAGGTAAGGCTTACCCTTATCTCACATTCTCAATGCCTTACTCTATAAATGGAATATTACTAGATTTGTTTGTAGTAGAACTATTTTTTCTTACAATTTCACCTCACTATGGGTAAAAGTATAAAATAAATAAAAAATTGTTGGTATAAAATCATAAAAGAGGAGTTAGTGATGTGGTTCTTGAATACCTTAGTGTATAAATGAGTGAATAACCTCCGTTTAGCGGTTCCTTGACGGTTGCATATTCTGGAAGTTTGTCGTTCAGAAAGGCACTATTTAACGTCCATTTGATAGACGGGCCGTTTAATGGATCGAATTGAGCCAACTTCAACTCGAGTTCACGCTAGAAGTGAAACGAGCAAATATGTATATATTTAACGAGATGAAATTCGAGCTCGAGCTCGCTTGTAAAAGGCTTGATATAGCTCTTTTTATTTAAATAAAATGATAGTTTTTTACATAATTGCTGAATTTATAAACAGTTTCAGTACGAGCCAACCAAATGGGCTAGCCAACGCGCTTAGATTGATATAAAACTTAGGTTTATAAAGATTAAGATTGAACAACTATTTGGTGTATAGTAATAAATATTAAAATTTGGGTGTAATTTAAACAAGCTAAATAAGCGATCTAACGAGCGAACCAACAAGCAAGCTTACATTTGCTAGAGCTTAACTCATTACAAACCGAATCAACTCGGCTCAACTAGTTTACAAACGAGCCAATTTCTTCTCAAGCTTTTTTCATACGATATTCTTCAAGCCACGAGCTTGTTAAACAACCCTACCTCCCTGTATTAAAACTTCGTGTACATAAAAATATTGCATGTACACGAATATGTGTGCTAACTAAAAAAATTCGATTTAAATATATTTTTTAAACAAAGATATATATATATATATATATATATATTGTTGAGGTACAACTATACAAGTTATTAGTGAATACCATTTTAAACAGATGAAGAAAATAGTTGTATATTTATAAATATCTAGAGAAATATATTTGTCACACTGTTTAAGACTAAATATTTAATGAAATATACTTTAACGAAAAGCATGTTAATCATTTTAAGCTTACTGGTATAATGAAGTAAAAAAAAATTAAATTGTATATGACGGGTAAAATTTTCAACTAAGTTAAAACTTAAAACATTAACTTGATTGATTTTGAGTTAACCAAATAAAGGATGAAAAACACCCAATCTAGCGTCTTTTTTGACAGTTGATCGGTTTTTCAAACAAAATTGCGAGCCTTCAATAAGCACCATAAGGATGTTATAATGACCAAGTGAATAGTTTTCCTTCATTTCGTATCATTTCGTAGATCCTCTCAAGAACATGTAAACTTCCAAAAGATCTCTCATGCCAAAAGCATATAAAGAGGGAATTCTACACCAAGAAGATACGTGATCCCAAATCGATTGATTGATGAAATTAAGATTCTTAGTTTTCTATGGCTAAGGATCCGTCAAAGCGACCCCCTCTCTCATGAGACCATTAGTGCTTTTTCAATCTTTCTTCTCATAGTGTCTAATGTTGTTGTATCTGTTAAAATGATGGTCTCCGTAATTTCTCTTATTGCCGTTGTAAATACTTGATTCTAACTATTAACTGTTAGCTAGTGTATAATATATTATTTTGTTGGCTGTTCAAGAAAAATAAACTATTAGAGAAACGATTCGACTATCACTGATTTTCAAAACATTACTTTAAATAAAAAAATGAAATAAATAAGCAAGTTGACTAAAAATTTGAACATAGACGTGGCATAGGTTATAGCTTCTAAGCCCCCGTGGCAGCTAAGGCACGTGATTATATTCGGAGCAATTAAACAAACTTTGATAACAACATTGTTTAGTAACGTTATCTGCTTCTATCCATTACACCTACCAATGACTATTCGCTTCACTAATCTTATACTTTCTAAACATATTTTCATAGATATGTGAAAGATAAAAAATTATTTAATTCATACAAAATTTAAGATATGATTTACCCATAACCTAATGTGCTAGTGGTCCAGTGGTATGATGTTTGATCCTTACAAAAATAGTATGGGTTTAAGTCCAGATTAGATGATATTTAAATGTAAAAAAATTGTTCTTAAAATAAATTAAGATATGATTTAATTGTTTCTCTATATTATGTTTTATTTTGTCATTTATATCATGTTAGGTTGATATATTTGGCCTTCCAATCACTTCTATAATATATTTTTATCAACTTAAAGCACATTTTTATATCATTTGATGTAAAATTTTCTTTTATTAGATATTAATATTTACCTAAAGGGCGCTCAATCGTACCAATGTGTTGGAATTGTGTCACTCTTAAGTGGCTGAAGGTTCAAGTCTTATTATTATATACAAATGATGTAAATTTAGGAGTCGGGCTAGTTGAAGGGGTGAGTTCGCTATTAAAAAGTATATTAATAATTAAAATATTTGTATAACTTAGGGTGCGGTGCTAAAGATGAAACTCATACTCATATCTTTTAGTTTTATATAGTATGATAATATAAGGGTTGAGTTCATGAGAAAACTCATTTTAATGAGAGAACCAAAAAACTCTTTATTAATGATACTTTTGTAATTATACTATCATTATATATTCTTAAAAACCTAACCCTCTCATACACCCCAAAAACCTAAAAAACCCCACCCCAAAAAACCTAACATAAAAGCTAAACCTAAAAACTTAACCCTAAAAGCTAAACTAAACCTTAAAGCTAAACCGACTATTTTTTCGAGGTTTTTTTTTATGAAACGAGATAAACATTTTGGTTTATTTAGTTTCTAGTTTTTTTTGTTTTATTATTTTTTTAGGGGTGTTTTTTTTTCCTTATAAAAAATGTGTCATTGATTACGAAAATATCATTAATGAGGAGTTTCTTGGTTCTCTCATTAAAATGAGTTTTCTCATGATCTTCTTTCGTTAATATAAATCACGTGAATAAATAAATCTAAATAAATGAATAGCTAATAGGTTCCATAAATGGGCGTTATCTTATATTATTAGTACATAGATGATATGTATGATTATATATTATGAAATTCACTTTTTATGTTAATGATAATAAAAATATAAACTAATTAAATACAATATCCAAAAGATTAAACTATTGAAGAATATTAAGAAAGTGAATAGTGAAAAAAAATTTAATGCGTGGTCAAGATGCGAATCAACGGTGAGGGATGAATCTATCCAAACGAGATCAAAGGTTAAAGATTATGAGAACAGAAGTTGTACGGTTGATGCATGGAACAATCGTCAATCATCCACAACAATAAGTGAATGAATGTTAAATAATCAAGCGATTGAAACACCACAATGGATGGGTGAATCGACTGTATCATGTCAATGCAAATAAACAAGTTGAATTTCGATCTCTAAAGTCAACAGTGTGTCTATTCATCCTTGGTCATATATAAGACACGTAAATTTAAGGATAATTTGTGTGTTTTAAATTAAGCTTAAAATCACTTAAAATGACCACATTTTGTAAAGCTTATAAACATGTATTTTATAATCTAAGCCAAAGTTTTATATAATAATTCAATTGTAAGACATCGGATACTTATTAGTAACACGCGTTAGAAATGTTTAATCCATTTCGAATAATCAATTGGTGATTTATAAACCCCATTCCCCCTAAATTGTTTGTTTCTTTCTTGTTCATTATTTCTCTGAAAAAGATGCATGATGCATTAAAATCACAACAACAGAACATTTCTGATGCCATGGCTTTACTCCCATAACTTCCAATTTACATTGATGTGAACTTAAAGTTCGTAACATATGTTATATTTTTCTTGATTTTCACTTTTATAGCCTCAAGCTAAGAGGACAAAGACATTTTGAGAGCCTTGAAGCTATCAGAGACCAGAGAATAGTAGCGTAAGGGTTGAGTGTGTGTATATATTTTTTTTATTTTTTACAAAAGGTAAAATGGTGTAACATCCCGTATTTCAAAAGCGATAGAATGAGCACGGGATTTACAGATGGACCGGGCCTCGGGCCGGCTCGCTAGGTGGGCCGAGTTGGGGGTGAGGGTGGGCCTTAAGACCCTAACCCTCCATTCTTTTCCTCATTTTCCGACTTCATCTTCATCACCATTCTAGAGAGAGAAACGTCTAGAGAGAGAGAGAGTGGCGGTTTTGACCAACGATCGGCCCAACCTTCTTCTCCAGCATTTGTTTGAAGCTTCTCTGAAGAATCAAACACAATCAGGTAACAAAACTCATTCAGATCTGAGATTTTGTTTAAAATGGGGTTTTAGGGTTTCAATAAGTTTTCTTCAAAAAGATTAAATTTTTACGTGTGTTTTTGAATAAAAACCATAGATTCAGCTTCATGGATAAGATTAGAACAGTTTGGACGTAAAAAGTTAGGATTTTGGATCAAAAACGAAGAATCTAGCTTAGATCAGATGAATCGTTCGAAAAGTCGATGAATGGACCGAAAAGTATTTCGGACGCGGTGTGAGATTTCGATCGAAAAGAGATTTCAGACGGATCAGATTTCGGAGGAACAAGTCTTTGGATGAAAGATATTTCGGGCGAATTAGTTTTCGGGCGAAATGGTTTTCGGACAAGACTTTTCTATCGAAAGGTGATTTCGGTCAAGTAGAGTTTTCAACCACTAGATTTCTGTCACACCCCGACCGATGGCGGAATCATCGAGGCGGACAATGTGATGATTGTTCAAAAGCACACGATAACTAAAGGTTGCATAATTCATAATTTAATTTAAAGACAACAAGTTCCAAATACAATACATTTCAAATAACCTAGTCTAGTTCAAAACGTTAATTTATTTAACTAGGTCCATAGTTCCTAAATGGAGAGATCTTCGGCAAGCAGTCACATATCCAAACCTGAAACATTATTTAAATCAAGTGTCAACTAAAAAGTTGGTGAGTACATAGGTTTAGTATTTCCTGTAAATAGTAGTTGTAAATCGTTTTGCGACTCTTTGTTTATATTGTTAAACATAGCATGTATGATGTATCATTTATTTAATCACAATCCAAACCGAGTTTGACGCGCTTGAACAGAGCACAACAGCTAAGTCCGGTATGCTTGAATATAGTTACCCACTATATCCGGTATGATTGAATATAACACGCGGTTATATCCGAGTATGCAGTAATAAACACCCTAACCGGGTGGGCTGGTCAGGCACAATAGATCTATCAATATTACAGTTGGTTGTCTTGTGTTTAAATGTATGTACATCCAAAGAATAAGCATATAGTCTCATGTATAACACGTATAAACAGTGTGAGTAGCATGTATAATGTTTCACCCCAAAACGTATAAAAATGTAAAATAGGGGCTATGTAACTCACCTTGTAAGCGGGTATTTTTTCCACGCGTGTAGGTGATAAGTATGTGGAAGGCTAAGCACGATGAAACCCTATGCGGATGGATAAGTATTATTGTATGTTTATATGTATAAGCGCATTCATATTTAATGAGTATAGGTTTTATAATAATATCCTTAATATTTATTTGTATAAAATAGGGTAGAAAATGATAACGGTTTTGTAAAACTTTTAACTCATAAAAATATATATATATATATATATATATTGTTTTAAACAAGTATTTATTATGTTTAATGTATTTATAAATAACAATAACAAATAAAAGAAAATTCTTTATTTGACTAATCATATTATATAGATTAAAATTTGTTTTAACAAGTTTATTAAAAATATTGCAAGATTTACAAAGATGGGACATTTTATATATTAAAAGGTATTTTGATAAGTTTATAAAAGTTATTACAAGATTTATAAAAATGGGGCATTTTATATGTTATAAGGTATTTTAATAAGTTTATAAAATTTATTACAAGATTTATAAAAATGGGACATTTTATATATTATAAGGTATTTTGATAAGTTTATAAACGTTATTACAAGATTTATAAAAATGGGACATTTTATATATTCTAAGGTATTTTAATAAGTTTATAAAAGTTATTACAAGATTTATAAAAATGGGGCATTTTATATGTTATAAGGTATTTTAATAAGTTTATAAAAGTTATTACAAGATTTATAAAAATGGGACATTTTATATATTATAAGGTATTTTGATAAGTTTATAAACGTTATTACAAGATTTATAAAAATGGGACATTTTATATATTCTAAGGTATTTTAATAAGTTTATAAAAGTATTACAAAAAAATGGGATGGTTTATAAAAATATAGTTTAATCGATTTCAAAATAAACGAACGAGTAACCGACTCGTTTTAGCATTTATTGTGTAAAAAGAATATTAAAATGAGTTAAAATAATTAAATGGATTTTAAAAACAATTAATTTAAATGAGTAATAATAAGGAAATACAAATTGATTTTTAATTACTTATTTTAATATATTTATAATAAATAAAATAAGATTAAATTAGTAAGATGGGTCGGACCGGGTCGGCCCAGACCCGAATTCGGGTTCAGAGTTCTTAAAATGAGAAAAAGGGGTTTGGGCCGGAGGCCACAGGTTTCGAACTCGGGTCGCTATCCTCACCGCACACAACACTGACCAGCCGGGCTATAGCCCATCGCTGGTCAGGAACATGTTAGATAAATTATAACCTCTTAGCGGATTGACCACTGGTTCTCGGCAATGACCAGGACTTGTGTCCGGGCAACCTCGCTTGGCCGGGAGTCAGTGGACTATGGTCCAGAGGATGATTGGAATAGTTAGCACTAAGATAAACGGAGGTTAAGGAAACGAAATGCAGTGATAATAACTGACCGAAGTGGTCTGCGGAGTCGAGAACGAAGCCGAGAATATCCCGAACTGGAACTGGACTTTGGGGTCGAATTGGAACTTCCAAGGGGGCTGGGGAGTTTCGCCTGGATGTCTCGAACACAGAGGTATCCTCAATTTAGAGAGAGAGTAGACAGAGAGGGAGAATGGGGCTTGAGAAGGACCGACAATGGTTTTTATACCCGAAGTTGAATTCGATGGTGGGACACGAAATTGAGCACATCTACACACTTGTCTGGTTATGCCGAAACTGACGAGCCGTCTTGCAGACGTTGAGGTCCATCGATGAGGCCAATTCGCGGCGTTGACTTTCGAGTCAAATGACGCGCGTGATAATTCTGATAATAAAAAGGCAAATTGGTCGGGGGCTTAGGTTCGCGTGAAGGCGACGAGCTCAGAGAGCCCTTTTTCGGCTGTCGAGGGGCAGGGGACAAGCATGTCGGAGTTCGCCGGAAAGGGGTCTTGGACCGCCGGTCTTTGCACAGGGGTGACCGGAGATGCGATACGGGTATTGGCAACTTTGGTCCCTTAGGTTTGAAAACGTTTAAAACAAACCTTAAAAAAATTTCGAACAAACCCCCTATAGAATCTGTTTTATTCCAAATAGTCCTCCGACTTTAATTTAATTACAAAATTTAATTTCTTTTTAAACTTTAATTAATTTAGATTATATTTATATATTTTATAAATCTATTTTCTTTATTAAAAACTAGTTATTTTTAAATAATTATCTTATTGAGATAATACATTAAATTATTTATTCAAATTATTAAGTTTATTTAACTTAAATTCTTTTAAACTAAATAAAATTTAAGCATATATATAATTTTATAAAACTTATGTGTTTATTTAAAATCAAACATTTTGAATGGTTAATAACATTAAAAACCATTGATTTATTTTTATAAATTATTTAATTTAATAACATAATTTATATAGTTTATAACCTTCAAATATTTAAAAATTAAAAATGCATAAATTGAAATTTGTCAATACACCAATTTGTATAAATTTGATTAAATATAAAATGTTAATATTTACACGATAAATTCCGCAACGAAAGTTTTTGAAATGTCACAATTTCAGACAGATAGTTTTAATATGACACGATGTTAACACGTTTCATTTATGACCACTCGTACAGATCGTTGAGCCTTAAGAAGAGTAGCTAAGAAAGTCAGGTGAGTTCTAATCCTCTTTTAGCCTGCTTTAGGTGTGGTGTGCATACTTAGTGTAAAGTGTTTATTACATATTTTATATTAATAAACAAAGTGAAAAGCTATGTTTTAGTGTAAAGTTTAAAAGAGGCAAATGTACGTTTTGAGTAAAGTATAGCTATATTATTGACAAACGTTTACTATATTTCTATATACATAAACAAAGTCATAATATATGTGTTAGTATGTTTTAAGTAAAGCAAGATATATCTTTATGGCAAGCGTTTACTATATTTTCATATACATAAACAAAAGCATGATATACGTGTTAAGCTATATTCCAGTATAAGCAAATGTATTTATGGCAAGCGTTTACTATATTTTTATATACATAAACAAAGGCATAATACGTGTTAAGGTTATGATCAAGTTAAAGAAAGTAAATAAATTTCCTACAGGAATGTGTACCAGCTGTAAAGGTCCTTGGGACAGATGTTACTTGTACAAGATGTCAGATATGGGGTAAGCCCATTAGTAAGAACCTTTGGGTTCGCTAACGGTTGTACAACTGGGATGAGTGATGGCGGTTGCTCGGGAGGTCCATGCAACATCCCCTTAGCGTTAAGCGGTACTGTCGGTTCATGGACGTGAGCCATGGGGGCGGTACAGTAGTGACAAGGGAATTGACGGATAAGCGGTATTGTCGGTTCATGGCCGTTGGCCATGGGGGCATTGACCATGTATTTGTCTGTTCATGGACGTGAGCCATGAGGGCAGTACAGTGTAAAGGAATTGACGGTTTATTATATGTTTTAACCTGATTTGAAAAGTAACGTATGTAAAGTTTTGCCTTAAGGGCAGTATGTATGTATTACTAAATCTTTTATATAATTGATTTAAAGTAAACGTTAGAACTCACTCAGCGTTGCTGATGTTTAGTATACATGTCAGTTAAGTGTAGGTGGCTTTGGACGTGGATGCTTGGCTTGGCGAGAAAAGTTACCCGAAGACCAGAGTCTGGCATCCCGTTTATGTTTATGTTTTAGTTGATTCAGACAAGTTTCAGTTTGTATTTTGACAAGTTATGTTTAGACGTGTCATGTATTTCCGCTACGTATGTTGAAGTGTTAAATCGTTTCTGCTGTGTTATTGAAAGTCTTATGTTTAAGTTCTATGTGTTGATGAGTAAAACCAACAAATGAGGCCTTCCGGGTTTGAGGCCTTACAAATGGTTATTTGAGATGGATGTTACACATTTATTTTAGCGTCTATTAGTGATAACTGTTGGCAAAATTAGTGAAAATGTGTTTTTCATTAACTTTGGACACAAATAAATATATGTAATTGTGGTTAATATAATTATCTTTTTCTGAGTTTGTGTTCTATTATGTGAGAGCTTCACAACAAACCAAATCGTATAAAAAACGGAGCTAAAATGAATGAGATATAAAGGATCGAAGTTGAGTGGTTGGAATGAATAATGCTAACAAAACATGTCATGTATAATATGGAGGTTTTGTTTTTGACTCATAATTCATGTCATGAATCAAATAGAGATTTGATTTGAACCATAAATCCATCTTAAACTAATTATGGTTAATAGAACTTAAAATATGGAGTTATGCCATATTAAACTAATGAGTAAATTATCGTTTGCGTCCCTGTGGTTTACACGATTTAACACAATGCGTCCCTAACACGAATTTTTAACGCTTTGAGTACATGTGGTATACAATCTGTACCTGTGGGACGTATATTGTTATATAGTAAAAGGGTACAACGGACATTTCAACTAAATTTAAACTGACAAATTGGCGGAGTTAGGTCGAGGGACTTAGAGTGTTACAGATTGTATACCACAGGTACTCAAATCGTTAAAAATTCGTATTAAGAATGCATTGTATTAAATCGTGTAAACTACAGGGACTCAAACGGTAATTTACTCTAAACTAATTTAATATTTGTGGTTAATACAAGATAATATATGGAACTATGGTTTCTATTTGTGTTAATACAAAATGAACATGAAGGTTCATTTTTACCAAGAGTACAAAATATCACACATTATAAATTGAGAGATATTAGCAAACTGTTGTAACCAAGTAGAGATGAGAACTCTCACGTTTTTTTGTATTAAGAAAATTTATATTTGAGCACTCTCTAAATCTTTATTCTCCAACTTTATTTCTTTTCTTTTTCCATAAACACGAAACACCATTAATCCAGTGATACCTCGGGCGTATGAGCCATCTCCGGCAATACACACTGTTCCGGTTGTTATACCCTGTGAGACATACGCGTTCGACTAAAAGGAGGCGCGATCTGTTTTAAGGAAAGTGCATTGAATACGTGTATCAACCAAAACCATCAACGATTAGTTTGCTCATTGTTGTAGTCAAGGAAAAGATTGAAGACTCAACGTATTGGAGACTCGTGTCAAGTACTACAAAAATGCATTGTTGAACTACTCGTTAAAAACAGCGATTCGAATCAGGTAAGTTATATAAAAATGTATTTTATTTTTATTCGTTCATTTGTTGTACACAATATTGTACTAGTTTGTTTCTAATAAATAAAGAGAGTATCGTTATTATTAATTTATTATTATTTTTAATAAAAAGGTGACTCACTTTACTTCGATAACTACCAATACCAAAAGTGTTTGGCAAACATTGAGTTCAAATATGTAATTTCTGAGAAAAAAAAAAGACCAAAACTGCAAAACATGCATACTACATATAGTATCCAAGTGCCCTTGGGGTTGGTGGCTCAGTGGTAGAGGAAAATCCTCTAGAAATACCAAGGTTTGAGGAGGTCATGGGTTCAAGTCCCACTCTAAACGGGAATTAAGAAATTTGCCTTAAAAAAACATATACTATCAAAGTAATGTACTCTAGAATTTTTAAAAGTGCATATGATCCATAAGATTAAAGGTTAACAAGGAATTGGTTGCAAGAGTCTTCTATAAGGGGAAATATTCTGACATGTGTTATGAATCTTGAACTTCACATATACACGTAAACTCAACCATTTAGGAAATTGTCATAATTTATTCATTTAAGATTATGACCAAAATATTTGAATTTACTTAGTCAATTATCAATCAAATTGTTTAGAAAATTGTTTGAAAAACTAGAAAACAGCCAAATTACAAAAAGTTCAAATGCTGCCAAATTTATTCCCAAACTTAAACCAATCTCTTTTTCATTATAAAGCTTCAGACTTCTAAGTCGTATTTAAGTGATATATAACTTATTAAACACTTGTCACATTAGAAGAGATAAAAGATTTGCAAAAGAGAGAGAGAGTTTAAGTATTCATGTTGTATTATAATTCAAACATTTATGTTGTATTTTACAAGTAGACTATTTCTAAAATAAAAACCTGTAATGATGATATTTTTATTTTTAAGAACCAAAATGTAATAACTCCAAATTCATAGCATAGAGTAAACATAAAAAGTCAAAACATTCTGATTAATATTTCTCATGATATTGCGATATGAAGTCGTGTGACACACTTTAAACTAGTTAAAACTATAGATATCGTCGAATACATAACCAAAAATTAAAAAACAGAAAAACTAAAACCAAACTCAATAAATAGGGTCAGGGAATCGGGATACTGTTTATTTACATATAAAACCACTAGTTTACGACAAAACTAAAAACAAATAAACATACTTAGCAAAAATCTCACTCAAAGAGTAAGGTCTGGGAGGGAGGATGAGATGAGAGCAAACATTACCTCTATCCCATGAGATAGAGAGGCTACACCCAAAGAGACTTTGTGATAAAACTATGAATCGGGATATTTGAGGGACCAGAAACGAAAGTGATAAAAGAGAGGAGGAGCAAACTGCAAAGTGACATTAATAAATGGGGCCACTTTTGGGTGAGGTTTGTGTCCGGTCTAAGTGGGAGTCCATGTGCCAGAAGGGTTTTACTTTATTCCCTTTGTTTTCCGGTCGGTTGAGCCCACTACCGGAAGGCCCGGTTTGAATTTTAGTCAGTCTCGCATGGTTGTACCTGCCGCATATATGATTGTACCTGGTTTTGTCGCTTCCTCAACTAAATTTAATTCATATTTACAGAAATGGGTTTTTGTATTAAAATGCGATGCTTTTGGTTTTGTATTATTGACACATGCATACGTGTTTTTGGCGTGTGTACAAGATTAGTGATTTGTGGTTGTGGGTTTGTCCTTTCGTAGGTCACTTGTCAATCGTCATCCATCTCCTTAATTTTATCAAAAAATACATATAAAGATGATCCAAAAACACTAATTTCAAACAATAACAAATAGACGGCAATCAGGATTTATGCACCCATTTTTCAATAATGTTTCTCAAAATATTAAAAACAATTTGTTCATAGTCGATATGGTTTCTCGGTCAAACTTGTAAGTGGTCAAATTTCATTGTAGGGTGCGTATATGGCGGATCCAGTAATTTTTATCTGTGAATGTAAAAATTTGGCAGAGTCCACTCCAAACAAATCAGGTCAAAATGGGTCATGCAAAAACAATTCACACGTATTTAGTTAACAATATTTTAAAACTATTCATAAATAAAATTAAATTGGTTACATCTTTTGATCAAACTCAATGCAAATTCAACTTTCGTACCTATAGAAAACCATCTAATCTTAATAAAACTTCTACAATTCACTTAAACAATAAATAACTGATTAAACATAATAACAAATAAAAAAATAAAAACACACAAAAAAAACACTTGTAAAACAAAAATAAGAAAACAAAAAGCATTTATAAATCAATTGACTAATCAAACAACAAACCACATAATTTAATATTTATCTACTTGATTTAATTAATTATGGTTATACTTGATAAGAAATGTTTAAGTATAGAGTTGTTTAAAATTTAAATCAAATTATAAGGTATAATTTGTAACTTTACTTAAATTTACTATTAACTTAGAGTAAACTGTAATTTGCGTCCCTGTGGTTTACCTCAATCTACACATTGGGTCCTTACGTTTGAAATTTCGTCCTCTGAGGCTCGGTGGTTTCAATTTTTCTCCAATTGATTCCCTAAGGCTATCAGGGATCTGTTAGTAAACAAGAGAAATGACCATAATACCCCCAATTTTTTCCCTCTATTACTTCATCTTCTACAATATGTTTCCCGGTTAACTCGTTTTGAAGCAAGCCGGCAATCCACACACAAGGTGATTAACGGGTGTTAATGCAAACCCAAATGTTACAACAGTCGCACCAATTGATACAATCAATGGATCTATTCTTTGCAAATGTAAAGTAGTAAAATGCATACCCAAATGTTACAACCTGCAATATGCAACGCCAGTCCTATTTAGGAGTACAATGCAAACCCGATCAAAACAGAGGGAAAGTTTGATAATTACATACATACATTTAGGGGTAAAATTAATCACAAAAAACTCCTAAAAACACTGATCTTTAACCCAAAAACCCCAAAATATTAAGCATCACTAAGACACTAACTTACTCTAATCTAGCCTATCGGTGTTGCCACATTCAAACTCAAAGTGGAGTTCCCAGTTGAACAGGAACTTCAAGGTCACCTTGCAGTGAACCACAAGGTGGGTAATCGTTCTCTAGCGTTGCCATAATTCGGATTGGAAACACCATCGTTGTCTTGTGCGTTGCGAGTGGTGCGATCGGTGGAACGGTGGCAGTGGTGAAGTCCGATGATGAGGAGGGATGAAGTACGGTGGCAGTGGTGAAGTCCGATGATCGTGCGACAGGCGGATGAAGAAGGAGGTGGTGAGGCGGGTTGGTCGGCGAATGAAAAGGGAAATGGTGATGCGAGAGGGATGATGCTGAGAAGAGGGATGAAGAGTGTAATAAAAGTTTTGGTGGAGAGACCTAATTGGCAATATATATGTGAAAAGTCCAAATTGCCCCCCTCATTACCCACAAAATGACTTATATACCCTTGTTTACTAACAGACCCCTGGCGGGCGTTAGCCTCAGGGACTCAATTGGAGAAAAATTAAAACCACCGGGACTCGGAGGACGAAATTTCAAACGTAAGGACTCAATGTGTAGATTGGGGTAAACCACAGAGACGTAAATTACAGTTTACTCATTAACTTATTTGAATTACCCAAGTACATCATCTTCAACAAATTCCCCCAAAAATCTGAATTTTCATGGCTGGACTTCCATCTGGTATTATCCGCCACTACTCTCTCTTTCTCTCTCCATCTCTACACGGTGTGTTGGTCATTGATGTCACAGAAGGGGTCTCCCAGACATTTAAGAATGTGTCTACAGAAAAATATTGAAAATTTTCCACTATTGAGTTTATGTCTACGACCTGCCCGCAAATGTCAGACCATAACTGTTGGTTTCACATAGTCAGTTTTTCCTCTAACTCGTGACTTTTTTTCTAGACAAGTTTCGAACTAAGGGAGGTACACCGAGTGTCCGAGTTAAACTCTTGTTTCACACTGAAAGATCTGTTGTGTTGGCATTAAAGGAAATGTTGGGGTTTTCTTTAAGTTATTAGCAATTTAATTGAATTTTTGATTGCAATCAAGAGTTGTACAGCTTTTTTTTTCTATAAAAATGAACTTGTTTGTTCATTTTTAGACACTCTTTCAAATTCACAAAACCAAGAGATTATCTTTACATATTTGTTCTCTTGTTCGTTAGAAAACACTTACCTAATCTCGTTCTATTCCGCAAAAGATAAAAACTCGAGAGCCCATACAACAATCGAATTGGTATTATACCAACAGCCGGAAAGACAAACATCATTGGTTGCAAAAGATTTAAATATCGACCGTAAGAAGAACCAATGTATTTCATGCAAGTGTATGTTGGGGCTCACTATAATTCATCCCAAAAAGTACACATTCATTAAGTTGAAACAAGTAAACTGAAAACAATTCCAGTAATGTACATTGCTCAATTATGAGACTAACAAACTTCTCTTACTATCAACAGAAACTGCATACCTAAAACCAACCAACACTTGGTGTTTCACTCATAAAACATTACAAAGAATTTCTTCATAGTCGGTACGGGTTCTCATATGGGTTTTCTGGAACAATGGGTTCACCAGTAAACGGGTCAAATTTGTAAGGTTCACCGGTAAACGGGTCAAATCTCATTTGAGGACGAGTAGCTGGACCATCGCCACCTTTTACATAAGCTGGAACTCGGTACGGATCTTCTGCAGGTTTTGCATAAGATACTGCAGATGAACCCGGGATTTGGTGTGATGGGTTCGGACTCATTTCCTCCATATTTCCATAAGCTGATGGAAGATTTAAATATCGACTGTAAGGAGCGGTAGAGGAAGAAGAACCGGGTAATTCATGAAAGTTTAATGGACTTCTTTCATCTCTTATAACACCTGCATGACTTGGCAGACGATAATCTGGGTATAATATAGAATAACGAGATGCATAACCATCCGACCTGCATTATACACAATTGAATAAATGAAAAGAGTAATTTAAGTCGTCTGAAAGTAATTTAATTAACCAAGATTCAAATTTTATTTTATCATGTTCACATGATGATAATGTATCTTTTATCATCATTATAATTACATCAAATAAAGAACCTAAATAATTTAAAAAAGGTTCTCAGACCCTATCTGCATAAGAATGTTATGTAGCAACTGTAAAAGTTCCCCTTTTTTGGTAGTTGCAAAAAATTTGGAGAGCGTTCCCCTTTTCGGTAATGTTTTGATCAAACTTACTTTTTTGTAATTTGTAATCATTAAAGGTTATAGGTAACATTTGTTATATTGAGGGGCAAATTTAGATATCTGGATAGTAATCAAATACTTTTGTTATAATATGTGTCAAATCATACATTACATTTAAGTTGGGACAGGAGCATATGCTACACCATTTAGATCTGAAACTTGAACCAACTCCATTTTAGAAAAATGACCGTCTGTTTACCTTTTCCAGAAACAGAAAAAACTAAACAAAATATTAAAATGAAGAACTAAAAAATAAAAACAAAATTAAAGAACAGAAAATGGGAAAAGTGTTTGACCCAACAGGTCAGCCAGTCCAACCCGATTGGTGGCTTATTTGACCTGTTTGTATTTAAAATGAACTGTTTTAACCCGAACCCATTTTGACCCCTTACTCAACGGCCATTTAGCATCCTTTACAACGTTTGAACATTACATTAGCCTTCTCCGGTTAGTTTTGTGTGCTACAAAACTATTGGGTCCATGTACAGAAATTATGATATTCCATTACTTAAAGGAGTTTATGATGCTTGATTGACTATTGAATTAGGGTTTATTAAGCAATATTGGGAGAGACGGTTGCCACTCGAAAACGGGCTGAACTTTGTGTTCACTTTATCCTTGTTCGTGTTGGGCCCTATAAAAAAACACTGATCTTCTACAAATACTAAAAAAACTAATTTTTTTCCTGTTTATTAAATTGCTCAACATAAATGTGGTCAACTATATAAACCAAATTGCTTCGAATACAAGAAACGAACCTAGGCACACTTGGGTCAACATGCAAGGCATGGGAATCAACAGCTGGAAGATGGACCCTACCAGAGAGGCCCAGGCCCACTGGTTCCCTAACATTAGTGTCCCTTAATCTTGACAAACTTAAAGGTGGTCGATTCAATCCAAATTTGTCCACCTGGTGCTGTATGCGAAATAAAAATTATTTGCATTGGAACTCTATATTTGCATTGGAACTCCAGAACTAGAGCCATAAAAACAAGACAGAATTTCATATATAACCTCCTAAAACTTCAAATTTTCGTATTTGTCCTTCCAATGTTTAGTATCATTTCATCCTTTCAAAATACTAAAAAACTCACATTCATTGTAAATTTAAAACACATCAAATATGCCTAATTAATCACAATTAAAACCTAACACTCTTACATGATTATCAATTAACAAACTCAATGACTGACACCCTTCTTCCCCGACAAACAAACGGAGTGCCAAAAAAGACTTCCTCCCACCTGTTCTTACTCTCACCATATTGAAAAAGATATTCTTGATTTAGATTTGTGGGATGTTAATGATTAGCTAGATTTTGCTAAAACTAGATTGGGGGTTTGCTGACCCTTTGTGTTTTTTACTGTTTTTCTGCATCTTACAGAAAATGGTTGGGGGTAGCTTTGTAACTAATGTATAATTGTTTTAGTAATAATTGTTGTTTCAAAAAGAAGGTAAGTGATGGTTTGGTTGGATAATGATGCAGCGGCCTTTTTGCTTTATTTTTCATGTTTGGGTAGCTATTATTACAAGAGAATAAACCATCTCATGATGAGAGGTTTAATGTTTTTGGAATTGAGAGTTTTACTTGGCAATCATGTAACTGGTTCTTATTTTGTTGCTTTTGCACCATACAGAAGGGCAATTAGATTACTTGATTTGTTTTGGGTTTATATATATATATATATATATATATATATATATATATATATATATATATATATATATATATATATATATATCTGATGCTTTTACAAAAGATTAATGTACTTCATTTGCTATGAGGGGTAATTGGTAAAATGGGAGTTTATTGGTGTAGAATTATTTTTAATGGAATTGATAATGGAGTGAGGATATGCGAGTGTTTCAGGGTTTTGAAAGGGAATATATGATATTTGAGAGGATATATACAAAATTTTGAAGTTTTAAGAGTATATGTATAAAATTCTGCCTAAATCAAAAACTTAATCTGTAACTTTTGAGACCGAATACCTACCTTTGAAATTAGTGAAGTGAGATATGCTCCCTTGTCATGCTCATCTGCTCCTGATAACATGAACTGTAGAAAAAGATATGGCCTAATTAATTTATGAAGAATTGCAAATTATTATTTTTGTGTGTAACAGAGATATAAATATTCAATAGTACAGATGTAGTTAACCTGATCAAGAACTAATATGGCTGTAGATTCAGGCAGTTCCGCTAGATTAGCTAGAGATTCAACTTCGATCTGCCAAATAACAAATAAAAATATCAAAAAGCCAAATGTCAACTTCCCTAGGCATATAAAAGAGAGACCAAAAAATAAATCAGGGGATAACATACATCATATCGAGTAGCAATACCGAGTCGTAAAATTCTAAGTAACCGCTCTCTGACAGCCACTGGTAGCTGGAGAACAGCAGCTTCATGGGGATCAGCAACTACAGGTTCCTAAAAATAAGAAAAGAATATCAAATTAAGTGCAATTGTGCAACCCGAATTTTTTGGTTTTTTTTTTAAAAGGACACTAATATCAATCTAATAAACCTTTTGAAGTGTGTCTACGTGGTGGCCATTAAAAGAACTCAAGACTGACTCGTAAGTTTGAGGTTTGTAGTTATTTAAACCATCATGGGACTGAGTGATCTGGGGATCTTCATAAACCCTTTTCCTTTTCTTGTCCATGGGCCTGGCAACTTCAACCTATTATCATAAGAACAAGATTGGATGATCAAATCACATAGTTGTTTGTTTTTCTTTTGTAAATAACTAGTTAAAAACTTGCAGCAGCTTACAGTACCTGTAGCTTAAATGGACTGCCCTTCGGACCTAGGACGGGTTTTTCATTTAGCCCCACTATGGCATTATCAAGGTGCTACATATGGGAAAAAAGTTGGAAATTACAATAATATCAAAAAGATTACAATGTTAAATTGCATGCCAAATTAAGTTTTGCCACATACTGATCTTTGTGCAAAATGAATAAATCCTAATGTAGAAGTTCTCTTCTTGTGTACCACCACTTTTTCTACCTGAAACACGAGCATGCAAACCATTAAAGTTTATGACTTGTGTACCTTAATTTAAAAAATATATATGCCGCAGTATCTCTAACCTTCCCAAAGGGCTCAAAGAGTAACTTCAAGTAGTTTTCATCAGTACTTGAGGGTAGGTTTCTGACAAATGCTATTTTTATCTGAAAATCAAAAATGAATTCTTAAATGTACATCAGATAATTCAGAAGAATCACTTATGTCAAATTACTGAAATAAATAAACACCTTAGCAAGTTCATCTGGATCAACTCCAGCATCCTCCTCAGCCCACTTAACAGATGGATGCAAAGTACCACCAAGAACAAAATCTGGCTTAGAACCAACCCTTAATGCACGTGATGCAGCCTGATAATAAAAGTCTAATGTGTTAAATTGTTATCAACAATTTTAAATTATTTGAATAAACTCTACTTTTCAACTAATATCATATGATCAGTCTAAACTGAATTTTTTTGACTGGTCAACACGATGATAAGATGAGTAAACCGAGGGCTTACAGCATGAGATGAAAACTTCACAAAACCAAAACCAAGGTTCTTGAACTTTTTGCTAAGAGCTATCTCACCACCACTTGGAGGCTGTGCAAGATCAATGGAAACAACATCCGGAAAAACCTATAACCGCCAAAAAACAGTTGGTGACTTGGCGTTATGATTAGAATAAATTTAGTTGATAACAAAAAACAAAAACAATATATATTTACCTGGCGGACAACATTATTAAAATCATCAGCGCTCCATCCTATACGAAGAAAATAACTAAGATAAAGGGAACTAAAAGACTTTAACCATTCACACTAACAGTATTAAAACAAACCTTTGTTAAGGTTCCCCAAAAACAGTGTATCCTGTCCAGCTGATGGGAGAACACCAATCTTTTTCCCTTCTAGCTGAAACATACGAGCCAAAAAGGTTAACTTAATAGTTTTCTATATTCATTTCACTTGTCCTATTTAAAGAGTATTAACATAAGGAGGAAGGAAAAAAGAAATATATGAAATTATAGAATTATAATGCACTCACTCAAAAGGTATTAGAAAAGATAAGATAAACAAGTTGGCCAAAGAATATAGAACCAATCAGAGATCTGTAATATGATCCATAATTACACTTTGCTCATTGGCTGGCTAGAATATATATATATATATATATATATATATATATATAAGGTCGTAACTATGTGATCGTCCTAAAGCTTTTAAGGCTATAGCATTAAAAATAGTAACAATGTGATGGAAACAAGTTGCTTTTACCAATTAACCATAAATTTTGTTGAGAGTATTTTTTACCATGGATGCATTTAACTCCTTCATAGCTTTGTCAGCAGCATCTTTTGTTGTAAAGCGTATAAAGCCAAACCCCTGTGTATTTATGCACATAAACAGATATGTAAGCTTTAAAAAGAGAGAAACGAATAATGAGTAACGATTGAAGAATGTAGTATTAACCAACCAAACTTATGCAGTAAAAATATACAAACATAACACCTTTAGGTTGCCCGTTTGATCCTTTATCAAGTGCATGTCCATGATTTCTCCACAAGTTGAGAACACCTAAAAGAGACAGAATTACAGAACCAGAGTGATAGAAGCAATCGAAACGTCAAATGTAACACTATACGTCTATACCATATTACGAAATTATCTTTGTAGTGCAAACATTGTGATGAGAGTGATAGCAGAAACAAAATTGCATATAGAATGTTTTCGACCTTTTGCATGCATGTTTACATATAGACTATCATATATAAGTTACACAGCCCAAATAATTCAAAAGATTGCAACAAGAAGTTATGCTAATAGAGGGTGATGAGTATAAAGAGATTGCTAACCTTATGAACCTTGTCTTCAGTTAGAGAACGGGCCAAACCACCAACAAAAACTTCCACACCTTTGCTTCCATCCTCTGGGAATCCAAAAAGAAAGATCTCACTAGATTAAATATGGAACATAAAGTCTTTGGAACAACGTACATGAGATACCCCCCTGTTCCAAAGGAGCTACATTTTCCCTTTGAAGTCGGTTTAACAAAGAAAAAAAGAACACTTTTTCTTGAACCTAGTATTCTCGTATTAATCCGACCTAACAAATGCCACACAACTAACTGCAATTTTTTTAATAATGATTGAAGTCTAAGGGGGAATATAATTTATGCTTAAATTCATCTTTTTTCAAATGTAACTTGTTTCCAAATAGTGCAAGATTTTCCACAGAAAACCTAACACTGATAAACTTGTTTCACCTTCTTAATTCTTACATATGAACATGCTTTTTCCTATCCAGATACATGATATTAGCAGTGTACTAATTTCAGCTTCTAATTAAGATTAAGGTCTAGCAATTAGCTACTGCAGGGTAAGAAAAATTAAACTTACGCTGGTCAGTTGAATTATGATCCAATGAGTGGCTCATCTGCAATCATTACCAAAATTAGTCTAACAAACAAACTCTTTCCGATATTTCAAATTACAAAAACATTAACAAATCGGGAAAATTAACGCCAAAGAAAAAGGATTATCCGATTGATTACCTGAAAATGCTCGTGGAGACGACTACGAGATGGGGCAAAGAAAGATGTACGTTTAGGGGTGTAGCCGTCGCTGGATCCACCGCAGAAACAGGAAGCCTACGCCGGAAAAAAGATATCTCAATTACGAGCTAAGATTTGAGTTTTAGGAATAGGGTATCTATGGTTAGGGTTCTTGCCTTTTTTTTTCTGTTCCGCTACAGTTTGCATTAAATACCACGTTATCATCGGCTTCATTGTACATCGTTTTTTTTTTACTAAAAGATTCCCTGTTCTTTTTTACATTTTTTTATTGGTTTTTTTCCATTGTGCAATGAATCTATAGCTATTAAATAATTAATTGTATACTTCATGTACGTGTAATTAACTATATACGTCCCGTACGTGTTATAATGCTGTAAACATAAGATTTTTTTTTGTTTATTTTTTTCAATCCTGACATTATAAATACATCTCAATCGCATATATAATAAGTAATTATTTAAAGTAATTTCAATCATATCTTAAAATATCGTTTTATAATTTTTAAATCTTCATTACTAGTATTTAATATTTCATTTATTCAACTCGTGTAATACATTAGTTTATAACCTAATTTAAACAATAAACTGAAATGGTTTATGATTTCGTATTAATCTTCTTGTTACCCGTTCAATTCATTATCGGTTAGGTTTGAATAATTAAATCGCTAAAAGATGTTAAGATACTTGTGCATAGTTTTATGGTGGATAGGTTTAAAGAATCACATTCAGGAAGAAGGAATGATTGGTTACCAAGAGCGTTTAGTATCAGGGAACGATGAAGTTTTATGATTGAACAATAGGATTTGGATACCTATACATGGAAACCTAAGGAAATCACGTGCTCCGCGGGAAAAAAAGTACAAAAAGGACGTTTGTCTCCTGACCAGGTGCAACACAGGGTCGTGCCCCACTAAGCACGCCCCCATGCCCAGTACCCCATGCAGTACACAAAAGTTGATCCGGGTACGAATTTGTCTCAACACGGGGCTGTGCCTCCCTAGGCACGGGTCGTGCCCCACTACCCAGGCAGCCTATAAAAGGCAGGCCACTTGTCCATTTTGGAGAGTTCGGATTTTAGCAGTTGGGAATCAGGCCTTTGAACCTCTTTAAAGGCCTTGGAGGGTCCATTTAGCATCGAGAATGAATTTTAACATCACCATACCATACCATCCCATCCCAAGTTGCAATCTTTGGTTACATCTTTTGAACTTATCATGAGTTGCGTATGTTCTTGCTACTTGGTTGTAATGTGCATGCTCATTATGAACTAAAACATCTTTTATCATCCTAGTTAGATAAAGCTTTACTAATTGTGTGGAACTTATGAATTTGGCAAGTTTTATATTAATGTTATGATAATATTTTAGTACTCTCTTGATGGATATGCATGTTTTAGTGTTGATAGAATGATCAGTGTTTTATAAATATGAAATCATATCATGTTGGAAAACTTATGAGATTAACATTTATTCATGGCTAAGAATTATAAATAATCTTTGAAAACACAATTAATGATATATACATTTAAGTATGCATCTCGTTGACTCATGTTTGGAAAAACTATAATATTTGTTATAATATTTCTTTGACAAAGTTTATGCTAATTAAAGTATTGATAACTCGAGCTTACGATTTTCATAATTTATATTTGAATTTTATAAGTCAAGAGAATAATTAACTATATGTAATTAACTATTTACATCACGTACGTGTTATAATGATGTAAACATAAGATTTTTTTTTATTTATTTTTTTTCAATCCTGACATTATAAATATATCTCAATCGCATATATAATTAGTAATTATTTAAAGTAATTTCAATCATATCTTAAAATATCGTTTTATAATTCTTAAATCTTCATTACTGTTATTTAATATTTCATTTATTCAACTCGTGTAATACATTAGTTTCTAACCTAATTTAAGAAAATGCACAAGGTAGGTCTAGGTTATTGATGTGTTGCAAAGCACACATCGTTTTCCCTTGTATTTCGTAGCGTTTTCGTATAGTTTTAGAGTCGTTTTGGGTCATTTATTGCTTTTACTTAGTTATGTTATATTCTATAGGTATTCAGGAAGAATTGGAGCTTAAACGATCAAGACGTGTGAAGGAAACGAGCACACAAGACCACGGGATGAGAGCGGCAAAAGTCGGAAAAGAGTCCAAACTTAAAAGGGGCATATCTCGGGCTAGAAAATGAGTTACGAGACCCATAATATATGGATGGGGTGTCTCGCCGAGCTGAGTTCAAAAATCAACTTTCTGTCACCCTAGTTCTTCGCGCCACGTGAACATGGGTACACAACTCTTCTCGACACGCCAAGATATGGCATACCAGAACTTTTCCTGACTCTTTTGTCTTTCGCGACACGCGAAGACTTGGTCTGATGGCTTTAGCGACACGCGAAAATAACCAGTTACGAGGTTTTTGACCTAATTTCATGTTTTAATAGTTTAGGACTCTCCCATGTGTTTATTATTCGACTCCTAGCCGTCTCAAGATAGAAGAGGGGCGATTTTGAGATGGGAAGAAGCAACGAGAGCCAAAGTTCGAAGCTTTATCGATCGGGTTGGTTCGTTCTTGCTCGTTCGATTTATGATTCTTACTTTCTTGTTTATAATTGGTTTGATTTGGATTATGTTCATCACTTTTGAGGTTTGTTTTCTGGTTTTTAACATCTTTCTTGGCTAGACCATAGTAGCTATCTAGGTTTTCGATGAATGTTTGATTGAATGTTGGATTTCTTTCGGTTTATGTTAATTATTGATGGATTCAAGATAAAGTAAAGAACTTGATTGCAATTGGTATGATGTTTATGCATATTTAATTCTGATTTATAATTGATTTGTGTTTCACATGCGTTTTGTTGAATGTCTTCCAAATAATAGATGCATGTTAGGTACCTACCGTGTGTTTGTAACTAGTTTGTGGATTATTGATTTCATCGTCCATAGAAACGCAAATTGAGAGTATCTTAGGGTTAGGTGTTCTTCCTGCTTCAATAGCTGAAAGGTGAGAAGTTGTCGGGTATTCTTTGGTGTTAGGGTTTTTAGGTAGATTACTCTGAAAGGAGGGTTTTCTAGGGTTTCTTAGCATCATTGATATTCCGTGTCATACCGAGAGTTATCAGGTTACCCCGTATGTCTTAGGGCGTATTGAGATATTGAGACTGAGAGGTAATATATCTTCAGGGTACTTTAGCATTGTTGGAAATAAATGAGAGGTGATCTGACGAACCGGTGAGTTTACACGTTCCTTAGGGTTTCCTATTAGGTCACACTCGGAGAATGATATGAGATCCTTAGGTTGTCTTAGGGTTTCGTATTCAAAGATCCCGGTTCCATCCTAATTTTCATAGCCGAGAGAATTTCATGTTTAGCAAATATGATTCATTACCTAGATAGTGCTTTATCCATTGTTGATCTCATCTGTGTCGTCTGTTTGATAGTTGGTGTCGTTAGTTAGAAGTCCCATTAGTTTGTTAGTTTTAGAATCTCAGTTACACAAATCCCCCCAAATACATTTCAGTTTAGTTAGTTGAGTCAGAGTCTAGATAAAGTTGTCGCTAGTGTCTCGTGGGTTCGATATCCGGACTTTATTTAACTTTGCTACATTGGTCGGTACACTTGCCGGTTGTGTGGTCTGGTGTTAGGTCAGTGTTGTAAAAAGCGCTAGGCGCTAGTCGGGCGGTGGGTTAGGGCCTAGGCCTAGGCGGGATTAATCGGGGCCTAGGCGGGATTAATCGGATTGGAATTTTTATATGTAAATTTTATATAAATATAGTTATATACACATAAATACTTCAAACATAAACAATTAAAGATTAAATACTTATAAATTCAAAGATTAAATAGTTCAAAACACACACATTAACATGTTAGTAGATAAGTTCAAACACCACAAAGATCAAATGGTTCAAAATTCATCATCGTCTTGTCCATATTGTTCATTGATTTGAACACCATCTGACTCGTATTCAACCTCCTCATCTACATCCTCCTCGTCTACTTCCTCCTCATCCTCCGACTCAAAATCTTCATCAATAAGTTGTCTCGATACACTTGTCCTAGCACTTGTTCGATTACACAATACTTCATCAACACCCGCGGCTTCATTAACCGCCTCCCAAGTTAGCCCCGGCTCAACTTCTTCATCATCTAAACCATCAACAATCCATTCTTTAGCCCCACTACCATCTTTATCAACAAGAACTTCATGATTTCTCAACTTTCTTTTCTTGTTTTTCTCCATCAAATTTGCATTAAATTGAACAAAAACAAGATCATTCAATTTACTCGCCTCTAGTCTATTTCTCTTTTTTGTATGTACCTACGTTGTTCAAATTAACAATAAATTCAATAATAGGTTTAGTTACAACATATATTTATTAAATTGTTTAACATATAAAGTCACTAACCCCTTCAAATATGCTCCAATTTCTTTCACACCCTGATGAACTAGTAGTTAAAGAAAGTATCCTCATAGCAATCTTTTTCAAATGTGGAGTTGAGCTACCGTAATTTTCCCACCAATTTGCTACAATGTTAATACAAATATATTATGTTAAAATGACAAATATATGAAATTTAAAACATAAGTATTGTTAATTATTATTACCCGGATCAAAATTGTCGCCGTTGACCTCACATGCTTTAAGTACGATTGGACGGTCAAATTTTTCTTGCTTACGCTTGTAGATTGGCAACTCAACCGACAAGATCTCTTTTTGCATGTCATAATCTTTGGGAAATAAAACACCAATACAATCAACTACCGCATCATTGGCATCTAAGTCATCTCGAACCTCCGGATTGTTATAAAAATAATATGGGTTTAGAATGTAGGCCGTCATATGTAAGCTCGTATCAAGCCTTTTGGATGACTTTTTTGATATAATATCCAAAATAGGCTCGTATGCACTTTTATTATCATTCAAAACCTTGATAATTTCTTTTTTGACCTTTTGAAGCTCATCGTATATAAAACCCATTGACGGCTTCCAATCCGCATCAACCATTCGGAGGAGCTTGACTAATGGTGCAAAAATTTTCAAACATGTTGTCACACCACTCCAAAATGCGGGAGATATAACCGTTCCATAAGCAACTTTCCCTTTCACCATCTTTGCAAACCTACAATTATCCCATTCTTCACTAGTAAACATAGCCCTAAGTTGAACCTTTTTTTCCAAAATACTTTGTCAAGTAAGAAATGCGGAAGCAAATCTTGTAACTCCCGGTCTCACAATATTTCTTTTCTTTGTATATTTTCCGGACCAACTTCTTCAATGCACTTATCCACATACTCAAATATTTTTTCACTTGTGTGCGCTTCATCCGAACATTCTTTCGAAGACAAAAATATAGTACCCAACTTTGAATTGACACACAGATTCATGATGCTTCTTCTTGTTCTATCGGACCATGCATCGGTCATAATAGAGCATCCTATAAATCTCCATTCTTCTTCATATTTTTTCAAAGCGTTTTTAGTCTTTTCGACCTCTTTTTTTAAGTAAGAATTTCCCATCTCATATCTAGTAGGAGGCATGGCATGAGGTCCAAATTGACCGATCGCTTCCATTAATACTTTGAAGCTATCCTTTTCAAAGGTATGAAATGGAATCGCACATTCATACGCCCACTTACAAACATGTTCTTTTACTTTTATCATTTGTTCTTTTCGAAAATGATTGTCAAGACTACTTTCTTTGGTATTTCCTTTGAAGTCTTGTGAACTTGAAAATCTATTCATGGGACCGAAAGATCGAGGTTCCTTCAATTCTCCAAAACAATCATCTAGATCAATTGTTTCATTACCAATGTTCACATCGGCTCTTAAAGATGAACCACTATCTTGTTTAATCTTTTTTTTTGTTTTTGGTCTCATTAAGAGCATTTCTAACCTTCAATTGATCATCTTTTGTTGCTTTTTTACAAGCCGTTACATTTCCTGTTATACCCGCAATATGTTGTTTAATTCTATAAACTCCTCCGGACATTAACTTATCACATAGCTTACATTGAACTCTATCTTTATTATTTTCATCCACCAACTTCCCATATTCCCATCCAATATCATCTGATTTTCTTTTAAAACATTGATTAGCTGCGGTTGATTCCATGGATACCATAAAACAGGAACAAAAAAACTAAACAAGAAACATAAATTAAAAAAGGAACTTAAACTTAAACTAAACTGAGCATGAACTGAAATTAATAAACCCAACTTCATGAACTCAAATTAGGTCAAAAAAATCAAATTATAAACATAAACTTAAGTCGCGAGGTTAAAACACGAGTGAAGCCAGAACATACCGATTAGAATCAGGCTGCAGGGTGCAGGCAACGAGTGAAGCCAACGACTGAAGCAGGGTGCAGGCAACGAGTGAGCAGGAGTTGGCGCAGCAGGACACGATGTTGAAGAAGGCAACGAGTGAAGCGCAGCAGGAGACGATGCTGAAGCAGGACCCGCAGAACCCGATGCTGCAGCAGCGCAGAAGGTTTTAGGGTTTGAAGGGGAAGTCGCGAGGTTAAAACACGATGCTGTGTCGTTAAAAAAAATCCGATTTGGGCTAAAAATCAACAAAAAAAGGCCCAATACAGTGGGCCGCCTAGATCCGACAAGGACCGCCTAGTCCGACTAGGAACGCCTAGGCCGACTAGGACCGATTTTTTCCGCCTAGCGATTAATAGCCCGACTAGCTGAAAATTCCTCCTGATCAGTCCGCCTAGCGATTAATCGCCGCCTAGGCGCGATTTTTACAACACTGTATTAGGTTGAGTATAGATTTATAAAGTTAAAGCTAGAGTGTCTAGGTTAGGTTTTATATTAGTTTTTATAGACACGTTCGGCTCCTTGGCGCCGGAGGCGGTTCGGTTCTTGGCTAGAGTTCAGCGTGTGGTCCACAACAACTTTACGACTCCTCAGGGGCGAGGCTTTGTTTTTAGTAGATTAGGGTTTTCCATTCAGAAGGGGATGGCGGCGCAGTTTGTTGCCCGTCTACCTGCTATCCTTACGTAATTTGCCTTGTTGTTTGGAATGAGAAATTTTTTCAACAAAAAAAAAAAAATACCGCTTAATAATTAATTATGGGTAAAAGGAATTAAGAGTTTATTAGAATTTTCCTTGTATACCCTGGAATTAGTAATAGCCTCTAACTAGCGATATTTATTCTCGATATGTCTTGGAGGTTCTAAGACATAAGATAGTTGATTAAGATTTACTTAGGTTAATTAGTGTTGTCTATGACACAATCATTCCTTAGATTTCCAACAACCTTGGCGGTGAGGATTCATGTTACAAGCTCAATCATTAAGATGGTGGTTGATTCTTTATGGTAGTGGCTCTAAGAGGACCGACAGTGAGTCCGAAAGTTTTAGACATTCACTCGTCTAGTTTAATCTAACGAGATTCTAGTTCTTTAGGGAACTACCTTCACAAACACAATCATTCAATTATCCATTATAGTATTGGTCAAAAAGATTCGAAGTCTAGATGATAGAGTGTCTCTATCTCTGACTTTATCCAATGTTATTTTCTTATTTATTTAATTTAAACATTTATTTTCAAAACCTAAAATATTAATTAACCAGATATTGACAAAAAAGTGTAAAGACTAACCCGTAAAGAATGTCAGCAACTTCTATGTCTTATCTACAAAACTATAATATGCAACAAAAACGTTCAAGTTAGTGCACAAATACAGACGACAAGATTGTTAAAAACCCCTGATGTTGGGGAAAAAAACATTATTATCACTTGTTTCATTTGAAAACAAATTGTTTATGGTCATTGCTATCCTAAATGGAACATAAAAATCAAACTCTAGAAGTCGATAAAACCATACAAATAAGTGGACTTGGCCAAGTTTAAGAAACTCATAAACCTATCAAACCAGACATAAAAAAAAGAGGTGTTGACCATAAGGGAGAGTGCATTCTTCACTCCTTCAAGCATTTAGAAATTTTCCTTATTATGCTTCTTCTCTAGCTCACTCATGGAGTCTGCCCATTTTATCTTTTCTTGAATTATAATAAGTAAAGTGTCTAATGTACCCAACATATGAAATATCATCAAAGAGAACCACAATAAGTGCTTTATAACATATAACTAAGAAAATATTCAAATAATGATATGTCGGTATGTTTGTTATGAAGGATCAATATTGATTAAAGATAATTATTAATTTATTAATTGTTTGGTTTAGTTCGTATTAGACTAACAATGAGTTTTTATTTATTTGATTATTTAATTGAGTTTGAGTTGGGTTAGGATTAGTATATGATTTATTATAAATAGATGGTTAGGGGTTAATTATAAAGTGTGAGTTGAGTTTTATCAATAAAGAGTCGATCTTTGAGATCAAAATTCGTGTGATTGGAGCCTGATTTTCAACATGTTATAGACTTGACTAATGCTATAAAAAAGAAATAAATGACTTTATACCTCCTCACACAAAAGCAACAAATGGAATCAGTCTTTCAAAAAGAAGTTAGGAAATGATATGAAACAACAATAAGTGGAAACAAAAGTTAAAAAAGAACATTAAATTACATAACAAAGAAAGAAAATGAAAAAAAGTTGTGTCTGTGTGTTCTTTTGATGATAAATGTAATTGAATAGATGACAATCATACTAATATTACGAACCATGACTACACAAGTGAATAACAACAACATTTAGTTTTTTTTTAACGACAAATGTTACCCCTACTCTACTTTTACACCAATAATCCTAAATTACACCACTGCTCAGGTTTGAACCTGAGACCTTCCCTCTAAGAAACATATGCCTCTACCAAGTGAGCTAACCCCACATTGACAACAACAATATTTACTACAAACATCGAGAAAGAAGATAAAAGAGGAGTCATTATAACCTGAAACACACATAAAAAGAAATAAAGGATAACTATTATTTTCAACTTTGTAGAAAGTGGTAGTATAAAAAATGAAAAGAGAAATGCCTACAACAGTGAACAACTTAGTCGGGATGATTGACATGTAACCAAATGCAAATTCTCCACCTGGTGTAAGTAAAAGACCAATTCTAATTGCAGATATTAATGAAACACCAAAAAGTCTACCAACTGCAACTACCATTATGGTTTTCCCACCAAATTAGAAACCCTAATGACCCCATAATAACAGGAAAGTTTGAGATTAGAAGTTTTGGATTGATTCAGTAAATGGTATGTCAATCTCTGTCATTAGGAAGTAATACAAGAAGCCTATAAATAGACAATACAAGAAGCAAGAATAGTAACAAGGCCCCTATACAATTATGCATACATATATCCTCTAAAAAGACATTCCAACCTGAGAAACAAAATGTTGTCATTACTTGAAAATTTCATAGCAAATGTCACTAAAGGAAAAAAAAATGCAATGGAGTTTTTTTTTTATACTAATAAGGTGTTTGGGATTGAGTTTGAAAATCACTTATTGAAAAAGCCAATAAGTCAAAAAGGTTTTTGGCATGGATAAAAGTCCATTTTATTTTGGCTTTTTGATAAGTCAAAAGTTGTTTTCCAAAAGTCACAAATACTGGCTTTTTAAAACTCATTGTGACTTTTTGAACATAAAATTACCAATCTACACACTCTTTACCCTACAGTAAATATTTCTCGTTCTCCTTATGACTTTTTGTATGAACGTAATATTATTAGCTAAGTCAAACACTTTTAAAAAAACAACTTATTGATTTTTCCCACCACAAAAGCTAATCCAAACATTTTTTTTTTAAAACTCATAAGTCAATAAACACTTTTGACAAAAATCATTTTTAAAGTTAAATAAGCAATCCCAAACACCCTGTAAGATTAGTAGGGAAACAAAGAAAGAAGTATAGTCATGAAGAGGAGGCCTAATAGAAGTTGTGTTTGTGTTTGGAGAGAAGAGGGCGAGGATGATAGAAACGGGTGTGAAAGTTAACCGAGAGAATTTTTTTAGGGTTTGGAGAGAAAAAGGGGACAAAGAGAAACGGGTTAAAACAATAAAAAAGGGGCAGGTTTAGGATCCATGTGTCCCAAATTTCCGGGTCAATAGTTTAGACGGGAAAACAGAAAAGAGGACGGCTTAGAATTATAACACGTGTCCAATTTTATTTTTATTTATTAAAACAGAAATTTGAGTGAAAATAATTATAACTAAGATTTAAATACCAACCCCTGTGAACAGTGCAAATCCCATTTATTGATGGACAAGTGTTTTTTTTTTTATGTTTTCAATTTCAATCTTATACTATTTATAAATTTACACTTTTAGTCTGTTTTATTTTATATTAATTTCGTTTTCCTTTAATAACTTTTGTTCGTTAACATTTTCTAAAATACGGAGCGCGCGGTTGTTTTTAGTTTTTTTTTGTCAACGTTTCGATATAATTTTTTTTAAACGGAGTTGTATTCAAAATCGAGTTTTTTTTGTATCGTTAACTATTACGAGTGTCGTTAACATTGTGATACCGTGACGAGCCGAACCTATTCTGAGCGAACAACATCATTGTCGGTATTTCTATTATCGTAACACGTATCGGTATTAACTTTTATGGTTTTCGACGACTCAAACCGGTAATTTTTTTTTCCTTTTTTTATTATTTAGTTTTATGTTTCTCTTTCATTAACATTATTTTTACGGTTGCGCCTACGTTTTCATTTATATTTTATTAGTGATGGGCCCGACACCCGCCGCAAAGCGTGGGTATAAGCGAAGCGTGCAGTCCGTCAAATCCGCTTCCAGGTTTCGTTTACTTTTTGAGTTTTATTTTTTTTGGTTTTAGTGCCGATTTGACTTAAATTTTTTTGCTTTCTTAAGCGATGGTGCTGCCTGGGTTTTTTTTTTTAGGTTTGCTTTTTACAAACGTTTGCGACTGCATCTACGTTTAAGTTTTTTAATCGATCCCCCATCGCCGGTATTTTAGTTCTAGGTTACGTTTTTTAACGTCATTTTTACATCTGAGCATGTACATGCGCATGCATTAAATTTTTTCTAAAGTCCACCCCGTCGCGGAGCGAGGGGGCGTGACCAAGTAGTTCTAATTACTACAAGTACAAACCAGTTATTTTAAAAATAAAACCTGTTATTTTAAAAATAAATCGCTATAAGTTCACCCAACTTGATAAAACACCTCAAAACCCTAAACCCATATCTCATATTCCTCAAAACCCTAGCCACACCGGCAACGACGCCAAAAACAGCCACAATGTCCGAGGCCGACCTCCATCGTTCCGATAAGAAGAAAAAGAAGAGCAAGTCGAACGACACCAATGCCACCAACGAAAAGCCAGACGCCGCCGCCGCAGCCGGCGATTACCTTATCAAACCACAGAGCTTCACACCAGCTATTGACACATCCGAATGGCCGATTCTTCTTAAGAACTACGGCCGATTGAATGTACGAACCGGACACTACACTCCTCTTCCCTCCGGCTACTCTCCTCTCAAACGTCCTCTCGCTGAATACATCAGGTACGGTGTTATTAACCTTGATAAACCTGCAAATCCTAGTTCACATGAGGTTGTAGCTTGGATCAAACGCATCCTCCGGGTCGAGAAAACGGGCCACAGCGGTACGCTCGACCCCAAAGTCACTGGAAACTTAATTGTTTGCATTGATAGAGCCACTCGGTTAGTTAAATCCCAGCAAGGTGCTGGAAAAGAGTACGTTTGTGTTGCTCGCCTCCATTCTGCAGTGCCTGATGTTGCTAAAGTGGCTAGGGCACTGGAGACGTTGACAGGTGCGGTTTTTCAACGACCGCCATTGATTTCCGCGGTTAAACGGCAGCTTCGAATTAGGACTATTTATGAGAGTAAGCTATTGGAGTATGATGCTGACAAGCATTTGGTTGTGTTTTGGATTTCGTGCGAGGCCGGTACCTATGTAAGGACTATGTGTGTTCACTTGGGGTTAATTTTAGGTGTTGGTGGGCATATGCAGGAATTGAGAAGGGTTAGGTCTGGTATTATGGGTGAAAAGGATAACATGATAACCATGCATGATGTTATGGATGCACAATGGATGTATGATAATTACAGAGATGAGAGTTATTTGAGACGTGTGATTATGCCGTTGGAGGTGTTATTGACTAGTTACAAGAGATTAGTGGTTAAAGATTCTGCTGTTAATGCTATCTGTTATGGTGCTAAGCTTATGATTCCGGGTTTGTTGAGGTTTGAGAACAATATTGAGAATGGAGAAGAAGTGGTTTTGATGACGACGAAAGGGGAAGCCATAGCGATAGGTGTGGCGGAGATGACTACTGCTGTGATGGCCACTTGTGATCATGGGGTTGTAGCGAAGATCAAGAGGGTGGTGATGGACAGAGATACCTATCCTAGAAAATGGGGGTTGGGTCCCACAGCTTCGATGAAAAAGAAGCTGATTACTGAAGGGAAGTTGAGCAAACATGGAAAACCGAATGAGAAGACCCCAGCTGAATGGTTGAGGAATGTTGTTCTTCCTACTGGTGGTGATTCTATGGTTGCTAGTCTGGCTGCTGCACCTGCACCTGCACCTGAGCAGACTGTGGAGGAAGCTGCAGAGACTGTGAAAGTTGACAGTGAGAAGAAGAAGAAGAAAAAGAAGAAAGACAAGGAGGATGAAGATGGTGATGCTGGGCGTAAACGTAAATTAGAAGATTCAGAAGTTACAGAAACACCGGTTTCCAAGAAAAAGAAGGTTGAAGCAGAAGATGAAAAGGTGGAAGGTGAGACTACAGAGAAGAAGGAGAAGAAGAAAAAGAAGAAGAAAGATGGTGATGTAGATGTTTCAGCTGAGAATGGAGATGGTGATAAATCTGAAAAGAAAAAGAAGAACAAAGATGCTGAAAATGGTGACACCCATCAAGAAGCAAGTAAAAGCGAGAAGAAAAAGGAGAAGAAGAAAAAGAAGAAAGACGCAGAGGAAGAGTAGTTATATAAACTGGTTTCATGAATTTTCAAGTTGAACTTTTAAGTTCCTGAATTCATGCCTCTGGTACCCAATAATTGCTGCATATTTCTGGAGATAACCAACGAGTTTCAGATAGCAAATCTTTTAGTGTTGAATTCTGATTTATCTTCTGTTTTGCTTGATTTGTTTTTTTTTCTTTATGTTTTGTAAGGATTTTGCTCTGTTGAAGTTGAACTTACCTTATAATTTATCTGAATCCCTAAAGTTTTGAAATTTATGTAGTTTCTTGATGCAGCACAGGTGTCACTATGGTATATCAACATTTTTTATTTCATAAGGGAAAATTTACAGTCACTATGGTATATATTTCTACATTTGGATCCTTTGGTCCTTCTCGCGAGTAACACATTTGGTCTTTAGTGTGAGTAACACTTTGGTCTTTAGTGTTATTAGTTTTTGTAAAAAAAAAATACTAAAGTACAGTCACTATGATCCAACATTTTTTATTTCATAAAGGAAAAATTACAGTCACTATGGTATATATTTCTACATTTGGATCCTTTGGTCCTTCTCGCGAGTAACACATTTGGTCTTTAGTGTGAGTAACACTTTGGTCTTTAGTGTTATTAGTTTTTGTAAAAAAAAAAATACTAAAGTACTCTTTATTTAAATTTTTATTTAAAAAACCCCAGCTTGATAGCAGGTGACAGTGGCTCGCCCGCCCCTGTTCATTCTTCGTTCCATCCCCAGCCACCGCCATTGCGGTGGAGGAGGGAATCACCAACACTTCTACTAAATTGGATAGATTTTGATGCTTGCATCTGATGAGCTCTCAAAAAAAATACCAGACTTGATTTTGACTTTCTGAACAAAAAACCTTTCATTATGCTTGCAGCAAGTTAAAACAAAAATGTCCAAATTTTCAAACTACTTTGATGATTTTTACAAGTGAAATAAATAGTACAAGAATTGCAATCACCCTTTCCTCGATTTTTACAAGTCAAGAAGAACCACCACTCACATCAAACCACTATGAACATTGGATTTAAAAGCAAAAGAATTGACATGAACCCAAAATTGCAACCAGATTAATTGCATCCTAATGAGGCCTTAGTGACCACCGTGCGTCTTCTTATGTTGAGGGTTGTAAAACTTTGGCTCCTTATGTTGAGGGTTGTAAAACTTTGGCTCTTTGGCCATGGTCGGTTGCTTTTCTGACCTACAAAAAAGACAACAAATAAATAAAGATGCGTCTTTGTGACGTGTGGGAAAATAAATAGGTGATTCTCGTTGGTTAGTGCGAATGTAACATACCTTTTTGGGACAAAAGGTCTATCGAAATAGGGCATAGGTTGAGCCTTTGGCACAAGCTCCTTTCTCAACCTCTTTAGTTCTTCCTCTTCTGCTAACTACACAAACACACATACCATTCAATCAATGCAATGCAATGCAATATGAAAGGATAAACCAATAGTTTAAATTTGTTGATTTCTACCTTCTGTTGTTTTTCTTTTTCAAGTTTGAATCGCTCAATGAACGAGAGCTTTTCTTGCACCTGCCATCAAACCGTTTAGTCAAAGTAAGTTGACTCTGGTCATATGGTTCAATCTTGTAAGCATAATTTACCTGATGATCAAATTCAGCACGCTCAACGGCCCTCATGTCGCTATGTAGAACTAAATCAACAGGCCTAGTACTTTCTTTAACTGGAGGTTTTGCCAGACTCTGAAATCAAAATACTCAAACAATGAGTTGAAGTGTTCATATCTTGATGCATGTCTTAATGAGAAAATGATATTGTAAAACAAGTTCACCTCTGGTTCGTCTGTTGTCCATGGGAGACCCTGTGCAACACGAATTCTCTGTTTTTCCTGCTCAATCATCATGTCTTGCATCTTCTTTAGGAACTCTTCTTGCTTTGATCTTCCTCTTTGCTGTATGCAAGTAACATAACAGTATACTGAGTATGCAAAAATAGTAAATCAATGCAAATACATCCTTTCCTGTTTGGTAGTGTTAGCCAATAATCCGGGTTCAAATTCTTTACAGTTTCCATCCGTCACATTTTTTGTCCAATTAGTTAAATTAGTAAGATAGGACAGGTTAAAATCTGTATTCAAATTGCTTATGGCATTCTAAATCTCTTTACTCAAAAATAATACTTAAATGATCAAAAACTAACCTCGGTTTTGAGCTTGAAGGGTTGTTGAGGAGTAGTCTTAACCGTCCTTCTCTTCCCTCTACCTCTAAAAGTTGCAGAGGATTCAGAGCTCTACATGATTAACAAAATCATTATCATGACTCATTTCATTATCTTTCATTATCAAAGTAAACAAAACAAACTTTATATTCATAATGAAGCAGCCATAAAAGAAGCTAACATACATTTCGTCTGCTCCGCCTCCCACCACCAGAATTCCTGTTTGAAATACTAAACCAAAGAAAACAACCCATTCAGAATCAAATCTAAATAGCAATGAACAAAATTCTAAATCTCTTTCTTGTAAATCAGTGAAAAAATAAAAGAACTCCAACCTTGGCTTACTGTGTTCGCTGCCCGATGAACAAGAACTGCGAGAATCCAATCCCAAACTCTCTGGTGTGAGGAAAAGATCTGGCGAAGAGAATTCAGTCACCGGAGCCTTAGGTCTCAATCCCGGCAATTCCCATTTCGGAACCTTCATAGTTGCATCTTCAAGTTCTTCATTAGGATCTTCATTCTGGGCACCCGTTTTCGATTTAGTTAACGTTAGCACATTCTCAAAAGCCTTCACCAGATGCAGCACTCTTCCACAACCAGTATCAGGAACACTCTGCCTTGCTACCTCCAACAGCTTATCCCTTCTCCTCTTAACCTGTGCACTAACTCTTTCACCAGACGCCTCAGCACTCTCACCTTCCCTCAATTTTTCATCCAATTCGTTTATCAGGTTAGGGTTTTCAATTAGGTTTTCCTTCTGCTCGTCTTCAATTACATTTCCGATCTTTGAAAACTCATCTTGAGAAGCCCTAAGAGTATCGTAAGCTACACATACACACTTTTTCGAATTAGAATTAGGTTTGCACTTACAATCGACGGATGCTAGGGTTTCAGGTTTCTCTGTCTTCGAATTCTTCTTCGCCACCACAAACTTCCTCTCCCGAATTTTGTTCCTTGGAGAAGGTGACGCCACCGGATTTGGCTTTTTCACCGCCGATTTAAAAATTTTGGTCGCTGATCTGATTTCTGGAGACTTTGAAGCCATTGGATTAGGACTGGTTACTTTAGGATTGACACTCTCTGGCAGTTTTGACTTATGTGAAGGCTTTGGTTTCGATGGCGTTAGTGTCAATGCTCCGGCGTTATGCCCTTCCGTTTCCATCGTATATTCGCCGGAAAATGCGGAATGTTAGTTGTAAAGCAAGAAAGAAAAAAAGAATAAATCACGGGAGTTTGGTTTGTTAGATGATAATGGAATGAAGGTGAAGAAGGAATATAAGAAAATATGAACGTTGAAGGGGCGCTCTTTATAACGGCTATTTTTTTCTTGACTTGGGGTTTATCGGGTGTTTTCGGGTCCAACGGTTGATGGGTCGGGTCACTCGGGTGGTTAATTGGGAATGTAATTTGGTCCAAACCGGAAATGGAGCCTCCTTTTGTTAATTTTTTTTGAAACATAAATTTCTTTATTAACGTGGGAGTGAGACTTGAACCATAACCTCTTTAAACCTTGATGTTTCTAGAGAATTTTTCTCTACCACTGTGCCACCAACCCTAATGGTCTGCCTTTTGTTAATTGTTGTATGATATTTATTTTGAAAGTTAAGTTTTATTAAAATTAATATTTCATATACATTAGTGATCGAAACTATAGCAACTGAATAGAGACATGTGAAAAAAAAATTATAACCTTGATTCTTAAGAGCTAAATGCAATATGCAGCCCATCGTCATTGCGACTTAATTTTGAAAGAGGTCCATAGCTTAATTTGTGGAAGGGTGTTTGACCTGCCTTTAAGTGAAGATTGAAAATCGAAAACCCACAAGCCAATTACAGCAGATGAAGATACCGGTTTGGAAGTGGGACAGAGTGATGATGGACTTTGTTATTGAACTCCTAAGAACTCAACGAGGTCATAATGCTATATGGGTTATAGTTCACCGACTGGTGAAATCAGCTTAATGAGAGCTACTCAATGGATAAATTAGCCAAAAGCAACATTAATGAGATTGTAAGCCAGCTTGGTATGTCACTTTCCATAATTTATGATAGAGATGGTCGATTCACATCACAATTCTATACTAGTTTCCAAAAAGAAATGGACACACATGTAAACCTGAGTACAACATACCATTCTCAGACTGACGGACTAAGTGAGCAAACGATTTAAACACTTGGGAATATGCTAAGAGCGTGTGTAATTGATTTCGGAGGTAACTGGGATAATCACATGCCATTAATCGAATTCTCCTAAAATAACAGCTACTATTCCATTATAAAAGATGCACCATTTGAAGCACTGTATGATAGGAGATGTAGAATACCTATTTGTTGGACTGAAGTAGTTGAGAGTCAGCTGTCTGGACCTAAGATCATTCAAGAGAATACTAGCAAAATAGTTCAGATTAAACAATGGTTGAAAGCTGCCCAGGACCGACATAAAAGTTATGCTGACAAACGAATGAGAGCTTTGGAGTTCCAAGTTGGAAATTATGTGATATTAAAGGTCTCGCCTTGGAAAGGCATTGTAAGATTTGAAAAACTAGATAAGCTAGGTCCAAAGTATATCAGATCATATAAAATCGTTGCTAGAGTCGGAACTGTAGCCTATAAGTTGGAATTACCCACTAAAAAGAGTTCATGATACCAACTTGTAAGGCCCCAAACCGGGCACCCTACAGTTGGATCTCATCACTAGGTAAACTCATTAAAAAGATCTAATTTTCATTTACATAAACAGCGGAAGTCTTTCTCGAAATAGTATTATCTTTAAATTCGTTAATTTTCATAACATTACCTGACGAATGCATGCGCACCAACCCGAGTAGTCCACTCCCAAACCAAGATACCTCATCTAGCAGACTCACCTGCAAAACAATCTAACGTACATACAAAGTCAGCTGCGCTGAGTAAGTTCTAATAGTTTAAATTAACAAAAGCCAGCTCGTCTCATTTATTGTTTATCTCCACTCAAGACCCTCTGGTCAATAGAAAGTAGTTGTATAGATTTTCATCATATAATTAACTCGCGTTATTTTATAATACCCCAAAGGATTCACCACCCCCAGACTTTACCCACCATTTTAACTCAGTAAGTCTATCTAACATAGAACGAACTTACTATTCCGATAACTCACAATTTATCATATATATTAACCATACACTAGTTAACTCATCCAACCACTAGACACCGACTTACCAGTCCTAACCAGGACGCTCATAAACTAATTGACTCAACAGCTGTACACAATGTACTCAGCCCGACACAACGGTTAATCTAACTCGACACACCACATTGATTCAATCTATTTATCACATCAATACCATCTCATACACAATTAATATAACTCATCACTTGCATGCAACTTAACACATATATAAGCACACAAATGCATACCTCATCACTGCACCCTCGTCAGGGTTATTCCCGTCGGGATACTCATCCTAAGCTCAGCTCCACCCTTGTTACAAGGCCCCGCCGCTAAACATAGCGACACACTCGTCGTCTATGATGACTACCCAGCCACCACACGGTGACTATATCATCTACCATACGGCGACTGACACATCACACGTACAATGATGACCCCGAAGGACTCCGTCCTCCACATCACTATTAGCCGTATACACGGACAACAATGCAAGCACACAAAGCAACACATATATACACGTGACTCTACATGGACGTGTAATACGACTCACCACCATTTACGGATCACTTACGTGTGTAATCCAATGCTTACTTAGACGTATCCTCATAACGTCTAGACACATTAGCCCACTCTTTCCGAATAGGAAGTTATAAGACACACAAACACCATACTGGCTTCTAGCCCATACATACTATGGACACCACATAGACTCATGCAAACACGATACCCGTCGTGTCACGATGACAACGACACAATACACACAACATCAAGCACACGACGCATGACAGCATACTAGCACCTACTTGACTCATTAATGAAGCACGTACGGGTTCCCATGCTAACTCTCCTTATATAACTATCACAGGTTTAGCTAAATTCCCGACTCACCCCGACTAACTCATAAGATGATACACACAGATCATCACTACTTTTGTTCACCCATCTTAAGGACCCCATAACGACCATTAGCTTCATTATTACATAATGAACTCATAAAACACTTCAAGTTAAAATCATAACTCGTAATGCGTTCGTTAAATAAAACATGCGAGTATGTACGATAGCCCCAAGACAGTAAAACGTTTAAAAGAGGAGATTAGAAACTCATCGGTTACGCTGAGTCCAAATCCTTGCTCTACACCCCGATGACTCACCCAAATCCTGATCCTGCCAAGCATATGATCACATGATCAGACACATGCTTAAACATACATCAAATAATGCGTACATAAAATAAAACTCTGACACTCGTCTCGTGAGCTCGTCATTCTTCCTCCACGAACCCTACTTTCACAGGCACGCGTATCGAATTGTCATGGACCCGTTAGAACCCGTATGTGGGGACCTAGGTTTCCATGCATGCACGTACATGATCATGTAACTCTAGTCCCACGAGCAAACACGTACTTGGACCGGGTTCCACACCCGCATGCATGCTATGCATGGTAAAACCCTAACCACGTAAAACGTATGAACTTGAGTCGGGTTCCCAAACTTTCCATGCAAACCCTAGCCGACAACCCTAACCGACCTCCCTCCGTCCTCCGCTTCCTTACCGTGTACCACCACGCACCTTACAACGTATTCTTCGTCAGGTAACAACCCTAATCGGCCAACATCTCCGATTCTACACGAGCCATACGACACGCCGGATCCGTTCCTGTATTCATCTTCCTTCGTTCACCACCGTGGTGCGCCGCCACAGCAGCCACCACCGCTGCCATCACAACAGCTGTCGTGCACCGCCATCACCCCTCGTCACTCCTCCGTAACCCGCTACCCTCCTTCTCTCTTTTCTCTTCTCGGCAACCGTCCACCACCTCGTTGCTGTGAATGCCACTTCTGATAGCCGCCTCTTAACCCCATCATCATCACCATCGAACATCATCTTCCTCCGACCCAAAACCATAGCCGAACCATGCAAGAAAACATATACACGAGTTTTAAATAAACATAGCGGGGATTACCTTACCAAAGTGGGGAGGCCACATTGCAGGAGACCACCGTTGGACCACCACTTCGTCGTCGTCTTTCACCCCTCCTTGCGGCTCTCCTTGCCGTCGCTCACCTAGGGTCAAAAATGGCCCTAGGGTTTGTGCAAATGTGGTTTATAAACCACTCCATGTTTCATTTCGGGTCCCTCTGGTTTCATCTAACGCGCTTTCATCTCGAACCCTCTACAACCGACTAACTGTCCCTTCTCTGTTGTTAAAACGCATCATAAATAACAGACCTTTCAAACCGTCTTATTTATCACAGGTTTGGGTCGCCCACCAGCCCGAGTCATTAGTTTATGGATTTTCGGGATGTTACAACCTTTCACGTGTCTAACTTATGCAAGTGACTAGCAGATCCGACTCAAGCTATTTACATTAGAAAATGTGTAAGTAAACGACAACCTTTATTTCACTGAACAACTAATTAAGATTTTGGATACGCAAGAGCGTAAACCGATGAAAAATATTATCTCAATGGTGTTGGTTCAATGACAGGGTCGAAAAGGACCCGAAAAGACATGGGAACTAACTGATGATATGAAAGTGAAGTACCATCACCTATTCGAGTGATATTTTAATTTCAAGGACGAAATTGCGTATTAGGTGGGGAGATTTGTAACACTTGGACAAGGCACATACTGTGCTTTCGATAGGCACGCCCATACTTCGCTTCAGACCAGCGCATCTTAGTGCGCAATTACATGTGTAAATCCTCTTAATCCACCTAATTTGACACCTTAACATTTGTATTCCACCTTCATATTTCCATTTCGGTTCCAGAAGTGTAAAATTCATTCCCAATCTTAGAATCCACTAATCGATTATTGTTCGAAACACTCTCTCAAACCCTAATACTTCACAAGACGGATTTGCACTAGTTAAGTCTCCAAAAATTCGGATTAAAGTCAATATCAACTTCTTATCATCAGTTGAATCATCCCTTAAATTCATTGGTAAGAGATTCAAGCCCTAAAAATTCTTTCTTGTTCTTAAATTTGAAGTGTTAATGGAAGTTTTTAGGTGATTATGAGATTATCCAGAAGTCTGAAGCTGTTGATAACCATTATCACCATCTCTATCATTCTACTAATTTTTGGTAACCTTTTATCCATAAATTAAGTTCTGATTATAACTAAGGTCTTTAGAGAGTAGGGATTTTTTGAAAGAAAATGGTTTTCAACCATAATTGAAGGACATGCAAGATGAGTATAAAGATTTAAATAGATTATTGATGTTGGTAATCAAGCATAAAAGTTATGTTTTGATGGATTTCTGGGATCTCCACAGATCAAAGGCATGATCGTGCCTCATATGGAATGGTCGTGCGTATCAGCAATTTTGTGGTATATCGTGGTTACAAAGAACCTAACAAACTGAGCTGATGATCGAGGTCGGCACAAGCGTGCCAAGCTAGGCACGACTGTGCCAAAAGGTTAGAAGCATAAAAGTTGAGTTTTGGATTTTAAACTATGTTGACTCAGATTTGGATCATCATGGTTAGTTTAACTTACTGAGATATGGTAAGTCTAATGTTGGGAACCTGATTAGGATAACTCATTTATCTTAGGTTCATTGCGGTTGTGATTGTGAGCTAGTGTTGGGAGCACACACAGGTAATTATATGTTTTGGTCAAGGTGAGCTCCTCTAAACAATTTCAAAACTGAGATGTGTGAATTAAATGGTAAATAATTTTTATACCATGATGATATCTTGAAACTGAATTAGATCATTGTGTTAGATATAATCTGATGTTTGAAAATTCCATGATGATTAGCATATATATATATATATATATATAGGGGCTGATTATTGTACAAAGTGGTTTTAGCGTACGAAGTGTACGAAGTCACCAGCATGCGACACATGTTCAATGGGCGAGGGGTAAATGCTTCCGCGTTATAATAACGCATGGTTAATAATAATGCATGATTATAATCACGTAATCACACATGTTATACACATGACCATAATCACGTAATCACGCATGTTATACACATGATTATAATCACGTAAACGTGTAATCACGCATTTTATACACATGATCATAATCACGTAATCACGCATGGTATACACACAGCAAATCGACGTTTTAAAAAAAAGTTGTATTTTTTTAATAAAAGTATAGCAAGATTATACTCAAATTAAAGAGAATAAAATGCTCAATTTTATGGTGTATTTTTTTTTAAAATAATGTCGTATGATAAAGTTATGGTTGTTTTAAAAACAATGGGAGAACTTGTAAAAAGTCAACAAAGGTAGGTTATTCCAATTTTACCCTTTTCGAAATCTTTTCACACTTAAAACAATCACATTTGATCTTAACCATTGATTTCCTAGATCAACGCTTCAAAATACTTCCGACACTTCTCACCAAAAAACCCTTTGTATTTAAAACTGTAACGAACCAAAATCCACTTCTCACCAAAAAAACCCTTTGTATTTAAAACTGTAACGAACCAAAATCCGGGTTTCGTTATAAATAAATAAATATTCTAATAAATATTATGGTGAAAATAATATTTTAGAAATAAGTTGAAACAAGTGGGTTTAAAGTTAGTAATGGGGTTATATTAGTTTTTAACTAATTTTGGAATGAAAATGGGTGAAATGAAAGTTGAGGGGCTGAATGTGTAACATGGCAAATCTGCCATATTTGACTAATGAGAAGTCAAAATTCAGCATTTTTGATTTTTGTGGGTGTCGATGCTCTCAAGAGAGAAAAGAGAGAAAATAGTGTTGAAGCAAGATTCGCGCAATTGAAGCTTGAATTATGAAGTTTTGGCTTGCATATCACCTTCCTAATATCAAGTAAGTGATTATCTTCCTTTTGATTTCACCATTGTTATGTTAGTTGGTGGGTTTTGTAGAAATCCGAAGTTTATGATGTATGTTGATAATTAGTGTTAGATTGTTGAAAATCTAGCTAAAACTAAAGGTAAAGAATGATGAATAACATCCATGAACCCTTTGATTTTGATTATGAGAAGTTAGGGTTCATATGAGAAAAATTGGTGGTTTTTTGATTATGATGATAAGATGATGAATTAATGATGATTAAGTGTTTTTATGATGTTAGACACTTGAACAAACACCAAATTAGCCTAATGATAAAAATTGAATGAAAAATTAGTGTTAAGGTAAGGATAATGAAACTCAAGTAGGTGAGTTTGGGGTGAAAGAGGGTGTTTGGATATGAGTATAACTCAAACGGGTCAGTTTGAGTTGGAAATGGGAAATTGGGCTGTGAACCCAATTATAATGTGATTTAGATGTATGATTAGATTACTAAACTAGGTGTATATGTTTAGGTAATAAAATTACAAAACTTGAAGGTGGTGCGGGATCTTCAAATCCACAAGGTAAGTGCTTTTGCGCTTACTTAGTAATTGATGATAAATGTTGTGATATGCAATGTTGTATGCATAATGTGTTAAGTATCATAACGTGTTATGTGATATGAATGTGTATAGAGGTGTATGAATAATGAATGAATGTAGTTATAGTATTAATACTATAATGGATATGTGGATATGGAGTTATGGTCTAAGTACCATAATGGATATGTGGTTATGAAGTTATGATCTAAGAATCATAATGGAAATGTGGTGAGGTAGTTATAGCCTATGTGCCATAATGGAAATGGAATTATGTTAATCTTGAATATAAAATGAAAAGAATAAAACTTGTATGGTGTATACAAGTGATTATGTCGCCTAATGGGTAATTGAATGGAAACGTGTCAAAATGGGTGAATGGGTGAAAATGGTATTATTTTACCTTGATGTATGTTTTTGTCTTAATTACTAATGGTGTTTATATGTGGTGGAATGTAGGGAAAGCTCCGGTGTTGTCTATGTCAAGTCCATGGCGAAAGACGGGTTCTCGTACGCGTTTTGATGGTTTTTCTTTTGGGTTGTAATTAAGTTTAATTTGGGTGTAAACCGATACTTGAATTGGTGTTCTTTTGGTGTAAAATTGTGGTGTTTTGAAAGGTTTAAACCCAAGCCCATGTTATGGGAAAATTTGTTGTCAAGATCGAAAAAGTTGGAAAAATGGTTAAGTGTTAAAAACTGCACATGTCTAGAAACCTTCTGTGAAAAGGGGCTCTTCGCGCCACGCGAAAAACCAAAGACTGAGACCTGGCTTCCCGGATTTTCCCTTTTGGACTCCCTCGCGCCACGCGAAGGGAGGGTGCCCAATTTTCACGGCACGCGGAGATATATAAAAAAATATATATATATATTGGGACGATTGTTTTCACGTGTGTTAAATGTTTATTATAACTGGTGTTTTAAATTAAGGGTGTTACAAAAACTTCCTCTCTCTCTCTATACATACATATATATATATATATATATATACATATATATATATATATATATGTATACACATATGAATAATGCTCATTACGTTCCAAACTGGACGAAACTTAGTATGGAACTGATCCCCCATGATACCGTGTTTCGATTTCGATAAGTTGTCGGTTATATATATGTTAGGCGTGATTTTTGGCTTGTGTGCTTGGGCCGAAATTTGCGTGATTATTATCTGCATTGATTATGTTCCAAAAAGATGTTTTAATTGGTTTTTGAATGATGATGGTTTATGAACTCATCGATGTATATCGACCCAGTTATCTTTTAAATTTTTGAACACACATCTCAGGTGATCAGTAGTCAGTTGTTAGAAGCCTTGTAGGTTATGACATTCCAAGATGATATACAATATGAAGAATGATTTTGAAGGCTTGAGTGGAACAATAAGTCCCGATGTGTAGTTATCTCGTCTGGTTATGATGTATAACTTGCTTCAAGTCTTTAGAACTTTTGTACTGTAATCAGAATACTTTGGTGATAAAAGACTTTGTTTTAAGTTTACGTTGCTGTGTTTCTGAATCAATCGGTCACAGTAAACCCGCCCTGGACGGGGTGTGACAGGTTTCAACACAATAACTTACCATTCATGAACAATTCATAATAACTAAACCACCCCTCAACAATTGTTAAACTTAGGGTGTTCAAACAATATTGAAATCGACGAATCGTCTAAACCGAAGCAAGTCGATCATTTTGGTTCGTTTGAGATTCAAACGGTTTGGTTTTTACGGTTTGATAGTTTAACGTTTCGATATGATTTGAAACTTGAAACAGTTGTTTGACACTATTATTTATATATGTATTTTCTTTTTAGAATATCTTGTCATGTAAGTGAAACTTGAAACAGTTGTTTGACAAGTCTTTAGCAACTAGGGGCGACAAAACAAAATTACGACAACAAACTGAATACTATTACCTTTAAGTCTTTTCCTTTTTTTTAACGGCAAAAGATGTTGTATATAAATAAAAAAAGGAACAAGATAACCAAGCTAGCCAGTAGCTAGAACAATCTAAGAACATACATCAAAGCAACACCAAAGATTCCAATCCAAATGACCAAGTTTCGCTCTATTTTTATCCACATAAACGAGTTCACTTTAATCTTTTGTACTATTCTTTCAAGGCTTTACCTTCTAATTAGAAGCCTTGGGAGGTTGACCAAAAAGAATCAATTCATTTTGTTTTTGACTTAATCATGAAACTAGAATTGAAACTGTAAACAACGTGATAGTCAAGGGACTACATATGTAACTTATTAACCATCTATGATCGGAAAAATTCCCAAATTTTAGAAAATCGTCTACGCAATTGGTGCGGCGCCGCCCCCTGCTTATGTCTCGAATTGGACGGCAAAGGAGTCTGTTCAGCAATATGGGAACGCCCTACAGTCGTAAGTCCGTCTGCTTTTATTGTTCCAATTTCCAAATCTCCGACTTCAATTATATTCCATTTCGATTTCCAAGATGTGTAATTGGGAAGTCACATATGTCAATTTTACTGTAGATTATGATAATTTGCGAAACACTGTTTCATATTGAGAAATTTTTGTTGTCAATTAGTATCAATTTTTAACTATGCTAGTAAGGTGTGGTTGTAGACTGGTAGTTCAATGGCTGTGGTAATTTATGCTCTATATTTCATATGTCAGATTCTATTGCTCTGGGTGTTAAATGGCATTGATGGGAAGGTTAAACATCAGTCTTATTATTGCAGATTTCAATAGTGAGCAGCTGAGCACACCAACTTAAATAGTTAATTTAATTAGTTATTGAAAACCAATTTCAGCTTTTAGTTTCGTTGCATACTAAGCGTTGCACTTGATAAAATGGAAAAAAGGGGAACAAAAAAAGGAATACTAAAGCATGCCATAGTTTCCCATTTTAACAATCTTTAGTTTTAGTTTCCTGGACAAAATTCTAAACTTGCCACAAAATCACTCACTTAGACATATTTTAGTTCTTATTTGTACATCTTAACAACTGCCATGATCTATGTTGTCAAAAGCGCGTGAGGCGGGCTACCAGGCGTGTTTTCCAGCCAAGTTCCAGCCAAAAAATCGTTTGAACTTGTCTAAAACCCCTAATCAAGCCTGGAATCAACCTAAAAAGGTTTAAACAAGCCTAAAACATGTCTAAAACCCCTAAAAATTGGTATTTTTATACTATGCGCCTTGCTTAAAAGAGCCCTCACTTTTTTTGCTCCTTGTGACTAGGCGGCAAGGCCTATGCGCCTTGATAACTATGCTCATGATTGGTTTACAATAAAATTGCAAATACGATGGTTAAACAACACATTAACATTATTGCGTGATCGAAATTCAGTAGTTTCATTGCTGGGAAATTGGGAATACTAGTTACAGTTTACAATGTAGAGATTTATGTATGATACAACCTATGAGAAGATGTTACATATATTGGTTTATGCATTTGATTCATTCATCAACTAATCCGATAAAGTTTGTAGGGTGCAACCGTAGCTCAAGATGTTTCACAACAGCTACTACCCGCAATCCCTACTCATAGCACACGGACCAATTCAAATCCAATTGTCCAGTCTCATAGGCACTGGAAAAAGATCCCAAAGAAAACAAAAATTTCTCATTCCGCCTGGTGTGACATCTGCAAAATTGTGTGCAACACGGGGGATGTTCTTTATAAACATAAACTGGGTAAGAAACACAAAAAAAATGTGGAGAAGTTAATCTCGGCTGCTTCTGTTGCCACTACTTCCACCACTACAAGCAACCCAGTCATAGGACCCTTGGAAAAACCTAAAAAGGGCAATTCTGTAATAAAAAAGAAGACGGAGACTCCACAAGACTTGGATATTAAGAGAATGAAGGTATTGCAAGGTGGGGCCGCTGCAAATGCTGTGAGAACTTGTAGTATTTGCAATGTTGTTTGCAATAGCGATACAGTCTTCAGATTCCATCTTGCTGGCCAAAAGCATGCTTCAATGGTAAAAAATTTACAGCAAGCTGGTGTTGTTTAATTAAGCATGAATCTTGCCAAGAAAAATGGTAAATTTTCACCATAATCATTTGCTTTTCTTCTAGCTTCTTATAACATATTAGATGTCTTATTGTTAAATTTGAAAATCTAGAACATGCATTAGAGATAAGTCATGATGTAATATTATCTTGCAGCTGGTGATATTGAATCTGAATCATTTGAAATGGTTTTTAAATCCATGATTTGCATATTGTTTCCTAGCCGAGGGTCTCTCTGGGTGCGGCCTCTCTACCCTATGGGATAGAGGTAAGGTTCGCCCTCATCCCACCCTCTCCAGACCCTACTCTTTGAGTGGGATTTTGCTGGATAGGTTTGTTTGTTTTGCATATTGTACTAATGTGATTTAGCTACCATTTGTAATTGATAACAAGCTAGCTGAGTCCATTAATGGGGTTTGAACCTTTAAAGGCAATTGAAGGTACATTTGTAAATGTTTCAAAAACATGAACTAAAACACTTGTCTGTCATAGCCATAGGGACAAGATACCTTAGAACCAAAAAACAAGAATAAAAAGACGAATCTATCATCATCATCATGTACTATAAGTGGTAGGACCTTTAAAATGGACTTATTGAGCTTAGACATGTGTTGTAAGTTGAAATTTATGAGTTGTAATAAAGCATATGCTAAGATTGGAATCAAACCATGTGCACTTTACTTTTATAGACGGGGAATTGTGTGCTCCTGGATCGTCTTTGCCCCACATGTTTTCATTGTGACGAGAAAGACTCTCTCTTTTTAGACCCAGAAATGACAACGTTAACGGTGAAATTTTGGCAACATGTTGCCGCCATTTCCCCTCCCAGAAAGGTTAAAACAATGTTATTTTTGAAATATATACACTACACAAGTAAATAAATGTGTTTTAAAGGAATGTTTAATACAAAATCAATTTTTTAAATTTAAAATAGAGAATTGTAAAACATGCATTAACATTTATGTCTATTGTTTTAATTGTGATAAATAATTATTATCTTCATGTATCATGAACAAATGTTTATGAGATTCTGTACGTGTGGATACGTGTTTGAATTATAATTTAATAATGATAAAAATGTGTCCAAACAAACACAAACATTTTATAATGTTTATTAGTAAATCATGTAAATCGACTTGAAACTTTTCAAAGGAGAATCTGAAAATAACCTTGTTGATTTAATCTTGCCATACAATTAATAGATTTAAATGATTTAATAGTAAAATGTGTAAATCATTATTTAGTAAAAAGAACCTTAAAGTTCCAAATGAACAATACCGAAATGAGTATAAGTTTCTAGAACTTTTATAGGGTTATTTAATATAAGATTGCGTGAAAAAGTATGTTTCTTATATAAAAACCAACTTGGTAGTTTAAATGTCTACCTTTTAATGTCATCAATTAATAATATGATACATAAGGAAATTAATCATTTAAAAACTCCTAAATATTTTAAAAACTCGTCAAAAATCAAATCAAAATTATTTTTTTTGTTTTTACTATTTTTATTGTTAGAATACAACATAAAAAAATGAATTTATATATGTAAATTTACATATCTTCATATATTAAAAAAAATATACACTTGTGTAAGTTTACCACTTACACATGTGTAACTGTTTATCATTTACACATGTATATAAATTTTTTTAAGGATAATTTAGAGAGAAGAGATGAATTAATTGAAGAGATAAATCATTTTTTATGTTATATTTTAATAATAAAGATAGTGAAAACAAAAAAAATGGTTTTAATTGATTTTTTGACGAGTTCTCGCAAGTTCTCAAGTATTTATGAGTTCTCATTTGAACCTAACTCATGATACATAAGTCGGTAAAAAACTAATTATTTATAAACTCATAAATATCAAATATATATATATATATATATATATATATAGGGGAAAGTTCCGCTAAGAAGTGGTTTTTCGCTAAGAAACGCTAAGAAGTGGATCAAACGAACTCCGATTGAGCTCATTCGAGCGGCGTTGGAACCGTCTCATCGAACTCTAATCCGGACCCAAAAACCTAAACCCCCCTCCACCCGCACCCCCAAAAACCTAAACCCCCCCTCCAACCTCACCCCGAAAAGCCTAAAACCACCACCCCCACCCCCAAAAACCTAAACCCCCTCACCCCACCCCCCCAAAAACCTAAACCCACCCCCACCCACCCCCAAAAACCTAAACCCCCACCCCCACACCAAAAAAAAAACCTAAACCCTAAAAGCTAAACCCTAAGGCTAAAACCCTAAAATTCAACGCTAAGATCTAAACCCTAAAAGCTAAGATGGTAGAGTTCGACGATACGGTTCCAACGCCGCTGGAATGAGCTCAATCCGAGTTCGTTTGATATCGTTTCTTAATGTTTTTGTCACTTCTTAGAGTTCTTAGCCGAAAACAACTTCTTATTTGATCCTCCCCCTATATATATATATATATATATGTGTGTGTGTGTGTGTGTGTGAAAAGGATAAAATGTGAACCAACTTTAAATATGTTAATAAAAAAATATTGATTGATTTATATATAATTATTTATTTAATTTGCTAGTTTGAATTTTTACAAATATTTCATGTAATAATAAACATGTTTCTTCGGTGATCCTTTAAAGTCACTCAAATTTTTTTTCTTAACAATAAAAATCACTAAAGTTTCAATATTGTTTTGTTGTAAATTTTTTTATAAATATTCTTTTCTTAAAATTAAGTGACTTAAATGAAAATATATGAAATTTAGTTATTATTTAGTGATTTTTTTTTTCAAGTTTAACCTAAACTAGGAGATAATTATAAAGAAAAATAATCCTCTAAATAATAATCAAGTTTTATAATTTTTTTATTTAAGCCAACTTGAATGAAATATCAAGTTTCATATATTAACTCACTTAAATTCAAAAAATTAAACATTTATAAAAATTTTTTTATAACAATAAAATACTAAATGAAACCTGGATGGCTGTTATAGTTAAAAAAATATAAATAACTTTATTAGAACAATATTAAAACTTAATAATTAGCAAAAAGAATTAGTTATTTAATGATAATCCATTTATATTTTATTCAAACTCTCCTCTCTGAAGGCGCTTTTGACTAAAAAAAACTTATGATTGTGGTTTTACCTGAATATTTGACGAACAAGGCAAGCATAGTATAAATCCCCCTCTCTCTTCCTTCGATACAGTTCATCATCAACAATTGCAGATTGTATTCCTTCTGGTTTTCAAAACCCTAATCTCCTGAATTTGTTGGATTGGGATCAATTCGAATGCTAGGGTTGTTTGATGTTTGACAAGGAGTTAAGGGGATCATTATGCAGCTACACTTCTCACCTAGCATGAGAAGTGTAACGATATCAAGCAGCAATGATTTGATGAAGATCAAGGTCACAGCTCGTCACATTTCTTACCGAACTCTTTTTCATACCATCATCATCCTTGCTTTCTTGCAACCTTTTCTTTTCATTCTCACAGCTCTTGTAACCCTAGAAGGTGTCAACAACTGCTCCTCATTTGGTGGTACATCATCTACTTTTTCCCTCCTTCCTAATTCATATATATATATATATATATATATATATATATATATATATATAGGGGAGGGTTCCAGAGAAAACCACAAGTTAGGCGAAAACCGAGAAAACCACTAAAAAAACCAATTTTACCCAATCATATAATAATATTTTTTTTGTTTTATTTTATTTTTATTTATTTATAAGAGTATAAATGTAATTTTAAACATTTTTACCAAAAAACATTTTTACACATAGTGTTACGTATACGTAAACATAAAACAAAAAAATTGTGGTTACGTATACGTAAATCAAAAAAATTGTTTTTGGATACGTATACGTAAATAAAAAAAATGCCTAAAATGATGTGGTTTTCTCAGTTTTCGCCTAACTTTGTGGTTTTCTCTTGATCCCTCCCCTATATATATATATATATATATATATATATATGATTGCATTCTAGATCTTCATATTCTTCTTGTTATTGTCATCAATAAGGATGCTTATAGATCTTGGTTTGATTCCTTGGCATTATCAAAACTCTTTCAACAAAACTGATTTTGCTTTCTCAACTTTCTATTTTGTATTAGTTGAATTTTAGATCTTATATAATTGTAGTAATTTTCAGGCACAATACAAATTTGTCTTAGTTACATCTTGAATGGATACAGATCACCTCTTTTTTAATAGACAAAATACTATTCTTTAGAGTTGGACTGACTGCGTGTAATGCATTGGTATATAGGTAATGTAGAATCATGTTCACCTTCACAGATCTCCATTACAGAATCTTGTTTTCTCTTAAAGTTATTTTGTGCCTTTGCATCTACCTTTCTCTTTCTGTCTCACATGTTTCTCTTGTGTAACCTTTTGGTTGATGAATAATGTTAATTCTTTGTACCTACTATCCTACTTTATATGTTTATGATTCGTTTCTTTTTTTAGGTTGCTTAGTTTGGTTTATACCTTTTTTAAATGTTCTACAAGTTTAATGCTTATTCATGTGACAGACACTTCTCATTAATTGGTATTTCCATGCTTCAGATTGTTTAGGCAGACATTTGGGTCCAAAGCTTCTCAGAAGGGGTGATGATTCAGGGGTAAAACCGTAAAATCACTACTGCATTTTTTCTTTCAGTTTTTAGTTTTTAAATTCATTTCAAGAAACCTAAACGTTGTCATTTGGTGAAACAGTGGGTTGTTAAAGACTTGTACAACATCCTCAATCAAGTAAAAACCGAACAAGTTCCAGTTGACCTGAAAATTCCTGATAACTTTACACAAATTGTCTCTGAAATAAAAAGCAACACGTACAGTGCCAAAGATTTTGCTATCATATTGAAAGGAATGGTATGTCAGCTCACTATATATATGTTGTTAATTTTATGAATCTAGAATTCTTTTTCATTTCATCAATTAACATTTGTTAATGAAATTGACAGATGGAGAGATCTGAGAGGGAGATTAGAGAATCTAAACTCCAAGAATTAATGAACAAACACTTTGCAGCAAGTTTGGTTCCAAAAGGCATACATTGTCTGTCTTTAAGGTTGGCCGATGAATACTCATCTAATGCTCATGCAAGGCGGCAGTTGCCGTTGCCAGAGTTACTCCCGCTTCTTTCCGACAACTCATATTACCATTTTATCCTTTCAACCGACAATATCCTGGCGGCATCAGTTGTAGTCACTTCTGCAGTCCAGTCATCTCAAACACCCGAAAAAATTGTCTTCCATGTGATAACTGATAAAAAAACATATGCAGGCATGCACTCGTGGTTTGCTTTAAATCCCATCTCCCCTGCAATTATTGAAGTCAAAGGTGTTCATCAGTTTGACTGGTTGACCAGAGACAATGTTCCAGTTCCTGAAGCTGTGGAAAGTCATAACGGAATTCGAAATTATTATCATGGAAATCATATATCAGGGGCTAAACTTGGTGATAATACTACTCCAAGATCATTTGCCTCCCAATTTCAGGCTAGAATCCTAAATACATATCGTTGCTTAATCATCTCCGAATATATCTCCCAGAGGTAATAAATGTCCCTTTTGGTCATTTTACATGGTGCAGCGTTGCTGATGTTTCAATTTTAATGCTTATTTTACACAGCTATTCCCGAATCTTGATAAGGTGGTTTTCTTAGATGATGATGTTGTAATTCAACGTGATTTATCTCCACTTTGGGAGATTGACCTTAATGGAAAAGTCAATGGAGCAGTTGAAACCTGTAAAGGTGAAGATTCATGGGTCATGTCTAAACGGTTCAGAAATTACTTCAATTTTTCTCATCCACTAGTGGCTAAAAGTTTGGACCCGAATGAGTGTGCTTGGGCTTATGGGATGAATATCTTTGACTTTCGTGCGTGGAGAAAAACCAACATTAGAGAAACGTATCATGCATGGCTCAAAGAGGTAAACATAAAAAATAACCATATACATGATTATATTCATGTTCTTTTACATTATTCATACTTAAGTGAATTTGGGATTTATTGTTGCAGAATTTGAGGTCGAATTTGACATTATGGAAACTTGGAACTTTACCACCAGCCTTGATTGCATTTAGGGGCCATGTCCAACCTATTGAACCATCATGGCACATGCTAGGGTTAGGGTACCAGAAGAATACAAGCATTGAAAATGTAAATAAGGCTGCTGTAATTCACTACAATGGTCAATCAAAACCATGGTTACAAATAGGTTACGAGCATCTTCGCCCTTTTTGGTCAAAATATGTCAACTACTCCAATGAATTTGTCAAGAATTGTCATATCCTGGAGTAATGATTGCCTGTATTCAAGTGCATAAACAAAGGGATGTGACAATGATATGAGATGCTCAAATTTCTTCAATACAGAAGCAAGAAATCAGCCAGAACTGCAATGCAGTTCTTCAAATGGCTCATCTGCTGATCAATGCATCACTGGGACCAGTGTAAGAAGATTAATTCTTTTCATATGTAACACAACAATTTCTTTATTTGGACAATTTCAGCTTTCCCCATAAGGGGGTGGGTATATTTTTAGCCAATAGGAATCATGCACAGGAACAAAGAATGCCACCTGTCACTTGTATGAGCCTGAATGCACCAGAGAAGAAAGTGACCCTTTAAAGATTCAATCTTTAGCCCAATTAGGTTATGAAATTATGATTCTTTCCGTTTTTGAATTCGATCGATCATCAAAGCTCCCCATTTTGTTCTTCTTTATAAGATTTTACATAATTGTGTCTGATTTTAGGCTGTAGATGGTTGGAATTGCTATGTTACAGGAATTTGATTCGTCACATATGCCAAGTATTTGTATTCATGAGGAACATTTATAATGTGCAGTAAATTCTTTTTGATCCAAGATTTCTTCTTGTCTTGGTTTTTCAGTTCTTTTTTGATATTAATTTCTTTATTCTTAGATCCTAACTTTCATCCTATAACACGGATCTGCCCTTTATGTTGGGTTATTTAATTCTATTATTATTATTATTACTAATTATTGAAAAAAATGTTTTTTGAGCATAAACAAAATCAACAGATCATACACATGAAAGCGCGCCACATGGGGCCGCACTATCATAACTACACATGTTATGCTTACCCATATATTGGTCAATGAATGGATACCATGGACACATTAAAAGGGTATATGGTCTAAATGAAGTGAATATTTGTATAATGACTAAACATGTAGTGTGGCATCAAAACTTAAATTCACTTTTCTTCTATTCAAACATAGTTTTTGCCTTTTAGTTTCAAGTCTTGACAAGGGCTAGTGTGCAAGCATTTGTCATTCAAAGAAAAATCTCTCTTGTTGCATCCATTTGAATCAAATATAAAACTGTTCCTTATAAGAAATTGACACATAATAAAATATGATAAACATTAGAGCTACAGAGACATAACACGTATAATACCCAGACATCAGTAGTCATACGACTCGTATGATATGGAGAAAATGATCATATGACCCGTATGATTCTTTATACGGCCTGTATGAGCTGGTGTTCGTCAAAATCAAACGCCCGTATGATATGTTTGACTGACATTGAAATGACTGATGTGACTACTTACAAAGTCATACGGCCCGTATGATGTTACACTCATGCTAGTTTACAGATTTTGGAGATGGCTGGAATTTTGATATTCGATTCCATATTAAGTGTTTTGTTATTAAACAATCTCTTGATGTTAATTTGAATCAACTTTGCTGGTGACAAAACTAGTGATTAGGATATGTGGTCAATTCTTACCTAAAAAGTAGATTTAAACTATACTTTTAAATTTATATTTTGTAAAACACAATAAATTAATTACATATTATGTTCAAATCATTTCAAAAAATGACAACATGTAAAGGGTTGTTGAGATTTATATATAAAAAGTAAGCAATTTTAAAAGTATTCAAGATTTTTTAGCTTAATAAATAACTTTAACTGCTTTGTTGAATAGGGGCATAATCATATTTATGAGATGGGGCGTCGATTAAACCATAGACTTGGGAGGAGTAATCGAAAGAGAAAAGTATGAAGAAAGTTCGGCACATTTGGCCGTATATTCCCAAAGACTTTCGATAAGTCCCAACACCGCCATTTTATTCTTCCATTTCCCCCTTCTGTTTTTATCTTCTTTCTTCTTCCGATTGACTTCAATTGTTTAATTAAGCATCCCACCAAGCTTTTTAATTCTTTTATTGATGGATTAAGAATCCTACAGTCTTTGTTTCACCGAATTTAACGATCTCAGAGACAACCCAGATCAGTTCTCAAGCATAGTAAGGGTTTTCAACTTTTCCCCAATCTTTTAATCATCATACATGAACAGAAAAATTGAATCTTGATTTGAAATGATACCCTCTTGAATATTTGAGTAGGTGATACTTTCTTTGGTGGTGGTTGACTTTAATTCCCATGACTTTCTATGATCTAGTTGAAGGTTTTAGTGTTCTATTTTCTTGAAATATTAATTCAATCAAAATAATTTGTGGGAATTTGGTTTTTTTGAAGATTGAGATATCTTGATTCCTGTATTTAGTTTGCAGTCACTAGATTTAATTGATTCATGCTTGAAATTATTCTTCTGAGTTCAGTTGTGTTTCCTTAATTGTTAGGGGATTGCAAATCAGCTAAGAGATTGTTAAATTTTCATAAGATTTGAAGTTTTTAGAGAGCAAAGTGGACATCATTATTGGTGGTGGTTGGTCAGAATCAACACCATCTATGTATAGCTTCTAGGGCTACCTATTTGAGTTTATAAAAAATGTTTTTTTTCCTGGGATTAAACCCATAAAATTGAAGTTTGTGGGTGTTTGGACACGGGGAATTCGTGTTCTAGATAAAGTGGAAGATGTCTGGAGTTCAAGATTCACTCGAGATTAAATTTCGTTTGATAGATGGATCTGATATTGGTCCAAAAAGCTTTCCAGCAGCTGCAACTGTTTCAACCTTGAAAGAAAGCATCATTTCTCAATGGCCTAAAGGTCAGTTGATTGTTCTTTGAACAAATATTCTGTTTTTTTTAAGTAAATAAGCCATAGATTATGTCCTTTAGGGAATATTTATGTTATCCAGAATGTTTTCTGTGAATTACTAGTCGAATAAAAAAGAAACTTTGATCCATTGTTCTGTGAATCACTGATTTTCTCTTGGAAATACTTTGATTTTTTTTAACAAAAACTTCTATTTTAGATTTAATTTTTCATATGCTTTTCTATTAATCAATATAAGACCACTTATCATTGTAATTTTGACAATAGAGCATTTTCTTTTTTGTTTATAGGTAAAGATTATGTTATGCTTATAAAATTCGGAGTTGTATTTTCATGGTATAACAGATAAGGAGAATACTCCAAGGACAGTAAAAGATGTGAAAATAATTAGTGCCGGAAAAATACTGGAAAACAATAAAACGGTAGGAGAATGCAGGAGTGCGTTATGTGATGTCCCTGGTGGAATTACAACCATGCATGTCGTTGTTAGTCAGCCGCCCCAAGAAAAAGGTACAAATAAAATTTTTAAACGTATGGCACGATGTCAATAAGTGTCATTGAATTTGTTCTCAAAATATAAATCTTCCTATATCATGAGATGTAGTTTAAAGTCCAATTCTGCTTGTTCGAATATCTTCTTATTCTAACATTACACAACAATCTTTTTTGGTCATTTACCAGAAAAGAAAGCCGCAAAACTGAAACAAAGCAAATGCGCATGTGTTATATTATGAGAAGCAACAACCGCGGGTAAAATTGTTTTCAGGTTGGTTAGTCTTTGATTTGATAAGAAAACTTATTTTTTTCTTAGAATCTTGCATTAAAGTAGACATTTTTATTAACTTGTTGCAGATGATACTGCAGTTGATTACATAGCTGGACAATGAAGAACTTGAATAATAAAAAAAAATATCTCAAAAAAGAAGGGAAAAAGACAAATGGTAATGAAAATATGTACTATACAAGTTACAGGAACATATTTACACAATTAGTTTATTTCTTTAGCTTTGTGTTCTGTGTATTTCTTGGATTTGTGAATTTTACTCTGATATACTCTTGATTCTATAATGGTCTTTGTGTTCTTTCGTTTGATTTAAAGTCTGATTAGATATGAATACACGTCGATGATTATGGTTTTCGATCACTGTCATTTGGAGAAATTGTAGACCAGACTGACTAAGTTGTACGGAATCATGCATATGCAATGATCAAAATGACATTTTCCAGTTATCTTATTCTTTATTGTTGAGTGCAAGGTTCTCTGGAAACCATGGATAGCCAATTTCAACAACACAAGCATGCCGATTTATAATAGAGGGCTCACAACTCAGAAAGTTGATCGAGTTCTCTGGTTCAGCAAAGGTATCATATCTAAGTTGGTTACTATTCTACTTTCTAGAAATAGCAAACAAAGCCAACTTTAAGAATAACTTAAATCCTAAGCTTTGATCCAGGAATGCGAGATCGAATTTTTCAAAAAATGGCATTTTTTGTTAACTTGATTTATAGTGTGTCCGGACTTGAAAAGTCTGACTTTGTAAGCCTCGTATTCTAGTATCCTGCAAGAAAATGGAAAGTTGGGTACCCAACCGCGACTTTAGGTGAAGTAGGGATGCCCAACCGCGACTTTAATTGAACTTGGATTTTCTAATGGCGACTTCAATGAAATGTCATTCAACAACCTAGCATTAAAATTGTAGTTGCCAATTACGATTTTATTTAATTTGTCGGTGCCAAGTGCGATTCAATGAATATGCGTTTGCCAAGTGCGACTTGGACGAAATGTCTTTCAACAACTAGCCTTAAAATTGTAGTTTATAAGTCTGATTTTCCATCAAAGAATCTAGTGAGTGTCATGGGTTTAAATTTAAAAAACCATCATATATACGTATATCATGCAGTGGTTTGTGCATAACTATAGTGGGTTTATGTGACATTTAATCAAGTTGAAATCATATTCACAACATGTTGAAAAAGTTGGGGTCTATTCCGCTATGTAACTCTTATTTAAGTCATAAGATTTTTGGGTGTTACAACTAGGATTTTAATCCAACACATTTCATTAGTGATTATCATCATTTGTGAAGTATAGTTATAATTTAAAACATCACTTTTCTAGGTCAAAATTAACCAATTTTAACTAAAGTTACACACATGTATGTGCTCTTATGAGCGGTATAATCAAAATCAAACACTTAAAGTATGTTAGAATCATCAAATATGTTATATATAAACTAAGAGATGTCACGGTTTGATCTAAAAACCGATTTTCAATAGTTGGATAACAAATCCCACTTTAAGGAACAATTCTTCACCTCCTCAAGATTCCAATCCTTACAAAATCACAAGATCTTAACCTTTGTTTTATTAAAAATCAAACATGGGTTTTGTCGATTTTGACCCACAATTTGACCTTTGTTGGCTTTATTATTACTTGACAAGCTTAAATCTTTTTTTTTTACCAACATAAATTAAGTGAGAATTCTTACATTACGCTCTAACCCGTACAACAGTGAATCTGTCATACGACTGCTAACATTTTACGTTTTTCATACACGACATTCATGTTCTTTCTCACGCTTCTCATCACTTTAAGCATTTTTAGTGACCCTATCTTTCTATAATTTTCCTTCCATCAAGGTCAAGGTCAAGGTACATAAAAAATAGTAAGTAGTTTTATTTTTCTCAAAATCGACTACATTCATAAAATTACTTACCACAAAAATAAGCCTGAAAATCCAAGTCGGAAAATCCACGAAATGGCCATCCACGTGTAACAAGCATGGCCTTGAATCTACACCTTACCTTTTGAACCCTTTTCTTTCTTCTTGCTTCTCGAAGTCCAATTTTCTTCTTACCTTTCATCAATTTTCTGAAAAATTAAAGACATGGCGGCTACCATCTGTGTTCTCTCACCTAAATCAACCACCGTAGTTCAAAGCATAGACTTTCTCAAACAACCCAATTCCAATTCCAATTCCAAGTCCAAGTTCCTTAGTGGGTGTCCATTAGAGGCTTTTTCTTTGAATTTCAAAGCAGCCGGTAAATGTAAATCCACAGGATTTCCCAGTTTAGTGGTTTCTGCTTCTGCCGGATCAAACACCACCACCACCACTTCCTCCGGCGGCACACTTTATGTCAATTTCACTGGCTTCCCTTTTCCCCTTGGCCCTTTTCTCAATAGGCGCACTATCAGGACTGAGGTAAATTTATTTTGCATTTAGGATGTATTTATTTTCTTCAAAATTGAATAACCATCATGATTTCAGGCTGTAAAAGACTGCATATGGCTGTTTGAGCAAGAACAGGCTTTGGGTTTCAGCAGTGTCTCAACAAACATCAGGATGACTGTCATCAAGCTCAAATCTGGAGGATTGTGGGTCCATGCACCAATTGCCCCAACCAAAGAGTGCATTCAGGTCCTATTCTAAACCCAAATGTTTGCCCATTTTGTGTAAAATAATTTCAAGATACTTTCTTGAGTCTTGATTTTCCCATGTGATCTTCTGTTACCTATAATCTTGTTTACAAATTCCAGCTTGTGAAGGAATTAACTTTCTTGAATATCTTAATTTTCCCATATGATCTTGTGTTAAGTTGTAATTTTTTTATAATTTTTCCAGCTTGTGAAGGAATTAGGAGCTCCAGTAGATTACATTGTTCTGCCTACATTTGCTTATGAGCATAAAATATTTGTTGGCCCATTTTCCAGAAAGTTCCCACAAGCTCAAATATATGTAGCACCAAGACAATGGAGTTGGCCTTTGAATTTGCCACTAGAATTTTTCGGTATTTTTCGCTCCAAAACTTTAGAACATGAAGACCTTTCCACTCCATGGGCTGTAGAAATTGAACAGAAGGTTCTGAGCTCTCCTGAAGTTGGTAGTAGAACCTATACCAAGTACTTCTAATCTTAGCATTAGCCAATAGACAATTTTCAAGATTTTGATAAGTTGTTTTTGTTAATCCAGGAATTGGACCATACGTTGAGGTGGCATTTTATCATAAGCGTTCAAAAACCTTACTTGTAACTGATGCTGTAATCTTTGTGCCGAAGCAGCCTCCCGAGTGTATAGGCAATGAGTCGTTGTTGGCATCGGCGAAAAATGGGTTGGCTGTAAAAATTCTTAGCAAAGGCAAGGAAGTCCCTCAAGAACCGGTTGTTGATAACATGGTAAATAGGCAAAAAGGTCTGATTTTGGTTAAAGAAAATAAAGCTTATGGCTTTTTGAAGTTTGCTTGTAATTCTATGCATCTGATCCGTTCAGATGTTCTGTTACAGGGTGGGAAAGAATGGTTCTTCAAATCTTGTTTCTTGGTCCATCAAATCTTTTGGAACCAAAGGCTAGTTTCTCTCAAATGTCACAGAAGTTGATCGTTTCACCCATCGTCAAAACTTTAGTCTTCAGCAAAGTTCCAGAAAAGGCATGTTATTTAGATCATTATTAGATTTGTTTAAATTTGTGGATATTTGACTTTTGAAGTCAAACCTTTGACTTTTTCAGGTGAGGGATTGGATTGACAGCATTGCCAGAGATTGGAGATTCAAGAGAATCATACCAGCGCACTTTGCTGCACCTGTAAACGCCAACGGGTCTGATTTTATAGCGGCTTTTGCTTTTCTCGATGATCTTTTAGGGGAACGTTATGTTACTCGCCCTTCATTTCAACTTCTTTTCACATCCATAATGGGAAAAGCTGCAAGTTATTTTCCTCCAGATGACATGAAAACTTTATCATCGCTTGACCAGTTTCTAGTCTCTGTTGGAGCGGTAAAGAAGACCGTCTCAGGTCGAAAACGACCATAAAATTATGATAGACAAGGAGAGAATTATAAAGAAAGATGATGATATGATGCATATTGTAGTTAGTACTTATATGATATGGTATACACAAACTTCTCATGGCACTTGTTTTCCCTTTCTTTTTCATAATGTAAAGAAAGTAGTATCTTGCCACTGCATGCATGTCAAAATAGTGGCTTAATTGGGAAAGGTTTGTTGAAAGTTTTAGTTTGTTTTGTAATTTCAAGTAGTAGAGGGACTAGTTTTGTAATTCGTGTATTTTGCTTCTGCTTTGTTATAAATAGCTGTCAAGGTGGGTTAGTTTGTTAACACATTCAAGATTAGTTAATAAACAGATTTCAGTTTCTCTTAATCTTCTTGTTCAAATCCTGTTACCTGCAACAAATTGGTATCAGAGCTTCAGGTTGAAGCTCGATTCGAAGGATCGAATCTCGATATCACTCACGGAATCCTCTGATTCGAAGGATTGAATCTGGATTTGCGTTTCGATCAAGAACAGAGATGGGAGAAGCAGAAACCAATCGAGCCGTCATGATAAGGGATAATTTCACCACTATTCCGCTTCAATGTCCCCTCCTTACTTCCACAAATTACACTATATGGGCTGTAAAATTGAAGGCGATCTTCAATGTCCATGGATTGTGGGAAGTAATTGAGCCTGGTGCAGGTGTACAAGTCGATGCCAAGAAGAATAACGCGGCGATTGCATACCTGTTCCAAGCGATGCCGGAGGAATTAGTACTTCAGGTAGCAAGTCTAACAACTGCCCAAGATATCTGGAATTCTCTGAAAACCAGATTTGTGGGAGTTGACCGGGTCAAGAAAGCCCGATTGCAGACATTGAAGAATGAATTCGAGACCCTGAAGATGAAAGAAGGGGAGAACATAGACGAATTCGCAGGCAAAATAAGTGCAATCTCTTCAAGGGCCAGTGACCTAGGTGAACCTTTTCAGGAAGTTGTTGTACTGGTAAGAAAACTTCTTGACGCAGTACCAGAAAGGTTCATCCATATAGTTGCTTCTATAGAACAGTTTGTGGATCTAGACACAATGCTTCTACAAGAGGCTATTGGGAGATTAAAAGCTTTTGAAGAGAGAACTGGCATGAAGAATAAAGCTAGTACAGTTAAGGATGACCAGTTACTTCTCACGTATTCTGAATGGCAGTTTAAGAAAGATCATGAATCAAAAGGTAAGAAGTGGGAAAAGAATGATCAGTCCAACAAATACCAGAAGGGTGGAAGTTATAAGTCCAATCAGAAAAGGAGATTTGGAGATAATGAACACTCAAAGTCACAAAGGCAAGGAGACTTCAAGAAGAAAGATAAGTCCAAAATAAAATGCTTCAAATGTGATGTCTATGGACATTACTCAACTGAATGTCCAAGCTTAAAAACAAGAGATACAGAGGCTAATTTGACTCAAACTGTGGAGGAGGAGCCAGCCTTGTTAATGACAATAGGTGAAGAAGTAAAAAAGGAGATGGTGTTCTTGAATGAACACAAGGTGGTTCCAGCCAACTATGAGTCAGATTTTTCTGAGGAGTCAGAATGGTATTTGGACAATGGTGCCTCAAACCATATGACTTGAAACCAATCAGTGTTTTCAAGTCTTGATAGAGGTGTGGGAGGTAAGGTCAGGTTTGGTGATGGATCTTGTATAACCATTGAAGGAAGAGGGACAATAGTTCTTGAAGGAAAAGGAATGGAACAAAGGCTAATGACTGATGTATACTTTATCCCTCATTTGAAAAGTAACATTCTGAGTCTTGGCCAAGCAACTGATGTGAAGTAAGAATGAAAGATGAATTCTTATGGATGTTTGATAGAAAGGGTAAACTGCTAATGAAGGTACTAAGGTCACCAAACAGATTGTACAAGATAAACTTGAAGATTGGGGTACCAATATGCTTTCATGCCAAAGTGGATAGTGTGCCTTGGTTATGGCATGGAAGAATGGGCCACACTAATTTTGAATCCTTGAGAGTTATGACAAGTAAGAATATGGTACAAGGAGTTCCCTTAATCAAGAATCCTGCACAAGTTTGTGAGGCCTGTTTGGCAGGAAAACACTCAAGGCAGCCTTTCCCAGTGGAGTCTCACTATAGAGCTGCAAGTCCTCTTGAATTAGTCTCAATTGATTTGTGTGGACCAATTCAACCCATAACTCAGGGAGGTAACAAGTACTTTATGCTTATTGTTGATGATTGCACTAGATACATGTGGGCTTATATGTTGAAGGCAAAGGATCAGGCATTTGGTGTCTTTAGTTCATTTAAACTCAAAATAGAAAATGAGCTAGGATATAAAATTAAGGCCTTGAAATCTGATAGGGGAGGTGAGTTTCTGTCTTAAGAATTTGCTAAATTCTGTGAGAAAGAGGGAATAAGGAGGCTACTAACAGCACCTTATTCACCTCAGCAGAATGGGGCAGTGGAAAGAAGAAATAGGTCAATCCTGAATATGACTAGAAGCATGTTGAAAGCCATGGTTTTACCACAAGAATTTTGGGCAGAAGCAGTGAGACATTCTGTGTATTTGTTAAATAGAAGTCTTACCAGAGCATTAAAGAATAAAACCCCCTATGAAGCATTAAAGGGCAGGGTTCCAAATCTTCAACATTTGAGTATTTTTGGATGTGTTGGTCATGTAAAGTTGATAAAGCCTGGTTTAAAGAAGTTGGATGATAGGAGTATGCCTATGGTCTACTTAGGGGTTGAAACAGGCTCAAAGGCCCACATAATGTATGATGTTGTTAATGGAAAAATAGTGATCAGCAGAGATGTGAAATTTGATGAGAGCAGAAAGTGGAATTGGTCTGAGTATGTTGGTAAAGAAGACGGTAATAGCTCAGATTGGAATGCATTCTGTGTGAATAATGATTTTGAAGGTCACATATTGAATCTGGATGGTGGGTTTAGAGTTCAAGAAGATAGTACATCTGAACCAGTCCAAGAAAACACAGAAACTGAACCATTTGTTGGTCTGGAGACAAATTCACAAGAGACTAGTGACAATGGGTTAAGGAGGTCAAGTAGAGTTCCAGTTTTGAGTACAAGGTTAAATGATTTTGTGCTAGATGGAAGGGTTAACTATGGTGCTAATAGGCAAGAAGAAGCTGATCATGTTGAATTGTTATTAGTTCAAGAAGGGGAACCAATGTCTTATCAAGAGGCAGTAAAAGAAGAGGTATGGAGAAAAGCAATGGATGAAGAAATTCATGCAATTGAAAGAAACAAGACTTGGGTATTGACAAGCCCTCCATTAAAATGCAATCCAATAGGCTTGAAATGGGTGTATAAAGTAAAGAAGGATGCTGCTGGTAATGTGACAAAGTACAAAGCAAGACTTGTGGCTAAAGGATATGTTCAACAATTGGGCATAGATTTTGAAGAGGCCTTTGCTTCGGTGGCAAGGATAGAAACTATAAGGTTAATTCTGGCTTTGTCAGCTAAACTGAACTGGAAGGTATATCATATGGATGTTAAAGCATCATTTCTACATGGAGAATTGAAAGAAAATGTGTATGTGAAACAACCTGAAGGGTATGAAAAGAAAGGGGCTGAGTCAAAACTCTACAAACTGACCAAAGCTTTGTATGGGTTGAGACAAGCACCTAGGGCATGGAATTTAAAATTGGATGCAGTTTTGAAAGAATTGGGATTCAAAAGATGCCAACATGAACAAGCAGTGTATGTTAAGTCAAAAGAAGGATCATTATTGATTGTTGGAGTGTATGTTGATGATCTGCTTGTAACTGGAAGTGATGTGGAGGAAGTTGAATGCTTTAAGCAACAGATGAAACTCAAGTTTGAAATGACAGATTTGGGCTTATTGTGTTACTACTTGGGTATAGAAGTTGCACAAAGTGAAGAAGGAATTGTGATAAAACAAACTGCATATGCAAGTAGAGTGGTCAAGATGGCTGGGCTAGAAGAATGCAATGAAACAAAAATACCTATGGAACCAGGTCTGAAACTGTACAAGACAGAAGGTGGGGCAGAAGTGAACCCAACTGAGTATAGAAAGTTGGTTGGTTCTTTAAGGTATCTAACTCAAACAAGGCCAGATCTCAGTTATGCAGTGGGTTATTTGAGCAGGTTTATGCAAGAGCCCAGGGAGTCACATTTAAAGGCAGTAAAACATTTGATTAGATATATCAAAGGGACACTCACTTATGGTATTAAGTTTGGCAGAAGTGAAGGAGGTGCTCTTGAAGGATACTGTGATAGTAATCATCTCACTGATAGTGATGATGGCAAGAGTACTTCTGGGAATGTGTTTTATTATAATGGGTCTTTAATTTCTTGGTTTTCTCATAAGCAACAAACAGTGGCATTGTCTAGTTGTGAAGCTGAATTCATGGCTGCAACCTCTGCAGCTTGTCAAGGTGTCTGGTTACATGGATTGCTTGAGGAAATCACAAGAAGAAAGGAAGAAATAGTAGTGTTATATGTGGATAATAAGTCAGCAATAGCTCTTATGAAAAATCCTATTTTTCATGGGAGATCAAAGCACATAAACACTAGATATCACTTTATAAGAGAATGCATAGAAAGAGGTCAAATTCGTGTTGACTTTGTGAGTGGAAGTATGCAAAAGGCAGACATTCTGACTAAAGCTTTGCCAAGAGTGAAATTTGATGAAATGAGATTTTTGTTGGGAGTTGAAGATGTGAAAGCTGCAACTTGAAATTAGGAGGGAGTTTTGTTGAAAGTTTTAGTTTGTTTTGTAATTTCAAGTAGTAGAGGGACTAGTTTTGTAATTCGTGTATTTTGCTTCTGCTTTGTTATAAATAGCTGTCAAGGTGGGTTAGTTTGTTAAAACATTCAAGATTAGTTAATAAACAGATTTCAGTTTCTCTTAATCTTCTTGTTCAAATCCTGTTACCTGCAACAAGGTTCAAGTTGAAATAGTTGTGAGAACAATATCATATGACAACAATATGTTTGAAACCATGCATTTCTTTATGAAAGATCCTTGTTTGAGCCTACCTTCTATGAGAGATTTAAACTTTCTTTTAGAGGAGCAAGGTTGTCAAGATCTTAAACAGGATTGTTTCTACAAGACAAGAATAGAAAAATTCTACTCAGATGTATGTGTTATGTTCAGTGGCGGACCCATAAATTTTTTTTATGGGGGTCGGAAATTTTTGAGGTCGATTGACTAGCGTTATATAACAATTTTTTTCGGTCCATTTCGGGTCGAATCGGTTCGGGTCATATAAAAAAGATAATGAAACTAAATTTCATATAATCAATAAAAAGTATGTCAAACGTCATTACAAAATGCATGATGAAAATACAATATATCTAAAGTTTTTGGGGTCGACTGACTATTGCAAAATTCTATATAATAAACCATCAGAATTCTATCAAGGCAAAAAATCATAAGAATTCTAAAACAAATAATAAACCATCATCAGAATTCTATCAAGGCAAAAAATCAAAATCCCTTTTAGGAATTAGGAATGAATGGCAAATTGGCATACCTGCGTGGCTGCTGCGTTTCTGTTCCGTTCGGAATCAAAATCACAGTCTGATCGTTCGACTGTTCGGAATCACAGTCTGATCAAAATCACATAACTTATGTTTTATTTTATTTTTTGTAGTATTTTTAGTTCTCTGTCCGGATCTCTTAAAAAGACATTTTCTCGTAAGTCCACCTCCAATGGAGGTCTGTGAGCTCCACGGATGGTAAACGTGGAGACGAGAGGGCTGAGATGGAAGAGAGAGGCGACGGATGATAGAGAGAAGAGTGGTCGGTCCCCCGCCTCCAGGAAGAGGGGAGATGCTATAATTCAACCCCTCTTCTCATTGGTGTTTGCATCATCAACTCCTCTTCAAATCTTTTCCTATTTTCTGAGTTTGAAACTATTATCAAATATGATATGAAATTGTGTTAAAATCGTGTAAGGATCTTTTTGGTTTATAAAAAGACTTTGACACCATCATTATCCATAAAAGGTGAGCAAAAACATAACCCATTTAACCACTTAAATAAATCTTAGGCTCTTTCGTATATGTTATAATTGATATAAAAGATTAAGGGTCTATTTGATCGGTAGGAATTCATAGGATTTTAGTGGAATTGGAATTTAAATTTCATTATGAATTAGAATTGGAATTAATTTCAACCAAATCTCTCAACTAATAGAATTCAAAATCCCTCCTATTTAAATAGAATTAAGAATTCCTCACAATTTTAAGGAGTAATTTTGTCTTTTACGCAGTGTTTTGAAAACCGGACCGGTCGGACCGAGAACCGGTCTGGTTACGTATGTTGAAACGGTCCTGCAGCGACCCGGCGGTCGGACCGGACGGACCGGTTGGCTAATATATACATATATATATATATATATATATATATATATATATATATATATATATATATATATGGAAGAGATATTTTGAAAACTCATGTGAGAAAACCTTGAAAACTTTATATCAACCATAGATTTCTTTTAATCAATGGTTTAGATCAGTTTGAAGAATTTTATGAATATTAAATGAATAAAAAGTACCAAAAAGGTCAAGTTTTAAAAAGTATCAAAAGAATATTTATGGTTTCTCTCTCTTAACATCAAATCAAACGAGTGAAATTTTGTGTACCTCTTTTCTAGTCAAATCAAATGGGTGAATATTTGTGTCTCTCCTAGTCAAATCATATTAATGAACCAGATTTGTTTTATGAATGTTACCAGTAACGTTACATAGGTAACTATCATGATATTTTTTTATTATGAGTCGGTACAAGACGCATTGTTACGTATCAAAAGCTAACATAAAAAAAATGCTAACATAAAAAGAATACTATCAAAAGCTAACATAAAAAAATGCTTCAATTCATGATAATCATCTTCATATTTGACAGAAAAATCGCTTCACCTGCGAAAAGACCAAGTTCGTCAATTTATATATGTGAATATATATTAGGTATAAAGTAACTTAGAAAGCGTATTTGTAGCACCGTGTAAAATTAAGAACATACATGCAATGTTACATATATTATACAAAGTAAAACAAAAAAAAGTTCATCTGAGCTATGCATGTAACACTTGTATAACATGTAACGGAGATATGTTTCTCAGTACATTGCCGACGAGAATCATAAAAAAACAGATACAAAGATGAACAAATCTTCATAAATCTCACAACATGATCTCATTTCTCTGCTTCCCCTAATTTTCGTAACTTAATCTAACAAAATTGCATGTCCTTTTATTTGCTAGTATGTTACATACGTAACTTGTATGTCATAAAATAGTGTTACATTTTGTAATGTTAAAAAAACAAGACTTCTTTAAAAACAAGACCGTGTTACATATATTTATATCAGATCTTGGTAACAAAATTGTCATTACATATTCAGCCCCAACAACCGTAAATATTTTGTCAGTTACATAGGTAACATTGCTAGTTACATATTAAAAAAATCTAGGCTCATTTATTAAGATGAGACTTTTTATAAGTAAAAAATCGAGACTTTTTAAGACAACGTAAATTTTAAAAGATGTAAAAACGATATTTTCCCTAAAAACAAAATTTTATTTATAAAATAAGCCTTTTTAAAAGAATAACGATAAAAGAGGTTTTTTTATAAAAATAAACAAGTCATTTTGCTTGCAGACACTGTGTTGGTTCTACAATTTATGTTACATATGTAAAAAGAAAATGCTACATACGTAACTAGCAATATTACATATGTAACTAGGACTATTAATATGTAACTAGCAACTGTTATATATATAAAATTAAATGTTACATAGAAAACAACATCAAGTAACCAAACACATTTTGAATATCATTTAACACTGTCAATCAAATCTTGAATCGAAATTCAAAAACGTCGTTGCTGGTAAAGCCTTTCATCAAAATAGAAAACCATGATAAACATGACAACTTTTTTTTATAAAGTCGTAGTTCACCGAATGTGTAAGCACATTTTAACCAATCACATTATTTAACTCTATAAAAGTTATTCATGGAGTTAAAAACTAAATTAATAAAATTTGATCCACCATGTTTTGAAATTACAAAACTCAACTTGTGGTTGGCAACACTAAGTTTTGTGAAAGATCAAAACTTGAGTTTAATAAAATATTTTAAAGAGATAAAATGTCATTATAATTTAGGGTTAATAAAGGTTTTATAAGTATAGATAAATCAAAGATTTTACAAACACAATAATAATTATTAAAGAAACGGAAATGGAAAATTAATAATTTAACAAAATAAATACTATCATATTCAACTTTTGTTTTAAAGCTTTCTCGCTAAAAAATTTCACATCATTATGACCACTACACCTCAAATATGGCAATCAATCGTTTTAAAATCACCTCTTTTAAAATAATACATACAAATACATATAATATTTGAAAAGAATATAAATATGATTATGATAACTTTACTAAAATTACTGTGACCATTAATGTTGATAAAAAAAATTAGGTAACAAGTGGTAAATACATACCGTTTCAAATCTCCATTCACGCCGACCACCGTTCTGGAGACGACCACCCATTTCGGCCCATTTCTACTGAAGAATTAGGTCACCGACCACCATCACCGCTAGCACCACCTCGTCTTTGCCACCGAACCCATCACCGTCTGCCACCGAAACCATCACCATTGTTACTCTAGTGTAAGGAACATTCCCTTACAACCTTCTTTTGATCAAAATGGGAGAAACGATGAGATCAATGAGCTTGCAACCTTCTTTCCCTAGAGAGAGAATGAGAGAAAATGTGGTGAGTATTAGTGAGAAGTGAAATAGTTAGGAGAGAAGTGAGTTTTAAATAAAGAAATGGAGTTTAATGAAAGAGAACTAATGGAAGACGGAGAGAGAAATGGAAGAGAAAATAACTGCAGTCCATTCCCCAACCCAAGTGCCCTCCAGAAAATTCGAAACTGCTACTGCCAAAAATTGTAAGGTGAAAATGTGATTTATCTGCTACCCTCATTAATCTTAAAACAATCACTAGTTTCAATTTCCTATAGATTCTTCAACAATTAATGAATTCTGTTCTGTTTTGAGATTAAACATTTAGTTTTGTCTGGTCTCAGGTATAAGCTTTCTTCTGGTTGTAATGGCTACCCAAACCCCAGAAAACAGAAATGCAAAAAGGACATCTGTATCAATGCGTCATGTCACTTCTCGTTATCTCAGACCTTCAATGGGTTCATGCCATGATCGGTGTAAACATGGTATGAAAGATGAAGCGGAATTAAAAAGACCAACAAGAAGATTGAGAGTAAGAAAAATCTTGGTAAAAAAGAATATAGTTAAAAAGACTGTAGAACCGGTTGAGAGAAAGAAGAACACAAAAATAAGACCCAAACCTAAACCTTCTACAGGTCACAAAATCCGTGCATGCGATGAACCTGTTAAAGTTATCAAGCGGGAAAACTCATTACCATCTGAAAGAATTGGAGTTTCAGTTTACGGTTTGTTGACAAACCAAAAATCAACTCAAAATGAGCTCAAATTGGCTAAAAACAATGTGAAAGCAAAGCCAAATTCTTCATCCATCCTCAATGGTCAAAAAAACAATAAAGAAATAAAAGATACAGGTAAACCAACTTCTGTAGAACAAGTGGCGTGTAAGGCTACCCACACTGGGTCCGGGTCGTCACCCAGAAACAATGAATCCGTGTCTCCTCTAAAAGGGGAACACAGTATGACAAAAACCGAGCTTAAGCAGTTAATAGCCGAGCAGATTACTGAAATGGCAGAAATGACCTTGCAGGAAGCTGAAAATGCAGAGTTGGGATTTGTCCCTCTAACTGTTGAAATTGAGTCTCCTCTAAAAGAAGAACACAGCATGACAGAAACCAAGCTCAAGCAGTTAATAGCCGAGAAGATTACTGAAATGACCTTGCAGGAGGCTGAAAATGCAGATTTAGAATTTGTCCCTCTAACTGTTGAAATAGAGTCTCCTCCAACTGTAACAACAGAATCAACTAATCTTCCAAGCTCTGAAAGCGTGCAATCTTCTTCTTACAAACAGATTTTAGAAGAACATGAAAACGCTAATAATGAAGATGTTATTGTGAGTGAAGATGATTACAAGATGGTAGTTTGTGAAGACAAAGAAAACGGGGGTTCTAAAGTTAAGTTCATGAGGGGAAGGGTTGTTGAAGGTGAGTCTGAGGATGACGGTCCTAGGAAGCTTAAATTAGGGAGAGGGAAAATCCCAGAGGATGAGGATGATGGTCCTACGAGGTTTAATTTTAGAAGAGGGAAAATCTTGGAGGGTGATGAGGATGATGGTCCTATGAGGCTCAAATTTAGGAGAGGGGAAATATTGGAGGGTGATGAGGATGATGGTCCTACGAGGCTCAAATTCAGGAGAGGGAAAATTCTGGAGGATAATGAGGATGATCAGAGTATTGATAAAATAAATTTTAAAAAGAAACTTGTTGAAGAAGAAACAGATGATTGTAAAACCGAATCCAAAACAGTAACCTTGAAGCATCAAGAAATGCAAGAAAAGAAAGAAGCACAGGAGTTGCTTAATCGTGTGATAGAAGAAACTGCAAGTAAGCTTGAAGTTGACAGGAAGACTAAAGTCGAAGCATTGGTGGGTGCTTTTGAAACAGTGATCTCTCTTCAAGATGATACCCCTTCCTCTCAATCATGAGATCTTTTTCACAAAAAAACTTTTGTACATTTAAGTACAGCTGAAGGACTGACTGCGTGATTTGGTGGTTTATAGGGTTGGTTTTGGATAAAGGTTGATAATTTGATGACAACGTTATTTGATTATTAATCAAAAGCTTTTAACTAAATTAATTGCCCAAACACATTTTAGTTCACTAAATTACAAGATAACTGGATCTTGAGACAGTTAAACGGATTCAGGGTTTGAAGACTGCACTCATGTCTAAGGAAATTAGAATAAACTTGGTCTAGTTGAATTTACTTGTTAATCTTGATCGTATGATATGATTCTGCATCATGTGTTTTGCTCTGTATGTCCCACTTCTGCTTTGAAATCCAAGCCTGTGATACTCATTTTCCCAATATTAACTGCAAATTTTTAAGGTGTTGGTTAACAACCGAAAAGGGCAAATTCACTTATCTAAAGATGTATGCTTTGTTAAAGTTTGGAAAATGTTTAAAAGGATGGTAAAAGGGACTCTTTTTAAAGCTTACCAACAGCATCCATGCCAGTTAATTTAGGCATGAACCGCCTATTATGCTCTTCTGCTGCTTCATCTGCTTTAAGCGTTTCACACTCAAAAGAAATCACAATCTTGTTCTTCTGGTGCTTATGATCAACCAAATTAACAACATCCTTTTCCCATCTGTGAAGAAATGGACCGTGCAAGAATGTAATTGGAAAGATACATGACAACATAATACCGAAACCTTACATATCCATGATGTTTAGATGCTTGCAAGGCTTTTGTCTAAGAAGATACTCAATTTTAAAAGGGGAGGCTATAGAGACACCAATCCCTACTATTCAGACACCAGATGCTATACGGGCCGTATGACTGTATGAGTTGTGATTTTTTCTTATACGCGCTGGATGAGTTGTGTTTTTCTCTTATAGGGTCAGTATGATAGAAAGCTACACGGGTCGTGTAGCTTTCTGACTGACACAAAAGCGACTGAGGTGACATCGTACACCACTAACAGATGTTATGCGGGTGTATAACCTTTTTTCGCCATCTATACGGCCCGTATGAAAACGTCACCTGGTGTTTTGATGGTGTATCTATAGTAGGACCCATTCTAAAATGGATCATGTTACTACATAAGGTAAGAATGGATTTGAAACTTACCCATGAGCATGATCAACGTTAAATAAGCGTGCAGCATCATGGCCTCTTCGTTCAACCACTACATCTTGTTCTTGTGTGGTCTGCAACATGTAACAACTAATTAGAAGCAACTCTTAAGAGTTAAACATGAAAACAATTAAGCAAGCTAAAGAAAAGAGCATAAAAGAGATACATTGAAGTCAATTATAGTGAGTTTGACCAAGCGGTAGTCCTCACCCCTGCTGCATTCCCTTTCACATGCTAGCTCTGAGTTCAAGGTAATACATTTATAAGCAAAAAACATCTCCAATAGTAATTGGCAAAGGGATTTTAAATTTAATTCTATATTCTAGAAGAAACAAACATCAAAGAAAGAGTAATGGAGAAATTACCAGTGCCATGAATGCCGTAACAGACAGAATTAGGAAGATGAACAAAATGGCCGGAGATTGACCCATTCGGTAACAAAGCTATTGATGCCACTCCTTCCATTCCTTTCTCTATTGCTACTTCTTCTGCCTCCAGTACACCTTCTTCACCATCTTCGACATTACAAGAAAACATTCGAAAATCATTGAGGGTTTAGCTTGCTAACTAACTTTAACCTAATCGAGCATCACCCAGAATAACAGAGTACCAATTACAGTCCAAAAATAATAATTGAACTTACCAATTTGTGTACACTCTTGTTTTTCTTCCATTGATCGTTGGGAGTGAAAAGGGTGGGCGATTCAGAAATTGATATGTAGGGAAAACTGAAAAGGTTTATGCGCGATAGTAGTACGTTGTGCATAATCAAGAGGGTGTTTGGGATTGTGCTTATTTACCTTTTCTAAAATTAGTTTTTAAAAAAGTGTTTGGATTAGTTTTTGTAGTGAGAAAAGCTCAATAAGTTATTTTTTAAAAAGTGTATAAGCAGTTTTAAAAAGTCAGGATTTATGACTTTTAAAAAATAACTTTTTAAAACTTATCAAAAAGCCAAAATAAAAAGAATTTTTATCCACACCAAATATTTTTTTGACTTATTGACTTTTTAAAAAAGTCAAGTCATTTTCAAACTCAACTCTAAAAACCCCTTAAAAAGGGGAGCCTTTAAATTGTTTTGATTTTCTTGAGAAAGATTGTTCCCATAACGCCCAAACAGGTTTGAAACTCTGCTCCCGATTACTAAAACCCTGCTTACCTGCGTGAAAAAGTTGATCAAGTTTTGTTCAACATGATGCTAACATTATGTCGGGAGGAAAAAGATTGGCTTAAAGCCAAGATCGTTTGGAGGAAGATGAAAGATAACAACTGTGTCGAGAATTCAGCTAGATATTGCTTATTAGTTACTACATTTCTTGCATTTTGTCAGTACAGGTTAGCTATCGAAGCGTATCTTGATATGGTTCAAAACAGGGTGGAACCAGATACTCGAATCATGGAAGTTGTCATAATGGCATTTGCAAAAGACTGAAGATGGGATTTCGCGTTAAGTGCTTTTCGTGGTATGATTAAACGGAAAGAGAATCCAAACATCATCATATTCAACGCGTTGATTTATTCACTTGGTAACAATGGTCAGGTTGATCTTGCATTTAAAGTCCATGACTGCATAAAACCTTTATCCCACATTATACACATGGAACGGGTGATTGGAGACCCCATTTGCTTTTCTAAAAGGTGTTGCACTTCGGCTTTTCTAAAAGGTCCAACAAGAGACCCCATTTGCACTCAGGTTGCATTTGTATAATACTGCACTAGTGGCCTGCAAGATGCTTGGTGACTGGAGAAGAGCTTTGCAGATTCTATGGGAGATGGAAGATTTGGGATGATTGATTCCAGTTACATCATATTGCCGGGTGATTGGAGCCTGTGAAGTTGGAAAGGAGCCGAAAGTTGCACTACAAGTGTACCAACACATGGTTCATCTAAAGCAAACACCATATACTTTAACTTTGTTGTCACTGATTAGATCTTGCATATGGGGTTCTCTTTTATGGTGGAGTGCATGGAATACTGAGAGTAAATTCAATCTTTTTGTATACTTGGTTAGTTAGTTAAGATCACCTGCAGCTCTGGCTCTTTCGGTTTGTAATGTTTTGAACCAAATGAGCAGCTGGGTTTCACCAAATGCACAGTCATACAATGTTACGGTTCAGGGTTTTTGTCTAAGAGAGAAGACCGAGTCAGCAACCAAATTGTACCAAGAGATGAGTGAGCTTGGTCTTTCAGCTGATCATAAAACATGGGCAATGATGTTGCAATTCTTACCAAGAAGCTAGTATTAGAATAATATCAGCATCAACTTTAAACTTCTATATGTCCATATTTTGTAACGATAACGATGAAAATAAGTTCTTGTGTTAAAATCAAGAGTTTAAATTTAAATATAGGAGCCTTCCTCTATTCTATTGCATTCTTTAAGGTTTTCAGTGAAACTTTGAATTCCTTTAACAATTGTTTCCCAAATCTGTTATCTTGCACAAAACCAACACTAAATGTTGGACAGACACAAATGAGTCACTATACTCTTTCGTGAAAGATCGAACAAACCCATTTTTCTGTTCCAGCAGTACTCAGTCTACACAATCTGATGCTTGTTCTCCTTTGCCTGTTGCCATTTCAGGGGAAGACAATTGCTTGCCATGCCATCTCTGTGAATTCTTGCAGAGTAATCGATCTGAGAATGCAATTGTCAAGGCATAAGGATATGACGGAAAGAAGTAACTAATTTAAATCATGTAAAATGAACCTAGCATTTGGCAGGGATATGCATTTGTTAAGTTCACAAACATATCATGATTCACTGTAATATTTGCACATTAAATTTAGTTGTATGTTTAAATTTTAATCAAACTAAAACCAAACAAACAAACTAAGGTGGCAAGTACATGCACGATGGAGTTGTGGCCTGTTGAGAAATACAATGTATTTGGTTTGGAGTTTCCTGGATAGTATTTTGAATCGTGTGAAATCACTTTCATATTAAAGTAACTTTGGTGGTACTTCAAACTCTTTAATCAGATAAGACAAAAGAAAAAAAGAACAAGTTTGCAAGTTCTGCTCTGAAAACGTACCATAATTCGTAATTGAATCCGTTGCCTAAACCATGCCAAATATCATTCTTTATGAGGAAACGAACCATCACAACGTTTGAGGTGGTGGTTATAACTATCGACAGTTGGACAGTTATATAAGAGAAACCTTCAACTGGAACTCTATCAACAGTAACTCAGTTATATAAGTCGGCCCTTTTATAAGCAAAAAGGCCAAAGGGTTGTAGCTCGGAACTCTGATGATTTGCTATCCATTTATTCAAGTTGATGAAGGAATACATTACGAGGTTACATGGTGAAAGATTTGATGAAGATTCATAAGATTGCAAATCTGCTATTCAAGAGAATGTCGTTGGTTACATAATAACTTATTATCATATTTGTCTTGGACGTGTATTTTGAAAAAGTTAATTCTAATCCGGTAAAGCGGGTCGGATATGCTTGAAGAAAAGATAGAGTTTGTTTAAGAGTTGGTTAGTGTTTGAGTCTAATAGTTATTTGGTTTGTTTTATGTTTATCAGTTTGATAGAGTTCCTATTAGAATAGGTTTATGAAGTTTAATTTAATAGATTGTTTAATTGAGTTTGTGTTGGGTTAGGATTAGTTTTAGTTTAGTATTAATAGTGGGTTATATGTAACTATTTATGTGTCGAGTTGCATTAGTTTATAATAATGCAAGTGTCGAAGCCGGTGGTCGGCATCAAATTCTTTTTCTTATGGTTGTGTTTATCAAATCTGGGCCAACATATTTATGTAGGCTCCATTTGAAGCGTAGGCGCGTTGTGCTGCTCTTTGCAAAGCAGATACGGCATGCATCTTGTCTATATGTCAATTTTTATTTTATTTTAATTTACGTATCTATAATATTTAATTTGAGTATAACGAAAGCATAAGTCACACATTAACTTATTCATATTGATTGTCGTATAAATATTTTCGGATGAAGTTTTTGGTAAAGTAATAACTTAATTAATCTTGAAAATTCGGATAGGAATGGATATAAAACTAGTGTAATTGTTTGGTGTAGTAATTATTTGACTTTTATTTCTTATTTTAATATTTAGTTAACGACGAAATTGGTTGGTGGAGTAATTATTTGATTTTTATTTATTATTTTAATATTTAAACGACGAAGAAAGTTGGGAAAATAAAGTGGTCCAATTTCTACATTAACATACCTTACACGTGGTTAATACGAATGCATGTGACTCAACACTGGTGGATACAAGATTTTTTGTCAGCGGTGCTAAAAATGAACTGGTTAATAAAGGTCAAATATGCTAAAAATGGATTGGTTAAGACGAATCAAATATGCTCACATCAATCAATTAAATTTTAGTTAATGACAAAATTGTTGGTGATGAGGTGGCGTCCACGTGGCGTGCTTTTTTTTTTTTGACATGAGTCTCACTCACGCCCGGTATACCTCATGCCCTAACAAGGATTCCGTGTTGGCAGATTGATATAGGTGAACTCAAACACGACCCATCTATTTATTCATGTCAGACATCAACATTAACTCGGAAACAATTAAAATCATGTCATGTTTGTCGATCAACTTAAAGCTCATTTGTGAATTAATATGAATAAAGCTGATGACTTAGTAACGGTTTAAATATTCAATAATTGCAACTTAAATGGGCATTTTTCTTTTGTAATTGATACCTAATGGAAAGAGAATAAAAAGTGGGAAAGAATATATATTTGAAAGTAATAAATAAAGTTGCTGGAAATAACAATCGGTGAAAAAATAAAAACGGGAAAATTAGTTTCACTTATAAATATGAACAATAAAAGGAAAAGTTATAATTAAAGTATCAAACAATGTTAAAACTTTTTAAATAACCATCTAAAGTCTAAGTCTAAATAAGAACTCTTAAGAAACCCTTAATACTAAACGGGTTAATAGGTCACCCTGTTTATTAAATAAGTCGTGTTCAGTTAACCCGTTTATTAAACATGTCATATTCGGGATAAACTGCCTAATAAACAAGTTTTAATAACTAACCTAAATTCTAATTATTTTCGTGTGTTGTTAGATATTATCAATTCTACCGTCATCACATCAAATATTCATGTTTTTTTATAATGATATCTCTTCTATTTCTGTGTTATTTATGTTATTGTCGTATTTCAATTAATTACATGGCTGTAGATGACCTCTTGTTCTACTGGCATATGATGTTTATCCCCACTTAAGTGTTGTGGTTTCAAGTCCTATAAAATGAGTGAATAAGTGGATTTTAAGAGTAGATTTTAGAAGGTGTGTTCACCGTTAAAAAAAATAACTAATTTGCATGACTAATAAATTATCATGTAATTCATATTCTACACTATTCTTTTTATTTTATATTTGATAAATCTTACTAGATAAAGTCATTTAAAACCTGAATATCAATATATATATATATATAAAATTATTTTTTACAATGATTTTTTACTCCTAAATATCACATAACTTGTATTTACAGGTTTAAACCCATATCATTTTTACATAACATAATTACCGATACCACTAAACCATTAGGTCATGCGTCAAATAAAAATATAGCATGTGTTAATAGACAAGCAAATGAGCACATTTAGTTTTAAATCTTTACTAAAATATAGCAATTTTAAAACTCTCAAAATAAAAAATTATGAGAATTTTGGAAAGATGTAATTTAATAATTGGTTGATGGAGTAATATTATTTTATTTTTATTTCTTGTTCTAGTATCTAGTTAATCGTTAAAGGGCGTTTGATCAAATGGTATCTAAAAGTGTTGAACGGTGTCTTCATTTTAAGAAGTTGTGGGTTATAGTCGTGTCGTGAACAAATGATGTAGATTTAGAGAGTGAATGAGTTTGAGGTTAAAAAAAAATATGTAGTTAATTACGGTGAAAGTTGGGAAAATAAGGAATTTAGAAATGGATAATGTGGTGGTCCAATTTCTACATTAACATACCTTACACGTGGCTATTCGAATCTATGCGACTCCACGAAGCCATATAGATATAACTCAACCCCATGCTCACCTGCATCCACACTCTCCCAGCTCCCTGCAACACAACATCCGACAAACGCCACCGTTTCCTCCATGATTACCAGGTTAGTTTCTGATTGCTTTCATCATTATAATGCAGGCCTCTGAATATGGAACATCTCTTGTCTTGTGTTTAATTCTACTTAATTAGATGGATCAATGGCGTATTCCGGCAAGAGAAAAGAAAACCCGACGGCGAAGAGTTGCAACAATGTTTCCTTTGTAGTCAATTCGGAATCCCGAATTTCCACTCCACGACCTGCGATCCGACGTGTCATCCTTCTTGGGAGGCTCTCGCCGGTTCATCTCTAGTCCCGATCAAGTCCAGTCAAACTGATCAAAACCGGAAGTCGTCAATTATGAGCAAAATTTTAAAAATAATATATTAAGTTTATATATAAAATTTAGAGTAAAATAAAAAATAAAGAACCAAATAATTATGAGCAAAATTTAAAGTAAAAAAAATAAAAATTAGTTAACTTAAATTAAAAAAAGACTAATTTGACTTATGATTATGATTATCATGGATAAAAATAAAAAAATCACATTAAAATGTGTAAAATGCTTAATTAATTGGTATGTGAATCATGGCTCACATAGTACTTAGGGTTGTCGTCATAGTATCCTAATTATTTTAAAACATAATTAGTTATTTTCAAACCTAATTAATAATTATTTCTGTCCAAGAGATAACGGCATCTCCATTTCTGCTGTTTATGGTGCGTTAGTTCCAATACCGTGACAAAACCTTCACCACTAGCATCTCCTCAATTTCAGAATCTCTCTCTACTACTTACCCAATTTAGACCTTCAAATCCGCCATAATCACTCCATTTCTGTTCGCTTTGGCGGTGAATGACGACGGTGGTGGTGGTGCGCGGTGTATATACATAGACAGCAGTGTTGTGAGGGCGGTGAGCGTTGTACGCACTTGCATCGATGCCATGCACCTGTGCCACGTGTGGCTTCAGTTCCGTTTGGCTTACGTGTCTAGGGAATCTTTGGTGGTTGGATGTGGAAAGCTCGTGTGGGACTCACGTGACATCGGTTTTCATTACCTTCTATCCCTTGGGGGATTTTGGTTGGATACATTCGTCATTTTACCAAAGTAAATTTAAATTCCGTTTTAACTTTTAAGACTCGATATATATTAACGTTTACATACCGGAAGCTTCAATTTGTTGTCTATTTTATGTGTTGTCATTCATTCTTGTATCATATAAGGCAATCCGGTATGGTTTGTGAGTGGGAGCAGTGAGCCACTCATGCTCACAAGAACACCGCTCCCCTCATCTGTGAGTGGACTGATGATCGTCAGTAGCTCTCCAACAATTCCAACTTTCAAATACAGCCACTAATATCTTGACACATATGCCCATAATTAATTAAAAAATTTTTTTTAATAAAACTCACGCTCACTAACCATACCCCTCCCAAGTGAGTGACGTGGAGTCAAATGGCACTCACTTTTTACTCACAATCACTAACCATACCCAATGCCCTAATATAGTTTAATACTATGTTTACCGGTGTGAATTGTTGACACGATATGAACCTGATACGTTGAGGGTTTAAATTTGGTCTAAACTCATTGAAGTTGGTTTATTTTCATAAATTAAAAAATGTTTTATGTTTAAAAGATTAAAAAAGAAATAAATGGAAGTTGGAATTGTCGGAGAGCCTCTAACTATGTTGTATATATTACAAGTCTATGATACATAACCAATAGATCTCAACTCACCGGATAATATTTCACATGTTATCATTGGCAGGTGTTTTATATATTGGTGGCACCAAGATTATTAAGAGAAGAAAAGATACCAATGACAATGAAACTAGTACAACTCATATTCATACTATTGGCGGTAATGCAAAAGTTGAAGATTGAAAGTTTAAAAGGCAACCGTTGCACGTGCATGGAAGAAAGCTGTTGAAGTCCCCGAGTCTTTTGGATCTAGCTATTTTCTAGTTTGTTTACGTTTGAGTTTGTTATCTCTATTGTTGAGTCAGTCCTCTTTTATTGTTACCGTTTGGTTGTATGCCTATATAAGGCAATGCTTAGTTTCTCAATAAGAACATCCGAAATAACTTTTGTGTTCAATCATTCTCTGATATACACCAACAAAGTGGTATCAGAGCCAGGTCGTTCTTTGTGTTCTAAGTGTTTCACTACAATTCAATGGCCACTCAAAACAATGGTGGACTTCCTAATACGCCGCTGCCGATCTTCAAAGGAGAAGGTTATGAGTTCTGGAAAATTCGTGTAAAGACTATCCTGTGTTCACAAGATCTTTGGGATTTTGTGGAAGCTGGGTACAATGATGCTTATGCTGATAGAACTCGATTGCGTGATCACAAGCAAAAAGATGCTCGAGCGTTGTCCATTATTCAGTCTGCAGTCCATGATGAAATCTTCTCTCGAATTGCTAGTGCTTCATCATCAAAGCAGGCATGGACGTTACTGCAAACTGAATATGAAGGTGATTCTAAAGTTCAAACTGTGAAATTGCAGGGACTTAGGCGTGAGTTTGAAACCATTCAAATGAAGGATGGAGGTGCCGTGGCTGATTACCTGTCGAAGGTAATGAAGATAGTGAACCAGCAGAGGGCCTATGGTGAGAAAGTGACGGATCAAAAGGTGGTTGAGAAGGTGCTTAGAAGCCTTCCTGTGAAGTGGGATCACATCGTGGCTGCTATCGAAGAATCAAAGGATCTTAGTGTTCTCACTTTTGAGCAACTCATGGGTTCTTTACAAGCCCATGAGGCCAGAATTCTTAGAGGCAGCCAATTGGTGGTCGAAGAACAAGCCTTTCAGGCGAAAGAAGAAGAAACTGGGTTGTTTGCTCGTGGACGTGGTCGAGGAAACACTAGAAGTAGAGGAAGGGGCCGAGGTCGTGGCTAAGGAAGAGGCAAAGCTGGTGTGCAATGCTACAATTGCAACAAGTACGGGCATCTGAGTAGAGATTGCTGGAATGAACCTCAGGCCTCACCTGCTATTGACGAAAAGGATGATGAAGAGGAAGAAGGAAAGTTGTTTATGGTTGTGCATGAAAAAGACGTGCAAGATCCAGAGAATAGTGTTGAGGATGCCATTTGGTTCTTGGATAGTGGCTGTTCGAATCATATGACTGGGCAACAAGCACTATTCAAGAACATTGATCACACTCAGGTAATGAGTGTTCGAATGGGGAATGGCAAGAAAATAAATATCAAAGGTAAAGGAAGTGTTCGATTGAAAGTTGGCAACAGGAAGTACAAGATCCTGGACAATGTGCAGTTTGCTCCTGAATTGGGCTATAATCTTCTAAGCGTTGGCCAATTGATGAAAACGGGTCATCGTCTGGTGTTTGATGATAATGTATGCACGGTGAGTAACAAAAGGACAGGTGAAGTGGTGTGTGTAATTCCTGTTGCAGGTAATAACACTTTTCCCCTTGATCTAAACAATGCTAATAGTGTTGCATTTGCTACTGTGCTTGATGAATCTTATTTATGGCATTTACGATTTGGCCATTTAAATGAACGAAGTTTGCAAAGCCTAAGTATCAATCGACTTGTGCATGGGCTACCTAAGATTAACAACTGGAGTGTATGTGAAGGTTGCCTGAAAGGTAAGCAAACTAAGTTGCCATTTCCAAATCATGCTTTAAGAACATCTAGTGTGTTAGATCTTGTGCATGCAGTTGTATGTGGGCCAATGTCGGTTCCATCTTTAGGTGGAAACAGATATTTTGTGCTCTTCACAGATGATTGGAGTCGCATGTCTTGGGTTTTCTTTCTACAAGCCAAAAGCGAAGTGTTTGACAAGTTTAAGACATTCAAAACGAAAGTGGAAACAGAAGCCGGTGTAAAGATTAAAGCTTTACGGACGGACCGAGGATGAGAGTTTGTGTCTAAAGATTTTATGATGTTCTGTGAGAATGAAGGAATAAGGAGGGACTTAACTGCTCCTTACACGCCTGAGCAGAATGGCGTTTCAGAAAGAAAAAATCGAACGGTGGTGGAAATGGCGATGAGTATGTTACATGAAAAGAGTTTAAGCAAAGTGTTTTGGGGAGAGGCTGTGTCCACAGCTGTATACCTTCGAAATTTGTCTCCCACTAAGGCTCTTGATCGAGCAACTCCATTTGAAATCTGGTATAAAAGGCTCCCTTCGGTACATCACTTAAAGGTGTTTGGGTGTGTAGCCTATGGGCTAGTACCTAAGCAACTGAGGAGGAAGTTTGATTCCAAAACTTGTAAGTACATCTTTATTGGGTACTCTCTTTCATCTAAAGCATATCGTCTTTATGATCCGGTTAAGAAATGTGTGGTTATTAGTCGAAACGTGAGCTTTGATGAACAGGCCACATGGTCTGCGGTTGCATCTGATCAGCACTGGTTGTCACCAGAGTTCATTGAAGAAGTAGACACAGGTACCCAGGCCCACAGTATGAATGAAGCAGGAGAAAGTAGCCTGAATGCAGGCAACAGTGAAAATTCAGCGGGTAATGAGCAGCAGCCTGTACCTAATGACTTTGGTGATGCTGACCATTCAGGGTCCAGCACTACCACTGGGGAATCGGGTCACGACTCTGGAACCCCATGTCACATGCGTCCGTTAAATGAAGTTTATCAGGCAACAGTACCTTTGGACCCCACTCAGGTCCAAGACATGTATTCCTGTCAACTAGCTTTATCCTCTATGGAACCAACATCATTTCATGAGGCTGCTGGCTATAAGGAATGGAGAGAAGCAATGAATACTGAGCTGTTGGCACTAGAGAAGCACAATACCTGGTCCTTAACTGAGTTGCCTAAAGACAAGAATGCAATCGGTCTCAAATGGGTATATAAAGTAAAGTTTACAGCAGAAGGGAAAGTTCAGAAGTACAAAGCTCGTTTGGTGGCTAAAGGATATGCTCAGCAGTATGGGATAGATTACGAAGATACTTTCTCTCCTGGTGCACGTTTTGAAACAATTCGAGTCATCATTTCTTTAGCAACTCAACTGGGTTGGCATATATTCCAATTGGATGTGAAGTCAGCATTCTTAAATGGGCCACTGAATGAGGAGGTATATGTTTCTCAGCCTCCTGGATTTGAAATAGCTGGGCAAGAACACAAGGTGTATAGACTTCATAAGGCGCTCTATGGTTTAAAACAGGCTCCCAGGGCATGGTATGATTGCATTAACTCATATTTGATGAAGAATGGTTATGTTAGAATTAATTGTGAACCCACTGTGTACGTAAAAAGGGCAGGTAATAATGTAGTCATCATATGTTTGTATGTTGATGATATTATTTACACTGGATCTTCCACTGAATTGTTAGCTGAATTCAAGAGTCATATGACTCATGAATTCGACATGACTGATCTTGGTAAGTTGGCTTACTTTTTGGGGCTGGAGATAGTACAAGATAAGGAGGGCATATTTGTGTCACAACATCAATATGCAGTGACTCTGTTGAAAAAGTTTGGCATGTGGAAGTGCAAAGGAGTACAGACACCCATGAATTATGGTGAAAAATTGCAAGCTACTACTTCAGAAGATTGTGTAGATGGAACTTTATTTAGAAGTCTTGTGGGTGGTCTTCTCTATTTAACCCATACTCGACCGGAATTAATGTTTTCAGTTGGTCTAATTGCAAGATTTATGCAACAACCCTCTACTCTTCATTTTGGAGCTGCTAAGAGAATCTTAAGGTATGTTGCTTCTACTACTGATTATGGGTTATGGTATGCTAGAGGTTTGGAAGTCTGTTTGGAAAGGTATACGGACAGTGACTGGGCCAGTTCAAGTGAGGATCGCAAAAGCATTCCAGCCTATGTGTTTAATGTGGGAAGTGGAGCTGTTTCTTGGAGCTCCAAGAAGCAATCGGTGGTTGCTCTATCGTCCACTGAAGCTGAATATGTGTCTGCGAATAGTGCTGCTTGTCAAGGTGTCTGGATGAGGAAATTACTAGCTGAGCTGGGATTTGTGCAAGAAAAACCTACTGGTATTTTATGTGACAATCTTTCTGCTGTGTTTCTATCTAAAAATGCAGCCTTGCATAATAGAAGTAAACACATTGATATTAAGTATCATTATATTAAGAGCTTGGTGGATACAAAGCAAGTGGAATTGAAGACATGTTATACTCAAGAACAATTGGCTGATATTCTTACAAAACCCCTTGGTGCAAAACAGTTCTGTTATCTGCGTGAAAGACTTGGTGTTCGAAAGTTTGCATTAAAGGAGGGTATTGGCGGTAATGCAAAAGTTGAAGATTGAAAGTTTAAAAGGCAACCGTTGCACGTGCATGGAAGAAAGCTGTTGAAGTCCCCGAGTCTTTTGGATCTAGTTATTTTCTAGTTTGTTTACGTTTGAGTTTGTTATCTCTATTGTTGAGTCGGTCCTCTTTTATTGTTACCGTTTGGTTGTATGCCTATATAAGGCAATGCTTAGTTTCTCAATAAGAACATCCGAAATAACTTTTGTGTTCAATCATTCTCTGATATACACCAACACATACTACAATGCATACCCACAGTTTATCACTGCTACTGTTTAATGCACCGTAGACGGTTGATCACTGGTTACATTTTTGGCTCCATTTGGTGGCGTTTTGGCCTCAGTCTAATGGCTTACTTACTGGCTTCGCATTTATGTTTCTTTTATTAATCTTAAACACATTACATTGGCGTTCTTTTCTTTTGAAACAATTCAATTTCTTTGTTTTTGCCCTAGGCATCGGGAAGTTACTGGTACTCGCTAGCCATACAACGGGTTGTGTCATGCCTGACCAAACACTGTGGCGCTAGTAAGAAATGCAGCACCCTGTTTTTATCATGCTCGAGTAAAGCCAACTGTAGAAACCCAATGTGCTTTGATGAAGATGGACCTTTCCCTTATGGAATCTATGAGTTTGCTCTACCGATAATTTTATGTGATTCTGTTGCCACCAGGATCTTGTACAGCAATCTTTGGGGACTAACATCCTTAAGGCAATAAAACTTGTTCAAGTATGACTAACAATACAAAACCATTGCCTATAAACATGTTGCTTGATTACTTACAATACATCCCAGAGAAATTCTAAATTTGATAGATGTTGCTATTTTCACGAAATTAAAAAATTGACAGACAAAAATACAATTAAAACAGAATAACCCAAAATGGCGAAAATTTGGAGGAAATGATCAGGGCTCCAAATAAAGGAACTTAGTTCCAAAGGTCGGGGGCGGTTTATCACAATGCCCGGCTCATTGAGACGTTTCCGTCCATATCTTATGGGCTCTGTAACTCTATACAAATCAAAAGTTACGTCCATTTTAAGTGAAGCATTTTTATAGGTCATTTGCCTTCGTCTAGTTGCCTCATATATGAATCTGTCAACTCTTCAATCAGCTCCAAATCAGTAAGCTAGCTAACAAATAGTTGAACTTTCAAATGTTTGGAACCAGGTTTTCTTGTATGCACTCGTGGGAAGGACCACGAAAATGCAGATGAAGTTAACAGACATGGAATGGTGGATGAAACGCAGACAGTTGCCTTCTAGTTTGAGACGAAGAGTTCGCCATTTTGAACACCAACGATGGTCGTTTATGGGTGGTCAAGATGATATGGAAATGGTCAGAGATTTCCCTGAAGGGCTAAGAAGAGATATCAAGCGTTATCTTTGCTTAGACTTAATAAAAAAAGGTATTATTATAAGCACCATCAAATAAACCGTCACTACTAGCAGACTAGCAGTCACTAATTTAAAAAAGTTGCAGGCACCTTTGTTCCAGTTCATGGATGATGTTATTCTTGACAATATTTGTGACCGGGTTACATATTTCGTCTACTCAAAGGGCAAGAAGGTATCATCACACGAACCCGACACAAGAAGATATTTGCATATTTACATATTCACTTGTTTACTTATGCCACATAGATTATTCGAGAAGGAGATCCCGTTCAAAGAATGATGTTTCTAGTTCATGGCCAAGTGAAGAGAACCCAATGGCTAAGCCGTGGGATGGTTGCAACCAGCATACTGGAACCAGGGAGCTTTTTCGGGGACGAGCTTCTTTCATGGTGCCTTAGGATTCCATTTATAGACCGTTATCCGGCTGCAACAGCAACATTCACTTGTATGAAAGGAACAGAAGCATTTGCACTAGATGCAAAGCATTTAAGGTACATTACAACTCATTTTCGCTACTCCTTTGTAAATGAAAGGATGAAACGAAGGGCAAGATATTACTCATCTAACATGCGAACATGGGCCGCAGTTAACATACAACTCGCGTGGCGGCGGTACATTTTGAGGACTAGGAACAGGGCGGCGGTTTACAGGGCCAACAACCATGACCGGCTGCAACATTATGCCGCCATGTTCATGTCGTTTAGGCCGCACGACCACCTCGACTAAAAAGAAACTGTAGTAATCACAGCACACATTGTTTTTTGTGTGTTTATGATACACTGTTTGTAGTGTGTTATGTTGTTAAAACTGTAAACAATCAATGTCTAGGTTTATAACATTCATAAGATAGTTAGATCAACTATTGGTGATAATGAACACAATCCATAACATCTGAAAATCAATCTGCATTGGAAACTTATAAAGCGAGAACAGAGCTTACCATTTATGTAGGGTCATCTTTTTTCATCTTTCTGAAATCAAATCAAATGAAATTCCGTTCTCCTGAAGTCGATCTTGAAGATCAGTCGGGCCAAAAACGATCCCCGGAGTAAAGACGCCACCTTTAGGAAGATTTTGACGCTGCTTCAAGACGATCAGCGCACATTGAACCAGAATGATGGGAGTCGTCAAGTATCCAATCTCAGGCCCCATCACTCTCGTAATGATCTCCGTATCAGCCTTTGCAGCTTCCTGAGAAGCAAGACTGGCGTCACTAAAACCATAGCCCACGAACCACATCTTAAAAGTGGCACTAGCCACTTCCTCTTCGGTTGGACCCTTCTTCCTAAAACCCCCGAATGTGAAGATTGAAGGGAATTTCAACAGAAGCCACCTCCCGAAAGAGAAGCTGCCCAGAAGCCCGATTGATAACCCGACTGCAATGAATCCAAAGACACCGAGAAGATTCTTGGCCGCAATCTTTACTCCAAAATGAGCAGGTTTGATCGTCGACCAAAAGGCTGCTCGCTTCTCTGCCTGTTTAGTGTCCTCCTTGACACCTGGAAGACCACTTGGGTTGTCAGTAAGAGTAGAGAGTGTTCTCCGGACAACAATGGCGTCAGCCGATGGGAGTTTCACAGCCCAAAGTCCAAGCTCTTGTTGGTGTTCTATAGTGGATCCTTTTACAGGTGCAGGGCCAGGAATCTGAGAAAAAAAGGGAAATCTGAAATCAGTCAACAGTTGGATCTAATATAAATCAATCTGAAAATCTTACCTGAGGTCGAGATCTTTTGGGTCTTGATCGTCGCAACGCCGCCAGCTTATCAGCATTAGCCACCCCCAAAACCGCTGACTCAAACGTCCCAAAATTACCCACTATCCTTTTATCCGATTCAAGACTCAGGTACGCTTCAACTCGATTTGGTACCGCCGGCGAAACCCACTGCCTGGAATTAAACATCAGCCCGAATTCAGCCGGAACTGAATCAAACCCACAAGCCGAAACCACCAAACTACCCTTCTCCACCGCCTTGTCATGGTACACGGCTTCCATCCTCTCCATAAACTCCGGTTCACCACAAATATCCAAGTAATCGCAGCCGGCTTCAACGCAGGCAGCAACGACGGGGTCACCGTAAAGGCGAAAAGGGCCAACGCAATTGAGGACGAGCTTAGTTTGGGAAGCCATGCGACGGAGAGATGGTGGGTCGGAGGTGTCAGCGGTGAGGAAGGGGATGGTAGGGTGAGATGTGGAAGCCCATTTTAGGGCGTCGGAGAGTTTAGAAGAGTTCCGGCCGGCTAAGGCTAGAGTTTTGAGGGGCGAATTCGGGGAATCGAGAAATTTGAGGGTTTCTCTGACTACGTACTTGCCTGTGAAACCAGATGCTCCGAAGATGACGATGTCGTAAGTGGGTCGTTGAACTTCTGCCATATTTCTAAATTCTGTAGTATTAATTGTTGTTTCCTCTTCAAAACCTTAAAATCGACATCAAAGGGGTAGGTAGTTTATTGGTGCTGGAAATGTGTGCCAAGATCTATGAATATGAAAACGATGACGGCAATGGCAAACAAACAGATGTTGGGCCTGCCCCATTTTGTCGGTCCAACTACTTTATTTGTATAAACCGTAACCAATTCTTAGGGTGAAGGGGGCACGTTCGGGTAAGGGCTTCGGGTTCACGGATTGATGCGGGTACACCGTCGCCGTTAATGCGGGTAAGGGATCGGGTAGGCTAATGCGGGTATATGTACCCAAGTGATTGGGTTTGAATTTGAACGTTGGCCGCGAGCGAAAGATCTTACACGAAGGTAGGTGAGCTGGATTGTTTTTCACTTGGGGAATCAGAACATAGTGGGGGTGGAGATGAGGGTTTATTTGAAACTTTGTAATATGATATAAAAATAATATAAATTTAATCAATTAAATATAAATTTAATCAATTAAATAGAAAACATTACGATGAATAAAAAGTAAAGATATTCTTAACTTTAAAGTTTTTGAGGATATATCATGAAGTTATTGAAAGCATAAAAACATAAAAAAGATGAAAGAGTTTTCCGTATAAAAGTATTTAATTCTTTTTTTATTTTAAAACAATAGGAAAAGAAAAATCTAAGAAGATAAAGGCAAGACACGTGGAAGAAAAAGAAAAGGGAAAAAAAAAGCCGTCAATTAGTATCGAACCCAGGCAAGACGAAATGTTAAAAAACCTTTGAGCCACCATGCTGGGTCTCCGTATCGGAGGGAGAAAGAGGATAATAGACTAATAGTAAGCATGAGTTAGCCACGTGGCCGGTACTGTGGATACCGACCACGGCTTTTAATAGTTAGGGAATATTTTATTTGTTTTAGTTTTATCAATTAAATATAAATTATATCTATAGTCTTTTATTAATTTTATTTGTTTTACTTTTAATAAAGAATGTTTTTAATGAAAAAATAAATTCTTTAAGGCATTAGGGTTGTGCCCCCAACACTTTAGGGAATTAGAGTTAGATTTGGGTAAAAGTGAGGTGACACACCCTAATTGGGTATTTTTGTTATGGTAGTTTTTGGATGAGGGTTGTGCCCCCTTCACCCTTACGTTTTATCAAGGCACTAGAGTTAGAATCTCGTTTATTACAAAGATTAAATAAAAGAAATATTAAAGATATAAGGGTGATGGGGGCACCTTCGGGTAGTCCCTGCGGGTACGCGGGTAGACGCGAGTACACCAGCGCCGATGGTGCGGGTAGTAAATCGGGTAGGCAAGTTCGGGTAAATATACCCGCATGTGTGGGTATTCAGGTAGTGCTTGCGGAAACAATTATGTAGCGTTTGGTATGCAGGAATGAGAGGTGAAATGGAATGAACGATTATGAGGGAACGAAAAAAATGGTGTTTGGTTGGACGATGGAATGGAATCACCCATTCCACAAGTAATGTCATTCCCTCTAAATCTCTCAAATTCATTTCATCCACCCCCTTATTTTTTTTCATTCCATCCATTCTTTCACCCTTCATCACCACAACACCCTCCTACCACCACCACCCACCACCACCACGCACCACCACCTCCCACCACCGCCTTCACCGCCCGTCGCCGCCACCTCCACCACCCACCGCCATCTCTCGCCGCCACCACCATCGCCACCCACAACCACACCACCGCTACCACCCATCGCCACCTCCCACCACCGCCACCACCAACCACCGCCACCTCCCATCAATGTCGCCGCCACCACCACCCACTTCCACCTTCCACCACCACCACTATCGCCTCCTCCACCCACCACCACCTCCTACCACCGCCACCGCCACCCCCACCCACCACCACCACCCACCACCGCCGCCATCATCCACCACCACCCAATACCGCCACCCACCACCGATTTTATTCTTTCGTCTTTTCTAGCCTACCAAACAAAATAAAGTAATGATTTATTTCATTCCCTTATGGTAACCAAACAAGACAATGGAATGGAATGGTTCATTTCATTCCTTTGTCCATTCCATTACCCCGTTCATTCCATTCCCTCGTCCATTCCATTATCACATACCAAACAGACCCTTAATGCTTGCATTTCTTTGTAAAATGTTTTTTTTTCAGGTACCAAATCAAAAACATTTTCTTCCAAAAGCATTTCTTTGTAACAATTAATATTTTTTATTAACTTTTTTTTGTCATTTTCTCATCAAAGCATTTTCTTCCAATTATTTTTTATAAAATTATTTGGTGGTTGGTGAATCAATTGTTTTTTTTACCTTAGGAGTCATGGAAAACTTGAACTCGACCAATTATTTTTATAAAATTATATTTATTGTTATTTTTATTTTATTGAATAAATGAAACAGTTTTAAATATATATTAGTTTTAATTTAAAAAATAAAATAAAAAAACTTTAGGGTATTAGGGTTGTGCCCCCAACACTTTAGGGTATTAGGGTTGAGTTTGGGTAAAAGTGAGGTGACACACCCTCATTGGATATTTTTGTTAGGGTAGTTTTTGGGTGAGGGTTGTGCCCCCTTCACACCAAATATTTTAGTGTTTGAATAGTTTTCGTGGTTGTTGATGGTTGATGTAGGGTCAAATATCCCGTGTATAAGAGTATAATTCGTATAGTTTAAGCGTTTAGCTTTGTATATCGAGTCTGTTTATGTGCATTTGGTGTTTGTGAGTGTTACAGTTTAAGGTGCTAAGTGAGCGGAAGATACGAAATTTAAATCAAGAGGATAGCAGCATACACGGGTCCCAGAGAAGTAAAAGTCAACAAAAGTCGAATTCTTGGAATTTAGGTTCTTCGCAGCAAAGGTTCGCGACACGGTAAGACTTTGAATATGGGCCGCGACTATTTTGGCCTTCGCGTCACGCGAAGGATGGACAGGTTTAGTTCGCGACACGCGAAGAAGTGTATTTTCGGCAAATTTAACCTAATTCCAATTATAAGCCATTGAGGAGTCCACATTTGAATTAACTTCCTTCCAGCCGTCCCAGAGTGATCCTAAGGCGATTCAAGAGCTTGTTTAGCCAATTGTTCTTAGTTTTGAATGACTGTAAGTTTAAAGTTTAGATTTTTAATGTTTTCGACAATCATGAGCGGCTAAACGCTTTTATGATCTCTCCGGGCGAACGGTTTATGCATGTATGTACATGATTTCAGTTGATTATCAGTTTGGATTGAAGTTTTGTGAACCTCTTAAGTTCTTTGAATTCAATTGTGTGTTTGATTTATTAACAATTGCATGTTTTCGATTTATCGCATCTACCATTGTTTCTTGGTTTTCTTGCATCAGGAATAATATGATTTTGTGATTGAATTGATTATTGTGTGGTTGGGTTAAACAGTTAAACAAGGTTATGTCTATGTAATCTCTAATCTGATTTGAAACTGAAAGTGTGTGCGTGTTTTGCTAAATCCGAAACCCGGAGTGGTCATTCTTGTCCCTCTGTTTTTCATAAATTAAGTTAAAGTGTTTTTGACAATCCTAAGTCTTCTAAGTAATAAAGTTTAGAACTTTTGTAGTAATTGAATCAGTTTCGTTCAAATAGCATTCTCCACTGGTTCCCAGTGTATTCGACAACCCTACTTCCCTGTCTGTAGTCTAAGTAGCTAAAAAGTAGTTTTTATTATTGTTTTTTATTAGCCTTGACACCACGATCAAAATGGCGCCGTTGCCGGAGAACTTGTGCGCAAAGTGCTATTTTTGATTTATTTTGTTCAGTGCTACTAATTTTGTGCTTACGTGTGCAGGGACAGTTTTATGCATACTAGGCGCTCAGGAAGAACTTCACCATTACTTTTTGATCCAGAGATAGAGAGAGCAGCAAGAGCTAACAGAAAGCTCCAAGGAATAGTCCAAACCATTCTTGAAAAGCTTGACAGTCCATATGTGAGAATGTCACAGAACCAACCGGTAAACCAAGATCCTAATCAATGTGGGAATCAAAACCCACCTATTCCTCCACGTCCAGATCTCCTTTTTCCAAACCAACCTCAAAACCAACAACCACCAGCACCACAACCTCTACCAAATCAACCACTTCCACAAAACCAACATCCCTTTTTCCATGATCACCAATACCACCCATATAACAGCTTTCCAAGCCAGTCAGAGTATGAGGGTGATGGGCCTGTGTCACCGGGACGCAGCCATCACCCAGGGCATGGTTCTCAACATGAGAACTGGAACGAGGAAGAGGAGTGGTATGACCTAAACCACCAGGAGGCATTCCCTCCCCGAAACCAAAGACATGATGGCATTGACGGTTGGGTTCAACCACCACCAAGGGCAGAATATGGGCATTATCAAGGGAATAACCGGCAAGGTAATGTGGAAAATTTAAACAGGGACAACAGGTATAGGCGGCCACAAGTGAACAGACCCAACTATCGAGAGGAACAGCCTAGGAACAGGTACCCAATCAGGCACGATCAAGGGGTGGATAGTCACTTCCGTCCCGCTCTAGATTTAAATGCTTCTGGTGTGCTAAAAAGTAGTTTAATAAAATTAACTAAATTAACCTAATTCTAGACTCTAAGTAATACTCTAGACTCACTAAGACACACTAAACTACTAACCGGCAAGTGTACCGATCGACTCTAGTATAGCTAATGTAAGTCCGGATATCGAACCCACGAGACTCTATCGAATTACGTTAACGACTCTATCTAGACTATGACTGACACTGACTGAACTAATTGTTTAATTGTTTGGGGGGGGGGGGGTTTCTAAAAATCCTAAAAATGCAATTAAATTAAACTAAATTAATTAACTAAATTAACCAATACGAATTAACTTGGACTTTTACTCAGATGGTGGAAACACTACCTAGACTGGAATCCTGATTGCTTTTAGTAATGATTTTATCTGGAAATTGTTTACTATGGAACCGGGATCATGAAGTTCTCACCTTTCAGGATATCTAAAGGACTCCTAACCCTTCTCAAAAGCACGCTATGATACCCTAAAGGTTGTTTAGATTACCGGTTATTAGACTCTCTTTCAAGACACCTAACGGATTTATGAAAGTACCCTTAGAGGCTTACTCCCTTTCGAGACCTAAGCCAAGGATAGAGTTGTTTTCTCGATTAGACTTGCTAGACAATAGCCAAAAGGTTCACTCCTAACAAAGCTCCTACCTTTCAGTTTAATGACTTAGACCTAGCAATAATCTCGCACCTTTCAGCTATTGATGATTAGTAGAACACTTGATTTTATAAGATTACCAAATATTACTTCTAAGGTTTAATGGCCAATTTAACCCTAAAGATTGAAGATTTATTACGTGATATAGACACTCACCAAAATCTAAAACCTAGCAAGACTCTATTATGTGATAAAGACCGTCACCAAGAATCTCACGAAGCAATAAACAATATTCAAACAATATCAAATATGCAAACACATCTAATCAATAGAACAAATCGCCTACAATTCATAAATAATCCATAAAATCCATAAATCCATAATAAAAATTAGAACTTTAGACAATCATTCATCTAGTCTAGGTAGTACGATAAATTTAGCCAATCAAAGTCATTGAAAACATCAAGAATGAAGTATAATCAAGAACACAAAACATAGTTTAAAGAAAGAGACGAAAGTAAAGACACCCGAATGACACAAACGTGACCCGAATGATTCTCCCGACTTCAATCCTTCAACCAGCAGCTCCAAGAACTCAGAAACGCCTCAATCAATGCTCCAAAATCGCCCAGGGTTCTGTTAATTCGTAACTAGGGTTTTTTTTTGTTAGAAACAATTAAGTATTTATATGTTTCACTTAACAAATCCCAACCCAGCAGCTCCAAATCTGGCGACAACACATACTCGCGGGGCGCGATAGAATCCTCCATGTTAGTCGCGACCCGCGACCGTCTTTATGACGTCAGCACATTTAACAGTCTCTCGCCTCCCGCGAGAGGCATTACCTTTATTGTCGCGGCCCGCGAGAGACCACTATTCCAGCACTTTCAACGCGTTTCAGCTCCCGAGATGTTTCAGCTTGTTTTCCTCACTTTTCAGCTATTTCTACGATTCAAGACCTGCAAAACGCAATTGGATTAGAAGTACGCAAATTATGACGAAAACCAAACTAACACTAACGAAATCATACAAACTGTACACGATAAAAGAATGTATTTTGCAATACATCAGCTTCCCCCGTTATACCATGAGTTCGTAGGGGGAACGCATTCAAGATCCGACCCGGATGCCTAGGGATCTTCCCACACTTATTTGGGAGAGCTACTGAAGTGCCTTACACTCATCTTTCAGAATATGAGGCTACTTGTGGGACCATTGGTGGTTAAAGGTTCACAACCGACGAGGTGAAACTGGTACTCTTCCAGTTTTCACTTAAGGAAGGGCGAAGCAATGGTTCTTGTCTTTGCCATCTGCAAGTATTGCTACCTGGGCAGAGCTGCAACAACAATTCCTGGATGAATACTTTCCACCTCACAAAACCAATGAGGCCCGAGCTGCAATCCGAGACTTTAAGCAACAATCAGGGGAGCCTTTTTATGAGGCATTTAAGCGGTTCAAAGAGTTGCTAAGGAATTTCCCACATCATGGAATAGAGAAGTGGGAGCTCATCCAAGCCTTTTATAATGGGTTGTTACCTGAGGATGTTCGGGATGTTAATTCAACTAGTAACGGGTCATTCTTTTCAAATCATGTGGATGATGATTGGGACATACTAGAAAGGATGGCGGTAACATCAAAGAAGCAGGCACATGCCAGTAAGAGAGCTAAGAATGGGGCATCTGCCAAGGCAGTGGATTATGAGACACAAAAGCGTCTAGATGACATGGAACTACAAATGGCATGGCTTGGCATGTCTGGAGGTAAGTTTATAATGTGTCAGAAGGATACCCGGTATGTGAAGGATGTAGTGATCTAGGCCATACATTGGCAAGCTGTCCAAGGGAGCAGGGCAAGGCGGAAGAAGTGAATCAGGTTGGAGGAGAAAAGAAGCAGGACATGAATGCAACCCACTATTATCCGAGACTCCGGAATCATCCAAATCTCAGGTATGGTAATGCATCTAATCAACTAAATCCTAACTTTCAGGGTGTTGATGTGCATGGTGGAAATCAACAGCACTACCAGAACCGCCAACAAAGTTATAATCAAGGCGGGTATCAAAGAAACCATAGCAATCAAGGGGGTTATCAGCAGAGAAAATACCAATAAAATCAACCCCAGCAGTACCAGTGTAACATCCATGATTTTCTGACATAATTTTATCTTATCTTTACGTAATAATGACACTCCATTTCAAATCCCGTACATATCCAACATCTTATGTCACATTAATTATTATTTGAACGTATAACAATTTCAAGTTTCAACCCTACAATAACATATTGTTTTTTCTATTATATATATAACATATGTATGTATATTTATAAGCATATACTTATATATATATATATACTTTATTATAAATATTATGAGCCTTAAGTTCGTATTTACATCTCTTTATATATATATATATATATACTATGTACTTGATTATAAACATACATGTAAATATAAATATAATTATTTGTATCAAATAAACCATTTTCCATAATTTATAATATTGTAAAAATGGAATTTGCTATATGAAATAGTTTAAAATAAAATAAATAATATTTTAGATTTCAAGTTTTATAAAAAAAACAATTCTATAACAAAACTTCAATTAAAATTAGTCTAGGACTTTTTTTTTACAAAGAACCCCCCATCTAAACATTTGAACCCTCCTCTCTTGGAATTGAACACTTTAATCTAAATATTGACCATTTACCCCATTTTAACCCAGTTGACTACCAAAAGTCAAACATCCAAAAGAAATCTTTGCAAATCAAAGCTACCATCTATCGATTCCACCTGTTCTGGACGTACCATATGTACACGATTGATTATCGACCATATCTCAACCGAGTTAACATCCCAATTCAATCAAATGCGCGATCAATTTCAAATTCAAACCATTTGACTTCTCAGGGTCAAAGGCAAATCAATTTGATCTCAAAACAGAAAATTAAATGCGTTTAAACGTCCGCAAATCACGCCCTGAATATTTACGTATGAATCCAGACCCTAATTTAGACTCAATTCATTTCGAATTGAACAAATCGATTTGAATATTACGCTTGTAACCGTTCCAATTCAAATCCGAAATCAATTCGTACGTTATGTGTAAAATTAGAACCATGTAACACACCTAGAATCGTTGCGACACCTTCGTTTTGCTTCCTGAACTCGCAATTTCATATCAAACAACCTCTGGATCTCGATTCGCAGTCCAAGAACCAGGACCTGCGCGAACCAGTCGTGCACCCTCATTACACCACTATTTCAGGTAATCCTCGTACCATTAAGTTTGTTTTTATCTCGGGAACAAAAGCCCTATCGTTTTAATCCCGTTACAGTGGGAATTCGTGGTGGATTGGGTTAGGGTTTACAAGTAACGCATTTGGGGAAGAAGGAGTGTCTGGGACTATTTATTAAAACTCAAACATTCATATCTCTTGCAATGTCATTAGCCTAGAGTAGTTGTTTAAACACATATGCTTCCACAGCTTAGGTCGCGGGTTCGAGTCCCGCGCCCACTCGTTTTTTTCTGTTTTAAACTATTTGGTTATTCTAAAAGATAAAACAATATTTTAAATTTTGATTTAATTTTCATAAATCTGAAAAATATAACCAGAATCTTTTATAAAACAGAAAATGTTAAATGATATTTTACTCACTTTTAATTTATTAGAAACCTATTATAAATTACTAAATAAATGATATAAATGAGTTAATTAAACAAATCTAATTATGTTGTTTATTTATAAAATAATAATGTTTTATAATTTATTGTTTAAAATTTTTTATTTCAATGTTAAATATATAAGTGTTTATTTTGACAAAGAATGATTATTTAAAACATTCTTAAACTTATAAGAATTCAAATAAATTGCTCTAGATAAGTAATTATGAAAATTCAATTAAATTCATTTAAAGCTTACATTTATCTCTTTTATTAAAGTAAAATTTTTTTTTATAGTTTAAATAATTTCGTTATGGACATAAAACAATTATTTAAAACCTTTTCCCAAATCAATTTTATTTACTAATTATTTTTATAATAATTATTTAAATAAATTCTAATGTATTATTACGACTACTTATATTACTTAGAAATGCTAATCAATTCTAATTATATCTATATCATTATTACAATCCTCGTGAACTCGTGCAAATCCTATAATCAATCATAAATATCAAGAATCCCTAGAAACTCAACTATGTTTAGAATTTCTTATTTTCATTTCCTTTAGACGTATGTTGAGTCTAGAATACAAACTTACTATGTAGGTTAATTGTGAGGAAACATCACGAAGCCTATCTATCGTTTACTACCCGTACAACTCACTAGCTTCATTACAGGTGAGTATTACATAGCCCCTTTTACTCTTTTATACTTTTTGGGGTGGAACATGAACTCTATACAAACTATTGCTTACGTTTACACAAACTACACAAATACAAATCCCCTTTACATTCATGTGTGCAATTTGAGCTTTATGCCTGAGTGTTAGTTGTGCTAAATTTTGTGTGCAATTTATGTGCAATCATTAACTATTCAAGCCGACGGTAAACAATGATAGATCTATTGAGTCTGACAAACCCACCCAGATTGGGGTGATTGTTACCGACAACACAATTTTGCATGCTAGTTACAAAGGTTTGATTGTACTTGGTTACACAATAGCTGCTCTCCATAAATGCCTTATTTTCATGTTATGTAAGGATTTGTTTATTCAAAATCTATATGCTATCTATATACAAAGCTGTGTATGCTCACCAACTTTATAGTTGACCTTATTTTATTCATGTTTCAGGTGCTATCATATGAGTTTGATCAAGACATGTTACACATAGGCTTTGGACTTAGTTAATTTTAATTCGAAAACAAATTGTATTTCATTATGTACTTTGGAATTGATTCATGTTTGTTTGAATGGAAATGGATTTAATATATTACAATTTAGTCAACCTTGAGCTCACGAACAGTCTACATGTCCCGCCCCGACGATTCCGCCGTCGTTTGGGGTGTGACAGATTGGTATCAGAGCCTTGGTTATAGGGAATTAGGTTATTAGACACTCTTGACCTAGACTATAACCTTAGGACACCCATACTATGTCATGCTACTGCATGCTATATGATTATTTCTTATGTGAATAATTTTACATGTTATACTAAATAATTACATCATATGATACAATACTTAATAGTCTATGTGTCACATTACCTGTCAACTTTTGTCTTCTATTCAATGCTACCTATTTGATTTATTTAAAGTGCTATCCTAAGTTTTTCCACACACACTCATACACACTTAGTTCTTCATACACCATTAATCTCACACACAAAATTTCACCATCTCTGGTGATCAAAATCTAGACTATTGGGCCTAATGCCCATTAATAATAAATTAAGAATCTACTTACCCTCCAAGAATAATAAGCCCGCTGCAATAAATAAACCTCACTTTTGGGCCTCAAAGCCCAGTCCACAACAATTCTCATCATGACCATGAGCCCAACAATAGTGTTATTAATACATGATGGCTGGAAGAGTGTGTAGGCCCATGAGGGATTCTGGCTAAGGAAAGATAGGGTACTTAAGTGTGTCCTAGTGACCCACCCCTCTTTCCTGGGAATCCTCCTCAGGGATGCATTGCTTATAGGTCAGTTGTATTTCTAAAATACTGTTGTGAAGGCTCGGTGTTATGGCTAGTCAAACTCTAAACCTATGAGAACTCCTATATTTAACACTCAATATTTTATTATCACCTACAACCTTTTTATTGTTTCTTACTAGACATGGACTCCTACTCTCCTTCCTCCCCGGTATACCGTCCCGGAGCAGAGTCTGATGGGGAAGAAGACATCACTTCACCCGTGTATCGGTCATCACCACCCCTTGCTGCCAGGCCAAGGTTTGATGTAAGGGCAGATTGGATTAGGAACACCGGCCCAAGACTTCGAACATCTGGATCACCCGCACCCAGGAACCCGTATCAGACACCCCATCTCCACAATCAGTTAACACCCCCACTAAGAGACCCGTATCTAATGCCCGACCCGTACCATCCTAACCCTTGGGTAAGGCATACCACGTCACCCACTAGTGTTATGGGAATTCCAACCAATGACATTCACCAATATGTAAGGACCTCGGAAATTGAGAGGCAAAGGATGGAGCAGGGGGTAATGCACGACTTGCAAGGACAAAGAATGGATAGCCTAGCAAACCAATTAGGGTACCAAAAGGAGTTAATCTCCATCCTTGAAAAACAAATACTAGAGCATCGCACGGAGACAGCTAGAGCTGAAGCCATGTCGGCTACCCGAGTGACCATAGCGGTGCTCGTCTTGGGAATTATCTTCCTTCTAGTGGAAAGCTACAAGAGACGTTAACAAAATTATTTATTGTCTTTAAATTTTCAGTTTGAGAACCATTTCCCTATGTTTTGAGTAATGTTTAACATTTCAACATTTAATCAATTGTATGTATTTCAACTCTAAAGTTATTATTCATTGATTTGACCCGTTGAGTGTGAATCGCACCCATCATACTTTCATCAAAATGTCCCAAGTATCACCTTCTTCATTCAATACGATTTAGTACACTACCAACAATCTCCTTCGTAAACAACTCATCCTATTAGACTTAAACAACCTCGTTATTTTCAAACCAAATGTTTATCAAACTTTTAGATAGTATCAAAAATATAAATTTTTCATAAACCTTTTCACTTTATAAGGAAACTTAATACGACCTGTCTTATAAAAGCAGTATTTCAAATTGATAAATAATTATGACTTTCCTCGTTAAGTCAATTAATTCTAAACCCTGGTTAAATTAATATACAACCGCTTGTTTAGCCAATAAATTTCTCAAAAAAAAATGTTCTTCTTATAATAATTGAAAATTTAATAAAACGATTTTTCCTATAAATTGGTTATTTATTTAGATTATTTGACTCAATGGTTTCACTACTTCATATATCTACCATCAAGAACGAGTTACAATTTCCTATTTTCAAACAAAGATCAGCATTTGTAAACACATTTCCCTAAATGTTTTCAGAACCTCCTCGTTATCTTTCACTTACCACTTCAAGAGACGACCCATTTCGCGTAAACGATTAACCATCCCTACAAACCTCAACGAGATTTAAAGAGCTAGAACCTAACTACCACATCCTACACGAACATAAACCAACACGCTGCCCCGCAACACCTGATCACATGCAAAACTCGTTAGTATATGTCACACGAAATTTAATAACTTACGTATGCACGTTCACAAGATACACATCACGATCACATAATACATGAAATTAGTTTATTTGCAAATCACAATTTACTAGACTGATCACATAACACATGAAACTAGTTTATTTGCAAATCACAATTTACTAAACTGATCACATAACACATGAAACCAGTTTATTTGCAATATACATGATACATAACAATTGTTTACTTGGTACAAAATTCTAGATTGACTACATTGAACATGAAACTTATTGAGCTACAAAATACATGATGCTAAGTTGTCAACATCATACATGAACTTCATTTCCTACGATACACATGACACTATGTTGTTTACATTACACATGAGAGCTTATTGATTTACAAAATACATGATGCTAAGTTGTTCACGCTACACATGAAACCTATTTGATTACAAGCTACGTGACACTAGATCATACATGAGACTTGTGTGTTTACATTATACGCGAAACTAAGTTGCTTGCAATTGCTACAAATGATTGAGCACATTATACACAAAGAATGGTCATACACTTTTCTCACCAAACTTGGAAACCATAACACATTGAAACTACTCGGGGTTTGACGTATTCTTGTTCAAACACGAGTAAACTAAGAAACTCTAAGTTATACTACCTCATTACTCGTTAGTTGCTAACTGACCTGCCTACTTGAGGACATAGTTACTTTTAACAACTTTTATGTGAAAACAATAGACATGAACGGAGTGAAATTGTGCCCCTCTTGACCCGCACACAACAGAATGATCTATACGGACCATGCGATGATTTGAGTAATTACGGGTGCACACGGAATTATAAAATTCAGCGCATAGAAAACATAGTAAATTTTGTCGTGTGTTGTGACCTAAAACTTATCATGACATGTAACAACGAAACTGATGTGATATGACAAGGGCATGGTAGATACGCCGATGGTACTTCCTATATATAAGTGCTCTATCATATTATCAGAAGTAGCGTTGTTCGTGTCACGTGAAGTTTTGACCTAGACCAATATTTATGAAATCTCTTATCCATTGACAATTCTTGAGCATATTAGACTACATGTAAACAAACCCTGATCATCAAGTCCCCATCAAACCATCCTAAGTAATGAATTTCACCTTTAGAATCCAAATTATTATTCGACAATTGTTCTCCTTAAGTTCATTCGTCATCATTCGTGCTTGACCTTGAGAAACATACCTGAATCTTGTATACCCCTCTGACTGACAATCAAAGCCCGTTTAGAACCCAAGTTCACCCCGCTCTTGATTTAGTAGCCTCCACTAGTTGAATTTCGGGACGAAATTTCCTAAACTTGGGGATACTGTAACATCCATGATTTTCTGACATAATTTTATCTTATCTTTACGTAATAATGACACTCCATTTCAAATCCCGTACATATCCAACATCTTATGTCACATTAATTATTATTTGAACGTATAACAATTTCAAGTTTCAACCCTAAAATAACATATTGTTTTTCTATTATATATATAACATATGTATGTATATTTATAAGCATATACTTATATATATATATATATACTTTATTATAAATATTATGAGCCTTAAGTTCGTATTTACATCTCTTTATATATATATACTATGTACTTAATTATAAACATACATGTAAATATAAATATAATTATTCGTATCAAATAAACCATTTTACATAATTTATAATATTGTAAAAATGGAATTTGCTATATGAAATAGTTTAAAATAAAAAAAATAATATTTTAGATTTCAAGTTTTATAAAAACAATTTTATAACAAAACTTCAATTAAAATTAGTCTAGGACTTTTTTTTACAAAGAAACCCCCCCCCCCCTCATCTAAACATTTGAACCCTCCTCTCTTGAAATTGAACCCTTTAATCTAAATATTAACCATTTACCCCATTTTAACCAGTTGACTTCCAAAAGTCAAACATCCAAAAGAAATCTTTGCAAATCAAAGCTACCATCTATCGATTCCACCTGTTCTGGACGTACCATATGTACACGATTGATTATCGACCATATCTCAACCGAGTTAACATCCCAATTCAATCAAATGCGTGGTCAATTTCAAATTCAAACCATTTGACTTCTCAGGGTCAAAGGCAAATCAATTTGATCTCAAAACAGAAAATTAAACGCGTTTAGACGTCCGCAAATCACGCCCTGACTATTTGTGTATGAATCCAGACCCTAATTTAGACTCAATTCATTTCGAATTGAACAAATCGATTTGAATATTAGGCTTGTAACCGTTCCAATTCAAATCCGAAATCAATTCATACGTTATGTGTAAAATTGGAACCATATAACACACCTAGAATCATTGCGACACATCCATTTTGCTTCCTGAACTCGCAATTTCATATCAAACAACCTCTGGATCTCGATTCACAGTCCAAGAACCCGGACATACGCGAACCAGTCGTGCACCCTCATTACACCACTATTTCAGGTAATCCTCGTACCATTAAGTTCGTTTTTATCTCGGGAACGAAAGCCCTATCGTTTTAATCCCGTTACAGTGGGAATTCGTGGTGGATTGGGTTAGGGTTTACAAGTAACGCATTTTGGGGAAGAAGGAGTGTCTGGGACTATTTATTAAAACTCAAACATTCATATCTCTTGCAATGTCATTAGCCTAGAGTAGTTGTTTAAACACATATGCTTCCACAGCTTAGGTCGCGGGTTCGAGTCCCGCGCCCACTCGTTTTTTTCTGTTTTAAACTATTTGGTTATTTTAAAAGATAAAACAATATTTTAAATTTTGATTTAATTTTCATAAATCTGAAAAATATAACCAGAATCTTTTATAAAACAGAAAATGTTAAATGATATTTTACTCACTTTTAATTTATTAGAAACCTATTATAAATTACTAAATAAATGATATAAATGAGTTAATTAAACAAATCTAATTATGTTGTTTATTTATAAAATAATAATGTTTTATAATTTATTTTTTAAAATTTTTTATTTCAATGTTAAATATATAAGTGTTTATTTTGACAAAGAATGATTATTTAAAACATTCTTAAACTTATAAGAATTCAAATAAATTGCTCTAGATAAGTAATTATGAAAATTCAATTAAATTCATTTAAAGCTTACATTTATCTCTTTTATTAAAGTAAAAGAATTTTTTTTATAGTTTAAATAATTCCGTTATGGACATAAAACAATTATTTAAAACCTTTTCCCAAATCAAATTTATTTACTAATTATTTTTATAATAATTATTTAAATACATTCTAATGTATTGTTACGACTACTTATATTACTTAGAAATGCTAATCAATTCTAATTATATCTATATCATTATTACAATCCTCGTGAACTCGTGCAAATCCTATAATCAATCCTAAATCCCAAGAATCCCTAGAAACTCAACTATGTTTAGAATTTCTTATTTTCATTTCCTTTAGACGTATGTTGAGTCTAGAATGCAAACTTACTATGTAGGTTAATTGTGAGGAAACATCACGAAGCCTATCTATCGTTTACTACCCGTACAACTCACTAGCTTCATTACAGGTGAGTATTACATAGCCCCTTTTACTCTTTTACACTTTTTGGGGTGGAACATGAACTCTATACAAACTATTGCTTACGTTTACACAAACTACACAAATACAAATCCCCTTTACATTCATGTGTGCAATTTGAGCTTTATGCCTGAGTGCTAGTTGTGCTAAATTTTGTGTGCAATTTATGTGCAATCATTAACTATTCAAGCCGACGGTAAACAATGATAGATCTATTGAGTCTGACAAACCCACCCAGATTGGGGTGATTGTTACCAACAACACAATTTTGCATGCTAGTTACAAAGGTTTGATTGTACTTGGTTACACAATAACAGCTCTCCATAAATGCCTTATTTTCATGTTATGTAAGGATTTGTTTATTCAAAATCTATATGCTATCTATATACAAAGCTGTGTATGCTCACCAACTTTTTAGTTGACCTTATTTTATTCATGTTTCAGGTGCTATCATATGAGTTTGATCAAGACATGTTACACATAGGCTTTGGACTTAGTTAATTTTAATTCGAAAACAAATTGTATTTCATTATGTACTTTGGAATTGATTCATGTTTGTTTGAATGGAAATGGATTTAATATATTACAATTTAGTCAACCTTGAGCTCACGAACAGTGTACATGTCCCGCCCCGATGATTCCGCCGTCGGTTGGGGTGTGACAACCAGCAACAAGGGAACCAGCAAAACAAACCTGCAACCGCCGGTGACCCTCTGCTCACAGCCATACTAGAGTCGTTGAAAATAATTGAGCAGGATAGGGAGATCCAGAACAAGACCAACGAATCCTTTGAGAGACAACTGGGTCAATTAGCTGAAAAGTTAGCTGAAGTGGTAGGGAGACCACATGGGCAACTCCCAAGTGACACTAAGCTAAACCCACAACACTAAGGTGCCAGCTCTTCGGTTCAAAGAATGCCTATATCAATGCGGTGAGTACCCAACAAGAAGGTGAAGAGAGTGAGTTAGAAGATGAAGAGGAGCAAGGAGAACCCATCATCCCTGTAAAAATTAGGGGAATGAAAATTGAGCAAGCCTTACTGGATTATGGGTCAAGTTTCAGCATACTACCAGGCAGTCTGTATGACCAGTCTGACTTTGGTCCTCTACAGCAAGTTGACACCACTGTGGTGTTAGCGGACTTGACACGGAAACGGGCTAGGGGAATGGTTAGAGGTGTTGCTGTGAAGGTGGGGAAATTCTATTACTCCGAAGATTTTATGGTGATTGAATATGAACCGAATGTGAAAGATAAGCAAGCAAGGGTCATCCTGGGCAGACCATTCTTGACAACTACCAACGCTCTGATCAACAGCAGGGACAATACGGTAAGCATGACCTTCGGTAACAGAGAATTTAACTTAGATATTCGTTTAAATACTTTTACATATTTTAGCAAAGTTAAATGTCCTAAAACAGGTGCTACTAACAAGTGTTCCCCTCTGTCCAAAGTGGATGAGGGTGGCACAAAAGATAAAAGTGTTGTGGTTGACAGGTCTGAGTTGAAGAATGTGATCAACACGGTAGTGGATGCAGTAAAACCCAAGTATGGGGAAGTTGGAATACAAGTGGGAAAGCCACCATGGAAACCTCAGGTGGAAAGTGCAAGTAATCATACTAGATCAGGAACAGGACCATCAAGGTCACCAGGGAGGTCAAAGAAACCTCCTAAATTCTTCACGACTTCATATGAAATGGGTGACTCTTGGGTAATGCAGGGTGAAGAAGAAATCACTTCTATAGAACACATGAAGAATCTAAACCTGAATGGTAATAACTACCAAAGGGCATGTGCAGCATTTGGTAAGGAATTTGTGTTCCAACCACCGTAACATCAGTGAGGTACACCGCGTCTGACTGAAGACGTTAAACTTAGCGCTCTTAGAAGGCAACCTAAGGTTAGTTAACTTCATTTTCATGTCTAGTTAAATGAACGTTGTGGGTGTGTTCTCTAGAAACCCTCACGAGACTAAACTCGTCCACTTGGGCTACCGAGGGGTTTAAAGGCTTGTTGCATATGCTAAATGCATCCGTGATTCCTACGAAAGTGAGTTAGGTTGTCATTTCTTTATTTTTAGTTAGTTGTATGCAATTGGCCAAGTGTGGGGACGTCTCTGGTGAGATTGAGGTTGGAATGAGAGTGATTGAGGGCAATGCATGCCGTTGTAAAGTATGTACAAAATTTTTAGTTTTTTGGTTTTCGGTATAATTTTGCGTTTTTTCTAAGTTTTTGCAGGTTTTCGTGGCAATTTGGGTGTTAAAAATCATCAGAAAAGACATTCCAGGTATGTGTGAATATAATCTAAGTGTTGGAATAAGTTTTTGAAGAAGTTGAAAATTTTGATTTGTAGGAGGTGAAAAAAATTATAAGGCAAAAATTGGAAAATTTTCTAATCTTTCTGTGAAGGAGGTCTTTTCGCGCTACGCGAAGAGTTGGTTGCCCATCTTCGCGACACGCGAAGAACAAACCAAGGGGCCTAACAAATTTTTGTCCTTCGCGTCAGGCGAAGGATTTCTCCCAGGATTTCGCGACACGCGAAGGCCCGCTGAAACCCTAATTTTTGAAATTTTTATTTTTTTTATTTGAGTCGTTCGAGTCCGTCAGGTCTTTTATTTTTATTTGAGTCATTATGTTGAGTCGATATGATGCTTGTGGGTTTGTTTCAAGCTTATTTTGCAGGTTTGGATTTGAATTTCCCGTAATCAATCTCCATTCGGGGGACGATAGTCTGACTTTCGATTAATTCTTTTGTACAAAGCAACCCGCTTGTATCCGTGGAGCACGATCATGAATGAAATGCTATACGATCGTATATCCAGCTAAGTTTGCTTTATTTTTGTAAATTGATTTCGTTTTTTAGTCGCTCTTCCTACATTGAGGACAATGTCGAGTTTAAGTGTGGGGAGGGGAGACCTTAGTCCAGGTCTGTATTTGAGTCTGTATTCTAGTTTTAGTCTTTTGTTTTGAGTCTGTATTTTGAGGCATAATCTCAAAAAACCATAAAAATTTAGAAATTTTTTAAAAAATGTCCCTAGATTAGAGTTTTTGCAACTAAATGGAAAATGATAGGTAGAATCGGAAACTGTGCTAGTGTGGAATTGAATAATGATAATCAAACATGTCTAATTTGTAAAGTTTTGGTAGGCCCAACTGATTTAAGAGCTTAAACATTCTGATAGTGTATCTAGGCTTAAATGAATAATTAATTCAGGATATCTTGTAGGTTCTTATTTTAGGGGTGTCGGTAAGGTCGAAACTGTCAATATAGGGTGATAGGTACCTCTATAAGCAATAATTTATAAGTTTTTGAAATCTTTGGCACACCACTTTCTTTTTATGAGAATAAATCCAAAATTTGGTGGCGCCCACATTCCATATTCCATCTTTCATGAGCTTAATTAATAAGATTGAGAGCTTGAGTTCTGCCTACGTGTTACCCTCCGGGTTATAAGCTTGGTTGAAACGCCCATGGGCGGGACTTAAGTGATCAATATTGGATATCTAAGGTAGGTTTATGTGTTACCCTCCGGGATGGTGACTTGGGGGATACACCACTAAACCGAAGCTTATGAACTTCATTGTTTAAAAACTGCAGCCTACGTGTCACACGTCGAGTTCCAGCTTGATTGAAACACTACTGGGTTAGGTTATTCATAAAATATTAATAAAAGCTCACATCATTCATCCATCGATCCATTTTTCCATCATGATTTTGAAAACTTATAGATTAGTGTTTATAGTGGTGGGAAATCTATATGGTTTAACCCGGGCCTAAACATGACCGTGAGACGGGATTAGGCTAAGTTGTAGCTTACTGAGTGTGAGACCCATAGATAGACTGATTGCTTGGTAACGTATAATTGTAACACCCTTAATTTAAAACACCAGCTATAATAAACATTTAACACACGCGGAAGCAATCGTCCCAAGAGAATTTTTTTTATCTTCCCGTGCCGCGAAAATCGGGCAACCTCCCTTCGCGTGGCGCGAGGGAGTCCAAAAGGGAAAATCCGGGAAGCCAGGTCTTTGCGTGTCGCGAAGACCAGTCTTTGGTTTTTCGCATGGCGCGAAAAGCCCCTTTTCACAGAAGGTTTCTAGACCTGTGCAGTTTTTAACACTTAACCATTTTTTCAACTTTTTTCCATCTTGACAACAAATTTTCCCATCACATGGGTTTGGGTTTAAACCTTTCAAAACACCACAATTTTACACCTAAAGTACACCAATTCAAGTATCGGTTTACACCCAAATTAAACTTAATTACAACCCAAAAGAAAAACCATCAAAACGCGTACAAGAACCCGTCTTTCGCCATGGACTTAACATAGACTACACCGGAGCTTTCCCTACATTACACCACATATATACACCATTAGTAATGAAGATAAAAACATATATCAAGGTAAAATATTACCAGTTTCACCCATTCACCCATTTTGACCCGTTTCCACCCAATTACCCATTATGCGACATAATCACTTGTATACACCATACAAGTTTCATTCTTTTAATTTTATATTCAAGATTAACACAATTTCATTTCCATTATGGCACATAGGACATAACTACCTCACCACATTCTCATTATGATTCTTAGATCATAACTTCATAACCACATATCCATTATGGTACTTAGACCATAACTCCATATCCACATATTCATTATAGTATTAATATTATAACTACATTCATTCATTATTCATACGCCTCTATACACATTCATACCACATAACACATTATGATATTTAAAACATTATGCATATCGCAACATTTATCATCAATTACTAAGTAAGCGCAAAAGCACTTACCTTGTGGATTTGAAGATCCCGCACCACCTTCAAGTTTTGCAATTTGATCACCTAAACATATACACCTAGTTTAGTAATCTAATCATACATCAAAATCACATTATAATTGGGTTCACAACCCAGTTTCCCATTTCCAACCCAAACTGACCCGTTTGAGTTATACTCATGTCCAAACACCCTCTTTCACCCCAAACTCACCTACTTGAGTTTCATTATCTTTACCTTAACACTAATTTTTCATTCAATTTTTATCATTAGGCTAATTTGCTGTTTGTTCAATTGTCTAACATCATAAAAACACTTAATCATCATTAATTCATCATCAGATCATCATAATCCAAAAAACCCTAATTTTTCCCATATGAACCCTAACTTCTCATAATCAAAATCAAAGGGTTCTAGGATGTTATTCACCATTCTTTACCTTTAGTTTAGCTAGATTTCCAACAATCTAACACTAATTATCAACATGCATCACAAATTTTGGATTTCTTAAAAACTCACCAACTAACACAACAATGGTGAAATCAAAAGGAAGATAATCACTTACTTGATGTTAGGAAGGTGATGTGCAAGCCAAAACCTTCACAATTCAAGCTTCAATTGCACGAATCTTGCTTCAACACTCTTTTCTCTCTTGAGAGCATTGACACCCACAAAATCAAAATGCTGAATTTTGACTTCTCATTAGTCAAATATGGCAGATTTGCCATGTTACACATTCAGCCTCTCAACTTTCATTTCACTCATTTTCATTCCAAAATTAATTAAAAACTAGTATAACCATTGCAAGTTTTTTCGATTATGATTCCATTGCAAGTTTTTGGGCTGTGTATAATGAAAGTATAAGTTGCAAGTTTTTCCGATTATGATTCCATTGCATTATTCTTTTTCGGGACGCAAAAGGTTAAGTGTGGGGATGTGATGTAAGGTCAAATATCCCATGTGTAAGAGTCTAATTCGTATAGTTTAAGCGTTTAAATTTGTATATCGAGTCTGTTTTATGTGCATTTGGTGTTTGTGAGTGTTACAGTTTAAGGTGCTAAGTGAGCGGAAGATACGAAGTTTAAAACAAGAGGATAGCAGCATACACGGGCCCCGGAGAAGTAAAAGTCAACAAAGTCAAATTCTTGGAATTTAGGTTCTTCGCGCCACGTGAAGAGCAGGGAGCAAAGGTTCACGACACGCGAAGACCTTGAATATGGGCCATGACTATTTTGGCCTTCGCGCCACGCGAAGGATGGACAGGTTTAGTTCGCGACACGCGAAGAAGTGTATTTTCGGCAAATTTAACCTAATTCCAATTATAAGCCATTGAGGAGTCCACATTCGAATTAACTTCCTTCTGGCCGTCCCAGAGCGATCCTAAGGTGATTCTAGAGCTTGTTTGGCCAATTGTTCTTAGTTTTGAATGGCTGTAAGTTTAAAGTTTAGATTTTTAATGTTTTCGACAATCATGAGCGGCTAAACGCTTTTATGATCCCTATGGGTGAACGGTTTATGCATGTATGTACATGATTTCATTTGATTATCAGTTTGGATTGAAGTTTTGTGAACCTCTAAAGTTCTTTGAATTCAATTGTGTGTTTGATTTATTAACAATTGCATGTTTTCGATTTATCACATCTATCATCGTTTCTTGGTTTTCTTGCATCGGGAATAATATGATTTTGTGATTGAATTGATTATTGTGTGGTTGGGTTAAACGGTTAAACAAGGTTATGTCTATGTAATCTCTAATCTGATTTGAAACTGAAAGTGTATACGTGTTTTGCTAAATCCGAAACCCGGAGTGGTCAGTCTTCTCCCTCTGTTTTTCATAAATTAAGTCAAGTGTTTTTGACAATCCTAAGTTTTCTAAGTAATAAAGTTTAGAACTTTAGTAGTAATTGAATCAGTTTCGTTCAAATAGCATTCTCCACTAGTTCCTGTGTATTCGACAACCCTACTTCCATGTCTGCAGTCTAAGTAGCTAAGAAGTAGTTTTTATTATTGTTTTTTATTAGCCTTGACACCGCGATCAATGGTTAATCATTCAATATTCAGGTTTGATCTTCATTTGATGAATTATGATTTGATCTTAGTAAAATGAGAAACATATTTTATAAATATATAGATATTTTTTTTGGGATAAATGTGATAAATTTATTCATTTGGGTTTAGACTAAACGAGTTCAAGTTAGTTTTAGGTAGAACTTGGCCACCTGCAAACACGTTTAGCTGAACAGGCCGGGTTGAATTTGAGGGTTGACTCATTTATTATATATATATATATATATATATATATATTAAAAATGCGGCTTATGCCAAAACTTACAAGTGAGAAACAGATATAAAGTTTAGTTAAAACGTGATTGTTTTATGTAAATTTGTATTTTTTTGATGTAAGTTAGCTCCTAATAGGCTTAATTTAAATGGGCTAGATACCAGTTAATTCCGGTTATTTCATTTGAAATTTTATGATTTGTCTTGGTACTATCTTTGTGACCTCCTGCACAAGATTTGTTAATCTTTTTTTTATTTTTTATTTATTTTTTAGATACATACAAATGAAATCGACAACTTGAATAAATTCCTGTGAAGCTCAAACCGTGAAACCAACCCGTTACTAACGATATAGCCTAAAAACCGACCCCTAACATGAATCAGGGTAGCACTCGAGGCCGAGGAGGAGTTTGCAGAACCCCATGTGATTTAAAGAGTGGATCATGCTCAAGTTTATTCATTTGCGAAGTAAACTGTTGTGTTATGTTTATTAAAAAGTGTATTACGCTCAAGTTAGTAACTTTTTTTGGTGAACATTTTGGTTAACTTTTATTTTTATTAATTTGAAAAACCCGGACTGGGACAGGTATAAAACTAGTTGTTAGATGGTGGGGGTAACCGGTAGTAAATGTTCAAACCCGTTTAGACCCGTTCAAATTAGATAGGTTTATCAATCATGGCCGGTTTGACCCGTTCTAATTAGCAAGGTTTATCATTCATTCCTAGTTTAACCTATTCTGTCATTTAGGCAGACCCAAATCTACCCAACAAGACAATAAAGATGACCCAATGTGACCTTTTTCTAGCAACACGGGTTGAGTTTGCCAAGGCTAATATTAAATATGGAGTCGTATTTCCAGTGCACTCTTTCCATGACATTTCTCTTTCTCTAATTATAACTACCTCTCACGGATACGCGTTTGTGGTTTTGATTTAACCATCACATTTCTCTTTCTCTAATTATAAACTGAAACCTTTAACAAAGAAATTAGTAGGGATTTTAACATAAACGAAGAAATTTGTAGGGATTTTAACCTTTTCTTTTCTGACCATTCTACCCCCCTCAATTTGGACCAAAAACATCATAAAAAAATCCGAAGTCAAACTCTTGCACTCCATTATCTTTCATAAACTTCCTCTAACCATCACCAAAAGACGAGAGTCACTATAGACATTGTTTACGTAGGCATGGTTTGAAAATGGCTCACCATGCAGCAGCATCTTCGGCTCAAACTGGATACTGTTTTTCAAATGTAGATTGGTCGAACGCCACTATAAAGTTGAGAATAAAAAAAAGGAATTCATGGAGAGTCATTGTAAAGTTAAGAATGAAAAAGAAGGAATTCTCTACCTTTACAGTTTCACAAACAGGACAAAACATCAGTAGAGCCATGAAGCTTGAATCAATCAGTAGGTAAAGAAAATCATAAGCAGACACAAATCCCTTGTCACCAACGTACTTAATCTTCTTGTTCTCGGCTTCACAATGGGCATCCACTGTCTAGATCAACAACTTCGGAGCAAGAAGAACCTCCTAAACAGGAAGAGAAAAAAGATGATGTGGCTCGATGTATTAGTTTGATAAGCTTAAATCTCTCTGATTGAATGTGAAAAGAAGCCAAGCCGTTCCTATGACAAAGATGTTAATCAAGGAACATCGGTGTTGACTTTAGTTCCACATTTTCACTTCAATCCTTCGTTTACTCATAAAATGAATCTGACTTCTTACAAGTAACAAATGAAAGAAACATGGTGTTTGGTGAAACTGAGGTTCTGTGAGAGGTTCTTCTACATCGTCAAATAAATTTGGATATTGTATTTCAAATGTAGATTGGTTGAACACCACTGTAAAGTTGAGAATGAAAAGGAAGGAATTCACGAAGAGCAACTGTAAAGTTGAGAATAAAATTGAAGGAACATCGGTGTTGACTTTAGCTGTGTCCAATGCGGATACCATAGATCATGGAGATTTAAATTGTATAAGAAGGTTGGAATCGGTTTGCATACACTGAGAAATTGAGACATGCAATTGAAGTCTAGATTTCCCTCCATCTAGATTACAAAACACTTGCTTCAATTGATTTCTTTTTGTTTAGGAGGTTCTTCTTGCTCGACTTTTGTTGATTTTAACAATATCAAACATTGTAGCAAAAATTTAATCCGTGTATTATTTAATTAAAAAAAAACAATACGGGTCGTATGGTATAATACGACCCGTATGTAGGGGTCGTCTAGGACATTACGTCCCATATAACATTGGACCGTATTCTACTATACGACCCGTATGGGAGATGAATGACCACTGACAGGGGCGACAACTTTTGTCGTTTGACTAAGGGGAATACGGGAGCCTATCCATGCCTCCATGGGGCCGGAACAAACTTAAGATCGTAAGAAGACCGGTTATGTTTAGGTGATTCATTGGTCAGACTCACTATAGACCGGATTTTTGTAAAAAAAAAGTTGTATATTTTTGTATCTGTGGTTTGATTTTTACACATGGACAATTAATTCATTTTTTCCAGATGTAATAGTTAATTATATATTCTACTGACAGCGGTGAGTGTAATCGTTGACAAGCCTGATCTGACGGTCTAAATTAAAACTGAAGGCGGCTACACTCACCGCTATCATAATAATACACAATTCTTATGTTATATATCTTGGTTCAAACAGATTTTGAGTTCACATGTGACCTTCGTTGTCTTAAATACATATTTATTTAATTGTTACATCTTAAAATCCAAACATACTCTTCTACAACTGTTTTATTACATCGTGTTATCAAATGTTCTATAATCACTTTAAGAACATAAATCACATTTTACTAGAGATAATTCAACTCTTTGAAATCACATCAAACGAAACACCATTCTCCTGCAACCGATCTTGAAGATCAGTCGGGCCGAAAACAATCCCCGGAGGAAAGACGCCGCCTTTTGGTAGATCTCCCCGCTGCTGCAAAACTATCAGTGCACACTGAACCAAAATGATCGGAGTTGTCACATACCCAATCTCAGGTCCCGTTACTCCCGTAATGATTTCTGTATCCGGCTCTTTAGAAACAAGATTAGCATCACTAAAGCCTTGGCCCAAGAACCACATCTTAAAACTTGAGCTGGCTATTTCGTCATCGGTCGGACCATTTTTCCTGAAATACCCCAGACTTAAAACCGAGGGGAAATTCAACAGAAGCCACTTTCCGATGGGGAACCTTCCCAACAGCCCAATCGATAACCCGACTGCAATTAATTCTATGACACCCACAAGATTCTTGGTGGCAATCTTTACTCCAAAGTGAGCAGGTTTAATTTTCGACCAAAAGGCGACACGTTTCTCTGCCTGTTTAGGATTCTCATTGACACCTTGAAGACCACCAGGGTTGGCTGTAAGCATCGAGAGTGTTCTTCTGACAACAGTGGCATCGGCGGATGGGAGTCTCGTGGCCCAAAGTCCGATCTTTTCTTGATGTTCTATGGTTGGTCCTTTAGGAGGAGCATAACCAGGAATCTGTGGAGATTTGAATCAATCAATGGTTACATGTAACTCAAACCAATATCAAATTCTAATAAACCAAATAACTGATTTTATTAGTTTAATGACATGAATGATATCAAAATATAATGTTTTGCTTTTAGAGGGACTTAAGAAAATGGTTTTGGTTTCTGGCCACATGCTAAGCGGAATAGGTGAGAATCTCTGCCATCTGCAACATCACATCACATGAGAATTTTTATGGAAAAGAAAAGTGAATTCGCTCCTTTGACTAGCGGATTCAGTGATCAGTCCCATCAACTTATTTCCACCGAAGCGGGTTTTGGGTTTTGCTGAAATGTAGTGAAGAACGTATTGATGGTTTACAATGAGATGTACATGATCCAATGGATTACCTAAAAACCATTCTGAACATTCTGAATTCAAAGTTCATCAGGAAACAAAAACCATTTTCCTAATTCTCCAACAACAAAAAAAAATTCTATCAAAATACGTTTCTAAGAGTAGGTAGTTAGAAAGTACGTTACTATCAATAATGTTGGGTTTAATTCCTAACTCCTGGCAAGTCGCTCTAGGAGTTGGGCCAGCCAATTCACATGGAGGTGTTTGAGTTGGGTTAATGAGCCTTGGAGTGCAAGACAGGCTGTAATATTTAATTAGTTAATGAGCCTTGGAGTGCAAGACAGGCTGTAATATTTAATTAATGATGGATAATTATCAAGAGTCCTAAATGGATTATGTTAGGATTAGTTATAGATAATTATCATGTAATTAATTAAATAGAATCCTATTAGTAGTCTAACGTGATAGGTTAGCTATATATATACCGTGTAGGGTATCATGGATTGTAATCAAGTAGTCTATGTAAACCGAGTCAGGGTTTGCTATTTGTAATCAAGTTTTAGAGTGAGATTTTTTGATAGCAATAAACTTTTTGGGAGTTAGCCAATTACGTTTGTGTTTTACCAATTCAGGACTTGAATTGGTATTAGAGCTAGACTAAACAAGAAGGTTTTCCTGTGGCTATTACCTACCTAATCGCAACTCTTGTCACAAGAACTCATATCTGATAAAGGCGGATTAAGATCAAGGTGTGGCGGCAAGAACTGGAATCTGTTTTCCGACTGATCACCTGCAGTTTTTTGAAGAAGCCGAGAACAAGGGCCTTCATCAAAGAAAATCTGTCGTTTCGGATTTCAAGATGAAATTTTGATTGTTGATACGTGGCTGTTTTCCTTCCCTGATCGAGACCCAAGAACAGAAACAGTTGGTTCTGTTCGTTACGAGTCAATCGCAATTCAAGAAAAGTGTTTATGTGTTCTGATTGCATCTCACGACCATGAGACCGATTCAATCGCATCAAAATTGGATCATCTGCAGATAAAGGAATCAAAGACCTGTTGTGGTACTTCAATCGAACAAAAAGGAGACCTGGTGTGTTTTTTTCGAATTCAAGAACAAGAACTGCGAGACTAAGGTGGATGGCTTTTGATCGAAAGACAAGAACAGAAGGTGATTACCTGCTAGCTGTTTCCGATCGTCAAGGATTCAACACTGAAGAACCCTAGATCGTTTTCAAGCCAAGAACAAGAGTGTGTGCCTACTGTGTTGTTTCGATTGCAAGAACAAAAACCGCGAGTTCAGGCGGAACTTCTTTCTTATCGCAACTCAACACCTGGTAATCTGCATTCAAGTTGTGATTGTCTATTTCAAGAACCCGGAAAGCATTCAAAGAATTCGTCCTAATAACCAGCAACTTGACACAGCAGAAAGAAAAGAAAGAAGGAACCGTGAGGCAGAAACAGCAGCCTTGAACGACTGTGAAGGGCGGTACACGGGCAACAGGAGACGATCTTAGAGGAGCAGCCACATTACGGTGGCAGTGAGCCGTCAAGGAGTCAAAAAAAGGAAGTGCTTCAGATGGTTTCTGAACCCAAACGAGCAAAGAGAAGGTTGTGGTGTGCTCGAGTAGTCGACGGGAGGTTTAGGGCAGTAGTAACCAGGTGACTAACAGTTTGATTCGCGAGGAGTTCTGGGGATGCAGTATTCCAAGCTTGGGAATCAAATTTTTACTAAACTTGGAAGTCATGGTACGTAACTTGGAGATAAAGTTACACACCTTGGAGTCCAAGTTACACATCCCACTTTGTTCAACAAGATCAAGTTGAAAGTTGGAAATCCAGTTTGCCTACAAACGAAGATAAATGAAGATGTTAAGATTAACGTGAGCCGAGACGTAATCTTCAACGATATGAAAGGGTGGAATTGGAATATAACAACAAAAACTGAAATGGAACAATCTACAGCAATCAGCGACCAATTTGCAGTAAACAGCGACCAATCTGCAGCGATCAGCAACCATATTAGTGACGAGAAGAACTTTGCTGTCGCAAAAGCCAGATCTGCGACCATATTTGCGACCAGAACTGCTGTCGTCGCTAATCCAGATCAGCAAAGTTCAAGGAATACGATCACGAACCCGGATCGCATTCCAGCGGCGTTTCAAAAGGGCTGGATCCTAAACTCCAAGTTCCGGTCAAGATGTAATCCATGAATCAAAGTTAAAGAGATGCGGATATTGCAAGGGATTAAGGACCTCGGAGGTACGAGGGATTAAGGACCTCAGAGGTACGAGGGATTAAGGATCTCGGAGATACGATGTATTAGAAGACACACCTAATTCGAGTCAGAAATTAGGGGCGTGAATGTTGGGTTTAATTCCCGACTCCGGGCAAGTCGCTCTAGGAGTTGGGCCAGCCCATTCACATGGAGGTGTTTGAGTTGGGTTAATGAGCCTTGGAGTAAGACAAGCTATAATATTTAATTAATTGTAAATAATTATCAAGAGTCCTAAATGAATTATGTTAGGATTAGTTATAGATAATTATTATGTAACTAATTAAATAGAATCATATTAGAAGTCTAATGTGATAGGTTAGCTATATATATACCGTGTAGGGTATCACGGATTGTAATCAAGTAGTCTATGTAAACTGATTCAGGGTTTGCTATTTGTAATCAAGTTTTAGAGTGAAATTTGTTGATAGCAATAAACATTTTGGGACAAATTAACATTTTTCAATTACCGAAGGTCGAGATCTTTTACGACTGGATCGTCGCAACTTTGTCAGCTTATTAGCGTTGGCCACCCCCAAAACTGCTGATTCAAACGTCGCAAAATTGCCCACAATCCTTTTATCCGACTCAAGAGTCACATACGCTTGAACCCGGTTCAGTACCGCAGGTGAAACCCACTGCCTAGAATTGAACATCAGTCCTAATTCAGCCGGAACCGAATCAAACCCACAAGCTGAAACCACCAAACTACCCATCTCAACCGCCTTCTCATAGTAAACCGCTTCCATCCTCTCCATGAACTCCGGTTCACCACAAATATCCAAGTAATCGCAGCCTGCTTCAACACAGGCTGCAACTACGGGTTCGCCGTGAAGGCGAAAGGGACCGACACAGTTGAGGACGAGCTTAGCTTGGGAAGCCATGCGGCGGAGAGATGGTGGGTCAGAGGTGTCAGCGACAAGGACGGGGATGGTGGGGTGAGAAGTGGAAGCCCATTTTAAGGTTTCGACGAGTTTAGAAGAGCTCCGACCGGCTAAAGCGAGGGATGTGAGAGGCGAATTGGGTGAAACAAACTTGAGAGCTTCTCTGACTACGTGCTTTCCTGTGAAACCAGATGCCCCGTAGATGACGATGTCGTAAACTTCTGCCATTTGTTTTAATTGAGAAATGCGGATGGATGAATATATATGGTTCTATGGTGTAGTGGTTAGCACTCTGGACTTTGAATCCAGCGACCTGGGTTCGACTCCCGGTAGGACCTATTTTTTTAATTAATAAGCTACATTATAGAAGTTAGGTTTTCTTTTTTACTTAGCCCAAACTAGGAACATAGGGTACACGATTTTCTAATATTGTCACCTCTTTTAATAACTCTTATCTGACAACATGGATACTTCTTTTACCATAAAAATATAAAATCACAAACCAGACGTTTATACTTTGTTACACCTTTTGTAGCGAAGTTAAGCAAGCGTAATGAAGGTACCCAACTACAAAGTGTGTAATAACTATTATTTTATGTATTTGTTTCATATTATTTGATGTATTCTTTCTACCTACTATTCAAGATTTAAACTTGACTAAATTATAATTTTTGTCCTTTGTAATTACTCGAATAGGTCATTTAAAATTTTGACTTTTACTCATTATCTTTTATTTAAAAAATTCTCTTATTTCTTGTCTTTTGGACTTTCAACACATTATTATGTTTTTAGCCATAAAGGATTATTCCTGTAAATGATAAAGTTTCTTTTTTTTTCTTTTTTTCTTTTTTCTTTTTTTTCTTTTTTCTTTTATTCTTCTTTTATTATTTTTATCACTTTTATTTTATAGATTTTGTTTAAAATTTTATTAATTAATTGACCAACTTATTGTATTTTAATAATCTCATCTTTTACCAATTGGTCAATAATAATCCCAACTGAGAATATTCTTACCACCAGTCGCTACTTTCAAACTATTTTCTTACATTGGACTCACAGTTAAAAAAACTTAACGCCGTTAGATTTTATATGACGTGGACATTTGCAAATCGTCGGAAAGTCAAGCCAAGCTAGCAGTGGTCTCGTGGTGGGTTTTGACATTGGCTCTGGTAGTGTTTAACGGGTTTCGTTTTTTCGGCAAATCCAAACGGAGACAACGGTGATGTTTAACGGTGACAGACTAGGGTTTGCAGACCACCCCTCCGGCGAACGCGATGGCTAGGGTTCCGGCTTGGCTCGACTTTCCGGCGGTTTGTAGATGTCCACGTCATATAAAATCTAACGGCGTTAAGTTTTTTTAACTGTGGGTCCAATGTAAGAAAATAGTTTGAAAGTAGCGACTGGTGGTAAGAATATTCTCAGTTGGGATTATTATTGACCAATTAGTAAAAGATGAGATTATTAAAATACAATAATCCTTTATTTTATAAAGATATATATATTTTTATATACTTTCTATTTAATTTATTATTTTATAAAGATATATATTTTTATATATTTAATTTATTTATTTTTGATTTTTTAATACGTAAATTTATTAATTAATTAACCAACATAATACACTTTTCTCACTTTATAATTTATTTATTTTCTTTATTAATTTTCACTTTGTAATTTTTGAATAAGGCAAAAATTGAAAGTTAAACTTTTTAACTTCAAAATTTTAATCTTTTATGTTTAAACTAGGTTAGAATCCTATGTATGACACAAATTAAATAAATGTAATGTTATATACTTAGAAATAAAAAAAATTATGTCTTTAAAAATCTATGTATTACACAGGTTGAATAAACTCGTGTATTATATGGGTGGAATAAAATATAATGTAATATGTTAACACACACACTCGTCAAAATATGTTTTTAAAAATGTACTTTGGCGTGACAGTTATAAATTATGTTACAGTTATAAATTATGTTAACTTAGTTTTTAAAACATTTTTTTCAGATGGGTATTAATTGTTTTATGTATTTGATAAATGTTAGTTCATATTAAATTAATTTATTTAATGATATAATAACAATCCATAATTAAATAATAAGTATCAATAATTAGATTTATATTAAAATCTATCTATTCTAATAAATAAAAATAAAATTGGACACGTGTCATTCTATGGTACAACCTCACATTTATTTTCCCGTCTCTCTCTCTTATTAACTAACCACTCTCTCTTCAAGATTTTTCATATGAAACATGAAGCAGATAAGGAAATTTGAATAATAATATTAATCATAACGATCAATTACCAATCACAACTATAATTATAGACATCATTTAAAATAATTAAAATTTTAAAATTTTTTCAATTTCGTTTCTTTATTAAAATTTGTATTTTTCATATTTTTGGTAAACCAATTATATTTGCTAAAAATCTATTTAAATTTGGTCGGTTCTCTTATCTATACATTCAAATCAGGGAAAATTTTATTTAAATTATTGATTCTTTTTTTATTTCATCTTATATTTAAATTAGAATAGGTTGTATCAAACTATATTTAAGAAATGTCTGAATATATTGCAAATAATTCTAATGATGCTTATGTTCTTATTCTCCAATTTGCAAAATGGAAGTTGTATCAAGGTTTATGAATTAAGTTCGGAAAAAACGTATATACATATTTATGAATTATATCGTTTTCAATATACAACCCGTGTAATACACGTGATTCTAACCTAGTTTAAAAATATATATATTCTTTTAGTATCATTATTTAATAGATGAGAGATGCAGGAAAAACATGTAGTTCTTGATTATAAATAATAATAGAGGGTTACAAGAGTCGAAAAGATTTATCCAAACTCATAGCGGCAGAATATAGGGGTTTAATGCCAATAAAAGTCTCTAAAGTAGTCCTTTTCGATTATATCTCTCAAGTCATATTAGAACATTTTTCGTTCGGATAGTTTGTGGCTTAAAATTCGTTTTAAAAAAATTCACTTGAAATTAACTCGTATAATTTTCAAGTCAAGACGAATTCGCTCATATAAATTTCAAGCCGATGTGACCTTGCTCGAACAAAAGGCATATCTGTTAGTTCATACATGTATGATAAAGATAAATACACCATTTTTCTTATTATAAAAGTTATAACATGTGATGGAAATGTTACCTACAATTAATCATATGTTGATAATCTGTCATCTCGATATCAGAAGCTAAAGTCGTGTCACAACGACAAAAAAGATTGATAAATCCACAAACAGAAGACACACGGTATAAACCAATTCTCTTGTTTTTGTTTCAGATTAGTGTCCTTCTTGGATTTCTTCATATCTTCCCTATATCTACACCATCAACTGCCTTCTTTTTTCTATTTCTCACCTTCTTCTTTGATTTTGAGTCACCTTTTTGAGCCATGAACGAGCTTGAATTATAAACCGGTGGAGTTCGAGCTCAAAATTGCAACTCAATTGATGTTGAGCTTAGCTGAGTTGGCTTGTATACTTTCAAACTTGAGCTCAGTTCGTGAATAACCCCATGTTAGATTTTAGTTACGTATATAATCATGCATTACACGACTAGAGAGTCGTGCATCTACTTTCTTTGGTGTTCTAGACTAAACTCCGATCAGCTAAGCTCATGAAAATCCCCATGCCAGAGATTTGTTTATCGATGACGATGATCAAATCATACCCGAGGTCTTTACAATCATAACATTAATTGTTGTTCATGGTTATGTGAGTGGTGCAACGTTATTTGTTTAGCAAAAAGTAAGATCATGATTGTTCATTACACTTGACGTAAAGGGTCGAGCATACGACTAGTTTTATGCTCGAATTCATGTGATTTGAATTCCACCGACCCTCTTTAACGGTCGGTGGTCAAACATTGTCCTTATGTTGCATTTTGTCACCGTGATGACAACACATCAAACTTTATTAACTTATCAAAAGGCCATAGCATGACTGGTGTTGCGCTGTAGTTGTAGATCTTAACAACACTTGACAAAGGCGGGGTGTATGTATAGTTTGGTGCCCTTTTTAATGAACTTAAAACTATTAGACCGATTATATTTTGTATATAGTATTTACATATTTTAGGTTGTTATATTTTCTTTTATGTATTCCTTAATCGTAGGCCTACTGGTTGTATTTCTCCCAATGTATATATGGGACTCCATGTATTATTCTAATCATCAATGATACTATACCATAAACACTTTTACTATATTATCTTCGTACTAAAATGTTTATAGAAGGTTGAATCTTCTTACTCTCTTAATGCCTTCACAACGACATCGTATAAAGAAAGATTACAATGGTTCATACCTCTTTGAACAAGTTTATGTTTAACATGTTATTAAGTTGATAGCGTGTAGAAGTTGATTTCGCCTTATTAATACAGCAAATGATATTGACAATATAATACAATGTTGGTAGCCTAAGTGCTTATTTGTAATACATTTTTCTTGATAGAAAGATGTGTTGGGAGAGAAAATCAGAAATAATCACTTTACTAGGAATTTATATCTTGTCAAATACACATAATAAAATGCTTATATGGAATTAAACCAGGAATATTGTATTGTGATTGTTTATATTGATTAAGGTTACAAAGGTGTCTCCTTATATAGAGAGAGATATTACACTTGACTACCCTAGTCTATCAATAATATCATAAGTGGTCCAATATTCTCCCGCAAGCTAAGCACGGGAGTGATTGTAGCTTGAAATGTAAAGATAGATATAGACGAGATCTAACAGCCTGTGGTGATGGTGGTTATTGGTGGACTAAATTTTGATGAAGCCAAGTTGTTTCTGCCTGTGGATTGACGACTGTCTTGAGCGACGTGTAGTGGCGGCTCTCCTGCAACTTTTGTACAAAAGTTACATTCGCACGATTCTTCCTCACGTTCCATCAACTTTCGTATGAAGGTGTAACTTACGCATGAGACTGTTCGTAAACAGTTGTTGTTGTGCAGCGGCGGCGCATCGGTTGTGAAGCGACTGTTTATGGACAATGACGATTTGAGTGACGGCTAAGGTTGGAAAGCAGGATGTTTCTGCAAACCCTAGTGAGAACAAGTTGAGACAGTAGTTGTGGGTGAGAAGATGGGTGTGGCGGCTGCCTGTGGTGGCAGCGGTGCTAGGGTTTGGTGGTGGTTTTGTGACGCGGCGGTTGTGGCTGTGTTGTGACGGCGACAACGCTACTGAATCTTAAACACTAATACGATGAAGAAAGTTGTAAAGAACTTGAACGGAAATTAGGGTTTTGGACAAGGCGACAGTAACGACGGTGCACCGCCCCATCTAGAGTTTTTCGGCGGGGTTGTGAGCACTAGCTCTGATACCAAGTTAAACTAGGAATATTGTATTGTGATTGATTATTTTGATTAGGGTTACAAGGATGTCTCCTTATATATAGAGACATATTACACTTGACTACCATAGTTTATCACTAATATCATAACTAGTCTAATACTTGGAGTCTTCTCCACCAACGCCTCTTTCTTTTAATAAAACATGCAATACATTCAAGCATTATTGTGCTAGAAATATTGTATTATTTTGTTGAAACTTGTGCCTAAGTTAATAAGGTCAGATTAATTTATAGACGCTATCAACTCAACATAAGACGAGGATGTGTGGTTATTAACAATATGCTCAATGTAAGTCGCTTCTAAAAGGTAGTTAAACCTTTTATCATGGAAAGAAGATGTTATGTAATGTAGTTCTCACATTCATCTCTTAACAATGTATTATACAGAATCAACGAAATATACAAAAGAATCAACTATAAATTCCTTACATTGTTTTGAGTTGATTTGCAATTCATTTTTGTTTAAGCATACGTTATGGAAATTTTAACAATTTGTATAAAAAGGTGTATCAAACTCTACCAAATATGAACCATGTAAATGATGATTATTTTACACCTAAAATTTCATCTAAGCGAACAAAAGGTGATCCACGAGTGTAAATTCACACATTTCACAGAGAATGTAATTCACATATGAAATAGCTGCATCTTAACGAGAACCTGAGAAAAAGTAGGATGCGATAACATAAATACATACACCATCTTGCCTTCATATATCTCATGGCTATACGCGTAATACTTATATGACATGACTATACATGTATAACAACCCCGAAAACTGCTACTTTCGTGATTTTCTTCTTAGAAAAATACAGTTCACATATGTATTACCAATTTACCATTAAAATATATATTTTTTTAATTTATATTTTATTTTTTAAAGTACAAGGAATTACAACAAAAAAATTTGCATAACTATAACGGTATTACCGATCTATTTCTATCAAGCTAAAGCCTGTAGTCGTCTTCAAGCCTCTATGCTTTGCAGTAGCTCTTATATGTGCAGCCTCATTCCATCTTTCACTTTCTGCATACAAGTTCGAAACCAACCCATAAGAACTTGAATTTTCAGGGTCAAAATCCAAGAGCCACCTACCTAAAGCCTCACCCATTTCACTGTTTCCATGAACCCTACAAGCAGCCACCAGTGTACCAAGTGCAGAACCACTCTTTGCTGGTGGAACACATTTCAAGAAGTCAAACGCTTCCTTAAGTTGACCGGCTCGGCCCAACAAGTCAACCACACAACCATAATGCTCTTCACCAGGAACAAGCCCGTATTCCTTTTTCATCATCTTAAAAAGATTTAAACCTTCTTCTATCAAACCAGCATGGCTGCAAGAAGATAGTGCTGACATAAAGGTGACATCATCCAGAACGATGTTTTCTTTCTTCATCTGGTTGATTAATTCGAGTGCACCAAAACAATCACTGTGCATCCCTGATGCAGCTATCATTGTGTTCCAAGAAGCTATACACTTGGTACCCATTTGACCAAACAAATCTCTTGATGTTTTGTACATTCCACATTAACATAGTTAGTTAGCAGAGAGTTCATGATGGTGATTTCATCCTCCATTGATGCTCGAATCACTTGACAGTGAATCTCCTTGATTTGGCTGAGACACCCGAGCCGAGAAAATGCTTGAAGCAAGCAAGTTAAAGTGACCACATCAGGGTACAGTTTTTTCTCCGAGTTCATCATTTTGTAGAACAAGGTTATCACTTCATTAGCATGGCCAAGATTCTCATAACCCATCATCATTGATGTCCAAGATACCAAATCTTTATGGTTTATTTGATCAAAGACTTGCCTCGCGTAGTCTATATAATCACACTTTACATACAAGTACATGACTTGATTAGCAATATCGGTTTTTGACTCAAACCCATGTGTAATCACAAATCCATGGATGCTTCCACCTTGTCTAATATCTTTCAGATCAGAAAATGCAGAAACTATGGTCAAAACAGTAGCTTCATTTTCAGTCAAACCGGATCTTTTCATGTTGTGGAATAATTTGATTGCTTCATGAGCATGTCCGTTTTGGAGATAACCTGCCATCATCACGTTAAATGAAATGACATCTTTGTCCTTCATGGTATTAAAAATTTCCCTAGCTTTGCCACAACTGTCACATTTTGAGTACATATCAATCAGAGCTGTCTTGGTGACAACATCAAGCTGAACTCCAGTTCTAAACATATAACCATGGATGCTCTTACCGACCCGTAACAAGCCCAAATTAGCACAGCTTAGAACCCCATTTGCTAAAGAAATCAAATCAAATTTGTAACCTTCTTGAGCCATGAGAGAGAAAAGACTCAAGGCCTCAAAAGGCTCACATGATTTCAGATGACCGTTGATCAAAACATTCCAACAAGCAGTTATCTTTGTGCTTATTTGACTAAAAACCACGGTAGCCTTATGTGGTGCCCCGCACTTGATATACATGTCCATTAGACTTGTTTTGAAAACTTCATCAAAACAACTGATTCCTCTTCTAACTGCATAGGCATGGATCGACTCCCCATGATTCAGCAACCGTAGCTGCAATGCTGCCTGAAGTAAATTCACCAAAGTCACACGATTCGGCTCCAGGTTATCAGCCTGCATATGTTGAACAAGAGCAAATGCTTTATAACCAGCATGATAATCATTGGATTGCGTATATCCGGTTATCAAAGATGTATAGGCAACAATATCTCTCTCAGTAATTTCATCAAACACCTTACATGCATCCACCATATCTTTACACATGGAATAAAACACAATCAAAGAGGAACCTACAAACCGATCTGTATTCAAACCAAACTTCAAAATATCAACATGAATAGCTTTACCAAGATCCGGTCTACACAACTGAATGCAACTCTTCAAACTAAATGTAAATGCTGAACCATGTATTCCAATTTTTCTTTGCCTGAAATTTAAATAAACCCTAAGAACTTCATCAAATTCACCAGCCCTAAAATACCCAACAAAAACTGAATTCCAAAGAGAAAAACTGTGGTTAGTTATTCCACTAAAAACCGATCTCGATTCAGTCAACAAACCAAAAAAAGCATAGGCGTTTAGAAGCTTAGAACCCAAAAAAGTGTTGGTTCCAAGCCCTTGAATAATTGTGCAAGCATGAAGCTTTTTCAAATAATGAACATCGTAACACAACTCTAATGAATAAGCCAGTTTTTCTGCTAAAACGGATGAATATGAAGTTATTTTTTTGAAAGTTTTGATTCCGATTGAGACGGGATACATAATTATACAAAGAAAAGTTTAACGATCTGATTGATATAGCAAACCCTAGAAGATAAATTTTGCATTATTTTAGTGTTTCCGGTGCCGAACATTCCCCGCAGATTACTGCATCCCCTCAGCTCCTGTAGCACAATCGTCTAATTCTTTTACGAGGGGAGTGGAAGGAAAATAAAAAGGATTTGCGTTTATGAGATTTTACTGGAAGTAAAGGGAAAGAAACTAAAAAAAAATTGTATTTTTGAGTTTTTTAATAGAAGGAAGTGTAAAGAAAAGAAGGAAAAATAAAGAAAAGAAAATACATAAAATCTTTAATTTCTTTTTCTTTTATTCGAACTCTAGAAACATTAAATTATATCATATCTTTCTATTTCTCTCATTTTTTTTCTCTCATTAATTCCCTTTTGTGCCTTCCCCTCAATTTCTTTTCTTTGTTTAACTTCTTTTCTCTTTCTTTTATTTTCTTTATTAAACTCGGAAACATAGTGTTATGATTTGTTTTTAACAAAATAAAAATTAGAATAAAGTACACGAATAGTCCCTTTGCTTTGTAAAAATTTTGGACTTAATCTCTAACTCTAAGAAAATATACCAATGGTCCAAACTTTTGCACACACGTAACAACTTTTGTCCCTGAACACAGATGGGGTTAATTTTTTCTATTAAGTACATGTGAAATGTCAAAAATACCCTCACCCTCTCTCTCTTGTTTGCAACAACATCACACCTGACACCGTTAACCCGCCGACACCAACTCACTGAACCCGCCGGCAACCCTCATCAACAACCCATCACCTGAAAAACGATCTTCTTCACTTAAACAACCTACCACAACTTCAGATCGAACCCTAGATGTGAATCGCCGCCAGAAACAGGTAACAGCATCACACCCTACATTGTCCATCTTTCTCTCGACGGAAAATCGATCGGTACTGGTGGGAGGCTGTGGTGGTGGGTTTCGAGAAGACAGATGAGTAGATGATCGGCGAAAAGATGGGGGGTATGGTGGGCGAATATGGTGGTGGGTTTTGATCAGAAAGAAAAGGAGGGGGATGAGATGGTGGTGTTGTGGCAGTTGTGGTGGTTGCCGGCGAGGTGGTTGTCGACGGTGGTTGCAGGAGAGGAGGTGGTGGTTCCATGGTATGGTGGTGGTGGTTTAAGTGGTTTGCCAACTATGGTTTCTTTAATGTAAAAGATAAGGGTATTTTTGTCATTTCACACACACTTAACAGAAAAATTTAATCCATCCAAGTTAAGGATCAAACCTGTTACGTGTGTGCAAAAGTATAAACCATTGGTGTATTTTCTTAAAGTCAGAGACAAAATTCAACTTTTTTGCAAATCACTGGGACTATTCGTCTACTTTATTCAATCAAAATAAGATAATATTATCATCCTATTAAAAGGGAAGTTCTTAGCTACAGTGAATTCATAAATTCTTTGATCTTATCTATTACTTTCGTGCATTTTACACACAAAAGGCTTTTGGTTGTAACGGCACTATGTCTTAAGTCCTTTGTTTTCTATCTTGACCTGTGTTTGACTCCTTGGGTCCTCATTTTTTTCCACTTACCTTTTCAGACTTCCTTCCCTTTTATCTATTTTTCGTCCTCAGCTCTTTCCTTAACTTCTTTTTCTTTTTTGTTATTTTATTTTCCTTTTTATGTTATTTCTTTTTTTTACCCTTTTCTACTTCTTTTTTTGTTTATAAGAAACAAAAAAAATCTTAATTTTTCGTTTCTACCCCTTATATGTAAAATTTTCGTTCGTTTATTTCTTTTTTAAAATGGAATGCGCAGCTATATTTTGTTTTTTTTCTCGACAATCCAATATTTTTTTTCAAAATCGGAGTTGTATTTAAAACGAGTATTTTTTTGTGTCATAACCTATAGCGAGTACCGTTACCGTGACGGACCACGTCAGTAATGAGCAAACAAAATTTTTGTCGGTATTGGTATTATCAAAACCGGTAGCGGTGTTCGTTTTTGTGGTTTTCGGTTGATGTAAAACACGACTTTATTTTTTGGGTTACATTTTGTCCAGGCTTTACGTTCGAAACCCGAGTCATCTTAACGCGTGCCCCGCCGCAACGCACGGGTTAACCTAGTCGTTTAATATTAAACATTAACTAGATAGGTTTTTTTATATTTTCATATACCCAAACAAGCATACATATATATATATATATATATATATATATATATATATATATATTCTTTTTTATCAGAATTAAACCCAGAATATGAAAGGAAAACTCTAACAAACTCTTAATCCTTTTTTATCAGAAATAATAATTAAGTAATAATTTTACCCTTACCCAAAATAACCGAGACTTACCTTGCTCTCGACAGAATAGCAAGACCCGTATTATAGACCAAAGACTATAATCTAACACTGTTGAATAACAATTCTAAAGAGCAAGCCCACACTTCAGGATTAAACCAACATCAAGATCAAATATAAATTAGACAACCGCAGAAACACATATGCGACACAAAATCTTTGAATTAAGATCAAATCAACAAATTTTCATAATAAAAATCAAGCTAATTATTCTATTCAAAAATTCATCTAAATCTAGATGACACAAAAAAGTTTAGCTACTCATAGTATCTAGAAAGAAAATAATCAACATCATCAAAGATAAGTAAGAGTAGTAGAACAAAATATAGGGCTCCAATCTCCAATCATCTCCATGAGCTTCAATCCTTGCCTCCCTCCTCTTCGAAGTCGATTAGACTTGAGTAAAACTCAATAAGAACGTACTAATGTTTTCTGGATGTTTTGCGTTATAAGCTGATATCTTTGACTCTAGCCTCCAATCGCTTTATATAGGATTCGATTAGGGCTTCTTTATATGACTCGTATAAAATCATACGGATGTACGGTCTTCAAACACGGTTACGAACTCGGAACTTAGGTGCCCATACGACCCGTACAGGAATGTACGATCGTGCGCTACCCCCTGCGATCTTCCTTCTTTTCTTCTAAGTCCACAGTCTTCGATATCTACTGGTTTCTTCCCCATATTTGCTTCTATTTACCAAGTAGACATGTGAATTCACAAATAATGCAATTTAGAAATAAACTAAAAATTCGTAGCAAAATCTTTATAATTTGGGATTAATTGGACAATAAAAAGATGTGTAATTTATAGCACATCATCGGTGATTACCACCATTTTGACATCTCTACCTAGGCAAACGTCTCGTCTGTTTTGGTTTTGCAGATACATGGTATATGTCTGATCCTTACACTTAGTGATCTTAAATTGGATATTTATTCACGAGTATAGGTACTGCAATTTGTTGGCGTTCCGTAAAGTAGACAATCACAACTACTTCATCTTATCATGCATAAATATTGGCAATCCATGATGCTAGTCAAGAATGTGTTTGGTTAAGGATAGTAATACAACACATTTGTGGATCTTGTGGTATTTCTACTAAAAATAAGGGACCGACAACCTTATATGAAGATAACACAGCATGCATTGCTTAACTTAAGAAGGATACATCAAAGGCAACAGAACGAAGCATATTTTGCCAAAGTTCTTTTGCACACATGATTTGCAAAAGAGCGGCGATATTATCGTCCAGACTTGTTTACCAAATCACTTCCCACTTCAACAGTTAAGAAATTGGTTCATGGGATCTAGATGCGTCAACTCAAGGAGCTTAACTAATAATCATCAAAAGGAGAAAATATGCTTTTTCGCTTAGCTAAAGTTTTGTTCCACTGGGTAATCCTGACAAGGTTTTTAACGAGGCAACATCTTAAAGTGTATGAAGTTGATAACCGAGGGGGGTGATATAAATATAGATATAGTTATATATATTATTGTGGTTATCAACGACTAATATAGATTAACTTGCTCTCTAAGTTTTTCTCTCCTATATAAACCTCATTATATCTCATTACAATGCACACCTATCAATGATAAAAATCTGAGCATTCTCATCAGATTCTTCATCCCCATCTCTATAATTACACTAAAAATCACTAACTTTTTTCTCTTCTTTTCAATTAAATAATACTTTTTTATACCTTTATCATTACCTTTTATCTCTCCTCTACTCACAACCACTTTAAAAAATATTAAAAAATTAATATGGGTGAACAGTGTTTTCCCTAAATATACAAAAAAAATAATACATTTTCTCTCTCCTCCACTCACAACCACTTTAAACCAATCCATAAAATATGCAGAATCCACTCACAAACATACGGGGACACTAATGTGAATGCTCTTATAAGGCTTGTTTTAGAACGAGTTTCTAATAATTATTATGTTTATTATAATTTTACCCTTCTTGTATTATTTACAGAGCTATAACTCAAAATAAAATCATCCCAGAGGAAAACTTTTTGGTAGATTTTTTTCACGTTACAAAAGTACCGATAGTTGTTTTGAGTGTTTTTTTATGATGAAATTGTAGTTTATTTTCCATTCAGTTAAAGAGTAAGAAGCTTCAAAGACGTGTAGCCGTCTCTTTCTCTATTTCTATATAATCTTTTTATGCTTAATATAGTCCGGGTTTCTGTAATCGTTTTATTTTTACTCTTTTTCAAAGGGGTTGTTTTCAGATTTTTTATTTTGTTTTGTGTGTTACCATGGAAACTTGATTTCATAGTCAAGTCTTTTTATTAGCTGTTATTTTTATCTTATGGATGGATCATGTGTTGGGAGTAAGATAATATTTTGAGATAATTTCGCTTTTGCCACCTATGGTTTAGCCTATTTAACCCTTTTAGTAAAAAAAACTCTTTTAATATATCAACCCCTGAGGTTTGTTTTTTGTAACCATTTCAGTCTATGATACTAACCCTGTTAACTTTTTCTGTTAAGTATGAGGACATTTTAGTTATTTTATTTCTAAGTGAACTAGTTTAACCTTTTCAGTTCAATAAAAACTTTTTTTAGGTTTTTTCATTAAAAAAAAGTTTTCCACTTTTTTAAAAACGTTTTTTTTTTTTACTTTTTTAAAATCTATTTTTAGTTTTTTTCAGTAAAAACGTCTTTTTTGAACCTTTTTAAAAACGTTTTCAAATTTTCTAAAAATATTTTTTCATAAAAAACGCTTTTAAAAACATTTTTTTAGTTTTTTTATAAAAATGATTTTAAAAATTTTTTTATGAAAAAAATAAAAAAAAACGTTTTTATAAAAAAAGCGTTTTAAAAATAGTTAAAAAAACATTTTACGAAAAAGCTAAAAAACGTTTTTATAAAAAAACTAAAAAAATGTTTTTAAAAACATTTTTTATGAAAAAAAATATCAAAAAAACCGTTTTTTTTATAAAAATAGCGTTTTTAAAATAGTTAAGAAAACATTTTACAAAAAAGCTAAAAAACGTTTTATAAAAAAAACTAAAAAAATGTTTTTAAAAACGTTTTTTATGAAAAAAATATTTTTAGAAAATTTGAAAACGTTTTTAAAAAGGTTCAAAAAAGACGTTTTTACGGAAAAAAAACTAAAAAAAATGATTTTAAAAAAGTAAAAAAAAAAAACGTTTTTAAAAAAGTAGAATTTTTTTTTTTATGAAAAAGCCTAAAAAAAGTTTTTATTTGACTGAAAATGTTAAACTAGTTCACTTAGAAATAAAATGACTAAAATGTCCTTATAGTTAACAGAAAAAGTTAACAGGGTTACTGTCATGGACTGAAATGGTTACAAAAAACAAACCTCAGGGGTTGATATGTTAAAAAATTCATTTTTAGACTAAAAGGGTTAAATAGGCCAAACCACATGTGGCAAAAACGAAATTTACTCTAATATTTTTAAAAGATATTAGTTATATTGTAAATTGTTTTAATGAAATAAATTTAATATAATATTTTAAGTATTAGAGTTATGAATATTTGATATTTTTAAATTTGATTTGACATGTACAAAAAAGTAAGAGGTCTATGAATGACATTCTCTTTTTCTTAACCATCAAAATAATCAATACTCTATATATTATTATTGTGAACCATGATTAAAAAAAAACTCTTTATATTTGATTAAATAAAATTTAGAATTGCATTCTCTAATCTCTATGATGTACAAAATATCTTTGTACAATTTAATTTGCAAATCCGATTTAATAACACCGCATCTTCCAACAATGGACATATTGGTCCCACCTTTTTGGTAGAAGAAACTTGTTTCACACGTTATCTCCTGCCGACCTTTTTTGTCCATAAAACATTGATTGCCACACAAGTTATATGATATATGGATCAAAATATCAAATAACAAATTAACAGTAACAACCTCGTTACTAAAAATAAACACAAAATAGTTAGCACTAGTAGTTGAAGGTGGTAAATCCATTGATCAAGCAAACAATCAAAGGCTGTCATTCCATTTATATCAAACTCATAAAACAAAATGCTGTTCATTTTACCAAATTAACCCAACTTTGTTTATCTTACTGTGTATAATTATGTACAACAATGGTCTCCAAAACATCAAATCTATTTGCTAACGGCGGCGATGGTGATGGTGATGGTGATGGTGATGGTGATGGTGGTTTGAGTTAACACTTCAAAGCAAGAGAGCGGTGACTACTACCATTTTGACATCTCTGCCTGGGCAAACGCCTGGTCCGTTTTCCCCACCCGCTAAGACTTTTCTCGTCCAACGCCACCTCCCTACAAACACTCTTCTCAACAGTCACCACCTCTGCTGGTGGTGATGGTGGCGGTGGTGATGGCGGGCTGGGAACCACCAACCGCCGCCTGCCCCTGCCATTCTTGCCACCAGTTTTCCTCTTTGACTGCCAAGAAACACCAATATCATTAAAAGCCTCTTCAAATGTTTGAAGATCTTCAGTCACTTCTCGCCTCGATAAAGAAACAATTCCTGGTAACACATCCCTCTGAAAATCTTTCCTCTGCCTACTCCTCTTCCCTTGTCCCTTTCTCTTTGCTCGTTTTCTCAACAAACCGCTATCTTCTTCCTGTTCTGCCACAATCACCTCCTCATAGCAGTGGTACTCTTCCTCAGTTTCTTGCAGCTTTAATGTCATGTACTCAAAGTAATCCATACCTTCAGGAATACAATCTTCGTCTTTATCCACATTTACTGAATCTTTGAGACCATCACCACATGCAATCACCTCCGCCAACCAGTGCAGTAAAGTGTCCTTTGGTGGTGGTGGATCAGATGATGAAATGGAGATAATTGCTTCAGCTGCAGATTTAACAAGTTCCTGATCATCAGCATCCATGAAAACATCATCTGGTTCAGCTTCAAGGGCTGCAGGGGTCTCCAAGTCGATCTCCATTGAAGCCGTTTTGACAATGGTTTCGGGGATGTCTGGTGTTGATGAAGGAGCTTCTTCTTCTTCAAAAGACAAATTCAAATCAATGCCTTGCCTTGATTCCACAGTGTGTTTATTGACATCATTTTCAGCATTCTTATCATGAGTAAGGTTGTGTGAATCTTGAACGCCGATAACAGGGACCCCTAGAATTTTTGTAAAACCATGGAAATGATCAGTTTGAAGTTTCTCGGCTTTCTTGAAAAACTGCTGAGAATGTTGCTGCAAAGAATCCAAATTCATCTGATAAAGTGTTGTTTCTTTCCCCTTGGTTTTCATAAGCCAATGAGGCAGCTGTTTTTCAAGGTTTTCATAGCTCTTTTTCCCATTAAAAACTTCATGTTTTTCACAGGGTTCAATCCAACGGTTGTGGTTAAGAGATGAAGTGTTTTGATCCCATGAAGAAGACTGTGAAGGATCAAAAGATGGCTTATGGCTGCTTTCAAAAAGTTCAACACCAAATACCGTTCTGTTTCTTGATAAATGCTCATGGGCTTTCTTTGGCTCAGCTTGCAAGTACCAAAACTTTGAATTTGTAACAGAATAATCACAGTTTTTGTTAATAACAGATGGTGCAAAAGATGCTTCTTCCACACGGATTGGTTCATTAAGATCAGCCAAATTATAGACTCTTTTTGCGCTAAAATTATGACCATTTTTAACTGGTTGACGTCCTTCATCATCCTCGTCCACATCAGCAGGAAGTTCCAAATCAATCACTCTTCTCTGAGTATGCATCTCTTTGGAAATCTGTGAAGAAATTTGACTTGAGAAATGACCCGAATTTGCTGCTCCTACTGGTACTGTAATTCTGTAATGCTCTTTCATTGTGAGTTCATTCATCAAGTCCGTTTGTCGTTTATACAGACGATGAAGTTCTTGAAGCTGGAACATTAAAACAACATCAGTAACACAGAAAGTCTAACAAAACTATTTTTAAAAAAATCACATTTCTTGTAAACCTGATGCCTGAAGATTGACTCCTGCTTCAAAATAGTTAGCCTCATTTGTTCTTTTGGGTATCCCGGGTGCCCATTCATGGGTTGGCTCATCAAAAAGGAGCTGTAACCCTGGTTTCTGTCATCATGATACGGGGCCCACATACCATTGCGCGAACAGTTGTTTAGATCCATCATGGTACCTAGAAAATATGTCTTAGTTTGTACTTTGGCAGCCATTCCTGCACTAATTACAAGCAAAAGCACAATCAGTATTCTAACTTTGTTATCAGACAAACTCAAAACTTGAATCACTTTCCAGATTGCGAAATATGTGAATTGCGACGCGCGATTAGATTCGAGTAATCTTGAAGATAACAAATTAAAGACATAAATGATACTTGTTGGGAAAGTTATACACAAGACCAACCATGATCCATCAAACCAATGAAAATAAAATATCTCACCAAACAATCATCTGAGAATACAATCTGTCAATTATAGATGATACTAAAGTAGCTTTTGAGGTTTCACCCACCAAACAACTTCCACAAAAGGGCACTGAAAACAAGCATATTTATTCATTAACCTAATTCCGATTATCGATCTAAACTCCACAAATTGCAACTTTAAAATCGACAGACGCACAATAACAATTCAATTCTCAGAACAAGCATTTTGAACGAATTACTCAATCCAATCTACAACAAAACCTAGCACTAATTAAAGTAATAAATGGTAAATTAGAGAAGAATCTACCTCATGCCGGCGTGAAAACGAAAGAATCGTCTTCAAATTAAGCTCCAGTGAGTACGAATTTCATAAATTGAATTAACGAAATCGGAGATTTGAGGTGTCCGGAAACGATCATCGGTATAATCTCTGATCTGCTGGGCCACTTTTTTCTGATCAAGAGAAACGAGACAGAGAGTGATTTGAGATAAGATAGATAGATCCGTCTCTCTCTCTCTCTCTCTAGAAACGAATTCACAGATTTGTCAACTTGTGGTCTCCGGGCAAATATATTGCTTTGATTCCACCATTAAATTCGTTGCCAATTTGGCCAGCAAATCTGTGGAAAGAATTTATAAATGTGTTTCTGGTTTTCAGATGATAGATAGATATAGAGAGAGAGAGATATATACATACACATCCTATATATCACCTATCAATTCACATTTCTAGATTCTTTCCACCTTCCGTCCTTTTTGGCCTTTTGCTATTCAGAAGGGGTAGCGGCGCAGCTTGTTGCCCGTCTACCTGCCATTAGTTTGTAATTTTGGTACTTCTTGCCGTTAATCTCATTGATGACTAAAGTTTAATTTAAAAAAAAATTATCACTTGTTATTATTCCATAAACATAATAATAAATAAGTAAATGATATTTTAATATACAAGATCCTATTTATGTCTAAAAAATCATTAAATAGTTATTGACAGATGTTTAATACGGTAGATGTTGATAATATCCTACCTTTTAGCATCAAAAAGGTTAAAAAAAATTATATATGGACTTAATATTTAAGAGACAAACTAAAGGGATGACAATTACAAGTTTAGTCATCTTAGTCTCAAATCAAATTATAAAATCGTATCTTATATTCGTCATGTATCTGGTATACTCAGGGTTATCAGGTATACTTGTTAATTTATTAAAAACTACATGTTAAAGTTTTCAAATACATTTTATTATTATTTTAAATTTTAAATAATTTTATTACCCAAGAAAATTAGAAATATAAATCTAAAAATTAGTTGATTAGTTGCTTATTTTATTATCCAAGGATAAAGAAAAATAAAAATAAAATGTTTACGGTATATTTCGGGTAATTGGACTGAGTATCACCTAATAACAGAGTGAAATTTTTTAAAGAGTTAATTACTGTTTGAGTCCCTGACGTTTGACCATTTTAACTATTTGATTCCCTTATATTTAAATCCGTCTTTTTTAACCCTGACGTTTCATTTTTGTTTCTGTTTGAGTCCAAATGACTAACGTCGTTAGATTTAACAGTTAACTTTTTTTATGAAATTACCAAAATTCAAATTGTCAAAAAATATTTAATATATTCTAGCCTCTCTTCTTCCTCTCCCCCACCATCACCGCCACCACACCACCCCCTATCTCTTCGATTTTCCGGTGTGCACCACCACCACCGACGATTCCGACTGGTTTCCTTCTCTGGGAACAAACACCACTACCACCGAGACCCATCTTCCCGTCGCCTAAACAGAGCAAACCCAAATCTGTGTTTCTTTTTTCATTTTTGGGTTATTTCAGCGAACATGAACAGCGCAAACCCAGATCTGCGATGGTGACGATGGTGACTTGGAGCTCAGGGTGATGTTTATACATGGAAATTTCAAGATCATTAATGTTTGTACATGGAAATTTCAACAAAGGCCCCCCTTTTAAATCATCGGAAAAGGAGTGGCGGTGAGCGATGGTAACAGTCCCCCCCCCCCCCTTTAAATCGATGGTAGATCTTGAAGCTTGCAAACTATTTAGGGTGTTTCCAATTTCTGAATATGTGGCGTTTCAGGAGATTTTATTGATGCTATTTTATTGAAGAAAAAAAATCAACTATCTTGAATTGTGTTGGTTTGATTGCCGAAGTGAGTAGGAATAGAAAGATTTGTAAACATACAGAGGAAATGAGTAATTTGTGGTTTAATCAGACATGCAGGAATCTTCATCAGGTTGAAGGTTTAGGTGGTTGTTTCTTCAATTGCTTCAACCTAGGTATGATAACTTAAAGAGGCTGTTTTGATTACCAAATCGATTGGAGGAGAACATGGTAGTCCATTTGATTTGAGGGTAATCCGTTTGATTTGAATGGGTGGTTTTGATGAACCTGGTAATTGGTAATCCATGGATTTGATTTATATTAACTTGACGACCTGTTACGATCATCTGGGTACATCTAGGGTTCCGGCGAGATCGTCTTTCCGGCGAGGTTCGAGTGGTGGTGGGTGGGGTGGGGATGGAGAGAAGAAAGAGGGTAGAATATAAAATGATTTTAACCATTTGAGTACTGAGGGTATTTTAGTCATTTTATAAAAAGTTAACTGTTAAATTCAACGACGTTAGTCATTTGGACTCAAACAGAAGCAAAAATGAAACGTCAGGGTTAAAAGAGATGGATTTAAACATAGGGGACTCAAATAGTTAAAATGGTCAAACGTGAGGGACTCAAACAGTAATCAACTCTTTTTTTAAAACTAATTTCAAACCTGATCACCAGTGGTGGATCCAGAAATTTTTTCATTGGGGTCGGAAATTTTTGGGGTCGATTGACTAGCGTTATATAATAATTTTTTCGGTCCAGTTCGGGTCGAATCGGGCTGGGTAAAAAAAGATATTCAGGAGTTTTAGAAGATGATTATTCAACTTTTCTTCTGAGGAATCGTTCCATTATGCGACTTATGTTTTCTGTAAATCAAATGGAAGCACTAAATCTCATTCAAATATTCAATCATAAACTTGTAATTTTTTTGTAAACCACTAAACCCTAGTCCCTAATTAATTAAACTAAAACAAACCATCAAAATCATGAAATTCAGTGGCATACCTAACTGGCAGAATTCGACTAGAATTCATCACACTTGTTCGGAATTCCCACTCGTCGGCTTCCTTATTTTTTTTGATCCGTCGTTTGATTATTAGAATTTGGGTGTAGGCTTAAAACTTGAATTTGGGAATTGGGATTGAGTGTGGGCTAATAGACTTAAGAAATAAGACTTGAATTTGGGATTGGGCTTAAGACTTCAATCATAAACTTGGATGGAATTTTGGGGTTTTCTTTCCACTTCCTTCCAAATCGGAAGGAAAGTTGGGTGGAAAGATTTTTCATTCTTTTATTTTCACTTCCTTTCATTAAAAAACTTAATAACACAAATCTTTTTCAGTTTCCTTTCACTTCCCTCTTTAAAAATTACCTGGGAACACATCGTAAGTTTTTTTTTTTTTTAATCTTCACCCTACCTACCAATACTCTATCCACCCAATGGATCAAGTAAAATATAGTTTGCAATTAGCGGATGGTTTAAAGGTGTTTAATAGAAAACAAGTAGAGGTTAGATTGAAACTCGGGACAACTTCTAAAATGACTCGAACGGTGACCGCTGCATCATCGCATTAAAGGTTAATAAGTTTAAGATGTGAGAGACTACATTTCACCGTAAAAATTACACAATATAAGTATTAAATAATATTAATTATGATGCACATAGAAATTATTGTGATGTATAAATCATTTTTATTAAGATAACAAGCTTTTAATTTTTCCTAACAGCGTTTACTATATATATATATATACTAGTTATCGTGTTAAAAGTTAAGAGTTAATTCAAAAATGTAGAAAAATTAGAAGTTCAACTAAAAAAATGTTGAACTTAAAAAGAAGTTGATTTATGAATTTATTTATAATACAATATATGCAATTTTATATTTTAACATGACGCATATGTACATTAGAGATCAATGTGAGATAGTTCGGGTTGATTGTTAGAGCTGCAATTGTATCAGATCTTAGGGGTGTGCGTAGGTTGGTTTGGGTTGGTTTTGGGGTAAAACCAAACCCAAAACCGAAAGTTCTTTTTGGATTTTTAAAAACCGTTCGATTTCGATTTTTCGGTTATTACAATTGGTTCGGTTCCGTTTCAGTTTTTTCGGTTTTAAAACCAATTGGGCTTGAATTTTTTGGAGTAAAAGAAAATGACTCAAAGGTCAAAATAATGAACTTGGTTTTGAAATTTTGGGTCTAAATTTTGTTTCTTTTTATTAACTAATGATTAACTTATTATCACACATTTAGGCTTAAACATTTTAGGCTATAAAAATTATCTGTTTTTTAAAAAATACTCAACATAAAAATAAACAATATATATAATCTATAAATTCAAAAAACAAATATAGATTGTAAACTACTATTAATGCAAATAATTGTAACACAAATATGTATACATTTTTAACATACAAGCACACAACACAATATAAATATATTAAGAAACGTCATGCAAAGAATATATAATTAAAGTTAATATGTATATATTCGGTTCAGTTTTTTCGGTTTTCAAAAGATATAAAACCGAAACCGAACCGTAATTTTCGGTTTTCAAAATATATAAAACCAAACCGTTGGTTTTTAGTTTGGGTCACTTTTTTTGGTTAATTCGGTTTCGGTTCGGTGAATTCGATTTTTTGCTCACCTCTACTGAGTTAACAATTTTATGACATAAATGTTACAAGTAGTTTTCAATAGATGAAAACTTGTAGAGGACATTTATAGCATGCAATTTCTTCATTTCTAATAATCTTATATTTATTAATTAACTAAGTTAAAATCCCATGTATTATACGAGTTGAAAAAATGTAATATTATATATTGAGTAATAAAAAAATTATTTTTTAAAAACTTGTGTATTACACTGGTTAGAATAAACCCGTGAAATACAATATAATCTGTTAACACATACATTCGTCAAAATATGCAGGAGATTTATTAATATAAATATTAGTATTTTCTTTAAAAATATATTATTATTAAAAAATATAGGTGTATTTAATAAGAGAGAGAGCCGAGAAAAAAATGATGAGAATGAATATTAAGGCGACACGTGACATAAAAAACTTTTATTTATTATATAGTATAGATATAGATATATCATTTATTAACTTAATTTCGGTGAGCCAAACTAACCTGACCTGACCTGACCTGACCTGACTCAATAATCGGTGCAAAGTCCCGATAAAAGAAAAAAATAGGTTTTATCCTTTCTACCTTACAATCCATCAGCTAAGTATGAGTATATATTGTACCCGTCACGAGTTTATGGTTTTTTTTTAACGGCAACACGTAGATATTTTAGAATAATTGGGTTTCTTCGGGGCAATACCTAAAACATCCAGGGCAGCCCACCACATGAGGAATCCCCCAACTGGGTAAACCTCCTTACCAGGCCACAGACCCCTTTTTTACTGTTTCCAGTAATCGAACCCAAGACCTCCACTATGTGAAGTCATGAGTTTATGTAGTTAGCTACTAATTTGTGTCAATCAAAAAAGTGATACTAGGTTAACAAAAACCTTCCGTGGTTTATTAAATGGAAATTTTAGAGACACCGTCTACTTTTTGAACTACACCTGCCCTAACCGTCACGTATAGGGTTCAATGTGACGTTTATGGAACCAAATTTCACGTTTAGGGCACTTCGTCACCCTTATCCACCAGACTTTGGAATCAGCGCGCCAGAGAATGTCGGGATATGTTGGTGGGTTTTTTTTTAGGGTTGAGTTGGGTTTTAAGTTTGTGGTGGTGTATATGTCACATATAGGGCAATCCGTCACCCCTTATTTATTTATTTTATTTAGTTTTTTGTTTTTATCACGTTAAGAGTTTGTAAAAATAGGTAGTTATAATTTTTAAAATCCGGTCACCTCGATTATCGTTTTAAGATGTAATAGTGAATAACGACTTATTTTTTTTAATTTAGTTTTTTGTTTTTATCACGTTAAGAGTTTGTAAAAATCGGTAGTTATAATTTTTAAAATCCGGTCACCTCGATTATCGGTTTGAGATATAAAAAGTGAATAATGACTTATCTTTTGGTTTTTTAGTTTTCATCGCGTTAAGAGTTTGTAAAAATCAGTAGTTATAGTTTTTAAAATCCGGTCACGTCTTTTTTATTATAAAACTAGTTTGTGTTTTGATTTTCGGTTTTAGATGTAAAACTAAGAGTTTTTTTTGCGTGTTAAACTACTCGTAAATAAAATCACATATATAAACATCATATTCAACTATTACAAACAAACACAACAAAACCATATACATCCATTACAAAAAACCAAACAAACACAACCAAATAAAACTGCATAGATAAATACAATGAGTTTGTACATATAAAACAAAATTACAACTCTATCTAAACAATATATCTACCGCTCCATCTCGTCATCACCCTCCGCATTGGACTCACCCGCATCGGACGTGCTAGCACCGTAGTGGCCTAATCGCCGGGGTGGTGGTCTCAACAACGGCCTACCAGCAGCCCGATACTCCACGACCGTGTGGTCGATGAGCCACTGCAGCATCTCCTTGGTGCGCGTGACCCGGGCCTGCGTATCCCGAATCATATCTAGTGTGGTAGCATGCAACCGCACAGCATAGTACACGCGCAGAGGATGCTGCGGCGGCACAGGCTCGACCGCCGGTTGAACCGGCTCATCCCCCCGCCGGCCAGCTCCTCAACCTGCTCAATCTGGACCTCGTGTGCAGCCAGTGCGTCGGGGTCTACCAACGGCTCAGGCACCCAGGCCTCCAACACGTCATATCTCCTCACCAAACGCCACTGCCCGTCCTGGAACCTCCGGGAGATCCTCATCCCGGTCGCCGTGGCTCGGGCCGCCACGCGCGGGGAAACCTCATCCATAGGTAGCTCTGCCATCGCATGAGCATATCCCAGGCCTCTAGCGATCTGCGACACAATGTTGTCGCTGACCAACACCCCTCGTGACTGCCTGTGATAGTAACCGGCAAAGTAATCCGCTAGACCCCGAGCGAGGTGGCAGGGTGTGTGTGTGAGCAGACACCGAAGATAGAAGAGGTCTATGGCAGTGACTCTATCGGTGCCCTTGCCACGTCCAGCGATGGACGTGGCGATCAACCGGTGCATGTAACGATAAAGAGGGCCTCGTATGTGAGAGACCCTGCTATCGGCCCCAAACGCATGGTCAACAATTGCAGGCCACCAGACCCGGTGTGCGTCATGCCCCCATATAGATAGCCGTGGTGTAGATCGGATCCCGAGTCTCCTCCTCGGTATAGAGGTTGCTGACAACAGCAAACCGTCTAAGGGACATACGATGCACAACCCCGAACATGCGTAAACTAACCTCTGCGTCCATCCGTCCCTCCGCAATATCAGTCTCGTCCAGCTCTGGCAATCCCGGCTCACGCGGCCGGAACACAAATGTAGAGTACACCTCGAGGGTAAGCTCTCGGTGTGCGGGTTAGCCCATAGTAAATAGACTATCCCACGGGCTATCTTGTCCAATAATCGTTGTCGCCCTCGTAGCTCGCCAACCTCATCCACCTTCCTCCCTCTAAGAGCCATAAACCGTCGGTGTGCCGGAGTACCCGCCTCAAACTGAAGGTGCGGGTAGTCGTCAATCCCTAGAATAAATCTCTGCTGCTCATCCTCGGAATTAGACATATCTGCGCATGAATCCGTTATTATAATTACTTAAAATGTTTGTTAAACTAATGTTTAGAGTTTACGATTTAAGGTTTAGGTTTACGGTTTAAGGTTAGGTTTATGGCTTAAGCTTAATTAATTAAATTATTATTATAAGATTATATTATTATTATTACTATTATTATTATAAGATTATATTATTATTATTATTATTATTATAAGAGGGATAAATTGTGAAGCAGCCTTTCTTTAACCGATTAGGACGGTTGTTGGGCGTCTTAAACTGTGACTGGGGGCTATAGGAGCCGTGCCTCGCCGGTTCAGGCATAGTTTGTTCTATCGTAGTATACGAGCTGTGTCTCGCGGTGTCAGGCGTAATTTTCTGTGACGTCTTGGCGTCTGATTTTCTCTGTTGCTGATTAAGATTTGGACGACCACGAGGGTCCTGGCGTACCTCAGGCTCTTTCTTTTTTGTTTTGCATGTAAACACACTTTCATACATTTTCTTAAACAAACTTCTTTTTACGTGGGGGTTGGGTGACGACATAACCTTTTGTTTCACGTCGTGAAACTTATTTTCATAGTCGGGTTCTGGTGCCTGGGCGTATGCCGGCTTGAAATCAAGCTTTCTCCAGTGTGTGTCTACCGCTTCGGGTGGAATAGGTATGACTGGATTAAAATAGTTAGTGAACAATAGGCAATCATATGACAACGGTAAAAAATGTATTTCAAGTATAGATAACCTTGGTTGATGTGTTCCTCCAAACGACAAGCCCATGGATGTGGACAACTGGTGTCCACACGTACCTCCTGTATCCAACATCCTTTCCATTATCGCCATATCTTTTTCAAGAAGTTCAAGACACCTAATACACACCTTATAATGTAATCTGGAAAACACTTGCAGTCGATGAACCTTTAATATCTTAATGCGGGACTTCTCGAAGGTTTTAGAGATTTCAATCTCCTGGCCCCGTACAACTTTACTGACATATCCGACAAGTGTGTGCAACGTATTGTTGGTCCCTGTAAGGTAACTCTTAAAGTTGGCTTGTTGCCCCTCGACTCTATTAGTTGTATGTTCATCAAAGTTGAGGCGGTCGTACATCCAACAAGAAACAAAATTTTGTTTGTACGAACCCAACCAACTATTACAAATATATTCCCAGACCTCTGAAACAAAGAAAAAATAAAAATTATGAAATGAAAAAATAGATTTTTATAGAAACATTAAGTATGAAAATATTACCTTGTTTACCGTCTTCATTTAATTTTTCCTCCATCTTCCTGTAATTATAATCGTATAACGTGTCCGTGGGAGACTCACACAGAACCTTCCACCAGTATGAAAAATCTTTCCAAATGTTGACTTTGAAAAGGCCTTTCCACCTTTTGATGATATTCTCCATGATGTGCCACCTACATAGGTTTTTAGAAGCACCCGGGAAGACTATGTCACACGAACTCATCAGAGCTAGGTCCCTGTCTGTGACAATGACGCGTGGCTCCACACACCCATCGAGCATATCTTTGATCCGCTCAAGGACCCATGTGAAGTTGTCCTGTCGTTCCCTCGATATAAATGCGTGTACAATACAAAACGACTTCGATGTCGACGTCACACCAATAAACTGAACAAAAGGAATGTCGTACATGTTGGTTTTGTACGTCGTGTCTACCAACATCAAGTGCGGGAAGGCGTGCCACATATTATAGGAGGTAGGATGAGAAAAGAAAATATCTTCCACGAAATTAGTGGAGGGATTCTCCCGGTGATATAGTGCAAAGCACACATCTTTATTCCTATTGTTTAGTGCGTTTTTACCTAGTTTTGTGTTCGTTTGGAGTCGTTTTAATGTACGTTTGAGTCATTGTCTTGTTTGCAGGTGCTCGTATGAATTACAAGTGAATATATGAAGAAACCGAGCAAGAGAACGAAGCCGGAAGAAAGTCCAGGGATAAAAAGTGAAAAATGAAGAAAATAGGTCCTTCTCGGTATGCGAAGAGTGGAAACCAAGAACCTTGCGGTACGCGAGGGAAGCCAGCAAGGGCCGCGACTATTTTGTTCCTCGCGGTACGCGAGAGACCTGATTTTCGAGAAACCCTAGTTTTTCAAATTAAATAGAATTCTTATGCCATTATGCAAGGAGTTCGTATTCCAACCGTCTAGAGAGAGACCAGAGGCGATTTTGGGAGATTGGAGGTCAGTTGAGGGCTAAAGCTTGAATATTTGGATCCCAGGTTCGTAGTTTTACGTTCTAGGTTTGCAAGATTGGATTTTTATCTTCGTTTGCTTTGTTTGAAACCATGAATCTTGTTTATTACTTCTGCTTTGGTTGTTTAAGCATGATTCTAGGCTAAAACTTTGATATTGCCTAGGTCACATGATGAATATTTGTTAAAGTTTTGATTTTTATCGGTTTTTGGATTTCAATTAATGGGTTTATGATTTTGTAAGCAATCTTTGAGTTGATAATTGTGATGTTATTGGATGTTTAGATCTGATCTTTGTTTGATTTCAATTCCTTGCGTTGATTGTGGTTGCCTGCCAGTTTGATCTTCGTATCTTGGTCATAGATCTTAGGGTTTGTGATTAGGGTGGTTTGCTAGACGTGATTAGAATTAAATGTACATCCTAGTTCAATACCCGAGAGGTGAGAATTAGTCGTTTAGTCTTCGTCAATAGGAATCTGAGTGTCAGCTGTCTGAGAGGAAGCCGGTATTAATTGTCTAGTGATTGTTGCTATTCGTGTCATAGTTATTATCTTGAGATTACCCCGTGCATTCTTTGAGTGTATTGGTGGACGGAGAGACTGAGAGGTAATCTGTCTATTAAGGTACTTTATCATAGTTGGAAATACCTGATAAGTGATCCAACAATCTGGTGAGTTAGTACAACTTTAGGTTCCTTAGTTGGTGACACACTAAGAGTGATTAGGGATCCACTAGGTTGTCTAGAGTTGTTTCCTTAGAAACCCAGATCCATTATAGTTTCCATAACCGATAAAAGTTGTGATTTGCAAGTAGGATTCCGACCTAGGTGATATTCTTCCCATTCTTGATATCACCTTTAGTTTTATGTTCTTGATAGTTGAGTCGACCTTAGTTTGCTGCATTCTTTAGTTTAATATTTAGTGTAGTAAACCCCCCAAACCAAATCAATCTTTAGTCCGAGTCAGAGTCTAGTATAGTTATACAGTGTCTCTAGGGTTCGATATTCCAGTTTACCGTTAAGCTGTGCTACACTCGATAGGTACACTTGCCTGTCAGTGAGGTTTAGTTCATAGGTATTCCTATTATTACTTAGGAGTCTGGGTTAGGTTTTGTTAGTTTTTATATAGACCGTCTAGACGACATCACCCGGGTGTGATACACGAACTCTTCAGATTGCAGTAAGTTTTCAAGTTCCTGCATTGGTGTCAGGCCTATTTTACTTTCTGCCCTAATCTTCGCTGTGGCGTTGTATATGTCCTGAACAACACATCTGCTACCGGGAAACTCTTTCCATACGGCTGCAAGAATGTGATGTGCACGCACGTGCTGCCGGTGTAACCTCTCAACCAGATCAATTTCCCCGGCAAACATCTTCCTAAGCTGTGCGTGGCCCTCCTCAAATACAATAGGATTGTGGTTGTGTGTCTCGTCTGTCATGTCCAACCTCCAACTATTACTCTTGCCGATGTACCTCCCTACGAGATTAAAGGGACATGATTTTTTTATGCTCCCAGTACGCCTGACTGTGCCCCTGCATTTAGGTTCCCCACCACGATTGCATCCGAGTTCCACATCTTTTTTCCTTGACCGACTGACCACAATGACGCACCCATGCTCGCGTCCTCTCTTCTTAGCCCAATCCACCAAATCCTCACGAGAATTAAAATACTGAAATAGTTACAAGGTCATACTTAAAATGTAGTACATAAAACAAATAAATAAACAATTTAAACGAACGAAAGAGTTGTTGTCATACTTTGTCTGTTTTATATGAAACTGTTGCCTTGCGTATGCGATCATCGTCCAATGCATTCTCCGCATCCCCATCGTTTCCTTTCAAATGAACGGAAGACTCACTGTCATATGTGTCATTCCTATGAAAACTATCCGACACGTGTGTAGGTTCTGGTTGTGACCGGTACGAGAAATGTTCATAATCCGGTTCTGGTTGTGACCGACACGACAGATGTACGTAATCAGGTTCTGGTTGTGACTGGCACGAGAGATGTACGTAATCCGGTTCTGGTTGTGACCGGTATGAGAGATGTCCGTAATCCGGTTCTGGTTGTGGCCGGTACGACCCTTGACCGTAACCCGTCGGTCCAAATAGTGACATGTACGCCTCTTGACTGGAATTCAGTAATGGTTGTTGCTGCGACGACTCTTGACCGTATGTATTCAACGGGTTGGTTCCCCCCCCCCCACCACGAAGGGTGACTCCCGAATACGAAATACTCCTGAAAACGTAATGGCCGGTTAGATACCCTAAGTTTACCCGTTTCAGTAGAACCCTTAATAAAATAAAGACTTGTTAAACCTGGTTCAGATATTCGAATGTTGGCTCCTCATTCAAATCTGGAAGCTTCGACTTCTGATAAGGATCTCCCGAACTCGACATTGATGTCAGGCGTGAAACAAAAAAAAAACAGCGGTGTCCCAACAACAAATAACGACAACCAAGAACTCAAACACGCACTTTCGTCTATACTTTATGGTCTTTTTAATTATGGTGAAAATGGTAGTGTCGGGTTTGTGTATGATGGTGGGTTTAGTGTGATGAAAGTGAGTGGTGAGAGTTGTGGATTGTGGGTTTAGTGTGATTAGAGTTGTGTTTGATTTTGGGTTTAGTGTGCGAGTGAGTGGTGAGAGTAGTGTTAATATAAGCTGAATCTGCAACCTAACCGTCACGGATAGGTCCAAAGGTGACGGTTAGGTCAGGTGTCCGACAACACTGTCAACGTTAACTTTCTGTCAAAACAACCTCGTACACAACCGTCACGTATTGGCCTATACGTGACCGTTAGGTTCCCTTTGCTGATTGCAAAACCTCGTATCATCAGTGTCCTTTTTATTCCCGGACTCACGAGAGACATACTGTCACGTTTAGGCCGATACGTGACGGTTTGGGTAACAACCGTGACGGTTTGGGTAACAACCGTGACGTATAGAGCTATACGTGACGGGTAGGTCAGGTGTGAAAAAAAACCCAGCGGTGTCCCCAGCACAGCACTTATTAAAATATGTTTTGAAAGTTTAAATGGTTGATTAAAAATAATGGATTACAAAAAAAAATGTGTGTAATAAAAAACTTATGTTTTTTGTGATATTTATATGTTTTTAGAATGGGGTAACTTTGTATAATAGTAACCAAGTTTCAAAAGTGTTTCAATTATGTGACTCAATACGTATTTTACGCGGTATACACCATCGGGTATACTATGATAAGTGACCTAATTGAAACACTTTTGAAATTTGGTTAATATTTTGTGGTGTTTCCCTTTTAGAATTGCATAACTATTAAAAATAATATGTTTTTATTATGTATGAATAAAAATTGTCTGGTGTTGGTTTATATTTGTTAACGGCGGGCAATATCGAACACAGAGAAAAGGGGTGATGAAGAGAGTTGCCTGGCGAATGATACTCCCACCTCCGATGATGACGCCACATGAAAACACCAAAACCAGTCATCCAGACCATTAAACCACCTTTCCTTTCCCCGAAATTAGAGTTTGTGTTTTGGGTGTAGTCTCATTTGTTTGCAGATTCAAGGGGAGCATTTCTTCCCGTCATCACTTTCAGACCCGATTCTCCCTATCGGGTCCATCCGGGTCTCCCCAAAATCTGTCGAAACCTTTGATGGGTTTTGGGGGTAAATCTAAATGGGTTGCATCAGCTCCAAACATGTTGCCAACTCAACTATTTCCCCTCCTCATCTTTCTTCCCTAGCCCTCACTCATTCATCTTCATTGCATGATCCCATCCCTCATCACAATCAAACTCATGCCTTACCGGAAAAGATCAAAGATGAAACCGATGACCAAGAGGACCCCGCCACAAATCATTCCAACAACAAGCCTTCGTTTACGTTTAGCGTAAGATTTGGAAGATCGACTATAGCGGAACATGTTGCCGCTGGTTGGCCCGCCTGGCTTAGTGCCGTCGCTGGTGAAGCCATTGATGGTTGGCTGCCTCAGAAATCCGATGGCTTCGAGAGGTTCGAAAAGGTACGTATCCTATCACCATTCATTTTTTTCTAAGTGCGTCTCCATCGCTTGAAAGCGATGGAGACGTGGCACATCCAGACGTGAAAAAAGGGGACATGGCGTATGGAAATGGACGTTTGGTGTTTCGGACGAGACACTCTCAGACAACCAACATTTTTGTAACATATATTATTTATTATTTTTAAAAATTGTGTTTGAAAGTGGACGTAGCATCCAAGGAGAAGAAATGAGAGAGTTTGAAATATTAGTGAAAATATGATGCCGCAGCTGACGACCTGACGTGATGCTGTTGAAATTGCATGCGCTGGAGATGCCTTTAATTTCAAACAATTAATTCATCTTCTTTGTTCATGGGGTTTTTATTTTCATGTAGATTGGACAAGGAACGTACAGCAATGTATACCGGGCACGCGATCTCAAATCCGGTAGAATGATGGCCCTAAAAAAGGTGCGATTCGACAATTTCCAACCTGATAGCGTAAGATTTATGGTTCGTGAAATCGCAATTCTTCGAAAGCTTGATCATCCAAACATCATGAAACTGGAGGGCATAATCACATCCCGTTTATCATCCAACATCTACCTTGTTTTCGAGTACATGGAACATGATCTTGCAGGACTTATATCATCCCCCAACATCAGATTCAACGACTCCCAGGTTTGCATCATTCATTCATTCGTTCATTCACCTTCTTCCCGACCTGAAACGATGTTGTGGGGTGCAGATCAAATGCTACATGAGGCAGTTACTGAAAGGAGTTGAGCACTTTCACTCACGCGGAATTCTTCATCGGGACATCAAAACATCAAACATTCTGGTGAATAATGAAGGCCAATTAAAGATAGCAGATTTTGGTCTGGCGAATTTTGTTTCCAGCAGACAACCATTGACTAGCCGTGTGGTGACATTATGGTATCGTCCTCCTGAGCTTTTCTTAGGTTCCACAACCTATGGAACATATGTCGATATGTGGAGTGTGGGTTGCGTTTTTGGTGAACTTTTCATCGGTAGACCAATTCTCAAGGGAAGAACAGAGGTAAGTGGTATTTTACTGGGTATATTTATTTGTTTACTTTGTACTTATAACCACATATTCAGGTTGAACAATTGCATAAGATATTCATGCTTTGTGGCACGCCACCGGAAGAGTACTGGAGTAAACCCACACTTCCTCTAGCAAAAATGTCTAAACCCCGACATGCTTACCAGAGCTCTCTTCGTGAACGATGTAAAGAACTCCCGACATCTGCTGTCAATTTACTCCACATTCTCCTTTCTGTAGAATCTGAAAAACGTGGGAGTGCAACATCTGCTCTTCAATCCGAGGTAACAATTTACAATTGTTAAATCACTTCAATGGATTGAGTAATTAAGACTTTGTTTCCTTAAAATGTGTTTCTTGATTTTCAGTATTTCCATACGAGACCTTATGCTTGTGATCCTGCAAGCTTGCCCAAGTACCCGCCCAGCAAGGAGATTGATGCAAAGCTTCGCGAAGCACACATGTATGTGATCATCTCTTCTTTTTTGTTATGGATATGAGTTTATAAAGATTTTTATGAGAGTTAATATAAATTTAAAACCGATAAATTTCAGGAACAAACCTGGTGGCAGGCTTCAGGCATCTCTGACTTCAAAAAATCTGAGAAAAGGCCGAAAAACTTTGCTGGAACAAACAGAGGTTTAACAGTTGATTATATTCTGATTATTCTGTATCACATAATCACTTTCAAAACTCAAACGCGCGCTAATGTGGTGTTCTTTGTGGTGGGACAGGCACGTCGTAGTGCTTATTTTCATGGGCCTAGAGGACTAGGTGATAGTAATGACACATCATCAAACATTGCCCAAACCTCAGATGTAACTCAAGCTGACACGGTTTGCACGCTGCCTGTGTTGGCGACCACATCAGACGGGACTCTCGGGTGGTCAACAAAAAGGCGAAAACATGTCAGTTTTGTGACCCCAACAAGTCAAGATGTTCGGTCAATAGAGCCGATTTTTGAGCAAGATACAACAGCAGATCAAGATTTATCATCTGTAAGGCATCTTTAGATTGAAATCAAAGAAAATCCCTTTGCTTTATGTTTGAAAATATCACTTTCTTAACCAGCAGGGTCGTCGTGAAGAAGAAAGGAGACGATACTCACGACCTATGGTAATTCAATCACATAGAACCAATGGGAAGCAAGGTGTTCCTAGATCAAGATTTTCAACAGGTACTAGCAATTTCATTTTGCAAATAATTTTACATTTTTTGTTTTGTTTTGTGACTGTTTCTGTTAACTTGAAACCAATGTTTTCATCACCGGATAGGTTACTGAACCAACGGTCTTACCGGTCCACTGACTGGTTTCATAAACGGATGCCTTCATAAATAATATACCAATATATATGTATGTAACTAATTTAAAACAAAATATGAAACTACTTTATCATTTTTTGCGGGTTTGCAACTTTAACAAAATATAATATGAAGCCTGTCACAAAATGAGATTCTGAAAGGAAAAAAATAAAAAAAGTTTAAAATCTGGTACAACCACCGGTCTGATGCATAACTAGCCGGTTCAAATGCGGTTCATAGGTACCCAACTGAACCTATTATGTAACAGTTCCGGTCCGACTGGCCGGTCAAGTTATGAGAACAGTACTTGAGACATGAAATTAAAGGTTGGTTAATAATGTGATTATGCGTGTTTTTTGGATTATAGATGCAGAATTGTGATGTAAAATAGAAGCAAAAGGAAGGTTTAACAAGGGTTGCTGATTCCAATTGTGCTTGGATGATTGTAGTTAAGAATGAGGATAGGTAGGTGAAGAAGAAAAGAGAAATGGAATTGAAGTAACATGCATGGGAGAAATGGGAAGTGGAATACAAAGCACAAGTAAAGGCTTCTTCTAATTTAAGAAGGTTGATGAAACATAAAGGCTTGGTGCTCAAAATTTCACCTCTTGTCAACCCTTGATTAATTATTCTTTGATTTTATTTGTATATTGTTGTGTTTGATATTGTTCATTTTTGCCCTTTCTGTAACTTGCTACTCATTGTTGTTAATAAAATACCCATTCTTCTTGACATATATAAATTTATATTCAATTACATAATTATATGATATTAATCCTACTACATTGATGAAAGACATATATAATTGTATTTGATATTTTCATTTTCTTTTTGAATAAATAATAATACAATAACCTAAGTTTTGAGTATTGTTTATTCAAAGTCACTTACATCTTTTTAAAACTTAAAAAAAGTTAACTTTACAATATTGTTTTATTGTTGTGAAATTATACAAAATACAACACCCTTTTCTAATATAAATATTAATTAGTAAATTTCAACCTCTTAATTTATCCCAAACCTCATTTTGCGTCAACCGTTTTTTTTTTCTATTTCCCCAAATTCAAATTTTTTTCTTAATCAGTTTCATACACAACCGCCTCCCTTCTATCGCCAATTCTTCTTCCCTCTTTTCTTCTCTCATCTCCCATCAGTTTCTGCACAACATAAAATACATTTATGTCAACAGGATTTAATCTGCAATTCACAAATTAGATGGCGAAAATTGTTAACCCCATTTGTGTGAAATCAGTATTAGGGTTGTGATAATTTGTTTGTTTTACGGGAATTGGGTTTTGCTGTGACGAATTGAGGCATCATATAGTGATATCGGTAAGTATTTCGGTATTTTTTCGTTTAAGATTTGAAAATGTGATAATCAATGTGCAAACACAATCCCAAATATCCCTATAAACCTATTCTTCTCCCTATACTTACCTCTATATAACGGAAGAGCCAAATAACTGTTATTTAATCTTCAATTTAAAGAGTAATGTTACTTCTTTTTACATTCATTAACTGATCAAATTCTATGAGATATGAAGTTACATTCTTGGAAATTTTACAAACCAAACACGTAAACAACCCAACTTCATGGTTGTAAAAATCGCTAGGCGCTAGCCGAGCGGTGAGGTAGGGCCTAGGCCTAGGCGGGATTAATCGGATTGTAATTTTTATATGTAATTTTCAGTTTTTTATATATATACACACATTTTTATGTCATTTTTATAAAAATGTTCATTTTTAAACCACACCAAAGGTTTTCGCCGGAATTTGGCCGAAAATTTCAAGTTTTCACCGGAAATTTCAGGTTTTCGCCGGAATCTGGCCGTCTAGGACCGCCTAGGCGCGATTTGGATCGCCTAGCGACTTTTGGACCGACTAGGCCAAAATTAGTCGTTAACGAGCCGCCTAGGCGCGATTTTTACAACACTGCCCAACTTGAGCTTGAGATGGTTCATTTTTTTACTTTGACTTTAGTATTGATTATATTTGAAACCATTAGTTGTTTTAAAACTTTACATGCTGAATGTACTATGTTCTTTACATGTCTGCTTAAACTAAATTTTGCTATCTTGCATTATAATTGAACATTTAAATTGCAGGTGGAATTATACACCGTATTTTGTTTTCTTCACAAGTCATTATATCAACAGGTAAGTAATATATTTCTCTTTAATGTTCCAATACTTGCTCTTGAATAATTGACTATTATATAGATCAAATTGATTCAATAAACAATTATGCAATATTAATTTCATTATATTTCATACTCCTATTTAGGTTATTATACATGTGAAAATTATGATTAGATCTTTCATGAAAGTTGCATACAGATCACATAAACAAATCTATTGCTAAGTTTTAGTTTCATATTAGCGCTTTTTATTTATTCCGTTGCATCCACTTCCGCTGCACCATCAACAAAAACAAAAAGAAGACAAATGAAACGTTTCTCAGGTACAAAAAAGTTTTTTAAAATTTAAATAATAATTTATTTACTCTTTTTCCATAAACATACAGAACTTATCAATTGCTATTACATTATTGTCAAATAAGGCTAAAAATTTAAGATTTTCATCTCCTTTGGTTATACTCAAACAGAACACGGCACTGCCAACAAAAAAACGCGCAATCAATGACACAAACCTATAGGTATTGACAACACCACGCACGATGTAAGTAAGTTCAAATTCCTATTAATTATTATTTTTTTGGAGCTTATCAATTCTTTTAAGTCTTCTACACACCAACATTTTTCTTACATATTATAAAATAACTTCTCATTTTTTTCTGCAGGAATGTGGGAAAACTAATCATTCTATTGTTGCATCATGATTATAAAAAAATCATATGCTTTTGTTAAACACTAATTTGCAAACTTTTGTATAATCAAGGGTAGGGGATACAAAACTTTTAAGTATAGTTAAGTGACACATACTTGAAACCTTATGTATTATTAGGGGGTGTATGTAAATAACAAAACAAATTGGTTGTTAATGCTATCTATTTAGACGTCAGATACAAGAGGTATTTTACTCTTTTTAAACTTTACATGTATGTTTTGATATGCAATTTAGAAATTACTGATTGATTATTATTTATTTAACTTTTGATTATATTAGAATATTCAACGCCCCGCCGCAACGCGCGGGTTGGCGTAAACTTGTTAGAGACAATAAGTAACTATACAAGCATAAAAATATTTGTTGAAAATGATTAGTGCTTACAAAAATAATTATTCCAACAAATATAAAGACCATTTAATGCAGAGCGGAAGCAAAAGACGATTGAAAACACTCTTTGAGATGCTTAAACAATACGTCAAAATAAACAAAGTCATATAAAAGCAGGAAAACTAAGGGAAATCTCTATAATCGAATCTGGAGCTCGAGACGAAGATATTTAAGTTGGAGAGGTATGCAAAGGGCCTTCGGCTAATTTTCATAGCCGTTTGGCCTGTTAAGATGCTTTCATCAATGTTTTTGATACGTGCAGCTGCTTATCAATAGGGTTATACGAGTTAGTTGTATTGGCGGGAAAATTAGTTCAAAGAGTTAACAATAGTTAGTGAGTAGAAGTCAACAAAAGTCAAGTCAACTTCACATGTATAAAAATGGACTGTAAATGTTTAGAGAAGGCATGAAATGAAATAACAAACTCACCTTCTCTCTTACACTCTTCAATCCTAATAACTAACTAACCTCTAAGTTGTTAGTAGTGTTTGACCATTGTTAATCAATCTCAAACACAGTTCACATAAGTTTTATGGACCGTAACTTCAAATAGATCAAAAGTTGTGTCGTTGGGTATTTTTCTAGCCTTTTGAATTTATTTGATTTGTTCATATATACAAGTTCACTAACTTTTAGATCAGCTCTATATCATAATCATTTAGTAAATGTTTTTCTACAATTATACTTTCACAATACGTACTACTCGTTTTGCATAGTTATCAGAGTGAGCAAACCTTAGATAGATTATACCTTGGTTAGAATGATGTTTAGTTTGTAATGAAGAACCGAATATAAATATTTGAAAGTAAGTACTTCGGTTAACAGCGAGAAACACTTCAACTCAGATCATGAAAATGTGATTGTTGTTTGTATTCTACTCGGTATGTAAATATTTACAATGCCACCAAGTTAGTACATCAATTAAAAGGGAAAACAAGATTGCTGTTTGCATTTACAGTGTCTGTAGATGACAGTGTTAAAGAACAAAGAACAGAAGTTGAATCTTTATCAGTGAGCAACAATGGTGGGAATTTGTCCATGATTCACAAAGTCAATCTTGTTCAATCTCAAACAGCAAAGCACTTTCTCAGGCAACTCTTCAGGCTTCTGAGCCTATTTTCACAAACACAAATAATCAGTTTCCTTCAAAATATTCAAATTTTAAAAGTCACAAGTACCTGAATAGTTAAGCCTAAATTCAGAATCCCATTTTTCAACCTTTCACGAAATGCGTCTAATCCCTTTCTTGCTAAGTAACTAAACCGATGAACATCCAGGTCGATTTCAAAGTAATTTGTTCCCTGAAATCACAGTAAGAATAAAAATTAAAAGATCATATTATTTAATACTTATATCTACAAGAAGAATTATATGATGGTGGATACCTGATAAAAGTTGTGTTGTGGTCGTGAAAGAACGGGTTTTTCATTATATGCATGCAAAAGCTTCCTTTCGGTGCTATTAGAAACAAGATCATCTGGGTTCATCACACCCACCATGATCTTCAATCTGTCTCTGAATGGTACAACAGATTCTTTTCTGAATCCCTTCACCTTTTCCATATTATCTTCAATCAAACTCTGCACGCACAACAAGAAAATCTTGAAAGTTTTCTTAATAAAGAGCAAATAAAAGACATATTTAATGTCTTAATCACCTTGATGCTCTCTTGAAACTGAAAAGATGCATCTTTGTCATATGTTTCTGAGAGTTTGAAATATAACACAAGGCTCAAACCCTCACCGTCACTATCGCCTTTGAACATAGCAGCAGGATAAGTAGGCAACTGTAAAAAGTAAAAAAGCATAGTTTTAAATGTTTCTAGTTTATCTCAAAAAACCAAGATGACATCAAGAAAATATAAAATTTGAACCTGAATATTGACAATGAGCAAAGGAGGTAATTTCCCATGGCTTTTGACCGAAGGAAGATCGAGATGTGGCGCAATGTGGTTGACTTTTCTTGGAGATGTAAAGAGGTCAGCACCTATTGGGGTATAAGGACAACAACTTGGAGCAGGACTTTTTGTTTTATTTCTGCAAATTAGTTTCTCAGTTGATCACATTATAATTTTCTGCATAACTATCTAAAATTTTGAAAGACGCATAAAAAATCAAAGAAATACTTGAAGAAGTTTTCATCTCGAACAGTGAAACTCGAGGGGTCAATAGCAGACCAACATCCAGGGGTTGGCTTCCCATCAGTAAAACATGGAATCAAAAGCCCTGCTCGGGGACGACCAAAGTATTCTTTTGATTTACCTGCAAGAGCAAAAATCTGTTATGATCACGGGAAGCTTAATACTTTTATTTTAAGAGCAAAAAAATTTACGGTTTTCACTGGTTTCTTCTCTATCAAGTGAAGTTGTCTTCATTGAAAGCCTGATGACAGATGATTTTCTTTTCAGAATCTGTGGACCTGAGATTAATGTATCATTGATCTTACTTGATGATGAGGTATCATGCTGAAGCAGTTGTCCACTTGATGAACTACGAAAGCTATCTATGAACATTAAATTTCAACAAACAAGAAAGTAAAAATAAATTATGTACATGTTTAAGCAATTTGAATTGTTAAAGTATACCCACTCCATCCCATGAAATTTGCAACATGTCTTTTTTAGATAAATTATTAAGTTAGAATTACTGAAGTTATTGATTTGGGTTAAAAAAATTCCACCTTTGTTGTCATTTTAATAAGGTTATTTTAAGATAAGCCATGCATCCATGGGACAAAGAAATCAGAAAGTGAAGGATGTTTATGTTCATTTACTACCATGAACACTAAGAAAATCATCATCTGAATCAGATTCACCATTTTTGCTGACTGAATCGGACCATGATTCTTCTTGGCAAATCACTGCAAGCCACATTACATTAATCAGAAACAAAGATTTATTGTTGAAATTAAACAAAAAAAGAAGAAACTACCATTAGAATCAAATTGGCTGTGGTGAGTGAGGTTGAAAGTAGAATTTGAGGATGCATTTCTACAAAAAGTGGTGGGATGAACAAAAACACTGTTTCCTGCATTGCTGTTCTGATTCCTCATTTTCTTATGCTTACGGATCTTTCTCAGTAGATGAATTCGCGGTTTTCTTAACTTTCTACTTGCAGAATAAGATGAGACACATCCGCCCATATACCTCTCTTTCTTGAAATGGTGACTAAAGTGTCCCTGAAATGCCAATTCTTTTTGAACATATGTAGCTAAAAGGGTCAATATTGGTTGATAAACAGTATATTTCTGCAAGCTACAAGATTTTGTAATGAAGCAAATAACAGGATAGTGAATGCAAGAACCAATCATCAAAAGGTCAAAAAGATTAAAAAAAATCATAAAAATTTGCACAATTAACTGATTAGGTAATTGCTTATATAACTTGTAAGAAACAATAAAACATCCAAAGCAACTTCAAGTGTAGAATTCAAGAAAAGAGTAAATTACATTTTTCGTCCTTTAACTATATACCAAATTTCAGATATCGTCCTTAAACTAATGAAATAACATAAACCATCCTTTATGTTCATGTTTTGTAACAGTTTACATCCATTCTACTAACAGGCATTAACTTTTTCTGTTAAGTCTGGTCATGTGCCTTGCACATGAGGGTATTTTGGTCTTTTTGTACTTATAAGGAGTATTCTTGTAATTAATTGAAACATTAACAAATTATAAAAATACATATAATATGGTCCCTAAAAAACCTTAAGTATGGGGGATTTGTCTTATTTATTTTATAAAAAGTTGGGACCCAAATATTCAAGTTAATTACACAAATGGTCCCTAAAATGGTATAATGACTAAATTGCCCTCATGTGATTTGCACATGACTGAACTTAACCCCAAAATCTAACGTCCGTTAGTAGAAAGGACGTAAACTGTTACAAAATATGAACGTAAAGGATGATTTATGTTATTTCATTAGTTTAAGGACGATATCTGAAATTTGATATATATATATATATATATATATATATATATATATATAAAAAGGACGAAAAATGTAATTTACTCTCAAGAGAATGATGAGTTCCTTATTCTCTAAGTTACCCATATGAGAATCTTGTGCACGGAAAACAATTAGCATCAATAATTTCAATCTGTAACCATGATCATGACCAAATATGTGATTTTCTCAATATTTTGCCAAAACAGAAACTATACACAATTACAGATTTACCAAGAAACATATTAATTAATGTCTTTACATGAACAAGTTAGCATTTTTTTTTTCATTTTAATTTGATATATTTTCAAGAAAAAGACTAGGGTCCCATCAAAATATATTCTTATTAAAAAGGTAAATAAAGAAGGCTTGAAGAAAGAAAAGAAAGAGAAATATATGTATATATATACCTGAAAGAGATGAAGTTGTTATCATGTTATGAACATGATATTAGCTCCATCTCCCTCTGCAACAAAATGAGGAACCCCCACCAGAAAGAAGACGAAAGGTGGGTCCGGATTCAGCCTATTTTCTGTTTGTTTATGTCCGAAAACGAAGATTGAATTTGTGGTTTGAATAAAATCGATTTATAAGAGAAGAAAGAGGAGGTAGAGAATTTTGCTTTCTGTGGTGCCCGTCAGCCTTTCTATTGCCACGTCATCATCTATTCTACGGCAAACAAAAGGGCCCTTTTAAGGTTTACTGTGAATCTTTTCGACCTGTCAATACACAAGAAGCCCCTCATCTTCCATATTATTACCTTTTATGTTCTTATAATTTCAAGTCAACCAATCAATCCTCATATGCAGAGCGTTTGTACACATTTTCATTGTGTGTTTTATTTTCGTTCACTTAGTATCTCTTTCTTGTGTTTTGATGCACCAATAAGTTGTTTTTAAAATCGTTTATGATTAATTATTTTAAAATCAAACAATAACTTGCAACCGTTAACAAAGCAAAGGATGGGTTGGTAAATCTTTTGGTATTGGTTTTTTGTTTAAGTTATTAGCATCTATAAATCAAATAAAAAAATGGTATAGACAGATGCTAAAGTTGCCATAGAAGCAATCTCTATTAGCACCTTAATTTTTCTTGTTCTTTTTAAATCACAACACAAATGCCTTATAGCAGTGATGTATAACCTTTTCACACCAATATGCAGTTGGCTTAAACTGAATTCTCAAAATAACCCAATTCAAGGAGCTTGATAATCATACAAAACAAAAAACCGATATATATAGAAACCAGCACTATAGTTCTATATAAATTCGTAAATACTCATTTCCAGAACACAAATGTCATGACAACAATATCAATCTACATAATAGGAAGGTGATACAAGTATGTTTTTCTTAGTAACCATGATGCAAGTATATTACATCCAGAATATACAGACAAACAGACCAGAATGAGGATATAATTCTTAATAACCAGGGATGGCTGCATACCAATAGCCTTGTGCGCCCCTCCATATAATAATACACGATTCGAGTCTCATAGAAGTCTAACACAGATAAACCTCAAGTGTGTAAATTGTGATTGTATTGATAAATTGTGTGATTACGATAGGATTATAAAGGGGGTTACATAGGATAACCGTACTTACATAATGCTACCTCTTAATATGGTTATAACTACAATGTGATCTAATATTACTCTGCAAGCTAGGGGGAGCAACCTATAGCTTGGAGCATAAGAATATAAATCTTTGAGTCGGCAGCGGCTTTGTGAGGTTGTCTACAATCTGATCATTCGTCGATATAAACTGTACCATGAGTTTTCCTTGTGCTACTTTTTCACGAACAAAATGAAAGTCAATTTCAGCGTGCTTTGTTCGAGCATGAAAGACCTGATTAGCTGCAAGGTAGGTTGCACCGACATTGTCACACAGAATGGAGTAGATTTTGTGTCTATCCCAAGTTCTCTAAGAAGAGATTCTAGCCAGGTTAATTCAGTAACTATATCTGACATAGCTTTGTATTCTGACTCAGTGGACATGACCAGAAAACGGTTTTCTGTTTTCGTGCGGTCCAGGAGATAAGATTAGAACCCAAGTAGGTAGCAAATCTTCTCGTGGGCTGACGCTCATCCGGGCACCCAGCCCAATCAGCATCAGAAAAGGCTTGAATATTAGAGATTCATTACCGGTGAACGTCAGTGAAGGCCCGTGGAGTGAAACTAGAATTTTGCCAAATGAGTAGACCATGATGAATTATGCCTTTTAGATATCTGAGTATTTGTTTGACCGCAGACAAGTGATTGTCCAACGGGGCATGCATATACTGGCACACTTTGTTAACTGCAAAGGCAATGTCCGGCCTTGAGAGAGTAAATATTGTAGTGTGCCGACAAGTTGTCGATACCTGAATGGTTTAGAGAAGAGAGGATTGTCCCCAAGAGATAAGACTTGTGAGGTGCTCATTGGATAAAAGACTGGCTTGGAATCTGAAAGACCAGCTTGTTGAAGAATTTCGTAGATATATTTTCGTTGAGATAGCAGAATACCCCGACCCTGGCATACAATTTCAATGCCAGAAAGTAGTCAAGATCGCCAAGGTCCTTGAGAGCAAAAGCATGAATGAGCTGTTTGATTAGAGTACCCACAGCTTTGGTGTTGTTACCGGTGGCGATATCAACATAAACTAGGATATATAGGATTGTGTTCCCAGACTTGTTAGTAAATAGAGAAGGATCGGTTTTGGATCCTTTAAAGCCGAATTTTTGATGAGCTTGGGACAAGCTGAATTGGATTGTAATTCAGGGATTGAATATGGTTCACAATCATCTCGGTTCTTTTGGTTATGTGATCTGGACTTTGAATAAGACTGGAACAACAAAAACTTGTTCTGCTTCCTTTCTGGTCTACGGAAAACAACAAGGCAAAACAAATGCCCTTTCGGTTTCTTTCAATTCTCAAACAGAAGGATAAAATTCTTCAAGTCAATTGGGCCTTTAAACTTCTTTTATGTCTTTGGTGAGAAACAAACAGGAACAACCCAAAAGAAATCTGATTTTTTCTTTATGGGTATTCTATAATTAACAGCAATCAAGAACGCTTGATTGTTCTTCTTTAATAATTTTCAGTTTCTTCAATCTATAAAATCTTTGTTTTCTGATGTTTCGGTATTTTTTGTGCAGAGACAGCGTCGGCTTCTTCCCAAATGCAATACAATCTTCCACCTTTGATGTCTAAAAACTTGCCGTGACAGTAATTGATCAATCCTCCGTGATCAGTTTTCCAAGCGGTTAATTATTTCTTTCCTGTTTCTCTGCAATTGATTTTGAACTTGATTCACGATTGTAATTTCTAACTTTGGTTCACCACTTGTGAGTTTGATTCCTTCTGAGTATACTAAATCGTTTTTGTTTGGCTTCGTGACTTCTAGTACGTTCTGAATCGATTTATTCTGATTCGATTTCTTTTCTTCTTCTACACTGAATCGAATTTTCTGAGTCGATTTTTTGTAACTGTCAATTTTCTCTGAATCGATGATAACCACGACTGCCAAACGAATTGAAAATCTTAAATACAATTGAGCTCTGATACCAATTGTGAAACACAGAATTATGATTTCCACTGGATCGGTATGAACAAGAACAAATTAATAATACTAATATGAATTATGAATAATAATTGCAAGGATCGGTCTGGTCCTTGACTCGTTCATATGAATACATATATACAGACACAGAAGGAATGAACCGCCGTTATGATCCAGATTAAATCGACGCCTCCCTTCAAATACGGTTTTTAGGTTTTCAATTCTACACATAAGACCCTTTGACTTTATATAAATACATAATAAACTCCAAACCTAACTTTAAACTATTTACCCTAATGACCCATATCTTTTGTCTTCATATTTATCAAACTTTGATCAGTCAATTAAGGCCAACAAAACCCGTCCATCATACCACCTCTAGGGAGATCCACATGATAATAGTTACAATATCATTGTCGTAATCAAGACTTTCAAACATTTCAAAATCAGTAAAATTCCATACAATCTAGAATTTTCATGACTGATGACGAACATCATAAATTCATAATACAAAAACATTGCACCACTACACGGTCAGCTCGAAACTAAGAACCTCTTTAAACTAGCTTTAATTAACATAACAAATGGTTGGAAGATCAAGAGAGTTCCATAATGATAATTCTCTATCAATAACATTAGTTGTAGAAGAAGCCTCACCCTCTCCTTCAACATCCTTCTTTGATTCTTCATCTTTCTTATCAAACCCCTGATGACAAATGGACCCTTGCATTTTGGACCTTTTTCTGGACTTTGATGAACCCCCTCCCAGTCCAAGTTTCAGCTTCAAACACTCTGGTATGCCATTGAAAGCATAAAGAGAAGCAGAATACTTACGCTCATATTTCATCCTCTTCATCGCCTCCGATATTGTTAATGGCTCTTCACCTTCCGCGTTGTAAATCTCCTCATTAATGGAATTAGATGCTATTTCTTGAGCTATTTCAAAAGGAGAAAAAGTACAAGACCCTATTTCATCAATGAACCCAAAATCAATAACTCCCATATCATCACTACACCCTTCATCATCATCTTCAATCACACCTCCATTGTTTGTGTCACCACTTGAACATAGAGATACTATTTGATCATCATGATTATCCAAATTAACATAATCATATTTAACAGGTAATGATGCCATGATTTCATTGTTATCAGGAATATACTCATCTGGGTCATTGAGAAAATCAGTAAAGATTGAATCTTGGAACTCATATATGTCATTAACTTCCTCCTGCTGCTTCTTGTCATCATGATAATGATTATTGATTAGCTGAGAAGTGGTATGAGATGAACCACCTGCACCCATGGCTGCTAGAGAATTGTTTCTGGCTTTGAGCCGGTGAAGAAGTAGGTTTGTGATTTTGGAGGGAAGGGCGGGTGTGGTGAAAGTTGATTGAGAAGAAGGCCAGAAATTGGTTCGAGTATTGGCTCCCCTTAGCAAGCAAGCAGCTTCATCATAAGCTCTAGCTGCTTCTTCTGCTGTGTCAAAGGTGCCTAGCCATACTCTAATCTTCTGTATGGTGTCCTTGATCTCCGCCACCCACCTGCCTGAGGGCCGCTGTCGGACACCCACGAACCGCTTCGTCGTCCGCCGTGGGCCGCCTAGTGAAACTGCCGAGTCTTTAACCATCTCATCCCAATTTGTGTTTTCTTCAGGATGATCACTCATGGTGTGTTCTTGATCATTAGCAGGTTTTCTCTTCCTAGCCATTCCAACTATTTTATTTTATATTTTTGGGCTTGGTAAATATATTAGTTGGTGGTATGTATCATATGAATTCTGATGCACTTATATATAGGAATGGAGAAATAAATGATCTTGTCAAAGTGAGAACAACAGCTGAAAGGGTCTTACTCTTGTACACACCTCTTTGTTCTTTTCAATATTTATTTGTTTATTTATTTTCAGTTTTGGGCCACCAGATATGGAACCATTTGGAGTTTGATAGGGGGAAAAGAGGGTAAAATATTCTACCTTTTTAATATTTATTTAAATAATTATAGCTTGACCTAGTCCAAAGAGAGTATACTATCTAGCTTCGTTTTCATACTTCCATTTTAATAATTCATTCTCTTTATTTTTCTTATTATTATGTTATTAAAATCAAGAATATTTTGTATTAGTTATCATTACAAGATATTGATAACATCAAATTCTATATTATGAATATTTTAGATATTTAAGTATAAGTTGTGTGTCTGTCTATATATATATATATATATATATATTTTGAAAGTTTTATATACAAAGGAATTTTAGTTTGCGAAGTGTAGGAATGATTCTGGACCATTGATCTAAGAAATCAAGGGTTAAGATTAAGGTTGTGCCTAGTCAGCTTATTTTTAAGCGTAAAAAGAGTTTGAAAGGGTAAAATTGGAAAGCCTACAATTGTTGACTTTTTTCAAGTTCCCCCATTGTTTTTTTAATGGCGTGGGCTCAACTGTCACGTTCCACAAGGGGATGCTCGTACATCAGTCTACCCAAACAACCCCCAAGAAATTTAAAATCTGCAGAGGGTGTTCCTAGTTTTGTGAAGTTCCCCTATTGTTTAAAACACAAATAACTTTTTTATATGACATTTTTTTTAAAACTACACTATAAAATCGGGCATTTTGTTCTCTTTAATTTGAGTATAGTCTTGCTATATTTTTAATATAAAAAACCGACTTTTTTTAAGAAAATGTTAATGTGTTATACGTATAACATGCGTGATTATTCGTATAACATGCGCGATTATCACTATGTGTTATTATTTATATAACATGCATGATTATTCGTATAACATGCGTTATTATCATTTTAAAACATGCGTTATTATCATCATAGAACATGCGTTATTGTTAACATTCATATAACATGCGTGATTATTCGTATAACATGCGTGATTATTCGTATAACATGCGTTATTGTCATTTTAAAATATGTGTTATTATCATTTTAGAACATGCGTTATTATAAAGCATGCGTTATTATTATATAACTTCCGTTATTATTATTAAGCAGACGCATTTACCCCTCACCCTAAGGACACGTGTCGCATTCTAGTGGCTTCGTCCCTTCGCACGCTAAAACTCTTTGTATAATAACCGGACCCTATATATATATATATATATAGATAGTTTTGCTAAAAAGTTTATTATATCTAAAAAGTGTAGCAAGCCATAGGAAGTGACATGTGTTTCAATGAGTAGAGGGTAATTACGTCCAACAAAACCTAAAAATATGACAACGATTAAACACGTGTAGACGCCCTGTTTAAGTTCTAGACGCCCGTTAAAAAAAATTGGACACCCAGTTATATGCACAACCAGTTTAACACGCATTAAAATTTTTTTTTAAATATAAGAATATCATACTCATTTGTCCCTCGCAAAAAAAAGACGTAAGAGAATTGAGTGCACGTGGCACTCATCCAATCATAGTATTTGATTAACCTTCATTAATGGTTGATATCCCTTCCTACGCTTTTTAAGAATTTAAGACTTTTTAGTTTAGCCTCGTTATATATATTACATTAATTTATTCTGGAACCGGATGAATCAATATTGAAATATATATCAAAACCTCCTGGTTGTACTACTAAACAGTGGGATCTAGCTAGTAATATGATAAGATCATATACAAAGAGAAGCTTTGAAATTATCATCACCCCTTAAGAAACTCCTATTCATGCCAAAATCTAGAATCCCAAATTAATCAAAAGTTGTCTCGTATATTACAGACATATGTATGCATGTATGTATGGTCATCTACCGTACTTAACACGGTAACCCTAGAAATCAACTTATGTGATCAACTTGCATCACAGAAGAGACAATTGGAGCAATTTACAAGAAAAGATACGTAGCCTTCTTTTTTATTAAATATATAATTAAAATCCACATCAGTCCGTGTGTTCATACATAGTTTTCTCCGACAGGCGTGTTCTACCTTAATGAGCCATGACCACGATTGTAACTACTAACTAATGGAAATAAAGAGTTAAAACTATAACTTGGTAAGAGAATCTTGTGAGTTGTGATTATACAGAAAGCTGATAGTTACCACAAACCCTAGCTAAGGGTTCACCTCAGTTAAAAAAAAATTATATGTTATATAGTATTCGATACTCATTTTTCATATGTTATTTATGTATTTAGTAGTCAAGTGTCACCAATTCACTACCCATTTTTTAGAAGATTTACAGGAGTAAAAAGAGTCTTGGGTTCGCTAATGCAAACGACAAACGGATTCTTTGAAACAAAAATCATACGTGACGCCCAACGAAAAGATTAAAAAATATACACGAGATAGCACGGTTAGCGCATAAACGAACAGTTATAAGGTAACTGCCAATAGAATTAACAAAAGAAGAGACAAAGAAAGAAAGGTTTGAAATGCCAAAAACATCAACCTCTTGAGTTGTTTCTTATGATTTTAACTACATCTTCTTGATCTTTACCATATCCATCTCTTTCTCTCCCTCTCTCTCTCTCTCTCTCTCTCTCTCTCTCAAATAATTGTGATATGTCTCTTCTCAGGCCTCCATATGGATCGATTGTTTGTTTCTATAGTGGAATTATACTATTAATTAGGGTTTAAAATTTGAAGATTTTTGTATTCAAATGTTTGATATTGATTAGGTAATTGCAATCAAAAATTGTGAAATCAAACTCCATTGTTGTAATGTTGTGTATACAACGATCAGTTTCATCAACCCCACCCTACGGTTGCTCCGGCGATGATCATACCGGAAGGTACATGTTTTTAAACCTCTTGATAAATAATTGCACATATTTCAATATAAAACTTTAAAAGGTTTTTTACCTACATACAAGGGTGATGTTATTTGGACAACCCAAAAAATTAGTTGGACACCCATTATATGGCTCGTATAGCTCAATACTACTCGTATAGGGTTTCATCAGCATTAAATGCACACCTATATGCCCAGTATAGGGCTATACGAGCAGTATAACTTTTTGGTAAAATTTTATAACAATAGTTAAACAAAGAAAAAAATTATATAAAAAAAACAAAATTCTATAAAAATATTTGAAGTTTAAAAAAAAAGTATCTATACGATCCGTTAAAATATTATAAAATTTTATAATAATAGTTAAACAAAAAAACAAATTTTATAAAAAAAAAATTAGTGAAATTAAAAAAAAACCTATACGGCCAGTATAGCCCTATACGGGCAGTATAGCCCTATATTATACCCATTCTTTCTCTCTCAGTCAGCCAATCATTGGTAATTAATGAACCTTATATGGCCAGTATAGCCCTATACAGGCAGTATAGGACACACAGGATGTCCAAATAAAATCAAAGAATGTCCAAATAACTAACCCCATAATAAATTTATAAACCTGTTGTATCATGATGTCTAGATGACGCCACTCTTATTTTCAAGAAATAGAATGATTTTTTGTTATAAGCATAGGCATATAATAGTTGCAAATGGGGATTATTTTAATTTAATGGTAAGTAATATATTTATTTTTTGATTAAATTACACTTTAACAAATTTCACTCGGGGATGCTTTACGTTTTAATACGAATTTCTAAAAATCAAATCGTTATCTTTTTTTAAAAGTTGGTATTTTATATAGATTTATATTATTATACCACCTTTAAGAAAATTAAGTATTTTTTATATCTATTTTTTTAAACTTCATTCAAAATACTTTGAGTATAAGGGGGTGTTTGAGATTGAGTTTGAAAATGACTTATTGGCTTTTTCAAAAATCCAATAAGTCAAAAAAGTGTTTGACATGGATAAAAATCATTTTTATTTTGGCTTTTTAATAAATATTAAAAAATTGTTTTTCAAAAGTCACAAATCCTGGCTTTTTAAAACTAGTTACGACTTTTTGAACATAAAACTACCAATCTACCCACCATTTACCCTATAATAAATATAAGGTAAGCCAAACACTTTTTAAAAAATAACTTATTGACTTTTCTCACCACAAAATCTAATCCAAACATTTTTTTAAAAACTCATTTTCGAAAAATTATAAGTCAATAAGCACTTTTGAAAAAAAAAAATTTTATAGTTAAATAATCAATCCCAAACACCCTCTAAGTACTTTTTAATTAATTAAAGAAATGTGAATTTATTCCCGTACCCAAGTTATTTCGCCTATGATAGGAAAAATAACTTTGTGTTTCTTTGAATAAATTTTTGTTGTATCGTGAGTAAAAAGAAAAACTTAGGAAGTTTTAGAACTTAACGTTGTTCGAGTAAATATCTTTCAACAAAAATATATAACTTTTAACAAAAATTAAAAGAGAAAGCTTAGAAAAATAAAAAATACAAAAACGTTTTCTGACAAAGCCATTTTTGTTTAAAAGTTGGACTGGTTTAAGAGTTTGAAAATGATTGATAGAGAGATTGTTGGAGCTTCTCCAACACGGAGATCCGGATGTCCGATTCTGACATGGATGCTATGTGGAGGGGTGACAGAGGTGAGAGGGAAGAGAGAGTTTTGTTCGGAAAAGAGGATGCGAGAAAAGAGAAAGCAGGCGATGTATGTGAGGGGCGGGAGGAGAGAGAAAGGAGGAGAGTCGAAGAGGTGACAGAAAATGGATGACTACTAGAGATGTTATTCTTTTTACAATGACAAATTACTCTTACTTTACCTGTAACACCTTTTACAACGAAAAATGTTTACATTTGTACACAAAGGTTAATACGAGTCGAGTTAATTCTGATAGATTATAAACTGAGCAAATGCGGATTCTTCTAAGATTAAGTTTGGCATGTTTATTTAAGAGTTTTCAAGCTCAACTCATTTCGCTCTTTATGTCTAAACCTCGAGAAATATTTTTTCAAGCTCGAGCTTAGCTTGTGCATTATTTATTAAATATTTATGTATATTATTTATATACACATACAATTATTTATGTATATATTTATTATAATTATATTTATATATATAACAAAATATATATTATTCACTATTTTTATCATAATTTTTGGATAATAATATTTATTATATAGAATAAAAGTTAATATGTTTGTATATAATAATTGACACGTTCAGGCTCAAGAGCTTAGTCAAGCTTAGTATGTGAAGTTCAAACCGAAATTGTTTACAAAATAAACACTAATTTAGGCTCAACCTCGTTTAAACTCGACCCGACATAAGCCTTTTATGAGCCGATATCAAGTAGTTCACTAGCTGCTTGACTCGTTTACACCTCTAGTTTTGCACATAACAAAGTGTATCAATAGGGTGTTTGCCTTTAGTAATGTCATATTTGTCCTTAAAATCCCTAACGTGGATGCTTTTATAGTTGTACAATAATTGATTAGATTTATTTTGGGTTTTCATAACTTATGAGGATTAGAGTGAGTAGCAAAACTAAATAATAGAACTATAACCGAACAAATTAAAGCGAAATAACTGAAGCAACTTTTTTTTGAACGGCAACACCTAGATATTCTAGGATAATTGGGTTTCCCCGGGGCAACACCTAGAACATCCAGGGCAGCCCACCCCAGGAGGAACCCCTCAACTGGGTAAACCCCCTGACCTGGCCACAGACTCTTTTTTTGCTATGGCCAGGATTCGAACCCAAGGCTACCATTGCACCAAATGACCAACAGTAACTGAAGCAACTGACAAAATATATGGTTTGGTAACGGTTTTCTTTATTACCTAATATTTGTGGTTTGGTTATTGTTAAATATAGAAGTGTCAATCGTTTTAGGTTGACGGTTTGAATGATTTCGGGTTGGCGAGTTGAATATGTGAACAAGGATATGACTCATATATTTATTTGTGTCAATGGCATCAACCATAACTTGCATACACCTAAAATTGTGTCGTGTTTACTCGTTTAATGTGCATTTGAAAATATGAGTAATACCCCGTATTAGTACAAATTTAAATAACTAATGACTCCGAGCTTAACAGAATTGGGCTTATATATTTAGCCCGAGATTAAAGAAATCAAAGGGAAAAAATGGATAATTGGTAGTTATAATAATAAATATGAATGAGTTAATCTTGATTTTACGTAAGAAAAAAAGTTAGTACGAACGGACTAGAAGTACAATGGGCAAAACAAAAAGAGTTTAAATTAGTATTTTAGTTTGAGTTATAAATAGTTAGTTTTATGTTTATCTATTGGTTTGTTAGAGTTAGAAAAGAATTAAAAGTGGTATTTGAGTAGGATTAGAAGAGTTGTTTAACAAAGTTTATTTCAGTATAAATAGATGGGTCAGGAGTCTTTGTATGTGTCAAGAATTTTATAATCAATAGAAAGAGTCAATCTTAGTTGAGATAAAAAAAATCTCTTGTTCGTGTTCTCATGCCTGATTTCTAACAATTGATATCAGAGCTTGGAGAGGGTTTTGAAATTCGATTTTCGGAGAAAGAGGAGCAGCCCCGTCTTTTTGGCTGCAGGGCTGAGTACAAAGAATTGACAGGAAGAACGATCTGTGTGATAGAAAGAAAAATTAAAAAGGGGCAGTTGTGGCTTGAGATCGTGGAAAAAAATCAAGTAAATATGAGAGTTTTGGGAAAGGGACTGCTACTATTCTCTGTCGAAAGCAAAGGAGGAAAAGAATTAGAAGCAGGCATGTAGGTGAAGCAACCAAGAAGGCACGTGGGAATTAATTCAAGCAAGCTAGCATACACTTCAAATTCACAGTTGGAAATTGTCGAGAAAGAACCAGGCAAACAAGCTCTTGAATTAATTTAAGCTAGCAAACAGATAGCTAAATTAATTTAGCCTAAATTAAATTAATTTAATTTAACAACAAGCATACTGTCACACCCCCATCAAGGCGAAAACACGAGGGGGCGACGAAATTGAATTATTACAAATGATCAAAAGAAATTTCTATTAATTGAATAGTTGGTTACATTGATTACAATAAATCAAATAAAACAAGTAGAACAAATAAGTTTTCTTTTGCTAATATCTAGCTAAGTCCACTAAGGCATAGTCCTTGATCCTAGCATGAGCTTATCAACATCCTAGTTAGCTTCACTTGAAAAACATGCTAAAATAGGTCAACTAAAAAAGTTGGTGAGAACATAGGTTTAAGTAGATACATAGTAATAGATAACAAGGTGCAAGTTATAAACAAGTTTCACAATTCCAAGTAATTAAACTTTTATACATGAGTCCACAACCAACCCTAGTGATCGATAGCTTTCCCGTCCAACACCTTGTTAGAGTGTTAGATTATCGTAAAAGTGTCAAGAATGCAGTTTCTGAACACCCAGTTCCTTCCAAGTTGATCAGAATCTACAACTTGAAGGACGCTCAGAATTGATTGGCATGCATCAACCTGAGGACCGGATGGGCTAGTCAGGCCAATAGATCTATTTACGTATTCCCGTAGCTTCCCCGAAGTTAATGGTTGTGTAGTTTTAGAAATAAGAGAGACTTTGTAGTTAAAAGTGACATTGCAACATGTATAAACCAATTTGGTTTTAATAGAATTTGAAAGTTTGTTATTGATTTCAAAAGTATAGTTTAGACTCTAGAACTTGATTTCAGTTTTGATATATGGGCATGTTTTTCACCTCAAAGAAGAAATAAAAGAGGGGCTATGAACTCACCTTGCAAGTTAAAGGGGTTGAACTTGTACTTGATGTAACTTGGATTTGAATGCCTTAAGGATTCCCTAAGTTAAGTTATAGTACAAGTTAGTTTTATAATTCAAGTTTATAATATTTGAGGGGTTGATATTGTAAATAGAGGAAGGTGGTTGTCGTATACTAGAGTGGTTATCGTCCCCAGAGTAGTACCTCCAACAGAAACGTTCCCATGAAAGAATGACGGGTCCAGGAGAGATTTATACACCACTCTTTCCTTAGACATAACTTTCTGCTTGTCAGATAACTACATACCGGTTAGATGGTTACTCTATCGGTATACTAGACCAAGTTTAGGATGTGTTTGGTAAGTTTGGAAAGTATAAGGGTTAAAGTGTAAATATAAGTTTAGTAAGGATAAAAATGAAATAAGTTGAATATTAGAGGGGTTTAGTTGAAAATAAGGAGTTTTAGTATAAACATGATTAAAAAGTTGAAAGTAAATAAGGAAGATCAAAATCAAGTTTTTAAATAAAAGTTTGAACAAGTTTGATGAAATAAGGCTTTTGATCTTGGATTAGATCTATGACTATAACATAAACATGTTGGGGAATCATAGATCTAAGCTAATTATGAAGGATTTTGAAAGAAAAAGTATGAACAAGCAAGAACATATGAAGAACTTACTTAGAATGGAAGGATTTAAGCTAGAATCTTCCAAGAGATGAGAGGAACAACCTTTAGTTGCTAGAGAGCCCTAGAGGATTGTTGAGGGGTGAAGAATGAATGAGGTTTAAGGCTCTACTTATAGGGTGGGTTTGAGAGAAAAAGGGGAAAAAGTTGGTTAGGTTTTTTACTAGGATTACATAGGTGATAAACACAGGTTTATAGATCTTAAAATTTTTTATAAAAATTTCGAATAATAGGGGTGTGGAGGGCTGAAAATTTGGTTCAAAGGGGTTGGCATAGGATAAGACTAAGTTAGTTGGAAGATGAAATTGTATTAGGATAGGTTTAAGAATAAAAACAATGGTTTTAATCAATTTAGATAAGTTTAAAGATTTTTTTTACACTGATTTATTCATTTAAATAGTAATAATAATATATAAATTAATAATAATTTCGAAAGTTTTAATAATAATAATAATAATATATAACTGAAATTACAAAAATTAACTAGATTTCGAAGACGTTACAAAAGAAACCCTAAAATTTACGTATGTGTAACTTTTATCCTTGAAATTTTATTTTAGTTAAACGAAGTTACAAACTTGAATTGTTTTGATTAGGTTAGAGTCTAAGGCATCCAAAGTTACCATAAGTAGTAAGTTCTAGAATGAACACAAGAATCAGATATAGTATCAAAATAAAATAAGCAAGTCGTTCTAAAGCGCAATAAAATACTCGCTTTAGACCATACTCAAAAGTTTGAAATGAAATGATATCACAAGTGATATGAGGCATCAAAAGGTTCATAGTATTAGAATTCTCAAAAGATTACAAAGTAGAATCATATGGTCATGCATAGAAATCAGGGATGTCACACGTACACACATGTGAATTATTTTAAGCAAGAGTAAGAGGTTCAGGGGTTTGTATATACGTTCAGGGTTTTTATCGTTGTTTAGTGGTTTGTATTTTTTTAATTTTTAATGTTGGGGGGGGGGGGTGTTTGTATTACTTTTTTAAAGAGATGGCAGTTTGGTCATTTTATATTCAAGTTAACAGAAAAATTAACCTCAGTTAGTGAAAAATGATGATTTCGGTACAAACCATTAAACTAAACGATGTTCTGTGTACGTATTGAAGATAAAGGATGTAATACATAATTTCCTACATACGTAAAGGATGAATAATTTAATTTACTCAATAAAAAATGAGGTTCAAAACTACTGATCGTATATATCGTAGTTCATCAACAATCACCATGCATGCTTGAAGAAGAAAAAAGGAACATGAGTAGAGAATGAAGTTGGAATTTCGCTTGCTCTTTAAACTCAATGCATCGATCTTTCAGAAGTCGTAACGGTTGGGTGATGATTGTAAATAAAAAAAAACATGAAACCTTAATTTGTGCAGGAAGTAAAAATCTAGGGTTGTAAAGAGAATTGAGAGAGGAGGAAATCGACGCCGGAGATGGAGACTGAAAAAGACCACGTAACAGTGTTCGTGTATTTTCGCCGTGCACGTGATAAATTCCACTGGATTCCTGTCAATATAAAACGGCTAACTTACATAGAAAGATATGTTAGGATATAAAAAAAAAACAAAAAAGCAAATCGAAAAAGAAGACATTAGAATTCAAAAAAAGGGAAGGAGGGAGTTTTGAAGACGGGTTGACTGCTTAAAGGGGGCAGCGACCTAACCATTTGGTCCAAACATAACTCTGTTAACTTGTTCCATTCCAGATATATATAAAGACAAAGTATTTTCTAGAGATCCAAAAATAATAAAACAAAATCCGGCTGGTACCAACAGCATGAAAACTTGTACCGGGCTGGAACATCATACGATGAATGGTGCGTCATCGACTTTTCAAATTGTTGTTTATATAATATGGCAAAAATTAGCTTACGTATAACTAAACGGGTTTATTGGGTTTGGTGTATAATAGTCGGGCCTGGTCCTGGGCCTGGACCAGATCGGAACCAATTATAAGAAAATATGTGGACCGTAGGAGCGCACCAAATAGCGTACAATCAGGTATTCTTGAGTTGGCCCGGTTATTTTATCGGGGTTTTTGACCCGTTTATCCTAACACGGTGGAATAAGAATTAGAACTCAAACATAATAAACCCTACATATTTTCTTCTACGCCGTATCTTCGTCTACATCGCTTCTCTCGACTTGCCTCCGGTTTCCTTCGTACGCCCCTGCTGCTACTCCACATCTGTTGCTGTTTTCACCTTTGTGTTTTTGAATTTCTTCTCTTATACAGATAATTGAAGTCCTTAAGCAGAGACAGTGGTGGTCGCCAGCTATGGCAATTTTAGAGAAAAACCCTAATTCCAAAATTGAAAACGGCGATGCTGGTAACAGCAAGAAGAAACGAAAGAGGAACAAGAACAAAAGGAAGAGTGTAGAGGAAGAGTCTGATTTAGCAGCACAGGATGTTAATGTCAGTGAGAAGGAAGAGGAAGAGGAGAAGGAAGTGGAGGTGAAAGAGAAGAAGAGGAAGAAGAAGAAAGAGAAGAAAGCAATTGAAGAAGAAACAGCAGTCGCTGATGAAAACAAACCAGAAGATGAACAAGGTTTGAACACGGAGGTAGAGGTGACGAAGAAGGTGAAGAAGAGTGGTGGTGAGTCTGGGATTATGAGTAGTGATTCGTTTACTGCTCTGCCATTGTCTGAACCAACTATGAAAGCTATTTCTGATATAGGGTTTCAGTATATGACTCAGGTAAATTTGAGGATTTAATTGCTTAATTGATAACCAAAAGTTGCTATTTTACAGTTGAATCATTTTTTTTTTGTATATTATTATGATTGCTGCAGATCCAAGCCAGGGCGATTCCTCCTCTTTTGGAAGGAAAAGATGTTCTTGGAGCTGCAAGAACAGGTTCTGGTAAAACCCTAGCTTTTCTTGTACCAGCGGTTGAGTTGTTATATCATGCTCGCTTTGCTCCTCGAAATGGGACTGGTGTTGTTGTCATTTGCCCAACAAGGGAGCTTGCAATACAGGTTACAACAGCTTCTGCTGTTCATCACTTTATTGTGATTAAGAGTTTTAATTGATTATGATTTATGATTTTGATTGATTGTGCAGACTCATGCAGTTGCAAGTGACCTTCTCAAGTATCACTCACAGACTCTTGGACTGGTTATTGGTGGTGCGGCTCGAAGAGGAGAAGCAGAGCGAATTGTGAAGGGAGTAAATTTGTTGGTAGCTACTCCTGGCCGACTTCTTGATCATCTACAGAACACCAAAGGCTTTATCTATAAGAACCTCAAGGTAGTTTGATCTTCTTTCCTTTTATCTCTATGGCTCCAACTTTGTTAAGATGTAAATAGTTTAGGACCATGCTATTTGATCAAGAAACACTTGTAGTTCAAATTTTAAATTTTGGGTTTTGCAGTGCTTTGTGATTGATGAAGCCGATAGAATTTTGGAAGCCAACTTTGAAGAAGAAATGAAACAGATAATTAAAATCTTACCGAAAGTATGGTTTGTTGCAATCATATTTTTTTTGTCAAACTAGACTGTTTTACTTATTTTTCAGATCATCGTGCATGTGTACTTGTATAATATTTAGCTTTAGTAACTCAGTGTGATATTTGCCTTCTTGCACAATTCTGAACTAAAGTAAATGATGTCTTTATAATTGCAGACGAGGCAAACTGCTCTCTTTTCTGCCACCCAGACAAAGAAGGTACAATTCTTCTCAAGTCGATTAGTTAATTGTGATCTTGTGTTTTCCATGTCTTTAGTTCAGCTTTTGTTTTCCATCTCTCATTTATACCATCCACGTTAAATTGCCATTTTACATTTTCACCACTTATTTAGTAATGAATGCATTTGTACAGTTGAGATTTATGATTCAATGTATAGTATTTTCTTTGTTTTCCATGTAAGCTATATGGAATCTTCAGGTTCTTATATATACATTTTAATGAAAACAAAGCGAACTATTATTTGGTTACGAGCTAATTACTGAATAGTGTGATATTTTTAAGAACATAAACAAGAAAAAGATCCTAAAGTAACATGTTATGATATTTTGTGTTATTTTACATAAACATGGAAAAAGTCCTGACTGACTTAACATTTGGGCACATTGCCTTTGTATGATATTTCTTATATTTTTACTCTGTTGTCGATTGTTGTTGGTATTTATGTTTTCTTTTCCAGGTTGAGGATCTTGCACGCTTATCATTTCAGACTACTCCGGTGTATATTGATGTAGATGATGGGAGGTCCAGGGTAAACAAATTAACAGTTATATATTATTTATGTTTATTTTGTTTATACGAATGTATAATAATAATAATATGATGCTGTTTAGGTGACTAATGAAGGTTTGCAACAAGGTTATTGTGTGGTACCAAGTGCAAAGCGATTTATACTTCTCTACTCTTTCTTGAAAAGGAATTTGTCAAAGAAAGTGATGGTTTTCTTTTCTTCATGCAATTCGGTTAAATTTCACTCTGATCTTCTGAAGTACATTCACGTGGAATGTTTTGATATTCATGGGAAGCAAAAACAGCAAAAACGAACTTCTACATTCTTTGACTTCTGCAAAGCAGAGAAAGGAATCTTGTTGTGTACTGATGTTGCTGCTCGTGGCCTTGATATCCCTGCTGTGGTATGCCTATTCTTCTACCCAACTAATCTTTAATTTTTGATTTTTTGTAAATAATCACGAGTAAGCGAGACCCTCAAATCACTATGAATGTTTTTGTAGATATTTTTTTTCAATGTGCATATCATTAAGGATTTTTTTTTTGCTTATAGGACTGGATTGTACAGTATGATCCTCCAGATGAACCAAAGGTCTATTTTTATTTTCATCTTTTTTAGATCTATGATAGCATTTTCTTGGTTTATCTTACACTTGTCATCTAATAATTTCAGGAATATATCCATCGAGTAGGTCGAACTGCTCGTGGAGAAGGTGCAAAAGGAAATGCCCTACTTTTCCTTATCCCGGAAGAGTTACAGTTTCTTCGCTACCTTAAGGTATTGTGTTGAGAAATAGTAATATAATCCATGCTCTTTTAACTTTCTCGGTGTCAACTTGTAATTTAATTTTTGGTGTGAAATATGAACCATCCGATCTATTTTCTAACAATATTGACTGGTGTTTTGGTCATTAGGCTGCAAAAGTACCAGTTAAGGAGTATGAGTTTGATGAAAAGAAGATGGCTAATGTACAATCTCACCTGGTATGTAATTTACTTGATCGTAGAGTTGACAAAATACAGGTTCAACTTCTCTAGTTTTTCTTTGTGTCATATAATTACAAGAATTGTATTATTTCAATATTAATCTTATATTTTGAATAAAATGATTTGAGCATGCTTGATTCATTGAAAAATACCCTTTGGGCATCCGTCGACTTGTTTTTGTTTATGCTTTGTTTTAGAAAAAAAAATCCATAATCAACAAGGCGCAGATACACAAATTGGTCGAATAGGTTGTTTAGTTTAGCATGTTTTGTTTTGTTTTGTTTGATGATATGTGTGATGCAGGAAAAATTGGTTGGCAGCAACTATTACTTGAACAAAGCGGCTAAAGATGCATATAGATCCTATTTGTTAGCTTATAACTCACACTCCATGAAGGACATTTTTAACGTTCACCGCCTCGATATGCAGGTTGCTATCCTTACTTTTTCCACTCTGTGGGCCTATTTCCATTTCATTTGCATCAAGTAAATGTCACTAGGACAGTAGGACTTTGTGTTCATGAAAGATTAGGTCCTAGTTTTGACTTCCATTTGATGCTCTTGGGCCTGGCTCATGCTGTTTTCATGGATCAGTATTTAGTTGGGTTCCCAGGTCAAAAGAGGCCCAAACACTTGTAGTCTGGATTTTTCTTTTAAATAATTGGTGTCATACATAATAGACATAAATTGTATACAATCCTAATAACAATGTATTTTTTTAATAAAATTAGTAAGAAGTTTTATGTGCTAGAAATACACTTTAGGCTAATATTTGAGCCTTGAATTGACCCAATCTTAAAATGAAACTGCTAAATAACCAAAATGGGTTAAATTTGTGAATTTAGTTGATTATAACTGTGTATTGGTGGTGTTGATGATGACAGGCAGTTGCAGCATCATTCTGCTTTTCAAACCCTCCAAAGCTAAACCTGAACATAGACAGCAATGCATCAAAGTTCAGGCAGAAAACCAAAGGGAGAAGCCGAAATGGATTTAGTGAAAGCAATCCATATGGCAGAAACGACAAGACCCAAGTCGTAAGATATTAGCTGCGGCCACCCATGCCCGCTTTTTAAGCTAAAGCTAATTTGATTTTGCCGTTTTTTCTTTGTATACCAAGAATTATTGGCTCAATTTTGTTCTGAGATTTTCCAGCATTATATTCTTCTGTGTCCCCTGTTCTAGTTGTTTTTACCTCTGAAATACTGCAAGCTTTTATTGAAGAGTATAAAATATTCGAGTATTACTAACGATTATTTTTAGTTTATATTATTTTATTCTAATGATCTAAAATATTTTGATATGTGCCATGATCTTTTGCAAGTCATGCCCAAATTTATATCCATTTATTAACCCCCTGCACTCGGCGCCCGTTAAACCCCTCATGCCCCACCCTTTGGTACCCCTGTTGCGGTGTTTAATGCCCCATTTGGCTGATGTGTACGTGGGCGTTAGCCTCTCGCTACACCGAGTCTAACTTGCTTTTTATAGCTATATAACAGAGCATCATATTTTGAGTTGAATAAACTATCCTCTGTTCAAATCTTTCTTCCTTCTGTATCGTGTTCCATTTGTTCCATCATCTACTGAATTGGTTTATATCGTACTTAAATATAATTAATTTTCTATTAAAAAGTTATATAAGAACACCCATCATTTCTATGATCTTTATTGGAAAGATTGGCGAGTGTAATTCAGCTAATAGTTTGAAAAAAAAACCTAATCGGTTTTTAAATTGAAGGGTAGAAGAACCTCGTCACCTACTTCTTTTATATAATATAGTTAACTAAAAGCTTATCATTTCAGATCAAATAAATGGTTATATTTTATACCCATATTTTATTTCATCTTTAAATTTAAAATTAAAACATAAAAAATTGTGTGGAGTGCTTGTTATGAAAATGATATCCATCAATGGCATGTGTAGATCAAAACAAAAAAATAAAAAATAAAAACACAAGGAGTTTTTTCCTTTTCTAAGATCCACTATTACTACGCAGATACAAATCCAGAATGAAAACTAATTCGGGATCAGTTTTTTTATTTTTCATTTTATTTTCATTTAGGATATATTTATTTTTCTCTAATAATAATTATAATATTAATTCTTGTTATAAATTTACGCATATAGTTTTATTCATTTTTTTTTGGTCATATTTTGATACAAATTTAATTGTAACATGAGTTTCACATTTAATTTAACATAAAGAACTTTTTAATCTTGGAATCTAATTGTTATATTGTTTAAATGTAGTGAATTTTATATAATTATTTATTAGAATCGATAAAAAGGTACACAATAAAAATCAATTAAGCATAAAACTGAGTTGTCTCATACGTAATTCATTTTACATTTTTGTTTATTTTTTTTCTACGATTTCCTTATCTCAATCAACTTCCTTGACACTCCTGATTCTTTTTACAAGTTGGATCAATTTTTATAGTGTATTTTTCTTTTATCAACTTTAATATTAAAAGATCTACCTTTAATGACATATATACCGATTCCAAAAAATATTTTATTTTGGAGACAGTTCTTAATAGAATTTATATCAAAATGTTAAAATATAAAAAAAATACATACATTTAAATATTACATATTACAAAATACAAATTATTTGAGAAAAATTACATTATATTAAAAAAAAAACATAAAACTCCCGATATTTGGGATTCAGAAAGTCAAACCTAACTAGACGACGTCGCATAAGGTCCTGCTTAAGCATATATGTGACGTTGGTCCGAATCTGATCTGATACCGGAAAATCGGAAACCACCAAAAACAACTCACCACCAATCATGTCGTACTACCCGAAAGGTCACCACTACGAATCAGGAGACGATGTCGATGACTTTGATGACTACGATCCCACTCCATACGGAGGAGGTTACGACATCACCCTCACCTATGGTCGCCCTCTTCCTCCATCGGAGGAAACCTGCTACGCTGCCACCTCAACTTCCTCCGCCGGCTTCGACTATGAATCTTCCAACTACTCCTCCTACGCCGAGCCTACCGCCTACGGCGAAGAAGCTCTTGACAATGAATACAAGAGCTATGTTCGACGCAAGCCCCATGGTGGTGGCATGACTCATCAATCCGGTAGCGGTGGCGGTTACGGCGGTGGATCTGGTTATGGTAGGCACGAGGAACCTACTTCTGAATACGGATCTGGTTATGGCCGTCGGCAAGATGAGCCTACTTCGGAATATGGATCTGGATACGGACGGAGGCAAGAAGAGCCGACTTCCGAGTATGGATCGGGATACGGGAGGAGGCATGAAGAACCGACTTCAGAATATGGATCTGGTTATGACCGTCGGCAGGAGGAACCGGTTTCGGAGTATGGATCTGGTTATGGCCGTCGGCAGGAGGAGCCGGCTTCTGAATATGGATCCGGTTATGGCCGTCTCCAGGAGGAGCCGGCTTCTGAATACGGATCCGGTTATGGTCGTCGCCAGGAGGAGCCGGCTTCTGAATACGGATCCGGTTATGGCCGTCGCCAGGAGGAGCCGGCTTCTGAATACGGATCCGGTTATGGCCGTCGACAGGAGGAGCCGGCTTCTGAATACGGATCCGGTTATGGCCGTCGACAGGAGGAGCCGGTTTCCGAATACGGATCCGGTTATGGCCGTCGTCAGGAGGAGCCGGTTTCCGAATACGGATCCGGTCATGGGAGGAGGACTAACTATGGGGAGGAGCAGACTGAGGAAAGTTATGGTGGCGGTGGGGAGGACGAATATCAGAGACCTAGTTACGGAAGGCGTGATGATGAAGATGAAGGTTACGGTGGCCGTAAGAAATATGTAAGTTCGATCAATCCTTTTAACACAGATTGCACCATTCCTCTTTTTGTTGAAGTTGTTTGATCTGATTGTACCTGTAGAATTGCTTGATTTTGAAATTAAGAGTAGAATATGATGAAATCATTAATCTGAATTACTGTAGAAGCTTAATTTAGATTGAATTGGTTATGAATTGTTCAGTGGGCAAGGTTTTGTTGGTAATTCATGAATCTTATCTTATGCTGGTTGAGTAGAGGACTTGTTTCACTCACACACTTAAGTTCAGTTTACCTTCCTATGCAAGTACTCTTTTTGTTGTTAGTATGGCGTGATTACAAGCGGTAATACTATAGTGATTTGTACCTTCCAATGAACAAAGCATGAACCTCAAGTAAAGGATGGATAATTTTAGTCCCTGAAATATGCAATTCTTGTTTTCTTAATGACTTTTGCATTTCAAACTTCTATGTTTCACGTGTGTTGCATTTCAAATTTCAATGTTTCACGTGTGTTGTTTATGTGGGAAGCTGAGGCGCCGAGCACTAATGTGATATATACCTCAGCTTAGGACTATAGCCATTATTCACGTCTCCCATCTAAGTCGTCTGCCAACGATAATTATACAAAATAGTTAACCCATTTTGCTTGATGAGATATGCTGATGATTGCACTGAATTTGCAGGGAGATGATGGTTCTGATGACGATGATGATGAGAGGAAGAAACACAGGCACCACCATCGCAAGCACTATGATGATTGAAGAGCTGAAGTTTGGTTTGTGGGATTGATTGATGCTTCTCCATAAGCTACTAGTATGAATAAAGGAGTGGCATTTTAAATGTGTGATGTTTCATGTACTACCAGCACAAACAACTGGTTTCTGTCTTCTATGTGTGTTATGGGAAAACCTTCTTTGCATTAAGTGTTTAAACAGTTTGGTTTTGTTTGGTTTTTATTGATGAAAATCCTAAACTCCTGGGGTTTGTAACCTCAGAGGTTTGGTATCAGACAATTGAATGTTGTAATCTTTGAATTCTTTGTGATCCATCCATGATTTAAAAAATCACGCTTGAGGCGATCTGGAAATCTTGTTACAGGTCGTGACTTGGCTTGAAGCGTCTTGTTTGGATGAAGCAATGCTTCAAGTGCTTCATGTATAACTAGTTGGTTCCCCCGCGCTTCGCGACGGGACGTATACACGTTTTTGAATACAACTATAGGCTACGATATAAAAAAATAACTGATTTTGAATACAACTCCGTTTCAAAAAAAATTATACCGGAATGTTGAAAAAAAAACTGAAATAAAAGCAGCCGTGTAATCCCTTTTTAATAAGTTACCGAATGAAAGTAGTTATAGAAAAACGAAATTAAATACATAATTAAACGAGTTAAAAACGTAAATTATATATATTATAAGTTAAAATAAATAAAAAAAATTTCAGCAGCCTGCTAGACTGCTTTACTATTCACACGTTACCTTTTGTTTAGTATAATGCGTAGTTTTAGGTTTGTTCTTCAGATCTCTTTGTTTTTTTTTTTGAACTACAAGGTCCGGGGCAGCGACCCTGGTTAGCGGGGTCCTAGGGGCGGCAGCTTGGAAAAATGATGTTGGAAGTGAAAACTGCTAAAGGATGGTTATCCGGACCAGTATGGTCTTGCTGACCAGTTTACTCCTCCAGAGTAGATTGTTTCTCCGGAGTAAATTGCCTCTCCGGAGTAGAATGACTTAGCAGTTATGGATTGACGGTTGTGACGGTTTTCAGCCAATAACCGTTATAACGTTCTAGTGTATTTGTTTATCTCATATATACATGCATTTTGGTAAGTATCAAAGACATGAAATTCCTAACAGACTTTCACATATTCGTTCTTGACTTTTTGATTCTTATTCAATTGAATTCTGTGTATACCATGGAAATAATTCAATCTGAAAACGAACCTTAAGCGATTTGGTCAATATCACAAATACACGAATCACCCAGAATTCCTACAGGTACCGGTATCGGTACCGGGTTTTCTGTACTATACCATTTAAGTACTGCATCCGTAACATGAAGATGACGGTTGATGAAGAAGATAATAGAATTGTTGAAATGGATTTTCATATTTCAAAGTTACGATCTTTCATAGGGACTTCCAACTTCACTTGGGTCAAGGGTGCTAATAATGAGCTGTAAAAAAGCTAAGTAGTAAGGAACACGTACGTAACCATCAAGGGATGCACATCTTCAACAAGTATGCTTGAAATGGTTAATTTTGCCATGAAGGTGCTAAATGGTAGCTTCTGTAGACTAATAAATCTTGCTAAAAATTCTACCTTGATTCCACGTGTATTGGCTGCATGATTCGTGATTGATTGGGAACATAGCACATCGGCAGTTTTCAATGAAGGACTTTTTGATGAGGCATATGTAGAAGTCATGGATCGACACAGTTTTTGTATATATGTGCACACTTTTGGGCAGTATTCTGGTTCACGCTACCCGTTTATATTCTGTCGGGACTGGTTCGGTACGGTAATGATACACTAGTAACGGTACTGGTATTCGGCACAAAAAAACTCATCTCTACCTGTATGAAGTGCTTTGCTAATTTTATGAGAGAGAAAAAGATAATAGGATACAAGGTTACATAATCGTTTTATGTATTACAATTAAAATAAAGGATACAAGTGTTTGTATGATTCTTTCATTCTTGGTTATATATTAAACGACACTTGTATATAAAGAGCTAATCTATACTATATAATAAATAAAATGTTTTTTAATGACACATGTCGCCTTCATATTCATTTTCATCATTTTTTTCCCGCCTCTCTCTCTTATTAAATATACCTCTATCTTTTAATAATAATAATAATAATAATAATAATAATAATATATTTTTAAAGAAAATACTAATTATACTAATAAAACACATTTATAAGAAACTTTGAAATCTAATTATGTAACTTTTATTTTTAATCAAATAGTAAATGAAAGTCAAATTACATTGAATAGTAATTAACGTATTTTCGAAACCCAATTATGTATTAATTTTTACATATTTTGAATTTTGTTTTCTATCCTTAGTTTACACCTGTAAAATAGATTAAAGATTTAAAAATTTTATTTATTGATATTTTTCACCGCGTGTGTAGTCACGGGTTCTAAGCTAGTGGTGAATGAACGAGAGATAAAATAATAGAAAGAAAAAATAATTATTAGTGTCAAACCTAAAACTAGATTAATCACACTCGAACTCTTTTGCCTAAAATGGATTAGTTTGTCGGAAAAAATGTCTAAAACACCGGCATAGAAATATTTTTTACATGCTTACTTTCATATAAAAAACCAGCATTCAAAATGCAAATTTCATAAACAAGTTTGAACAACTCTCAAATAATTGTTGAAAATAAAAACCAACATTATTGATGCTAATTAAGTACACGTACAAATAAATAAAAAATGAATTTGTCAAAGCTGAAAAGTGTTTTTGTTACATATTCTTAATTTAGACAAGGCAAAGTCTTCAAATATTCATGGAAAGCAATGTTTGGATCTTTCTTTCTCAATGCTTGTTGATTAATAACTGTTTCCAGCTCAAATGGTTATTTTCACAAACTATTAGACTATGTATAACCCCATCTTCATTGTCTAACTGGGCCACCTCAGCTTAACAGAGCCACCTCAATCCCAAACCATTCACGCCCATTAAAGCACGGCGCAACCGCCCTTGGCACCCCTCCTTGTAATGGTGTTTAGCACCCTTGGCGTCCCTTCCTTGCTGATGTGTAGGTGGGCGTTAACCCACTATGCTCAGTGTTAGGTTGGCTTTGGTAAATAAAAGTCATTTTTATCTTTTACTTTGTTAGAGCATGTGGTAGGAGTGATGCTTTTAATTATCAAAAGGTTACTAAAGGAAACGGGACATGGAGTCGTATAGTTAAAGTGTAACCATCTGCTTAACAAAAATGGTTTGGTTCCGCTTAATTTAATAAAGAAAAAGGTGAGGATAGAGGACACTACTCTTTTTTGGCATGACACTTGGCTAGGGGATGCTCCTTTATCTTCCAAATTTTCGAGACTATTTAGATTAGAGACAAACAAATTTTGCCTCATTTTCGAGAGGAGAAAGGATGATATTTGGCCTTGGAAGTGGAGAAGATCTATTAGGGGAGAAATTGAGCAATCCGGTTTGGTACCGATCTCATCCCTAAAGCGAAGGGCTCTGCCACCTCGAACCCATAATGTTACATATACGTGACATATAATATTACATATATGTAACACTAACATAATGATAATTGTAACATTATGTTTGAGAGTGGTTATCACAGTTATCACATAAATATTTGTTATCATTTGAACCGCACCCTATATATACATCTTAATACACACACACACAAGTAGGAAACCCGCGCGACGCGGCGGCGTCGACAATTTACAACGCGGTACTCGTTTTCTGTTAGTTTATCAATCCTCTCGTAGTATATTGCATAGTAATTTTATTAGTTTTCTTATTCATAGTATCAGTGTGGTCTATCTATGACATGAGTCTTATAGATCTCAGGTTTTAGCCTAAAACTTTTGGGTTGGTTAATATAACCTTTTAAAATAAGATATAATTTAAATCTTTTTATGATTTAGTAAGTTTTAATAAATTATTAAAATGATAAAATTTATATTTTAGATATATAATTAATTAAAATCATTAGTTTTTAATAGAACAGAGAGGTGGAAAACAAAAAATCATTATAACTTAATTATTTAAGATCATTATTATTTAGTAGGAGAGAGAAGTGAAACAAAAATTTACATTTTACAAGAAGTTGATACGTGTTCTCCAAGTTACTTATTTATTATAATAACGATTTTTAATTTTTAACTATAATGACAAAATGATCATTTTAAAATTTTAATGTCCAATATGAAGGGACATCTATTCCACATACTAAAGTATGAAAGTTGAGCAAATGAAATTTCACTTAACAGTTAAACAATATTCAAATAAAAGAAACAATTTCTGAATTTATAGTTGTATTTTACACCGATCGATCTAAAGTCAGAAATCTATATATTTCAAAAAAGAAACGATTTCTGGACTTTTGAGAGTTTTCTCTCACCCTTTGTCATGGACCCATCTAAATATGCTGCAACTAGGTTCCATTTAATATGCATTATCCATTCCAACTTAAATATGCTGCAACTTGGTTCCATTTAAGATATGTTATTTATAATTAATTGTTCATCAATTAAAATATTTAGTTGTTGAAAAGTTTAATCTTATTTTATTTTAGTTGTTCCAATAGATTGTATGAATAGGAGCATTTATGGAAATGTCTCTTGATAAGCTTGACAAAAAACTATATAGATTTCTTGACGCGCATATAGTGTCCTTTGTGGACAAGCATACATGTTCCTCCGGGAACAGGCATATAGGTCCTCCGTGGACATGCATACAGGTTTCTTTGGGGACAAGCATATAGGTTCCTTCGGGGACATAGAGAGGTGAATATCAGCCTTTGGACGATGAACCTTAGGAAACAATACTTACTATGAAAGAGATCCATTGTGGACTGTAATGTAAGGTGTCCTTGTGGACTGTAACGAATGAAAGTAAAGAACGAAAGTGTCCTTCGAGGACTGATGCATGAAATAAGTAACAAAGTATAGAAATGACTAAGTATGTTTTCATTAAACGAGTTTTATATGAATAACTGTCACACCCCAGTCCCAGGTACTGGTTATAGGTGACGCATGGTACAGAACACACAACGGAAACTTAAAATCTTATTTTATTACATCATCTGGCATGAAACCAAAATGTTACATCACATTTTATCATCGTTCCTTAACAAGGAACACATCATTTCGGGACTTATAGTTTTTAGGCATGCCCATCATCTGGTTCATTCATCAGTTCGTTCTAGTCTTGGAATGCCTCATCTATTGACTATCTGTGATGCGCTCAAAACATTTGATAGAAAATGGGTCAGCATAACTTTGGTGAATTCATAAACAAATCAGTTTATAAAATGACCCGCCAAGGTATCTTGAATACAATCATGGGGTTCCACCCCTTCTCATAGACAACTATGAGCAATCAAGTCAGTATATATATGTGACATCCAGACTTTTTAGGTTAATTCCGTTGTAACATCCCGAAAATAATAATAATAATAAAGAAGAATGAATATACGAACGAGATTCGGAGAATAACGAAACACGTAACAGGCTAACGAGAGCAGGCCTTGGGCCGGGTTGAGGAGGCGCAAATGGGGGAGGGTAAAAACCCTAAGTGTCCTCCCTTGCTTGAAATTCCATCTTCATCACCTCCACCAATTCTAGAGAGAGAAAGAGAGAAAATGAGTTAGAAAGAGAAAGCTCGGGATCAAGCTCAAAGTCTCGGGAATCGTTGCTCCACATCTCAGTAACGTCTAGAAATAAAGAGGAAACGAAAACAGGTAACCTCCATGCTCGAATCTGAGTTTTTAAGCTTGAAAATGGGTTTTAGGGTTTAAAGTGGGTTTTCAATCAAAGTCAAGATTTTTACGTGTGAAGTAGCATAAAAAGCATGTATCTAGCTTCATGGAAGCTAGATACAAGTTTTGGACGTAAAAGATCAAAGCTTGGATCAAAAATGAAGAAACTAATCAAACTCAGAAGCATCGTCCGAAAAGTCGGATGAATGGCCCGAAAACTGTTTCCGGTCGAAAAATGATTCAAATGGCATGATTTCGGACATAACATTTCGATCGAAAAGTGATTCGGACGACATGATTTCGGACAGAACGTTTCGATCGAAATAGTTTTTGATTGAGAAGTTTTCAAACAAATGAAAATGAGAACAAAGAATTTACAAGTGATTAGTTTCCGGTCGGAAAAGATTTCGGTCGAAATAGATTTCGACCGGAATAGTTTTCGGTCATAGGGATTCCAACCAAAATGACTTGATATTAATTTGACTAGTTGTAATCCCTAACAGATCCTTTAGCATCCACCTAGCTTGAAGTTATCACCATGTGAGCTAATCTTTAAGATAATCAGGTGAGTTCTATGTGCCCCATATATGTTACGTGTAAATCTATTTAAATGTTTTGGGCCTGAAGTGTATACATTAAATGAATGGGTGTTATGAATGCCAATGTGAACATACGTGATATATATATGAATGCTAATGTGATCATACATGATATATGAAAACGAATGATGAACAAAGAATGAAACGTATGTATACAAAGAATGAAATGAATGAATGACATAACGTTAATGAATGAAATCTTGCTTTATATACATATATATTGCATGTTATGAATGAATGTAAACTTTATAGACGCTTCGATGCTAACGGCTATTACGGTAGACGGACGACCACGTAACTATTTTGCAACCGAGACATATACGTACCTTTATCAGCTAGGACGTTTAAGAGGGCAATAATGGATGGTTGCATTCATGCCGGACTATTGCAATAATAAGTAGAACAGTTGCATAAATAATAGTACGCGTGGGAAACGGATGCCTTAGGGCAGACGGGCGAATAATACGGTCTACGACGGTAGAACGGTGAGGACGGCCGGTATAGCATGACGTATGGTCGAAGGAATCCGTACGATCATGGAGGACGGACTACGACGGTAGGATGGGCGTCTGTCTATGTGACTTACGCAAATCAATGTTGGGCTGATTACCCTTATGTGTATGAGCAATGAATGTTCAATGAAAGTAAAGATGTGTACATATATTTATGTGTACTTACAATGAACGATAATTGAAGGCAATGATGTGCTAATATGTAATTATGAAATTATATACATATAAAGAAATAATGTTATTACCCAATTGCTTTAAACTAGAACTCACCAGCGTTAGCTGACTTTTAGTATGCACTTCGGGTAAGAAGAAGAAAGGTCATGCGAAGGCGTGAAGGCTACACCGCTACAAGACTGACACCCCACTTACTTAAATTTCATGCTAAGACAATGCTTATGTTTAACGTCAAGACTTCCGCTGCTATGTTATGTAATTGAATGATGAATGCTTCCGCTGTATTTAAATGTTTTTAATTGAAGGTTCAGTGATTAATGACTATGTTTATGAGTATATCCAATGAGTGAGGTCTCCCGGGTAAGGGGCCTTACAGGTTGGTATCATAGTTTGAGAGATTCAGACATCCCTAACTTGTCTGGACTCAAGCTGATAATGAGACCAACGCACGGATGTCAGTCTGGGTAGCCAACGCCGACGCCTGTACAGTAAGTAAGTAATAAAGTTAACGGTTGTAGATAGGAATAGATGCCTTAACTTAGAACACATAGATGTTAATGTCACCACTGATGTGAAGAGTTTCGAACCCGAAAAACAAAGCAAATTATTAATCACAAACCGGTCACTGTAATTAAGAATTTACCTTGCTCGTACTGTTCTAAACTATGATCTGAAGAAATGACATTGATGTATACCCTTTTACTTATCAGGAAATCTAGAAATCTTTGGCTCGTAGAAGAGGAACTGGACGCCGAGGCGGTCGCACTGGCCGAGTCGATAGACCACCCGTGGACCGAAGACTGGAGGAAGAAGAATGTGTGCATGTCGAACGCACTGAGAGCATGCATGAAACAAATGTGACCCCACTAGGAAGTGGCAATGGAGGGTCGCATCCCAGAAGCTTTTTCACACCTCAATTCGGCAATTAAACACCTGCACATCTCTATCTCACATCCCAGAAGCTTTTTCACACCTCAATTCGGCCGGAGTCGCAGCAGGAGACACCGGAAAGCAAGAACACGTCGTCTGGACTGAGTTTTGGTCGAACACTATCAATTCAACATCCATTTTGGTAAGTGAAACCTCCCACAACTTCGTTTTAGTATGTTGATTGTAAGCCCTATGTTAATTCAACCTTATATCATCGATTTGATCACAAACATATATCTAGGGTTCATATAATCCTAGTTTAATCGAACTCTACTCTAGACTCTGTTTGAATTCAATTAAATTGCATCATTAGCTTCGCAATTCTCTGTTTAGTGAAAGCCCCATGTTAATTTAATCAAATAACATCGAATTAATCATGATCCAGAATCTAGGGTTTGTTCATAATCGATTTGGGGGTTTTGATCTTAACAACTTTCTAAATCAATTTAAACCTCAGGGTTCGATTCGCAATCCTCTGACGTTCAAAAGCCCTATGATTACATCTATTTCTATTATCAAAATCAACAGATTTGAATTTGTGTTCTTATTCTAGGGTTTCGTTTTCTAAATCAGGAATTAAACGGTTCAAAACATGATGATTTTTCAATTAAACCTACCCACCGATTCGCCAACCTTCGATAAACAAAACCCCTATGATTTTAGTGCTAATCGCGACCAGATTTGATGGATTTGGGAGTGGGATCGACCGGATTTGGGTATAGGGGAAGAACACAGTGGAGATAAAGGTTAAAACCAATTCAAACCGGTTACTTGTGCGATTCTCTAGCGGGCTGAGTTGGTTAAGGTGTTTGGCTGTGGTGGGGGAGACCCGAGTTCGAGTCTCCCCACCTCTGTTTTGGTTTTAATCATTTTTAAATATAAAAGTTATCCCACTATTATTATAATACTTTATTATTATAGTGTGGCCCCGAAAAACACCCGTATGCTCGAGAATTAGATTCCTACTCCGATCTAAGTGCAACTTGTTAATTAAAAATAATATATTTATTATTTTTATCACCCAACTAATTATTTATATAAAACAAAAATAATATAATTATTTATATTATTACCCACACTTATATTTCCCGAATAAAAATAATATATTTATTATTTTTACCACATTAATAATCATTGTGTTAATTCTTCAAACTTAAAAATAATATAATAATTTATATTATTTTCCTAGACCATTACTTAATGGTGCAAAAACACGAATATATTTATTTAAATAATATTATTCGTAATTAGAAACTTTCGACTCGTAACGCATCTATCTTAATTAATAAATTAAGAAATCCTCTAATCCCGTTGACAAGTTCGTTTACTCGTTAATCATTAGTTCGTCTTAGGACGTTCAATCTTCCGGGTCATCGTCACAATATCCCATGTGTCCCTAACTATTATGCTTATAATTCTAAGGCATCCGTAAACCGTTCACATGCAATACTTGTGGTCCCTTTTGCATCCTTGTGTGTTGCTACTCGTACACAACCCAGGTGAGTTTCACGGCCCCTTTTACTGTTTTAAATTGGGAGAGAAAACATGACGCAAACTCTTTTGATTATTATAACTCATATGTTATCACTTGTTAAAACTAAGCGTAACACACTATCATAAAATTTCTCACACACATTGAACCGTTAATATGGATTTAGCGAGGTAATTTGAGTAGTACTACTGGGTTTGACAAACCCCACCCGCGTTAGTCACGCTAACTCGATTGGAGGTCGAACGGGTGTAATATTGACCTAAGCACATTCACCATGGTTGATAGACATGATGGGAGGCATTCAAACACAAACAGTCAGTTTCGGTTGCGAGCACTTTGGTAAGACAAGAACATAGGTTAGCTATCTATTGATACACATACTGAATGTACATAATCTGGCAAACGCTTTATTACAAACTTGAAACCTGTGAACTCACCAACAAAGTGCAATTTAAAATCTATGGATTTTTTACGGAGGGACGCAAAAAGAAAGAGAAAGTTTACCATCGGGGGTTAAATTGCACTTTGTTTTAAACATGGTTGTAACGTGTCAGCGGGCCTAAACCACAAGGGTGCAAATTACAGTTTACTTTAAATTATAAAATAATTCAAAACCATCTAAAATAACTTTAAACAAAATATTCTTTTTGGTTCCTTTCTTTGAAAAGAAATAGGATACATGATACTTAAGCCAAAACCAAAATTCATAAACTTATCTACTTACATTGACCACTCATTTATGTCAAAACTCATAAAATCAACTTGAATGTCAATCTATTTGATTAAATCCCAATCCCTTTTTCAAAACTCTAAATTTTATAAACTTAATCAGGGTTAAGATCTAGTTTCCGAGTTGGAAGACTTACCAAATGAAATAGGATGAATTAGGATGATGAGTGTAATGTTAAAAAGCATTAATTTCCAGGATAATCCCCTAAAATCACATCACTATCTCATAAGAACACTTAGAACTCAAAAACCATGAAGTTAGGGATTTTAAAACGCTTACCAACGAAATCAAACAACGCTTAACTAATGAAAGAGGGATGGCTATATATTGCCTTGAACTCGATTTTATCATCTGATTTCAATGCATGCTCATGAAAATGAAATTGAAGAATGAAGGGGATTTAGAGACTTTAGGGTTTGAGGGTGTTTTGAGAGAATTTGAAATGAAAATTAGGTTGATGATATGAATAATTGGAAGTGGGTTTACATCCCTAGAGCCGAGCTGGTGATGATTCGTGGATTACATGTGTTCAAAATAGAACAAAGTGGAATTTGAGGTGTTAGAACACGTCATTAGCACAACATGTTATGGACATGCATAAAGCACGAACGTGCTTCTAATATTCATACATAAACTAATTATGAAAACAAAACATGGTCGTGCCCTAGGCACGCTGGGCAGTGCCCTGCCAGTGTGTTACATATAATCAAGTTAAAATATTTATCGTAGTTATTATTTGTTATTGTTCTCTGAAAAATATGAAAAATTATCAAAAAAGAAAGTGTCCTTTTCTAAGTGAAATATCTATAAAGAATGGAAGATGGACTTGCACGTATGTGTCTTTCTAATATGGATTTATTTGTTTCATTTCATCATTTGAAGTTGTTTCTAATCAATTGTTTACATAAAATAAATCAACACTTCGATAAAATCACTTATGCTTCCAGTTACAAACAGAAAGAGTATTAGTTACAAACTAACTTATTAATGTGTCATGTAATTTGTTTTTACCCGACCCATTTTATGCTCCCTCTCATAAGTTCCTGGATCCGTCATCCAGAGTTGAAAGGAAGGGGTCGGGTTTCGGAAGGTGGACTGCGGAAAGATAAGGAAATGGGGCCGAGCGTAGAGTGGGTCGATGGCGATGGACGATTGTGTGTAGGAGGATGGTTCAGGCCTCATAAAGTGAACAATGGAATGAAATAAAAATGGGGCCGAGTGTAGAGAGGTCGATGGCGATGGACGGCGAGGATAGGGATGCATTAATGCAAGTTTATTTAACAAGACGTATATCACTAGTTTAAAATTGTAGATATCTGAAGCTCAGCCAAAAAAATTTAAAGAAAATATTACTCAAAACCTTATTAACGAAAATATTATATTGTTTAAAAAAATTTAAAATAATAAAAATCCAATAGCGTCATTTTCATATTGGATAGGCCTTGCCATCCAAGTTGTTCATGGCTGGAAAGCTTGACTGGGTAAGAAGACATCTGTAAAACCATCAATGGGGGGACAACCAAACGCGCCTTCATTTGGTATTTAAAGAAGCATAATCCGTAAACCAACACTTCAACTTTAATTGAGAAAACCAAATTTAAAATGAAATTCGGAAAGGAGTTCACTTCACAGAAGGTGCCGGAATGGGAGGAAGCTTACATGAACTACAATTACCTCAAGACAATCTTGAAAGAAATCTTGATTTTCCGGCGACGGAAGCTGGACCAAACAGCTCCACCAAACAGGTCAGCTCAAAAAGGGAAATTGTCTAAAAGACACTCTTTTTACAGAGCTTTTAGTGGACTAACGAATCGATTTGGCAATTACAATGACAAAGATGCCGACGCGGAAGTGATTCTTGTAAGTGAAATAAAGCCTAAGGAACAGCCACCGGAGGGACAGCATTACCAAACCATGTTTTTCCGGTCATCGGAGGAAGGGGCAGAGAATGAGCTTGTGTTCTTCAGAAAACTTGATGATGAGTTTAATAAAGTTATCAGTTTCTACAAAAGCAAGGTGGATGAAGTGGTGATGGAGGCAGAGGAGTTGAACAAACAAATGGATGCTCTCTTTGCTCTTAAAGTCAGAATCAGTGATCCCAATTTTCACATGCCATCTACACCATCAAATTCAGGTAGTCACTCAAGAACATGATAATTTGATAAAACCATGGGTGTTGTTTAGTTTTCTTACTAATTATGGAAACTTTTAAGGTGCATCGCCGTTAGAGGAGATTCAGGAGCTTGAAGAAAAGCCAGAAAGAGACCAAACAAGGATGGTTTCTTTAGAAATTCTAAATCACGTAAAGATCAACGTGACACCAGAATCTGCGGTATCAACCTTGAAAAATATATTTGATGGCCCTAAATGTGATTTATTATTCAGCAAAGGGGAGCTTAGAACCTCACATGCGAAACTGAAACAGGCTTTTGTAGAGTTTCATAGAAAGCTCCGGCTACTTAAAAGCTACTCGTAAGTATTCTTGTTTTAATTACATAGAACTTGAAAACAAAGTGACATTTATTAGTTCATGTTTTTTCTTTGTTCTTTATAGTTTCTTGAATCAATTGGCTTTCTCCAAGATCATGAAGAAGTATGATAAGGTTTTAAATTCTTGATAACGATCATATATTGTGTTAATGATGTGGGTCAATTTTTGACATTTTTTATTCGTTTAGGTCACATCAAGAAACGCATCGAAAGCTTATCTAGAGATGGTTAAAAATTCTTACTTGAGCCAATCCGACGAGGTCAAACCGTAAAATCAGAAGTAACTGTGGTTTAATTTGCAGATTAATCAAAAAGTCCTAATCTCTCTTGTTCTTTCAGGTTGTTAAACTCATGGAAAGAGTAGAAACTGCATTTATTACACATTTTGCGAATGCAAATCGAAGTCAAGGAATGCGTGATTTAAGGCCAAGAGCTAAAAGAGACAAGCATCGACTAACATTTTTTGTGGGTAAGTTGTGGGTGCCAAAGAAACTCGGTTATTGCATAAAAAATGATCTGGTTTCTGATACATGATTCATGGATATAGGTTGTTTCTTTGGCTGCTCGATAGCACTTGTGGTGGCAATGATCTTGACAATACATGCCCGAGATCTTCTCAAGAGTGCCGGTCGTGACCAATACATGAGCACCATATTCCCATTATACAGTTTGTTTGTTTACATTGTGTTACATATGCTAATGTATGCTGCAAACATATACTTTTGGAAGCGTTTTCGTGTGAACTATGCTTTCATTTTCGGGTTCAAACCGACTACAGAATTGGGTTATAAAGAAATCCTACTTCTCAGCTCTGCTCTATTAGTACTCACCCTTGCAGCTGTACTCTCAAATCTTGAAATGGAAATGGATGAAAGAACTCAAAGTTTCACAACTCTAACTGAACTGGTCCCTCTAGGTTTAGTCACTGTAAGAATTTCTAAGTTTACCCTCTTGTAAATTATGTAAACCGAACACATTTGGTAACCGGTTTTAACTTCTGTTTTGTAGGTTGTACTTTTGATAATGGTTTGTCCGTTTAACATCATGTATCGTGCAAGCCGGTTCTTTCTCATAGTGAACCTATGGCACTGTGTTTGTGCACCTCTTTATAAGATCACCTTAGCTGATTTCTTCTTGGGCGATCAGTTGACTAGCCAGGTAATTGACTAGTTGACTTCCTGTTAGGACTTCAAATGAGCCGAGCTTCAAACTCAAACACTTTAGGCTAAGCTCAAGCTCTACTCGAGCTTGAGTTACTTGAATAAAACTTGGCTTGTTTGTAACTCTATTTCCTTGTTTGTTGGTTTGAGTCATGCAAATGGTGGAAAAGAAGTGTTTTTTTTTTTATCGATTTGATGTTTCAGGTTCAGTTGCTTAGGACAGTGGAATTCTATATCTGCTACTACGGATGGGGAGACTTCAAGAGGAGATCAAACACATGTAACCGAAGCAATATTTATGAGACGTTTTATATATTTATCGCGGTTATCCCATACTGGTTTCGGTTCCTACAGGTAACTGAACTTCGCACACATGTTAGCAAGTTCTATTTGAACTTTGATCATATGATAATTGGTGTAACACACCTTGTTTTGGATCAGTGCATGCGCCAAGTGTTTGAACAGAAAGATTATGGTCCGGGCATGAATGGGCTAAAGTACTTGTCGACAATTGTTGCCGTTGTAACAAGAACAATTTATGTTCAAAGGAGAGGAACAGCTATGAGAATCATAGCTGCATCTAGCTCGGGTGTGGCTACAATTTATAACACCTACTGGGATATGGTGAAGGACTGGGGTCTTCTTCGTAGGGACTCCACAAACCCTTGGTTAAGAGATAAACTCATTTTACCAAACAAATCAGTCTACTTTGTAGCAATGGTAATATTAATTGATTGTTGAGTTTATATTAATATTAATTGATTGTTGAGTTTATATTTGGTTTTCGATATTCATAATTGTTCTTGAACTTATAGGTACTGAATGTTATATTGCGACTCGCATGGATGCAAACGGTTTTGGATTTCCATGAAGCTCCTTGGCTCCATCGAAGCACGGTGATATTCATAGTTGCTTGTTTGGAGATTATTCGTCGGGGACTATGGAACTTTTTCAGGTTGGAAAACGAGCATTTGAACAATGTTGGGAAATTTCGAGCTTTTAAGTCGGTCCCCCTGCCTTTTAGCTACGAGGACGGGGACAAGGAACTATGATTCTCTAGCATGTAAACCATCAAACTATTTTCTGCTTCATTTTCATTATATAAATAGTACATAGTTTTTGAATTCATGAATATTTTATATGATTGTATATCAAAATGCTGTATTTAGTATAAATTATTTTCGTTTCCTTTGATGTGTTTCTTATTTTATGGGCGGAACTACATTTGCTTTTGACTTCGAACTTGTTTTTACTTATAGAATGCATGACAATGATACGATTATAAATTTTGATAATTAAAATTAGAGATTAAAACATTATGCCAAATGATTTATATATATGCTAATAAAAGATTTACGTGTTTTAAGCTAAAAAAAGAAAGGATTAAAGAGTGCAAAATTTGGGGAAAATTCTTGGCTAGCAAAATTGGAACCCTAATTGATGGAATTCGCGCTTGAAAGCGGGGCCAAAACGTCGCAGATCATTTGCCACATGACCCGGTTCGTCGAGACCTTTCCGACCACTGGTTATAGGCCCCGTAACTCCACTCGTAGCACAAGTTATGCCCGTTTGAAGTTTGGGTTTTTTCTACCTTGTTTCTCTTGGTCCAACAGGTCCAAATAAGAGTCTGCTAACTCTTTTGGATAAGCTCTTCGTCATTTAGTCATTGCTATTATCCTGTACTGTATTAGATGTCTGCAGCATAACTTATGTAAGAAGATACCATTCATAATTAGAAATAAAATACAATAGGAAGAGAACAAATATAATAGGAAAGGAGATTCTAATACGGATTACAATTGAAAATAAATAAAATACGAAGAAATGGTAGAATCAAAGTTGTTGATGTCATGTATTTAATACGATTCCCTTAAAACATATTTTGCGTTCCTCTAATGTAACACCCCATAAATGTCGACAATCTATGTTATTTCACTAAAGATGAATAAAAATAAAAGTTAAGGGACTAAAGAGGTTAAAAGTGTAAAGAAGGAAGGATACACCTTTTAATCCAAGCCGCCATCCTCTCTCTCTCTCTCCCCTCATTCTATCATTGTTATGGTTTGTAGCAATTTCTGATAGTCAAGGGGTTATTCTGTCATTATTGCATAGTATAAGTTTTGTGACCGATATGAACTTTACTTTAGTTCAGGGGGTTAAGTGTAATATGAGAGATTAGTTTGTTAATGGTCGTTGCAGATTGGGGATAAAACTGGATTAGGTCTTCAATTGTGTTCATAGCTTTACTCTCAATTCTTCTTGTAATTCAAGTTTTCTTTCGATTGTATTGTAATCGTTTGATGTTCTTGAACAAATCGTTTGATCGTTCGTGTCTCTGGTGTGTTTAATTCACAATTGGTATCAGAGCTTGGTTCTAAGCTCGAGTTCAGAGAAGGAAGTTTCCAGTTTGAAATTGAAGATCAACGATGGTGTCAACAAAGTTTGACCTGGAGAAATTCGATGGCAAGAATGATTTTGGTCTCTGGCGATTAAAGATGAGAGCGCTACTTGTGCAACAAGGTGTCGTAGATGCGTTACTTGGAGAACAGAGAATGCCGGAAAATCTTACCGATCAAGAGAAGAAAAGTATTCTGGAGAAGGCGCACGGTGCAATAATACTGAGCCTTGGGGATAGAGTTCTTAGAGAGGTGTCCAAGGAAACAACCGTTGCTGGCATTTGGACAAAATTGGAAGGTCTATACATGACCAAATCTCTGGCAAACATGCTCCATCTCAAGAAGAGATTGTACACGTTTCACATGACTTCTGGTAAGAATCTTGAAGACCATACTGATGAATTTAATAAGTTAGTCTTAGATCTTGAAAATATAGAGGTTACCGTAGAAGATGAGGATCATGCCATCATATTTTTGACATCCCTTCCACAATCTTTTGAACACTTTGTGGATACGTTGATGTATGGAAGGGATACACTCTCTATGGAAGAAGTGCTTGCTGCACTAAATTCCAAAGAGCTTAAGAAAAGAACAGATGATAAAGATGATCAAGGGGAGGGAATTTTTGTCAGGGAAGGTCTGATCATAGGGGTAATAAACCTAAAACTTTTTCAAGATCAAAATCCAAGACTAAAAGAAGATGTTACATAGTTCTTTCACCTTAAGAGAGAGTGTCCTGAAAGGAGAAAACAGAAAGTTGATAGTTCTTTCACAAAGGGATAGGGTAACATCTCTCAGGAAGAATCAAATGAGGGTTATGAAAGTTCAGATGTATTGGTGGTATCAAGGGGAAAAGGGGGAAGTGAATGGATCTTAGACTCTGTAGGTTCTTATCATATGACTCCTAATCTGAAATATTTTAAAGATATAAAGATGAAAGATCCTGGGATAGTGCAGTTAGGAGATGACAGACCTTGTGAGATTAAAGGAATAGGGTCAGCTTTACTCACATTAGACAATGGCACTGAGGTGATTCTGGATAAAGTGAGGTATATTCCTAAACTCACAAGAAATCTAATCTCTCTTGGATCATTTGAAAAGGCTGGATATGAAGTCAGTTTAAAGCATGGGAAGGCTAAAGTAATAAAAGGGGAAATGGTAGTGTTGTCTGGAAATAGGTGTGAAAATAACATCTACATTCTGAATGGTAAGGTAATGGAGGGAGTTAATGCTATTACTGAGGTTAAATAGGTCAGTGAAGTAGACTTATGGCACATGATACTTGGGCACATTAGTCAACAAGGGCTATTAGAGTTGAGAAAACATCAACTACTTGGTGAATTAAAGAATGCAGACTGCAGTTTTTGTGAGAATTTTGTACTTGGGAAAGCACATAGAGTGAAATTTGTCAGGAGTAACCATAAAAGTAAAACGGTTCTAGACTATATTCACTCTGATCTATGGGGGCCTGCAAGAACACAATCCTTGGGGGAGCAAGGTATTTTCTGTCCTTAATTGATGATTTCTCTAGAAGGGTATGGGTTTATGTATTGAAAACTAAAGATGAGGCTTTTGGGAAGTTTAAGGAATGGAAGTACTTAGTAGAGAACCAAACAGATAGAAGGATTAAAAAGCTTAGAACTGACAATGGACTTGAATTTTGTAATTATCAGTTTAGTCAGTTTTGTAAGAACAATGGAATTGCTAGACATCTTACTGTTCCAGGAACACCCCAACAGAATGGGTTGGTTGAAAGAATGAACATGACTCTTCTTGACAAGGTGAGGTGCATGCTGATAAGTTCAAGTCTACCTAAAACTTTTTGGGCTGAAGCTGTATCAACTGTCTCATATTTGGTAAATATATCACCATCCTATACATTAGGGATGATGACTCCTATGGAGGCCTGGTCTGGAAAAAAGGAAGATTATAGCAATCTAAGGGTGTTTGGGTCTGTTGCTTATGCTCACATAAAACAAGGGAAACTTGAAGTCAGGGCACAAAAGTGTGTATTTGTTGGGTATCCAGAGGGATTCAAAGGCTTCAGATTGTGGAGATTTGATGATATAAGTCCCAAGGTCATAGTAAGCAGAGATTTTACTTTCAAAGAAGATGTAGTTGGCAGAAAAACTGAATCAATGAGTGAAGATGATCATGGGCTTCAAATTGAGGTGGAGTCAGAAGATGTTAGAGGTACTAATGCTCAAGAAAGTCAAAACTCAGGTGGAGTTGAAAGGCAAATGAATGATAGTACTCAAAGTCTGGCTAGAAACAGGCCTAGAAGACAGATCCAACCACCTGCCAGATATAGAAGTAATGATGAAATTTCTGCATTTGTATTTATGGCTGCAGAAATAGAGAACACAACAGAGCCTCTCACTTTTAAAGAAGCCATGAGTTCAAAAGACAAGTTGACGTGGCAGGAGGCAATGCAAGATGAGATTGATTCTTTACATAAGAATCAAACTTGGGTATTAGTTGATAAGCCCAAGGATAAGAAGCTGGTGCCTTGTAAATGGATATATAAACTAAAGGAGAGTATTCCAGGAGTTGAGAAACCAAGATTTAAAGCAAGGTTAGTTGCAAAGGGTTTTACCCAAAGAGAGGGAGTTGACTACACAGAGATATTCTCTCCTGTAGTAAAACATTCCTTTATAAGGCTTGTGTTGTCTCTAACAGCTGTAATGAACATGAAATTAGAACAGTTGGATGTTAAAACAACATTTCTACATGGTACTCTTAAAGAACAGATTTATATGAACCAGCCACTGGGTTTTGAGGAGGAAGGAAGAGAGGATAAAGTCTGTTTGTTGCAGAAATCACTGTATGGGTTGAAACAATCACCTAGACAGTGGTATAAGAGATTTGATGAATTTATGGTAACTCATGGGTTCTTATGAAGCAACTATGATGCATGTGTGTACATGAAGGAATATATTTCTTGGAAGTATGTCTACTTATTGCTATATGTGGATGACATGTTATTGGCATGCACTGATGTGGAGCAAATAGTAGAAACCAATAGTATGTTAATGGGTGAATTTGACACGAAGGAGCTTGGTGAAGCCAGAAAAATATTAGGCATGGAGATCAACAGAGATAGGGATAAAGGACTGTTGAGATTGACTCAAAAGTCTTACATTTGCAAAGTATTAAATAACTTTGAAATGGAAAATTGTAAGGCTGTTATTACTCCACTTACACAACATTTCAATTTATCTACACAAGATAGTCCAAAAGATGAAGGAGAGAAGGATTACATGGATACAGTACCCTATGCTAATGCAGTAGGAAACTTAATGTATCTTATGGTATGTACTCGTCCTGACATTGGTTATAGGGTTAGTGTTGTTAGTAGATATTTGGCAAACCCAGGAAAGAGGCATTGGGCTACAGTAAAGTGGATATTGAGATATTTGAAAGGGACTAGTCAAGTGGGTCTTATTTTTGGTGATAATCCAGTGGGTAAAGGTCAGATCTTAGGTTATGTGGATTTTGATTATGCAAAGGATATGAACAGAGGTAGGTCCATAACTGGATATGCTTTTAAGGTACTAGGAAGTGTTGTAAGCTGGAAAGCAACTCTGCAGCATGTTGTGGCACTGTCCAGCACATAATCTGAATATATTGCTCTGACAGAGGCAATAAAGGAAGCATTATGGCTCAAGGGTATTGTAACTGAGTTGGGTGTAAAGTTTGATGATGCTTTAGTTCTTTGTGATAACCTAGGAGCTGTGCAGTTGGCAAAGAATAGTGTTTATCGTGAAAGAACAAAGCACATTAATGTCAAACTCCATTTTATTTGAGATGTTATTAATTCAAAGGAAGTGATGGTGTAGCATGTTAGTACTAAAGAGAATGTTGCATATATGTTAACAAAATCACCACCGGGAAATAAATTTTCTAAGTGTTTAGACTTGCTTGGAGTTGGTTAATGCATCGTTGACATACTTCAATTTGTGAATAATTTCAGAAATAGCTTTAAAAGGTGGAGATTGTTATGGTTTGTAGCAATTTCTGATAGTCAAGGGGTTATTATGTCATTATTGCATAGTATAAGTTTTGTGACTGATATGAACTTTACTTTAGTTTAGGGGCGTTAAGTGTAATATGAGAGATTAGTTTGTTAATGGTCGTTGCAGATTGGGGATAAAACTGGATTAGGTCTTCAATTGTGTTTATAGCTTTACTCTCAATTCTTCTTGTAATTCTAGTTTTCTTTCGATTGTATTGTAATCGTTTGATGTTCTTGAATAAATCGTTTGATCGTTCGTGTCTCTGGTGTGTTTAATTCACAATCATTTTATACATACTATAGAGAGAGAGACGAGTTAGAGAGAGGAAGGGCAAGAAAACGTTTCTTTCGAGACTTTAACCTTGCCTCAAGCTGTGAAGACCGTTTGTGAAAGATCTAAGCAAAGAATCCTACAAGTTTCAAGGTAAGAATCAATCGTAAACTCATATTTTTGGTTTGAAATGGGTTTTCGGGTAAAGTGAGGTTTAATCCAAAAATGTTGGATTTTTACGTATGTAACGTATAAAAACCATAGATTTGGACTCACGGGAGTTAAACAAATGTTTTGAACGATAAAAGTTAAAAGCTTGATGCATGATTCGGATCAGAGATCTCATGCAGAAAACTAAGGTTTTTGCGTAAGTGAAGAACTGAGTATTCGCACGAATACTCAGAGTATTTGTAAGAGTACACGCATGAAAGAACCAGAGTATTCACATGAATACTCATGAACGAGTACTAGGAGTAATCACTTGAATACTTCTCTGCGAGTACTTAGTGGTATTGGCAAGAAATGCTTGTGCGAATACTATTAGAGTATTCGCAAGAATACTTGTGTGAATACTTTAGTATTTATACAGGATGATGAGAGTCTGATTGTGTTTAACTAATATCCATATTGTCAGTAGCTCTAGTCAGACTCAGTTGTTTAGTACGTGGAAGCTAGCTTTTCCAGGTGAGTTCTAAATGCCCCCTCCCCCCGTTTATGAAGTTTTTTAATGTTTTGAGCTGTGTGCATACATAACGAAATGATGTTATAAAATGAAGTTTTGAAATAACGTTTATGAAAAATGTGTTTATGAAATGTTTTTGCCAAAGAAGTTTTCGAAGCGTTTAGGAATGAGAAGTTATTTTAATAAACCGTAAAAATGCTTTAACTGAAGTTTGAAGTAAATAAAGTGAATGTTTTTCGAAAGTCACAATATGAACGAATCTACCATGGTTCCTTCGGGAACAGAAGCGAAGTTATGTTATGTATGGCAACACCTTTATAGGGGACTTTGTGGCTGGTCAACTACTATACAACTGGTGGTGACGATGGTCATCAAGGGGATTAACGCGATCCTTGAAGTTTGGTACGTGCTACTCTTTGGAGCGCAGTGCTTGAAGTTTGGTATATGTTACTCTTTGGAGTACCGTGCTTGAAGTTTGGTACGTTTTACTCTTCGGAGTACCGTACTTGAAGTTGGAATTGACGGTTACGAGAAGGCTCATATTTGATATATATGTTGTCTTATTTTTAATTATGTATTAGCGTGTTTACGTGTAAGATCCCGAAATTTACGATAAAGAATAAACGACGTTACGAAATAATGAAATAAAGAAAGAATGAAATAATAGGTGGGCTCGAGCGGATCGGGCCTTGGGCCGAGAGTAAGTGGCGCAAAGAGGGAGAAGGGGTAAAACCCTAGCCATCCTCTCCACTCCCCACACTTCATCTTCACCATCTTGAACCTAGAGAGAGGCTAGAGAGAGAAAGCTCCAAGAATCCACACTGAGGCCTTCATGTTGTTGTGGATCATTGCTGGAACATCTTTAGAGGTTGGAGAAGGAGAAATCAAGCGGAAACAGGTAACAAAACATTCTCAGATTCGAATTGAGAGTTGAAAGTGGGTTTTAGGGTTTCAAGTGGGTTTTCAATCAAAGATGGGATTTTTACGTATGGTTTGGCTTAAAAAGTATATATCTAGCTTCATGGAAGCTAGATATAAGTTTTGGACGTAAAAAGATTGAAACTTGGATAAAAAACGAAGGATTTGATCAAGAACAGATGAATCGTCTGAAATCTCCATGAATGGTCTGAAATATCGGATACGTCCGAAAAGTATTTCAGAACACCATATATCTCGGATAGATCTTTTCGATCGAAAAGTATCTCGGATAGGACATTTCAGACGAAAAGTATTTTGGACAGAAAGAGATTTCGGACATATATTTTCGAACAAAACAATTCTCGGACAAAAGTTTTCAAATGAAAAGCCATTAATAGAAAATAGTTCTAAACACCAAAGTTTTCGGTCGAAATATATTTCGACCGAAAAAGATTTCAGACATAGGAGTTTTCGGATGAGATATGTAGGTTATAACCTTGTTCCATTCGTGACTCATGAAACAGATATAATAGCATCCCACCTAGCTTGAAGTCTCAGTGCTAAGTGAGATAGACACAGTAGAAGTCTGGTGAGTTCTTATTGCCCTTTTTCTAAAAGGTTTTGGGCTGGCATGCATATTGTTAAAGAGATAGTTTTGAAAGATAAAGTATATTTTTATAAGAATTATATTTTTTTATAAAAATAATAGAGAAAGTGTTAAAGAGTAAAGTACTATCTTTAAACTTGTTTTAAAGAAAGTAAAGAGTTAAAGTAAAGAAGTTGCACCCCAGTGTAGCTTGACAGTGATAGTGACAAATGCCATATTATATGCTTATGTGTTGATATGTGATATTTGTCTATGTGTTATGTGTTTCAATGGCATTATATTATGTGACGTAGTATAATTGCATAGTAGTTGCATTGTAGTCGCAAAGTAAAAAGTCCTGCAAGCAAGCAAAGTAGAAGTCTCACACTTCGGTGTGAGCAGGCAAAGGAGTCTTCACTTCGGTGTAAGCGAGAAAGTCTCATCCTGAGGTGTGAGCAGGCAAAGGAGTCTTCACTTCAGTGTAAGCGAGAAAGTCCCACCCTGAGGTGTGGGCACAACAAAGTAAAAGTCTTAGGTGTAAGCGAGCAAAGGGATCTTGCCTTCGGGCGAAGATCTACATGTGATAGTTAAAGTATGTTATAGTCACTTGTCCTGTACAAGTGAAACGTAAAGTTGCAAAAAGTAAAGGAGGACACCTTAATCGGTTCCCTCAAAGTAAAGTTTTTATGAAAGATAGTAATGTAACAGTTTTATAATTGTAACGTTGTAAAGTTTTAAAGTAAAGTTAAAGTGTTTTAAAGATAGAGAAAGAAGAGCTTATTTTATTTTTATAAAACTAAGCTACCTAAAAGAAAGTTTTCAGATTAAAGTAAAGATAGAACTCACCAGCGTTAGCTGACTTTTAGTATGCATGACAAGTAGTAAAGGTAAAGCGAAAGCAAAGTAGAGTAGCCGTGAGGGCTGGATAGCATGGACATCGGGTCGTCGCTCTGAAGACTGACATTTCCTATTCTGATAGTTTATGCTTTAGACAATGAGTTACATTATTGTTTGATGAATGTTTTAATTTAAAGACTTCCGCTGTAATAGATTCTGATTTATGGTTTAAGAACTATGTTTGAATTTTTTGTGCCAATTATGAGATGTACCCGAGATGGGGCGTTTTATTACGTACGATTTTATTATAGAATTTTAACTGTTTATGTTTTGAAAAAATAAGTGAAGTTAATGTTTTATGTAAAACTAGAACTCACTCAACGAAGCTGACTTTTAGTATGCACATCAGGTTGAGTGTAGGTTGACTGTTGATGATGGATGCCGGGCTTGTGCTAAGGAGTTACCCAACCGAAGATATCTGGCATCCGGTCATGTTTACGTTTCAAACTTTGGTTTAAGACAATGTTTCTGTGATTGTTAAAACAAGTCTGTATTTTGAACGATATTTCCGTTGCGTGAAATGATATCTTATGTTTAAGAATTATACGCCGATGAGTAATTCCAACGCGTGAGGCTTACCGGGTTTAGGGCCTTACATCTAAGGAAGCGTTTGACTCCTACGGTACAACAGCTAGCGGGAGCACTTCATTATAATGCCGGAGATAACCATCGAGACGGAAATTCACTTGATACGAGTATGCCTTAGTTGCTGGAAATGTTGTATGGGTGGTTTCGAGAGTATCTAGAACTTTGTTTTATAGGCATATCAAAACAAAGGTCATTTAGAGCTTCTGAGACCTACGGCTAGTCGTATGTGTACACAAGTTCAAAGTATTTAGACTAACATAACTGAATCTAGCAAACAGAGGCAAAGTTATGTTATGTATGGCAACACTTTTATAGGAGTTTTGTGGTTCGCCAATTGTTATACAACTTGTGGTGGCAACACCCCCCCCCCCCCCCCCCCCCCAAGTGCTATGAGGTGAAATAAAACATAACTAATTAAAATGCTTACTAAGCATCTTAGATCCTTACTTATAATAAACCACACCAAGGTTTATACATCGTTTAAAATCTTAATGCATTTTCATATTAAACACATCATTTTGAGTATATTGCAAAACTCTTCAAGGAGACTACAAATTCACTAAATGATAATTATATTAACATTAATCGCCTATAATTAATCATGTTCAAGCTAGTGAAAAACCATATTTTAAAATCTTATATTGTTCAAGTATTTTGAGGTGCAAATCAGTACAAGAACTTGGCTGCTGCCACAATGTTGCGCCACTATTTCTCTTACACGGAAGACCCGTACACTGATTCCTCACCATCATTTATTTTTATTTATTTATTTATTTATTTATTTTTTAATTACAACAGATATATGAATTGGTCCGGCCTGCTCCAAAAGGACCAAAACAAATCAGAGCCTAGCCTTAGTTTGCTTCAAAACTTTAAATATTTATTTATTTGTATTGTATTGTTTTTTTACTCATGATTTTTTTTATAGAACTATTTAAGATTTTGTTAAAATAATATATATTTTTTTTATAAAAAGTTATATTAGGATATTGTCAAATCATATTGTTAGATAAAACATTATTGAACTAGAAAAATCAAAATTAAATTTACAAAAATTAAATTATAAAAATTTTGAACTAGAAAAATCAAAATTAAATTATAATTTTTTTTTAATTATTTATATTATTTTAATATTTATAATTAATTTTACACATATTTTATTTTTCCCTTATAAGTTTTAAATTATTGTGTTTTAATTTCGTAAATTCCGAATATACCGTTACAACGTGCTTATTTTTATAAACGTTTGTAAGTGCACTAATCCGGTCTACGTTTCGACGTAAACTTTATTCAAAACCTGGTCTAGTAAAAAATAATATGTTTTTACTTCTTTTTTTAAATACGCTTTCGTGTTTGTTAACGCTCATTTTTACGAAAACGTGATTTTTTTTCCGGATGTACCGTTGCCACGTGTTTTTTTTGGTGATATCCAGAATTGATTTGCTACAACTTCATACGCTTCTCTTTACGTTATTAACTACGTCAATGTCACTGCATCAAGGCATGACAATGTTAACTAGCTAGTTTTATAAGAAAACCATATATATCTTGTTGGTAGCCGCGGCGTATAATCTTCTGGTATGACTATACTTTTTTCCGTATAGGAGAAAGTTATACATTTTGAGTTTTAACCAATGATCATGAACCTAATAAACTATTAATATTTTGAAGGATTCAAACCTAAAATTCAAGCTTTATAAATAAGATGTGATAAAGGTTCAGTTCCAAAAAAGCAGAACCTTAGCTGTCTAAGTGATGGTTAGTCTTTTGACGTTTTTTAAAATATAAATGGCATTAAATTATTCATCAATTTTTGTTGTTATATACATCCAGAGATTTTTGTTTAAAAAGCCAACAATAGTACTTTATTAAAAACTTATTGAATACAAAACAGAGCCACATGCTACGAAACAATACATTTATAAATATATTCATGTATGGTATAGCAAATACATTAGTACTATGATTCATCTACATATATCAGTCCATTAAAAATATCACATGTAAGTGTATGCATGAGTGTGTTTAAATGATAACAACTAAATAACTAGAAATAAAAGAATTAGTTTTTAGTTGTTCATCATGAAAAGGATCAAAGGAGGGAAGTGTCATGATTTATGAAGTGAAAAAGACATAAAAGATAAATATCTCAACCATTCGTTCATGATCTTGTGGCATTGGTGATTCAAATTCTACATATTTAGGTGGTATTAATTTTAGGAGCAAAAAAATGTCTCTTAAAAAAAAAAACAACTCAACCATCTGTTAGAATATGATTCAAATGCTAGAAAAGAATTCTTCATCATTTAATGGTTTTTCATTGAACTTGTATGTGTATACATATATACTATACTAGTTTAAATCCCGTGTCTACATACGGAGTGAAAAATATCAATATATAAAATTTTACAGGTGTAAAACTAAAAATATATTACATATACTAAGGATAAAAACAAAATTCAAAATATGTAAAAATTAATATATAATTACTTTTCGAAAATACGTTAATTACTATTTAATGTAATTTGACTTTCATTTATTATTTGATTGAAATAAAAGTTACATATTTAAATTTCAAAGTTTCTTATAATAAGGGATAATTTAAAATAAATGTGTTTTATTAGTATAATTAGTATTTTCATTTAAATATATATTATTAAAAATAGAAATGCATTAAATAAGAGAGAGAGACGGGAAAAAAATAGTAAGATTGAATATGGAGGCGACACGTGGCACTAAAAAACTTTTATTTGTTATATAGTATAGACTAGCTTAGAACCCGTGTACTACACACGGGGTGAAAAATATCAATACATAAAATTCTTAAATCTTTATGTATATATTTTACATGTGTAAAAATGTATTACATATACTAAGGATAGAAAACAAAATTCAAAATATGTAAAAGTTAATATATAATTGGGTTTCTAAAATAAGTTAATTACTATTTAATCTAATTTGACTTTCATTTACTATTTGATTGAAAATAAAAGTTACATGATTAGATTTCAAAGTTTCTTATAATAAGGGATAATTTAAAATAAATGTGTTCTATTAGTATAATTAATATTTTTTTAAAAATATATTATTATTAAAAGATCGAGGTGTATTTAATAAGAGAGAGAGGCGGTAAAAAAATGATGAGAATGAATATGGAGGCGACACGTGGCATGAAAAAATCTTTATTTATTAGATAATATAGATATGTATACGGATAGTTGTGAACATAAATATGGTAAATTAAAGCATCTCCGCTAAGGATAAAACTTTGTCCTTAATACTACCACGCCATGGTACATCACTTTTAAATATAACAAACAAACTCTTACATTTATTTGTCCAAAGAGTTATATATACATACATACATTTACCATAGTCATTTGTCATTCACACTCACTTGTTATGATTTTTTTCAATGTACCTTATGAACCAGGCCTTAGATATTCCACAACTCTTGTTTTACGTCGCAAACATAATTACATACCATTAGGTGAGGAATTGTTAATTGTAAAATCGACCAAAAATGGAAAACTAGTAAGAACACCTCCAATGGAGGTGCTTTTGATGTTCGAATCCTAGATGAGAGAGAGAGTGGTGATGTGACTATGGTTGGGTGTCCGAATCTCCATCACGCCGTGGATGCTCTAAAACACCTTAGGTGTAGCTCGAGGACAGTGAATTCCAACGGGAATCAACATTCTCCTATACAGGGCCCGTTTTTTTCGGGGGCCTAAAATTTTTACGGGGCTTGTATATATATATATATATATATATATGTTTTTTTATAAAATTTTAAATACCGGTTTTATATATTGGGTCCTTTTTATAAAACTTAAAAAATTATTGGGCCCTTTTTATACTGGTTGGGCCCTTTTAATCTTTATAATGGTTGGACCCTTTTGTTTATTCCATGACCATTGAGTCATTTAAAAAAAATTATATGTTTATTGGTTGGGCGCCCTCTTTAAACTTATAATAGATTATTTATTGTTTTTGTTTATTACATACTATATTTTTTATATGTTTATTGTTATAACGTTAATCGTCGTTTAAAAAATTTTATTTTATATATTTTGTTCGTAAGGGCCTTTTTTTTCCGGCTCAGCCGAGGCACTTAAATCCTCCGGACCGACCCTGCTCCTATACATTTTGGTTATATTGAACTTTGTGTATGTTTTAGGTTGAGTTATTCGATCAGGAATTTGGAGTTCTATATATACATGCTAAGATGGTTGAGGAGACTAAAAAAAGAGGGATTCCATCACGTGTTTAGGAAGTAGCATTTACGATAACATTTTAGTTATTGCTATTATCCCGATTATATTATATGTCTGCAGATATAGTTTATTTAAGAAATAGAATAATTATTACAGAACAAGCCGTCAAGAATCACAATTTGTTGGAAATATCTATCTCTTTTCAATTAAATAATCATGTGAAAAGAAATTGGAAAAAAAAACTTTTTGTCAATAACTTCATATCCGTCCTGGATCAAAACCCATCTACACCGGTTACATACCAGAGAAAAACGAAGAACATGAGTGATAAGAAAACTCCAAAGACAAGCGATGGGAGCAGGAACCCGAATGCGTTCCAATGACCCATGCTTACGCTTACCAACGATATGGTATGAATTATGCGAATGAAGGTGATCATGAACGTGCATTAGGTTTGGGACGCCATAGATCCGAGTACGGTTGAAGCCGACAAGAACAACGTGGCGGTTGCGTTGTTGTTTCAATCGATCACAGAGACTAAAATCTTGCAAGTGGGTAACCTAGAGACGACCAAGGAGATTTGGGACGCGATCAATACGCGTAATCTGGGGGCTGATAGGGTGAAGGAAGTGAGATTGCAAACCCTTAGTTCCGAGTTTGATGGACTAAAGATGAAGGAGACGGAAATGATAGATGAGTTCTCCGAAAAACTTTCATGATTGTGTATTTTCCACTTGATCTTAGTAGAGGCGGAAAAATTGGCGGGTTGGGAATTTAGTGACGGGACAAAACAGGTTTCGGTCAAAATGGGTAATTTTATGGTTGGCTTTATACGGCATGGGTTTGGTCAAAATAAATTTTATTCATAATTTTATATTTTTTTAAACATTTAGTGTGTTAAACATGGTTATAGAAATTATATTATTTCAATAATAACTTTTACTTTGAATTAAATGATTAAGATGTTTTATGCATTATAGATACACTTTGGTCGATTTTTGACCCACTCAACTTATTTGGCCCATCAGAGATATATAAAAACATAACGTAAATTGATTCGTTCAAAAGTAAATGCGTCAAAATAGAGTAATGAAAATAACATGAGGTATGTGTGTGAGTTATTTAAAGCCGTTACTCACTTTTTACTATATTATTTCACTAGGTTAGAAACCCGTGTATTACACGGGTCAAATAAAACCACCTACTACTGTTACTTTTCATTCATTTGCAGCAAATATTCATTATTCTTTCAAAACAATGAAAATGCATGGAATAGTTACCAATTAATTAATGAAATCAGAAGATGTTTGGTTGCGATAATACGCATCATCAAAACCAATGATTTCATAAAACAATAAACCTCAATTCATAAAACGATCCATTTTTCGTAAAAAGATGATAAAAAATGATATGTACGATAAGACTCAATCCACTTGTCCCAGAAAACCGCATCTATCTCAGTCTGTGTGCAGTTCGATATAGTTCTACTGTTCTAGCCGTTGTGCTATGTTTTCACGTCGTTGTGTTATCACTTTGTTTTTCTTGCAAATAAAATTAATTCAAAATACTATACAACAAACACAAAGTATTTAAATTTTGCTTTTATTTAATATGAATTTAAAAAATATAAAACTTACCTCTTTTACCCCCAACTCATTGAAGAAACGATCAAGTAAGCTACGTTGCCAAAAGAAACTTGATAATACACAACAGATTCAAGGATGGAGTGTCTTAAAGTTCCAACCACCATGTCTGACATAATATAAAACATCTGATCTTGCATTTTTGTTTAAAAGAATGAGAGTTTCTTTTAACATTTTTCCAAAACGTTATAGGTCATTTTAATAACACATACCAATGCGACAAAGATAAAAATCATTAAATCTATCAAAAATCGAGTATGTTAGATTCCCGCCCTTCTCAACATCTTGTGGAAGCTTCAAAAAAACAGTGATCATGCTATCTGATGATTCACAAGCTGCATTCATACCTTCCACCTTAAGTCCTTAAGTGAAGGATATTGTTTCAACTCCTACATTAATGCACCAATAGCAATTGAAACAAAAAAAAAATAGTGATCATTAAGCAAAAAAAATAAGGTGTTACTATCTCAAAAAAAGGCCTTAATAGACTCACTGCAATCTCCTTACTCGACTTGTGAACCAAATCCTTCGGTGTACCATAAACCTGAAACCAATAAAGAAGTAAAACAATAAAAAGATTTCATATTGTTTTAGACGATACCCTATTATGGGACCGGACAGTGGGACCCGACCCATCCCTTGACTCATTTAGCTTAGCCCATCTTCCCCTAAAAAAGAGAATCTTATACCCCTGAATTTTTATAGCAACAATATGAAATAATATAACTTTTGCAACCATATTTAAAACCCTAAACTTTATAAGAAGTTCTAAATCTTTTGGAAAGAAGTGTTTTGGGTCAATCCGACCCATTTTGACCAGCCCATTTTGTGCCACCTCTAGTTCCCTACCCGGTGAATATAATCCTTAAATCCCATTTATTAATTAAAAAAAAAGACAAAATGTCACTTATACATTGAGCATAACATGGTTAGTTACCTTTGAGTTTGTGGAGATATCATAATTTATAACCATTTCAACGGTTGCAATATCAAGTCCTCTACTAGCTACATTAGTGCATATAAGAATATTACACTCTCCGGCCTTAATTTGTTCAATGCACCAAGCCTTTTGTCTAATTTGATAACATGAAAAAAAAATTAGAATCAAAATTTGACCAGTTTTAGACAATTTACATTCATAAGTATTCTAGATAGATTCTTCAGTTTTAAGATTCGAGGCTGAATATGCAAATGCTCAAACATAATCCACACTGCAATTTTTCTTCTCTTTCTTTAACTTGAAAGCCTGCATACAATTTGGGTGTACAGTCACATTTATGAAAAGAACACTAACAAACGACAAAACTGCTTTTTTTATGAGAAATTATAGTAAAAAAAATACTCTAAGTGTATGTACCAATAAGAAACGCAGACGATTGTTGTATAGAGAAAGACAGAGAGAGTTATGTAGGTTGAATAACAATCTCCAAAAACGATGTATAGAGAAAAGCGGTTCAACTTTTCTTAAGTTTTGACATAATTGAACACATCCACTTACCCATAACAAAGCGAAATGTAGGTGTCAGGTTAAAAGATGATATTTTTTAATTAAATAATCTTTTATGTATGTTACAGAATTTAATTTCAACTCCAGAGTGTAAAGTTATGATGATTTGATGATATGTGATAATATAAATTATAACAGACAACAATGTTTACCAGCTAAAATTTCTGCCATGAAACTTCAGGATCTTATATTTCCCTTTTCCACTATGTTTAACATCTACATTGGCCATATGCAATAAAGCAAAGATAATCTAAAGTTTGTTTAATGAAATGAAGGGATTTACTTACTTGAATATGATGGTAGATATAACAATATAAAGTATCATAAATAACAAAACAACAGGTGTGCCTTCAAAAAGGAAAATTATGTTAATAAAACTAGATCAATATGATAATTAAGCTGTAAAAAGTAACAAATTGACTGAATTCTGAAATCGACTAAACACTATCACAAGAACATGAAAATGACTAAACATATTATGAAGATAAAAATAGATATTAGAACCGAACCAAATATTAAATACATGGACATTTAAAACCAACAATTGACTGAATTCTGAAATCGACTAAACACTAAAATATGACGGCATGTGTTAGGGTTGATGGCAGTTCATTAGGGTTTGCTCAATCTGAACTATAGAAGCAAAAGATACAAAAAACAAAACGGGTTAAAAAAAATAAAACGGGTGGGTTACCCTTTCAATTGGATCCAAACTTTAGGCGGGAAACAAAGAAAATGATGCCTTAGAATCACGCCATGTGTCCCAAAACATTTTTATTTATTATATAGAATAGATTTTTATATATTAAAATTGAAAATAATTATAGTTCTTTCGTTTCCTTTTTCAGAGGTTGATGGCAATGTTAGGGTTGCACTTTTGGTATATCTGGTGTTAATGGCTTAGATCCAGGTCCACAACATGAATCGGGGCAGCAGTCGAGGTCGATGAGATGTTTGCAGAGGCTCAAACGATGTAAGAAGTAGATCACGGCTAAGTTTATTAATTTGAAGTAAACAGTTCTATTACGTTTGTTAATTCCCATACATTTAGTAAGTTTTTTAGGGTGAACTTTTTGGTTAAATTTTAAATTTATTATTTTGGAAAACCCGGATTAGAACGGGTATAAAACTAAATGTTTAAAATAACATTGCTCCAACATCTATATCGAGAAAACAAACACAACAAAGTCGGTCTGTGAAACTTTAGGCCACTTACGACTCCTTCAACTATTGTATCAAGACAAACGTACAACGAAACTGCTTTAAGAGAAGTCAAACACGTTTTTGATTTTTATTTTTTTATTGTTTTAGTTCCAACACATTTTCTGTTACTGATATTGTATCCTGTGTTTTTATTGGATTCATTTGTACCGTAATTATTTAATTGTTCACATACTTTACCTACAAACGTTTCATATATCTTTTAGTATATATGGTTCCTTAGCTTAAATCTAAAAATTTATAATAAATGATTTCAAAAACTTCAAAAGAGCCTTTTTCTGAATACCAAAGAGATGTACCTTAATAGGCTTCAGATACATCTTAGGTTTTAGAATATCAATATACTTTTTTATTTGTCACAAATGATTTATAATCTTTTGTTTTGTTTAGGATATCCGCTAACCTAAACACATATAAAGTATTAAAATAACGAGATGACGTGAAGATATGTCTTGTTCTTTGTATTTATTATTTAAAATAATTATTTTGTATATTTTTTTTTCATGCAAAATAATAAACTTTTTTAAGTACTAAATAATAATAAAAATTTACACATCTTTTATCAACTCAATATTTTAAAACATTTAACCAACGATTCATAGAAAAAAAGTCTTCTTTTAATAATCATGATGCATAAAAATTAATAAAATATTTATTTAAGACAAACTAAAAGATAAATTTATATTTTACGTAAAACCCATATACGGAGAAATCATACATTAAACCAATGACAATGAACCTAATAAAATATTAATATTTTGATAGATTCAAACCTAAATTTTAAGGTTTTATAACTAGATGACCGGCCAAAGAGGTTGTGGTGTAGTGGTTGAGGTGAGGTCCGGAGTCCCAAGGGACCCGGGTTAAATCCCTGTCACTATCATTAATTTTCGCGGCATCGCAAATGAGGCCTAGCTCTTAGGCATCGCAAAAAACAGGAACTTTAGCTGTCTAAGTGAGGGTTCTTTTGACAATTTTTGAAAATATTAATGGCATTAAATTGTTCATCAATTTTTGTTAAAGACATCAGAGATTTTTGTTTAAAAAGCCAATGAAAGTGGTATTGATAAGATACAGGGCCACATGCTACGGAACAATACATTTATTCATGCAAGTATGATATAACAATTATATTAGTACGATTCATCTACACACGTCGATAAAAAAAATATATATTACCATATGTTTTTCCCAAATTTGTATTAAATAAAATTGATTGACTTATGGGGTACACTTATTTCGTTTTCACGCATCTTAGGGTAAGGATAAACTCATAAACCAAGCATGGGTATCCTTAAGAACGGGAACAATGTTGCGTCCTTGATATAAACATCACCTTGCGTCCTTGAAACATGCATTACGAGTGCCTAGTATGAGTGTCACCATGCACAAATGAATCTATATCTATACTACATAATAGACAACTAAACTAATGGACATATATTATTTTATGGTGCATCTTTAGCATGTTTTTTTCTGTCTCTCTCTCTTATTAAATATAAATCTATTAATTATGGATTATTTATTATTTAATTATGGATAGTTATTATATATTATCGATTACATAAAATAATTAATACCCAATTGAAAAAATATATTTTAAAAATTAACTTAACAGAATTTATAATTGTCACGTCAAAATACATTTTTTAAAGACATATTTCGACGAGTGTATGTGTTAACATATTACATTATGTTTTATTCATACCGTGTAACTCATGTAATACACAGGTTTTTAAATATATAAATCTTTTATTACTAAGTATATAAAATTACAATTATTCAACCCGTATAATACACGAGATTCTAACCTAGTTCATTAATATATCATCGCAAAAAATTAAACAGTTAAATGATATAAGTAAGAACTAACCGGATAAATATCTTATTGTAACAAATAAGTAACTTGGATTGTCATATGTCGACTTATGGTGAAACTTATATTTTTGTTTCCCGACTCTCTCTTATATTAAATAATAATGATTTTAAATAATTAAACATATAAAATTTGTTCTAATATTTTATTAAATCATAAGAAATGTTGGATTTATTTAACCCGTATAATACATGGATTTTCTAACCTAGTATATAATAAATAAAAGAATAAACCGATTAACTATATACGTATAAAAAGTTATTTTTAAATTAGTGCTAGTTCAACGTGTGAACAATTTTTGAGATAATTTATCAAAATCTTTGATATATATTTTGATGAAACAAGTAGAGTGTATCAATAGTTAGCGCTTTATAACATAAATGATATGAAGTAAACCTAGGCAAGTTCAAAATCGTAATCTAACTTTCGTTTAACATAAGTGTAACTAAACCCATAATCAAGGTAAAAAAAGTATCTTAAACTTTTTTAAACGGTATGTTAGTTAACCAACATACGTTAGAAGGCATTAAAATTTGAACAGAAAGAAAAGGATGATGGGAAGTGTAATAATTGTTGCTTTGAAATTAAATGAATTAAATAAATCGGTGAGCTTTCATTGATTAATTAGGTGTACTTGAGATCATGATATTTGAAAATGATAATATCACTGCAAGTACGGACCGACAATGAAGTCGGTCGGACGTCACTGATATCTTCACCGGCGGTAGAGAGGAGGATGAAGGTATTTTGTTGTTAGCCATCTTAATTTGCCGCCAAAACCAATGAAAGGTTTTCTTGATGTTTAGATGATTCAATTTTCACCAAACGGCAACTCTCATGATAGACAATGGTGTAGATTTATGAGTACGATTAGATGGGTCTGTGTGTGTTTACCGTTCTAAACAAAAGATTGATTAAATTCTCTCCCCTCACTGGATTCTTGAATTAAAAGTTGTATTTGTTATTTTTCTTGACGGTGGAATAAATAATTGTTGCCGTCAAACTAAAACTAGATTGAATCCTTGTCGTGTTAACTGTGTTTTTCTGGCACTCACACTCGAACTTCTTGCCAAAAATAGATTAGTATGTTGAAGAAAAAACACGGATATAGAAAAAACTAGCTTACATGCTTACTTTTCTTTAGTTATTGAAAATTGAAATTCTCAACGGTTACTTTCATATAATTAAATATTAGTATAATTAAAAACCAGCACCCATAAGAATACAATTTAACAACTCTTTTATAATTGTTGAAACTAAAAATCAACGTTGTTAATGCTTATTTAGTAACCACACGTACAAACTAATTAAAGGAAAAAAAAAAAGAAGATGATCAATTTGTCAAAGATTAACATTAAATTGTTGAAAATAAATACTTTGTGGACGTCTTCTTAATTTAGACAACCATTCTTGAAAAACAATGCATGCATCCTCCTTCACAAATGTTTGTTAACAAGTGTTTCCAGCTCAAATGGTTATGGTTACATACTGGTTGCTAGGTGTTTGTTTGGTATATATATAAAAGTCATTTTTCCTTTTATTTAATTTGTTGTTCCTACAAATTTAATATGTTTTATTTAAAACCATGTAAGTTCTTAGACGATGCGATTTATGTTCTTTAATGAAGTTATTTTAGTCTCAAGTTTGACAGAATTACTTAGAAGGGGCAAAATATTTAGAGATATATATTTTAAAAAAATATATAATTACTTCAATGAGTATTGCTTATAAAAAGAAGGGTAATCAAATCTTATTCAGGTAATAAAACGACGTTACAAAAAATAGTTAAGTAAAATATTTGTTTGATTAAAAAAAACTGAAATAGTTATAATATATATATTTAGTATATATTTCTATGCAAAATATATACTAAATATTGTGAGAACATACCAAACTCATTCATTTTTCAATCTTTAAAGGTTTTAAAATAAAAGAAGTACCCCCTTCATGTGTGAGTCCCAATGATGATTGGTTTTGCAGGAATAGTTCTCTCTCATCCAAAAAAGTGACGATTAAAACCACGGTCAAGTCTTAATTAAAGGATACATCTAGGGAAATGCTTTTATTTTATTATATAAACTTGTTGTACCTTTCCCTATACACACATATATATATATATATATTCAAATAAGTGGTCGGTGTGAACAGTACTTTTTATAATTTTTTGATCTTTTTGTATATATGCATTTATTGAATCGCTTTTGAAACAAAAGTTGGCCGCTGGCCTAGTGGTCCACGAGTCACGCCCTCGCCGCCCCCCCAGCCCGGTTCTTAGCTTTTTCACGCATACTAGGTTTAGGCTTTTTATTTTTTTATTATTTTAATTGTTTTAATTATTTTAATATTTATATTTAATTTTGTTTTTCTCTTATAACTTTGAAAATATGATGTTTTACGAAATTCCGAATGTGCTATCGTCACATGTTTATTTTTATCTACGTTACAAGTCGTCGAAGCTACTTCTAGGTTTCGTATTTTCATAGTTTTTTTCCTCTTACAACCTTTAAAACATGATATTTTATAAGATTCTGAATTTACTATTTCGAAGTGTACTTATTTTTAGAGTAAACTGTAGTTTTCGTCCATAAGATTTGATGGTGATTTGTAAAATTAAGCGTTGGGTGAATTTTGATGATTCTGTAACGGGTCAAAATGGGTTAAAAGGTTGTTATTGGGTGTTGGAGGTTTGGTTAAGGTTATGTTAACCATACTAAGTTAGAGTGTTGATCTTTAGATCATAAGTGTGCCTTGAATATTAATTTGATATGTGGATTGAGATCGTAAGGATTGCTAATTGCAATTGGATTGTTAGGTGATCAAGGTGTTAAAGGAGCTAGCTTGGAAGACCAAGTGAAATCGTCTCTAGCTAAAGGTAAGTGTTCTTGCACTTACTTAGTAATTGATATATGGTTGTTAATACATATGTATGATTATGTGTTTGGGTGCTTTGATGTTTTCCATTGGGTGCGTGCTTGTTTACAAACAATGGTGATTCTTGAGGCTTGACCTCATGGGTGTAAATCTTGGAGTCATGACCCTCATGGGTGTTTTGAGGGCATGATATTCATGTGTGTTAAAGTGGAGTCACAATCCTCATGGGCGTTTTGAGGTTGAGGACTCCACGGGTGATATGTGAAGACATGGTCCTCATGGGTGTTTTGAGGACATGATCGTCATGGATGCTATGTGAAATCATGATCCTCATGGGTGTTTTGAGGACATGAGTTTCATGGGTGATGGTGAAATCATGAACCTCATGAGAGATTTGAGAGATGATCTTCACAGGTGTAAACAAAGTCTTGCACTTCATAAATGTTGTGTGTAAAATGCATTAAGATTGTTATATGTTTTGTTATTAGGGGTTAATAACCAAGGAGGAGTTAATTGTATGTTAAATAAACCTTGCTAAGGTTCAAATATGTTATAAAAACAAGTGGCATTGGAAGTAAGTGAGTCAGATAAGTCAAAAACTGGATTTTTGTGTGCATGACCTGATGTGAGCATATGATACGCCCGTTGAGCATATCATAAACTTGGGTGAGTACGATACGCCCAAAATCTTCTGATAGACGCTCGGTCATACGCTGGTTTGGGTTTTTGGCCATTTTTCTTGGGTGTTCACTTGGGGGTTGTTCCAAGGGTTGTGGGTCATTACTAATATGTTTCATGGGGTGTTTGGTGTAGGTAAAGCTCCGGTCTAGCCTCGGTCGTGGCTTCGAGTGGTTGGATTCTCATGAAGACATCGTCGGTTTTTATGTTTGTTTACATGTTTATAAACTTAGTATTGTCGTTAAACATTTTCATTCACTTGATAATTAGTGGTTATCACTTGTTGGGTAATGGTGAGCTATTTTTCATCAAGTGGTGTAGTTTGTAAACTTTAACCATGTCAATGTTTTTTTTCGTAAATTGTCGAATGGGACCTAGCTTCCGCTAAATTTAAAAGATTATTTTGGTTTGAAAAATCCGAGTGTTACATTAGGCACTCAGAGTGTTAAGGGTGCACTGAACCTGTTAAGACCATTAAACCTCAGGGATGAAAACTACAGTTTACTCTTATTTTTATTAGCCTTTCAACGTGAATTTTTTTGCGGGTTTAATACCTTGTACAGTGTACAAGTCGTCTAAACCGAGCCTTACAAGTGAATTTTTTTCAGTGGTTTATTATCGTCGTCGAAACCAAACCTTACAAATTTTAACACCTCCGCCGTAACACGCGGGTTCCAAAACCTCGTCAATTATTTACATAAAGAATCGTGGTGGTGTTATCTTTCTTTTGCCTTTTCTTATTAAGTCATGAATCCATTAAAACATTCATATATCTTTTCCAATTGAATTTTGCATGGTTTATATTAACTTTGACTAAAACTAATAGTTATAACAGATGAGTGGTATAAACATTGTTTTTGCTAATGAATGGTTAGTGTCACAAAATTTTGTTATTAAAACTTTTTAAGTAGGCTTACGAAAGATCGATTAATCAAATAGAATGGGTTTAATATTGGATAGACCATCCAGGCTGTCCCGGTTTTTGGAATTCTCATCCCTGCCCAGTGTCCATGTCTGGAAAGCTTGACTGAGTAATAACTATTAAGACATTTGTAAAACCATCAATGGCGTGACAACCAAACTCTCTTTATTATTTGGTATTTAAAGAAAACTTAATCCTAAACCAATCCCTTCAATTTCAATATTTGACTAAATTTAAAATGAAGTTCGGAAAAGAATTTACTTCACAGATGGTGCCGGAATGGGAGGAAGCTTATATGAAATACGATCACCTTAAGACAGTCTTGAATGGAATCTTGATTTTCGGCCGACGGAAGCTGAACCAAACATCACCGCAAAAAGGGATATTGTTGAGAAGACACTCTTTTCACAGAGCTTGGAGTGGACTAACAAATCGATTTGGTAATTACAATGACAGAGATAACGATGCCGAAGTGATTCTTGTATGTGAAATACAGCATCAGGAACAGTCACCGGAGTGCCAGAATTACCAAACTATGTTTTTCAGGTCTTGGGAGGAAGGAGCAGAGAATGAGCTTGTGTTCTTCAGAAGACTTGATGATGAGTTTAATAAAGTTAACAGTTTTTATAAAAGCAAGGTGGATGAGGTGGTGATAGAGGCTGAGGAGTTGAATAAACAAATAGATGCTCTCTCTGCTCTTCAAATCAAAATCAGTGATCCCAATTTTCAGAGTTCATCTACACCATCAAATCCAGGTAGTTACTCAAAAACATGATAAAAAAATAAAAACAGGGTTTTTTTAAAAAAAATCTTACTAATTTTGGAAACTTTTAAGGTGTATTGCCATCAGAGGAGATTCAGGAACTTGAAGAAAAGTCAGAAACAGACCAAATAGAGATGGTTTCTTTAGAAGTTCTAAATCATGTAAAGATCAACGTGACACCAGAATCTGCAGTATCAACCTTGAAAACTATATTTGATGGCACCAAATCTGATTTATCATTCAGCAAAGGGGAGCTCAGAACTGCAAAGGCGAAACTGAAACAGGCTTTCATAGAGTTCCATAGAAAGCTCCGGCTTCTGAAAAGCTACGCGTAAGCATTTTTGTTTGGTTACATAGAGATTAAGAGCATAATGATTGATTAATTTATGTTTTTTGTTTGTTCTTGACAGTTTCTTGAATCAACTGGCTTTCTCCAAGATCATGAAGAAGTACGATAAGGTCTTAATTCTTGATTTCGATTGTAAATTGTGTTAATGTGGTTGTTAAGAATTCTTTTCGATCGAAAATCGTGTTAATTTTTTTCTTTGACATTTTTTTTTCATTTAGGTCGCATCAAGAAACGCATCAAAAGCTTATCTAGAGATGGTTAAGAATTCTTACTTGAGCCAATCCGATGAGGTAAAACTGTAAAATCATAAATCACTGTGCTTTAATTTGCAGATTAATCAAAAAGGCCTAATTTTTCTGGTTCTTTCAGGTTGTTAAACTCATGGAAAGAGTAGAAACCGTGTACATTACACATTTTGCCAATTCAAATCGAAGTCAAGGAATGAGTGATTTAAGGCCAAGAGTTAAAAGAGACGAGCATCGAGTAACATTTTTTATGGGTAAGTCACTAAGTTGTTGGTGCCAAAGAAATCTGGTTATTGCATAACAAAAATAGATCTGATATCTGATACATAATTCGTTGATACAGGTTGTTTCTTTGGCTGCGCGATAGCACTTGTGGTGGGAGTAATCTTAACAATACACGCTAGAGATCTTCTCAAGAGTGAAGGTCGTGACCAATACATGATTAACATATTTCCATTATACAGTTTGTTTGCATACATCGTGTTACATATGCTAATGTATGCTACAAACATATACTTCTGGAAGCGTTTTCGTGTGAACTATGCTTTCATTTTCGGGTTCAAACCGACTACAGAATTGGGTTATAAAGAAATCCTACTTCTCAGCTCTGCTCTATTAGTACTCACTCTTGCAGCAGTACTCTCAAATCTTGAAATGGAAATTGATGAAGGAACTGAAAGTTTCACAACTCTAACTGAACTGGTCCCTCTAGGTTTAGTCACTGTAAGAATTTCCTGGTTTACCCTCTTGTAAATTCTGTAAACCGAACAAGTTTTGTAACTGGTTTTAACTTCTGTTTTGTAGGTTGTACTTCTGATTATGTTTTGTCCGTTTAACATCATGTATCGTTCAAGCCGGTTCTTTCTCATAGTGAACCTATGGCGCTATGTTTGTGCACCTCTTTATAAGGTCACCTTCCCTGATTTCTTCTTGGGCGATCAGTTGACTAGTCAGGTAATCAACTATTTAACTTCTTGTTAGAACTTCAAACGAGTTGAGCCTTCCTCGAACTCAAACACTCTACGCTAAGCTCGAGCTCAAGCTTGTCTTGAGGAAAGATTGGCTCGACTAGAACTCACTACAAGCTGGAGATCTACATAAAGCCCGATAAAAGCTTGAGTTACTTTTGTTTGAAAATTATTTCCTGTTTTGTTTGTTTGAATCAAGCAAATGGTGTCTAAAGAAGTTTACTTTATTTTTCTTTTTATTGACTTCTCATATTTCAGGTACAGTTGCTTAGGACAGTGGAATTCTATATTTGCTACTACGGTTGGGGAGACTTCAAGAGGAGATCAAATACATGTAATCAAAGCAAGATTTATGAGATCTTTTATATATTTATAGCGGTTCTACCATACTGGCTTCGATTCCTACAGGTAACTGAACTTCACACACATGATAGCAAGTTTTATTTGAACTTTGATCTGATAGTTGGTATAACACACCTTGTTTGGATCAGTGCATGCGTCAAGTGTTTGAACACAAAGATTATGGTCCGGCGATGAATGGACTCAAGTACTTGTCGACAATTGTTGCCGTTGTAACAAGAACGATTTATGTTCAAAGGAGAGGAACAGCTATGAGAATCATAGCTGCGTCTAGCTCAGGTGTGGCTACAATTTATAACACCTACTGGGATGTGGTGAAGGACTGGGGTCTCCTTCGTAGGGACTCCATGAATCCTTGGTTAAGAGATAAACTCATTTTACCATACAAATCAGTCTACTTTGTAGCAATGGTACGTAAATGTAAATTTAATTCATTGCTGAGTTTATATTTGAACTGTTGATGAACTTGTAGGTAATAAATGTTATATTGCGACTCGCATGGATGCAAACGGTTCTAGATTTCCATGAAGCTCCTTGGCTCCATCAAAGCACGATGATTTTCATAGTTGCTAGCTTGGAGATTGTTCGTCGGGGTTTATGGAACTTTTTCAGGTTAGAAAACGAGCATCTGAACAATGTTGGGAAATTTCGAGCTTTTAAATCGGTCCCCCTGCCTTTTAGCTACGAGGATGGAGATAAAGAACTATGATTCATTTTCATCATACAAATGACTTGAGCTAAATCTAGTTTTTTTTAATTCATTGATGATTCAGGATATACATATTTTCTTAATACTTAACGTTAAAAGGTATTTTATACAACGGTATTTTAAAATGTTGTATTTAATAAGAATGATTTGTTTTTTCCTTTTGATGTTGTGGTTTTTATTTTATGGTTGGAACTATATTTGCATCGACTTCGAACTTGCATGTTTTTTGCTTATAGATTAATGTAAGTTATTATAAGGATACAATTATAAATTCGACTAAAATTAGAGATTAGTTGCATCGACTTCGAACTTGTTATTTTTATTTATAGAACTAGGTTAGAAACTCGTGTATTACACGGGTTGAACAATAAAAACGACATGAATAACAAATTTGTAAGTACTTCTCATGACTGAAAATGAAAAAAAAGGGATACATGTAAAATGTAACAGCGTAACATTACATACAAATTTTCGTGAGATGCAGATAGGGGAAGGAAAGGGTTTTCATTTTTAAGATGTGATTTTGAAATGTTTATGTGAAAATTTTGGTTTGACATTACAGCTAGGTTGATTTTGGTTGACCTTATAGATTCGTTGATCGAATGAGTTTCCTTTTTTAAAACAAATTTATACCTAAAATTATGGGAGAGAAAGGAGTCTCTGCGTGATTATTTAAGCAGGAAAATGAAAAAATTGAGTAGCTAAAAAAAAGACTCGTGACACATGAGATAGTGATTTATTAGAATAAGGATGTATAGCTATTATAAAGATATAAGAGTAAATTACATAAATGACCCGTGTGGTTTGATCAAATTGAATGTTTGACCCTCAAGATTGAAAAATTGCAGATTTAGCACAAACATTTTATATCAGGTTGCACATTTGGTCCCTACGTTAATACCAGTTAGTTTTTAACGAAAAATTACCCCATGTGCCATCCACGTGATAGTAATTCAGACTTTTCAAATCTTTAACCCTATAAAAACGCTACATTTTTCCCTCCCGATTACAAACTACATGTAGGGTTTTAAAATCTTGTTTTTGGAGATTACCCATTCTCGAAATTGGGCACTACATGTACTTGTTTTCTGTTTAATCAAAGCATTCAACTTTGGATTCTTTCATTGGTTCCATTGCCGGAAAACGGGAATCAATTTCCTATCTTTAATCAATTTCTGAAATCGGGAAATCCCATCTTTCTAATCAATTTCTAAGACACGATGGCTCCTCAAACTCGGAGTAATTCAGACTCAAACAAGACGAACCCTAACCCTGTGGCTGTCCAATTGGCGGTCATTGTAGCCTCTATGGATTTCCTTCAAACTGAATCAAAGCACGCAACAGAAGAATAAATTCGATTGGAGGGGGGTTCTAGCAGATTTGATGATGAAGATTCGTCGGGAGGCAATCATCGCCATTACCGTCCTTATAACAAGATCGGTTTTCCCTCCTTCGGTGATGGGGACCCGAAAGGGTGGGTTTTAAAAGCTAAGAAGTACTTTCAGGATTACAATATCCCAAAAGACGAGAAAGTTGATATTGTAGCTATGCATTTGGAGGATGATGCTTTGGATTTCTAATCCTGGGTTGCCACCGATCTTGCTATTGAGTTCTGAGATGAGTTGGTTCAAGCCCTTTAAAAGAATTTCGGACCTGTGGAGTTCCAGAACCCGGACGAGCATTTATGCAGCATCAAACAAACTAGTACTGTACAGGAGTACCGACAAGAGTTTGCCAAACATTGGCCCGAGCATTGCCTCTTAGGGGTATTCTTGAAGGACCTCAAGGATGATCTCAAAGCCGACGTCCGAATTCACAAACCGAGGACTGTTTACAAAGTTATGAGTATAGCTCTTGAGTTCGAATCCAAGGTTAGCCATATGAAATCTGGAAAACATTTTAGTTCGTCTTCTTCGGTCAAAACAGAGCTGATTCCAGCAACCTCCAACGCTACTGCATCCCAGAAACTCGTCTCTTCGATGCTGAAAAACAGGGTCGGTATCTTCGAGGGGAATGCTTTCGATGTGGGGATAAATATGGTCCTGGACACCGTTGTAAAACGGGGACTTTCAAGCTCCTTGAGAGAGCTGATGAGGGAGAAGAAGAAGCAGTAAACGAGCAGGATTGCACCGGTGAATTAGCTAAAATCAGCCTTCACGCGCTTTATGGTAAATCATCTATAACCACCATGAAACTTCAAGGCATCTTAGGCATGGCTGAAGTGTTAATTTTAATTGATAGCGGGTCCACCCACAACTTCATTTCAGATAAATTGGTTAGTGACCTGAAACTCATCACCCAATTTATTTCCCCTTTCAGTGTACAAATCGGGAATGGTGATATTCTCTGATGCAGTCAGATTTGCAAGAACGTCTTGCTGCAACTTTCTGACCTAAAGGTATCCCAATATTTCTACCCGTTTGTCTTAGGGGGAGCCGATGTGGTACTTGGTATTCAATGGTTAGCAATGCTTAACACGGTTCAAACAAATTGGAAATAGATGTTTTTGAAGTTCACCATCAATGGCAAGGAATACAAGCTTCAGGAACTCCACCGGATCTTCAGCAACTTGCCACACTTAAACACCTCACTACTGAACCTCTCGAGACGCACACCACTGGACCAGGGGCTTCGTTTTCTGTTACCCGTCTTGAGGGCAAGTCGATTCTCCAGGGCAGGTTGCATTGATACGAACCCAATGCTGGGATTGGGTCACAAGGGATCGGGTCAGGACCAATTGCAGCTGGATTAGGCCTAATTGCAGCTAAATGAAAGGAAACGAGAGAGTGGGAAATCGTATGGAGGGAAAACATTCAATATGGAAGGAGTTGTGTAACATCCCAGTTTTTATGGAACTAACGGGGTGAATGTATATAAGTGTATATGTTGTAACATAATGGACGGATTTCTACGAGATAGTTACGAGACCTAACAAGGGTGTAGTGTCGGGTTTCTTTTGTATAAATATATCTAAAAGGGGTGGCGAGTAATTAACGTGGAAGTGGTGGGACTTGAAATAAATCACGAACAGGCCAAGTCCGAGGTGCGCAAGGGCCGAGCCCGGCTTTAGGGAAACACCCTTTAGGGTGTTACGCATGGGGAGAAGACCCCATTTGTGGGTTCTTGCGGCTGCCGAGAAGAGGAGGAGAGGAGAGCACGTCGAGGGTTGTGTTCCGGGATCAATCCAAGGTATATTCGGGACCCTCTAATCATGGTTTACGTGTTTTAATCCTCGGATAATCGTAGAACTATTTTGTGATATTAGGGTTTTGCGCAAAGACTTAGTTCGAAAAGGAGGAGTTCGTGGGTGGTTCGATCCACACGAGTGACCCAGATTAAAGGTATAAACTCGTAAATCTAACGTGGTAATCATTGTATTCATTTTGTGATTGTTTACGGGCTAGAGGGTATTCGGCCGAACCCATGGTGGGTGGCTGGCGCGTGTTGTGAGGCCGGATAAGGACCGGCTAGGACTGGATGAGGAGCCACGAGGCAGAGAAGGACCAAGCGGCGGCTGTAGTGGCACGACGGCGGCTGTGACGGGTTGTGTTGGTTTCGGATGATCACGGCGGTGGTTCCACGAGCCGGGCAGCGCTAATGTAGAACCGACCAAGGGCGGGTGACGCGCAGGAGTAGTGCTAGGGCGTGTAGCGGTGGACAAAGGTGGTGTTTGACATGTTCGGAGATCCGGAGAGGAGCTCAGGTCACGTTGGGACTTCGGGAACGTGGAAGGGGGTTCACGTAATGCATGGGAGTCATGCATGGCGTCATGCACGTGCATGTAATTATGCGTGACGTAGGGTTAGTCGTGTAGGTGGAGGTTTAATGTCGAGTCGTATATTGACTCGTGAATTGTGTGCATTATAGGTGTGAGGTTGAAAGGCGAGCACGAGGCGTTAGCGAGTTCTAGAGAACGAGGTGTGTCGAGCAAAGGTGAGTTTCTATCGCCCACTTTTAAATGTTTTATTGTTTTGGGCATGGATACATGTGAAACGTGTTTTTAGTAAGTTGCATGCATAGACGACGCTTTTGGTAATGAAATATATGTTTTTCAATAATCGTTATGCTTGCATGTGTGTATGAGTTGTGTCACGTACTTAAATGTCGTGGCGGGAGATCAAGCGTAAGCTTGATGTTGTGTTGACGTTAGTCAACGGGGTATTGTGTCTGGCTTGGGTCAGGTGGGAGATCGAGGGTAAGCTTGATATTGTGTTGACATTAGTCGACGGGGTATTGTGTCTGATGTAAGTCAGGAGGGAGATCGTGTTGGCTTGTGTCTTCGGACCGGACAACACGGTATAATTGTTTGCCGATAAAATATATATGTTTGAACTGTTGAGAAAGTATTATGAATAAACCTTTGAGATGGAAACTATTTTATTACGTTTTGGGATTTATTATTCCCTAAAGAACTACTATATAACTCATTCAGCGTAGCTGACTTTTAAGCATGTATTTCAGGTAAAGAGAATGTGTGAGCTGGCGGCTTCTGGATGGAATTTGGTTACCGTGGATGTTTGTGATGATATTATTTACTAGTTATTTCGTTGAGACAGTTTGATATTAGTACTTGATTGAATTATGCTTTAGGTCGGGTCGTTGACCTTTGTTGACTATTTGTTTTCCGCTGCAATGAATTGTGTTAAGTTTAATGTCTATGATTATTTAGCTTGCGTTTGAGCCAACAAATAGGGTTCCCTAATTTAGGGCCTTACAAGTTGGGGGTGACCCACGATGTCAGAAAAAGGGAAACTCAATCCATAAATGTCCCCACCTCAAATTTAGTTTAACTATTTGCTTTATGCCGTTTGTTTTTTTTGTCCATGTTTTGTTTATCCAAATTAGGGTTTTAAAACCTTGTTTTTGGATATTACCCATTCTCAAAATTGAGCACTATCTGTACTTGTTTTCTGTTTAATCAAAGCAGCCAACTTTGGATTCTATCACATTCTCTGTCTCAGCTCTCAATTTTTATGAATTTTGTTGATGATTTCTCGTCTCCACTCTCGAAATCAAACTCACAAATGTATTGTCAATTTCTCGGCTCCTTGAAGTTGTTGGTATGGCATATCTGGAAGACTGGAACTGGTAAGCCAATTCAATTTTAAGCCCTATTGATTTATTTTGGGCCACTAATTAATTTTCTTTTTGGTGCAGTACTAAAAGTTAGGGCCTTAATTTTTTGGGGGTAGCCGCTAGACTCTAGAGTGATTGCAGCCGGCCCTGCTTGATGGTTCATCCTAACCTGGCTTATATTAAATCATCTCAGGGCTAGCACTTGATAGATAGGTTAATCAAGCTCATTAAGTGATTTGTTCATATTGGTGACCCCATTAAACTGTGCACATAAAATGTTTTTTTTTTTTTTGGATAAATCAGATTCTTTTTTTTGACGATGTTGATGACTAAACCTGAGTCACTTCTTAATTCTTCTATCTTCAAAAACACTAAGCACTAGAGTTCATGATTGAAGTTCTTTTCTCTTTATTACCTTCTTAATTTTTCTTAGTTTATTTTTATGTTATTTAAAACCATAAATTTAAATTTTAAACCTAAATAAAATAAAAATGAAGTAAAAAAGAAAACGGAGAACTAAAATGTTTTTAACTTTTGTCAATAATGATAGCATCTTAATATTAATCTTAACTTAATTATATTTAAATCGGGACTTCTTTTTTTCTTTTGAAAGGTAAACTCACACACTCTAAATCTACTCTTAAATTTACACCATAAGACTAGAACCCACAACCAAGTTTGTGCATATAAGCATATGACATACCAAGTTTGTTATAAATAAGCTATTGATATTACTTTACTAATACTTGTTTGTATGATTTAAATGTTTAAAAGAATGTAAGGAAGAATTTTTATTTTTTTACTTTTTACTTATCTATACTATATATAATACATTTAAGTAGGACATTTTAGTAATTTTATTATTTTTAAGAAATTTACTTATACACCTTTTACAACATAAACATAAGCTACAACACTTTAAAGCTGTGTGAACTATTTAAAAAAAAGTTTACCTGTTCCCTCTACGATAGTTGCCCAGGTTGCCTGTAACCTCCACCTAGAACCTACGCTAATGTTTCATCACAAGCTTCGTCCAAATCAATATTGCGCAAATATCAAATCAATTGACGGTCTCAAGCTCTTGCTGCCGTGTGTATCATGACGATGGCCTCTACCAAGCCACCGAAGATCAGCAAGGTTTGTATGTTTCATTGATTTCGTGAAATCATATTGAGCAATCGTCAAATAATTGGGGTATGGCTATGATCTCATTTGCGATATCTGGTTAACATGATGCAAACCCAGGTCAACCCTGATTGAACTTGGCGGAACCCTAATTAAGGATTTGGTGGTTCTCGGTGGCGTCGTTGTCCCCAGTGTCTCCGTCGAGTAAGTGCGATAAAGGTGAATGCCCCAGGTTTCATTTCGATTTTCTTTCCTTTAATTTGGTAAGCAAATTCCCCTGTTTGACTTTCTTTAAATTTCGAATTCAAAATTCACTCTTTATAGCTTTTGACTCAAATGACAGTAATTATGTGTGTACGAATAAAAAATCATCAATATTAATAAACCAAATCGCCAAAGTGGAATAGCTTCTTCTTTTCGTGCTGGTTCAAAAGTCTTCGATCGATTTCTCAATCAAGTTCTTCCTGACCTTAGGGATTTTAATTTTAATGATTCAGACTTAGCACTATACCAAAGGGTTTTTGATGACCCCTAAAGTTTTAATTTGATAGTGGCTGATGAAAAAATTTATCCCCATGAAGCAATATGTTTCTGTTAACGAACATGATGTTTATTTGGCTCGAGATGAACACCCTAACAGTTTGTTGTGTGATCAACTTTTAAAGGTGAAATCATTGAACACTTGCAATTCATGGTTTAACATTCTGACTATGATTTATTTGTTTTTTATTTTCAAGTTGTAATGTGGATATTATCCTTGAAGAAACTGATGGTAGTAATGCAAATTCCACCGTTGTTCTCTCCATCTTGCTTTCTTCATTCAGTTTCACTTGCACAGGTTTGAATGTTCTTTACATTTTTCTCATCAATTTGGTTTCTGGTTCGCTTAATTCCGTTGATTTTGACTTTTTGGTAATCAAGATTTGTGCTTCAATGGTTCAGTTGACTAATGGGTGTGGGAGATTTGGGGGACTTGATCAGATTTGTGGTTCAGTTAGTATAATATATTGGGAAAGCTAATTACTTGATTAGTGGGTTATTAGATTAGTTTTTAGGTTTTGCAGAATAAGAAGATTTGGTCTTTATTGATCAAGATTTGTTGTTCAATAGCTCAATTGAATGATGGGTTTATGAGATTTCAATGATCAAACCAAGTTAGTGTAATAAATTGTTCTTTAATTTATGCAAATTGGTTTGAGATCTAATTTTCTTTAATGGATTTGTCAATCCCTTGGTCTGAATTTTGTACTATGCAAATCTTTATTAAAATAATATTTGATAATTATAATTTGGATGTTTGATTGTCTTGAAATCACTGAAAGATGAAAAGTTTAATCTTTATAAGCCTGTGTTATTCAAGATAAAAAGAAAATTGACTTAATCATTAAATCTTCATGACCTGTATGGGTTGGTTGTTGAGGTTCCTAGCAAATGGTTAATTAATAATTACTCCTTTTTTATAATTTTATATAATTTAGGTCATGTGTTGCATCATATAATAATTTTCCATTCTACAAGTTACGAATTTCCATCTTTTGTAATGTTTGTTTGTTAATTTGGCAGAAGCCTATGATGCACTTGACCCGAATGGAAACATTACAATCAAGTGGGATATTATTAGTTGGACCCCTGATGGCTATGTTGTAAGTTTCAAATAGTGATGCCTTTTTTTTATTCTAATATGCGGGATGTTTGGGAATGCTTATAAAGACTAATTATCTGCTTATTGCGTTTTGCTACAACAAATAAACAATTTTGAGTGTTTGGATAGAAGCAAGCCGTTTATTTGAGAGTGAAATAAGCAGTCTAGGAGTTGCTTACTTATCCAAACACTCAAACTAAGTGCTTATCTTAAAATTGTGTTTCATTAAAGCAAAAACAAATCCAAACACCTTTAATAATCAATCCCAAACACCTCTTAAAGTTCATAATCACTAATAATACACGTCCCATCAAGATCTTTGATATTGCTAATATCTACTGAAATAAACTTCATTGTTTCGTGCTTTTTTCCACAGGCTGTTGTTACAATGTACAACTTCCAACAGTACCGCCACATCTCACCTCCAGGGTGGACCTTGGGTTGGACCTGGGCTAAGAAAGAGGTGATATGGTCCATGATGGGCAGTCAAACCACGGAGCAAGGAGACTGTTCAAGATATAAAAGTGCACCGCCACATTGCTGCAAGAAAACTCCAACGGTTGTTGATTTATTACCAGGAACCCCTTACAATCAGCAAATTGCAAATTGCTGTAAAGGAGGTGTTATCAACTCATGGGCCCAAGATCCCAACAATTATGCCAGCTCCTTCCAGGTTAGTGTTGGTGCAGCCGGAACCACCAACAAAACGGTCAAACCACCTAAGAACTTCACCTTGCTCGCACCTGGCCCTGGCTACACATGTGGACCAGCTGTAGTTGGTAAACCAACAAAGTTCATTACTCCAGATGGAAGAAGAGTAACTCAAGCTATGAGTAAGTATACTTAAGTACTTGTATAAAACTAGTAAATTATTAAAAATACTACCTTTAAAAAAAGTCTGATGTCCTAATCTTTTTCGTTTTTGCCAGTGACATGGAACGTTACATGTACATATTCACAATTTTTAGCTCAGAAAACTCCCACTTGCTGTGTATCTTTATCTTCTTTCTACAATGAGACAATCGTACCCTGCCCGACGTGCACATGTGGATGCCAAAATAATGCTACTCACCCCGGAAGTTGTGTAAAGTAAGTTTTTTTTTTTCAATTTATTTTGGGTATTCGAAAAGCTGATTACTTTTGTTAGTTTTGTAATTGCAATCAATTAACGGGTTAATTGTTTCTGCAGCGCAAACTCACCATATCTAGCTTCAGTTGTTAATGGACCTGGTAAAAACAGCCTGACACCTCTGGTTCAATGCACAAAACACATGTGCCCGATTCGAGTTCACTGGCACGTGAAGCTTAATTACAAGGAATATTGGCGCGTGAAGGTCACCATTACAAATTTTAATTACAGGATGAATTACTCCCAGTGGAATTTAGTTGTTCAACACCCCAACTTTGACAACCTTACTCAAATCTTCAGTTTCAATTACAAACCGTTGACTCCTTATTCTTCTATAAGTAAGTTGACTTTCTTATTAATCATTTCTTGATTCATTGAAATGCATGTTGTAATTTATTTTTTGAAAATGTTTACAGATGATACTGCTATGCTATGGGGGGTTAAGTTTTATAATGATTTTCTGAATCAAGCTGGACCATTGGGGAATGTACAGTCAGAGTTGCTATTTCGTAAAGATAAATCGACTTTTACATTTGAAAAGGGTTGGGCTTTTCCTCGAAGAATATATTTTAACGGTGATAACTGTGTGATGCCACCACCTGATGCATACCCGTATCTTCCAAACACCAGCTCACATTTAAGCTTCTCTTTATTTACTCTATTGTCAACGTGTTGGGCGGTTTTCTTTGTGTTTCTTTGATGTTTGAAAAGCCCTTGAAGATTTTCACACTCATCTTGAAAATGTGGGTGAATTCACCTAGTGATCACACTCTTGTTTTAAATGTTTTATCTTGTAGAGTAGTTAAAGTTATAGTTTTGTTTACAGTTAAATCCAATATTAGATTTTGATTCTGTTGCTCTGTTTTCTACTTTTTAGTTCATACCCCAAATTAAAAGTTTGGTGGTGGTGATGGTGAATGAAATCTTCTTATTACTGCACAATTTCTTGTGTTTGTTCAAAGAATGTGACAGTTTGTGTACCTATGTTGCATTCTAGAGATGCTAAAAGGGTCGTGCTCATGAGTCGAAACCGAAAATTTTGCATGAACCCGAAAATTTGTTAGACACATAAACATGACGCGTGTATTTATGGGTTGAGACGAACACGAACCATTCAACCCGAAAAAGAAATTTTTTTATATTTATTTACATATTAATGCTCTACAACTACAAAATTTTAAAATAAAAATAATGCAAATGTGTATTAAACAATTCCGTTCAAACTATAATATACTACGTGATGCTCCTTTATTTTTTTTTAACTTTTTTCTTAAGTTATGCCATAAAACATTTTTTGTTAAATTAAAAAAAAAAACAGGTCAACCGGTTAACCCGACCCATTTAGCTAACATGTTCACCGGTGCAACCTGTAACTGAACCTGTTTGTGTCATTTAAAAAACACACTCATATATTTTACTATGGCTATAAACCTATAGCAATTTTTTGAGGTTTTGTTGAAACATGATTGTAGTTGATGATCCGCAATTATCAAATGTGTGAGATTGAAAGATGAAAGTGATGATTTAGATCAAGTGTTGTTTCTATTAAGTATTTTTCCCAACATTCAGATAAAGATTTAGCCGATGTTACTGAATCAAAATCCAAATAAAATTTATATTGTGCAAGTAATAATAGAAACCATAGATGATCTGGATCTATTCAAGATTTCCGAGTCTCAACAATGAGTTCAAAACATTTAAATCTTCCAGAAAACTCATAAAAACACTTGAAAACTAAAAAAACCAAACCAAAGCAATTCGAGAACAAACAACGTTCATTTTGATTAAGCTATTAACGATGTCTTTGCCTCTCTGCATCTCGTAACAGATACGATATCAATAGGGCTGGTGGTTCCTCCAAGACGATGTATTCCTCCGGCTGTCTCCCGCCTAGTTTGGCCAGCTGATCCGCACACTGGTTCCCGTCTCTTCTGGTATGAATGAAGGTGCAGTTTCGCTCCATCATTATCTTCTGAATGGCGTCCATAATAGTCTTCCAGGGATCATCCACATCCATCAAACCCCCTCCCAGCCACAGAACAGTTTCACAGTCGGTTTCGATCAACAAGTTTGACATATTTTTCTGTTCGATTAAACGTACCCCTTGATATATGCTCCAAACTTCTGCCTCCAGACCTGTATAAGATCTTCCCTTCATCTTCCCCATGTACCCACACAGCCATCTACCTTTGCTGTCTCTAATGAGACCCCCGAAACTTGAAGGACCCGGATTCCCTCTTGAACTACCATCGGTGTTTAACTTGAGAATATCATCTGCTGTTAACATCTGCCTCATGCTGTTTCTACGAGAGTTGTGTCAATGAAGAAAATGATCAACAGGAGTAATCGTTTTTCTTCAGGGGTGAAAAAATTTATGGTGGGTCAGTGCTAATTTATAGGCTCTGATTAGGCCGACTTTGCTTCCACCGAAAGTTCAGATTTGGAATGTAACCCAATATTTTATATTTATTATTTATAAGAAGGGATCGATCGCAAAGTTTATGGAATAGAAAAAGGATTAGATTAGGAAGATGAGTTTGAAATTTGAAAATGATGGTTAAGTTTCGACTCCGATTATTTATAACTCATAAGCTTTCTTGTGAAAAAAGAAACTTGAAAGATATAGCGAATTATAATAATAGAAGTAAATCTTAAACTCTGATTACATGTTACGAAAACCTATAATACCATCATGTTATAAATTTAATTTGTTAATACCATATTTAATTCCTTTGTTCATTTTCTTTTAACTAGCAAGAAGTTAGAAGGAAAGAAAAAATAAACAAACAAAACACCAAATGAATTATATCAAATCATTGAAATTAAATGAACTTCACGAGTGTCGATCCAAATTAACTCCTTTAGCACAATACTTGATCCAAAGAAAGCTAGTCACCTTAATATCTTCCAATATCCTAAAGCTTGAGGTGTTTTTTGTTATGAAAGACCTTATCATTCCGGGATTGACATAAGAACCAACATGTGACCAAGATAATGGCACGTACCATTTTCCTTTTGTGCTCTCCCCCATGAACGGAAAGATGAATCTCCCAAAAGTCCTTAATGGAAAAAAGCAAACACTGGGGGTATGTTACACCAAGAGCTAATCGAGTGCCAGTGCGAGCTGTCAAGCACGAAATAAGGAGATGATCACTGGTATCGTCAAACTCTCCACAAATCGGGGACAAAGTGGAAACCATGGGGACATGTCTACGAGGTAACGCCACTAGTGTTGGAATGCGATCCAAATCCACTCTCCAACCAAAAATGTTTACCTTGGTAGGAATGTATTGGCACCATCTAAAGTTAAACTAATTGGTGGTAGCACTAAAACAATCAATCTCCTTCTTAAGATGGCAAACCAAGAAAGCGTCTCTACCTCCATCCGGACCACACCATTACCAATGATCTGGATCATCAATGTTAATTGTAATGCCATAAAGTAACTCCAAACATGAAAAAAGCTCCTCCAATTCAATCACGGAAGAAGGGTTATTGGACCAATTCCAAGAGAGGGAGGTAAGTTGATCACTAAACACTAATCGATCATAATAAAACACCCCTTAGCAGATTCAAGGAGAAATAAGTTAGGAAACCGAGTATACAAAGGTATATCCTCTATCCTCAAATCAAGCCAGAAACGTATAGAATTACCATTACCAAACACACCAAAAATCCTCTTGTCAATACTCACATTAAACTTAGATAGATCTTTATCCAAAGTGGCAATTACCTTCCAAGAGGCATTTATCCCACGACGAAGGGGAACATTAATCCAAAGCAAAGAAAAATAATGAAAAGCAGATATAATGCGACGCCACAAACAATTTCCCTCTAATCTGAACCTCCACCACCACTTGGATAATAAACTAATGTTGGAAACCAGTAACGATCCAACACCCAAACCTCCCATGTCGGGGCAACACCTAGAGCATCTAGGGCAGCCCACCCTAGAAGGAACCCCCTGACCTGGTCACAGACCCTTTTTTTTGTTGTGGCCAAGATTCGAACCCAAGACCTCCACTATAGGAAGTCTTGGGGCTACCATTGCACCAAATGGCCAACGGTACTCACCCTTACCTAAATCCCTTCTTTTTTTTTTGTTTCAAAAAATTATGATAATACATCATACACGTAATGGATAAACAAACATTTTTTTAACCTCTTCTACATACATATATGATAATATACACCCAATAAACTTTTTTAAACTCTTCTGGATAATACAACCTCTTCTGCATAAACGTCATTCTAGGATGCAGTTTTGTTCATGGGCTTCTGCCATCAACAAATAATATTCTTTTGTATTGTTATGTTGTATGGGATGCTTCTGTCGTTTTCTATTATCTAATGGATAGAAATGGTTAATTTATTTGTAAATTTGGGTTGAACAATATCAGTTAATGTATATCAACATCACTAATTACATAAAGAAACGGGTTGAACGTGTAAAACCTGATCCGTTTCAACATATAGGTCATTTGAAATCAACAAAACATATATGTCAATAAATATGAAACAACTGTGTTAGGGTGTTGGGGGCACCCTTCGGGTAAGGCCACGGGTACACCACCCCCATTGAATCGGGTTCACCAGCGGGTAGGCTTGTTCAGGTATATGTACCCATATGTGTGGGTTAACTTTCTGTTGTACAACGGCTTATCCGATGAGTTAATATTTATAAAAAAAAAACCTAATTTAAATACCCAATACCCTTATATAAATTTATCTCCATTCAAATTAATTTTACACACATAATAACAAATACATACTCTCAAATTTTCTATCCACAATGGATCGTGAATTGTTTATTCCTCCCGATTCATCCGATGAGTTCGACTTGTTTATTTTATATAAGTTTTTTTTTTTTTTTTTTTATATTTATTTTATTGAATAGATGAAATTAGTTTTAAATATATATTAGTTTTAATTTAAAAAATGAAAAAAAAAATTATTTAGGGTATTAGGGTTGTGCCCGCTAACACTTTAGGGTATTAAGGTTGGATTTGGGTAAAAATAAGGTGGCACTCCCTCATTGGGTATTTTCTTATGGTAGTTTTTTGGGTGAGGATTGTGCCCCCTGCCAGCAAAGACCGTAGTTCGGTGTAAGTCAGTTTACAAAGAATGGTTGTCTTTCCTGTCAATGCACAAGTTCGGTTGTTGACGGTTCAGTTCGATTAAGATATCAATTTGGTTCGGTTATTATAAAACTCATAACCAAAACCGACCCATAAAGTTCAGTTTTTAGAAAATAGTTAAATCAAACCATCCAGGTTCAGTTATTTCAACACAGTTTTATCAGTTAATTCAGCTTCGGTTCGATTGATCGGTTTTCTCACACCCCTATGTTTTCAATTTCAATTTCAAAAGGCATAGAGTACAATTTTTAGTGAATAAAGCATACACAAATTGTACATCGATTCCAATCGGACTGAAAGAGAGAATTCAGCCTTTGTTAGTAAATGAACTGAATCCCAACCGGTCAAGGGGAGTCGTGATCTTGACTAACCTGCAACCGCCGACTACCGAAAACTGATCTGTGGCATCGAGAATGATTAGCCATAGCACTCGAATTGACCGAAAACTGAGCGGACGTGCTAGTTTTTGGTTGGGAGGGCGGGAAACATGCTTGTGTCGATCTCACAGGTGTATCCCCCCTAGTTGGGTTGCGGGAAAATGGGTTTGTGGCGGGGCAAGCTGTTATGAAAGCAGAGTCAAAGAAGGTGGAAAAGCACGCGAAAGCTTGTGAGGATAATCAGCATGCCTTTGTCCCCCTGGCGTTTGACACGTTCGGCTCCTTGGCGCCGGAGGCGGTTCGGTTCTTGGCTAGAGTTCAGCGTGTAGTCCACAGCAACTTTACGACTCCTCAGGGGCGAGGCTTTGTTTTTAGTAGATTAGGGTTTTCCATTCAGAAGGGGATGGCGGCGCAGTTTGTTGCCCGTCTACCTGCTATCCTTATGTAATTTGCCTTGTTGTTTGGAATGAAAAAGTTTCATATGTATCAAAAAAAAAAAAAAAAAAAAAATCTAAGGTATTGTATGATTAATGATTATCAAATCTGTGATCTTGCTCTTAGGTTTACAAGATATAGGGCTTACTATTGCTTAATCGAATATCCATGATTTGGATTTTAAAGATTGAACCTGATATGCTCCATCTTAGCAGATTTATTTACAGGAACTTGAAAATTGAAAATATCTCCCTGGCCGACACTATCTGTTTCTGAATCTCTCTTTTTCAGAAAGAATGGTAGGCCCAACCCTCCTGCATTGAAGTTAATCTATGGTGAGCATCATGAATTGTCAAATACCTTTTTGATGTACAACTGTAATAGGGTAGAATGTAGATGAAGACAACAATGGAGGAATATTTTGGGCCACTGCATGATTGGACTTAATACCTTTACAGATTAATGACCAATTTCATTTGTTTATACATTATTGTTGTATATTTATAATCATTCTTGAAATCTTGCTTAAACATATATGGACTAGATACAAATCCTAAACATACTGTAATTACATCTTTGAATCAAAATTATACAAAATTCATCTGAGGTTCAGCTTGGTGGTGTTCCTCTGAGGTGTTCTTTCTATAAAACCTTCTCCTTCCATCTTTAGCATTTCAAGCAAGAACTCGTTCCACGTGTCCACAGGGCCCGGCATGCACCAATGAACACAATCTGGGTAACTTTTGTTATCACTGGCTGGATGTCCGTAATGGTTCGGGTGTCCATCGGCCCTCATGATCATTGCATCACTAGTGTCCAGCAATCTAAGTTTCAACCCTTTCTTTTCTCCTTCCTTTTGTGCAGCTTTAAACTCGTTCACTTGAGTAGAATACATCATTAACTTATACCCGTCCAGCTTCATTTCCTGCTTCGTGAAGGGTTTCGTTCTAATGCAATTTCCTCCATTATTATAATCTCCATTCTCAAAATGTTGTGGTGAAAATGTTCTTAAAAATATTAATCCTGTGTAGTTCTGGAGGTTTAGCAGGGTGGTGAAGGTTGTTTTGAATGCCATCTGGTACGCGTAGTAAAGACTGATCTCTGTAATGTTTTCTTGATTGCAGAAATGACAGCCGATAATTTCACCCTTTTCATAGTACGTAAAGGGTCGGAAGAACCACTGTCCGGTTGAAAATATGGTGATATCAATGTTATCTAGCTCTGATGTCCATGCTTCGTCTGCCTCGTCTAAATACAGGTTCATTAAACTGTTGCGCGTGAAATTTTCAGGATTCGGATCTCTGGTTTTTACCAATAGAGGAGACCAGATTGCTACTAGTGTAAAATTGTAGGGAGGAAAGGCCCATCTTCTGAATCTTGTATCATTTGTATGTGATACATCAATGGGATAAGCTTCCTGATAATCAGATTACATCAGCATTAGGTTTTTAACCAATGTATTATTTTTGAATGAGTAAATCCTTAGGTAATGTTTGGTATGCATGAATGTATAGTGGAATGGAATGGGTCATTACGTTGGAATGAAAAAAAAACATGTTTGTTAATCACATAGGAATGAAATGGACCATTACATAAGGAATATGATTCTTTCCTTTTTAATGATTTTCATTCCTTAGGGAGGGGTGTTTTCTTTTCATTTCTTCAAGGAATGGAATGATTTTGTTTAATTAATGACTTGAACCATAGCCCGACCCATTACCTGACTCATGACCCAACCCATTCCCAGACTCGCGACCCGAACCATGGCCCGACCCATAATATAAATTTTTTAGTTAAAAATATTTTATTTTTCATATTTTACTATCTAGCAAACAGCACAAAGTAATGATTCATTTCATTCCCATAGGGTAACCAAACAGGACAATGGAATGATAATGATCAATTTCTTTCCCTTGTCCATTCCATTCACTCGCTCATTCCATTCACTCGCTCATTCCATTACCTCATACCAAACAAGCCCTTAGACTTTCAAAAGTTAACCGAAAAAGTTCCTTTTTATAAAGTTTAGGGACTTACTTTTCGTTACATTTATAAAAGTCGAAGAATAACGACATCTCAAAAAAAGTAAAATCCATAGACGCTGTATCTGCTAAATCTTTCTGTTTGTTTTTTTTACGTTAGTTGGCTTACTTTTAACAAAGACTTGGCCTTTTCCTGTTATTTTAGTTTTGCATAAATACTTTATCTTGTGTTTTTCCTGTCAGGCTTGTTACATGAAAGCATCCAACTTTAATAATTTATTTATACTATTTGGAGCAGTGAAGACCCATTCAAATGTTAAAACGGATACTTGATCATTATGTCATCTTCACCGGACATATTTTTGGCTTTTGTTGTGTAGTTATGAATTATTTATCAACACTATTATTGATAATGCCGTTTCGTGTCATGGCCTTTTTCTGTTTCTGTTGATACGTCTCTCTCTTATAGTCTTATCTGTGTTTGGCTCTTGCTTATATTCATACGTCTCCCTTACTAAACCCCTCATTGCTTTTTTTATATATAGTCCCACATGTGGGTGCCACCTCGTACCTTCAATATATATATATATATATATAGAGAGAGAGAGGGAGGGGGGCCGGGGGGTGCGTTTAGTGCATAACCAGTTTTAAGTAGAGAATTGCATGATAAACTTGTACATATTGTTTTACACGGTTCTTTACTGAGAATTGCTTTTTTATTGAACGACCCTCTCTATATTTATATGGAAAAGTTCATATGGTGTTGTCACGCACCTAAGTTCAAATGAAAAACCTCTCAAAATCACGTTGTTTTGAGTAATTGAGTCGTAAATGAAATAAATTTTGATGTGGATAGTAAAATTAGGAAAAATAATTTGTAGGTATTTAACTAAATTTATCTACTTTTTATGTAAATTAACTAAAACGACGTGATTTTAAGAGGTTTCAAATCTAAGCTTAGGAGCATGATAGCACTGTAATATAATAAAGGCCATGTGTTATCCATTTTGTAGCTCAAATATATGTAAGCCTCAAAAAGCTGGACCATCAAGGGTATGGTCTTGAATCTTGATACTTGATTCAAACAGACAAAATGCTAGATAACAAAATATTACTTATCACTTATAAGTGTACTACCAGGGCACCACTTGCTTTAATTTGCTTTCAAAGTGAACATCCGACCTACCACTAAAACTATTTGTCATTTTATATGTGTATTTATCTTTTTTCTTAATTAGAGTATTTTATTACTTTTTTTACGGTAATTTGAATCACTGACCCACACGATCATCTCCACCTCCCTCAGGAGGAAACCCACCATAGGTGAGAAAATCCACTGGCCCAACCTGGACCCCCTTTTTTGATTAAGACTTGAACCCAAGATCTCCCAATTTTTAGTGAATTCTTAGGTATACACCTTTGCCAAAGCCAGTGGTTGTGAGTATTTTATTACTAAACCGCCTTTTTTAATGATAAACCAGTTATGCATGCTGATAAAATACTATGAATTTTTGAAAACTTACAGCAGCTAACATGCAGACCAATGATTGCATTTGGTTTCTTCCCACGGAGTCTCCGATAAAGGCCAAGCTTTTCCCTCTGACAACCTCCAAGAACTCAACCGCATCAAATTCAGGTAAATCACATTTATCTGGCTGCCATCTCCACTTCAAGAAATCGGTGTCTGGCCGCCCGTATTTCATACAATTTTGCCGATCATCAATGATGCATTTCGATTCATTTGTATAGTATGTTTCCCTCTCATCATCAAACACCCAACTGCCTTGAAAAAGATTACACTTGTCACCACCACCGGTTGAGTTTCCGGCGGGTGGGTTAATCAACCGGTGATCGGAGAAGTTTCCGATGTAGAGATGGAGGATGATTAGGATGGCTAGGGTGGTCACTGGGAGGATGAAGTGCTTGGTGTTGATGAGTGGTTTGTGGAGGTTGCCATTGGTGGTGGTGGTGGTGGTGGTGGTGGTGGTGGTGGTGGTGGGAAGTTCAATTGGATTGGCCTTCATTGGTTGAAATAAGTTAGGATTGAGTTTGATAGGCTTCATATATACTCACTCAATGTGTTGATGGTGACAAGTATTAGCAAATCGTTATCCTTTAATTTTAATTATTAAAAGAAATATATTATTATTTTATAATAATAAATATTCAAGAGACCTCTTGTATGAGCTGGATAGCAAATCATTACCCTTTCAAGGACAAACTTGGAGAATAATCTTGTTTTCCTCTTTTCCCCACCACAACATGATACACAAACATCACCAGATGGTTTGAATCTCGTTTTTATTGGTTTTCTGTCTTTAATCCATGTTTGTCTATTCAACGTAAGACGTGTTTTACCTGATCTCGTTAGTATTGACAGGCCGCGTGAGTTAAAAACAAAAAGAATGATAGAGAAACTTGAAAAAAAGCGGAATACGTTCATCATGGAGTAGGGGTATTATAGTAATTTTGCATTGGGGTTAAGAGTATTTTATTTTTTTAATAGTGTATTGGACGACACAAGTCGTAGCAGACATAGCATCTGTAAGAGCAACTTCTGTATGATTACCAACTACAAACCCTCACATGGTCAAGACAGTTTGTACATCGACATATGTTCTTGCCAGAGATAAATGGTTTGTTTTCATGTGGTTACTGCATCAAGACATTGTACTCTGTGCATTACATTTTGTACACCGAGGCAGTTGAAGAAACTTTTGCATCTTTCAAATAAATATTTTTATAAAAAAATAATTTATAAAGCATTCGTGTTGATGTTTTTTTAAAGAAATGAAAGAATCTTTTGGGTTTAAATTATAAAAGTGCATATGGTCAATCATGACAATGGTTTTCCTTAAGAGTTGAGGTAAGTTGCTTCCCCATGTTCCCTTTTGGCAAATCAATTGTATGTATTGTAGATGAAGGCTTTTGGCCAAGTGGAATATAATTTGAGCCACCTTCGTTTATTTATTTATTTATTTATTTTTTTCTTTTTGTATGGTTTATCAAATTTATTATTGAACTTTAAAAAGAGAAAACCTCTTTTTATTTAAAATCTTCAGCGGTGACCAATCACACACGTAAAAGAAGAGAATCCAAGAATATTGTGTGTACATAATTTTATATGCTTATCTTGATTAGGTTTGGTTGCCTTTAATAAGTTAATAATCGAAAGAAAAAAAAACATCATTTTCATAAAATACTTTTTTTATTTTTTTTGTTTTAATGGATGCTAATAACGTTTTATTCATTTTGGGTGTCGGTGACAATATATGTTTGCAACATGTAGTTTATAAATCTCTACCGGTCGATATTAGCTTTTTATTTAATAAGTCAATTTAATTATGATTTAATAGTTGTTGCAAATCCTTTTCAACATTTATCTTTTAATATGTAGTCACAACAGCCAAAATAAATATGTCATTTAAACTTATAAAATACCATATATAATTAAATTGAACTGTATTTTAAAGACATTCATATATTATATAGTAGCTTAGAACCCGTGTACTACACATGTGGTGAAAAATATCAATACATAAAATTTTCTTAAAATCTTTATGTATATACTTTACAGGTGTAAAAATGTATTACATATAATAAGGATAGAATACAAAATTCAAAATATGTAAAAATTAATATATAATTGGGTTTCAAAAATACGTTAATTACTATTTAATTTAATTTGACTTTCATTTATTATTTGGTTGAAAATAAAAGTTACATAAAGTTTCTTATAATAAGGATAAATTTAAAATAAATATGTTTTATTAGTATAATTAGTATTTTCTTTAAATATATATTATTATTAAAAGATACATGTTTATTTAATAAAAGAGAGAGACGAGAAAAAAATGATAAGAATGAACATGGAGGCGACACATGGCATGAAAAACTTTTATTTATTATATAGTATAGATTAAAAACATATATATATATATATATATAATTTTAAAAATTCTAAGAAAATATATAAATTAGGTCATATTTATTCTTAAAAAAGTAATGCTCAAAGCTGTCATAATTACTTAATAGAAATATGTCTATAAACAAATGATATAATGAACGTGTCAGAATTGATAAACCCAAATGTTCTGATTATGGATCTCATAAAATGTTGCAGGTTGTGGTATATTGGTTGAGGTGAGACCTGATGTCTTAAGGGATCTGAGTTCAATCCCTACCATCATTATTAATTTCTGAGACTTGCAAATGAGGCCTAGTTCTTAGACTGATGCACCAGGGTTTTACCCATGCCGATCCAGGGTTCGAGCCTCGGCTCTCCCTCAAGCCCGGAAGGGGCCGTATTGGGTGGGATTTTTCCTTGGATGCTCTCTAACTCTGACGCCAAGTGGGCCTGATTAAGATAACATATTGGCCGGAGTTGGACGAGGCTCTCCAATGTGACGGGATGGTGCGACGTCACAATATTCAATGTTCGCCGTTAAAAAAAATATTGCAAAACAATTTATTAAGTTTTTTTTTTTGAACGATTAATTTACAAAAGAAAATGTAAAATATAACCAAAAAGAAATTAATATTATAATCCATGTGTATATTATATCCGAACTATTTTAATGATTAAATAAATACATAAATATGCCGTAGAGTAATAGATTCTTCCAAACACACTTCTCTCATTCTAGGATTGCAAATGAGTATAAATCTAAGAACCATAGGTATAGAGGTATCAAAAGGCTTAGCATAATGATTTCACTATGTATAGTAAAGGTGTTTCTTTTTTAGTAGTTGAGGATTTTAGTCTTATGGTAGTCATTTGTGTAGATTTTTTAGTAGGCTTAAATGATGTGTGTGAGTTAGCCGTTTTAAAATAAAATAAAAAATTAGCTATAAAGGTGGACTCGTTTAGGTGGCTTATTTTCCCGTTAGTTCAAACCTCTCAAGGTAGTAGAAATGGCAAATAGTGATATATATATGTGATAACTTTTAACGCAAGGAGTTTTGGATGGGAAATTAATGAGACGTGTTACTGCTAGTATGTTGATTGTATCAAACAAAGTTCGAAGTATAATTCGTATCATTTTTATTTTTTTAGGACTTGAAGTATTGATTTAAATGCGGCAACATGTCTGATAGAAGGTAGAGTTAAATATTGTTTTAGTCCTTGTGCTTTGACACAAATAACCTTTTTAATCCAAAAATTTAAATTTGACTTTTTTAGTCCAATAATTTTATTTTCATATCAATTAAAGTCCAACTCACTAACAACATTCAATATTTCTGTTAAAAATTATGTAAAGAAACGATAATACCCCTGTTAAAAAAATAATAATATTTATTTCTCACTTATAAGCAAACCCTAACTTCTCTTCGGGGCATGTTTGGGATTACTTTTGAAAACTCCTTATTAGCTTTTATAAAAAATTAATAAGTAGTTTTGAAAAGTAAGTTCCACTTACTTCTTGAAAACTTCTTTTTGCTTCTATTCTTTTTAACTTTTTTTAGTTTATCCAAACAAACTTTTAACTTATTAATAATCCTAAACATGGCCTTCATCTCTGTTCTTTCATCCCCTTCCCCTGCACCTCCAGCCGCCACCTCCATCTCCCTTCCATGACTATCGACTGCAACCCCCCACCCCTTTCACCCCCGTTTGCACCATCACCGCTGATTGTGAGGATATGTGGTCTGATATTGTCAGATGGAGGGGTGGGTGACGGATTTGGGACTGATTTTGAAGCGATTGTTGCCGGATTTGACAAAATCACCCCTCCATCTGACAAATTTCTGGCCAAGTCACCGGAAAACGCAAAAGTAAAAATTTGGTAGAGAAAAACATACGACGATCTCGGAGATGACTTTAGGTTGCCGGAGAGGCTTGAGGAGGAAGGCGAGGGAGCGGCTGACGGCGAGGACAAGGGCAGTTTGGACAATTAACAACGGAAATGCATAGTCGAAGGGGAAATCACCTTGCCAGACTCCATCGGATGCAATTTTAATCCACGTTATATTCACTGTCATCTCTGGTTTTATCTGAAGACGGTTAGCTAGGGGTTTGAATCTGAGGGTGTGTATTTATACTAGGGGTGTTGTTCGGGTAATTTAATCGGGTTTCGGGTAGATCGGTTCGGGTTAATCGGTTTTTCCGTGTGTGTAAATTTATCCAATAACCGATCCGAATAATATTCGGGTAGATCGGGTTCGGGTTAATCGGTTTTCGGTTTAATCGGGTCGGGACACATGGTTGAAAAAAAAATAAATCAAGTTTAAAAACATAAAATAAACGTGTATGTGAAACAAAAATAAGTACATTTCCAAGAGATTAAAGCTTCAAATAGAAGTATTCGTGTTTATGTAGTGGATTTTTTAAACTCATAGTTTAGAAGCGGATTTTGGTGGTGTTGGTGGTGGTGGTGAGAAGAGAAATGGTAGAATATATAAATGTTCGGTTTATTCGGGTTAATCGGTTCGGGTTAATCGGTTCGGGTTAATCGGGTTTTTGATGCTTGAAAGTCTAACCGAAACCCGACCCGAATAACAATCGGTTTAAACGGTTTTTGGGTTAATCGGTTACGGGTTATTCGGGTACGGGTTTAATCGGTTCGGGTGAAGTTGGTTCGGGCCGGGTTAATCGGGTACGGGTAAAATCAACGGGCCTAATTTATACCCAATTTTTTCTCCTCTTCTGTTTCTTTATTTGAAAAAAAAAGGAAAACAATATATTTTTGATAATGTATAAACTATCATTTTCCATTTGGATTGGAAGGATTTGATTTTATAAAATCAAAATCTGGGTAGGGTGATGGTGGTGGAGCAAGTGTGGTGGTGGTGAAGCAAGTGTATCAATTTAGGGTTTCGTCAGAGAGTTGAGGGAGGGAGGGAGGGAGAGAGTGGTGTTTTTTTATATATTACAAAAAAATCAATTTTTTGTTTTATTTTTGTTTTTTTTACAACAGGGGTATTTTGATCTTTTAATAAAAAATAAACAGAAAATTTAAATGATGTTAGTGATCTGGACTTTAATTGATATGAAAATGAAACTATTAGACTAAAAAGGTTAAATTTAACTTTTAGACTAAAAATAGACGTATAATGCAGAGCAATTTGATCCACATTTTCATGTCCTTTCAAACACTCAATTTTGTGACTTTTATTGAGCGATAAAAGTTAATAAATATAAATACACTTGCATTATTACATTAGCGCTCAAAAATAAAAACAATAGTACATTGAGATAGTGAGATATCTACAAAAGTTGATGCTTTTGAAACAGTTATACCGAAAATTGGGCCAGGGTTCAACTTTGTAATTGAAAATCAGCCACTTGTTTTTGAAAAAAAATATTTAAAGAAAGTAAAAAAATCAAAAAAGATAAAATAAGAGGGAAAATATCTTATAATACACTAATGAACTAATCAAGCCTAGCCTTTTCCTCTAACGTCTTGCTGGGTTAGGTTGGGCTGGGCTCAAATGCACCCAACAGCTTCTGGGCAACTTATTTTAATCAAAACAATATCTCAGAAATTAAGTAGGCAACTTCATTGCTCCGTAATCTGAGGTGATTTTGGCTTACAGATTAACATAATTAGATCCACTTTAACATAATTAGAATAAAATCAAACTAATCCTTTGTGTGGTAACATATGTCCAACCGTAATAACAGTAGCAGCTTATGAAAACTAATGTGCGTACCGCATTCGAAGATCCTTGCATTGGACACATACCCATGGAACTTGTGGTGGATCCAAACAATATGAGTGAACACAACGAATCTGACAACTATGACATCTTATTAAAAGTTCCTCTGGCTCGCGACAACAGCATTGGTAGCAAACTGGCGTTGGTGGTGGCTGTTCATCGCAAAAGTAAACCAAAATTTAATAAAGAACATGATCTAATATGACCCAAAAAACATAGCAATAATAAGAACAAAGATTTACCAAAGCCTGATGTGTAGAGGATTCACCATGTGGAAGAATGTATATATCTGTAATTGGACAGTTGTTAGGTATTGTTTGAGAGTATACTTTCTGATCAAAAGATTCAGCATCTTCCATCTTTTGTATGCTATAAAAACTGGCTTTGCATAAAGGACATGTAGAAACTTTTTTCAATGAAGCCTGTAAGTACACGGTATACACAATATATAGATAGTTATATTGTCATTACTTGTAACCCAAAAAAACTGACAAGTGGAGGATAGGATAAATTGATACCATATGATCTGCCCAGTTCTGTATGCATGAAAAACAAAAGCGATGTCCACATGGCAGAACTCCTCTAGTTGAACTAAAATCTGTCCAACATATGACACATGATAAAAGCACCTCTTTAGACAATCTAGGATTATGTTCCCTTTTATTACGGTCATCATGATCAACTCCTGTAGAGTTATCTTGATGAGTAGAAGTTGTACCCAAATCTTCAGTCTCTTCCAATATCAAAGTTCTTCGTTTTCCATGATTATAAAACCTATGTTTCCCAGAATAATTTGGAGGCTCACAAATGTCAACATCATCGTGGTGAATTTCGGTATGTTGGAAATCTTCCTCTGAATCTGACAAAGATGCTAACTCATCACGTATATTTTTATGTATCAGCCTGTAACTTCTTCTGGAGGGTTCACCTACGGTAGTGTTTTTCCTTTTTTGATTAACATGATGTGAGGAGGAAGGAGAGCTCAAGTCCTCCGACTGTAAGAAACAGAAACAAAGTAAAACTTCAAAAACAATTATAATGTTTGCAAATTTGCAATGAACTTTTCACATAACTAAATAACTACATTAATTTCAGCTAATTTTACCTCTATTCTTCTCAAGCCAAATGAAGGAGACTCCTCTAAACAGTATTCGTCTGTCAGCAAGACATCCTGCCTCGAGCATCTCTTACTGCCTTTTCTAACACACCACTTTTAAAATACGAAAACGCGCGGAAGACTTTTATCCCAAGATTTTTTTTTTTTTTTTTTTTTTTTTTTTTTTATCCTCGCGTACCGCGAGGCGTTTTGGCCACCTCCCTCGCGTACCGCGAGGGAGTCCCAAAATTCTTACCCGGAATTCAAACCTCTCGCGTACCGCGAGAGGATACCACTATGATCTTCGCGTACCGCGAGAGAGCCAAAGGAAGGCAATCCGGATAACTTGTCCCTCGCGTACCGCGAAAGAACCATACCAGGTTCTTCGCGTACCGCGAGGCACCAGATTTCCAGTGAGTTTCCCTTCAGCTGCAGATTTCAAACTTTGCCATTTTTCCAACTTTTTGCATCCAAAACACAAACTAAAAATACCCGACACCTGGGTTTTGACCAAAAGTTTACCTACACCACAAAATCACCAAAACATAAATTCTTGACCCAAACGCACACCCCTTTCGAGGATTTCAATACATAGCCCAAAAACCAATCATTTGCACATACGAGAACCCGCCAGAGCCTTGGACTTGACTTGGACTACATCGGAGCTTTTCCTACATAACCACAAAACATAACACCATTAGTAATGAAGATAAAACATAACAAACAAGTAAATTCTACTTGTTTCCACCCATTCCCCCATTTGACCCGTTTCCACCAAATTTTAACATTTGGCTACATAACACTTGTATTTCACCTACAAGTTTCATTCTTTTCATTTATCATTCATATTAACACATTTCCTTTTCCATTATGGCACATTGGCCACAATCTCATTTCCATCATAACACTAGATCATAATTCACCCATTTGACCCATTTGACCCGTTTGCACCCATTTGGTCAATTAAGGTTTTCATACACATACTTTTCACATACAAGTTTCTTTCATCATTTCATTACCACATTTCCATTTCCATTATGGCACGTAGGCCATAACTTCATATCCATTTAGGATACGAGATTATACTCCATAACCATTCTATCCATTATGGTACTTGGACCATAACTCCATATTCATTCTATCCATTATGGTTCATAGACCATAACTCCGTATCTATTCTATCCATTATGGTTCATAGACCATAACTCCATATCCATTCTATCCATTATGGTTCATAGACCATAACTCCATATCCATTCTATCCATTATGGTTCATAGACCATAACTCCATATCGACATATCCATTATAGTATAAATACTATAACTACATTCCTTCAATTTTGCATACAATTTCATGCTCATTCATACCACATAACAAATTATGCAACTTTACACATTATGCATACAATCTTGCATAAAACTCATTTATCCCCGTTTCATTTATGATCAACACATGATCCATTTCCATTATAGCTTAACACTATAATTACATTCATTCATTGTACATACTAAATCATTCACAATTTATCATATCACAAGTATGTACACAATCACATAACACATAATTCACAAAATTCACCATTTATCATCAATACTAAGTAAGTGCATAGGCACTTACCTTTCGGGTTAGAAGATCCCGCACCGCTCTCAAGCTTGCAATTTGATTACCTAAACACATTCGCCTAGTTTAGTAATCTAACATATACCAACATTTCATTACAATTGAGTTCACAACCCAATTTCCCAATTCCAACCCAAATTGACCCGTTTGGGTTATCCTCATAGCCAAACACCCTCTTTCACCACAAACTCACCTACTTGAGTTTCATTAACTTAATCTTAACACTAATTCTTCTTTCAAAAATTATTATTAAGTTAATTTGGTGTTTGCTCAAGTGTCTAACATCTTAAAAACACTTAATCTTCATTAATTCGCCATTTATCATCATGATCCAAACACCCCCAATTTCCACCATATGAACCCTAACTTTTCAAAATCATAATCAAAGGGTTCTAGGATGTTAATCACTACTCTTTACCTTTAGTTTAGCTAGATTATCAATAATCTAACACCATTTCATCACATGCATACAAAATTTCGGTTTTCTTTCAAAACCCATCAAGAACACATCTAAAGTGAGATCAAAAGGATGATTAACACTTACTTGATGTTAGGAAAGTGTTGTGTGAGCCAAAACCTCCTCATTCCGAGCTTCAAATGCAAGATTCAAGCTCCAAACCCGTTTCCTCTTTTTCTCCTTTGCTCTTGAACGACCTAAACACCAAATGAGACTCAATTTTGACTTTCACCAAGTCAAATAGCAGATTTTGGCCACTTTACACCTTTAGTCCCTCAACTTTCAATTTCACCCATATCTTTCCAAAACTAGTTAAAAACTAGTATAACCCCGTTACTAACTTGAAACCCGCTTGTTTCAACTTATTTCTAAAATATTATTTTCCCATAATATTTATTTAGAAATATTTATTCATTTATAACGAGACCCGGATTTTGGTTCGTTACAAATCACCTCCCCTTATTTGGGTTTCGTCCCCGAAACCCGACTTCACATAAAAAGGTTCGGATAATATTTGGGCATTTCCTCCTCGGTTTCCCAAGTCATTTCCGCTCCCTTCTTACGTTTCCACCTTGCCAAAACTTGGCTAATCTCTTTAATGCGTACACGCATCACCTTTCTATCCAAGATTGCCACCGTTTCCCCAACATAAATCAACTTATCATCCAATTCAATATCCTCCAATGGGACAAAAGTAGATTCATCCGTCAAACATTTTCGCAAATGAGACACATGAAACGTGCTATAAAGTCTGCTTAGTCCCTCCGGTAGCTCCAAACATAAGCTACCGCACCCACCCTTACTATCATCTTAAACGGTCCGACGAAACGTGGGCTTAACTTCCCCGTTTCCTAAACCGTATCACCCATTTCCAAGAAGAGACTTTCAAAAGCACAACGTCCCCCACTTGGAACTCAATCGCCCGCCTCCTATTATCCGCATAGGACTTTTGGCGATCTTGAGCCGTTTTCAAGCGTGCTCTAATTTGGTCAATACTATCATTAGTTTCCTTGACCGCCTCGACATTACCAAGTTCCCGTTGACCAATTTCACCCCAACACACGAGTGTTCGACACTTTCTCCCATACAACGCCTCGAAAGGCGGCATACCAAAACTAGAACGGTAGCTATTGTTATAAGAAAATTCCTACCAACGGTAAATGATCGTCCCAACTTTCCCCAAAAATCCAAAGCACACGCTCGCATCATAATCCTCGAGCGTTTGAATCGTTCGCTCGCTTTGCCCATCCATTAGTGGATGATAGGCGGTGCTAAGGTTCAACCTCGTTCCCATGTCCTCATGGAATTTCTTCCAAAAACGAGAAGTGAATCTCGTATCCCGGTCCGATATAATCGACACCGGCACCCCATGGCGTGACACAATCTCTTGTACATATAACTCTGTCAATCTATTCGATGAGTACGTTTCCTTTATAGGAAGGAATTATGCACTATTCGTCAACCGATCCACTACTACCCATATCGCATCATAACCCTTTCGGGTCTTTGGTAGTTTAGTGATCAAATCCATAGCTATATTCTCCCATTTCCAAAGCGGTATTTCAAGCGGTTGAAGCTTTCCATACGGCTTTTGGTGTTCCGCCATTACTCTTAAGCATGTGAGACACCCTTCAACATACTTAACAACTTCACGCCTCGTACCCGGCCACCAAAAATGATACCTTAAATCATAAAATATCTTTGTGGCCCCCGGATGGATAGAATATTTGGATTTATGCGCCTCATCTAAAATAGTTGTCAAAACACTTGACAACCTAGGAATCCAAATCCTATCAAAGCATGTCTTTAACCCCGAATTATTTTCCCAAAGCTTGTCAACATAAGAACCACCCGTTCCATCTTCAAATCCCCACCAAGTGTTAACTCCGTCTTTAATGGTTCCTTCGACGACGAAAACGCATTTTGTCTACTTTTTGCACCAATTAGATCGCCCACTATCTAAGATGGTCTCTGTTTCAATTAGGCGAAACGTTTATCATTTATCATATCTTCACCATAATGAAATAACAACAGTTCCAACCTCCTAACGATTTCGTGTTTGGTCACGCATAATGTATTATGGAGCCCACTCGTTTCATCTGAGAAGTTCCCAAACATTAATCTATCCACCAATAAAGTCCCCATGTTGGACAACCCAACGATACGTGAACCTATCCTCCTATGATCTCAAACCCGAAACACCACATTTCAAAGGAAAACTTTTATGACGTCAAGTTTCCACTTGAATTTCAACACTCCTAACCATGGGATACTTGGATTTTTGAACCACCTTATACGAGTAGTCAACACGTTTGACAACTAAGGAAATCCAAGTTCTAATCCCACGTCATTCACCTCTTAAATGAAAATTTCAAAGCTATCTCACCAATCCACCCATTGAGACTCAAGGTCTCAAGTTCATACCTCTTGGGATTCGAGGATCCCAACACCCAAACATAATACCCCTTGAAGCTCGAGTCTTCAGCTCATCAATTCTTAATCGATAAAGCATGCAACCTCCTCAAGTAAGGATACGATAACTTCCTTACTTGAATCCTCTTTTACAACACTGGGAGGAAGATTCCTATCTGCGACCCAAACATCCTAAGAATTTCCATTGACTTAAACGTAAGTCATCCTTTGAGATTTAAGGATCTAAATCACCGAATCCACCTTTTGAAGTTCGAAGACTTCGCTTTCAAACACCGTTTGTGAAGTCCAAAAGACTTCCAACATCATTTATGAAGTTCTAAGACTTCATCCACCATTTATGTACACATTCCACCTATGTACATTTTATCATTTACCCCTTGACCATAAAGTCCACAAACCGTGAGACCTTTAGTCAGTTTTTATCCTATCACCGACTGTCAGTGCCAAAACGCACTCTTCCATTTTCCTTTTCCACCGAAAAGTTTATGTACTATAGAACAATCACATGGGTGCAATGACCCTTATCAAATCCCCTTTTCTCAACTGGAATACTAAGTATCCCTTTATATCCCCGGTTGATGTCAATGGCACAAGCCATGTATACACACCAATTCGTATGCCTCGTGTTTCACTGTCTCTAATGAGAACAGATTAACACGTCACCCCTTTATCATACTTGACTATGATATGGTTACTAAGTAACCCATCACCTCTTCTACAATCATCGGATCAAAATCTACCAAATTTCCGCCACGACCTGAAGTCAACTCATCGCGAGTGATGCACCTTCTTTCAATCACCATGGATTGCTTCAAAGCCAATACCATTATAGTGATCAACTGCTAATTAATCAAAGATTAATTCTCTCACCTTTCAACTCTTTTGGTTTGCACACCACGAATCCCCTTGTGAAAACAAGGTTTTCCTTCCACTTCGGTTCGCCAAACGATATACTTTCCGCTCTCAAGGCTTCATTCTGTTCCTCTCAAGGATTGCCTCAAATATCCCTATCTTCCTCGAAGGAAGATCAATACCACATGATAGAAAGCTCTAGCCATCCTCCGCTAGGTTGATGCATTCTATTTCTCCCAACACATTCCATGTTCCTCACCACCCACGAGGTGATACACGTCTAGACTCTAACGTACTCGAGTCCTTAAGATGACTTGCGTCCACCATTTCTTCTACTTACACATGTGCCCCTTAGTCTTCCCGAGAAATTTTAACCAAGTTGTAGATGTTCTACCTGCTTATAGGTCTTTAATCTACCCACTTGTTAAGGCACTATATCTTATCTTTGTGCATATGTATTATCCCCATATAATCATCCATAAACATACATACACATATAATCACCTTCACCTAATCCTTGCAAATGTTCATTGTCATATGGTTATCATAAAGACCCTTGCACATCCCGTCTTATTAAACATATTGGCCAGACATGTTTAATAACACGTTATGCCCAATTGCAATTATCATATTCATATAACAAATCACAAAACAAGTTTCGGCACACATAACACATTGTCATTCAATCGTCCATTTACATATACACCATATGTGACAACATTAATCATAACATTACTAACCTTTCAATTCCGAAAGCTCCGAGTTTTAATCAAGTCCTCCATGGATTCTCGTATCAATTTCCCCATATCAAGAGCATCCGGTTTGAGTTTAGTGCCTCGCGCACCAATTCCCTCAAACCATTGCTCTGATACCAATTTCTAACACACCACTTTTAAAATACGAAAACGCGCGGAAGACTTTTATCCCAAGATTTTTTTTTTTTTTTTTTTTTTTTTTATCCTCGCGTACCGCGAGGCGTTTTGGCCACCTCCCTCGCGTACCGCGAGGGAGTCCCAAAATTCTTACCCGGAATTCAAACCTCTCGCGTACCGCGAGAGGATACCACTATGATCTTCGCGTACCGCGAGAGAGCCAAAGGAAGGCAATCCGGATAACTTGTCCCTCGCGTACCGCGAAAGAACCATACCAGGTTCTTCGCGTACCGCGAGGCACCAGATTTCCAGTGAGTTTCCCTTCAGCTGCAGATTTCAAACTTTGCCATTTTTCCAACTTTTTGCATCCAAAACACAAACTAAAAATACCCGACACCTGAGTTTTGACCAAAAGTTTACCTACACCACAAAATCACCAAAACATAAATTCTTGACCCAAACGCACACCCCTTTCGAGGATTTCAATACATAGCCCAAAAACCAATCATTTGCACATACGAGAACCCGCCAGAGCCTTGGACTTGACTTGGACTACATCGGAGCTTTTCCTACATAACCACAAAACATAACACCATTAGTAATGAAGATAAAACATAACAAACAAGTAAATTCTACTTGTTTCCACCCATTCCCCCATTTGACCCGTTTCCACCAAATTTTAACATTTGGCTACATAACACTTGTATTTCACCTACAAGTTTCATTCTTTTCATTTATCATTCATATTAACACATTTCCTTTTCCATTATGGCACATTGGCCACAATCTCATTTCCATCATAACACTAGATCATAATTCACCCATTTGACCCATTTGACCCGTTTGCACCCATTTGGTCAATTAAGGTTTTCATACACATACTTTTCACATACAAGTTTCTTTCATCATTTCATTACCACATTTCCATTTCCATTATGGCACGTAGGCCATAACTTCATATCCATTTAGGATACGAGATTATACTCCATAACCATTCTATCCATTATGGTACTTGGACCATAACTCCATATTCATTCTATCCATTATGGTTCATAGACCATAACTCCGTATCTATTCTATCCATTATGGTTCATAGACCATAACTCCATATCCATTCTATCCATTATGGTTCATAGACCATAACTCCATATCCATTCTATCCATTATGGTTCATAGACCATAACTCCATATCGACATATCCATTATAGTATAAATACTATAACTACATTCCTTCAATTTTGCATACAATTTCATGCTCATTCATACCACATAACAAATTATGCAACTTTACACATTATGCATACAATCTTGCATAAAACTCATTTATCCCCGTTTCATTTATGATCAACACATGATCCATTTCCATTATAGCTTAACACTATAATTACATTCATTCATTGTACATACTAAATCATTCACAATTTATCATATCACAAGTATGTACACAATCACATAACACATAATTCACAAAATTCACCATTTATCATCAATACTAAGTAAGTGCATAGGCACTTACCTTTCGGGTTAGAAGATCCCGCACCGCTCTCAAGCTTGCAATTTGATTACCTAAACACATTCGCCTAGTTTAGTAATCTAACATATACCAACATTTCATTACAATTGAGTTCACAACCCAATTTCCCAATTCCAACCCAAATTGACCCGTTTGGGTTATCCTCATAGCCAAACACCCTCTTTCACCACAAACTCACCTACTTGAGTTTCATTAACTTAATCTTAACACTAATTCTTCTTTCAAAAATTATTATTAAGTTAATTTGGTGTTTGCTCAAGTGTCTAACATCTTAAAAACACTTAATCTTCATTAATTCGCCATTTATCATCATGATCCAAACACCCCCAATTTCCACCATATGAACCCTAACTTTTCAAAATCATAATCAAAGGGTTCTAGGATGTTAATCACTACTCTTTACCTTTAGTTTAGCTAGATTATCAATAATCTAACACCATTTCATCACATGCATACAAAATTTCGGTTTTCTTTCAAAACCCATCAAGAACACATCTAAAGTGAGATCAAAAGGATGATTAACACTTACTTGATGTTAGGAAAGTGTTGTGTGAGCCAAAACCTCCTCATTCCGAGCTTCAAATGCAAGATTCAAGCTCCAAACCCGTTTCCTCTTTTTCTCCTTTGCTCTTGAACGACCTAAACACCAAATGAGACTCAATTTTGACTTTCACCAAGTCAAATAGCAGATTTTGGCCACTTTACACCTTTAGTCCCTCAACTTTCAATTTCACCCATATCTTTCCAAAACTAGTTAAAAACTAGTATAACCCCGTTACTAACTTGAAACCCGCTTGTTTCAACTTATTTCTAAAATATTATTTTCCCATAATATTTATTTAGAAATATTTATTCATTTATAACGAGACCCGGATTTTGGTTCGTTACAAATCACCTCCCCTTATTTGGGTTTCGTCCCCGAAACCCGACTTCACATAAAAAGGTTCGGATAATATTTGGGCATTTCCTCCTCGGTTTCCCAAGTCATTTCCGCTCCCTTCTTACGTTTCCACCTTGCCAAAACTTGGCTAATCTCTTTAATGCGTACACGCATCACCTTTCTATCCAAGATTGCCACCGTTTCCCCAACATAAATCAACTTATCATCCAATTCAATATCCTCCAATGGGACAAAAGTAGATTCATCCGTCAAACATTTTCGCAAATGAGACACATGAAACGTGCTATAAAGTCTGCTTAGTCCCTCCGGTAGCTCCAAACATAAGCTACCGCACCCACCCTTACTATCATCTTAAACGGTCCGACGAAACGTGGGCTTAACTTCCCCGTTTCCTAAACCGTATCACCCATTTCCAAGAAGACACTTTCAAAAGCACAACGTCCCCCACTTGGAACTCAATCGCCCGCCTCCTATTATCCGCATAGGACTTTTGGCGATCTTGAGCCGTTTTCAAGCGTGCTCTAATTTGGTCAATACTATCATTAGTTTCCTTGACCGCCTCGACATTACCAAGTTCCCGTTGACCAATTTCACCCCAACACACGAGTGTTCGACACTTTCTCCCATACAACGCCTCGAAAGGCGGCATACCAAAACTAGAACGGTAGCTATTGTTATAAGAAAATTCCTGCCAACGGTAAATGATCGTCCCAACTTTCCCCAAAAATCCAGAGCACACGCTCGCATCATAATCCTCGAGCGTTTGAATCGTTCGCTCGCTTTGCCCATCCATTAGTGGATGATAGGCGGTGCTAAGGTTCAACCTCGTTCCCATGTCCTCATGGAATTTCTTCCAAAAACGAGAAGTGAATCTCGTATCCCGGTCCGATATAATCGACACCGGCACCCCATGGCGTGACACAATCTCTTGTACATATAACTCTGTCAATCTATTCGATGAGTACGTTTCCTTTATAGGAAGGAATTATGCACTATTCGTCAACCGATCCACTACTACCCATATCGCATCATAACCCTTTCGGGTCTTTGGTAGTTTAGTGATCAAATCCATAGCTATATTCTCCCATTTCCAAAGCGGTATTTCAAGCGGTTGAAGCTTTCCATACGGCTTTTGGTGTTCCGCCATTACTCTTAAGCATGTGAGACACCCTTCAACATACTTAACAACTTCACGCCTCGTACCCGGCCACCAAAAATGATACCTTAAATCATAAAATATCTTTGTGGCCCCCGGATGGATAGAATATTTGGATTTATGCGCCTCATCTAAAATAGTTGTCAAAACACTTGACAACCTAGGAATCCAAATCCTATCAAAGCATGTCTTTAACCCCGAATTATTTTCCCAAAGCTTGTCAACATAAGAACCACCCGTTCCATCTTCAAATCCCCACCAAGTGTTAACTCCGTCTTTAATGGTTCCTTCGACGACGAAAACGCATTTTGTCTACTTTTTGCACCAATTAGATCGCCCACTATCTAAGATGGTCTCTGTTTCAATTAGGCGAAACGTTTATCATTTATCATATCTTCACCATAATGAAATAACAACAGTTCCAACCTCCTAACGATTTCGTGTTTGGTCACGCATAATGTATTATGGAGCCCACTCGTTTCATCTGAGAAGTTCCCAAACATTAATCTATCCACCAATAAAGTCCCCATGTTGGACAACCCAACGATACGTGAACCTATCCTCCTATGATCTCAAACCCGAAACACCACATTTCAAAGGAAAACTTTTATGACGTCAAGTTTCCACTTGAATTTCAACACTCCTAACCATGGGATACTTGGATTTTTGAACCACCTTATACGAGTAGTCAACACGTTTGACAACTAAGGAAATCCAAGTTCTAATCCCACGTCATTCACCTCTTAAATGAAAATTTCAAAGCTATCTCACCAATCCACCCATTGAGACTCAAGGTCTCAAGTTCATACCTCTTGGGATTCGAGGATCCCAACACCCAAACATAATACCCCTTGAAGCTCGAGTCTTCAGCTCATCAATTCTTAATCGATAAAGCATGCAACCTCCTCAAGTAAGGATACGATAACTTCCTTACTTGAATCCTCTTTTACAACACTGGGAGGAAGATTCCTATCTGCGACCCAAACATCCTAAGAATTTCCATTGACTTAAACGTAAGTCATCCTTTGAGATTTAAGGATCTAAATCACCGAATCCACCTTTTGAAGTTCGAAGACTTCGCTTTCAAACACCGTTTGTGAAGTCCAAAAGACTTCCAACATCATTTATGAAGTTCTAAGACTTCATCCACCATTTATGTACACATTCCACCTATGTACATTTTATCATTTACCCCTTGACCATAAAGTCCACAAACCGTGAGACCTTTAGTCAGTTTTTATCCTATCACCGACTGTCAGTGCCAAAACGCACTCTTCCATTTTCCTTTTCCACCGAAAAGTTTATGTACTATAGAACAATCACATGGGTGCAATGACCCTTATCAAATCCCCTTTTCTCAACTGGAATACTAAGTATCCCTTTATATCCCCGGTTGATGTCAATGGCACAAGCCATGTATACACACCAATTCGTATGCCTCGTGTTTCACTGTCTCTAATGAGAACAGATTAACACGTCACCCCTTTATCATACTTGACTATGATATGGTTACTAAGTAACCCATCACCTCTTCTACAATCATCGGATCAAAATCTACCAAATTTCCGCCACGACCTGAAGTCAACTCATCGCGAGTGATGCACCTTCTTTCAATCACCATGGATTGCTTCAAAGCCAATACCATTATAGTGATCAACTGCTAATTAATCAAAGATTAATTCTCTCACCTTTCAACTCTTTTGGTTTGCACACCACGAATCCCCTTGTGAAAACAAGGTTTTCCTTCCACTTCGGTTCGCCAAACGATATACTTTCCGCTCTCAAGGCTTCATTCTGTTCCTCTCAAGGATTGCCTCAAATATCCCTATCTTCCTCGAAGGAAGATCAATACCACATGATAGAAAGCTCTAGCCATCCTCCGCTAGGTTGATGCATTCTATTTCTCCCAACACATTCCATGTTCCTCACCACCCACGAGGTGATACACGTCTAGACTCTAACGTACTCGAGTCCTTAAGATGACTTGCGTCCACCATTTCTTCTACTTACACATGTGCCCCTTAGTCTTCCCGAGAAATTTTAACCAAGTTGTAGATGTTCTACCTGCTTATAGGTCTTTAATCTACCCACTTGTTAAGGCACTATATCTTATCTTTGTGCATATGTATTATCCCCATATAATCATCCATAAACATACATACACATATAATCACCTTCACCTAATCCTTGCAAATGTTCATTGTCATATGGTTATCATAAAGACCCTTGCACATCCCGTCTTATTAAACATATTGGCCAGACATGTTTAATAACACGTTATGCCCAATTGCAATTATCATATTCATATAACAAATCACAAAACAAGTTTCGGCACACATAACACATTGTCATTCAATCGTCCATTTACATATACACCATATGTGACAACATTAATCATAACATTACTAACCTTTCAATTCCGAAAGCTCCGAGTCTTAATCAAGTCCTCCATGGATTCTCGTATCATTTTCCCCATATCAAGAGCATCCGGTTTGAGTTTAGTGCCTCGCGCACCAATTCCCTCAAACCATTGCTCTGATACCAATTTCTAACACACCACTTTTAAAATACGAAAACGCGCGGAAGACTTTTATCCCAAGATTTTTTTTTTTTTTTTTTTTTTTTTTTATCCTCGCGTACCGCGAGGCGTTTTGGCCACCTCCCTCGCGTACCGCGAGGGAGTCCCAAAATTCTTACCCGGAATTCAAACCTCTCGCGTACCGCGAGAGGATACCACTATGATCTTCGCGTACCGCGAGAGAGCCAAAGGAAGGCAATCCGGATAACTTGTCCCTCGCGTACCGCGAAAGAACCATACCAGGTTCTTCGCGTACCGCGAGGCACCAGATTTCCAGTGAGTTTCCCTTCAGCTGCAGATTTCAAACTTTGCCATTTTTCCAACTTTTTGCATCCAAAACACAAACTAAAAATACCCGACACCTGAGTTTTGACCAAAAGTTTACCTACACCACAAAATCACCAAAACATAAATTCTTGACCCAAACGCACACCCCTTTCGAGGATTTCAATACATAGCCCAAAAACCAATCATTTGCACATACGAGAACCCGCCAGAGCCTTGGACTTGACTTGGACTACATCGGAGCTTTTCCTACATAACCACAAAACATAACACCATTAGTAATGAAGATAAAACATAACAAACAAGTAAATTCTACTTGTTTCCACCCATTCCCCCATTTGACCCGTTTCCACCAAATTTTAACATTTGGCTACATAACACTTGTATTTCACCTACAAGTTTCATTCTTTTCATTTATCATTCATATTAACACATTTCCTTTTCCATTATGGCACATTGGCCACAATCTCATTTCCATCATAACACTAGATCATAATTCACCCATTTGACCCATTTGACCCGTTTGCACCCATTTGGTCAATTAAGGTTTTCATACACATACTTTTCACATACAAGTTTCTTTCATCATTTCATTACCACATTTCCATTTCCATTATGGCACGTAGGCCATAACTTCATATCCATTTAGGATACGAGATTATACTCCATAACCATTCTATCCATTATGGTACTTGGACCATAACTCCATATTCATTCTATCCATTATGGTTCATAGACCATAACTCCGTATCTATTCTATCCATTATGGTTCATAGACCATAACTCCATATCCATTCTATCCATTATGGTTCATAGACCATAACTCCATATCCATTCTATCCATTATGGTTCATAGACCATAACTCCATATCGACATATCCATTATAGTATAAATACTATAACTACATTCCTTCAATTTTGCATACAATTTCATGCTCATTCATACCACATAACAAATTATGCAACTTTACACATTATGCATACAATCTTGCATAAAACTCATTTATCCCCGTTTCATTTATGATCAACACATGATCCATTTCCATTATAGCTTAACACTATAATTACATTCATTCATTGTACATACTAAATCATTCACAATTTATCATATCACAAGTATGTACACAATCACATAACACATAATTCACAAAATTCACCATTTATCATCAATACTAAGTAAGTGCATAGGCACTTACCTTTCGGGTTAGAAGATCCCGCACCGCTCTCAAGCTTGCAATTTGATTACCTAAACACATTCGCCTAGTTTAGTAATCTAACATATACCAACATTTCATTACAATTGAGTTCACAACCCAATTTCCCAATTCCAACCCAAATTGACCCGTTTGGGTTATCCTCATAGCCAAACACCCTCTTTCACCACAAACTCACCTACTTGAGTTTCATTAACTTAATCTTAACACTAATTCTTCTTTCAAAAATTATTATTAAGTTAATTTGGTGTTTGCTCAAGTGTCTAACATCTTAAAAACACTTAATCTTCATTAATTCGCCATTTATCATCATGATCCAAACACCCCCAATTTCCACCATATGAACCCTAACTTTTCAAAATCATAATCAAAGGGTTCTAGGATGTTAATCACTACTCTTTACCTTTAGTTTAGCTAGATTATCAATAATCTAACACCATTTCATCACATGCATACAAAATTTCGGTTTTCTTTCAAAACCCATCAAGAACACATCTAAAGTGAGATCAAAAGGATGATTAACACTTACTTGATGTTAGGAAAGTGTTGTGTGAGCCAAAACCTCCTCATTCCGAGCTTCAAATGCAAGATTCAAGCTCCAAACCCGTTTCCTCTTTTTCTCCTTTGCTCTTGAACGACCTAAACACCAAATGAGACTCAATTTTGACTTTCACCAAGTCAAATAGCAGATTTTGGCCACTTTACACCTTTAGTCCCTCAACTTTCAATTTCACCCATATCTTTCCAAAACTAGTTAAAAACTAGTATAACCCCGTTACTAACTTGAAACCCGCTTGTTTCAACTTATTTCTAAAATATTATTTTCCCATAATATTTATTTAGAAATATTTATTCATTTATAACGAGACCCGGATTTTGGTTCGTTACAAATCACCTCCCCTTATTTGGGTTTCGTCCCCGAAACCCGACTTCACATAAAAAGGTTCGGATAATATTTGGGCATTTCCTCCTCGGTTTCCCAAGTCATTTCCGCTCCCTTCTTACGTTTCCACCTTGCCAAAACTTGGCTAATCTCTTTAATGCGTACACGCATCACCTTTCTATCCAAGATTGCCACCGTTTCCCCAACATAAATCAACTTATCATCCAATTCAATATCCTCCAATGGGACAAAAGTAGATTCATCCGTCAAACATTTTCGCAAATGAGACACATGAAACGTGCTATAAAGTCTGCTTAGTCCCTCCGGTAGCTCCAAACATAAGCTACCGCACCCACCCTTACTATCATCTTAAACGGTCCGACGAAACGTGGGCTTAACTTCCCCGTTTCCTAAACCGTATCACCCATTTCCAAGAAGACACTTTCAAAAGCACAACGTCCCCCACTTGGAACTCAATCGCCCGCCTCCTATTATCCGCATAGGACTTTTGGCGATCTTGAGCCGTTTTCAAGCGTGCTCTAATTTGGTCAATACTATCATTAGTTTCCTTGACCGCCTCGACATTACCAAGTTCCCGTTGACCAATTTCACCCCAACACACGAGTGTTCGACACTTTCTCCCATACAACGCCTCGAAAGGCGGCATACCAAAACTAGAACGGTAGCTATTGTTATAAGAAAATTCCTGCCAACGGTAAATGATCGTCCCAACTTTCCCCAAAAATCCAGAGCACACGCTCGCATCATAATCCTCGAGCGTTTGAATCGTTCGCTCGCTTTGCCCATCCATTAGTGGATGATAGGCGGTGCTAAGGTTCAACCTCGTTCCCATGTCCTCATGGAATTTCTTCCAAAAACGAGAAGTGAATCTCGTATCCCGGTCCGATATAATCGACACCGGCACCCCATGGCGTGACACAATCTCTTGTACATATAACTCTGTCAATCTATTCGATGAGTACGTTTCCTTTATAGGAAGGAATTATGCACTATTCGTCAACCGATCCACTACTACCCATATCGCATCATAACCCTTTCGGGTCTTTGGTAGTTTAGTGATCAAATCCATAGCTATATTCTCCCATTTCCAAAGCGGTATTTCAAGCGGTTGAAGCTTTCCATACGGCTTTTGGTGTTCCGCCATTACTCTTAAGCATGTGAGACACCCTTCAACATACTTAACAACTTCACGCCTCGTACCCGGCCACCAAAAATGATACCTTAAATCATAAAATATCTTTGTGGCCCCCGGATGGATAGAATATTTGGATTTATGCGCCTCATCTAAAATAGTTGTCAAAACACTTGACAACCTAGGAATCCAAATCCTATCAAAGCATGTCTTTAACCCCGAATTATTTTCCCAAAGCTTGTCAACATAAGAACCACCCGTTCCATCTTCAAATCCCCACCAAGTGTTAACTCCGTCTTTAATGGTTCCTTCGACGACGAAAACGCATTTTGTCTACTTTTTGCACCAATTAGATCGCCCACTATCTAAGATGGTCTCTGTTTCAATTAGGCGAAACGTTTATCATTTATCATATCTTCACCATAATGAAATAACAACAGTTCCAACCTCCTAACGATTTCGTGTTTGGTCACGCATAATGTATTATGGAGCCCACTCGTTTCATCTGAGAAGTTCCCAAACATTAATCTATCCACCAATAAAGTCCCCATGTTGGACAACCCAACGATACGTGAACCTATCCTCCTATGATCTCAAACCCGAAACACCACATTTCAAAGGAAAACTTTTATGACGTCAAGTTTCCACTTGAATTTCAACACTCCTAACCATGGGATACTTGGATTTTTGAACCACCTTATACGAGTAGTCAACACGTTTGACAACTAAGGAAATCCAAGTTCTAATCCCACGTCATTCACCTCTTAAATGAAAATTTCAAAGCTATCTCACCAATCCACCCATTGAGACTCAAGGTCTCAAGTTCATACCTCTTGGGATTCGAGGATCCCAACACCCAAACATAATACCCCTTGAAGCTCGAGTCTTCAGCTCATCAATTCTTAATCGATAAAGCATGCAACCTCCTCAAGTAAGGATACGATAACTTCCTTACTTGAATCCTCTTTTACAACACTGGGAGGAAGATTCCTATCTGCGACCCAAACATCCTAAGAATTTCCATTGACTTAAACGTAAGTCATCCTTTGAGATTTAAGGATCTAAATCACCGAATCCACCTTTTGAAGTTCGAAGACTTCGCTTTCAAACACCGTTTGTGAAGTCCAAAAGACTTCCAACATCATTTATGAAGTTCTAAGACTTCATCCACCATTTATGTACACATTCCACCTATGTACATTTTATCATTTACCCCTTGACCATAAAGTCCACAAACCGTGAGACCTTTAGTCAGTTTTTATCCTATCACCGACTGCCAGTGCCAAAACGCACTCTTCCATTTTCCTTTTCCACCGAAAAGTTTATGTACTATAAAACAATCACATGGGTGCAATGACCCTTATCAAATCCCCTTTTCTCAACTGGAATACTAAGTATCCCTTTATATCCCCGGTTGATGTCAATGGCACAAGCCATGTATACACACCAATTCGTATGCCTCGTGTTTCACTGTCTCTAATGAGAACAGATTAACACGTCACCCCTTTATCATACTTGACTATGATATGGTTACTAAGTAACCCATCACCTCTTCTACAATCATCGGATCAAAATCTACCAAATTTCCGCCACGACCTGAAGTCAACTCATCGCGAGTGATGCACCTTCTTTCAATCACCATGGATTGCTTCAAAGCCAATACCATTATAGTGATCAACTGCTAATTAATCAAAGATTAATTCTCTCACCTTTCAACTCTTTTGGTTTGCACACCACGAATCCCCTTGTGAAAACAAGGTTTTCCTTCCACTTCGGTTCGCCAAACGATATACTTTCCGCTCTCAAGGCTTCATTCTGTTCCTCTCAAGGATTGCCTCAAATATCCCTATCTTCCTCGAAGGAAGATCAATACCACATGATAGAAAGCTCTAGCCATCCTCCGCTAGGTTGATGCATTCTATTTCTCCCAACACATTCCATGTTCCTCACCACCCACGAGGTGATACACGTCTAGACTCTAACGTACTCGAGTCCTTAAGATGACTTGCGTCCACCATTTCTTCTACTTACACATGTGCCCCTTAGTCTTCCCGAGAAATTTTAACCAAGTTGTAGATGTTCTACCTGCTTATAGGTCTTTAATCTACCCACTTGTTAAGGCACTATATCTTATCTTTGTGCATATGTATTATCCCCATATAATCATCCATAAACATACATACACATATAATCACCTTCACCTAATCCTTGCAAATGTTCATTGTCATATGGTTATCATAAAGACCCTTGCACATCCCGTCTTATTAAACATATTGGCCAGACATGTTTAATAACACGTTATGCCCAATTGCAATTATCATATTCATATAACAAATCACAAAACAAGTTTCGGCACACATAACACATTGTCATTCAATCGTCCATTTACATATACACCATATGTGACAACATTAATCATAACATTACTAACCTTTCAATTCCGAAAGCTCCGAGTCTTAATCAAGTCCTCCATGGATTCTCGTATCAATTTCCTCATATCAAGAGCATCCGGTTTGAGTTTAGTGCCTCGCGCACCAATTCCCTCAAACCATTGCTCTGATACCAATTTCTAACACACCACTTTTAAAATACGAAAACGCGCGAAAGACTTTTATCCCAAGATTTTTTTTTTTTTTTTTTTTTTTATCCTCGCGTACTGCGAGGCGTTTTGGCCACCTCCCTCGCGTACCGCGAGGGAGTCCCAAAATTCTTACCCGGAATTCAAACCTCTCGCGTACCGCGAGAGGATACCACTATGATCTTCGCGTACCGCGAGAGAGCCAAAGGAAGGCAATCCGGATAACTTGTCCCTCGCGTACCGCGAAAGAACCATACCAGGTTCTTCGCGTACCGCGAGGCACCAGATTTCCAGTGAGTTTCCCTTCAGCTGCAGATTTCAAACTTTGCCATTTTTCCAACTTTTTGCATCCAAAACACAAACTAAAAATACCCGACACCTGGGTTTTGACCAAAAGTTTACCTACACCACAAAATCACCAAAACATAAATTCTTGACCCAAACGCACACCCCTTTCGAGGATTTCAATACATAGCCCAAAAACCAATCATTTGCACATACGAGAACCCGCCAGAGCCTTGGACTTGACTTGGACTACATCGGAGCTTTTCCTACATAACCACAAAACATAACACCATTAGTAATGAAGATAAAACATAACAAACAAGTAAATTCTACTTGTTTCCACCCATTCCCCCATTTGACCCGTTTCCACCAAATTTTAACATTTGGCTACATAACACTTGTATTTCACCTACAAGTTTCATTCTTTTCATTTATCATTCATATTAACACATTTCCTTTTCCATTATGGCACATTGGCCACAATCTCATTTCCATCATAACACTAGATCATAATTCACCCATTTGACCCATTTGACCCGTTTGCACCCATTTGGTCAATTAAGGTTTTCATACACATACTTTTCACATACAAGTTTCTTTCATCATTTCATTACCACATTTCCATTTCCATTATGGCACGTAGGCCATAACTTCATATCCATTTAGGATACGAGATTATACTCCATAACCATTCTATCCATTATGGTACTTGGACCATAACTCCATATTCATTCTATCCATTATGGTTCATAGACCATAACTCCGTATCTATTCTATCCATTATGGTTCATAGACCATAACTCCATATCCATTCTATCCATTATGGTTCATAGACCATAACTCCATATCCATTCTATCCATTATGGTTCATAGACCATAACTCCATATCGACATATCCATTATAGTATAAATACTATAACTACATTCCTTCAATTTTGCATACAATTTCATGCTCATTCATACCACATAACAAATTATGCAACTTTACACATTATGCATACAATCTTGCATAAAACTCATTTATCCCCGTTTCATTTATGATCAACACATGATCCATTTCCATTATAGCTTAACACTATAATTACATTCATTCATTGTACATACTAAATCATTCACAATTTATCATATCACAAGTATGTACACAATCACATAACACATAATTCACAAAATTCACCATTTATCATCAATACTAAGTAAGTGCATAGGCACTTACCTTTCGGGTTAGAAGATCCCGCACCGCTCTCAAGCTTGCAATTTGATTACCTAAACACATTCGCCTAGTTTAGTAATCTAACATATACCAACATTTCATTACAATTGAGTTCACAACCCAATTTCCCAATTCCAACCCAAATTGACCCGTTTGGGTTATCCTCATAGCCAAACACCCTCTTTCACCACAAACTCACCTACTTGAGTTTCATTAACTTAATCTTAACACTAATTCTTCTTTCAAAAATTATTATTAAGTTAATTTGGTGTTTGCTCAAGTGTCTAACATCTTAAAAACACTTAATCTTCATTAATTCGCCATTTATCATCATGATCCAAACACCCCCAATTTCCACCATATGAACCCTAACTTTTCAAAATCATAATCAAAGGGTTCTAGGATGTTAATCACTACTCTTTACCTTTAGTTTAGCTAGATTATCAATAATCTAACACCATTTCATCACATGCATACAAAATTTCGGTTTTCTTTCAAAACCCATCAAGAACACATCTAAAGTGAGATCAAAAGGATGATTAACACTTACTTGATGTTAGGAAAGTGTTGTGTGAGCCAAAACCTCCTCATTCCGAGCTTCAAATGCAAGATTCAAGCTCCAAACCCGTTTCCTCTTTTTCTCCTTTGCTCTTGAACGACCTAAACACCAAATGAGACTCAATTTTGACTTTCACCAAGTCAAATAGCAGATTTTGGCCACTTTACACCTTTAGTCCCTCAACTTTCAATTTCACCCATATCTTTCCAAAACTAGTTAAAAACTAGTATAACCCCGTTACTAACTTGAAACCCGCTTGTTTCAACTTATTTCTAAAATATTATTTTCCCATAATATTTATTTAGAAATATTTATTCATTTATAACGAGACCCGGATTTTGGTTCGTTACACCTTTCTTCTTTAATCTATTAGAACGATCCTTGTTTTGATTCATATTAGGAAGCAGATTCTACATTGAAAATATCAAGCAGAACAATAAGTACTTAAATCATTATCGAAAATTATCCAAGCAGGCCACTGGGTCCAACATCTAAACAGTTAAAATTTATCAACTGATGAAGGGAGAACCCCGATGATGAAAATGCAAATAAAAAATATAAGGTGGATGACCTAATAAGTTATGAACAAAGAAATTGGAAGGAACAGTGCACCTAATCATTTGGAGACTAGTATAAGCTTTACGGGTATATATAACTTAGAGAAAGAACTTTTGTAGACAGAATGTATCGCAAGTCAATTGTCATGAATATCTTTTGAACTGTCTATAACATATGTTATTCAGATAGGCATCAGCTTAATTCTATCTCAATTATATATGTTATGCAGATGGCTTATCATTTTAATCACTTCCTAGAAAAAGAACATGCCACTCCCTCTGGCCTCTACTCATTTTAACAGGATATTTTCATTCGATAGACCAAGCACAGTTTTTAAAATAAATATACATGATAAAGTGGCACCATAAGAGAGACAGGTTGGCTCCTGATAAACACAATCTATAATCATGCTGAGACATTGAAACATATCTTCTCTAATTTCATCAGTTCATAGTTGTTACTGGGAGTGATGTAATGCCTATATATTGCCTTTTAAATATGCTCAGCCCATACTAACAAGTTTATGAGTTATGACTTAAAAACACAATCTCTAATGTTGAAATCATACCATCTGATTTAAAAACACGTGTTGTCTGAGCTAATTAAGTCTTGGCAACAGATTCATACAAAATAAGAGACATAAAGATTCTCAAGTTTCAGAACAGTCAAAGAGGTTGCATCTAACTTCTTTCAACAACCAAGAATCAGTCCACGCATCATCACCGCATTCAATGTCGATCACAGGTGTTTTGGAGAAGTTTCTGGTGGTAGATACTTCACCAAACGCACTTCTAACTTCATTAGCAGCATTTGGGATCTCCAACAGCAAGAGCCCCACCTCAAACCCACTACAATATTTGAATCAAATGGAGGACAGTTACAACACATTTCAGTAAATTTATAAGTTGCCTGTAAGATCCATAATGTTTATGACGAGATGTTCTACCGAATATATGAAATTACAAAGGTGAAATTGAAGTTTAGGCACACACTGGCTTACACATATCAGTGCAAACAAATAATAACTACGTTAAAAGAATTGCTAATTATACCATTGCTTCATGTAGGGGCGCTCAGAGACACGCCTGCCTTGCTTTATACAATCCTCAATCCAACGATGATTCACCACAATTGTCTTAAACTTCCTGGCAAGTTCATACTTCTTGCCTTCAAATTTGTGACACACCTAATCAAGCAACCAAAAATATACAACATTCTAGGTTACAGAACCATTTGGATATCTCGAGCAACAATTAGGGTTCTAAGAAATGCAAAAGCTTAAAAACTTACCAAATGCGTTGTAGAGGAATTCATTGCTCCAACATAGCTTGCACCGGCTTGAGATATTAGTTTGATAAGCTTGAATCTCTCTGATCCATGGTATCCGCTAACCGTAGCAACAACCGAATCCATAATTCGAACAAAGAGCTGAACGAAATCCTAAAATTAGCGGTTAGGTTTTCAAAAGCGCAAGATCTATTATCCAAAACCAAAAGGAAATTTTGCAAGCCTAAATCGCACAACAATAGAGAGAGAGAGAGAGAGAGAGAGAAAGAGAGAGACCTCTTAGGAGTGCCGTCTAGCAAGATGGTCAATTTGCTGCCGCTGACGGTGGCGCAGAAGCTTAGCGGGAAGACTGAGAAAGTTTGAATCGAGTAAAGTCCCGTGTACTTTTTCGATGGGTTTTTTTAATTCCTGCTCTATTACGAATTAAATATTTATTTAAACAATTAACATCGATTAATTAATTTTTAGAAACTTTTCAAATGGAAGGTCATGAGTTCGAGTCTCGTTTGGGACAAATTGTTTCAGGTTGATCCAGGGAGTTTTCCCAGTTGTGGGTTTCCTCCTAGGTGGGTCCCGGGTTCGAGTCCGCTGCGGTTACAACCCATTAGGAAAGACATGCATGACTCACAGGAACACTCGGGCTGCTCCCGAAAAGAGTAAGGGTTTAAGAAAGTCGTCTTTCAAAAAACATTTATTTTTTTAGAAACATACGGACTCTACTTTTTAATTTACACCACCTTGTATCATCTCTCTATAAGGGATGGTAATGGGCCGGGTTCGGGCCGGGTATTGGTAATCCAGTCTCATACCCGGATGTGAAATCTTGTCCCATACCCGGCCCAATACCCGTCGGGTATTTGCCCATCGGATATCGAGTTTACCCATTAGTATCGAGTATCGGTCATACCGGTGGGGTATCGGACAATACCCGTCAAGTATGTGTCGGGTACATTTCTACGAGAATGTTTTTATATTTTAATAACTACAACATAATAAATATCAAATGTCTAGGAAATGTAAATTTCATAATACATATAAATATAAAATAAAATCATCACCATATTGTATCAAACTAGTAATAAGAGCCCCGCGTTGCGAGGGCGTAGAACCTTAAAAAAAATAAAGTCGAAACGTTGACGCAAACACATGTGTTTGTAGCGTACCGTTAAACCGCTGAACACATCGAAACGTAGATAAACATAGGGTCAACACATCGAAACGTATAAAAATGAAAATGATTTAGGTAAGTAGAAAAAATTAAGAAAGTCTAAAATAATACTTTAGAAAGAATAACTAAACGGTAACAAAGCTATTAAAAAGTTAACCTTCAGAAAGAAAAAAAAAACGTTTAAAAAAACTGAAGTCTTAAAAAATGCATAACCATGTTACTATCACTCGTAATTCCGTTTTAAACGAAACTTACAGCAGAAAGTAGATAAAAATGAGCATGTTGCAACGATATAGTCAAGATTTTATAAAACATCTTATTTTAAAAGTTATAAACGAAAAACATAAAAATAAAAGAAAAATCTATAACCATGACACTTTCCAACTTTTTATCGTTAAAAAAAAGAGTAAGAGAAGAGTGTGTGTGAACGCGCTTTTTATGCATTAAAAGATTCACTAAAGACAAAACTTTGTATGCATTAAACACTTGTAACTTATGCGATATATGGTATTTGAATATCTAGAAAATGCATATTTCATGATATAATTCCAAAAGAAAAAAAAACAAAAGTTACTGCTTCATTGTTCCAAATACATTAAAAATAAAAACACAACCAAAAGCTACTTGTCTGCAGTCCCATGCCCGGATGTGAAATCGGGTTTCGGGTTCGAGTTTTTCTGCCATCGGGTTCTCTATATATAGAGGTGTATTATTAGCTCTTTATTTTCTCGGTTATTTCTCTCTTTCTATTGTATTATCAACATGCAGCGCCCACTGCTCATGCTTCCACTCAATGTGCTCATCGTGCACCGGAGTTTTCCTAAATTACAGGTTTTTACACTCTTCAACCCAAGTTTCATGTCATTTAGCTTAAGGATATGCACATTAAAATAGCTATATCATACTAGATAGTTGGTTATTTTTCATTTCATTATATTGTTTAGTTGCTATCTCTCTATATATAGAGAGATTTTATTAGCTTTGAGATGCATGCCTTCATATTTTCTCATTTATTTCTTATCAACCAAAAATTGTTAAAAATGATACATGCTTACATCGTGTAACAATGTTTGATTTTAGCACATTGTAGGTTTTTTCATCCACGATTTCATCATCTAATAAATATATTTCAGGGTAGCTATATAAAAATGTGACTGTTATTTTATATATGAATTCAAAACTTTTCTTCTGATATACTACAATTCAAAATTTATCTTTTGATCTATCAGAAACAATTCTAACTAGTAACGATTGGTATCATGTAGTTATTTACTAATATGACGGCCGTATAGCCACCACTTTATCAAACTTTCATCCACCACCACCAAGGACCATCACCACCCAAACAACCGAAACATGGAACCTAAATCACAAATAGAACCTAAAGCTAAATCAAAATAACTTCAAAACCTGGACCGTTACAGACAATCCCACGTGAAAAAAAGTTGATCATCACAAGCATAATTGAGCACAAAGCTGCCCAAAATTTGTCACTGAATCAATACAAAGGCACCTGCAAAAGCCCTACCTGATTTCTAAACCAAAGTGTGTTTGGGTGGTTGGTGAAGAAAACTAAGAGGTGACAATTGTGGCAATAAGCAGATATGACCCGAGATGGATGTGCAATAGTATTATGTATTTGGCAAACTACTTCCATGAAAACAACCTCATAATGGTGTCACTCCTGGCACAACTCTCAATTTAACTTACAACATCAACAGTAAAGATCACAAAAAAGTCGCAAATAGAAATAAAATCAAGAATTAGTTCAGATTCTGAAACAAGAGCAACCTCATCTGCGACCAGGGTGGTTACCATCTGCTGCTGCTGGTGGTGGGAGCGGTTGCACCTGTGCTCCCTGATAACTGCCGCCAGTATGAGCGGTTGCTGCCACAGAACCATAAGAAGCATTGTTTGCCGGCTGCATAGCCTGCCCTGCCCCTTGGGGCCCGGAAGGGCCTGTGGGTGACTCAAAGCTGGTTCCTCTGTGCACATCATAACCAAGCCCACCAAACTGGGGTCTTCTTGCAGGTCCTCTTTGTCTGTCATACCCGGTTCCACCGGGTCCTCTGTGCAAGTCATAACCAGGTCCACCAGGTCCTCTATGTATGTCATAACCTGGTGTGATATGCCCTCTTTGTGGATTATAAGGTGGTGCACCATGCCCTCTTTGTGGATCATAGGCTAGAGCATCAGGTCCTCTTTGTGGATCATAGGTTGGCACACCAGGTCCTTTATGAAAACCAGGTCCTCTCTGTGTATCATAACCTGGACCAGCAGGTCCAGGTCCTCTGTAACCATCATAACCAGCCCTCACAGAAATAGGTCCAGATTGAGCTCCATCAGCAGCTGCACCACCACCGCCTCCAGGAAGTGGGCCCCGTCCCTGTAAGGCAATCAGGTTCTTTTCATCCTTATTATGTATCATCAAATTTCATGTGCAAATAATAATATCAGGTTCAACACATAAGAATTCAAACCAAATGAAAAAAAATATATAATGATACAAGAATTGGTTTAACCTGGGGAACACCATAGGTATCATTGTAAGTGTTCTGTCCAACAGGATAATGACCAGTAGCTTCCTTGTCATTGTGTCCAGTAAAGCCAGCATATGACCCGACTGCTAAACGAGTTAAAGAAAAAAAATGAATACCATTTCAAGAAGGTAAAAAATGGCAAAAAAACATGATTAAATTAGAAAAGATGTACCCATTCTCTTGTCAATTTCAGCTTGTTTCTTCAATTCTGCACGAAGCTTTTCCACCTCACTAGCCATGGTCATATAGTTCTTTTCCATCACCTGAAGAGATTCAAGATGCTCGTTATATAACTTCTTCTCATATTCATATGTTGCCCTGAAAAGACCACAGAACCATGAATAAATTACTGACTTACATCACCAAGTATCATTAAATTAAACACTACTGCAAACTTACCTAGAATGGTGATACTCTTGTCTAAGGCTCTCAAGTTCTGACATCAGAGCAGGAACCTGTTGCAAATCCATGTGAGCTCTCTGATTATCTTCAGTCAATTGCTTCACTCTTGAAAAAAGTTCCTCCCTTGCTGCAAGCAAGCTCTGTGTATCTGTCCTTGCCTTCTGCAATTCCAACTTAAGTGGCTCTGCGCCTTGAAGATTCGCTTCCATCTTCCCAATTTTATCCAGGAGTCCCATTATTTGTTGTTCTCTCTCTGATTTTATAGCTCCTACATGATTATGCAACATTTGCAGCTCATGTTGTATGGCAGCAAGATCTTGCCTCAAGGTTCCATGAGTAGCAGCAAACCTCTGGTTTTCTGTTGCAAGTTTCTGCATCTCAACATGCTGTGCAGCAAGCTTCTGTTCCATGATTTCTGGATGTGATGGCATGTCATATGGAGGGAAACCACCATGATGAGGATGCATTTCAGGAGGAATTGGATCATGATGACCGATGACAGGGCCAGGAAGAGGACGTCTTAAATGATGAGGTGGAGGAAGTCTACCTTTACTTCCCATTTGTAAATTATGGTTGACCCTGAGATCAAACCAACAGTAATAAATTTGATATCATATGCAGTCTTAAATCCGTTGCAATTATAACTTCAGGACCATACTACAATCAATTTATTAAAGGAAATTCTCACTTCCTTCTAAGGGTGGATCAGGATTTTCGTAGAACGGGTTGGATAAAAAAACAATTAACTCTTGGTACTTATAAACATTCGGAATTGAATACACTTGCATGGCCTAGTCCAAGAAACTCCAGGATTTAATATCGTTTTTCTCGAAACAAAAAGTGAGGTTCTTCTTGCTTACTCTCTGGAACACATATATAGGATCAAACAGAGTTGGATTGTTTCAATTCCATAGATTTAGGGCCTGGCTTTTTACTCAAAACCGGATGAAAATCCTCAACGTTGATCATTATTAACTCGTTTTTCAAGAAATCAAGTATCTAGATCCGCTTTCCTTGATGATTCTAACATTGATGAGTAAAAATATGAGATAAAAACGGATCATATCGTGTTAATTTGAGCATTAGGGCTCGTTTTCCAAGTTTATTCAAAACCGAACCAAAAATTAAATATATGGAAACTTATACACAACAATGGACTGAAATCGAGTGGACACTATGACAAGAGCAAGAAAATGAACATTCTTATGCATTTAATTCGCAGAAAGGGTTAAAATTATACCCGGTCGATACTAAAATCCGACCTCCAATCCGTCACTCTGTGTTTTCTGAAACTGATTTGTGCGAATTATTAAGGTTGAGAGGAACAAAATTGGCATGAGAAAGACTTCATTTGTTTTTGCCTGAAATTGAAACTTGGGTTTTGCAAACTTCACTGAAGGATAATCGATCAAAGATAGCAAAAGGTGAATATAGGGCAAGGACGAACGTTCCCAATGAATCGATTAGCAATTCCGATAAGGGAAGGGGCTTCTTACGGGGCCAATCGTATTTTGGAAGGAATAAAAACACCAATGGGCCTTAGTGAGTGAGGCATTTCCTGGCCCAGGTCCGCCTCAGGCTACTAAAGAAACAAGAGTTGTGCCACAAACATGAACGTTCCTCTTGTTGTGAACAAATTCAGCAACAGCAAATATGTAATTTATATAATTCCTAAGGTTGCTAAACGGATCATGTTTATGGGATGTCGTGTTGAATCCGACACGAACCCAAACTCGTTTATACTACTCAAACATGTGAATTTTATGTTAGATTGGTGTCGTGTTTTCATGACGTGTCAGAAATTCACACTCCTAATTTCATCCCCGTCCTATATGATTGTGTGTATGACCTTTAGTAGAACAAAAGGGTGGTTTATTAGACTACCATAAAAAATGGGGAATACAAGAAATTAATCTTTAACCCTTCATTTTTTTAAATCTCTACATAATCAAATTGTTTTAAATATATAAAGCAGGGTTCTTCACCCCACGAACACCTACGTGGCACCGTCATGGCAGGAAAGGCTCAAGGACGACCCAACTTCTCATAGCAAATGCTCGTGGCTACAGACGAGAGAAGGAAAATAATGTGAGAGGGGAGGAGAGAGAGTCTGTCCTGGGGGGGTTTTGTTATTATTTGACGTAGTTGATGTTTTCTAAATTGTAATAAGCAGCTCTATGAGCTAGGGAATGTGTATTTTTATATTTTTGCCATAATAATTGTTTTCATTGAAGCTTTGTTTCTATATGTTTTTCGGTTTTTATATTTGATTAATTATTCGATAATAGATTGCAAGAGAAGTTTGATACTACATTTTAGAGCTTTCCTTATGAGTAAATGTCCTGATGATTAATGGTTATTAACATGATTAAGAATAGTATCGTACAAATGAATGTATGACAAATATTTGAATCTTCACTCGGGTTAGCGAGGGATTTGCTAGACAGACATTATCGAATAACGCCTTTTGATGAGAGATATGAACAAGAAGCTTCTAGAAAACTGGTGTTTCTAAATTATATGAAGTCAGTAAGCAAACAGTGAATCCATGGATATTTGAACCCGATTCTTCAGAAAAAAAACAGATTATTTGATGGAAGAACGGGGATCCTTTATTACCATGAATATACCACTTCGAAGTATCTTTTTATATTTATAAAAAGTCTGTATTTTCTGTGTTTACTATATGCTAATTGATGTAATCTTTAATCTCGTAATTAGCATAAACATAAGAACACAAAAGATATATATATATATATTTTTGTTGGAATATATAATCAGAAAACATTAAAAAAAGTATTTTATTTATTTATTTTCTGTGTTTACATTACGAAATAGGCAGGATTCGTGAACACCCAACACGTAGTAACAATCCTTGAAATTTGGCGGGACTTCACAACCGAATGTTTCTGCTTAAGACCTGTTCGTCACAACGATACCCTATTATATCTCTTCCCTCTCGATCTCATATCTTCTTCTGCAAGTTTTTGTTGATTAAAATCGCTCCATCACATCGATTCATTTGATGTTCTGTTAACCTAATTCAATCGCTATGGATGAAGAGTACGACGTCATCGTTCTCGGTACCGGTCTCAAGGAATGTATCCTCAGTGGTCTCCTCTCCGTCGATGGCCTTAAAGTATGCCTTCACAAACTCATTTGTTGATTATATATGTCATATGTGTGTGTATTTACGTATATGTCTTCAATTTCTCACGCAAATTGATTTACGATAGAAATGACGGAACCTGCAATTTGTTGAAATTATTATTCGGATTATCTAGATCCTTTTTTTTCTATTGCTGTCTATTTAGTTAGGATCAGATAAAAATTGATCTCGTATTGAGGATTCCGTTCATGGATATGCGTATGATTTTGTGACCTAGGTCAATTTTGATCGTCGAAAACAACATTCTGGGGAAATCAGGTGTATAATTGTGGTTTAGTTGTAGTTTCAGTTTCAGTTTCTGCAGCTATTTTCTGCAGAATTTAGCATACATATTAAAGAGATTGAAGTCAAGTGTGAACATGAAATATATCATTCTAATTTGTTGTGCACCTGTATGATCATTGATCTTCTTATATGTAAAGGTACTACACATGGATAGAAATGATTACTATGGAGGCGAGGCAACTTCACTAAACCTAAACCAGGTATAACATACATCTGAATGATTTATTTAAACTATTTTTTTTTTTGCTGAATGACTCATTTGACAATAGTATTTTTGTTCCGTATAGCTCTGGAAGCGATTCAAGGGTGGCGATGCGCCTCCTGCAGAACTGGGCTCGAGCAAAGACTACAATGTTGATATGGTCCCTAAGGCATGACTACTTTTTCTCTAAAATGGATAGTAGCTACTTATTTTTACTTGCATAAATGTTAAGGGTGACAATCTTGTCGGGTTGGCGGGTTGAATTGTTGAACAAGAACACGAAAGACATCAATCCTAACCAAGACACACTTAAATCGTGTAACCCGAACAAGGCCCGTTTAACCCATTTATTTAAATGAGTCAAACTGGTTGACAGATTGTTATCAAGTTATAAATAGGTTGATGGGTTGTAATAAATGGATTACACGGGTCGGCAAGTCGACTTATTTAATTAAACGAGTTGACGGGCCTATCTGTTTAATTAAATGGGTTAAATACTTAAATAGGTCAACCCGGGAATGAACTGTTTATCAAATTAATAAGGTATGACAACCTAAAACCTGATTATTTTCGTGTTCATGGCGTGCTTAGGGTCATGTCACGAATTGGCACCCCTAAAAATGCTACAGAATTTCATTCATTCACATTTCACTCATCTCATTTTCGTTTGCAGTACATGATGGCTAATGGCACCTTAGTTCGTGTTCTAATTCACACTAGTGTCACAAAGTACCTTAATTTCAAGGCGGTTGATGGAAGCTATGTGTTCAACAAAGGAAAGGTATGAACATATTCTTACCATCTACTCACAACACCTTTTCTAAATATTTTGATTCTCTTTCAGGTTCACAAAGTACCAGCAACCGATGTTGAAGCACTTAAATCTCCTCTCATGGGACTATTTGAGAAGCGTCGTGCTCGCAAGTTCTTCATTTATGTTCAGGATTATGATGATAATGATCCAAAATCACATGAAGGGATGGATGTCGCAAAAGTACCAGCCAAAGATCTTATTTCGTACTATCTTATCCTTCCCTTTTTTCATTAACTGATTGATACATACCTGATTAAATCATCAAAAGCATGTTATTTTAGCTTCATTGATACTATTTTCACATGTTTGACTTGCTGTATGTAGGAAAAAGTATGGACTAGACGATAATACAGTTGATTTCATCGGGCATGCATTGGCACTCTACAGGGACGACAGTTATTTGGACCAGCCAGCCATAGATTTTATCAAGAGAGTTAAGGTCAGAAATCCAACTTCAATGCATGAAAAAGAAAAAGAATTCTCAGTTTGATACCTGCAACTTCTGTCATAACTTTCCAATTTCCGTCTTGAATAGCTTTATGCGGAGTCACTAGCGCGATTTGCAGGAGGTTCCCCATATATTTACCCACTCTATGGATTAGGAGAATTACCTCAGGTACAATAATACCATGGGAGAATTTATATACTTTACCTATTTAGCTGAATCTAATTAGTATTTACCAGGCATTTGCTCGCCTAAGTGCAGTCTATGGTGGGACCTACATGCTCAACAAACCAGAATGCAAGGTAATCCACTAACAACCTTAAAATTTAATGTAAATAAACTGGTTTTAGAAAAAAGACATAATGCATATGATTAGAGACACTGCAATATATGACAGGTAGAGTTTGAAGATGGAAAAGTAGTCGGTGTGACATCAGAAGGAGAAACTGCAAAGTGCAAAAAAGTAGTATGTGACCCCTCGTATTTGCCCGATAAGGTAAACCGTTACCATCTGTCTACTTTTCATTTAATTACCTGGTTCACTATGTATTCGTATTTATTGCAACAGGTAAAGAAGGTGGGTAAAGTAGCTCGTGCTATATGCATCATGAGTCATCCCATCCCAAACACTAATGATGCTCATTCAGCCCAAGTTATCCTACCCCAGAAACAGCTAGGCCGTAAATCTGACATGTATGTATTCCCATTTTTAACCTTGAATGGATATGGAAAATTACCCTAATGCCATTCTTCCAGGTATCTCTTCTGTTGCTCGTATTCTCACAATGTAGCCCCGAAAGGTAAATTCATAGCTTTTGTCACCACAGAGGCAGAGACAGATAATCCCGAGACAGAACTGAAGCCTGGGATAGATTTACTTGGACCTGTGGACCAGATCTTCTTTGATACTTATGACAGATATGAACCTGTTAACCAGGGTGAAGAAGATAACTGTTACATATCTACTGTGAGTATCATATCGATTTAAATAAAAATTCAATCCAATCCCACCTCTTATTACTTCAGATGTGATTAATTCTCATGTATCCCACAGAGTTATGATGCAACAACGCATTTTGAGTCCACAGTACAAGATGTGATTGCCATGTACAGCCGCATAACCGGAAAGGTAAACCTTATTACACATATTTTTTCTTAAATATACGTCACAAACATAGTAGTCAAAAGCGCATGCCTAGGCCCTCATGTAGTTTATTTTTTTTTAAATTTAAAACTTAAAAAAAATAAATTTATTTTAATTTTCTATGCCAAATATTTATATATATCTGTATATCTATCTCAAGCAATTCATCAATGGGGAATTTCTGTTTTATATATATAGTGATGAGTTCAAATGATAACTACTAAATACTCAAGAATCATTGTGAATACATGGATTCACTAGTGAATACACTATAGTTCCTAATCAGTTCACACATAGTGTATTCATCATTGAATCAAATGGTTCTGAAAGGATCCTAAATATTTAGTGGTTTTCATATGAAATCACTCATATATTCCTATTATTGGGCCTTTTTCGGTCTCTAGCGTGTCCTTATTTTGCGGCTTATGCCTGGGCAACACGCGAGCCCTTAGAACCTTGCAACTTTGACTATTATTGTCACACATTCATGGAAAAACAATTGATTAATATATTTCACGGTGTAATGTCACAGACTCTTGACTTAAGTGTTGATCTAAGTGCTGCAAGTGCTGCCGGTGACGAGTAGCAATAACAGAATCGGCCCCTACGTTTGACATCCCATTATCATCTACTTTTATGACATACCGAAGAATCTATGACTAATTGGAATTAGTTATTAGTGTGTATTTTTCTTTCCAGCCATAATATCTTGGTTGAATAATGATTTGCTTAAAATGGCACTTTAAATCAATAAATTTAGGCAATTTCTTTGGCAATGATCCAATCTCATGAATCTAATGGCATTTCGTCGAACACCTTCCGTGCATCCATAAGATGTTACATTTCATACATACAGACCATAACACTCTGTCGCAGCCCTTGTATTGATTTTGAATTGGGATTTGGATGGTTGACCATAACACGGTCTTCTTTTCTTTACTTTATGCAAAATCTGAATGGATTATTTATGGTCGATCCGACAGTTGTGCACTTTATGCAAAATCTGAATGGATTAAATATTATTTATTTAAAATTATATTTTAAATGCCACAAAAATCGGGATGTTACATCAAAGATGTGGAGACCAATTAATATACAACATCACAGAAAGACATGCATATAATATTCTCTAAAAAAGATTTATCATGCATTCCATGTTATAATATCAACTAGAAATGAAGCCCGTGCGATACGGCACATTTGTGAACTTCGTTACGCGCGTTACGACGGTGACATTAACGTAGCTAAGTACATAAAAGAATTGGTTCTAAAGATCGAAACATAGATAACATGTTGTGGTGCAAACATGAGTTAACATTGAAACGACAAATTTATAAAAAAATGTTAGTAACAATGAAAGAAAAATTTTATCATACAAAAAAAAGTAATTTAAAAAAATATAAAAAAGAAAAACCACATTTTCCCTGGTCTCGAACCCACGCCTGCAAGTTGAGGTGATGCTTAGGCCAACTTGTTAATTTATTTGTAAAATATTGTATTTGACCACACTTTAGAAAGAATAAAAAATAGAAAGAAAAATCCACTTGCGAACTACATTACGCACGTTGCGGCGGTCACAATACCGTGACTAAGTACGTAAAAGAAATGTATGAAGTTGCCACGACTCGGTTCTGGAGATCGAAAAAAAGATAAATTGTGGCGCGAATAGGAGTTAACATTGAAACTACAAATTCATTAAAGAAATTAGTAACAAAGTAAAAACAAAATAAAAATAGGAAAAAGTAACTTTTATAAACGAATATAAAAAAGAGTAAAAGAAAAAAGAAACGAAATCTGAGGGGTAAACTTGAGAGTTTAGAAATTTGAGGGGTAGAGTTGAGAATTTTGTTCAGGGATAAATTTGAAACTTTATAAACTTTAGGGGTATATTTGAAAACTTAGAAAGTTGAGGGGTATTATTTGAAATTATAGATAGTTGAGGGATGTTTATGGAAGTTTGGTCGGTGGCTTTGGATCGGCAACCGACACTTCAAAGTGTGTAATTCAACAAAATCTAAGTTAAAATCCTAAAGAGCCTAACATGATACCCAACAAATAAAAAATGTGGGGATGATGAGACCAAATAATATACAACACAGAAAACGACATAATATACTCCAGCAAATGACATATAATATACAAAGATGGGGACCAACAACGACGACATATATAGTGTAAAGCTTTAGAAATATAAGAGATGTAAATATACAAACCTTTAATAATCATAAAATCTCACCGCTTTTATATGTAGGGATACAAACCTTTAAATATAACCACATTGAATCCCATTAATATAGGAAAACAAACATTCATGTTTTTGAAAGATAGAGGGGGAGAGACATACTCGGACAATCAAATATTCTCCTCAAGTCAAATCTTGTACCAGAAAAAACAACCATAACTAACATTATTCATTCTCTATTGCAAGCAAATGCTAAGTTTTCCCAAAAATCAACCTCTAATATTGAAGAGAATGGGTATGTTTGCAAGAGTATTCCTGACCATGTGGTTGATTGGTGGAACCGCAGGCTCGATATACTTGCTAGCAAAACGGTTTGTAGAACTCGCGATGAGGGTGGTGAAGCTGCATAATGAAACATGTTTAGAGGACCCTGTGTTGTGGCCAACATGGCTAATGACCCTGATCTTGGTTTCATGTGTCATCGGGCTCATGGGAATCGTGTGTAAACTCAAATTGTTTCAATGGTTCTTTAATTTCTTAGTAAACGTCGGAGTTATTTACATTATTGGCATCATGGTTTGGCGTTTGCTCGTGTTTGGGTGGCTCAGAAAACCCACACCAATGAGTTTTGAAGAAGTTTATAAGGATAACTCGCCTCTAGACGAGGAGTATAAGCCTATGCTGATCGAGGAGATGGCTGCAGACCACGTGTGGGAAGAGGTCGAGGAATGCTTGAATGAGATCAAGTTTTGTGAAGAAGCCAACGGCGACGATAAGTTCTTTGCCAAAGATGACTGGAAAATAGAATCTTTCTACGAATATTACTGGGTATGTTAAAGTTGCAAATTTGTCACATTTTTTATTATAATAATCATTATAGCACGTTCATTTCAGAACCAGTATTAAATTTAAGGTTTTCAGGAGGGGTGTTGCGTGCCTCCGCCAAGATGTGCAAAACAGGTGATCTCATTTAAAGGTATAAGCAACAATGACGACTGCTTAAGATGGGCGAACGCAACAATAAATAAGCCAAAACATGTCAAATGTTACAACTGCAATTCTTGTAAGGCGGCAAGGTTGGCCACTTACCAAACAGACCAAGACAAGGTTCGTATGTATTCGCTTATGGCTGCTGTTTTCCTGTTTGTCGCCAGTCTCTTTGTTACAATGGGTGGATTCGAATAAAATGAACAAGAAAAGGAGGTTGTATTACTATTTGAACATGTATGTAATGTGAATTAATGTACTTCTATTATTATTAGTTTTATTGTTACATCTTATTAATTTAAAGATTCCAATGAAGTTGAAAAGGCAAAAGGTGCAACCTTTTAGCTAGGACATATGTGGGATGTTGGCAAGAGAAGCTTGCATCTTGTCCTCTGAGAAAGACAAATCAACCATGGCACCCTGCAAGTACTTTTCATAAGCAGGAAGGTCAAAATGACCATGTCCACACATTGCGGTCAATATCACTTTTGATTCTCCACTCTCTTTGCAGTGGAGGGCTTCCCGAATGGCTGCAGCTATTGCGTGTGTGGGTTCAGGTGCTGGTATCAGCCCTTCTGACCTAGCAAATTGTATGGCCCCTGCATGCGTAAATTAAAACCACGCGTAAATAATCAAGTCGATAAACACAATATGAATATGTTAACATACCTTGAAAGCACTCAATCTGTGGAATTGCAATCGCTTCCATCATACCCAATTCATAGATATGTGAAATCAGTGGCGCCATACCATGATAACGCAATCCTCCTAAAAAGATCAGAAAAAATATGTGTTTCAGAGGAGTAACTGATAATAAAGGTGTAAACTTTATCATTTGATTTAACAAGTAATAGAGAAAAATTACCAGAATGAATAGGGTCAGGAATGAAATCATGACCAAGAGTATGCATCTTCATCAATGGAGTCAATTGAGCAGTATCTCCATAATCATACGCATAAACACCTCGTGTCAACGAAGGGCAAGCAGTAGGCTCAACAGCTCTTATAAGAGGATTAATTTTTCCTTTAAGTTTCTCGCGTATAAACGGGAAGCAAAGCCCTGCAAAATTCGACCCGCCACCCGTACATCCAATAATCACATCAGGAGTCTCACCTAAAGCCTCCATCTGCTTAATACACTCTTCCCCAATAACAGTCTGGTGTAACAAAACATGATTCAAAACACTTCCTAAACAATACTTGGTATCTTCATTGTTAGCTGCAATCTCCACAGCCTCAGAAATTGCAATTCCTAAACTACCAGGGCTTGATGGATCCATGTTGAGAATTCTCCGACCTGATTCAGTAATGTTGGAAGGAGAAGGGTGAACCTTCGCTCCCCAAGTTTGCATCATCAGTTTCCTATATGGTTTTTGATCATAAGAAGCTCGAACTTGCCACACCTAAGTTCCATAAATTTAATATCGCAAACGGTTAAAATGACAATATTCTGTCATTACAATTGATCAAACGGGCCCCAAGACTAACAGTAACAAGGACTCAAAACATTTGAACACAACTTACTTCACAGTTACAAACAAACAAACCCAGTAAAATCCCACTCACAACAGATCTATTGGTAGGGCCTAGGAGGGCAAATCTTTCCTCTATCTCAAGGGATAGAGAGGTTGCTCCCGCTGAGACTAAAAAATAGTCAAAATTAGATAGTCCCTATTTTTTCTAGGGTCAGCCACCGGTGAAAGACTAAAAAATAGTCAAAAAAATTCAAAAAAAAATCGAAATTAATTACTGGATTGCGCCTGAATGAATAAAGCCCACGCCTTGGTTGATTTGGCGCCCGCAAAAAAAGCCCAGATCTGCGCCTTGGTCACCTCCAGGTGCTATAGCTGGGCTGGGCTTTAAATTTGCGCCTAGGCGCTCGCCTGGAGGGCTTTTGACAACACAGCATACAAGAGTACTGATAATAATAGTAGTAAACTTACTTCACAATTGACACCAAATAAACTGGAAGCAAATGCCAAAGAACATCCCCATTGGCCCGCACCAGTCTCGGTGACAATGTTCTTGACACCTTGTTGAGCATTGAACCAAACCTGAGGGACAGCAGTGTTTGGTTTGTGTGAGCCAGCAGGACTCACACCTTCATACTTGTAATAAATTCTTGCAGGTGTATCAAGCAACTTCTCCAACCTCTTGGCTCTGAATCAAACTGAAACCATTATGTTTTATTCCACCAATGAATATATATATTTTTTTACAAAATCTAAAACAACCTGATAAGAGGGGTGGGCCGCCAAAGCCTGTAAATATCAACAACTTCATCAGGAATTACAATCAGTCTTTCATTGCTTGTTTCTTGTTTGATCAGCTCATCAGGAAACAGATGAGACAGATCTTGAGGTTGTAAGGGTTCCAAGGTTTTTGGATGCAATTGGGGTGGAGGTTTAATGGGGAGGTCAGCAATTATGTTGTACCAATGTGTAGGGATTTCTGTTGGTGCAGCATGTGGGCTAACTGACATGGTTGCTTTTGGTTTGTCTTGAAGTGGGAACTTCATATGATTTGGTTTTCCATTTAAAGATGATAAAAATCCATGCTTTTTCCCCTCACCTGAAAACGGTTAAGATGATAACGGTTGGAATAAACAAAACGCCATGGAAAGTAAACATATTGATACTCATCAAATAAATCAGGAGGACAATCTTGAAAAGAATATGAGTTTCTTACCTTTGAAGGAAGCATTTGGGGTCCGATTAAGGGAAAGATGAAGAGATTGAGACATTGGTGCAGGGCTAGTGTGGAAAGATTTAGGGTTTGTTATTTAATAAGTTTGGAAATAAAGACTGCATTTGATGGCATCTGGACCACTTTCCCACGACGAAGAAGATTGAGATTGCGTTGACTACCGGGCAAAGCCAAAACATGGTAGTTTTTATCATGTTAAATGCACCTTTTTAGTATGGTGCACATGTTTTTCAGTGTAAATTTACATCAAATATTTTCAAACCAACGTATTAAACTTAGAGTCAAATATTAAAAAAGTTTACTTTTTTTTAACAAAAACATAATATTATAAAGTAAATTTTATTCCGGCTTCTAGTAAGAAGCTAGAGGTTGAAAACACCCTATTACAACTTAGTATCAAACATGGTAAAAACAAATAAGCTAGAAAAGCTCGTGGACTTGTATTTGACATCCACAAAAGTTGGATGTATAGCAACGCTAATGTCCCAATCATGCATTTTACAAACCATGTCCTATCAAACCTCTATAATACATAGAAGATACAACAAGAGAGTCCAACATACATACTTTAAAAGGAATGTCCCATGGAGCCATGGCCAAACCAACACGCATTGATTCAAGCACGCCTCAACCACGATAATTAACCCGCGAGTCCAATAAAGAAAGAGAGCAGAGCCACTACCGCAGCCCTGAAGGGTTAATCTTAATTAATAGTTTAAATGTTAAGAGATAATTGTTATAGTTATTTGATTTTATTAGTATGTTTATCTTGATAGGAGAATGGGTCAAATAATAATAGGTTAAGTTATTTTAGGAATTAGTATTTGAGTTGATTAAGTTTCCTAGTTTGAGTCGGTTTAGGAGGTTTGGTGATAAAGTCTTGTATTTGTATAAATAAAGGGTTAAGGGGTCTTTGTATGTGTGCCTGGTGATTAATAAAGAGTCGAACTAGTTCAACCGGGCCCAATTATTCCAACAAGCCCAGCCCTACGTCAACCGGGCCCATTAAACCATTAACTCAAGCAGAAGCAATTGCATCCAAATTCAGCACTTTTGCAGCTTCTAAAGGAGTTTTGTATACATATCATGTAACAGAAACATCTCCCAAATCTCAATCCATCAATTAACACAAATGCAATCTGCCTATGTTGCACCTTTGAATCAACAATTCTTCTTTTTACACCCTTTTGAAGATCTGACAGTTGTGAGGTTTCCTTTAGTAAACCATGTCATAACAATAATAAACTTAAAAGTGAATAAATTCAAATTTTCAAATGTCTTTAAGAAGGTGTGTTCTAATCTACAATCAAACCATATATGAACTAGTTGTATACCCGTCCGGTGGTCGGGTTGTTTAACTTTATAATGTCATAAAGTATAAACCCCGACTAATAACAATTTGTGTCATATAACAGCAACCTAATGACATATTAATTTATTTTTGTACAAGTAGATAAATAGATATTGGAATACATAAATACTGGTCCCCTTTATCCTTTCTTACTGAATAACCTAAACCGGTGTCTAGAACATGAACTCTAAGGGTTTATGTGATCTAGATTTGTATATTGCTGAGAATAACTAAGAAAGTATATAGTGCAATTGTCAGTCTAATTATATCTTTGAAACGCATCATAAAACTACACAAATATCAATCATACGCCACTTGGAAAACAGAACAAAGATATAACATAAAATTGAATGTAAACTGGCCCAATGCGACCTGTTTTGACCATACCCAACCCGACCGATTTAACCATTACCCAACCATTTATCTAAACCTACTCATTTTAACCCATTAGACGACCCGAACTGTTTTAAGCCATTAGCCGACCCGACCCGACCCGTTTTAACTCACTGAAGAAACAGTTCTCTCCTCCTTGAATTGAAATCAACTTCAAGTCTTGCATAAACCTTTCTTTCCATCTTGCTCGCTTGGTCCTTGTTCGACGCAGCTTTGAACACAAACACGATGAACGCTCCTATTCTTTTTGCAAAATCAACTTCAGACGCGATTTTAGTACTATCTTAAACTCGTCTAGACCCTACAACATTTTTGTCATTTTCAACCAACTTTTTGTTTAAAAATCTAAAGTTTTTTTTGCCAATGTTAGAGTTAATTACCTCACACGCTACAAGAACTACAGTTGCATATGGTTCTTGAAAATAAAATAACAGTTGATACCGAGAGGCCCGGCTTTTAATCCTTTAATATGTAGTTAATAAAATCTCAGCTTGCACTGAATACTTATTTAAAAAAAATGAATGAGGCAATTACTTTTATAATATACAAATTCCATGTGTTTTATAATGTAAAAAAGTTTATAAAAGATTTCCTTTTTAAAGGTTCTTTAAGTACCTGATTTGCCCGAATAACCGGGCCTGTAGGAGGAGTGTACATAGTTGGCACCACCTGTAAATTTTATAGGATTTAATTATGTATATGCATGTACGTAACTGTGTATCATGTATGCATGTTTTCTCTGAACTAGCCCAACCCATTTCTACCAGCATTGAAATACGGTATGTTCTAACTCAAACATGTTACCCAACTTGTTGCCTCTATTTCCTACATACAGAGATATCTAAAATTGTAAACATTACCAACAATCAAGTTGTATGACAAACCAGATAATTCATGGCTTATTAATTGCAATAATACACATATATGAATATGCTAAAATGAAAATGTAATGATCTCGGGCTCATATCGATCTGTCATGCATGCAAGAGCAAATCGAAAGGGGTGCAAAATCATATTTATGTTTTAATTAAAATAATAATTTTGAAAAAGTTTGTAAGGGTTAAGTGGACATATTAAAATACAAGGTAAACAAAAACATATGTGGCTGCTGGGATTCGAGCCCAGGTCTCCACGGCCACAACGTGGAATTCTTACCACTAAACTACAGCCACAACTGGTGGTGATAAAGATTTTGTTTCCTATTTCAATCGTTTTTTAGTTGAATTTGGTTGTGAACCGACTTGATCGCTTTTTACTTTATACGCAAATGAAAATTATGATTTTTTTCTCTTTTTCATGTTGATAAAACCCGTTGTTTATCGGTGGCGGAGCCAGGAATTTTTTCTTATGGTGTTATTTTTTTTAATACTCAGATTTATAATAACCCGGAGTCAAAATTTTCGGATCGAGTCGAATCAGGTCGAATCACATAGTAAAAACCAATATCATAATAAAAATGCAATGTCATTAAAAACACATGATAAAAATACAAGAATCGTTCAAAAAAGTCAGTTTAAGCGGGTTTTTTTTAATTTAGGTTAAATAATTGACATGGACCTATAATGGTTATTGACTTATTGGGTTAAAAAATTAAAAATAAAACATGGGCCTTTAATGATTTAAAGTGCACTATTAAAAATTAAGTAATTGGGCTTAATTTTTAAACTATAAATTTTTTTAATATTTAAAACGTTTAGAAAACTTTTTTCTTTGGTGAAAAATATATATAGTTTTTTTCATGCCAATGGGGTCAATATTTATTTTTTATAAAACCAATGGTGTCAATCGTATAAAAACAACGATGTCGCTCAAAGTTTTCTTATTACACGATACATATGAGACGTGAAAATCAGTGGTGTCGGGTGAACCCGTACACCAAAGAGAAGCTCCGCCAATGTTTATAGTAAACCGACTTAGTCGCTTTTTATTTTTAGGGAGAATTGCATATATCCTTCTCTACACCTTGTTAATTGCATATTTACTTGAGCCAAAACTAAAATTGTATATATCCCTTCCCCCAAAAACAAAATTGTATATATCCCCTCTCTTAATAAGAAAAATAGTATTTGTGACCCGGCGCGTTGCGGCCGGAACAAACTCAATAGCAAACAACCAACTCATACCTGCTTAGGAAGTTTAAAAACAAACTGTTGCGTTAATTTTCAATTTTAAAACTTTTAATTTGATTAAAAAATAGTACTTATATTAAAAGGAGAGCGAACAAAATCTATACTATTTAATAAATAAAGGTTTTGATGGGACACTTGTCACTCTCTCCTGCATCCTCAACTTTTTTTTTCCACCTCTCTCTCCTATTAATTATACAAATTTCTTTAATTGTTTTTATAATTTTTTGCTTCCCGCTTTTCTCTCCTATTAAATAATAATGATTTTTATAAAACGATTTTCATAAATATGTAATATATAAATCTTTATTACTAAGCATATATAACATTGCATTTATTCAACACGTATAATACACCGGGTTTCTAAAGTTTAATATGAATTAACACTTATCAGTTACATAAAAAAAATTAATAGTCAGCTAAAAAAATGTTTTAAAAATTAACTTAACATAATTTATAACTGTTACGTAATATTTTTATTCAACTTGTGTAATACACGGATTTTTAAAGACATAAATTTTTTATTATCAAGTAACATTACATTTATTCAACTCGTGTAATACACGAGGTTCTAACCTGGTAAGATAATATAACTAATGATGTCTACATACTTATTCTATTTTACGTTAATTCTCATAGTCCAAAGTGTTCATAAAACTTGATAAATGAGCAGGAAAAAGAGACTCCAAAAGTAGTAACAAAATATGGCCCCCACAAATACACAAAACCCTACACCCGGCAACGGCGCCATTTTGATCAGTCTCGTTTGGTCGTGGGTGCGGCCTCAGGTGTTTTGTGCGACAAGAGGTTCTCAATAGGGTTAAAGGGTAAATTTTATAGGGTAGCAGTTCGCCCAGCGATGCTATATGGAACCGATTGTTGGGCCATCAAGAAGACACAAGCTCGAAAAATGGATGTAGCTGAGATGAGGATGTTGAGGTGGATGTGTGGACACACAAGAAAGGACCGAATAAGAAATGAAGTTGTTTGGAAGAGATTGGGAGTCACATGTATCTCAGATAAGATAAGAGAAGGAAGATTGAGATGGTTTGGACATGTCAAGAGGAGACAGAGCACAGATCCAGTGAGAACGGTGGAAACTCTCGTTGTAGAGGGGAAAAGGAGCAGGGGGAGACCGAAATTAACGTGGGATGAGAGGATTAGGCTTGATTTGCTAGATTTACACCTCTCAGAGGACATGATCAATGATAGGATTTCATGGAGACGTCGTATTAGGGTTTTAGGATGAGTGACCCGTTGTGTGGGAGAGTAGAGTTGTTTAGCAAAGATTTTGTGTATGTCTTGTTTCTTGTAGGTGTGTTGTGTTTCTTGTGACTAATATACTCTAGTCATACACAGCTAATTGTTAGATTACTGTTAGATTTATTTTACTTTATTACTCATTAATTTTATTTATATTTTTATCTTTTTCTTTCCCATGGAGCCGGGGGTCTAAACGGGAGCAGCCTCTCTATCCCTTGGGATAGGGGTAAGGTTTGCCCTCATCACACCCTCCCCAGACCCTACTAATAGCGTTAGCTATGTGTGGGATTATACTGGGTACGTTTGGTTTGGTTTGGTTTGGTGGAACAAGTGATGAGAACACACCTTAAGTGAGTTCTAGTGGAAGCTGGCCTACAGAAGGTAGGTCAGATTGCTTGCCTGGATCATGTTTATTTTCCATCGGACTTGGAGAAGTTGCTACTTTATTTGTTCTGTGAAAAACTCTGTTATGCCTAGCAGTTTTCTCAATTTCTGGATCAAAAAGCAGTGGTGAAGTTTTTCTAGAATGTCTTGTATGATGCATGCAGTTAAATAACCACATGCACAACACAAACAAGAAAACCCTGTGTAATACTAAACTAAACAAAAGAACAGAACAAAAATTAAAAACAAAGAATTTTGGGTTTTTGTGATTTGAAACAAAATAAAAACTAAACACCTTGCGCACTAAATCCCCGACAACGGCGCCATTTTGATCGATGTCGTTTGGTCGGTCAAAAATTATGAATAAAATAGTAACTGGGAAGTCAAGTCGTCTCTACGAGGAGTTTGTGAAAAGTGCAGTTTTGTCACAAGTATTGAAAGACAGAAAAATGCAAATATTGATTTGAATTGGTTTTAGACAATAATAAGAAAAGTAATACTCTCCGGGGTTCAGGTTTGCAAACACAAGTCAATTCTAATTTATTCAGCAAACAATCACATAGACATAATCGTACAAGGTTCAATTGAATTCAGTGAAAATATTAGAACGAGCTGTAAAGAAAGCTTATTCATATATAATCAGTTTTATATTAACCAAATGACACTCAACCCTTACAACGTCCCTGATGTAAAGAAACCTGAGACTGGTGAGACTTGAACAACAATTCGAAATCAATAAAAACAGTTTAAAGCATTCAATCAATAAATGTAATTATATGTCTTAAGATGCCAATCAAAACTACAACCCAACTCTAAGTATTCCAGAAAATAACAAGTACATACACAAAACCTTACACCCGGAGAAGATCACAGGTGATTTAGCTACTCATACTCATCACAATAATCAAAACTAGTGTTATGTGACTTACAATCATCAACGTTGACGAACAATTGACTCAAGAACAAGGAAAATCGCCTTCTTGGACCTCTGGAATCGAATCATCCTTGATAATGGGGGCTGAGAATGGTTATAACCTAAATTAGGTTAATTTTCCCGTAAAAACAGTTCCTCGAGTGTCGCAAAAGAGTCTTGACCCGTCCTTCGCGTGGCGCGAAGGACAAAACAGTTGGGCGCCCATCTCTAGGTCGTCGCGTACCGCGAAACCTCTGTCCAAACTCTCCGCGTACATAACTCTTCGCGTACAAAACCTCTGTCTAACCGGTTATCATGATGGAGGTTGAAGACCCTCATGCAAACCCATGCCCCATGCACGTCGCACAACCATCAGTTTACCCACTTCTTTTTGCAGTAGTTTATAATATGGGAAAATCATAAAAATAGACATTTGACCAACTCATTTTACCAAAATAAACATTGACTTTTAGCCTTCAGTTTCATAGACATTTTCTCACAACTGGCGGCTAAAGTCGGCTAATTAGCCGCCATAGATTTCAGTGCATTTTAAAGCGCTGGTCCAATGAATAAACGACGTGTGGCAGACTAATTAGCCGTCCCATGTAGGCTAATTAGCCGTCTGACACCAACTGCTAATTAGCCGTCTGATACCAACGGCTTAGCCGGCGCTTTTTCCATTTTAGCCGTTCCATGCACGTATTTCAATGTTTTACTGATTACGAGGTTCGCTCTTACCAATGAAAACTAAAATGGAAAAAGCGTCGGCTATGCCATTGGTATCAGACGGCTAATTAGCCTACATGGGACGACTAATTAGCCTGCCACACGTCGCTTATTCATTGGATCAGCGCTTTAAAATGCACTGAAATCTATGGCGGCTAATTAGCCGTTTTTAACCGCCAGTTATGAGACAATGTTTATGAAATTGAAGGCTAAAAATCATTATCTATTTTGATAAAAAAAATGAATTGGTCAAATATTTTGTTAATTTTCCTTTATTTGTTGTTTTCAAAGTTGTACTTCTTGCTTTCTAGGTAGTACTTTATTTTCTAATTAATATAGGACGTGAGTAGTGCAGACTATCCTATATGTAGTAAATTGTTTGTTAATGAAAAGAGGTGATGAATTTTATATAAAAAAAGTTGTTGTGGTGTCTTGTTTGAGCAACCGGTTTCTATCTTTCATTGCTAGTCCAAGATTGGCCTATTGGGTGATGTTCTTTGGAATCTAATTACATGTTTAGGTGGTGATTTATGTATCCTAAACTCGTATTATACTGCCCTACGGATTGATCGAGTGGTGTGTTTGTATCTCTATTGACCCGTAGCCTATCCGTTTCATTTAAATTCTAAAATCCTAGCCGGGATCTATATCATAAAGAATACATGATATCCTATACTATTTATAAGAGGAAACAAACTTGGAAAAGAAAAAAAATCCCTATTATAATCTAAATATAATTCCTATTTAACCGACTCATTCCTAAAAGATAACTTAAAGAACAAAGCCTATCCACGCAAGTAGGGGTGAGCAAAGTTCAGGTATACCCGAATGAGACCGAAGCCTGACCCGGAAAATACCCGAACCCGAACCGATTTATAGTATTTGGTCTTTCAGTCGGGTCTAATATTCTGCAGTTTTCGGGCTCGGGCCCGGGTTTAGACCAGAAACCCGAATTAAAAGGATAGGCCCGAATTATTTAGAAACAAGCCCAAATTCTTTATATGCTAGTCTGTTTCAACTTCAATCAGGTTTAGTAATTCTTACGGTTTGGGTTATACTAGTCTGCTTCAACTTACATTACAAAATCTTTATATTATAAATCAAAATCATTCGATCAGAACTGGTTTTAACAAATCAAATCTAATATTAAAATAAATTGAGTATAAAGATAACTACAAATAAGGTTTAGTATTCCTTAGACGGTGTTGAAAACTTGATAGACATTGATGATCTTGGAAAAGGTAATATGAGATTACACAAGTTTAGATTTGTTAATATTGATTAAATATATAACTTTCATTCTTTTATTTTGTAGAAATTGCTGATAGCTTTGACCCGAGTCACATACCCGAATAAGCTCGATTAACTAGTGGGTTCGGATGAATATGGAAAAGATGAAGACGCTTTTTATGTTTTTATTTCATTGTTGCGTGTGGTTCAATTAATACATTTTTATTTCATTATTAGGTAGTTAGGTTCAGTTCAATTCCTTTTTATTTCATCAATTACTTAACTCTTAACATTTTTGCATTGAATTTGACACAACTTATTTTATGTTTGATGATTACTTAAAGTCAATTATGGGTCGTGCTTAGAATTTATTAGTTGTATTGTATGCATGTATGCAGTTTGACTTGTTGCAAGTCAAAGGTGTACAACCAAGCTTTGACCTGAATGTGTATGTAGTTCATATGCAACTGAATTTATTGTATGACAATTAACCAATTCATCACCATTTTAACAGTCAATGGAGGACAATTAAGCTATCAATGGACAATTTAAAGGACGCAGTTCATATGCAATTCTCATAGACATTTTGTCGAGCACTTGATATGCATATTTCCATTTCAATGTTACCAGTTAAATTTTGTTAAATTAACTCACTAAATCAGTAGTACAGACAATATACTTCAGTAATTATACCATTCATGGTTGCAATTTGTTCTATGTAAGATATTTAAAGGAAAAATCACCTTAGTTCATATATAATTCTCTTAGACATTTTATCGACCAGTTGGTATGCATACTTCCATTTCAATGTAACAAGTTCAATTTTGTTTAATTAACTCACATAATCACTAGAACAGACAATAGAGAAGGAAATTATACCATTCATGGTTGCAAACAAGCTTTTATATGTAAAATATTTAAAGGAAAATCACCTTCGTGTTCTTACTTTTGTTCCTTTATGACTGCTTCAATGAAATTCAGTATCACCACTGATCTTGATGTTCCTTTATGACTGCTGCAATGTTCCTTCAGGTTAGTCGGCCTTGAATTAAGAGTATTACCCGGCCTTGACTGCTGCAACTCGTGTAATCCGACCACCGTTAAACGCAATTCATCGGGTTTTCTCTAAAACCCTAACCCGAGGTACCCGAACCCGAAGAAGACCGTAACCCATATATATAACATAGGGTAGGTCCTCGGGTCTTGATCTCATGAGTTTCAGGTTACGGGCCGGGCCGGGCCAGGCCAGGTTATGTACTTTTTGGGTCTGGTTATACAGAAAGCTCACCCCTACACTCAAGGAGTAATATCTATCATTTATCCCCTTACTCCTTGCACGTACCTCCCAAATCCACATCTCCGGGCAACTTCCTCATTTCCTCAAACTTAATCTTTGGTAACGCCTTCGTAAGTATATCCGCCTTTTGTTCACAACCCTGAACATGCTCAATTTGAATTTCACCTCTCTCAACATGTTCTCTTATGAAGTGAAACCAAGTGTTAATATGTTTACTTCGACCATGAAATACCAGATCTTTAATTAAAGCTATTGCAGATTGATTATCTACCCGTAGCGTTACCTTTTCCTCCTTACATCCTATTAGATCACTTAACAGACCCTTCAACCAAATGGCTTGGCACGCAGTTGTTGCTGCTGCCATAAACTCCGATTCACAAGATGATAAAGCAACAGTTTGTTGCTTTTGCGAGTTCCAGGATATTAACGCGTTCCTATAATAAAAATGCCATGTCGGTGGTACTTCTTCCATTATTCATATCGATATCGTGTGAGCTATCACAATACCCTACAAGTATATTGTGCCTTTTAGATATGTTTTAAAACTTGCCGGTGTGATTGCTTTGGTTGCTGCATGTATCTACTCGTCATTCCCACTTAAAAGTTTAAGTCATGTCTCGTGTGGGTTAAATATCTAAGACTTCCCATAAGTTTTTTATATTCTGTTGGATTCACGTCTTGTCCACCTTCATCTTTTGTCAGTTGTAACCGTGACTCCATAGGATAACGAGTCGGATTGCATGAAGTCATCTCATCGAGTTTCAAGATCTTCCTTGCGTAACTCTCTTGTTTTAGAGTTATTTTTACCTTCCTTTTGTAAACACCTCAAGACCGAAATAGCATGTGAGTAACCCGAGATCTTGCATCTCAAATTGATTCTTCATTTGTGGCTTAAATTCTTCAATCTCCTTTAAACTTGATTCGGTGATTATTACGTCATCAACATAAATCCCGAGTATAATCAACTCTCCTTTTGCAACTGGTTAAATCCCTAAGTTTGCAAGCGGGTAACATGCTTAGTCCCCAACTTAGATGGCCGTGAGTTTTCTTAGTTAAATCACCCCACGTGAGGGTAAATTTGTCATTTCAAGTACTAATCTATACATACTAATAAATAAAGGTTTTTTAGTGCCATGTGTCATCTCCACATTCAATCTTATCATTTTTTTTCCGCCCCTCTCTCTTATTTAATGCACTTCTATATTTAAATAATAATATATATTTAAAGAAAGTATTAATTGGACTAATACAACACATTTATTTTAAATTATCCCTTATTATAAGAAAACTTTAAAATTTAATTATATAACTTTTATTTCAATCAAATAGTAATTGAAAGTGAAATTACATTAAATAGTAATTAACGTATTTTCGAAACCTAATTATATATTAATTTTTACATATTTTGAGTTTGTTTATATTCGTAGTATATGTAATATATTTTTACACCTGTGAAATATATATACATAAAGATTTAAAAAAATTAAATATTAATATTTTTCACCACGTGTGTAGACGCGGGACCTAAACTAGTTTATATAATAAATAAAACTCCCCCTCTTTAACAAAAAGGCGCCAAGGCATGTGATTTAATCCTCTCCAATCAGTGGATCGCTACTGTTGTCTCCGTTGCTTTGCTCGGACTGTTCGTCGTCTCCGTTGATCTGAACATTCTTCCCTCGGTAAAGGCTTAATACCAACAGATCCGTGTGGTTTGTATGCTTTCATTTAAAATAAGAGAGAGAAAAGAAAGGTTGGAATTCGAGACGAAACTCCTCTCGATTAGGCCAGATTGTTGAATTCGATTCATATATTGAGCCTTTCAATTCTTGAAAGTTAACTTTCTTGTGTTAATCCTATGTTAATTTTTTTTGCCTTAATTTGTGTTGAAGGTGAAAATATGTGTGAAATCAAAATTTAGGGGTTTGTAAAACTGGATGGCTGATAACATGTACGATGATATGGTTATGGAGACCACACACAGTCGAATTTCGCATGCCAAATTATGGGTACGGTCCTTTGTTAAACGACTTGGAGACCACACAGTCGAATCGAGGATCGGTTTAGGCGGCTTGAAGCGGTTAGCGCTAAGGCTAAACAACGCCAGCGGTGGCGACATGCTAGGAACAATCGGGAATTGAGTTACACGACGGTGCTTGAGCCAGGTGTTGATGCAGAAAACCCTAATTTAAGAGAGCAATGGCGTTGGAGATGGTGACAGAATTATAAATTCCGGTGGTGGTGTAGAAGAAAGGGCAGGTGATGAGAGGGGGAGAAGTGACAGAAATGACAAATATACCCTTATATGAGGTGATTTTACCAAGAAAACTAACTGCGATCTAAGTTGAGGACTAAGTATGTACTTTGAGTGTAATTTCTAGAATTTAGGGATCAAATCCAAAATCTTAACATACAACAAATAATATCTGTGTACTTAACTCTTTTGGTTATAGTTCGGTTATTAAGTTTTTTTGATAACCCTCACTTGTTTATTAAATAAAATATACTTTTTTATTTAATATGATATTTATAAATATGAAGATTATATGAAATTTTTTTAAAGTAATACAAAATTGGAGAGAGGTTCATTTCAAAACTAATAAAAACTGTAAGAACTGAGGAAACTAGTTTCAACCAATCATAATTTTTTATTCCATTTCTTTTTTATTTTATTAGATATGTGTTATAGTAATTTGTTATAATTAATTGATTGTTCTTAATTTAGTCATTCCATATTTTTAGCTATAAGTTACTTTTTAAAATTTTTTGAATTATTACCAAATAGATTTAAAATTTCTATACATATGTGAATTTAGACATTGATGTAAACATATTGTTTTTAAACACAGTTCCTACAAAAATGTAAACAATTTTTTTTTCATACGATTGTAGCTGAAAATATACATATGACTATCAAAATAATTTGTTTAATAATTTATCTTATATAGTCAATTTAGTGTTCATACACAAAAATATAGTAACTACACACATGTAAAATTCCTAGTGAAATTATTACACAAATGTAAAATTCCTACAAATATGTGAAATTCCTACTATATATTTGTGAAATTCTTATATAGTCTTGAAATTTCTACACAAATGTAAAATTCCTACGTAGATGTTAAATTCTTAAAAATGATTTAAAATTCTTTCACATGTGCAAAATTTATACACAAATATAGGTTAATTAATTAAGAAGAATACGAAATTTAATAGAATAAATTACACACTAATAATCAAATTATTCTCTTTTTATGAGACAGTAAATGACTTTTCAGTTACAAGCATTAAATTATCATACATATCAAAAAGTCATTTTTACCCTTAAATAGTGTAAATAAAGAGTGAACCATTTAAATTATTTATCAAATTGTCATATTAATCTTCAACCATTGATCAAAATTAGTCTAAGAATGAGATTAATTTCCTAAATTTTGATTCTGGCTGGAACTCTCTCCTAACCAAACCAAACCAAACGTATCCAGTATAATCTCACACATAGCTAACGCTATTAGTAGGGTCTGGTGAGGGTGTGATGAGGGCAAACCTTACCCCTATCTCAAGGGATAGAGAGGCTGCTCCCGTTTAGACCCCCAGCTCCATGGGAAAGAAAAAGATAAAAATATAAATAAAATTAATGAGTAATAAAGTAAAATAAATCTAACAGTAATCTAACAATTAGCAGTGTATGACTAGAGTATATTAGTCACATATTTAAATACAAAATTGTCCTACTAAATTTTACATATTTAATCGGTTAGATACAATTACGAGAGAAATAATTGACGAAGAGGAGTGTACATATCAATTTCAATAATTGAAAATACAATAAAACCAATAAACAAAAGCAAGCTGTGATTGACAACGACACTTTTTTTAATTAATTTCCTAATCTACTTTGTACCGACGGAGTAAAAGAAACAAGTTTAACTTCACCCCAAAACTATACAAAAACAACAAAAGCTACCCTATTTAAGGGATGTTATCCGTAACAGTTCATAAATGAGGGTACCTAAGTGAAAATTTCAACAACGGTAAAATCCTGTTTGGTAGGTGGGTATATATCTATGCCCAGCGCCCCCCCCCCACCGCTCCCCGTCTCTCTCTTCTGTCGCAGTCATTTGAAAGCGATCCACGAATCTCATCAATTTTGTGAAATCCTTGTTGTTTACTGATCAAAGGTTTCCGTTTGTGAACGAAGGATCATCTGATTTGAGGTGATTTGTGTTGTTTTAAATTTATAGAAATCTGAAATTGATCATGAATTTTTGATTTAATGTAGTGGGGTTTTTTCTTTGTTGGTTTAATTTCGATTATTCATTGTTTCTTGTGCGATTTGGTGTTTGATGGTTGAATTAGGGTTTCCCCCTTTTTGTCTTGATTATAAAAAAAGAGTTTGGCTTTTTCCTTTTGGTTTTAATTAAAGTTCTCAGTTTTGAAAGATTCGATTAGGTCAATAGTTACCGTTGAAGGAATCTTTGATTTGGAGAATTGGGGATTTTCATCCCAGGACACAATTGGATGCACAGGCAATGTTTATTTGAATTTTAGGGTTTTAAAATTGATTGATAGGGTTTTGTAATCAAGTCTAGAATAGAGGGAGTTTGTTTGATCACAGCCAATGTGAGGCATAAGAAGGAAAGAAAGAAGTCAATTTAAACTAGAGGAAGACTATTTGCTGATAAATTATTTTAATTTCAATTGTGGTAATCAATTTCTATACTTTGCCTTTTGTTTTGTGTTATCTTTTGCATATGTAGGATAATTTTCCTGTGATGTGCAATAATCTTGAAATGATTCATCATCTTAACAGGTTACTCGCTGTCACTGCCTTTTGCTTTCCGGTCTAGAATCATTTTTGTGATTGATGGTAAATTCTCAATCCCAATATCTTTCTTTGTAAATGAACATTAAATGAGATTATTTCCATGACAAGTGAAATAAATTATGAATCAAATTGTTTGTTCAAGCTAGGACCTTTCATGTATGTTTTTCTCTTCGAAAACACTTATAAACTATTATAATTATGCTGACATTGTATGTTTTCTTCTTAAATACTTAAAGTTGAAGGTGACTCATAATGTTTTATTATGTATTTGTTGCAGGCTACCAATGAGAATCTTCCTCCAAATGTGATTAAACAACTTGCAAGGGAATTGAAAAATCTTGATGAAACACCACCAGAAGGGATTAACGTAGGAGTGAACGATGATGATTTTTCAACAATATATGCTGATATAGAAGGCCCAGGTACTTATTAGCTTATATATATGTGTGTGATAAGAGCATACATATATTGAGACATAATTAATTCCTTTTTTTCTGACTGAGTCTCCCGGGTGTGCAGCTGGCACTCCATATGAAAATGGTGTTTTTCGCATGAAATTGATTCTGCCTCGTGATTTTCCCCACTCACCTCCTAAAGGTTTGTCAAAACTTTGGTAGATATGAGATCCATTATCTTACTTACAACTTACTGTTTCTGTTGTTATTCATCTTCTTTGTGTGTCTATTTATAGGCTATTTTTTGACCAAGATCTTCCATCCAAACATTGCTTCAAATGGTGAAATATGTGTCAACACATTGAAAAGGGATTGGAACCCTAGTCTTGGCTTACGTCATATTCTAATTGTAAGTTTCAAGAATCTTGTTTTCAGCTTTCAAATTGAAAGTTATTATGAATTAAATCAGTGAACTTGTGGTCAATTTGTTCCTGGTTGCAGGTAGTTAGATGCTTGCTGATTGAACCATTTCCAGAATCTGCATTAAATGAGCAGGCCGGCAAATTGCTGCTTGAGAACTACGATGAGTATGCTAGGCTTGCCAGGTTAGCTGCTCGCTCATCCGCTCCATGTTAAAATGGGTCAATTTGTGTTATATACATTGATAACGGGTCAACTGGGTAAAACCGAAAAGGTTGGCTAAAAAAGGAAGCGGTCAAACGGGTTGAATTTTGAAAATTGACCAAAGTATTCTCAAGTTCTTACAACATATTCTTAGTTGCTTTTGTCGAGAACTATTGTATTATTAGTTTGATAATTACCTATGAATTCACAAAAGATAAAAAATTAAGTCTTGGCGGGTCAATCTGCCCATTTTGCTTATAAAAGCAAAATATGATTACATTACATTGATGGTGTTGATTTGGGTTTGTAAGATTCCTTTATTTGTCTCTATTAAGTGATAATTTTGATATTTGACAAATTGTCAAAATGGTCTTTAAGAAATCATGATCCAATAATAAACACTGGTTTTCATGACTTGATCATAGGCTGTATACTGGAATTCATGCTCTGAAGCCAAAACCAAAGTTTAAAACAGGGATTAGATCTGAATCAACTGCTGCCCTAAATGTTGACCAGACAAACACCTCGGTCTGTATAGTTGACCCGAAAACCACCGTCTCTGGAGCAGGGGTGCAGCCTACGCCTTTGGCCCCTTCATTGAACAACATGAAAGGGGCAAGTGGTCAGGAACCACCAACCACCGCCCCGAACACGGTGGTTGAGATTGGAGTTAGCAGCGGATCTGCTGTTGCACAGCCCGTGGCGGCAACCCATAAGAAGGAAAGCGGGCTGGCAAAAGCTCAGGCAGATAAAAAGAAGATTGATGCTAGAAAGAAAAGCTTGAAAAGATTGTAATGATTATGTTTTTTTCTTTTCATGTATGGTTGAATCTGTGACTTGATTAATGGAATCTGAGCTCTTGCTACGTTATTTCCATTTTCATTTGTGGAATCTATAATTTATTTGAAAATTTTAACATAAACAAAAAATATTACAAACAAATTGGTAAAAGTCAGGTGGTGGTTTATTTGTTGACACCGGTTGCATCCTTGGCTCCTTCAGTGGCTCCTTTGGCTTTAGCCAGCATTTGTTGACCACCCTGAACATCCACATAAAATGGTTAGTGTTTAGACCAACTGACTTGGTTCAGGACACGTGGGTCTGAATGAATGAGATAACGTGTCAAAATGAGTCTGAGTTGAAATAAACAACATTTACATATTAAACCGGACCGGTTGTATGGACATTTAAAGGTTGTCTTTTTATTCTTTATTATTATACTAGGTTAGATTCCCGTGTATTATACGAATTGAATAAATGCAATTTTATATACTTAGTAATAAATATTTACATATTACATATAGCTTAGAACCCGTGTAATACACACGGGGTGAAAAATATTAATACATAAAATTGTTAAATCTTTATGTATGTATTTTACATGTGTAAAAATGTATTACATATACCACAAAATTCAAAAAATATAAAAATTAATATATAATTGGGTTTCGAAAATACATTAATTAGTATTTAATGTAATTTGACTTTCATTTACTATTTTATTTAAAATAAAAGTTACATAATTAGATTTCAAAGTTTCTTATAATAAGAGATAATTTAAAATAAATGTGTTTTATTAGTATAATTAATACTTTATTTAAAAATATATAATTATTAAAAGATATAAGTGTAATTAATAAGAGAGGAAGTCGGGAAGAAATTGATGAGAATGAATATGGAGGCGACACGTGACATGAAAAATATTTATTTATTATATAGTATAGATATAGACTAGGTTAGAAACTTAGTATAAGCGATGAAGGCGAAGAAACCTGTTACATTTACAATAATTGGGACACATGTCGTAACCATTTACTTATTTGTTAGGTATAGATTTATTTTAACCATGTTTTCTATTCATAAGCAATGAGGGGAACAAACCTGTTGCACGTTTTCCTTTACGTGTTGGACATTTTTGTCGGCCTTTTCTATTAAGTTACTGGTTTTCTCCTGTGAAAACAAGTAAATACATAAATAAATACTCTGCGTATTTGAAATATTTAGCGATTTATGGAACAAGCTAACATAATCTGATGATCGTAGCTAATAATCAGCTTACCTTAGTTTGACCAGAAATTTTTCCAGCATCGTATTGTGATTTTGAATCCATATTATGTTTTGGAAAAGAATCTACAAAATGTAATTAAAAATAGATAAATTGTAAAGTTTTGATGATGCTAACGTTGTTATATATAGGTGTTTTGCTGGACACATGTCCTAATTTGGTGGCGTAAAGGGCTCTCAACCATCTCTAATCCACAATTTTTGAGTAATCTCGATCATTAATTGTTTGTTACAAGACAAATAACACATGGCATTCTCTATTTTTATTGTTAGATATTGCCACTTTCTGTTTCTCTGGGTGTGGCATTTACTATTATGTAAGTTGGAGGTTATATTTTGTGAAGTTAATTATTAGAAGGGTTTCTTAGAAAATATATAAAATTGAAGGTTCATTTTATAATTTATACCATCTTAATTAAATCAAGTTGAATCACAATTCACAAACCAAAACCATTAATCACCATCTCAGTTGGACTTTCATCTCAGACAAGCCCAGTGACGGATCCAGAAGTTTTTGTGAGCGGCTACACAAAGTAGGTCTGGTTAAAGCGGGTTTGCTTAAAACAAATCGGTTCAAAATGGGTGAGGTAAAAATAAATAGTTATTTACATAATGATATAATAAAAATATTTATACCTATTTACTTAAAGATATTGTAAAAACCATTCATACTTATTACTTAAACGTGTGCAGATAATTGATTAAAGACAAGAATATACCACAAATAAGGGAAAAAAACATTTGTAAACCATAAATAAGAAAAAAAATATACTTATAAACCAAAAGTAAAAAATATTATAAATCAGTTGAATAATCAATAATAAAAACATATTATTTATCTACAAAATTTAATTTGTTATGATTAATGTCTATTTTTAGATGTTTAATATAAAACTATTTAAAAATCAAATGAAAGTAAGGTTTAATATGTAATTTTAGTTGTATTTAAAGGGTTAATATGAAATTTGTATTTATTCTTCTAACTATGAATGAACATTTTGGGTTTCTCACCTTCCCACTTACTCATGCCACTTTCTTCTTCATCTTCATCTTCTTCTCTCTCTCTCTCTCTCTCTCTCTCACTCTCTCATCTTTTTTCTCCATTAAAATTTTAAGCTTTCATGGCTTTTTTATAGAAAAATTATCATCAACCTCTTTGGTTTCTTTCTCTCTTGGTTTGTTGAAAATCGGATGACGGGTGCCTCTTAGCATATTTAGGAAGGGGCCTACTAAGAGAGATCGAAAATTTCCCACTCGCTGATGAATCTCAGCGGGTGCCTCGCCACCCGCTGAGCCAGGGGCGGATGTAGTGAAGCGAGGGGGGGTGCACAGGAACCCCCCGAGTTTTGAAATTTTAGTGTAACGGTAGGTAAAAAAACTAGGGTGAACCCCCTAAAATATTATAGGGTGAACCCCCTTACGACGGCGCCCACTGCTGCTCGGTTGATCCGGTTGTGAAGCTATAAAACTAAGAACTCTTTCTTGAACTAAATGTGTGTTCTTGAGCATTCATATGATTAGAGGTAAAAAATTGATAGAAACAAATGAGTAGATGACTCTTAAATACAAATTAGTTGATTTTGTGAACATTTGAAGCATAATTTTCATGTTTTTTTCTTTGCTTTAGACCTCCAAAAATGGTTGAGCCGCCCCTGCCCGACCCGACCCGACCCGACCAATCGAACCGAACCGAAAATTTTTATGTCCGGCCCTATGAAATTGGATCATCTAAAAACAGTGAACCCCCTGAAAAAAAATTCTGGATCCGCCACTGCGCTGAGCCATACATAAATTCGCCCATGGACAAGCCCCTCCACTACTTGCATATCTACAGACCAGTCCCTATTCTTTTATATATTAGATGATTAACCTCCAACTTATTTATTTGTTTATCTGTTTATTAACTCACTTGATACAACTTGTTGAAGTATCAACACACTATGAACAGATAAACAATTTTAATAAGCGTCACAAACACACCCTAAAGTCGGAGCGGAAAATTTAACATGAATAACTCAGAATAACGAAATCTCTCCATTGATTTTTTATTATCCTCAAAGAAATCATATGCTCCTATTTATTTATATACATCCTTGGAACAAGATGGTAACAAGGTCTAGAAGCAAAAGCCCAAACTCAAATTTCATTACATTTTAACTTCAACAATGGAGCTTGCTTGGGTTTTCAGTGGACTCTCTCCTTCTGTCAAGCCTAGCCAACCACAAGCATTCACTCTCCTCTTCAACTCCTTTCTGCATAACCATAAAACATCATTTCAATTGCTAAAAGAACTTCTCAAGAAACAACTATTTGTGGCTTTATTATGCTTAAGAGTACAAATTTCTTACATCATGAGATGTCTATCAAGATAAGAAGATGAGAGTAATCCTTTGTTCTCTTCTGCTCGTCTCAGAAGGTAAGGCATGATCTCCAAAACGGGCCCGAATGGCAAGTATTTGCTCACACTAAACCCTGCATTCCTCAATCCAAAACTCATTGCATCTGCCATTCCATAAAGCGAGGCGAATTCAAGCTTATCACTATCTTTACCAATCCCCAAATCACGTGCTTTTCGTGCAGCCATTTTCCCTGTAAAAACTCATTCAAAACTTAAAAGTCAGTTTGAAGCCATGTTCTGTTAAAGATCTTGAATGTTGTCTCAAGAAATACCTCCTTTTTGAAATATTATGTTTTCAACGCCGATTTTCATAATCAGTATAACCCTGAGTGGTACACTCCTGATTCACAATACATCTATCAAATTCGGTGCACTACAACTAGCTCATGATCAAATCCAAGAACACAATAAAATGTACCTTTTTCAATCTTTTTTAAACAAATAACAAAAATTCAAAGCAACCCAGATAATCAAAGCCATAAAGTTACAAAATTTACCTGATTCGAGATTATGGGTAGCAAGAATTAGCCCACCAGGGCCACTAGAAACCTCATCTAGCATGTATGAAGCGCACTCGTTGAAACAATGGTGTGTGTCACTGATGCTATTGTGTATAGGAGACTCAACACCAAGGGAGTTGGCCAATTTTCTTTCGCTGGACATATAAGCTCCTCTTACGAGCTTAAACCCGATTGGCAAACCCATTTTATCAGCAGCTTTCTTGGCCTCAAACAACCTCTGGCCAGCATCCTTCAAATAAGCTTGAATGGTGCCAGAAATTAAGGGCTTTTTGCCTTGGTTGTACTTGACAGCAGCCGAATATGTGAAGTAATCAATGCCCGGCTGGATAGAAGTATCCTCTGCATCAATGACTACACGCACATTGCTTTCTAAGGCTTTATCACATATTATGGTTAGTCTTTTGTGGGCTAGTTCAAGATCATGCTCTTCTGTTGTCGTCAAAGGAGATGGTCTTTCTAATGTGTGGTAAAAGGTGCTGCATTCGGCGAATATGGGGAGGGTTTTTAGCTTCCATGGAAGCCGAAATGAAGATGGACTCTTGTATTCCCATCTTAGAAGATCACTCACTCTCATTAGTAAAGAGATAGGGCAAATGGCTGTGATCTTCACCACCACAAAACTAACCTGTTGTTCATAGAATCAAATTGATACTTTCAGGATATAACAAACAATAAAGATTGATCTAATGAGCTGATAATGTTCAAATCAGAACACAAAAACAAATTTGGGTTTCAAGTTGCTTTTTGAAAGCTACAAATCATTAAATGAAAGAATTCAAAACAACTAAAAAACTGTATTAATGAATAATATTTTCTCTGTATATTGAATATCATGAAAAAGACAGTGATAAAATGCCAATAACTATCATATTATTCAAACTAAAGATAATTAATAAATCAAATGATAATAATTATTATTATGAAACCAAGTGAAGAACTTACAGAAGATGGAGGAAGAAAGTAAGTTGATTCAACAGTTTTGAAGACCTGTTGAGCATTTCTATCACAAGATTCATTATCCAGTGCATGCTCCAGACCATAATCCATCATGCCCCTTAACCCAGACTCCCACAATTTCTTCACCGTCCGACCAACCTCACCGGTATCCGCACCAGCAACAAAATGTTCATACACCGTATGTTTGACCACACCCAACACCAGCTCTCTAAACAAACCCACCTCCATTAACCTAGAAGTCAACAACCACATCCCCAAATCCACCACCGGCTCAACAGAAGCCATACTAAGGTTCGCCGTCGAGCGTATCAGTTTGTACGTCTTGACGGATGAGAAAAGGTGTTTGGTGTCTTCAAAATCATAAACCCGGTCACCAGGGTTGTGAACGTTAGAGGTGGTTTGTTCCGGCTGTGGGAAGATGGTGGTTGTTGTAGTGTTATAAGTTGTTCTTTGAGCAAAACGGAACTGACGGAGACAGCGAACGAAAGATCGAATCAGCTTAGCAGAGCGGTCATTTGTGGTCATAGCCATCAACGGTTACGGTTGCGACGGAAAGAAGGTGCTCCGGCGAAATTGTGACGAGCATGCTAAAGGTGGTCACGTGTATTTATAAAGAAAATGGGTAACGGTTCGGGCATAAACATGTAACCCGACCCGGTTGGTCCGTGGAGGGAAGGTACCTGGCAAAAAATACTGAATCGGTTTCTAGAAAGACTGAAGAGAAGTGCTAGAACTACAGACTGTTGCAGGGTTAAAATGAGATTTTATCAGCTAAAGACGGTGCAGAATTTTTTCGATACCGTAAACGGATTTAGTTATCTTTTTTTTGGCAGCGATATCCGGACACCACCCTTTTATATGCGTATACCGCGCGGGCAGTATTATACTTTTTTTTCGGCCTCAATACGGGTTGTTTTAGGATAATACGGATCGTATGGTACACAAAATACGGGTCATATTGCATTTTTCTCCTATAATATGGCACATACATATTGATGTCGTGACTGATGTGACATGTATGAAATAGTGTGATTTTAACTTTGGGCTATACAAGCCGTATGATGTGACAACCCTATGTGTCCGAAAACACGGGTTGACAATATTAGCTCCCTTTTTTTCCTGAACATAAACTAAAAAAAAATTAATTTAAAAAACTAGCATTCTTTCAACAAGAATTCATGATTTTGTAAGATAAATAAATCGCAACTTACTACTCGCGAGATTTGAAAAACTATCATCTACTAATTACTACTCTAGCTTGATTATCTAAATATAATAATATTTATTTAAGACAATAAAATATATAATTATACAATAGATATTATCATATATATATATATATATATTTAATTTAAAATCATATATTCTATGTTATATATAATTGAAGTTATAAATATATAAAAAATAAGTGTATAAAAAGAGGTTAACAAGTCGAACCAAGCCGAGATCGAGTTTATAGAAATAATCACAGAGACGAACTCAAACTTTACATATAGAACCTAAATTTCTTATTATAATTCAATATTACTTTATATAATTACTACATAATTAACAAAAAAAATTATAGCTAAACTTCGTTTATCACTAATACCATCAACTTTATTTTGTAATATATTAAATTATACATAAAGTATTATTATTTATTTGATGAAGGTTATGGTATTTGTATGATATGCTTTAAAAACTATTCCATTAAAGGAAAAAAATGAAATAATAAAAATAAATTTATTCTCTGTTAATTACCAAAACCCATCCCTCTCACAAAACTACACTATTCATAAATGTACAAGTCTAACAGCACATAGTACAAGCAAGCAATGCATGTTTTTTTTATCACTTTGAATAGTGACTCATCCATTCAACAATTAACACCTAAACTTTTTTTTTTAATATTTTCATTTTCAACCCTTATACTATATATAATATACGCTTTTAGTCCGTTTCATTTTCTATTAATTTCGTTTTCCTTTAATAACTTTCGTTCGTTAATTTTTTTCCAGAATACAGAGTGTGCGGCTGTTTTTAGTTTTTTTTTTCAATGTTCCGATATAATTTTTTTTAAAACGGAGTTGTATTCAAAATGGAGTTTTTTCGTATCGTTGTGTATAGCGAGTGCCGTTACCGTTGTGGTACCGTGACGATTCGAACATATTATGAGCGACCAACATCATTGTTGGTATTGATATTATCGGAACCCATATCGGTATTCGATTTTATGGTTTTCGACGATAATGAACACGACACCCGCCGCGGAGCGCGGGTATAACCATCTAGTTAAAATTAAATTAAAATGATTGATGAATATATATACACAAACACATATGCGCATATATAGTTTTTATTTTTACACAGAGATACTTCAACTGATAAAATATTATGTGTTTTAAAATAAGAGTTAATTGTAAAAATGGCCCTTGTGATTTGTTCGAATTGCAGATTTAGCCTCCAGGAATGAAAAAGTGCAATTATAGACCAAAGGTTTGGACCCTGGTTGCAAAAATGGCCCCTGCCGTTAAATGAAGTTAAAAACTAACGGAACTTTAATCCACGTGTTTATTTCCCTCCCATGCCATTACGATCAGTTCATCCTGTCGATTGAAGTTCCATGAACAAGTAATCACCCACCATCGTTACAAATCTTCCTGATTACGTTCGTTTGAAGATTCAAAGGAGAAGGAGATCGAGAATGTGTTGGAATTTAAGAGTTCCAAACACTGAACTTGTACTAGAGGAGGTGTCTTAATTAGGGTTGTGGGTTGACAAAATGTCTTAATTACCCTCACATGCCATCCACGTGGGTTAAAGTTCCGTTAGTTTTTAACTTCATACGGCAGGGGCCATTTTTGCAACCAGGGTCCAAACCTTTGGTCTATAATTGCACTTTTTCATTCCTGGGGGTTAAATCTGTAATTCGAACAAACCACAGGGGCCATTTTTGCAATTAACTCTTAAAATAATTAAAAAAGTTTGGCATTTTCATTTTTTTCAGGAACAAAAATATGGCAACAAAAACTAAGCTACAAGCCTCTTCAGTCGTTTTTTACTTTTTGGTGTTTACAATTTTTTCAGGTGAACAAAAATACTCATTTTATGCATAATCGCTTTAAAATAACTTTATGGATTCTATTTATAGAAAATAAAGAAACAGAAAAAAGTACTGAATCCGTGCCTCCAGCTGTAGTTTTATTTTAGGTGAGATATTGACGTATCAAAAGTTCTCAAATTTTTGTGAACCGTTAATTTAAGTGAAAAAAATATATAAAGAAATAGCGTTAGTTTAATAAAATTAAATAGAGAATTATAAGAAAGGTGTTTTGTATTTGTATTTTTTTACTTATATAACCTTCTACCTTACTCTTTTTTCCTCTCCTAGTATAAATTCAAACTAATACGTGCAAGTACGTTATACGGTTCTCGTAATTATCTACTTAAAATTAATTATAAAAAATAGTAAATATTTTTATATTAACAAACACGTTTAAAGTAAAAAAAAAAAACACTTGTTAAAACTTTTTTTTTGAACGGCAACACCAAGATATTCTAGGATAATTAGGTTTCCCCGGGGCAACACCTAGAACATCCAGGGCAGCCCACCCGAGGAGGAACCCCCTCAACTGGATAAACCCCCTGACCTGACCACAAACCCTTTTTTTGCTGTGGCCAGGATTCGAACCCCAAACCTTCACTATGGGAAGTCTCGGGGCTACCATTGCACCAAATGGTCAACGGTACTTGTTAAATGTTAGACCATACTTTGACAAAGCTAAATGAAATTAGCAAGCCTAGATTCTCTAAAAAATACCCAGGTTCTATCCCTACTAGCATCACTTTGGGAAGGGGCATGGTGGCTCAATGAAGGAAGACCTGGATCTTTGTGATCTCCGGTTTGATCCCGAGGGCGTCCGGGTTTTACCACCAATGGGCTTTCGGGCGGGTGGGTTTTCCCCGGAACTGGAGATAACTTGGGATGCTTAAGGGCTCCGTACGGCTGGGTTGGGCCAGCTGGCGGTGGCCTTTTGCCAATAGGTCACCCCGTACGGAGTACCTAGACAATTCTATATTTGTTGGTCGTTCAAAAAAATAAAATTAGGATTATTATCTGAAATAAATCTAATAAACATTAGAGAATCTCAATTCAAATGCCTTGTTTTCAGTAAATTAAATATATAGAATATTACTTAATGAAAAAAATCTTTATAAAACATTTAGTTCATAATTATTCTATCAATATGTCATCTTACCTTTTATTTTATAAATAGATAAATTTATATTAAAACAACAAATAGTTATTTACATAACATAATTATTTGAAAAAAAAAAGTGCGCTAGCGGAAAGTGATGCATAATTTGCGTACTTGATAAAAAGATAGAAATTAATAAAAATAACATGATGACAAATAAATAAATCATGTATAAAGTTTAAGATGAGTTATCTTGATTATTAAGTTGATGAGAATTATTTTTCAATTTTAGAGGGACAATAGGAGGGAAGTGGGACCTAAGCCATGTTGGAATGATGTGTGCATGAGTTGGAGAATCATAAAATAACAAAGTACAAATTGGACCTACATGGCTACGTACTTAAAAGTTATTATTGTTTCAGAATTCACGAAACTGACAATTTTTTAAGAAAATTAAAAAATAAGTATTTTTTTAGTGTCATGTATCTTTATAGTCGTGTTAGATGTTAATTATATTTATAGTTAGAAGTTACGTTAAATTATGGTTGCGTTTGACTCATGGATTACAATTATGATCTTAGATGTATGTTCAGCTGATAAGATTCAATATAAATTATAGTTTTTGTTTTATTTACGAATCTAGCTATGTTTTCAAGTATTACATTGTTTAAAATAAAATATTTCTAAAATTTATAGTGTTAAAATACACTTGATAAAATAAAGAAGGATTAAGAAACCTCGTGATTGATTGATTTAAATTATTAAACCTTGAATTTTATATTTTGTATAATAAAATCTTGATAGAACTTGCAAAATACAAGTTTAGATAGGAGTGTCAATCTTGTCATGTTAGCGTCTTAGCGGGATTGGCTAGTTGAAGGATTTTGGGTTGATGGGTTGAATAGGTGAAACCAAACATGACCTATATATATATTCATGTTAAATCCGTCAACTCTAACATAACACACTTAAAATCGTGTCGTGTTTTAGGCTGACATGTTTAATGTTCATTTACAAGTATGAGTTATACATGATAACTTAGTGACAATTTAAACAACTAATTACTCCAACTAAAATAATTTTTTTTTATAAATAGTATATATATTTTTTAAATTTATGTACTTTATCTCTCATTATTAGATCAACTGTATTAGTGATAAATACAAGGTAGATTATGTAAATATGGTTATGTATATAACCCTCTCATGTAAACCTAATTATCACAATCAATATACAAATCACAATTATAGACACAAAAGTGTTCTGATATGAGTAAAAAGCTCTAGCAGATACATTTGCAGAATTAACTTGGTTAGAAGCTCTTTTTCGAGAACTTGGAATGAACATAAAATCTACTCCCACTATATGGTGTGACAACCTCGGTGCAACCTACCTTGCAGCCAATCCAGTCTTTCATAACAAAGCATGTTGAAATTAATTTTCACTTCGTTCGTGAAAAAGTGGCTAAAGGTAAACTCAAGGTTCAATTTATATTAACAGACGATCAGATTGCAGACATCTTTACATAGCCGCTGCCAATTCAAAGATTCGTATTCTTACGTTCCAAGCTATAGGTCGCTCCCTGCCCTTAGCTTGCTAGGGAATATTAGATGAATTGTATTAGTGATAAATAGAAGGTATATTATATAAATATGGTTATGTATATAACCATCAAATGTAAACCTAATTACCACAATCAATATACAAATAACAATTACACACACAAAGATGTTTTGATTCTCATTCTAAATTAACAAAGTTAGGGTTTGTATATTTAGCTCGAGATTACAAGAATCAAATGGAAAGAATTGGAAAATATGGAAGCCAGAATACGTAATACAAAATAATGAATAAAATTGTTAAAAATGAAGAGGTGTGAAGAGTTTAATAAAAAAAATTCGACTAATTAAAAACAAAGTATCAAACTTTAAATGCTAATAACTTTTAAATACCCCCCCCCCCCTCTTAAAATCTTAATTTTATTTAAAAAAGATCCTTAAACTTAGTTGGCTTAACGGGTAAACCCATTTATTACACGCATCGTGTTCAGGTTAACTCTTTTAATAAACGGGTTATATTATTATTCAACCCAAAACCTAATTATTTTTGTGTCGTGTTCGTATCGTGTTTCAGGTTATGTCAAGAATTGACGCCCCTGTTAGATTTGCACTAGAGCCCCTGCCCTCTGTATCCGTAGAAATAAAACACAACAGCCATGAACTTTAGACTTCCCCACACCACCCTTCACATTTCCAGATTTACACACATACAACTCATGGGATCTGCTTGGCATTAGCTTCAACCTTCGATTAACAAACCGACCATGCTTCTTTTATAAACATTTCTTGGCCTTCTTTTTACAACAGTTTGATTGTAATATTTGAAAAGAATGTGTCTAGCCAATCAACATTCACTTAATATTTTAGAATACCGTTGGCCATTTGATGCAATGATAGCCCCAAGACTTCCTATAGTGGAGGTCTTGGGTTCGAATCATGTCAACAACAAAAAAGGGGTATGTGACCAGGTCAGGGGGTTTACCCAGTTAGGGGTTCCTCCTGTGGTGGGCTGCCCTGGATGTTCTAGGTGTTATCCCGGGGAAACCCAATTATCCAAGAATATTTAGGTGTTGCCGTTAAAAGAAAAACTTAGCTAGAATGACCGGTATTATAACGGTATATGTACCTGTTAAACAAGAGTAAAAGTATGACGCTATTAGAAATATGATGTTATTTAATGGAATTAACCTCATCGTCCAACCTCTGTTTGCATCCATCTTGTAAATTCTGGGACAATCAATCTAAAGCAAGTAAATAAGCAAAAATATCAATTACTACTTTCCTAATTTACCCAACAGACCTATATTTTCATAATTAAACTGCTCGATTAATTGAACCCGAATCCCGTGGCTCCACCCCCGTACTGCACGGGTGCTTGAGCCATCGGTCCAAACGGATACGGTGATTTAGTTTCATTAGAATCATCATCATCGTCATAGATCTTTTTCGTGGCCCTCTCGACAGCTTGAAGAACATCATCACTCGTCACAAATTCACCGTCTGCAAACACACCCCCAACAGCATAAAAAGAAGATATTACTATGAGTGAATACTTTAAAAAAATATTAACTTTTGTTAATTTAGTTTAGGACAAACTAACTAACCTCTGCGAGCAGCGAGTAGGACAGATTCATGAGCTATGTTCTCAAGATCAGCCCCGACTAACCCGGGGGTACGTGAAGCAACAAGGCTGGAAATGGCTTCTTTGTCTTCCTCCATTGGGACATCTCTCAAATACAAAGAAAATATCTTTCGCCTGCCTTCTTCATCCGGTTCACCCACGAGTACTTTCCTGGAAAACCGGCCTGGTCTCATCAGCGCTGAATCTAGTGTCTCGGGTCGGTTTGTAGCAGCTATAACCACCACACTTGCATCCTTCTCAAACCCATCCATCTCGGTCAAAAGCTAACACATCAAGAAATAACCAAAACTATTATTCTTTTGACCTCAAAACAAAAGATTCAACTTATGGTGTTTAAAGTTTAAACTACCCAAAACTATGTTCACCTGGTTTAAAGTTTGGTCGCGTTCACAGTTCAAAGTTCTTCCACGCTGCCCGCCAACAGCATCGATCTCATCAATGAAAATAATGGATGGTGAATGTTTCCTCGCCTCTCGGAAAATGTCCCTAACACGAGCAGCTCCCGTACCAACAAAAATCTCAACCAATTCACTAGCAGAAATGGAAAAGAACGACACTCCAGCTTCCCCAGCCACAGCACGGGCCAACAATGTTTTTCCAGTTCCTGGAGGACCAGCAAGCAACACCCCTCTCGGTAATTTCGCCCCAAGTTTCATGTATTTACTATCTTCATTTATGCACAAGACAATCTACACTCAAATGCAAACATTGCATACTTAATACCCAAGTCACTATCAACAATTTTAACAATTTTGATATTGAAACAAAGGGCAAATTACCTCAAGAAGCTCGGCTTTTGCAGAATCTACGCCCTCGACATCATCAAATGTTACAGATTGTTTCTTACTCGGTTTTCTCTTTGTCATTCTCCCAAGATTAAGTTGATGATAAAGCTGAAAACCTTGAACACCTAACATAAACCAATAGGGGGCTAGTTGTAACATGGCAAACGCGAAATTCTTCATTGAATCAGATAAAAGTTCAGGGTCTGAACCATATGTGATCCCCTGATCCTTAAGCATCTTAATAAGCTGATACTTATCATCTCCCACGTTTCGGGTATAAAACTTCCATCTGGGCTCAAATGCTTTCAGTAATCCTATTTGTCCCAGTTCACTTTGTGGGATTTCAACAACTTGTTCAACTGACTGCTTGGTGTTATAATAAATGACACGCGAGTTCTCCACAAACTGAACTTGTATCACATTCCCATCACGAATGCTACCAACTAGATCCGAATATGGGACAACTGTGTGGCGTAGCTTTACTTGCTTTGGAAGAGCCAAAGAGAAAAAGGCTACAACTATGCAAAAAGAAGCTCCAACTATAACCGTGTACATCTTTGCCCTTAGTTTTCCAGATTTCTTCTTGCTTGTTTTACTCTTTGATTTAGCCGACCGCGTATCTGTAACAGAATCCAGCAAGAGACCAAATTAAGTTCCAAAACAGATGTCCATAGACCATAACATATGTGACCAATTCCTGAAAACATAAGTGAAAAGGTTGCATACCATCTTCAGTTTCAGCAACATTGCTCTCTTTCGCCCATTGACATTGAAACTTCAAGGATGTTGAAGATGGGAACAAAACCATTTCAATGGAAGCAAAATAGTTAGTAACATATAATAAAATGGAGACAAGTCTAAATTTCAAGCTTCAAAACTGACATGAATGTCTGTCATTTGGAATGTTTTATTGTGGTAATCATCTTTAATACACAATCAAAACCACTAATTTGAAAATTCTAGCTCTGCCAGATCACTAATTCAAAATTCAGCAATTAAAATTGAAATCCACAAACCTTTTCATCCTTATCATCCAAGAATGACGATGAACTTATTCCCGACAAATCAGGGTAATTCATTTTGCCACCAAAACCCGCCTGGGTGATGAAAAAAATTTTGCAACGGTAAGAACACAAGCAAGAATTGAAAATAGTAAATAAAATTGATAACTACCTTAATTAGTGAAGAGATTGGTTGTGCGGCATGCATGGAATGGAGACGACGCTGAGACAGAGGAAGCGTGAAAGACGAGGGTGGCGGAGTATCAAATAAATACTTATGAGATCGAGAATCAGACTGTTTAGTGGATTTTGGGGCGGTGATCGTCGACGAGGGTGTCAAGAAAAGGTTAGCCATCGCCATTAGGGTTTTGCCGCCGTCCAAAAGGTGTAACGTGCGCTCTAAGCTACTCCTAAATACACGTTATACGATACGAAAAAATAAGACCTTAATGAAAGAAGAATATGGCGGTTAGGAGTGTGTAGACAGATCGATCAAAGGGGGCAGGGGCTCTGGGAAATAAAGACGGTGCGGTGGGAGGGTTCTAGAGCTTCCCTTGGTCAGCCGTATCGAAGTTGTTTTGATTTTGGTTTCTCCTCGGAGCTTATGTTGATCCGAAAAATCACTAACAAAACGAGATATCGGGAATCATTTATTATCAATATTAAATCAAATAAATAAGTTATCATGTGATCGTTATTTTGACAACCATAAGCCGTGAAAAAGAACCTTCTGCACAAAGTGTAAGATAAAACTAAATACATCAGATCGTGAAAAGTTTCGGCACCTCCCCAAGACCCCGACCTTGTGTAAATGTGTAAGGTAAGTCAAATACCGAATACGTCATTTTAAGAGTGTCTTGTCCGATAATTATACTTTAAATTATCTAATTTGATAATATGAGATAATTACTAAAGTAGACAATGATCTCATGTAATGATTGTAACTTTTACCTTTTACATGTTATACAAGCTCTCTCTCAACTAATTATAAGATTAATTTATTTTTAAAGTTATAACTAGGAAATGTGCCCCGCGCTTCGCGGCGGGAGACCCGTGCGCCCCGCGATGTGAGGCATGCCTTAAACGGTTGAGAACATAGAAGAAAACGTATAAAGTTACGGCGGCTCAGTTGTGTCGGTCTAATTATTCACGATACCATCACATTACCGTCAGTCGATATAACCCACGACACACCAACAATACCCTACATTGAATATGACTGTATTTTTAACGGTAAGAAAAAAAATTAGTTAACGAACGAAAGTTATTGAGAAAAAATCAGATTATATATACTACATGGGGTAAACTGGACCGCGTGATGCGGGGGGTTTGCAAATCTCTTAACGCGCGTTGCGACGTTGACATTAACATGACTGGGTATATAAACTAAACGTATGAAGTTGCCGCTACTCAGTGCTCAAGATAAAAAAATAGACAAATCACGACGCGAATAGGAGTTAACATTGAAACAAAAAATTCGTTAAAGAACTTAGTAATAAAAGTATATAAAAGAAACGTATGAAGTTACCGTGACTCGGTTCTGGAGATCGAAAAATAGATAAATTGTTACGCGAATAGTAGTTAACATTGAAACGAAAAATTTGTTAGAAAATTTAGTAATAAAGTAAAAACTAAATTTGAGTAACTTGAAGGGTATATTTGAAAATTTTAAAATTTAAGGGGTATTATTTAAAAATATAAAAACTTAATCGGTGTATACGAAAGAAAAAAAAAAGGTAAAAAAAATATTGGTGGCCGACATTACTGATTAAGGTAGTAGTAATAACATGTGATACATTATTATTATTATTTTTGAACGGCGAACATTGAATGTTGTGACGTCGCACCCTCCTGTCACATGGGAGAGCCTCGTCCAACTCCGGCCAATATGTTGTCATAGCCGGGCCCACTTGGCGTCAGAGTTGGAGAGCATCCAAGGAAAAATCCCACCCAATAAGGCCCCTTCCGGGCTTGAGGGAGAGCCGAGGCTCGAACCCTGGATCAGCGTGGGTAAAACCCTGATGCATCAGCCTAAGAACTAAACCTCATTTGCATGCCTAAAAAATTAATGGTGATGGTAGGGATTGAACACGGGTCCCTTGAAACTTCATGCCTTACCTCAACCACAACCTCTTTGGCTGGAAGGGATCGTATTGAGTGAGATTTTTCTGTACCCTATATTAAAAAGAAATGGGATGTAACTTAATTTGCATGTAGTACAACTGGTTTATGCATGGGATAAAGTCATAATCTGGTGAGTTTGAAAAGATGACGGTGGTGTATTTTGGTTGACTTTTATATTTCTGTCTTCCCTACTGTATCCATTCACAGAAACCGTAATATCCATTTTGGGGACCAAAACTTTTTTTTCCCGGTTTTTACATACATCCCCGGCAGACGGCGGAGGATGCGTCGATAGCCGGTGGCGTGCGCGGCGGAGGACGGTGGTTGGGGTGGAGGAATCGGACCGGGCTCATATCGATGGAGTTAGAATCCTCCCTGCCTCAATTATGTCTACCCCGGTGTCCAGTGAAGATTATTATTCCTCTCCGGTTATCTCTGAAGCTATGGATAAGGATTACAGTATATCCGAGGCTAAAAAAGAAGCCATTTTGTCTAGATTAACTGGCCCGTCTAAGGCGGTCCGAGCGTGTGATATGTATGATTGGGTTCAGGGAGAACATAATTTTTTTGAGGATCAAGTCAAGCTCTTGGGCCTGGACTTTGACTATAGCATTGAAGATGTTGAGTCGGATGAAGAAAGTGGAACTGCTCAATTCTTCGCCAACCAACTTAAATCGGGTAATCAAAAGGCCCAGGTTAAAGTCCCTCCAAAATGGTTTTGATGATCGGTCGCATTCGCAATTTTTTTGTCTGGTGGCTGGTCATCGCTTATTCGGTCTGTAGTGTTTGGTTTCGGTTTACTCTGCACGAAGTTTTGGTTGTTTCTAATTCGGGCCTTAAAATCCTCCCTTTTGTTGTTACTGGTGGTTCTATCAATGGTGATAATTCTAGGCGGTTTAGTTTGTTAATGGGCCCTTCCTACTTATTTTTTCTTGTTAAAGATTTCGGGTTCTACGGGTTCTATGGTTGGGACGATGACCCTGTTAATCTGGACTTTTGGTTGGGGTATTTGGCCCATTTTCGCCAGCTGAAGATGCCGACTAGAGGCTTCGGGTTCTCTCATTTTGTTGGTTTCCTCGGTTTGGGAATGCATATCCCGAAGCTTACTTTTGGTAGGTGGATTTTGAAGAATTGGGAAGACATTAGCCCTTTTCGATGGCCCTATCAATGGGTGTTGTTTTGTCTTTATGTTAATTTATCTTGGTTTAGTTTTTATTTTAAATGTAATGCTAAGTGGTCTTGTAATATCTTTTACAACCGGTTGCCGTTTCTCGGCTCGGTTTGTATGTCGGGGGTAGTTTTTTATTTTAAGAATGGTAAGGATACCAACCCAACTAATATTACTACTTCTAGTAAGTTAGTTGGTTTGGTATGGTTCCTTTGGGATTGGGTTAGTGTGCACCCTTGTGATGAGGTTTTTGTGTTAGTGATGGGTAGCCTTTGTGGGCATTGTATGAGGCTAGCCAGAGCCCCCCTGACTAGTCCTCCTGGGTCTTTTTGTTTGCTATCCGTCTCTCCTTTGGTAAAATGTCCAGGGAGGGGTGGATGGGCGGTTCTGTATTTTTTATTCTTGTTCTATTTTCCGGGGTAATGCCTCTTTATCCAAAAAAAAAAAAAAAGTAGCCATCATTCCCAAAACAATTGAATCTTTAGCCCGACCCCCCCCCCCCCATCCCATCCAGCGGTCTGCCCATTACCTCAGAGACATCTTCACCCATCGGGTCTTGGGGATATAAGTCTGGAGGGGACTCAACAAGAGCGGTGCGCTTGATACTAGCTGGGATATCCAACTCAGAGAATCTAGTTCCAGTTCCCACATTCTGATCCAACCAAGCAGACCCCCGCCCCCCCTTCCAAAATAGAAAAAACGGTTACCAGTGCTGACCGGATCTTGGTCAACGTCCATAGAAGATCGGGACTGAGCAGGCTGCAAAAAGAAAGACTTCTGGCCCGAGACAGCAGACCCAGACTTGGTCTGCACAGAGACATTAGGAAGGGGCTTTCGGGCCGGTTTAACTCCCTACACCGCCTTTGCAAAATCAAACCCAGAACCTGACTTTTTAGAGTTGCCTGAGGATTCCATCTGTTTCAGAATATTACTACCCTATGCTGAAACTTTTTGGTTCACCGAATTGGGCTTGGATGTACCCGCTACAATAACTGGTTTTTTCTTCCTTTGAAGCTTGATAGCATTACTCTTTTTGGAACGGGTCACCGTAGTGAACCCATCATCATCTAAATTAGCCAGGGAAGAGTTTTTTTAGGTTGGATAACTTTATTCAGGCCTGAACCACCCTCCACTGCAGCAACTGCAGCAACAGATGGCTGCTCCACCAGGGGAGCCAGGGAGGCCTCCTCAACAGGGCTTGGGCACTTTTTACACAGCTTTAGGGAATGACCAAACACATTACAAAACGAGCAAACAGCAGGTTTCCACTGGTATGAGACCAAAAGGCTAGCTACACGGCTAGGCCGGTTACTAAATGCCGGGTATTCCACTTCAATCTCCTCCGGGAGGTTACTAGAGGCTTGCACATCCACTAAAACACGGGCGTACCCTAACTTACCTGTCTGTTTTAAACATCTTTCATTAGTGATTCTATCCATTAATCTAGGGTCTCCAATACTACTCATAACCTTACTAATACCCCTATCCGTCCATAACTCAAGAGGGATGCTATGAATGGTGACCCAAAGCGGAATGGTGTCCGGTTCCACCTTCTCCAAACACACTCCCGGTTCCCACTTGTTAAGGAAGAGCGGGATGTTGTTAACCATCCAAGGGCCATTCTCTAGGACATCCGAAAGCCCTTTTTCACTACTAAACTTAAAGAAATAATAACTGTTAGAGTTTTTGGATATATCAACAAGATCATATGACCTCCACAATATTTTAATGCACGAATTAACAACATTATAATCCATCGATGTTCCCAAAAAGTAACCGTACAAATGTAAGGCATATGCTTGAGCCGAGAGTTAAGATCATCAATAGTTAGAATAACCCGTCTCTTACCTGATGGGGTGATAATCGGGGGGATATACTGCAATTTGAGACCATCAAGGTTGCTTGAACCTTTACACTTTTCTGCATAGGACCACACCTTCGAGCTGTCCATAGGCACCACAGTTGGGTTATGGGGTTGGGATGGTGCAATTGGACCAGACGGGACTGGCATAGCAGCAGCACCAAGCGGGTTATCAACTTCCATCGGGCCTATCGGAGCAGAAACGGGAGTAACCATGTAATTGGTCTGATTTCCCACCTGTGAAGGAGTAACAGGAGCCGACATAGCAGTGAGCTGAGGGAATTTCATAGATAGCGGAACTTCCCCTGAATTAATCGCCGCTGTTTCCTGGATGAACTCCGACACCCTAAGATCCTGTAGGAGACCGGAGTATCTGCTCTGACCCATTTCCTTTCGAGCGACCCTAGCGCCTTTACCTCGGATAGCTCCGCCATCTTTACCACCCCCATACGGCGAGCTATGGCGGTGATTTGGGTTTCTCCTAGATGAGCGAGTCTCCCTACGAGTATACTCACCCGAAATCGGACCACCTGAGCCCACCGAAAGATCCGGCAAAGACGAACCAGCCTCGTGGGGACTTCCCATTAGAACCCCATCCCCCGAAATCACCCCTCCATCAGCCTCTAGTGAAGAGGCGTCCTCGATTGACCTGCTATCTAATAGCGATTCGATGCCACATGAAGTGGAATTGGGGACTATTAAGCTTGGATCAGGAGGAATCGGAGGTTTTGGTGGAGGGATTTGGGGAGATTCCCCTCCTATTGATGGATTCATGGCCACAAAAGTTTGCGATCGGGAGAAAGAAAAAAAAAACGGCTGGGATTTTGGCTACTTGAAGCTTCGATCCGGTGACAATCAAATCCAGACGGACAACAAGCTTAATTTTTTGTTGATGACATGGACTTTGAAGCAGAAGGTCAGAACCGTCGGTGATAATTTCGGAAGAAAGATTAGGTTGTTTTCAGAGATGTAATGGTGAAGAAGAGATGAGACGGTGGTGGGTAAAGTGACAAAGATGATGATTTTTTTGGTTTTTAACATTATCAGTGCTTTGGAAAACAAAGAGTCAATTTAATTTTTTTTAAATGAAGAAAATATATTCCGTTTCATAACATCCTTTTTCTCATTATTTATAAATTGTATAAATATTTAAAGTTTTTTAATATTAAAAGGTATTAAAATTTCTGCAACTTTTATCAAAATAATCGTATTAACCTATTAATGATATAATTTTAGTTTTTTTTTAGTATGTTGTATTCAAAATCGAGTATAATTTTTTTATCCTAGGCTATGGCGTGCGACGTTAACGTTGCGTAGCCGTGACAAATCCAATCGCTTATGAATGAACAACATCGTTGCCGGTGTTTTGGTATTATCGTAACCAATATTGGTCCTCGCTTTTATGGTTTTCGCCAAACCGATCACGACCAAACTCTTGTCGCGTAATGCGGAAAAAAAAAACAACCACGCTCCCGCCGCGAAGCGCGGATACAATTTCTAGTTAAGTATAATTTTAGAAAGAGACCATGAGCAAATATTATAACATAAACCCTAGTCCCTATAACAAGAGCAAAAGAAGAAAAGAAAGTATGTTTTTTTTTTAACTTTTTACAATTTGAGGAATGAATACACTACGGTGGTGACGTGGCTGTGGTTGTGAGGAGGAGGAATGGAGAAGCGGGATGTGCATCCCGAACTGAATTTGCCACAAAGAAAATCGGGTGGAGAGGGAGAGGGAGAGGGGATGCGGGATGGAGAAGTGGCTGTAGAAGTCAAAGAACTGATGGTTTTGTGTTGATGTCCTGGACATGACAAAAGAATAAAATAAAACAGGCATACTGAGGTGTCATGCGATAAGTCCTTAGATGAAATGAACGGCTGAGATTGGAAGAATCAAACCTTGCTGCATCTCAGAGGATCCAAGTCTCTCCTCACACAACTTTCCGTCAAGTCACCGTCGTCGGAATAAAACACAAAAAACCCAATCGGATTCCCAATTTCCACCTGTAAAATTCAGAGTAATTATTTTGAAATTCGATTTGGAAACGTATTCGTTTTGCTAGTAACCGTTGGATCGAGTAAGAACTAACTCCTCAGGTATGAATTTTTGTCCCAAAAACACAAGAGGAATATGAATATCAATCGCGTGTCGTTTTCTGTTTGATTGTAATTTCGGAATCAGATGACGTATGCCGTCACCAATGTTTCTACTCGTTTGATCAATTTTCATAAAATCAATGAAATCGTAGGGTTTGTGATAACTGATTAATATTATCCAAATCAGGTAATCAGGCCATCCACCAAGAAATTAGAGAAATGGTGTTGTGGTGGTGGTGGTGTTTGAGATAGGAGATGGAGAAGAAAAGAACAGATGTGAGTGTGCAAGTAAGAGTAGACAGATTTGGTTTCGTAAAACAGGAACATAGTTCACCAGAAAGACTAGCCAAAAGCAAGTCGGCTTTCGAGTATCAGAGGTAATGCTGATTTTATGCTCTAAGCAATGTTTGCTTGTAGATGAAATTAGGTCAGAGATATTGATCTACTGTTCTATCAATTATTAAAATTCCATACAGTAACACTAGGGAAATTTCATGAGATAACGCTATTCTAATAACAGTTGCTGCATTTAGAACATAGTGCAATAGAGATGCAATTGACTCAAAGATCAAACTTATTACTTACTGAATTCATAACCTGTCAACAGTTTCATGCACCAAGTAGTCTATCCAAAGTTTTATAGTTTAAATTGATTTTAACCTCTAAAATCAAATAATCAGTTTGGTTCTCAGGTTATTTGTCTTTGTGAAAAGGTTGAGTCATTCTTCACCACTTGAAGTTCAAATATAAGGATGTGTATATGCTTATGTTGATCCCTGGTTGAGAGTAGAAGGGGGTTGAATACTCAAATTAATGAAGACATAACTTTTTCAATGTAACACAATGTTAATTGACTGAATTGAGAATTACAAGTTTGTTCTAGTGGAAATAAAACAAACAATTGAAAAACAATTTAGAGAAGACACTATGAATATTCAAATCTTGCATTCTAGGCAAACTCGATTGCATAAAGAATATTCTCAAAAATTCTCTTTGATGTAATGAAGACGGCCTATATGTATTGCCAGCTAATAAGTTTGACTTTTAAGAATAGTTGTAGAAAATATGGGATTTCCTTGAGCTGGTTAGAAATTTTGTTAGACTTTATTAACGTTGACTCGTTGATACTGATGTATTGTCTAATCACTAAACTGCCCTAGTATTCAGACTCTGTTCTTTAGTCTTCACTTTGAGTTAAATGAAGTATTGCAGCTTTTAATTACATTAGCTTGAAAGTATGCAGCTTGAGTCATCAGCTTCTGAACATTAGAAAGGCGGTTAAAGCTGAATAACACATGATCAACGTTTGAGTCTAAGTGCTGATGTTCCTAAGTTGAAAAAGTCTAAGCTGCGTATATCTAATAAACTTTTACATACTTTTGACTTTTTCACTAATTTCTAAGTATAAGAAAATATATTATCATCAAATTTACATAATCTAACTTTTTCACTAATTTATAAGTATAAGAACATAATTCATCATCAAATTTACATTATGTACAGTTGGTCCTAACAACCTAGTCCAGCTTTTAAGATTGTTGGTACATGTATTACTTAAACAATTGGAGCAGGGTCTTTTAACCTATGCCTTCATTTATAGTCTGCTTAACAGGGAAGATAGAAAGCTTAGAAAATGGAGGAAAATGATTGGTGTTGGAGGTAGTGATTGGAAGCATTATGTAAGAAGGAAACCGAATGTTGTTAAACGGCGTATACGGAAAGGAATCCCTGATAGTTTGAGAGGTCTTGTTTGGCAATTGATTTCTGGAAGCCGGGACCTCTTGCTGATGAACCCTGGTGTTTATGAGGTATTCCTGATCCAGGTCTTTACTTCAGTTGACTGTCTTTTAATTACTTTGAGTTAGTCTAAATCTTTGAAAGCCGATTACTTTTGTTGCAGCAACTAGTGATATATGAGACATCAGCGTCTGAGCTAGATATAATACGGGATATATCGCGTACTTTTCCTTCACATGTATTCTATCAGCAGCGACATGGACCTGGTCAAAGATCGCTTTACAATGTTTTGAAGGCCTATTCTGTATACGATAGGGAGGTTGGATATGTGCAGGTACATCCACAAAACATCTCCAGCAATTCACAATAAGACACCTATTTTAAAAATGGTTTCAATTGCAGGGTATGGGATTTTTAGCCGGTCTCTTGCTGCTTTACATGAGTGAAGAAGATGCATTTTGGCTGTTAGTGGCATTGTTGAAAGGAGCTGTCCATGCTCCAATGGAAGGATTATATTTGGTAATTTTACTATGACCAAAACACCTTGTTTATTTTTCATTTTTTCTTTATTTTTCTATATAGGAATTTTTGAGTTTGTGGTGTTGGGTGCAGGAGGGTTTGCCTCTTGTTCAACAATATTTGTTTCAGTTTGATCATCTGATGAGAGAGTACATGCCAAAGTTGGGTGAACACTTTACACAAGAAGCGATTAACCCTAGCATGTATGGAAGCCAGTGGTTTATTACTGTTTTCTCATATTCTTTTCCTTTCCATCTGGCTCTTCGAATTTGGGATGTTTTTCTTTATGAGGTTAGTGGCATGTAGGAAGTGTGACTGAACTTATGTGAAAATATTAATCAAATGGAAAGAAAGAAAATTAGTTTGCGTATAAAGTAACTTCTTTTTGTATGTACAGGGTGTCAAGATTGTATTTAAAATTGGCCTTGCTCTGCTGAAATATTGCCATGATGACTTGGTGAGTCCTTACTATACTTTGCTATTGAGTGTGAGAAAGTTGTGAATTACATCTTACTTTTACTAAAGTTGGCGTTGTTTGTAGGTAAGTTTACCATTTGAGAAACTTATGCATGCTCTTCGTAACTTCCCTGATGATGCCATGAATCCAGATAAATTGCTTCCAATGGCCTACTCATTTAAGGTACACACACACACACACACTTCGTTACAACTTACAAGCATATGCACACACTCAAACTGGGAATGAACATGCAAGAAAACCTTTTTCAGTTAGGGTTTCGTATTCAGCATTTAGGTTTCCTAAAAATGTAAAAAGATTGGGAATGAAGATGATAGAAAGAAAAAATATAATTTGTATGCTTGTCATGTTTTAAGGTATCAACGCGTTTGGAGGAACTTAAGCAGGAGTATGAGAAGAAAAATGGGAAGCTAGCAGCATCCAAGGCAAAGCAAAAACAGAAGCATCCGACTTAGATAGGGAAACAGGTGCATTGTATTTTGTAAATACCTGGAATTCAATTCTTTATAATGTTCATGATAATCATAATGGACACACGTTTTCGTAATTGGGGATAAAATCTTTAAATATTGAGTGATTCGATCATGTTTGCAAGTGAAACTTTCATCGTAGGTGACGTTGATTGTTTATCAGTGAAGTTTAAGAAATCTTCCATATTTAGATGACATTGCTTTTAGTTGCTGCTTGGACATACCTGGTAGACTAGTATCAAATGGGCACATTTGAATCAAGATCAAAAGCAGTCTTCAACTTTATTTTAATAATTTTTTTTAATCTTTTGCAAAAGGAAATAGAGTTTCAGAAGTCATTGATCGTGGTTGACTTGAATTCATGTGTGACGAGTTAAGTTTAAAAAATATTTGATCTTGGGGTAGGGATGGTACCCACGACTGGCAGCACGGATTCCTGTTACACATCATCTGTGCCTGCGGGTTTTTCTTCACCCGTGGACTCACGGGTATCCATCAAACTTCATTAAAGCGTTTACAGATATACAAGTGTGAATTTCATGATGCAGAATGTTTATGGTGCATAAAAATGAACTTGATTGCATCCATGCATTGATCCACCGTATGATGCGCAATGATGAAGTACTCTGCAAACACACGGGGTGAAAAATATCAATATATCAAATTTTTAAATCTTTTTGTATATATTTTGCATGTGTAAAAATGTATTTCATATACCAAGTATAGAAAAAACAAAATTCAAAATATGTAAAAATTAATATATAATTGGGTTTCGAAAATACGTTAATTAATATTTAATGTAATTTGACTTTCATTTACTATTTGATTGAAAATAAAAGTTACATAATTAGATTTCAAATTTTCTTATAATAAGAGATAATTTAAAATAAATGTGTTTTATTAATATAATTAGTATTTTCTTTAAAAATATATTATTATTAAAAGATATATGTGTATTTAATAAGAGAGACGAAAAAAAAATAATGAGAATAAATATGGAAGCGACACGTGGCATGAAAAAACCTTTATTTAATAGATAGTATAGATTTAGACCTTTTACATGATCTCTAGCATATGTATGCATGTGTACATACGTGGTGATGCAGTTTTCCTTAACGGCCAAGATGGGTCGAATCACAGAACAAAGAAACGTACGCTGGAATCTTTCATTGACTTCAAAACAAACAAACTGAGTTTAACGATGAGGAACAAAGTTATTTAAAGACTAACCTAACCCAACGAAATAGGAGATAAACTTAGAAAAAAAAAGGAAACCAAATCATAGTCTAAATCAAATACTAAACAATAATTAAATAAACAATTAAAACTAGATTCCAGCTGCAAATTAAACATCTCCATCTGACGAGCCCACGCCTTCGACTTAGCCTGTTTCTCGAATTGGACCTACTGGGCCAGGAACGCAAATTGGGCCTGGATCGCTTGGGACGACTGCATTTTTCTCCCCTTCTTAAAAAAAACTCGTCCTCGAGTTTTGTCTCCATACCCAAAGCCACCTGGATCAAAAAGAAAATCAACGAGATTCTGCTGCACTATTATCACGACCCGCCCCCAAAATTCCACTTCACGAGTCGTCTCGCATGGCTCTTGACATGTACCACCGGGATCAAATGGTGCATTGGGTCGTCTCCTGTTCACTGATGCCTTCGTATTAGAAATGCCAGGAGGCTCACGCCAGGTTATCGGAACTGACCCAAACTGGATTTGGTTTTTCTTTTTTACATGACCCTGATTACACTTTGTTGTGGAATTAATCACAACCAAAGTAGTAAGAATAAGTACATCGTAATCTTTTCTTCCCCTTTTATGTAGGGGCCCACAATCCACTAGACCAATTTTATTAGCCAAAAGACCATTTACATGAAAGCCCATAGTGAATGTAACATTAGTTGTATGAAGCTTTCCCACTAGATTTAAAGCCATGTTACCTTTTCCATATGGCTCACTTAATCCCAAAGTTAATGGCTTTGCACGTGATGTATCACAATTTGAAAATATTGAATTGTCATATGTGTAATCGGTAGGTTTATCCCTCTTTTTGGTAAATCAAATATTATCTCCATTTAGAAATTTGAAATTCATAAGAGATGTTAATTCTTGAAACTCACTGTGCCATTCTTCCATAATTGTCGGCTTAATGAATGGAATTTCCCTAATCGGCACATCACCTCCTGCCAACTCATCGACACCAGTTGCTACCGTATCACCACTACGGGCAACCATAGTCGTCATGGTATCATCGTCGCCCGTCATATTACCACCGACGATGGATTTTTCGCTAATGAAAAATTCATTAATCGTGACGTGAGAAGAAATCTTACCAGATTTATTAGCCAAAATAACAGTCTTCAAACTTTCATTCGTTGCCTCCTCTTCATCATAACTTTCATCCCAAACGATTTTATCCCTCTTTTTGGTAAATCAAATATTATCTCCTTTTAGAAATTTGAAATTCATAAGAGATGTTAATTCTTGAAACTCACTGTGCCATTCTTCCATAATTGTCGGCTTAATGAATGGAATTTCCCTAATCGGCACATCACCTCCTGCCAACTCATCGACACCAGTTGCTACCGTATCACCACTACGGGCAACCATAGTCGTCATGGTATCATCGTCGCCCGTCATATTACCACCGACGATGGATTTTTCGCTAATGAAAAATTCATTAATCGTGACGTGAGAAGAAATCTTACCAGATTTATTAGCCAAAATAACAGTCTTCAAACTTTCATTCGTTGCCTCCTCTTCATCATAACTTTCATCCCAAACGATGGTACCCGAATCGTCATCATTCTCATCCCAAACGACGGTACTCGAATCAGGTTCGTCATCTGTCAAACTCTCCTGATAGATCGGTTCATAGAACCGGAGTGGGTGATTGCTGAACGGATGCTCCTCTCCGTCGCCACCTTCGTCCCAGACGACAGTGCTCGACTCGGTTTCCGTTTTGTTAATCTTCCTTTGCAACTCGAGGAGTCGCTTAATCTTGAGATCCCGTAGGTCGGGACCAAATCCACCGCTGCCTCTGTCGGCGGCTCTGCGAGTTGAAGGTTAATCATCTCCACAAGCACATGAATAAAAAAACTCTTGTCGTTGCCTCTGTCGGCGATTCTACGAGCAAAAAAGTATTCATCGGATCGATCCTCTCACCGCAGTTCAAGGTCCCAGACCCTTTGTTGCAAGCGTGTGATCTCTGTGATGTCTTGTGGATCACTCCGGTAACCCTCGTTGCCTCTGTCGACGTTTCAACGAGGGTATATGTTCATGCGTCCTCCACAATCTCCCATAACGAATCTTGCTGGGCTCTGATACCACCTGATGCAGTTTTCCTTAACTGCCAAGATGGGTCGAATCACAGAACAAAGAAACGTATGCTGGAATCTTTCATTAACTTCAAAACAAACAAAATGAGTTTAACGATGAGGAACAAAGTTATTTAAATACTAACCTAACCCAACGAAATAGGAGATAAACTTAGAAAAAAAAGGAAACCAAATCATAGTCTAAATCAAATACTAAACAATAATTAAATAAACAATTAAAACTAGATTCCAGCTGCAAATTAAACATCTCCATCTGCCGAGCCCACGCCTTGGACTGAGCCTGTTTCTCGAATTGGACCTACTGGGCCAGGAACACAAATTGGGCCTGGATCGCTTGGGCCGACTGCATCACTTGGGTTCACGAAAATCTTTAATTTTGAATTTAATTATTAACATTCGATTAACGTAGAGTGCACAAGTCAGTTTCAATCCCTAAACTGGTTCGATTTTGGTCAACATAGGTTAAAACCAGTTTTTGGTCAAACCGGTTTGGTTTGAAACTGGTTCTTGAAGGGGGTTTGAACAATTTTGACCGGTTTAAAACCGGTTCTTTAAAGAAACATAGCTAGGATGCAGTCCTATACTTTCTTTCACTCTTAGGTTTTATTATTATGTCTATTATTTTTAATTTCTTTGAGTTTTTTTTATTGACATTTTATTTTATTTTACGCTTGAATGTTTTCTTGTAATATCTTACTCGAGCTATTTTGTAATAGTTTACTTTTTTTTATACAATGAAATATAACTTCTGTACTTCATAAGATATTTTTATGATTATACTATTACATTATTTTAGTTGTATACTTTTTTTTAGATTTAGCATTATTACTTTATATAAATGTTTTTATCATTTTATAAAATATACATAACTAATTATCATGCAAAGTTTCAAACCTTTGTCGAACCTATTAAAATGAAAATAATAAAACTTAAATTTAAATGTTGTTGATCCAGCCTTTCGTATACCAATCAACTATAATTATAGAAGTTCTAGATTACAGAATTTCAATCAAGATTAAACTGTTTTCTTTAGTCACAAAGGCTGAATTTACATTAAGTTTTATCATTAAAAATTTCATATTTATTATCTATACATGTTTATATTTGAATTTAATTAAAGATGTAACCAAATTAATTACGACCAAACCCATTCTCACACGACCCATTTTTACCAGATTTGTTTATGTTATTGGGAGCGGGAACAAGAAGAAAAGTTCTACCCCGGGGCTAAAATCAAGCGCATCCGGCACCTTTCATCGTGGAGGGCAAAAGCGGCATTTCCGTTTCCCAAAAGACACGCGTCACCACAGCATCCTTGTTGGGTCTTCCCTTACTTTCATTATCACCCACAACCTATGAAACCATAGCCGTATATAAATCTACAGCCTCGTCTCTCTTATTTCCTCGGTCGATTAGTTCCACATTCTGGGATTCTGATTCGATCCAATTATATTTCTCCTCCATCACTAATTTAATTTAATTTAAATTAATCGGTATGTTCTTCACCCTTCAATTCTGTTGTTTATTACTTATTGCTCTTCACCTTTTAATTTTGATCGTTATTTCAGGCTTTTGATCCATTTGAGCCTTTCGTATTGCGGATCTCTCATTCTTTTTCATCCGTAAGTCTCCTTTTACATTCTTATTTATGATTTGCATTCTTCGAGCTGGTTGTTGCTATGGACAAGGTTGATGTTAGAAATATTGACAAGGTTGGATATATGTTAATGTGGGAAATGAAATATCTATTGATGTTTGTTCACGTTGATTGATGATTGATTTATGTATACATGTCATCATCTGTTCTGTTACTGATATTTTCAAGAAGTGGTGATCACATTGGTGGACAGGGTTGTCTTAAATTTTTTTTTTTTGGTTTAATGCGGATTCTAAAATTGGGGTCCTTTTTGTAAAAGAATATATATTTTTTTGCTTAGGATCCTAATATGTGGGAATATGATAACCACATTTTTTGTTTACGATTTTTGAAAGATAAAATGAAATATTAGAGTAAGAGTGCGTTTTAGTGAAAAGAAAACTAAACCAAATATATTGATTCTTTACTTTCTTTGTCAAACCTGAAAATTAAATTAAGTTAGAACTTAAAAATTGAGGGCCTCTAAAAAGTGGGGACCCTAAGGTGCATCTTATTTTTTTACACAGTCGAGCCGCCCTTGTATCTCGTAGTCTGATTTAATAGTCCCGTGTTTAAGTATTTACTATGCTTGTTTGTTTCTAACTTTACTTGCAATTTTTAGAGTGAACGGCATTGCGTTAGACTTTTATCTATGTTGGATTTGCAGGACAGGTGAATGATCAATGGAGTCAAAAGCTGGAAAAAAGTCTAGTAGTGAATCCTTATTTTACGAAGCTCCCTTAGGTTACGGTATTGAAGACGTTCGACCAAACGGTGGGCTCAGGAAGTTCAAATCTGCTGCTTACTCTAACGTCAGTTCTCATTTCCATCATATTACATTTGATTTGGTTATTGTGAAACAACTTGCTATCCTAACTTTGAGATTCATATTTTTGATCTTGCAGTGCACTCGCACGCCGTCCTGAGTTTTAATACCTGTGCTGCATAACCCGTAGATAAAAGTGTTCTACTTTATTATTTTGCTACAGTCTTTTTTTTTCTGTTTCTTCCTCTTTGTTCTCCATTCCCTCTCTTAGATGACGTCAGCCATTGGATTTGAAGGCTTTGAAAAAAGGCTTGAGATTTCCTTTTTTAATCCTGGTCCCTCTGCCAACCCTGAAGGCAGAGGCTTGCGTTCTTTGACCAGGAACCAACTTGATGAATTTTTGGCACCGGCCGAATGCACCATTGTTTCTTCACTATCAAATGATTTACTGGATTCGTATGTTCTCTCTGAATCCAGTCTGTTTGTGTACCCGTATAAAATCATCGTCAAAACATGTGGCACTACTAAGATCCTTCTCTCTATCCCACCTATGCTCAAATTATCTGATGAGCTGTCTCTTACTGTGAAGTCTGTACGCTATACTCGTGGAAGGTTTATATTTCCTGGTTCTCAAGTATTTCCTCACCGTAACTTCACTGAAGAAGTAATGGTTCTAGATAGCCATTTTGGAAAGCTTGGTATGTGCAGCAACGCATATGTTATGGGTGGTGCTGACAAGGATCAGAAATGGCATGTCTACTCTGCTTTAGCCGAGTCAGCAGATCCTTATACACAAACCGCTTCCGTTTACACTCTGGAGATGTGTATGACAGGTTTAAGCAAGAAGAATGCATATGTGTTTTTCAAATCAGAGTCAAGCTCTGCAGCTGTGATGACTGAAGATTCAGGGATTAAGAAGATTCTTCCAGAATCCCATATTTGTGATTTTGACTTTGACCCATGTGGGTACTCTATGAATGCTATAGAAGGGGACGTGATCTCCACCATTCACGTGACTCCAGAAGATGGGTTCAGTTATGCTAGCTTTGAAGCAGTTGGGTATGATTTCAAGTCCATGGATTTGACCCTTTTGCTTGAAAGGGTGTTGGCTTGCTTTCAGCCTAGTGAGTTCTCTGTGTCTTTGCATGGGAATGGGGATGAATTGAAAGATCTCAACTTGGAAAACAGTGATTTGAATGTGAAGGGGTACAATGTTGAAGAAACAAAGTTTGAAGTATTGGGTGAAGGTGGGGGATCAATGGTGTATTATGGGTTTGCAAGGGGAGGAAGTAGTTGCGGGTCCCCACGATCAACTCTGCATAGGTGTTGGAGTGAAACTGAGAATGAGGAAGAGTAAGTTGGAAGTAAAGAAGTTGACAAAATGGTAATGTGATTGCATGTCTACTGTGGTTGTGTTGTTAGCTGTGTCTGGCTGTGGGTTTGATAAACTGAAATTTTGGTGTCTATCTGTTCTGTTTGGTCCTTTGTTTTTCTTTTTGGTTATTGTTTCATGATCGTTGCAAGAAAACTGTATGATGACTTGTTATATAATTAAGTTTCATGGTTATTTGTTTACTGGTGTTCTGGCAATTGGTAGTATTGAGATGATTCTTTTGCTTTTGCAATTGTAAATATGATTTTTGAGCAAATTGAAGAAGTAAGCATTGTATGATTTTTGACAATTTTTTTGATTGAATTGAAATCTTTGGAAAGAGTTCAATTTTGAAGGAAGCAAAATTGAGAGGAGCACAAATCTATAGATTGCATTTTGGAGGAAATAAGATTGAGATGAACTCAAATCTAAATTCAGATTCTATAATATGTTTGGTTTATAAATATCTTAAAAAATTAGTGATGGTAACAAAATTGCTCTGTTTTAATTTATTCTTCTTTTTAAATATATATTGAATTCTATTTTACTTTATTATTTTTTTAACGGTATACGTAGAATATAATATAACAAGAAAAATCTAGCTACAACTCAGACAGCTTACATGCGAAAATCAAAATTACACCAATCCTTCCAAACAACTAAATTAAACTTTGCTATATGTTTAATCCACACATACGAGCTTACTTTGATATCCTCTAGTATCTTGTCCGGCCCCTTTTTGATATTGTAGAAAATCCTTTTATTCCTAGCTTTCCAAATAGACCAAAGAGTGACTAGAATGATGTTAAGCCCCATCTTTTTGTATGCCTTGCTCCCATCACCATTTCTTTGAACTGCAATCTGTCTTTCACTGAGCTCCCTAATGCAACAACCATGCTACATCAGGATGAAACCAGTTTCCACACCTCAACCGACAAGGGTCACTCGATATGCAAGTGATCTGACGATTCTAACACTAAACCACACCAGTCACACACAGTTGAAGGGATATACACATTCTGTTTTGCGAGCTCCACTTTGGACGGGAACTTGTTCAAACACGGCCTCCAACCAAAAAAGTTTATTTTTTTTGAAGCCATCTAGACCAATGAAATAACCTACAGTCGTGTTGGAACAGATTTAATTCGATTAAAACTTTGACTGAGCGGACCAAAAATTCTCTCGACGGGTCGCATACCCACCACCACTGATCTGGACCTGTGGTTGGGAGGTTTGCACTCAACATGTTAATGCATTTCCACAATTCTGCCATTTCTGATTCTGTGGACGTGTCACTTGTCCAGTTCCAGTTAATATCCATATCCATCAAATCCCGTTACAAAATTAGTCAAGAATGTGTGCACGGAAGTTTTTCATTTTATGTTTTTCTGGAGTTACAAAATTACCCCTATAAAATATACAATATAAGCTTTTACCCATTTAATTCTTCATTATTTCCATTTTTCTGTAATAACTTTCGTTCGTTAACCTAAAAAAAAGTAAAGACACGGTTGTGTTTAGTTTCTTTTTTCTTGACATTCCGATATAATTTTTTTTAAACTGAGCTATATTCAAAATTGATTATATTTTCGTATCGTAAGCTATTGCGAGTACCGGTACCGTGATGAACCGAACCGATACCGACTGAACATCGGTACGTGTATCTTTTTTACCGAAACTGGTGTCGGTATTCATTTTATAAAATATACAATATACGCTTTTACCCATTTAATTTTTCACTATTTCCATTTTTCTGTAATAACTTTCGTTCGTTAACTTAAAAAAAAGTAAAGACGCGGTTGTGTTTAGTTTCTTTTTTCTTGACATTCCGATATAATTATTTTTTTTTAAATAGAGTTGTATTCAAAATTGAGTATATTTTTGTATCGTAAGCTATTACGAGTACCGGTACCGTGATGAACCGAACCGATACCGACCAAATATCAGTACAGGTATCGGTTTTATCGAAACCTGTGTCGGTATTCATTTTTTTTAGCGATGTAAAACACGACTTTATTTTTTGGGTTACGAAATAAACTATTTTTATTATTGTAAACTAGACCGAGCACCGCTACCGTAACGAATCGAACCGACACAACCATAACAATATCGGTACCGTTATTAATTTTTACGGATTTGGTTTAGATATCTTTCCGCTACCATACAGAAGTGGTACCGTACCTAACTTTGTAAATCACAACTTTATGTTTTTAACTTTCATTTATACTGTTGTAATCGCTACCCGTACCGAAGTGATACCATACCGTAAAGTAATTTTGTAAATTGCAACTTTATGTTTGTAACTTTTATTTATAAAACTATTGTAAACATTATTTTATATTTTGAGCATACACCGAGTTCCCCCCGGTTCGGACGGGTAACTAAGTTCGCCAATGACCATACCGGTACCGTAAAGAATTCCGCCACGCGATCCCCCTAGTTTCTTCTCTAAAGAACCAAACAAATTTTTTAGTTAGACAGACAACCGGATTTATCAGACAAGCCGAATTTTATTGCGAGTTCGATTACGGATTGATTACGAGAGATGCTTTGATCACGGGTTGGTTTTACTCGATCCATCCTGCTCATCCGCTGCACCTATTTGTGTGAAAGGAAGAACACAATCAAACCTGAAGCAAATGAAAACGAAAGACCACAGAAACCTATAGAACTAGGGTTCATCTATATTCCGTTCATGGCTAATTCAAGATGTGCTACAAGTGAAACTCATTTAGTAAAATCAGTGTGTGCAATTGTACTAAAAGGTTGTTCTTGGGATACTCTATTGAAACACCGAATCGGTTCAATCATCACCTCAACCACTGTCAGTCAGATACTTCATAACTTCTCACAAAGCGGATCTTCTTCTTTTATCTCTTGGAATTTCTTCAAATGGGTGGAATTAAACCCTAATTACAAGCATTCATTACAATCATCTTGGACCATGATTCGCATTCTAACAAAACAAAGACACTTCAAAAGTGCACACCAACTGCTCGACAAAATTGCTTTGAGAGATTTTTTATCTTCATCCACGGTTTTGAATGCTCTGGCGACTAATTGTAACGACCAAGATGTGAATTCTCATGTTTTGAGCTGGTTAGTGATATTCTACGCAAATTCAAAGATGACCCATGATGCAATTCAAGTCTTTGAGCATATGAGGGTTCATGGTTTAAAACCACATTTACCTGCTTGCACTGTTCTGTTGAATTCCTTGGTCAAAGAGAGGTTGACTGATACAATGTGGAAGTTATATAAGAAAATGGTAAAGATTGAGGTAGTTCCAAATCTTCATATTTATAATGTCTTGATTCATGCTTGTTGCAAGTCTTTGGATGTGGAGAAAGCAGAAGAATTGTTGGGTGAAATGGAGATTAAATGTGTTTCTCCTGATCTTTTCACTTACAATACGTTGATATTGTTGTATTGCAAGAAAGGTATGCATTATGAGGCTTTGTGTATTCAAGATAGAATGGACAAATCAGGTATCCATCCCGACATTATAACCTATAATTCGTTGATTTACGGGTACTGTAAACAAGGTCGGATGAGGGAAGCGGTAAGAATGTTCAAGGAAATCAAAGGGGTAACTCTAAATCATGTTACATACACTACTTTGATTGACGGTTATTGTAGAGTGAACAGTTACAATGAAGCAATGTGCTTGCGTGAGGAAATGGAAGCTAAAGGGTTGTTTCCTGGCACTGTTACTTATAACACAATTTTAAGGAAATTATGTGAAGAGGGTAGGATAAAGGATGCTAACAAATTGTTGAATGAAATGAGCGGGAGAAAGGTTGTACCTGATAACATCACATGTAACACGCTCATTAATGCTTATTGCAAAATTGGAGATATGAAATCTGCTTTAAAAGTTAGAGGTACAATGTTGAGTGCAGGATTGAAACCTGATTCTTTTACTTACAAGGCATTGATTCATGGGTTCTGCAGGGCTCGAGATCTTGAAAACGCTAAAGAGTTTGTTTTTTCAATGATTAATGATGGATTTTCTCCAAATTATTGCACTTACTCGTGGCTCGTGGATCTTTACTGCAACCAAAACAATGAAGAAATGTTGGTGAAGTTACCTGATGAGTTTTATCAGAAGGGTATAATCTTTGATATTTCGGTTTATAGGGCGTTAATAAGGAGATTATGCAAGAGAGAGAGGGTTGATTATGCTCAAAGATTATATGATATTATGCTGTGTAAAGGGATATCAGGAGATAGTGTTGTATTCACTAGTTTGGCATATGCTTACCTGAAAGCAGGTGACACAAGTACTGGTTTAAAGATATTTGATGAGATGTATAAGAAAAGGTTGATGATCACTCACAAAATCCATAAAAGTTTCACTGCTAGTTATGCTAGTGACAAGGGCGTTTTGGGAATCTTCTGGAATCTTGCTGTTGAAAGAGGCTTAATTTCAAGAAGTACCTTGAAACAGATTCATCGGGGTGAAGAGAATGCTTAGGAAACAAATCTTGCAAGACTATGGAGTTTCTACTTCAAAACTGTAAGTATTTGTAAGAGTAAAGTACATGACCTAGAGATAAAAAAAATGTGAAGGCAAGTGTTTGAATTTTAAACAAGTATTTATCAATCTTTATAATTCTTATTAATTGGTAGTTTCTTTGAAGGTTTGTAAGCTTATATGTTTGCCCATGTGAATGGTGAAACTCTTGGTTTAAATAGACTCCCTCCTATGATTTCGATCCTTCAATTTGAATCATATGATGTGAATCCTTAACTTGTTGGCACCCCAATCACAATAAAGCTCTTTTCTATGCATGCCGACTGTTTTTACTTTTTACTACTTTTAGCACGTTACACAGTTTTCACTTTGACATTTCACTGATTTGAAGTGTCGGTGGAGTTGGTGATTGTCATGTGTTTGATGAAATCGTGTTGGTTGGGGTGGGGGTTAGGTTTATTCATTTTATTTTTATATATATTTCTAATCATGGACTAAATTCAGTGACCATTCATCCAATAAGTTTAGAAAATAGAAATCATAGATCCAATTTTAGAAATTAAAAGACTAAACCAGCAATTTATATAAATCAGAGAAATCATTCATGTAATTTACTTATTTACTCTATTATTAGTGCTTTAATTGTCATATATGTTGGAAATCAGACCTAAGAATACGAACACAAAATTTGATCTTTACAACTGATCGACTCTTTCTGTTTTATTATAATTCTTGACTTCCAAATTACATAGGCCCTAACCATCTATTTATAATAAAATAAAGCATACTAATCCTACTCAAATACTTCTCTCAATTATCTCTACTAATTAATCAAACTAGATAATTCTAAACATTCAAACTATTAATTAAATACTAATTAATTAAACTCTTTCGAATTACCCCTTCAACTTTCACTTTCTTTCGAAACCGACTCAATTAGGATTAAAACCTTCAATATCAAATTAAAAAAAAATGCCAAAGATAAATTTATTAATCATACTTTCAACTTCTAGTAATTTTTTAACCAGTTTTGAATTACTATAGATAGAAACCATACATGGTTATATAAGTTGTAAAGAACCTTCAAACGTCTAAAAACAGAAATCACACATTCCAACTTCTTCCTGTTATCTCTCTCTGATCCAACTAACTTGTGGTCTTGTTTAATCTGGATTCAAGCTCCAAAAAGTTTCCAATTGTAGCCAAGAACATATTAATGACAAATACCCGCAACTGTTTTCTATAAATAGAAAGCACACATGTCATGCACCAGTTGGTTTGATCTTTTTAGCTGTATATAACCAACACCATTTCTAGTTTATGATCAACACAATCTATCTGTCATTGTTTTAACTTTTATAAACCACAAACATCAATCTCACAAGTACAATATGAACAGCTCTCAGAGTGCAGAACAACAAACTGCGCAGGCCAAGGCCCAAGCTCAGGTTGCTTTTCACATCTTTCTTTCTCATAGCCTCATATATGTATGCATTGTAGGATGTAAATTTGCAATTTGTTTCTCATTTTTAATAAAATTATGCCTTTTTAATTAATTTTATATCACGGCAATTGTTTGTGCCTGATCTTGAGTTATTTCCTGAATCCGCCACTGATCTTGAGCATCGTTTGCTGTCAGGAAAAGGGGAGCCAGCTGATGGACCAGGCTAGCAATGCTGCACAGTCCGCCCAAGACTCGATGCAGCAGGTCCATTTTTCAAATCATCCTATAATTTTTGTAATCATTATTATAATTATTTTTATATATTTTTCTCTATTGAGAAATGAATTTATTTGCAGGCAGGACAGCAGGTGAAGGAAAAGGCACAAGAAGCAACTGAGGCAGTGAAGAATGCAACTGGGATGAACAGTTGAACCCCATGGATCAAATTGATCAACCACCTTGACCCATTTTCTTTTTTTTAATTGTTTTGATTTTTTTTTTATTTTCTCATTTTTGAACAAAAAAATCTAGATATAACGGAGCATGTTTTGATAAGATTTACAAAACGGGCCCAGAGACTAATCTAGCAGCACTAGCAATAGCATGCTTTTTCATTTTGGCATTTTCAATTTTGTCATCAAAATTTCTTTTTTCATCCATATGATGTTGAATTATATGAAATTATATTTAATTGCATTAGTATCCCTCATTTTTTTGAATTAATTGTCCTATTTTGACATGAGATATATAAAAAATATCATTTTCAATTTTGTGATAATTAAATATATTTAATAGTAGGTTAAATATAATTAATTACATCAAAATGTCTAGTAAATAAAGAAAAAGAAAAGTAAGAGTGTCAAAAACTAATAAACTAATGAAGTGGATACCCAAAGTGAAAATGAAGGATGATTAACAAAAAATTAATACAGATAAGTGTTTTTCTCATTTAGAAAAAATAATAACTTTCAATTTAATATATAAATAAAGAAAATTGCTACACTACATAATGTTGGATTATTAATATTTAATAGAAAAAATAAACAGAAAAGTTATCACATGAATGTTGGATTATAGTTTACTTTTCTTTTTGGTGAACAAATAGGTCCCAAATTCTAAAGGTCCTTAAATAAAGGCAGTGTTAATTCGGCACAAAGATAAGAAATTTGGTTAATTGCAAATTGATGCCCTCTACTTCAATAGATACAAATCAGAACTCCTTATAAAGTCTCACTTCGGTTTAAAATACAAAATTGAGTCATTTTCAACCGACCCGTTTTTTGTCATCCCGTAACGGAAATTCCTGAATACGTCACTGATCAATAGATCTAAAAACAGATCAATCATATTTGTTACGACATATTCTTTTATTAAAAACTTTCTTATAAAAACTTTTTCAGATTATAAAGGTTCATTATACCTTGATAACAATTTTGAGTTTTGGAAGTTAAAAATGCAAATGAATAAAAGTAGAGGGGGTGAAATGGAAAGTAAGAAAGAAAGAGGGGACTGTTAAATAAGACGATGTGGTCAGACTAGAGCCAAGCGTTGAGCGATGAGCACCATGAGAAGCTGAGTAACCGGTGGAGCCCGCGTGACAGATGGCAACCATAATGAATTGCCAGGTGTGAAGGGTGATAAGTGCATAGGACCCGCCAGCTAAGCTAGACGACGGAAGGGGAGATGGGCTGACCATGATCCGATTCACGTGCCATGTGGACCCATAATTGAAAGCGGTTCGCAATTTGTCAACATTAACCGCGTCGACTTTGTGTTCCCCACCACTTGTAAAGCTTTCCACTTTGGTATCGTCTTGATCAGCTCCCTCCCAAGGGTATTATGGTAATTTCATTTTCTTAATAAATTTAGAAAGGCAAGTGTTTGTATTACTTACCGTAGAGCCGCTCCCGGGTATTCGAATGCTCTACACGAGCCGAAAAAAAAGACCCATAACGAAATATATAATTTTATAAAAGGCCCAATAAATTTTTTTTAAAGCTTCAAAATTTATATATATATATATATATATAAAAAAAATTTTAAAATTTTTTTTTTGGGCCCCTCGAAATGTTAGGCCCAATGCGGTCATGTTGCCCGCAGGCCCATTGGGCCGGCTCTGCTTACACCAAAGTATATAATAATTTATTACTTTCAACGTATATTGTGTGTGGGTTGGTGGGGTGGGGTGGGGTGGGGTGTGGGGGGGGGGGGGTAAACGGTTTCAGGTTGATGTGTTGAATTGGTGAATCGAACATGTATATTTATTCGTATCAAAGATATTAACTCTAACCTAGACACACTTAAAATCGTGTGTTGTTCGTTTCATGTTTCGAGTCAACTTGTTTAATCTTTATTTTACGAATATAAGTAATACCTAGTGACTTGGTAGTCATTTAAACAACCAATAACTTCATCTCAAATGAATTAATATTATTATTTTAATTTTAATTTTTTGTAATTGCTGTCTTTTAATATGTTTTTGTCTTTATCGTCTCATTCTCAGTTAATAAACTTGGGTTTATATATTTAACTTGAGATTAGTAGACCTGATGAAAAGGATTTGAGAATGTGTAGCGACGAGTAATGAATAAAGTTGTTGGAAATTAAGAATTAATGAAAAATTCAATATAGAAATTAGTTTCAGTTTTGAAAATGAATAGTTAGATGGAAAACTAAAAATAAAGCATTAAACTTAAACAGGTTAACGGATTAACCCGTTTACTAAACGAGTAATATTCGGGGTTAACCCGTTTATTAAAGGGACGTGCTCGAGTTAACCCGTATATTACCATATTATATTAGCCAACCTAAAACCAAGTTATTTTTATACCGCGCTTTAGATAATATTTGGAATTGTCACCCTAATTAATTGTATTTAAAATAGTTATATTAAAATATAAATATTCACTTTTTATCCAATAATCTAATATCATTACATATAATGATATTAAAATGAAAGGGGTGTTAGAGGTTCAGGGGTGAACAAACCTTAACCGTTAACAGAAATTAATCGATAACCGAATCGTCACCGAATCGAATTAACCGATAATCGAAATTAACTGACGGTTATGATTAAGGTTCTTTGATTAACCGATCAAGCGGTTATGTGTATGGTTAAGGGTGTTCCATAACCGAACGTTAACCGATACAACCTTATGCATCCCAAACCAAATATTATTATAGATTAAAGGAAAATTTTCTTTGATTAATCTGTGAGACTGTATATTATTAGAGCAAATTACAAATTACGTACTTTAAGTATTACCCAAATTTCAGAATACGCTCTTTAACTAAGGAAATTACAGAAAACGTCCTTTACGTTTAAAAAACCTTGCAAAGGACGTTAACTTCTGGCGTTAACTGTAGCCATGTGCCCTATGTGAGAGTAAAATGGTCTTTTTGTCCTCTCTCTACTCTCACACACTCTCTTCATCACACCAAAGCCACCGGCCACCCCCAGCCCTCAATTTTCCGGCACCATCCACTTCTCCGGCGAGCACCCCCCAAGGAAGCCCATTTCATCGTGTTTATAGTCTGGTTCCAAATCGTCTCATTGTTATGTTCCAGTTGCTCAACAACATCGGTTTCAGAAACCTGGCATCCAGATAACAGAGAATGGTAAAAGACGACCCTAATATGACGTTAGATTCGTATTGAATCGCTGACAACAGCCCTTGGGATGCGGATTTTTGGCGATTTGGTTCTAATTTGGGGCGATTTGTTGAAACCTACGAGAAGAAGAGGATGGTGGTGAAATCCAAAATTAAGGAATCAATAATCACATCCACCGCCTGCAGCTGCTAGTCGCCCGATTTCCGACCCAAATCTCTATTCAAGAAGAAGAGAATGTTGGTGAAATCGAGTTGGGTTTTTGATTCGTCCACAAATCATTGGTCTTGATGAATCAACCATCAGATTCAAAAGATTCGTTCACATTCAAGGTAAATCGAGTTAGGTTTTTGAACGACACCACCATAATTCATCCTTTATGGTGCAAATCTGAATGCCACCACCGTAATCAAATCTGTAATCTATTCTTCGTCAGTCTAATTTGATTTTTTTTTTCTGGTTATGATTTTTGATGCCTGCGTTTAATACCCACCTCTAGCTTGCTAAACTCCTGATGATGTTAAAAATATTTGGGCTTTGATTTGGTTTGTGAGGGGGCACAACAATTGGAACTTCATTAGATGAATACAACATAGACTACGAACAAAATTTGGCCGGAGGAAGGTTCTGGCAGTGGTGGAGGGGTGGGGATATTGTTATTTATTTATTTATATTTTTAATTATATTAAGGTTTGAATTAATTACAAGAATGGCCCTTATGAGAACAAAAAGACCAAAATACCCTCACGTGTCTTGTACATGATCTGACTTAACAGTGAAATTTAACGTCTGTTAGTCTAAAGTAGCGATGAGATCGGTACCGCGGTACTGAATTTGTGAAAAAGTGGGTACCCGTACCGGTACCGAATTTATCGGTACGGTACCGGTATTTGTTACAAAATGTTCATCTCTATAGGTATCGGTACCGTACCGGTACCGAAAATACCGGTACCGATCTTATGTAAAAATGGGTACCGGTATTTGTTACAAAATGTTCATCTCTATAGGTATTGGTACCGTACCGGTACCGAAAATACCGGTATCGATCTTATGTAAAAGTGGGTACTGGTACCGGTACCGGTACCGAATCTAACGGTTTCGGTACCGGTACCGGTACTCGGTACCGGTACCGGTACTCGGTACCAAATGCTCATCTCTAGTCTAAAGGACGTAACGTGCAAGTTTTTTGAACATAAAGGACGTTTTCTGTAATTTATTTAGTTAAAGAACGTATTCTGAAATTTAGGTAATAGTTAAATGATGTAATTTGGGATTTGCTCATATTATTATTATTAATCTGTGGGACTGTATTATTATTATTATTATAGATTAAAGGTAAATTTTCTTCTCAAACCAAATAAGTAAGTAAAACTAGAAATATATCATATTTTAGTAGGGATTGGGTTAAACAGGTAGGGTATGGTTTGGTTGGGTTGACTCACAAATTTTTCTGTCATTTTTTAAAGAAATTTGTAGATAATAATGTATTAAGTATGAATTTATGACTAGAAAAAAATAATATTACTAATATAATCTTAGGTCTTTTACTAAAAAAATGTGTTTCGTGATTACGGAGCGAAAGTGGTTAATTAACCGAAACAAACCCTTAACCTATGGTTAACCGAAAAGAGGTTAACCGGTTAACCAACCAAGTGGTTATGGTTGTGGTTATGAAAGAGGCATAACTAACCATACGGTTATAGTTATGGAAGAGGCCAAAACCGACCCAAAACCAACTTTGCCCAACCCTAATGAAGTTGTATATGAAAGCTAATTCTTTTTTATTATGTTTTGATATAATGAAAATATTATATAAGGGTGTTGGGGGCCATTAACCCCATTACTCATTTACTCACCAAAACTGCCCAATAGAATTTTGCCACCTCAAAACTACTCATTTATCCAGATTTTATTGGAAACACCTACTCATTTACTCATCCACTTTTTAAAAAACAAAAAATAAATCAATAGAAATGGTGTGAGTGGGAGTGGTGGGGTCCACTAGAGAAAGAGTGGAGAGAGGTGGCTTCATCCGAGTAAATATACTTGTTCCATACTACTCGGCTATTTAACCCGCCTCTACTCGATTCATTGGGGGCGGTGTACCCCCACTTAACCGGTCCCCTCTCACATACTCGATCATACGCGGGTATCCCGCCCCCAACACCCTAAGAGTGAAATGTAATATTTAAAATAAGCATTCTGACTTGCTCGTTATAATCTCTTTATTTTAAGAACCAACAAATAATAAACTATTTTAATAAATAATCTCAAACAACAATTAAATATGTTACACATAATAGAAAAAAGATAAATTGTTTTACAAACAATAACAAATAGATGAATGTAAGTTTACACTTGGTATTATTAAACTTTGTTTGTATATACATCGAGCCCTAAACCAGTGCTCTTTTAATCCAAATAAAACTTAAATTAAGTTCTAAAATGACATTAAATGAGGAAATTTCTCCAAAACAGAACACTAAAAAGGGTTGGTACAAAATATTTGTGAGATAGTTAGCGAGGAAAGTAGGCTTTAAATATTAAAAGACACAACCACCGGCCTTTAGTCCAGTGGTAAGAGACATGATGGGTGAGGCCCAGGTCATGGGTTCGATCCTTGATCCCAACAAGGGTTTTTCCCGGGTGGCTCACTCCTTGCCAGGGTTGTGAGTCCGCGGGTTTCCTCATGGTTAGGTGGGGCCATCTTATTCTTCAGGTGTCGATCGATTAGCTTTGCCTTTAAAAAGAAGTATTAAAAGACACCATCATCACATAGCCGTCCAATGTGATACACGTGTGTTTTTAATATGGAATACACATAGAACAATGATTTGGGTAGGATGTCAATCATGAATTGTTCACTTTTTTCATGTGTATGATTTGATTTAAATTGGGTAAAGTGGTATTATTAATCGGTTTGAGAAATCTCTTTATTAGTTTCATGCTTTAATATTCTAAAATCTGAGTTGAAAATTTTATATGATGCGTTTTAAATCGAAACATAATTGATAAAGTAGGCTTTAATCAGTGAACATGACCCATGTATTTATTCGTGATAAGGTTTCACTGCTAACTCCAACACCCATAAGATCGTATAACTTATTTACTTAATGAACCAATTTGAAAAACAATCACACTAAGTTTTACCCAATGTTTTCAGCCCCGGAGCAGGACCCGAGAACACCAACGGTCCTGTTGAGAAATTCTAGCCATCTGCGTATGGGAAGGCCAGTCGGGAATCGGTTGATTATTTGTCTGAGATGTGCAGCGGGTTTTGGTTATTATTTTTTTTTGTTGTAAGAAGACCGGTTTAATATAAGATGGGATATTGGCTGGTTTTAGCCGGTTTTGTTCCAACTTGAAAGAAGCGATAGGTTCGCTGTACATCTCATTGGTCCCAAGGTGGAACCCACGCAAAGTATGACTAATCCGCCCAACAATTCTCACCCACTAATTGTTATCCACGTGGCACCTCATGGATTCTCCTCCTCCTCCCACTTGTAACCTCGCTTCTTTATCGTGACCACAAAACTTAAAACTCAAACACAAACACAAACACAACCACACATCAAACCCAACACACACAATGTTGGATCACAGCGGTACCTTATGCTTAAAAACTAGTACCACCAGCTGGGCTCGAGTCTGCGACACCTGCCGCTCCGCCCCCTGCACCATATACTGCCGCCCAGACGCCGCCTACCTCTGCACCGCTTGCGACGCCCGAATCCACGCCGCCAACAAGCTCCAGTCTTCCCAGCACGAGCGTGTATGGGTATGTGAAGCCTGCGAGCAAGCCCCGTCGGCTTTCATTTGCAAGGCGGACGCCGCCTCCCTTTGCACCACCTGTGACGCCGACATCCATTCCGCAAACCCTCTTGCCCGGCGGCACCACCGTGTCCCGGTGATGCCGATTCCAGTCGCACTGTATGGACCTCAGGCTACTGATCCGAGGTCCGTGATGGGGCTGGGAGTTGACTCTCAAAGTGGGTTTTTGTCACATGAAGGTGACGATGAGGATGAAAGTGAAGCGGCTTCGTGGTTGCTGTTTGATGGTCCGGCGGTTAAAAGTCAAAATGGTAAAGATAGTGGGTTTTTGTTTAATGGAGTGGGAGGTGATGATGAGTACTTGGAGTTCATGGAATTCGGTAGTGATGATCAACAGCAATGTTATAATAAGGTGCCGGAAAAGATGTATGGAGGTGGCGACGCGGATAGTGTGGTGCCGGTTCAGAAGAACCGTCAATTCCATCAACATGATTTCCAGAATCATAAGTTTCAGGTGGGCGTGGAATATGAGACTTCTAGTGGTGGTGGATATCCTCAACTTACTCACAGTGTAAGTTTTTAATAACATGTTCAGTTAGGGTTTATAGAGTGGTTTCATATCATTTCTTAAGAAAGATATAATTACTAACCTATCATAAAAATTGCTACTTTTAAACAATTTCATAATTATAGACATGAGATACCTAGATCTCATTTCTCTTTTTAAGTATATAATAATAAAAAAAAACATATAAGAAAATAAATCCACTTTTCGTGTTCAAGTATATATACGTCTCTTTTGTCAATACGGAGACATTTTAATGGTAAAGTGGTTTACTTTTCAATCAAATGGTTGTGTGTTCAAATCCTACAAATGACAAGTGTGGTGATTTTAGAAGTAGAGACGGTTCGCCGGTTAAAAAAATATATTTCTTTCATCTATAATAATAAATGATACGCAAATTAGATTCAAATATCCGTGTTGTGTTGTGTTGTGTTTGAGTATGTGACTTTTCGTCTCCCGTTATAAGTTAGTTATACACTAATTAGATTTAAATATTTTCCTTTTTCATTTGTCTCTGAAAACATTATTTTTCGTCTACCTTTAATAAATATTACGTAACTCATTGTTTTATGAATTATTATTGCATTAAAAAATATACCCAATTACAAAACTTAACCATTGTTATCTTTACTATATTATAATATATTTGACTAGGACGGAATTATCTTTTTACATTAATTTTTAAGAGTTTAAGGGGGCAAAAATGTCTTTTATGAATTATGAAATTAAATACAAAAAAAGTAACTGAAATATAATTATGTAAACAATCAATTTCTTGTTTAACTAAATTCTCAAAATCGTTTTTATTTTATATGATTTAATATTTACTTTATTTTATAAACTTTTATTAAATATTCAAATCTATATGATACTTGACCAATTAATTTTTCAAACATTTACAAGTGTCTGTGTTAGTGTGTTGTTTTCCCTGACACATCGGCGGACACCCCTCTAGTAATACTTAATTCAAATAGAACATCTCATTTATTTATTTTACCTTATAAACTTTTTTTCCTTTTTAAAGCTAAAATCATGTTATTCTTATTTTTGCCTTTTTTTTCTACTTTTAGACGGTACCTATATTTGACTATTATTATTTGTTTTAATAAAATCTATGTTCTAATACTTAATTCAAATAAAAAATTTCGATGTTCATTTAAATTTTCTAGAATGCATTGATATCAACAATAAGACGTGGACCACACGGTTTCTTTGAGTCTCTCTTTGTTAATTAAAGGTTGTTTTATATATTTAGTTAATAGTTTTATATACTTTATAAAGTAATAAAGTTTTATATACTTTATAAAGTAATAAAGTTTTATATTTTTATAAAGGATATGATTTTTACACCACTAAAAGTAAATCATCATGTATATCTTACAAAGTACATGAGACAACGTAAAGAAACATACTTGTTCGGAGAATATGGTGTACAAATATTTTTCCTTTTTATAAGGTAAACATTTTCAATATCACACTAGAGAATTGACCAACTTTGCTTATTGTTATTGTCTAGCTTTCCATGTCATCAATGGAAGTTGGAGTTGTACCCGATGCAACAAGACCCGATGCTTCGTTGTTACATCCTAGACCCTCGAAAGGGACGATCGACCTATTCTCAAACCCTCCGGTTCAAGTGGCGACCCAACTCACCCCAATGGATCGAGAGGCTCGGGTCTTGAGGTACAGAGAGAAAAAGAAAACAAGAAAATTTGAAAAAACTATTCGTTATGCATCAAGAAAAGCTTATGCGGAAACAAGACCTAGGATCAAAGGCCGTTTTGCTAAAAGAACTAATGCCGATGTAGACGTGGATCATTTGTTTTCGACAAACCATATGATAGAAGGCGGATATGGAATAGTCCCTTCGTTTTAAACACGAACGGGACTATAGGCATATATGCTTTTAGGAAAAGGGCCACCATGAACATCGAAATTAAGATGATTTTGCATCATCTTAGGAAGCAAGAACTAATCGGGTTCTTTTTAATTGTAAACGTAACTACAAAATACATATTTTATGTACCTTAATTGTTTTTGTTTTTTTTTAAGGTTCATGTTGTTTGAATGTTATAATAAACCTTGTAACCTCGTCTTTTAAGTATTTTTATACCGTTGTGTATCTTAAGCTTATGATATTTTAGTGTAAGCACCAAGGTTGAACACTTGAAGTCACTTCGATATTTCCAATAAAAATGTTTTATTGAAAAGTTTGGTTAGGCCCATTTAACGCTCAATGGTGGCCCGTGGCCTTATCTATAAACGAAAAGTAAAAGCCCAACTTCTATAGTTTCTTAAAGAGAGTAATTTATTTGTGTGTAATTAATATTTGGGTAAAATACAAAAATCGTCACTAATCTTTTATTAAAACTAGAAAATGAGCCCCGCGCTCCGCAGCGGTAGGCGTCCGCACCACGTGGTGGGAGGCGGATCTTAAAAGCCTGAGGCGGTGACATTAACGTGGCTAAACACAAAAAGAAACGTGGTTAAGTACATAGAAGAAACACATAAAGTTACGGCGAATCAGTTGTGGAGATCGAAAGATCGATAAAAAACAGTTATATAACGGAATCGATGTTTTTCAGTAGGTGTCGGTCTCGTTCTTCACGGTTCCAGTACGTTGCCGTCAGTCGATATAACCCACGACACCTAAAAAATACCCTACATTTAATACAACTCCGTTTTTAACGAAATTTATACCGGGGCGTCAAGAAAAAAACTAATTAACGAACGAATGTTATTATATATACTTTTTACGTTCGTTCATTAAAGATTTTTTATATATTTAAACTTTTTATTTTTTTATATATTTTGATTTTTATTAAACTTGAGGGTGTCAAAGTGACATTTTACAAATTCAGGGTGAGTTATGCTATTTCAAATAATCGAGGGGTGAGAATTGCATTTCCAAAAACTTAACCAACACTTAGGATTAAGTAGTATAATTGCATAGTTTATTATGTATTGTGCGAGGGAAGCAAAAGATGACACTCAAGAAAGGGAGTCGAAGGATGATAAAGATGAAGAAAAGGAACTTTCGCATAAGGGAAATGCGATCACCACGCGTCAAAGGTTTTTTTTAGGGGGTTGGGGGGTTGATGGTGATGGTATGTAGATATTAGACAAAATATTGTAATTAATTTTATTGTAATTAGAAGTTATTATTAGATTAAGTTTCTTCTGTAATTATCCCTATTATACTTCTATAAATATTTGATGAATAATACACAATACCTCATAATATTTTCATTATTATACAATGATTATGGGTGGATATCGACGGTTTTGGGATGTGATGAGCCTTAAATCAGTTTTATAAATATTTACAATTATCTTCATATTCATCCACATATATAGATAGTACAACCAAGTTTCATCTTATTACAATGCTATAAAAGTTGTTACTTTTACTCCAATTTCATTTGAACTTTAAAGGCTCATGTGTACAAAATTGAAGGTAAATGTGAATAATGACTTGTACAAAAGTAGCCACGTTAGCCTTAAGACCAAAGCTAATCTCTTAGGGTACTTTTGGTTTGCCGGAATTCAAAGTAACTCGAATATGAATTCCATTTGTCAATGTATTTGTGACGTGTCATCAGTTATACATATTTTACATTCATAATCATTCTCATATTTGATTGATTTCTGAGCAATTACACTCGAATATAAGCTTAATTGTTTCCTTTAACATAATTGCAGGTCATTTGGCTTCTTGAACTAAACGAAAGGAAAAATCCAAGAAAAGTCAAATATATGTGCAAGTTAGAGGAAATGCACGACCGTGCATGGCCAGGCACGGGCGTGCCTCCCCAAGAATATGTCTGGAACATTCACGAAACTCTAGAAGCTATTCAAAGCTCAGTAAAGCAAGGCATGGACGTGCCTAGGAAAGCATGAGCATGAACATTTTTAAACTTATCAGAAAAAGCTGATTCCGTATAAAAGCATATTTGTATGGTGGAAGTTACGCACGGGCGTGCCTCCCCCCTTTTTTCACACTATATATATTCACAAGCAAAAACTTGGGAGAGTTCCTACAGGTCTCTTTCACGAAGAGAGAGAGAGAGAGAGAGAGAGAGAGAGAGAGAGAGAGAGAGAGAGAGTTATTTAACCTAAGATCAAGAAGCACTTCATAATTACTACACTTGTCTTTGATTTAATTACTTGTTTTCATTCCATGATACATATATCAACAAGTGTTTGTGTGTGACAATTGGTAATTTTACCACATAATTATTTAGATATAATTACACGAGACCACACATATTAGACTAATTTTAATTAATTAGGCCTAACCCGGTCCAGTAGAGTCCAACTACTACATAGGAAATATTAGAGATTTCCAACACACAACGAACCCCATATCGCGTTGGTGATAAACTAAAAATAATATTTAAACATCTCGAAACATTTCTCTTATTTCTAAGAGTAGAGAATACCCACTCGGATAAAAATAAAAGTTAAATATATGTGGGCACGTATTTTATCCATCAACATGTGCATACTGTCCATACACATACTACAATGTTTTATGACAGAACATTGGGCAGGGCACACAAACAACGTCAAGTGTCGGTTATGGTAGCTCATGGTAACGATGCACATACATAAGTATTGTTTGATTAACAATGCTAAACATACTGGAAAATCTCATAGTCTGAAGAAAACATATTTTTCTACTTACTTAAACCTGTGAACTCACCAACTTTATGTTGACATTTTAGCATGTATTTCTCATGTAACTAGAATCATGGTGCATGGGCATGCACACACGTAGAACATCTTTTGGAGACATCCCGGAATAACCTAGGGACATCTAAGTCATAGCTGACAAACTTGTTGTATGAAAAACTGTGTACTTTGGAACTTAAGTACGGTATCTTTGGCATGTAACAACTATATGGAAACAATTTATGTTTTCTTATAACAACTTGAAACCTTTGATTATGAATGCATTAGAATTCGTTTGTTGTAATCAAAGACTATGAATACCATGGATCGCCACGCCTCGTATTTCCGCCCTAGGCGGGGTGTGACATTGTGTCTTCATATATATGGCTATTATTGGCTAGTATTCGTGTATCACTTAGGTGAAGATGAAACTTGGGGTAATTTAATATTTTAATTTAGTAAAATGATGTGTTTATGTTTCTTGGTTATATTTTACTATGATCTTCCTTTATAGACGTGAGTACTTGATTTTCAGTCATTAAAGTCTTAAATCTTTTGACTGTCTTAAGCAATGCAAGTTAAGGTAAATAGGAACACAACTTACACACTCTTAATCTCTTATTTGACCAGTACTTTGACATCGGTCATGGAGATATAACACCTTCAAAAAAAAATTCTTTAGATGATGAAGTCTAGTCATGGCTCTAAATGACACATAACCACATCACAAAATCATTGTTGTTCACCATACCCTGGTAGAACTCTATGGTGTACATATCACTTGGTATGTGGTGTTATGTCTAGCTAATAGGGTGTGCATTGATGACTTTACACTATGCTATGTCAACAAATTATATGCTTTTTCAAACTCGTCGAAAAACATTAAGGATGAAATGAAGTAATCTTTTCTGGAATTTCATGGAAGCTGTCACTCTAAGTAATTTTGTTTTTTGTTTTTTGTTTTTAGTTAATTGGAACTTATTTAAGATCAAAAGGAAATTTGGTTAAACATCAATACAAGATAACATGTGCTGAGTGCATGCTCATTTAAGACTAATCAGATTTTTGGCACCAAGGAACCTTGAAGGTTCAAGGGGGTAGCGCCCGCTTGGTGGGTTCCAAGGGGCAGCGCTCATGGCGCCCACGACGAGCAAATATTTAATTTCCTTAATTGAAAGTCTTTAAAATTTGTTTCAGATCTACATGGTTGATAGAAAGCTGCATGGGTACTACAACAACTACGATCAACAGTAGCTGAGTTACTGTTCATAGAAGCCAATCATCAACTATAAGTACGTTATTGTTGAAGGTGTTTCTATCGATGTAACCGAATAATTGTCAACCGTTTTAACCACCAACTGACACACTATTTCACGAAACATTGTGTCGTTTCAACTAAACGTTGGGGTTGGTTCCCCAACAATAAAAAGCAAGTTTTTGGTCTATTTTTGATACACGTTTCTAAAACAGAAAACACATACCCGTTTATGTCTCATTCTTCACGGTTGTCAGTCGATATAACCCAAGATACCTAAAAAATACTCTATTTTGAACATGACTTCGTTTTTAACAACATTTACACCGGGACGTCAAAAAAAACACGAAAGTTATTGGGGAAAAATCAGATTATATATAATAAGGGGGTAAACTTGAAAAACTTGACGGGTCAAAGTTAAACTTTACAAAATAGAAGGGTGAGTTTTGGTATTTGACTAAAGTAATTGAGTCTTATGATAAAATTTTGTTCAAATATGCATAGTCGTGATTTAATGTTATTGTTGAACTCAAAATATTCCAATCTGCTACATGAGATTCTATGTTGTAATTTGTTTTTGTCTCACCTCCATTATAAAGTTATACCATACTATGTAACAGTACAATATATTAATGTAACTTGTATGACAAAAATAAGATAGAAAACTAGTGAACAAATATTTTTTTCGTTCAATCTTTAAGGAAATGAGTAAATTCAAGAAATATGAGAAAATTTTCTAATTAAACTGAGTCTAGTTTTTATTTTAAGATATCTATGATTAAATAATACAAGTGAAAAACCTCGTATGATTCTGATTTGTACTTGATGCTATTGGATGTTGTACATTTTCATCTATATATTCTTCTCGTTTCCCGATCGAGTACAATTTTGAACACGCACACATAGTGATGGGACAGCAGTTGGAAAACACAAAACCCCTGGACTCATCACCGGCACCGTCAGTGCCGTGGCGGTGGGATTCGCCGTTGATTTATTTGTTTGGTGGCATAGGCCTAATGTTTGTTCTCATAATGGTGGCTTTGTTAATGTTGGCCTGTTCTCATAGGAGCTTAACTTCGGAGGCTACCGACGGTGACGATGTAATAGATGGTGATCATTTTCAGAAGGCAGCTGATTTGCATGTGTGCAAGGGTGGTGATGAAGCCATTTTGAGCCCCAAGATCGCCGTCATTATGGCCGGAGACGAACTTCCGACTTACTTGGCTGCACCGGCTCATGTCCCCAACAGTATTACAATTAATCTTTCTGGCTGTTCTTGTTCTGTCTAGATCAGTACCGTACGTACTGCATCAACCATCTTTAGTGTTTTAATATATTTTATATAATTTCTGAATGTTAATTTATATAATTTGTAGTTTTTAAAATATATTTTATTATTTTAATTATATTTTTATTAATACGAAATAGAAAAATAGATTTATTATAAAAAGAATTTGGTTATTAAAAATAAATATAAAAAATGTGATGATGTAGAAATCTAAGGATGTTTATATGGTTGAAGATAAAATGAGCGTTTTTGAAGAATTAGTGGAAATCTAATTTGACAGCTGAATGAGCGTGTTTGTGAGTGTTTTTGCCCTTAACATTAATTGGAGATGGTCTAACAGAAAAAAGTATAATTTTATCGAGAATGATTATATACTCCGCCAAATCGCTTTGTTTATTGCTTAATCTATGTCCTAATTTATTTATTTTTTTACATTAATTGATTTAACTAAAATTAGATTGAAAATATATAATTTATTAGTCATACGATTAAAAATATATAATATTAATATACTGTGTTTTTATCTGTTTTAACTAACACAGTTTGCTCAAATCAGGCTTGGAATAAGAAATTCTAAATCAAGAAAGAAAAAAGAGAGACATGAATGATAAGATAAAATTATTATAAATCGATAGAAAATAGCATCATCTACACGAACACGAAACAACAAAACAAATTACCAAAAACTCTCATCCAACACATTAGACCAACAGACAAATCTCAGAAATGAGTTTTATTATAGTTTCGATTTCAACAAAACATCACCTAAAGACGGCTAGGTTTGGCGAGTTTGAACCACTCGGTGTGGAAAGAACCGGGTACATCGGTCCTTTCATAAGTATGTGCACCAAAGTAATCTCTTTGAGCTTGAACCAAATTAGCAGGCAACCTCTCCCTCCTATAAGTGTCAAAATATGCAAGGCTAGAAGACATACCAGGAGTACTGATACCTGAATTAATAGCCAAACACACAACTCTTCTCCACGCAGACTGGCGCTCCACCATTTCTTTAGCAAACTCAGGGTCCACCAAAAGGTTAGCCAGCTCAGAGTTCCTGTCATAAGCTTGCTTGATGCGGTCCAGGAATATGGCTCGAATAATGCACCCACCTTTCCAGATTCTAGCCAACTCACCAAGTTTCAGATTCCATCCCTTTTCATTGCTCTTGGCGCGTATCAGATTCATCCCTTGTGCATAGCTGCATATTTTGGCTGCATATAGAGCCTGCTTTACATCATTGATTAATTTTTCTTTATCCACTTGTTGATCTGCTAAAATATCATCAAACCCGCCTGATTTGAATACCTTCGCAGCTTCTACACGTTCATCTTTTAAACCGCTAAGAAAACGTGAGTCTAAAGATGCTGCAATGGTGGGGGCGGCAATTGACAGGTCAGCAGCTTGTTGGACGGTCCATTTACCAGTACCTTTCATGCCGGTTTTATCTAATACTTTGTCAACCAAATAACCATCTCCCTTGTCATCCTTGATGCCAAATATGTCAGCAGTGATCTCAATTAAAAAGCTTTGGAGCTCTCCTTTATTCCATTCTGAGAAGACTTCATGTAGTTCCTCGTTTGAAAGCTTTCCAACAGATTTTAACACGTCATAAGCTTCTGAAATTAGTTGCATGTCACCATACTCGATTCCGTTATGAACCATCTTGACAAAGTTGCCTGAACCACCTTCACCAATATACGTCACACATGGACCACTGTCTGGTACTTGAGCGGCTACTTTGAGAACAATGTCCTCAATGTACTTGTAAGCCTCAATGGAACCACCAGGCATCATGGATGGCCCGTTTCTTGCACCTTCTTCGCCACCAGAAACACCCATCCCGAGATACAGAAGACCTAGTTCAGCCATGGCTTTTTCTCTTCTTTCAGTGTTTTCATACCACTCATTACCACCATCAATGATGCAATCACCTTTCTCCATGTATTGAGATAAAGTTTTGATTGTTTGGTCAACAGGTGCACCAGCTTTGACAAGCATGATAATCACCCGAGGTTTTTGGATTGAATTAACAAAAGATTCAGGATCATGGAAGCCAAAAACTGGGAGATTTCCTTCCTTTTCAGCTCGCTCCACAGTTTCGTCAACTTTGGATGTACTGCGATTGTAAACAGAAATTGGGAACCCTTTTTCAGCAATGTTTAAAGCCAGGTTTTGGCCCATAACAGCAAGACCAGCAAGCCCAATTCTTGTTAGCTTCTGTTGATCAGCCATGACTATTCTGTAAAACAAATTCCAACTTAGATAACATAATAAATAGATAAGAACAGAATGAAGATGAGGAAAGGTGATGTACAAGAATGTTATGAGAGAATTGAACAATCAAATCTATTGCATTACAAATATATCCATGATAAATGTTTCATTACATCAAATGATGAAGAAGATTCACAAGCATGTTAAACTGTTAAAGTATGGTATTGCTAAGACTGTTGCCCCTTGTCAGTACATACTACATAGTTTTAGATAGTTAAAATTACTTAAAAGCCGTTACACCCCATCTTCTAAAACTAAAAAGTCAAATGGACATATTTCCATCAAAGTAAGCTGCTTTTACCAACCTAGGCATTACATACAGGTAAACCAAGTAATCTCACAAATGTAGTTAGAATCATAGTTGAACAGAGAGAACTAATCCTCTAAATATCATGCAATTTGCTGATACATCCATATCACTCATTGACTGGTAACTGGTTCTCTTCTTCATAAGGTACCAATGTAGTAATTTTTATATTGAAAAGATTCACCACATGGACAATCTTAGCTCAACTGATAAGTTTTAGATTCTACATTTTAAACAAGTTCATCATGCCAGGTAACCTCTTTTACTAGGCAATAGAACATAGCACTTGTGTTTTATCTTAGGGGCATGCAGCAGACACTGGAAAACATGCTAACTAAGAACAAACAAGTAACCATCATCTAGATCCACAAACTAAAACTATAGTCTAATATATGTGTGTCACATATTTCAAGCCAACACATTAAGTTTATCAAAAATTAATTGTTGTGACTGTAGGTACCATGGGCTTTGCTCATATTAGGTTACCAGAACTACTTAATCATTTGATTGTATTTTAAAGTATGACTTTATATTTTCGTTTACCCATGTTAGTAAATTTTTTAACGAACAACGAAAGCAAGATCTAAAAGAAATAATTTTAATAGCATTGTTCGTGTATAGAGAGAGCATTTGCCTTGCCATTAGTCTAAACACACCATAGTGATCTACCTCTCATGTATATAACATTAGAAAATGATTTCTCACAAGAGATATTGCTGTCAGTTAAATCATTAATACGAAATCTTTTTGTGATTTAAACAAGTTCACAACTTCAAATAGATCCACAGCATAGAAAACTTGACCAATAGTCATATGATAGAATCCATTTGTGAAGCCCATCGTAATTCTAAACCAGGACATATGTTAAAAGATAACAACATCAAGTATGATTTATCAAAAAAATAACAAGAATACATAACTTAGTTTGACAGAAATTTACATCCAAGTTTATAACAATCAGAACATATAAACTAATTGATGATGTCCAATGCATAACATAACTTAAATTGGCATCCAAAAAGTATGAGGTTTGAGCAAAAATTGTAATTATATGTTTCATTGATCCTCGAAATGTCTAATCTTAAGAGGAGATAAACAGAGAACAGAATCAAGTAATCCTAAATCCCCTGTATCTCTACCATGAAAAGAGGGCATCACACATGCAATGCAACCATACGATATAAAACCCAATTTGAAATCGATCAAATATATGTAGCATAATCCAGGCCCAATCTATACATAGATCAATCAATGCATGTACAGATCAAAGAACAAGGAACTGATCGATATGAATAAATTTTAACAATCGGAACAAAATTGGGAAAAAAAAATATATGCTGAAAGAGAAAGTGGTACCTTCTGAAGATGAAAAGATCTGCAATCCGATTGGCAAAAATAATAAAATGAAGACGCTATGAATTAGGGAAAGTGCAGGGGTATTTAAAGGGGGCGTGGTAGGCGAGTCAATTCTGACCACCTTGCTGGTGGTTGGTGAATTCATCGATCTATGAATTTTGTTTCACTTCACCCCCTTCTATTTTTAATTTCTTTCGATTAAACCCCCTCAACTTGTTGAATTTATGATTTTGCAAAGGAAAAAACGGAAATAGAAGAGAGAAGAGAAGCTTCCGATGGGAAAAGAAATAGATTGAATTCATGATTTGGTCTTCCAAACCAAATGCCAGGGTAAACTGTGTGAGATAAAGACGTTTGACCTTATTTAGATTTCAATTTTCAACTATAAAAAAATATTTAAAAAGTATATAGTCATTTTCACTTCAGTCTTGTTCAAGAGACGAATGAAGAAGAAAGATCAAACTCTCTTGTTCGTATACAGATATTTTATGCAGGGACGTCTCCGAGATTTCGGGTGCCCTGTACGAGCACAGGAAAATAGGCCGCCCTCTAAAACAAGTAATTTCTAAGAGATTAAGTGGGGGTCTCTCAATTTTTTTTCTTATTTATTAGAGCCACTATAGAACATGTAATTACTAATAACTTTATCAAACCTAGACCTCAACCAATCGTGTTTATTCATCTATTGTTCTATGGTTGTTACTGATTCTAGAAATTAGTTAATTATATCTTTGCTGCATATTGGCAAAAGATGTAACAAACCACCACATTGTTCTATCTAAACCGTCTTTAACAGTAGAGAAGGATTCAACAACAACGATAATATGTACCCAGTATAATCTCACTCATAGCAAAGTTATTTGTAGGGTCTGTAGAGGGTGAAATGGAGACGAACCTTACCTGTATCCCAGGGACAGAAAGGCTGCTCCCACTGCCGGCTAAAAAAATAGCTAAAAAAATTAAATCTTAACAGTAGCGAAGGATTCAAAGTAGCCAACAGGGGCGTTAATCGGTTCGGTTTCCTTGGTTTTGATTATTTTTTCGGTTAAACAGAACTGAATACAAAATGGTCAAAACTAAACCGAAAATGAAATTTAAATTCAGTTCGATTTCAAACCAAAAACCGAATTTTAAAAAGATGATATGAATGCATTAATCTTTAGGATGAAATCTGATTTGGAAGGCGACGGCGACCCTATGCCGCGTGGCGTGTTGGTTTTCTGGTGTGGTGGGGCCATTTGATGAAATAACACACGGATTGTTTTTGAAAATTTTCATTTTTTTCCTCGCTCTTTTAGATAATGTAACTAGTTCATCTTAAGTTGTAGAACTTACAATGTAGTTTGAATATTTTAACAATAATTTATAATACCATATTACTGTAGAGGGTGTTGGAAACCAGGCCTAATAATACGAAAAAGGAATTTTATTAAACAAAAAACCACCACTTTATAATTAATTTTTAACCATCTATTTATAATAAACTCTATACTAATCTTAAATCAACTCAAACTTAATTAAATAATCAAATAAATAAAAACTCACTCCTAGTCTAATACGAACTCAACTAAACAATTAATAAAATAAACAAGCATTAGACTCCTACTAGGACTAAAAACTTGCAACTTTCTCCTTACATCCTGTAGACTATTAGACTTGACAATATTAGCCCAATAGAGGGAACTTCATTTCAGAACAAAGAAATTATGCGATAACAAAGGAAACAAACCTAAATCATTTAATTTTTTGATCCATGATAAAAAAAATTTAAAATTTTATACTTCTTACATACAAATATGTATGTTTATATACATAAAAAATTATTAAACTAGTTTTTTCATATCTATACTAATAAATAAAGGTTTAACACTTGTCACTTCCTTATGTCTTCTCACATTGGTTTTCCCGCCTCTCTCTCCTAATAAATGCACATATATCTTATTAAATAATAATAATCATATTATAAATATATTATTAAAGAAAAATACTAATTATATTAAATAAGAATATATATATATATATATAATAGGAAATCAAAATATAACTAATTAAACAAAAATACTAATTTGTTATATACACACATTTCCACTTGATATATCTCGAGACGATCATAATAGTCTGAGAAGTTAGACGATCATAATAGTCTGAGAAGTTAGACGATCATAATAGTCTGACAAGTTAGGACGTATTTACAAATTTATAAGTTATATCGTTTTCAATATACAACCCGTGTAATGCACGGGATTCTAACCTAGTGTTTTTATATATTTAAAAGTTTCCTACACGTGTATAGGAAGTGTAGGTAAAAAAACCTACACATGAATTACACACGTGTAGGTATGTAAAAACGAATAAAGATTACATTTATATCATTTTCTTATATTTTAAATTTTTTTAAAATTGAAAAAGCGAATGATTCATTTTGTTCTACGTGTTCTCGCAATATTTAGTGTTCTGAATTGAACCCTTCCCTATTACTATATTAGTATGGAAAACACATCTATAATAAACATATTGTTTGAATATTTTAACAATAATTTGTAATACAATCTTAGTATGAAAACACATCTATAATACAGTATGGAAACCCATCGCAAATGAAAATGCGCCACCTCAGTCCTACCCAACACTTTTTCTCTCTTCTCTCTCCTCCTATCCATTCTCTTTCCTTCCCTATCACAATACACCAAATGCAACGAACATGCATCACCCCAAATGCAACTCTTCTCCAATGCATCACTTCCAAATGCGGATTCCACATCAGCCAAATGCACGGTAAATGATGTGCACTGGCCATGACGTTATTATATGTTTATTAAACCGTCTACCCAACATTATTTGGTCAGAAACAAACTTAATTGTCAAACTTTTACGAAGAATATAACATAAGGGTATTGGGTTTAAATCATACTAAAAATCTTTAAAACGAAAATACAAACTAACCCTTTTTATACCAAGGATGACGTCACATTACAAAAGTTCTAAAAAACAACATTCTATCTCCCTACCTTTTTATACCAAGGATGACTAGATAGAACCTGATCTTGGCTGATTTGTTAAAATACAACAAAATTTTCTACCAGACCAAGATTCTTAACCCATATTACAAAATATGTTGACCTGAGTTGGACTTATGAAACCTGAAGTTGATAAAGTACCCCAAATAGTGGAATGATTAGAATGAAGAGTGATAACAGAATGCCTTTTGTCTTTAGCTGTCTTGCATCAATGTCCCTTGCAGTCTTGTTGCATGACTTCTCTACCTGAAAAATAAAAAAATTACTGCTTTTAAGTAATGATAAGTAAAACTGCTTTGACCCGAACCAAATTGATACACCTACATTGACCCGATCCCATTTGGCAGGCTTAGTAAAACAGCTAGCAGTAAATAAGCTACCTCGAAATTGCTTGATAAGGCTCCTGTTTTTTCTGTAGTGAAGTCATTATTACTGCTAGCTTTATGATCTTCGTCTGTTTTCTTTAAGTGATTTATAAAGATTTTGTTTTCTTGTTTTAAGGAAGATATCTGCATGCATATATAAAACCATTAAAAGACAGTTTAAAAGAAAGGTTCATATTTTTCAAAACTATATATATTGCATAGTATTTGAAACCTGCTCTTGGAGCCGTTCTCTTTCGAGTGTCATCTGCATCACCAGATCTGATATGAACTTGCTACAATGGTTTATGTTTCTAGCAGTTGCCTTCTTGGTTTCCTTCATTTGATGCAAAGATGTTTCCAACATTTTAACCTTACCCTTAACCAAATTGAGTTCTTTCTTGAGGTCTGCATTTGATTCAGACAAGAAAATACACCTATCCTCCGTACTCTCAGTCTGAATTTTCCCTTGTGAACTTTTAAGATTGAACTGTAACATCTTGACTTTATTTATTAATGCTTTAGAGGTTTCCATTAATATTTCAGATGTGAGGTCAGTTTCATAGAACTTTTCTAAGGTCATTTCAGCTTCATCTTCAGCATAAACCACTTCTTGTTCTAATAACCGCAGCCTCATGATCAAAGTTTCTTCAATTTGAGTCAACTCACTCACCCTTTTCTCCAAATCTATTTCTCCCTCCAAAGATTTATCAAGCATCCTCAAAACATGTCTCTGATTCTCTGCAATCTGCATGTTTATCTTCATTTTATCATTTAGTTCTACTTGATCAATGCTGTTTAAGGACTCTGTGTAGTCCTCACCTCCAGATAATCTTAGCAGGTTTTTCTCAAAATTGGCAGTTTGTGCTTTTATTTCTAAGACTTGCTCCAGTGATTGTTCCAATGATTTTTCAGAATCATGCAACATGTCTACCATCCCAGTTAAAGATTCTCCAAAATGTTTTCTTGAAAATAAAGAGACTATTACATTAACTATTTCCATCTGAAGATCAGATATGTATGCCTCTAGTAATTTCACCTCTGAATCCAAAAATCCAGATAAAAGGGCGAATTCTAATGTCTTGATAACCAAATCAGGATCCGCATCAGAAACAAAAACCTCAAAGTCACTTTCTTTAGTTTCCACATGCATTGACAGAAAGTTCAAGTTGGTCAGCTTCTCACAAATGCATGCTATATCCAATTCAAATCTTGTTATAATCTCTCCGGTGCTTTTGGAGTCTCGAGAAGTGTTTACAGATATGCAACTTCTGTTGAAATCTGAATGTGGCCCATCAGAATGAAGGGATGCTGCATCATAATTGGTGGCTACATCCATCTTGACAGTCCAGATGTAAGCTCAAATCAGGACCTGAAAGAAATAGGGGTGGGTTGGGATAGTAATTCTTACAGCAAATGAATATCATGGATTTTACATCCAATACGATTATTAGAGCAATGAATACGGGTGAGAAGGGATTTCTTGGTCGGTCCCACTACACATTCTACAGATAACACTCGCCAAAAACAGAAGAACAATATTTATAGAGTAGCTCGGCATCGATTTGTAAACTTTATTCGAACAGAACTCAAGCGTCCAAGACTTCTATGGATCCATGTATTATCAGCCATTTTCTTACATTTATATGACTGAAAGATGCTTATGCTCCGAGTAGTGAAGTTCAAATTCTGAAACAACAAACTGATCATCTACAGACAGAAACAGAAGAATGGGTTTCATAAACTCCTCTACAAGTACAACCACGTAACACTACTTTCTAAACCCTAAATTTTCATAACAATAAGATATACAATTTAAAATTTCATCTCTAACAAGAAAGGTTCTGAGCAGTAAAATCAAACCGGTAATATCAGATAGAACACATCGAATCAGAAATAAATTGTAAACAAAAAACTGAAATTCGTGAAATAAAACCCAAATCTGCGTACCTAATTCAGCAATTTAACCGGTTAAAGAAGCATTACTCTGTTTCGCTTTGTACTGTGCAGTTTCAAATTATATTCACCGTCAGTTATCCGTTTTCTTTTCTTCAAAGTTAAAACCCCACTTTTCGCACTATTTACAGGAATCACCTTAAGGTTTTACCAATTACACAACGGTCCCTAATTTAATATTCTTATGATGCAAGTCTGTTTCATTTCCTAGCAATTGGCTTAAGCAATGCGGGATTGGCTTTTTCGAATCTCCCCCTTTGTTTAATGATTAATTTTCTTTTAATGATTAATTTTCTTTTGTGTTTGTAAAATGTTTAATATTCCAAATTCACTCAAATGTAAGATATTTTTGTCATCAAATTTGGTGAGAATGTAAAAAAAATGTCAAATAGAGATGAAGATAAATACTATATGAAGAAATCAGATAAAACTGACAATAATGTTACAACTTACAAACAGTTGACTTTTACTATATGTGTGGTTAAGTGTTACCAATAGTATTCACGAACGGGACTAGTCTTTTATAGTCTCTTCTTCGCCCAAGCACACAATTATCAAGCACCCGACCAAGGATTATACGAGTATTCCGCAATGCCAACTCTTTAGCTGAAACACATGATTCAGCCGATGGACCAGCATGAGCCATGAATGCTGACTCATCAACCCCACCAAGGCTGCTTTCACAGTGAGCTTGATCATGGTTAATGGATGCAGTCATAGGTTCATAGTTATGTAAAAGAGCTTCTAATACACCTAGTGCTTCAGAACATAAACTGCTTTCAACTAGCTGAGAAATGAGTGCATACATATGTTGATTCTGAACTGCATCCATTGGAATATGGTGAACCAATTGTTTCAGTATTATAAGAACAACCCGTTGATACTCAACGGGCCCTTTTTCTAAAAGATTAAGTAAATGCCCAAAAGCCAGAACCGAATGCGTTGGTGCCCATTTGCTGCATAATAGTGGTGAGACACAAGCTAGTAGATTGTCTATGGTTTTAATTCTCCCTTGTGAATATGCCATGAATATGGTGGCTAATTCGTCTAAGGATTTTGCTTCACACCATATTGCCAGATTCATTGAAACCGAACGGGCCTTTTGGTGTTGCTGTAAAAGGGGTGGAGTGGAGCCCGAGCCCAAGCCCACAACTGCATCTGGGTTTAAATGTAGACAGAGCCATGGAAGCAGACCTGTTATGTGCATCAAGAGTCGTGTCTGTGGGTCCCCGAAGATTGAATCACACGAGGGTACAGTTAGCCTTGAGAGAACCTCGATCGAGATATCGTGGCTCACGGTTGACATGAGTCCTTTGAGCACTAGAGGCTGCACGCCTTCAAAAACCGGGACCGTCCCATCTGCACCAGATGGTGAACTAACGTCATCCTCACTATCAACTGCACTGTGGTCTAGCTCGTCTCGTGGCATGCTTGAAAGAAGCACGTTTTCTGTGGTTCGGTCAGAAAAGGTCAAAAGGTCAATGACACGAGCAAATAGCTCGAGTACCTGACAATAAACATGAACAAAGTCGGTATGCATCATGGCCACACATCCCCAGAAAAGATGGGGGTACAGAATCACTTTCTCAGGCTCTACATTTTCCACCATCACTTGTAATGTTAAAAGAATCTCCATAATAAACCCTAAAACTTCAGGTATTGGGTTTGCTAAACATCTATGAAGGCATCTGAGAAGCGAGATACATGCGTCATGGTTGACACAGGGTCGGAGGGCTCGATAAATCTGGTGGGACCGGCATGACAGGTGTCTGGATGTGCACTCCATGGCCCACTTGAGTGCTTCTGCTCCCCAAGTTTCTCTAAGATCACCTTGGAAAAATATGGCATCCACCATGCTTTGAACCAATGCAGACAGTAGTTTTGCACTTTGGAGCTCAATTCCCGTGACTGTGGGGTCCTCGTTTTCCCACATCATGGTTCCACGTTTTGACTGGACGTATTTAATCAGGCTCACAACCAGCTGCCGGTTTTCACCGTCATTGTTTTCAACATTGTAAAGCTCGAGATGACGGCCACCAAGAGAATACAACAGATTAACAAGCAAACGTTGGCAATGTTCTAGAACAATGTCTTCTGAGCTATCCATTGAGACAAATGTGACATGAAAAAGTAAAGGCAAATGTTCCCTGAAATCTACATCTTTTTCATATGCAATTTCTGCAAGTAGAATCAATGCTATATCAGCATGTGTTAATAAATGTTGTTGATGCTGATGTCCCTGCAAGGCTGTGTTAAGTTCTCTAGCACTCACACCATGACTGTCTGATTCAGAATTTGGAGTGTCAGTTAGGTAATCCCCACTGTCTCGAGAAACATGCCGACTTCTTGAATTTCCTGCTGAACCTCGAAGCCTCCTGTGGCTAGGACACGCAACGGTTATCTCAGGAGGTACCAGGATCACTGGACCGGAAGTGGTTCGACCTCCTAAAGTAGTTCGACCACTTGTGTTCCTTAACAGACTATCTACAGAACCTCGAACAAGAAATGGTGACATGAGAGGTTGGTTATCCATGACAGATGCCAGCTGGGCTATAGCAGGACCCAGAGAAAATTCCAAAACAAAATTTCCATTGAAATCACTCTTTTGAACTCCTATAGACTCCAGGTTCTCCTCGAGCATTCTTTGGGCTAATTGGTAAACCAAGTGGTCAACTGTTCCTTGTGGACAAATTCTAGCTAGATATAAGCTTACTCGTTTAGCAACCGAAAAATAAGTAGCAAATGCGCCACTTATTTCAGTTGATGCATTTGAATCACAATCTTCAATTCCTTTAGTGATTAAAAAATCAAGAACTGGACGGATATTACGCGGCTTACTAGCAATAGTTCTCCAAAGCTTCTCAATTTCATCAGGAAACTGATCAGCATGCCTCCAAGTCACATAATAAAGACTTTTTAATAATCTTTCCTTCCACCCCGAGTTTTGCAGTTTCCAGAAATCGAGATTTTCAATCCATGGAGCCATGCATGTTAGAACTTGGTGCTGTGCAATTATATCAACTGCATCCAATTGTCTCTGCATGATTTCTTCACAAAGAAGCTGGCTCAGCTCGGGACGATCTTTGGCAAGTTTACAAGATAATTTGTACTGAAATTGTTGGTAAGAATCAGGAAGATTTCCAACTACTGCAACTTGATAACTTCCTGACCCTTCAATCTTATCTTCAGCCCATTCACGGGCCGATAGTGTCTCAAGCATTTGTAGGGCATCATCACGAACCTGTCTAGATGGGTCCACCACTTTGTAAAGAATCAAGCTCAATAGCCGTTGGATTTCACATTTTTGTACGTCTTGACGCATGTACACTTCAGCCAACACGCTGAAGTAACCATCCGCCACATCAGCATCAGAATAGTAGCACTGAAACCGGAAAAGAAACAAAAATTACTTGATATCATAAGATTCATGACCAACAGGAACAATAATACATCAACTAGATAGATGTCTCACCTGATCAATGCAAGCAGGAAACAAGTCTAAATTAGAAAGAATAAGATTCTTTAAAGCTATTTTAGCAAGGGAAACACGAAGGTTACCAACTCTGCTCTTGTGTTTAGCATAAAATGGCCCCTTCGGATCGGTTGGTGAATAACCAAATGGGGCCCGCGGTGCAGACTCGATGAAGAGACTATTAATCCAATATATAATCCGACCACTCATTTTTCTTGCATTGTCAAAATCAAAACATGGGCCATATAACAAGGAGGCCATACAATTCATGGAAGACCATTGAACTGCCTCAACTTGTTCAGACAATTCTTTGTCAAACTTTAATTTGTCTATAGAATCTTTTGATCGAGCGTGCTGACTAGACTTGTATCGTTCAACTTCACGCCTATAATCACTTAAACCATCTAGACTAAATGTATTACCCGAATCATCACAACATGAGAGGAAAAGATCGAATAATCGTTTTCGGGTTTTCAGATCGAATTTTTCAGATTTTGAATCCACAAACTCAGGGGCTAGTGTTCTTAGTACACATGCAAGTGAATAGCGTAGAGTTTGCAAGTCTTGAAAATTCTCAAAAGGTGTTGATATTAATTTAGTTGTTTCATCAATATACTTCAAATAATGAAGACGGAGAACCGGCTTACAGGCCAGCATACCGGGCCAGATGTTATCTGCAACGGTTTTGTATATGTTTGAAATGTGGATACGGAGTTCTTCCCGTCGAGGTTTTTGAATCTGCATTGATACGAATAAGACATTTAAACATAATGGAACAGAAGCAAAATGCATGATTCTAAGTATAAACTCACTGTACCTTCCATTTGGATTTTCCTTCTGTTTCCGAAGATATTTCATCCATAAAAGATGCCAACTCACTGAACATTATTTCACACACATCCAGATGTGAACGCCCTAGAGCCATAATAGCAGCATGCTGAATTGTACAAAGTGCAAAATGTCTATTACTTATACTGCATTGTACATTTAACTATTATCAATAGAAAGTTAGTGGTTAACACTCACAACAGATGCTTCAGAACAAGATTTTAATGAGGGAATGATAAGATAGAATAATTCTTGTGTTGCAGCTGCACCAGATCCTTCCCTGCCAGGTGGACAAGAACAAGCAAACACAGCATACATGAGCCACTGATCTAGTTTGTTGTCTGCATCCTGAACCTGGTGTGCCTTTCCCCCCAATTCGACAGGTGTCACAAGCGCAAGACGCTTAGTTATCTGAACCCTAAAAATATAAATACCTAAACTTTGAATGTTGACCATTTCAGATTCAAATAACATGAAACTAGACAACTTATTTAGTAAATTTTTTATTACTTTGCTTCTTGGACCGAAAGTGGGCAGAGCAATGCATATTTAACAAGCTCACTAAGACAGCGAGCCCATCTATTCTTATCATGATTTTCAAAAAGCATGACCTCAAGTGTTGCATCAGGTGGTGCCACATCAGATTCTAGATTGGAATCCCAATAACAGCTCTGAACAATATCATCCTGCCAAACCGTGGTTTTTTACATTACTGATTCATGTGAAAAGGGTTAAAAGAAAATAAAATTTAAGGTGGATCACAAGAACACACCCCATTTTCCTCAAAAACATCAACCATAAGTATTGGTTCAGCTTCATATTTAATGAGATCCAACTTGTCACATAATAAACAGTTTTGTATATCATTGCGTATATCACGCACACACCGTAGTAATTCCAATGCTGTGTGTCTAATCTGACTATCAGCAGAAGCAAGGAAGATAAGACCAATTGCATCAATCTCTGAAGCATGGAATTCAATTGGTTCTCCATGATTGAAAGAAGTTCTTTTTGATCTTAGGTTTATCTGCACATGCTTTGCACGCGAAGCATCATGTTCAATATTTTCATCTAAAAGGCAAGATCTCCATAATCGCAAGAGATCCAAAAGGTGTCCTAATGTTGTTTGAATAAGAAGAGGGAATTCATCCGGGAGCCGTAAGATGAAGTTCATCATACCTCTAACAACTGCAAATCGACGATCAGGATGGCATCTCACAATTCGATTGAGTACTTGTATTGCTTCCTCACGAACACCATGATCAATGCTTATCCCATGTTGAGGTATTATCTCAGTGATTCTATCACTTCGACCAACATCTTTAATTAGGTAAGGTATGCACTTCAACACTGATCTAAAAAGATATCCATGTGATTTTTCCTTGGTAATAGCATCTGGAGGATTATGCTTCATTAGTAGTGAAAGTATTAAACTTTTAATACAAGAATCATGCTTAGTTTTTATTAAAAACTACCTATAGTTGTCTTTGAAGAAGTGAGAAGAGCCAGATTGTATGCTCTATGGCATGACCTTAATATAGACTCAATTGCAATCTTTACTTTTGGAATGTAGTGCCCTAAATCCTGAGCTGCCAATGTAAAAACATATTTAAAAAAAAATTGAAATTGAACAAACAAAAAATGGTTACTAATTACCTTGAAGGATTTCCAAGCCAACACGGCCACTTGTTGGAGACATTGAAATAAGTAAAGCACGAAGACCAATAATCTTCGCCTCACTTGGACTATCTTGTTTAAGCATTTCTAAAATCAGATGGTTTATACAAAAATCAAGGTTGTGTTCCCCTATAGTCACAACTGAACAAGTTTATCATGTTGGACATCATGTGTAAGCATTCCTTTCCTAAGAATTGTAAGAAGTTGTGAAGTCACACTGTCGAGATAGTCCCACACACGGTTTGATGGCTGAGACCACCCATGGACACCCAAATAAAATCTTGTAACATGGTGAAGACAATCCAGTGCCATGAACCGGTTGTTCTTATCCTGTAAAATACACATAATATTGTGTCATCTGGATGAAAAATGTAGAGAAAAGTAGAAAACCTTGTGCATGTAAAGTTACCTTAAGATGTTTGTACAATTGTTCTGTATGAGGACCAAAGTTACTTAGAAAAACAAGAGGATCACCAAGACAGAGAAGTAAAGTCACTAAAGGGTATGCAGCCTAACATAAAAACAACTATAATTAAAAAATAAATAAAGAAAATGAAGGTGTAAGAATAAACCAAATAAAAAAACTGACATGAATGAACGAATTGAATGAATGCACTTACAGGTATATGCTTGCTTTGTTTATCTGCCCAATGAAGGATCTGCATTCTTACCCGTGCAACAGCTTCATACCACACAGTAAGTGCACGTTGTACACCAGAAGGAGGCCAGTGACATTTATTATCATCTGTGAGTGGTGCTAAAATGTTTGACAGCATTTTGCAAAGGGCATGGTGAAGTTCACCTTTTCGTTTGGTGGGAGCATGACTAAGAGGATTTGCTTTCGCCACAAAGGATGCTGACATGTTAAGACCACCATCAGTCTTGACCTGGCAAGTGACAGTACATGTATTTATTATTTTATTACATATTATTAATTAATTGACAAGAAATCTTCACAACAAGAAGAGTATGTGCCACATACCCCAAGCCTTAGATGGCGCATCCCATTAATTATACTTAGGGTTTCAATTCGAGCACCACTAGTATCAATCCGACGTGCATTCAGTTCCATGATAAACCGTCCGGTTACAGGAATAAATCTATGGAAAAACAAAACACTTTCTAGGCTTTTTTCTTGTAAATAAATTTATGCCAATAATTTCAAGACTGGATTTTGCAAAATACCAATCACCTGATTAGTGAAAGAGCACCCACAAGATGTGAAACTAGGTCCAGAAGGAGCCCACGCAGCTCAACCAATGAGGGATATTCAGCCTGACTTACAACCCTGCAATGAACAAAATTTCAGCTTGGAGTACTAAAGGTATCTCCCACTTTTATCAAATAAAACTAGATAAATTAAAAGGTGTGTTTAAGCATCAGGAGCCAACTTGTAATTACCTGTCAGCGTTGATCAACCAATCAAATACAAAATGTTCAAGCCCACTCCAGAGTTTTTCTGCAATTACAGTAGACATATGTTGTTTGAACACCAAATAACTTAACTTTTGCAGGGATGAAGTAATGATGGAATTGCCAAACCTGTAAGTCCTTCAGGTGGAAAACACTGCACGAATCGAATACTTGCCGAGCAAAAAATGCACTCCACCGTCAGCTGAAACAAGTAGAATGTCACTAAACTTTTATAGTCACAAACAAGGAAATCCCAGTTGGCACCAGATAAGCTGGTCACTTAACCGTATATATTAAGCTAAAAGCCTAAAACAACATTGTTATGTTTTCTTTAAGTCACGAGAACCTTTTTCTGGAATGTAGACGTATCATTTGCACCTTTTGGGGACTCACTGCAAAAGAAACCAGAAAACAACATAATTACCAAAATATATCATCTGTCTAAACGTTGCTGTTGCTTTTGAGGCGTTGACATGCCAGTATGCATATAAACAGGTGAGCATCCTTTTGAGATCCACATTTATAAATATTTAAATAAAAAAACATACATGTCTCTCCATCTAAGAAGCTCTTCAAGAAGAGATACGGGCATGTGTCAGGCCACCAAAGCTAATGAGTCCAACACTTGCTCATAAGCGGGATCTGATGGCCGGGAGTAATGTTCATCCTGTAGTTCATCCACAATATAATTTCAAGTAAATTCATGAAAAGATCAATTTTAAACCAACTTTTGAGTATAAGCAACGGCATGCATAGGACAGATTAACACTTGGTGTTTGCATGTAGCAACTATGTATATATGGAACAACTTAATTGAACATTCTTACGCGTAATTGTGTCGTTTCAATCCGTCGTCTAGCCAGTGGAATGAAGCGTTGTAGCAGGGCATCCACAATAAGCTTCGCTGGATTCCCCATGTCGTCTCTAAGTAAAGCCCCAATTCCAATTCCAATTCAACATTTCCAATTCAAACTCAGATCTGTGAACCTTAAAATCAACCGATGAATGCTACCCTTAGGGCTCGGTTTGTATACAAATTGTAAATAAAATTACGTAGGATAATAATCTGTCTTACCTAAAGGCGAAAAGAAAACCGAAGCTTCGTTATCGTCATTAACAGCCCGTAGTTTCAATAGTTGTTTGTATCATTATCATCTTCTTCCTCTCAGTCTCCGGGACGAAAAGGTTCAATTTGTCCCAGAGCGTCCGCATGTCATGGCGAATTCTGCTTAAATCCCCAAAATGCCCCTAACAAACTTTTCTCATTCCAACCGTTCCCTGACATCAGACTTCAAGTGCAGTTTCTAATTCAACTCTGTCGCCGACCATCTCCGGTGACCCTTACATGCTGGTTGCTCATTGTAATTTTGCTACTTTTTGGTGAAAACTGCATGGATTTCCTGGATCATTATGAACTCGCTCAAGCTCTGGAGTGGTTTGGCCTCTAATTTATTAGGAGCTGATCGGGTCGGGTCAGATGGATCACAAATCACAATACGACCAGGATCTGACATCTGGATCCACCGTAATTTTGAATCTTTAACAATTATTTCATATACCGCTCGCCTTTGGTTCATAAAATTTGATATAATTGAAATCTTAACTCTATTTGTTAATGTGTTTGGTGTTTAGAATTAGAATCCGAATTCCATTTTTAATGTATTTGACTGTTTGGTTAAGACATGCGGCGGTGGCGAGGGTCGAGGGGTGGTCGGTAGTGACAGGGTGGAGCGGTGCGGTGGCGGTGGGGCTGCGACGATGGTGGAGGAGATGACCGGTAGGTATGGCCATTGTGATAGATTTCAATTCATTTAGGATTGTTTGTCATCAAAATGAATACAAATTTAATTTCCTTTGATACAATTGTTTTATATTCCATATCCTTTTGAAAAAATTAAATTCCAAATTCATATTTTTAAATTTCAATTCTTTTGACGAATTCTAATTTCTTAAAAAATATTCTACGAATCATACGCAGCCCAAAGGGTTTTGCCTATGAGATAAAAATAGGATGATTGTAATAGAATGGAAATAAAGAATTAGAGAGGTGTAAGAAAATGTAAGAAGATAGATAGAGAGAGAAAATGGATACCAACATAGATTTTGAGGCGTAACCATGTAGGTTGAGATGTATTTAAGTTCACCGTCATTTTAATTGTCTATCCGTTGTTTGTTTATGTGCACTCGATCTATTATTAACTATGGTGATAAAAAAAATATTAATCAAATAAGTATGTTTTTAAAATTATATAATTGTAAAGTGTGGTTTTAGCAAAACTATGGTGTGTCTGAGAAAATGATTTATCAATTCGGTATCGTTTCAACTATCCATCTTAACAAACTCATTATACTTATTTTTATTTTTTTTCTTCAATCAATCTATTATACTTCTTTTTTGTTTTCTTAATCAATTAGGTATACATTATTTTTTTATTTTTTTATTTTCTTCAATCAATCTATTATTCTTTTTAATTAACATTTTTTCATAGTTGTTAATCAGTTGATTATTGTTTTCAATTCGTTCTCTTTATTTATGTATCTTTTTATTTGAAAAATAACTATGGTTTATTTTTATTTTTATTCTATTGTTTTTCTTATATGTGATTTACATATTTATAAAGATAATAATTCGAAGATTTAATATTAATGTTTGGTTGTAACAATAACTATGCTTTTGATAAAATAATTTATTTATTTTTAAAAAATGTCAAAAAGAACTATAAATAAAACATTTTAATTATTTTAGTTGGATGTGAAAACATTATTTTAAGAAATAAGTTAAGTTTTTAAGAAACCACGATAAGGAGTTATTAAAACAAATAAATAAAAATTTAACAATTGATGTTTTGTTTTGAAATTTTATTGATTTTTCATTTTAACCTCTAATATATTTGTGTAGTAGGTTCATTTTAAATTTTAATCTTGAAATAACTTTTTTTCCTCTTATATCACATGTCAAATCTTAATCACAATAATTAATAACGATTTCATCATGAACATTTCATCAACTTTATTTAATTTAAATGTTAGACTGTAACACACACATTTATAATAATAGCTATTATAATATTATTTTCATAATGTTATTGAGTATGGGAGAGGTTCGTTACAGAACACTAAATTACTACGAGCAGGGGCGGACCTACCTATAGGGTAGGGGTAGCGCCCGCTACCCCTCAACTTTTACGCGCACTGCAACTTTTTATTTTTTTTACGCTTTTATGTATCCGGTTACCCCTTACGTTACCACTGAAAAAAATTACGTTACCCCTCAAATTTTTATAAAAGCTAACACTTCATAAAAAGTTCAAAATTTTATAAAAAACCTAATACTTTATAAAAACTCCCCATATTTTATTAAAACCTTCCCTAACATTTTTTAGAACCTTTTTTTTAACCAGATTTCGTATGGACCTTCTGCAGCTTCTGACCTTTTAATAACTAATATTTGGATATAAAATGATGGGTCTTCAACAGCTTCTTGTTTTGTTGGGCTAATAACACTGTAACAACAGGGATAACAAACAAAACACAATATTACTGAATTAGGGAAAGAAGCAAAGCAACAGGCCGCATCCGGCAGCCACCTCCAACTGTGATTTCCGCCATTGCTCAGCGCTGCTCCCTGTCGCCGCCGGCCATCTCACCGCTGCGCTGCCTCCAGTCTCTCCACCACAACCCACATGTTATTTTACTCTTTATTTCCTCTTGTTTACTAGTTTGAAAAAGAAAATCTACGGTTAAAAACAGTGAACCCCTTGAAATAAATTCTTCCGCCACTGGTTTCATTTACGTGAAAGTACGGTTAAAAAAAATTCGCTACCCCTGAAATTTTGTTCTAGATCCGCCACTGACTACGAGAACAAACTTAAATCGTTTTATTTCTTGATCCATAATTTATATTTTTTAAAATTTGTACTTCATACATATAAATATGCATGTTTATATACATAAAAACCTATTAAACAATTTTTTGAATACGTTTTTATACATTTAAAAGTTTACATACGCATGTGCAGATTATGTGTATGTAAAATAACATATACATCCTACACATGAATTACACATGTATAGGTTGTTTAAATAAACGAAATTTGTTCATATTTTTTTATAAATTTCTTGAGAGATGAATAAACATTGTATTTCTATTGTTTTCTTATATTTCAAAACTTTTTAAGATTGAAAAAATGAAGGATTTATTTTGTTTCTCATGTTCTCGCAATATTTAGTGTTCTAAATTGAAGCTTCCTCTATTGAGTATTTACTAAAATGATCTCATATTTTTCTATTTCAAAAGTATTTACCATTAACTATTTACCCATCCTTTAAAATTCACTTTATAAAACTGACTCAATAAAACCAACCAAAAAATCATAAACAAAAACTCACAATTTTATACAATTCCATGATTTAATAAAAATCTTATCCCTCTGGCCAAAATTTAGGTCCCAAATTTGTGTGGTTTAGCCGTTTAGCTAATATAACAACTTTATGTTTTATAACTTAGGTATACATCAATATAACAACTTTTTTATTTTTGTACTATGTAAATTTGTAATCCTACATCTTTTTAATACGTATGCCTATACACATAATATATTAATTAATAAGTCCACCGTCCAAACTAACATTTTACACAACTAAATGTTAAACACACATGCTTAGACGATTTCAGAAATGTTTGGATGTGCTTTTTCTAAATAAAACTTTATCACATTCAATAATCCAAATTAAATAAATACTTAGAACAAAAGTATTGAGGTTAATTCACCTTTTGCATGTGGAGCTTGTACCTTCTGCATTAAGAATATGTACATAATGTAAAATAAAGATTATATCATTCCATTTTTTTAACAACAAATGTTAATTTTAGTATACTTTACGTCAATAATTATAAACTATTTCATTGTTCAGGTTTAAATTTGGGAGATCCCCTCTAAAAGGCATGTGTCTCTACCAAGTGGGATAACCCTAACAGCAAAATATAACAGATATAGTATCAGAGATTAAATTAACAAGAAATAAAAACCACTAGAGATCATAGGAAAAAGATTGTTTAGAGAATAAAATCGAGATTACATGAGACAAAAACAATAATTTTCTTATTTATTTACTGTGAAATAACCATTCCAAACACCCGAAATCGGTTCTATTTTTAGATACGTACAAGTCTTTAAAAAACCGAGGCGGTGAAGACTTTGAGGGATTTACCGAAATAGATCATTCAGTAATGTTGTGTTTTCGAGTCTCATTTAAGGATAGAAAGAAAAGGAAAAGAAGGAAGAAAAGAAAAAAAAAGGAAAATAAAAGAAAGGGAAGGAACTTTTAAGACTTTGATGACTTGCGAGGCTCTGCTAGAGCGACAGAAAGGAGACACACTCCACACTCTCGACCGGCCGATCAGATCCACCCTATCATTTGATTTCCATCGCCCAGAGGTTGTGAATTTCAATTTCACTCGTCTCCGTCGTTTTCTTATGAAATCATTCGGTAATTTTGATCTTCTTGCGGTTTTTTGAACAATAATATATCTAATATTGTTCGTGTTTGTTGAACTTTTAGCAAATGATCGTCTTCATTTCTTAGAAAGTTTCAGGTTGAATCTAAACTCAACAGTTTGAGATGATTCATTAGTCAGAAAATGAATAGTTAAAAAGATTGATACTTCAAAATAATAATCATTCTGAACACAAATGTAAATATATAATCAACATCTATCTCTTATTATCAATAAACATTGTTTCATCTTGTTTAAAAGGTTAATGAATCTTGTATACTTTTGTGTTGCATGTTGTTTCCAGTTTATTATAGAAAACAAAGGTCAAATAATGATAACTTGGAAGAATAACTTTGAATACAGATATATATTTTTACCAGTAAGTTTGTGAATTTGAATTTGTGCTCATAGTTTTTTAGGCTATCATTCTGAATTACATTTTTGGTCATGTAATTGTGCTGATTTCAGTTATGGCAAGTGTAGCAATGTGAGATCATTTCTCTGGTTTCCTTTTCTACCGGTGTATCCCAATGTGAAACCTTGAAAGTGAACTTGAGCAGCTCGAGGGCTGACATGTTTGCTCAGGGAAGAAGCATTTTTCGCTTTCAGTTGGTGCTGGTGTGTGAGTTTGTTGTCTGTTTGAGAGAAACTCTCTCTGCCGCCAGCTGTGGTACGTAATAGTTCAACTTGTTTGCTTCTTTTCATATCTCCTTATCTGCACACCTAAAATGGCAGCTGCATCTTACAAGGACAACCATGGCGAGTTGGTGGAGATGCTAGTGCCATTAATGCAGTTCTCTATGACCAAAGGACTGGTGCATGATATTGTTAAGGCTATAGAGATTGGTATTGAACCGGTTCCAATTTCGAGTGGGCTTGGTGGTGCTTACTATTTCAAGAACTGTGATGGTGATTATGTGGCTATTGTAAAACCAACAGATGAGGAACCTTTTGCACCCAACAATCCGAAAGGGTTTGTGGGTAGAGTGCTTGGTCAACCAGGGTTGAAGCCATCTGTTCGTTTTTGTGAGACAGGATTTAGAGAAGTTGCTGCTTTCCTTCTTGACCATGACCAGTCAGACAAGGTCCCACCTACCACTCTTATGAAGATCAATCACTCAATTTTCAATGTCAATGATGAGGTAGATGAAATCAAGTTTCAAAACACCATGCGTGTTTGTAAAATCGCATCACTGCAACAATACATACATCATGATTTTGATGCCAGTGATCACCGGACGTCAAGTTTTCCTGTGTCTGCAGTCCACAGGATTGGGATATTAGATGTTCGTTTATTAAACACAGACAGACACGCGGGGAATATTCTGGTCAAGAAACCCAACAATTCGTTTGACCAAGTAGAGCTTGTCCCCATTGACCATGGGTTATGCCTTCCTGAGAGCTTGGATGACCCGTATTTTGAATGGATCCACTGGCCACAGGCATCAATACCCTTCTCTGATGATGAACTTGAGTATATTTCCAATCTAGAACCTGTTTATGACTCCGAATTACTACGTATGGAACTTCCAATGATTCATGAAGCTTGTCTTCGCGTGTTGGTTCTTTGCACTATCTTTCTGAAAGAAGCTGCTTCTTTTGGTCTATGTTTGACCGAGATAGGTGAGATGATGACTAGGCAGCAGTTCCATGGTCATGAAGAGGAACCAAGTGAGCTCGAGTCAATATGCATTCAAGCAAGAAGTCTATTGGAGGAAACCGAGATGTGGTCCCCTGCATCAAAGACAACAGATAAGGAAATGTTTCAGTTTGACATAGAATCCGAGGAGCATTCTAGTAACTTTGGAACCATGGTTTCATATTCTGTTGAGAGTTTTGAGACAGAAGAAGACGACTATTTAAAGTAAAACGAAGGCGGTGGTGGTGCTAGTAGTTCATCTGGAAATAGGAGCATGAATGAACAAGTGCCTATGAGTGTGAGCTTTGTTACACTATCAGATATGAGTCATGGTTTTTCTTGGTCATTTTGAGGGGCTTCTGCACTCTGCTTTTATTAATAGCAACTCCAGAATTTTGAGGCAAAAACAGAGGCTTGGTACTTCATGCCAATTTTGAAATATCATGGTATAGACTATAGAGAATGGGAAAGAACAATAAGTGAAATAAACGCTTTAGGTTTACACTTGCTACTTATGTTTTGTGTTTTTTTGGTAAATTTTATGTATGACCAGGCTGCTTATTTGCTGTATGATACAACTCCATGGGTCGACCCATCTGGGTCCAACAGGTCTCGGGTCAGTTACTTTGACCCAGTTAATCAGCAGCAAAAATGTAGGGCTAAATTAGTAGGGGCTGAATGTTAGGGCAGTCAAAGTCAGGCTGAAAGTAGGGGCTGAAGTTTAGGAGTAGTAATTGTTTTATTTCACATTTAAGTATTCAATTTCCTGTTTTAGTTTGCTTGTCTTGTTATTTTGATTATCTAGTGTCTTTGTATTAGAGACTAGTCCCTCTCGAACTAGCCAACTATCTTATATTTTCAATAAATCAAGTTGTGATTTTCTGGTATCTATCGCTGTATAACGTAAAATTTTTACAAATAAATATTTTTATGGGCACTACCTGGTCCTAAGTTTTATCAGGTGCTCAAATAACATTTTAAATGCTTATAAAAACCTTTACATAATATGTGTGTGTACACACACCACACATACGTATATACATACATATTTGTGTGTATTATGTATACTTAAACCTTGTAATATGATTGTATTAGAATGTGATTTTGTGATTAGGGTTTACATAAAGAGGTGTTTATATAGAACATCATATTACAAGTCTAGTCCCTATACTATATCACTTATTCTAATATTCCCCCGCAAACTAAGCTCGGGAGAGATTTAGGTTGAAAATATAAAAACATAAAACTAAAAAGATAGTTGGTCTTCTCCTTCTCCACCATGCTTTCGCCCGTCGCCATGCTTTCGCCCGTCACACGAATTTTTTTTTCTTTTTTTTTTACAGCAATGGTAAATGGGCTCAAAGGCCCAATCGAAACTAGATTAGGAAAACCCTAATCATCTTCCAGCCATCACCACTTCGTCGTTCGCCGGAGTTCTTCAACAACTATGGGTTTGTTCCCCCTTTTTTTTCTACTCCCTTATTGTAGATCTCTATTTTTTTTATGCAACCCTCGAATAAACGGAACAGAAAGCATTGTGGCTTTCGCATGGCGCACGTCGCCGGAAAAACGACCACTGTTGTATAGTGGCGACGACGGGGAGGAGCTGAGGTGGCTTACCTTGTGGTGGTGGTAGCAGCAGCTAGTATGGAGACGCCGGAGATGGCAACGGCGGCCGGATCTGTATTTTTATGGTGGCGGCGGCCAGAGTTAGGGTTTAGGGCCGCGACAACGTTGTCGCCGGTAGGGTTCCGGCGGCTCGCCAGTGTAGTTGTCGGTTGTGGTGTAGAACGGTGGTGGCGGCGGCAGGGGGCGGCATCTAGGGTTCTGGCGGCTAGAGGCGGCGGCTAGGGTTCCGCTGCGTGGTGGTGAGGCTGACGGCAGTGGTGGTGGTGTGGTGGTGGTTAACGGCGGCGGTAGAAAGAGTGGAAGAAGAAGACATCAGCGGAGGTTTGTTGTGGTGGTGGCCGCTGTCACACCCCAACCGACGGCGGATTATACGTCGGGGCGGACGCGGTTGTTCAATAGCACAAGGTTGACTAAAGTTTAAATAGTTTTATTAAATAACTTCAAGGTTCCAATACAAGGAATAAATCAAATACATAGCAAGAATACAAGTCTAATTGATTAAGCATTCTAGGTCCAAGCATCCTATGTGATCACGATAAAGTCTCATGTTGTAGAACCTGAAACATGTGAAAGAATCCGTCAACTACAAAATAGTTGGTGAGATACAAAGGTTTTGACACAGTTTAACAAGGATTTGAAAAGAATTACAATTCACTATGATATATGCATTCTATAATGTAAGTATGAGAAAACAAGCATGTTAGACATTGTGCATATCAACCCTCCAACCAAGTTTAGGCATAACCCGCAGGTTACCCTTATAAGTCTCAAGTTTAAAGTTTAATTCAGTAACAATCACCAAGGGCTCCCCCTCGAAGGGGTCAATCAATCAAGGTAGATTGGTCAAATACAATAGATCTATCATTGTTACTATAGGCTTGATCAAAGTTAATGAACATGCTAGTTTTAAATTTAATCTAAGCATACAAGTCTCAAGTTTAACATAAGAATAAACACGTAGTCATAGTTGTACAAGAATTGTATAAGTTTAAGAAGTTTGAACATGTTTCACCCCAAAAGCATAAAAGGAAAAATGGGCTAAGTATACTCACATGGATGATGAATAATATCCGACACGGATAAGTATTTGTAAGACTTGGAGGGAGAATATCCTCACGATAAGCCTAAGTATGCAAGTTTAAAGATTTAAGTATGATCCTATAAGTCTATGGTAAGGATCTACGATTTCAAGATCGACTAGGGTTCCAAGTGGAAGATGGGAATGGTTTGTGTTTATGAAGTTTAAATCAAGTTTATAATAAGGGTGTTGAATGTAAGACTTGGATATCAATGTCTTAATAATTCGGTAGTTTAGAATAATCGATTAAGATAATTATTTAAAAGTTTCACAATTATTAATTACACACAATAGGTAATTAAAATAGTTTTCTAGGTATTTGTACATATGGTTAAATGAAAGACTAAATAATTATTAAAGTTTAACAATAATTTTTAAATAATTATTAAAGATTTATAATAATTATTTAAAGAATATATAATGATAATAATAGACAAAAGATAAACTAGATTTAAGTTTATCAATAGTCATTTAGGAAGACAAATAATCATTTTCATAATAATTATTTAACGAATAATGATTAGGGTTTTATGATAATCATTTTAAGAATACATAATTATCAAGAATAATCATTCAATTGAAAATAATAAATATAAACCATTTACGATTTATTCCAACATTTAAGTAATTAGTACTTTTTATAATGTTAAAAATGAAAACCAATGAAGTATAGTTATAGTTTAATTATAGTGTCAAATAGCATTTCTCATAGAGTTTTATATTTTAATCTGTAAGTTTCAAAGTTTATAAGTCTATAAATATAACGTTAAAGTATTTAAGTAAGTTTATAAGTTTATAAATGTTTAAAGTTATCTATATATAATGTTTATAATTCATAACTTTATGATTTTCTAATATAAAATACGCATGTTCATTTTATTTAAATAAATAAATGAATCTTGAATTTTAAATGTTACACTAAAGTTTATAAATCAATTAAATGTTTAAACTAAATAATATGTTTATTTCAGAAAGTATAAAATAATTTTTATAGTTTCTGATTATTAACATCATTCCGGTTTAGAATATACGTTTTATAAAGTTTTTAAAAGTATATATTTTTTTATAGTTTTAAGTGTTTAAACTAATTTTAAAGGTTAAAATATTTATAAGTTTGATTAAATAAAATAGTTTCAGAATATAAAAATGTAAATGAAATTTGATTTTAAGTTTATAAAGATTTAACATATTTTATAAAAATAATGGGAGTATTAAAATTGAAAGAAAAGAATTAAAACGTCAAAACTCGAGCTGGCCGGATTCGAACCCGGGCCAGCCGAGTTTACACACAAGCGTACAAACCACCTGACTACAGGCTTCGTTGTGTATAAACATAGAAACAAAAATAGGTAAACACTACTTCCAAACACCCCTAAATTCTCAAGAACCCTAGAATCGAAAATTCGTCAAATACGTGTCGATTTGCCCTCTGTCAATGGAATTAAACAGAGGGCTTTCGATCGATGAAGTGTAACGAGTACAATGACCACAAGAATTACCTGAAATGGTATCAAATCGAGGGAGAACGAGCTTGGGCTTGGAGTCGGCTGTCGTGAGCTTCAAACGACAAATGCAGGTCTCGATCGATGGAATTGAGGGTTTGGAGAGTTGAGGGTGATGTTGTTGAGTTGATAGGAGTCGGTATTTATAGATGATTTCACGATTTAATGCTTGAACCGTTGGGAGGATTTCGGTTGGCAAAAGTGAAATTCAAATTCGAATCACGCGTGTCTGGGGCCGTGTTCTCGCATTGAATCGCATCGGGTTCTGGTCGCACGCCTCCAGCGAGTTCGAGGTTCATCGAATCTGGTCGATATCGTGGTTTCGCGTGAAAGAGGGGGTGGAACCGGGGTCTGCAGGTTTCGAACGGGTGACTGATTTGGAATTCGTGAGTTTGGTCGAATTACACAAACAGTCCCTGAAGTATCTAGCCTTTATCATTTTATATTAGAACTTGGAATTTAGTTTAAAATAAGTTTTGAAAAGCGACAGTTTCGGTCCCTAGACTTTATAAAATCAAATGTATATGTTTTATTAAAACTACATAAGTTTTATAGGTTTTATTATTTTATAATTTTTATAAAATAATTAATAGGATTTAGAGCTTACAAGTTTAAGTATTAAAAATAAGTTTATAAATTATTTTATTTATATAATTATAAACTTATAAAGTTTTAAGAATTTCAAACATTTTTATTTATAAGATACATCTATATATATATTTGTCTTATATATATATACCAAGTATAATTTTTTTTACTAATTGAATTAATATTTAATATTTAAAAATGTATTTTTAATAAGTTTCTAAGATTTGAATGCTTAATACGTGCACGGGTTCAGGGAAAGATACATCGGGAAAATCCTGGATATTACAGTCTCCCCTACTTTAGGAAATTTCGTCCCGAAATTAAAGTAGAAGGATCTAGTTTAGGATTTAAGTCTATAGTACGTAAAAGGATAAAGAGAAAGATATTTCTCGTTCCCAAATAAAACCCTGGGTTACGTTTAGAATCTAAATTGGATTGTAATGATAGGAATAAGATTACATCCGAGTTTCTAAGTTTCACAGTCCATGATTGCTAGAAGTTTCTCTAAGAAGCATATAGTTTCATTGAAATATATGAAGATTTTGTTTTCAGACACGTATTCGAGAGAATAACTGCGGAATTACCATTCAGAATTCAAGGTGAGATGCATCACTCAGAATGGATTCGGTGATAATTTAATGATTTGAGTTTGTAGTCTAATACGTCTAAGGATTGCTACGGTACCTAAGTTCCGTGGCTACCTTTTACGATGAGTCCTAGATCATAGCACACGACAGAGTTTACCATGTCTTCCCATACGTTGATCTTCATACTTACGTGTGCACCCGCAAGCATTCAAATCGTTGCATAGTCCGCATAGGTCCTTCCGTTTGTGTGTGGATCAAGAAGGAGTACAAGAATACGACTAGAGTTTCCACATAAGAGTGATCATTGATTAACGAGTTCCTTAGAGAGGAAACGTCATTCAATGATTAGAGAGAGAAGAATGTGACAAGATTTAGGGTTTCAAAGTTTCCTCGTGATTGAATAAGAATACCTCAATCATCGAGTAGTTTAAAGTCTTTATACTTTCCTCGTGTTTGATCAGGAATACATCAAACCTTGAGTAGTTTAAAAGTCTTATACTCTCATCATGTTTGAACAAGCATACGTCAAACATGGAGTAATTTAAAGTCTCATACGTTCATCATATTTGAATCAGCATACGTCAAGCATAGAATAGTTTAAATTGTGTTTGAACAAGAATACGTCAAACATAGAATAGTTTAAAGTCTCTTAGTTTAGCTTCATTGCATAGGAGTATACGATTACGCTTTGAGTATAAAGTGGTTATCTAAATACTCTAGTATTTAAGAGAGGTATGGGACAACGTTTGGGACAGGATTAATCGTTATACGCTTTCTCATAGAAGATTCGGGTTGTCCAGAAGATTAGGTGGATCCCGATGTTTGGTTTAGATAGGAGTCAGAGGATGTACTCTGCTAAAGAGAGTAATGTCCTCCTTCCTGCTAGTGTCTAGTATCAGAGTGAAGTTTTCTCGTATATATGGAATGTACGTTTATCAAGTCTTATAGGGTTTGGTTAAGATGGACACACAAAGTTTTCAAGACTAAGAATCCAAGTTTAAGTTTGAAAATAGGATAAGTCAGTTGAGTTTCAAGTTTCAGTATTAAGCTTTACATGATTCTTTATTGATCATGTTTTAGTTTTAAGAATACGGGATTGAGTATTTGCACAAGTTTTACATGACTCAAAAGTCTCTGACCTTATAGTTGTGTATACGAAGTTTAACGTGTATTCGAGCTTTTAGTTCCCGTTGTGATTTATAGTAAGTCTTTTACGTGACAAGAGTTGAATGAGGAAAGTCTCCTAGTATAGGGTAACGGGAAAAGTTTCGATAAGGTTTATGATAGTGTGTTTATAGATGATTTTTTTTTCTCGTTTCATAACAGCATGTATAGTTTTCTTTTATATAGAGTGTAATTAAGATGTTTAAAAATGGCGAGTTGGACATTGATAAATAGTATAAGTAAGACTTATGAAAAGGTAGGTATGATTGTCAAACGAAATGTTGGTCAAGTTTAGAAGCGTTAAGTCTATATAAGGGGTAGGGATCCTAGCTGATTACGGCAATGGTTCGTATTTCGTGTTGTTTTAAAAGAGTGTTTACAAATTAGAAGGTTTATTCAAGGTTTATTCTCCAAGTATGCGTGTTACTTAGGGTTTTTATAGTTTAATGCCACGTTGTTAATTATCTCTAGTACTAACGTGAGCTACTCTTGACGAAAGTGTTTGGGTAAGAAGTGTTAAGTTTGTAGTGATGAAAAGAAAGTTAAACTAGTATATGATGACAAGATGAAATTTCCAAAGTAACTTTTCATTAGATGTTTCAAAATTGGGATTCTAGCCCTTACATATGACAAAGGTTGAAATTTAATGGAAAATAGAGGCTTTATGCACGCCTTAGGTAGCTCTCCACTAAGAAACAGATTAATACTATTACAAGTACTGCTAGGGTTACCCGGATGACAAACCTAGCCTCCGCTCTAGTGGTTTCGGTACGGTGTTCGAGGATTTCTCTGTCTTCCTCCAAAGTTACGATCTTTTCTTCCTGGATCCAGATTTGATTGGCCAGGTCGTTGATCCTTTGGTTTAACAGGTCGTGCCGTGCCCTATGCTCTATCTCCCTCCTCATAAATTCTTCGGTTTCCAGAAACCTAGGAATGTTAGACACCGAGATCCCCATTGCCACGGCAGGTACTCCGGTATGCCTAGCCCTTAGGGTAGGGGTAGGTGCTAGGTACAGGTCCCTTGGTGGTGATGAGAACCGGTGGTGAAGATGAGGTGGTTGATAGGGATTCCTCGGTGGTGATGTCCTAGGGTTTCTGGTCCAGTTGGTGTTGAGTTCAGCTCTTGCCCGTGCATTAGGATAAGGACTTGGTTGATACACCGGTGACTCGCTACTCTCTTCTCGGTCGGTCTCTCCTCCTGGACGATACACTGGTGAAGAGTGTGAGTGGGAGTCCATTACCTAGCAAGAGGGAGAGTAGAAAGAAAGGTTGTAAGTAAGTTGATCAAATATATTCAAAAGTTTTTACACATAATACTAAGTTATCACAGTAATATTTTCAAAAATAGTTTTAATTGGAAGTTGATGGGCTAACGAGGAAGATTCCCGGAAGAAAGGGGTGGTCACAAGGACTCACTTAAGTACCCTATTTACCTAGACAGAACTTCCTAATGGGCCTACAACTTCTCTCAGTTGTTGTCACCGATGTTTGGGTTTATGGTACTATGTCAAGGTTCATTGTGGGTTTAGAGTCTTTAAACGTGGAGCTTGTTTGTTCTATAGTAGACTTCTTCCTCTACAAGGAAATTACTTAGGTTACAAATTTATTTGTTAATGTACTTTAGATTTTAAAAGACGTTAAGTTTTGTTTACAGGAACGGTGATGCGTAAGTTTTAAGGACGTATGAAGGTTTTGAGTTTTAAAAGTGTAACAAAGTTTTGAGTTAGTCATAAAATGAAGTTCGCTTGAGTGACGAAAAATGAAATGAGACACAAGAGTTTCCCCTTATGTGCCAAGTTTATAAAATAATGAAGTTTATAGGAGAATTTGTAGAGTAATACATAGTTTTAAGGGTTGTATTACAACGATCACGAAGTTTATGGGGTAGTATCTATAAATATAAGTTTATGTATGTAGTATAATCTCGTAAGAATTTCTCCTTGAATGTAACTCCTTCAGGTCATGACGAGTAAGCATGCTGTCATGTGATAAGACGGGACTTAAGAATCATAGAATAAAGGTTATAGAGGGAAGTTTTTTTGAATCATGAATTTATGAAGTGTATAGTATTTGAGATGGTACTCTTTTAGTGCATATCACTAAGTAAGTACTTCGACATATCAAGAGAGATCTAAGCTCATTAATGTTTAGAGAAGTCATGCATTCCTATAAGTGGATACTCATCCCAAGAATTCCCAAGAAAGCATACGGGTCCAACGGTTGATTTGGATTTATACGAAATGCTTTACTTGACAGAATTTCCCAGAATACAGGTATCCACCCTTCCGGTCCGCACGAGTTCTCCTACATTGTCCAGAACTTAAATATTCTTGACGAGAATTTGTTGGAGGATTAGACTTAAAGCCTAAGAATGTATCCTCGATGTAGTAGCCTCTTGTAGTACGTAGGTAAGTAGAATCGTAGAATCTCCAAAGCGTTCACGTATAAGATTTAAGAATAGAATGAGGAGAGAATTCCTAGTAAAGGACATGAGATAACTCATGTTTGGGTCTCCTAATTTATAGTCTAGGTCATGTGTCTAATAACCTAATTCCCTATAACCAAGTCTCTGATACCAATCTGTCACACCCCAACCGACGGCGGATCATACGTCGGGGCGGACGCGGTTGTTCAATAGCACAAGGTTGACTAAAGTTTAAATAGTTTTATTAAATAACTTCAAGGTTCCAATACAAGGAATAAATCAAATACATAGCAAGAATACAAGTCTAATTGACTAAGCATTCTAGGTCCAAGCATCCTATGTGATCACGATAAAGTCTCATGTTGTAGAACCTGAAACATGTGAAAGAATCCGTCAACTACAAAATAGTTGGTGAGATACAAAGGTTTTGACACAGTTTAACAAGGATTTGAAAAGAATTACAATTCACTATGATATATGCATTCTATAATGTAAGTATGAGAAAACAAGCATGTTAGACATTGTGCATATCAACCCTCCAACCAAGTTTAGGCATAACCCGCAGGTTACCCTTATAAGTCTCAAGTTTAAAGTTTAATTCAGTAACAATCACCAAGGGCTCCCCCTCGAAGGGGTCAATCAATCAAGGTGGATTGGTCAAATACAATAGATCTATCATTGTTACTATAGGCTTGATCGAAGTTAATGAACATGCTAGTTTTAAATTTAATCTAAGCATACAAGTCTCAAGTTTAACATAAGAATAAACACGTAGTCATAGTTGTACAAGAATTGTATAAGTTTAAGAAGTTAGAACATGTTTCACCCCAAAAGCATAAAAGGAAAAATGGGCTAAGCATACTCACATGGATGATGAATAGTATCAGACACGGATAAGTATTTGCAAGACTTGGAGGGAGAATATCCTCACGATAAGCCTAAGTATGCAAGTTTAAAGATTTAAGTATGATCCTATAAGTCTATGGTAAGGATCTACGATTTCAAGATCGACTAGGGTTCCAAGTGGGAGATGGGAATGGTTTGTGTTTATGAAGTTTAAATCAAGTTTATAATAAGGGTGTTGAATGTAAGACTTGGATATCAATGTCTTAATAATTCGGTAGTTTAGAATAATCGATTAAGATAATTATTTAAAAGTTTCACAATTATTAATTACACACAATAGGTAATTAAAATAGTTTTCTAGGTATTTGTACATATGGTTAAATGAAAGACTAAATAATTATTAAAGTTTAACAATAATTTTTAAATAATTATTAAAGATTTATAATAATTATTTAAAGAATATATAATGATAATAATTGACAAAAGATAAACTAGATTTAAGTTTATCAATAGTCATTTAGGAAGACAAATAATCATTTTCATAATAATTATTTAACGAATAATGATTAGGGTTTTATGATAATCATTTTAAGAATACATAATTATCAAGAATAATCATTCAATTGGAAATAATAAATATAAACCATTTACGATTTATTCCAACATTTAAGTAATTAGTACTTTTTATAATGTTAAAAATGAAAACCAATGAAGTATAGTTATAGTTTAATTATAGTGTCAAATAGCATTTCTCATAGAGTTTTATATTTTAATCTGTAAGTTTCAAAGTTTATAAGTCTATAAATATAACGTTAAAGTATTTAAGTAAAGTTTATAAGTTTATAAATGTTTAAAGTTATCTATATATAATGTTTATAATTCATAACTTTATGATTTTCTAATATAAAATACGCATGTTCATTTTATTTAAATAAATAAATGAATCTTGAATTTTAAATGTTACACTAAAGTTTATAAATCAATTAAATGTTTAAACTAAATAATATGTTTATTTCAGAAAGTATAAAATAATTTTTATAGTTTCTGATTATTAACATCATTCCGGTTTAGAATATACGTTTTATAAAGTTTTTAAAAGTATATATTTTTTTTTATAGTTTTAAGTGTTTAAACTAATTTTAAAGGTTAAAATATTTATAAGTTTGATTAAATAAAATAGTTCCAGAATATAAATATGTAAATGAAATTTGATTTTAAGTTTATAAAGATTTAACAGATTTTATAAAAATAATGGGAGTATTAAAACTGAAAGAAAAGAATTAAAACGTCAAAACTCGGGCTGGCCGGATTCGAACCCGGGCCAGCCGAGTTTACACACAAGCGTACAAACCACCTGACTACAGGCTTCGTTGTGTATAAACATGGAAACAAAAATAGGTAAACACTACTTCCAAACACCCCCAAATTCTCAAGAACCCTAGAATCGAAAATTCGTCAAATACGTGTCGATTTGCCCTCTGTCGATGGAATTAAACAGAGGGCTTTCGATCGATGAAGTGTAACGAGTACAATGACCACAAGAATTACCTGAAATGGTATCAAATCGAGGGAGAACGAGCTTGGGTTTGGAGTCGGCTGTCGTGAGCTTTAAACGGCAAATGCAGGTCTCGATCGATGGAATTGAGGGTTTGGAGAGTTGAGGGTGATGTTGTTGAGTTGATAGGAGTCGGTATTTATAGATGATTTCACGATTTAATGCTTGAACCGTTGGGAGGATTTCGGTTGGCAAAAGTGAAATTCAAATTCGAATCACGCGTGTCTGGGCCGTGTTCTCGCATTGAATCGCATCGGGTTCTGGTCGCACGCCTCCGGCTTCGAGGTTCATCGAATCTGGTCGATATCGTGGTTTTGCGTGAAAGAGGGGGTGGAACCAGGGTCTGCAGGTTTCGAACGGGTGACTGATTTGGAATTCGTGAGTTTGGTCGAATTACACAAACAGTCCCTGAAGTATCTAGCCTTTATCATTTTTTATTAGAACTTGGAATTTAGTTTAAAATAAGTTTTGAAAAGAGACAGTTTCGGTCCCTAGACTTTATAAAATCAAATGTATATGTTTTATTAAAACTACATAAGTTTTATAGGTTTTATTATTTTATAATTTTTATAAAATAATTAATAGGATTTAGGGCTTACAAGTTTAAGTATTAAAAATAAGTTTATAAATTATTTTATTTATATAATTATAAACTTATAAAGTTTTAAGAATTTCAAACATTTTTATTTATAAGATACATCTATATATATATTTGTCTTATATATATATACCAAGTATAATTGTTTTTACTAATTGAATTAATATTTAAAAATGTATTTTTAATAAGTTTCTAAGATTTGAATGCTTAATACGTGCACGGGTTCAGGGAAAGATACATCGAAAAAATCCTGGATATTACAGCCGCCGCCCTTCCGACGGTGTTTTCCGGTGATTGAAGCTCTAGTTCTGATACCAACTTAAACCTTGTAATATGATTGTATTAGAATGTGATTTTGTGATTAGAGTTTACATAAAGAGGTGTTTATAAAGAACATCATATTACAAGTCTAGTCCCTATACTATATCACTTATTCTAATATGTATTTGTCTTGATTTAAAACTTATTTGTATTGACTAGATAAAAATGGTGGTTGTTGATGTTTCATGAAGTCATAACGCATGAGAGATTTTGGTCTGTACATTGATTGGTTAATTTTATTTTCATATTTAGAGAAAACTATGAAAGTAGTAATTTTTCCCTTGTGTCTCTTAGTCGATTCAAAACAACCTCAACTTCACATCTGTTGTCATCTGATACGTAAACTTTTGATCGTGTGCCTACTTTCACTTGTGTATCAGACTTGAATATCATAAAATGCATGTTTATGTTCTACGTTAATCAAATTCTCTATACCATGCATGAATATATATGCTGTCATGTGTTGGCTTTTGCTTGAGTATACCTTTTTCTATGTGGCTTCGTGCTAAAATGTATGTCTTCTATGTGGTTCATATTTATTATGATTTGATTTTTTTTTTTGAACGGCAACACCTAGATATTTTAGGATAATTGGGTTTCCCCGGGCAACACCTAGAATATCCAGGGCAGCCCACCACAGGAGGAACCCTCAAACCGGGTAAACCCCCTGACCTGGCCACAAACCCCTTTTTTGCTGTGGCCAGGATTCGAACTCAAGATCTCCACTATGGGAAGTATTGAGGCTACCATTGCACCAAATGGCCAACGGTTATTACGATTTGGTACACTCTGTGTTTTACTTATTGTTTTAAATTTTTCCTAACTTATTGTTTAAATATAGAACGAAATAATGTAAGAAATATAAATTTTATAAAACACGGGCAATATAGTGGACGTTAGATACATGAACCAAAATTATGTATGAGGTTATCTCTTTGAATTGAGATAATAAATAAATAAACAATAAACATACATCGTAGAATGATTACGACAATTGAAGTTAAATGGAGATAACATTTGTTAATGATTATTTTCGTTCTATATTTAAATTGTTTTTGGATATGAGGAATATCAAGCAATGAATAACATATTCTTTTCATCATAGCTTTGGTGTAATTACACTTACAGGTAGGGGTGAGCATAAAACCGAATTAACCGACCCGTAACCGAATTAATCGACATAACCGAACCGAAGTAATAACCGACGGTGCGGTTTAGTGTTTTTATGAAAACCGACTTTTTCGGTTCGGGTTCGGTTAAGCTACTATTTTTCACAGAAAATAACCGAACCGCACCGATTAACCGAACCACCCATGGTTAACCGAACCGAACCGCACCAAATATAACCGCCCCGTCAATTAACCGAACCGAAAGTTATGAAAGGGTTCACTTTCATGTTTTTTTTATGTTTAGCCCAATTATCTATTTGTTTAGCCCAATTGTTTTTGCGTTTTTTTATGTTTAACCCAATTATCTATTTGTTTAGCCAAATTATCTATTTTTTTTTTAATGTATGTGATTAAAGATTTGAACAAGCAATGTATTTTGAAAGTGTCATTTGCTTGTTAATGACTATAATCTACTGGAGCTTTTTTTTGTTATTAGTTAGAGTGGTATGTTTTTTGATTTTATGATATAATACATATAAACTTTGTGGCATAATGTTTTTATTTCTTTCAAATTCCATTTGAGATGTGATCAAGAAAGAAAAATATATCAATCTAAAAAAGTATTAATTTTTATATCTGAGCTGTGAAAAAAAAATGATCATGAGAGGGGAAAAAGTAAAAAATAAAAATAAAAAAAGTTGGTTAACCGACCCATAACCGAAGAATTAACCGATTAACCATAACCGATTAACCGAAAACCGATCGGTTAAGAAACAGTCATAACCGAAGATCTCGGTTTCGGTTTCGGTGGAGGGTTAAAACCGAACCGACCCGCCCCATGCTCACCCCTACTTACAGGTTAATTACTTTTCTAAGCATAAATGTTGTTAATGTCTTAATGACCGAACATCCTCGTCTTTTCTCATGTTGAGAATCTTTGCAAGTTGTTTTTGCCTTAATACTTTAGTGATCCACTTTAGATGAATGATGTGCTCGATGGAGAAGACTTAACTATGAAGGAGTTAATCTTGATTTTACGAAAGAAAGAGGGGTCAGTTTGGAAGAACGTGAAAGTTGAAGGGGTGATCCGGAACTAGTTAATTAATTAGTATTTAATTAATAGTTTGAATGTTTAGATAAAGTTTTATTTATCTATTAGTTTGTTGGAGTTATTATCTATACTATATAATAAATAAAGGTTTTTGTATGACACATGTCGTCACCATATTCAATCTCATCATTGTTTTCCCGCTTCCCTCTCTTATTAAATGCACTCATATCTTTTAATAAATTACTATTTATACTAATAAAACATATTGTTTTAAATTATCCTTTATTATAAAAAAACTTTGAAATCTAATTATATAATTTTTATTTTCAATCAAATAGTAAATGAAAGTCAAATTACATTAAATAGTAATTGACGTATTTACGAAACCCAATTATATATTATTTTTTTACATATTTTGAATTTTGTTTTATATCCTTAGTATACAGTAATACATTTTTACACATGTAAAATACATAAATAAAATTTAAGAAATTTATTTATTGATATTTTTCACCCGTGTGTATTACACAGGGTCTAAGCTAGTTAGATTATAATTGAGAGTAGTATTTGAGTAAGATTAGTATGGTTTATTTATTATAAATAGATGGTTAGGGTCTATGTAAATTATGGGTCAAGAATTATAAAAAAACAGAAAGAGTCGATCTTGGTTGGGATCAAATTTCATGTTCTTGGGCCTGATTTCTAACAAAGTAGACACTTTGTTATGTGTTTGTGTCAACTACTTTGACAAGTTCATCTCCTGTAACACCTTTCTCTATCCGAAAAACATGTGTTACAAACCAACACTGTATGCTACCAATGTCGTATATATTGTTAACACCGGTTACTAACTTACTAAGGTGTAAACAACTTGTAGACATCCTCAACTTAGCAGAAGGTGAAAACGTGTGAACATGTTCAACGTCAAATTTAGAAAAGATCCTACATGTGTGTAATGTAGTTGTTAAGAAATTAACACACGCTACACGAACACAACCATTTACAAAGGTACGATGGAAACTATTATCAATACCTTGTTGTGTTTTAAGTCATGGACGTTGTAATACAAAGGAGATGCGGTTTTCTAGTCATTAAGATGGTAAGAATAGAAGACTCAACCCTTTAAAAACGAGCACTGAACTGGACGTAAACCATATAATTTTCTTTTATCTGCCACTACTACACAATATCGATATTTGTCTTAAATTTTTAAAATTTTTTTAGTGTCGTTCTAACCATCAAATTGCTTCATAATATACTGTACTATCAAGAAAGCTATAAAACTAAAACAATATGAACAACAAAACCTACTTTCAAATAAGCTAAGGACACCAAGCTAACTTATCTACATCTCATTGTAAACCATCAATACGTTCTTCACTACATTTCAGCAAAACCCTTTAATTTAATAAGCTAACCATGACAGAATACACATTGCATTTTCTTTATACATTAAATATTTTTTTTATTTGTTAGTCCATCCGGTATACTGAATGTTGTTAATGACGTGATCCTATGTGGGTCCTTGATCACGGCGTGATCAATGTGGAACACCGCCCCCTCGAGCCAATAATCACGGCGTGATTATTTGGCGTGAGATTTTTCACGCGAGTCTTAGGTAGCATTTTTGAGATTGTACCGTTGGACTAGCCGTTGAACGGCTCAAATTTAAAAAAAAGTTTTTTTTTTAGAATTAATTACACGGATGGTCCCTGTGGTTTGGCTGAATTACGGATTTCGTCCCTAACTTTGAGAAATTACGATTTGGTCCCCACTGTTTACCAACTTGTTGCACTGACAGTCCATGGAGTGGATGGGGTTAACTTTTTCTGTTAAGTGGATGTGAAAAGACCAAAATATCTCTCTATTTATAAAATAATAATAAAAACAAAAAAATAAATATTAAAAATATTTAACCCTTTTAAAACCCAACCCTAGCATCCCCCCTCCTTTCTTTGTCTTCTCCGGCGTAACAACCACCGTCCAATAACACATGTCTTCACCGGAAAATATGAAAGATCAAAAGCCCACAACCCTATCGGAGATTGAGCAAACAAGATTTCTTCCCTGAGGAATCTGGACCACCAACCGGCACGCTAGTCCCACACCTACTGCCGGTTCAAAAACCGTCTACTAGCCCGCTCTCAAGATTCTGACGAGATAGAGAAGCTTAGAAAGCAAAGCGAGAATGAATTGAAGCGTAGTCTCACCTGGTGGGACTTGATATGGTTCGAATGAGCAGAGCTTGTTAAACCTTAATCAGATCCAGCGCTATGTCGATCACGATCTCCGACATTAACCATCACGAGGATCTAGATCTGTCGATGAACAGGAATTCCAGTTCGATAAATTCAACCGCAACTGAGGTTGCATAAGACTTCTAATCGTGATTTCTAGCAGCTATTATCGTTTTAACGAACCGTATGCTTTAATTTTTGTTTCATGCAAGTAAATATGTTCGTTAATTGCAGTGATTCTTTCAGCATTTCGAAGATGTCAGGATACAATCGCAACTGTTCTGTGATAAATCCGTTATACGTTTGTTGGAAGGGGGATTTTTCTTCCAAATGGGACCAGTGGCTGAGCTTGAAAATTTTCGCAGGGGGGCCGGGGATTTTTTTTCATATAGGGGGCCGGAACTATAAAATTTTCGGCCGTATACATATAAATTAACACTACTGAGCGAAAAATCGCCCGAATACGTATATATTAACACTTCTGAGCGAAAAATCGGGGGGGCCCGGGGCCCCCTCGGGCCCCTTATATCCTCCGCCCCTGAATGGGACGATGCTCAGAAGTGGCTTGAATTTTCTGAAAGTAGCCATAAATAAGGATTTTTTTTGGAAGTAATTTGATTGCAGTTGGGGGAAGTTAGCAATTGATTTTGGATAGTGATTGAATTTTCTGAAAGTAGCCGTAAAAGGATGAATATGGTCGAAAAAACGACGGTGTTGGGTGCGGTGGTGGTGGTCACCGGAGAGGAGAGTGGCAGGGGTGCTCTTAGTTGGGGAAGATGAAGGGTGGGACCCACATGAATATATTTATTGATTTATTTTAATGTGGTGGGGCCTACATAAACATAGTTTAAAATTTAATTGTTTATTTAACCTTAAGGGTATTTTGGTCTTTTCACATCAACTTAACAGAAAAAGTTAACCTCCATCCACTTTAAAGACTGTCAGTGCAACAAGTTGGCAAACAGTGGGGACCAAATCATAATTTCACAAAGTTAGGGACGAAATCCGTAATTTAGCTAAACCATAGGGACCATCCGTGTAATTAATTCTTTTTTTTATTTTCATTATTCTCATCTCCTATATAAACAAAAATACATTTTATACTATACAAAAAAAGTTTATACTACTAAAATGTCTTCATCATCAAGCGAGTAAGCCCGGGTAATGACGTTTGGAGTTATGACATCGGCGGCGGTTAGGTGGTGGCAAGAGCCGGAATCGTCCTCAAGACTATTAAAACGAAGCGCACGTCTCAACCGTGACCGGGTGGCTGCTAACACACTTTTACTCAAATATTACTTTGACGAATGTTGTTTATACGGGGAGGAGCAATTTAATACACGGTTTCGAATGAGTCGGAGATTACTTTTAAGAATTAATACTGATCTCGAGAGAGACGTGCCTTGGTTCCGTCAACGTGTTGACGCGAGAGGTCGGGTTGGCTTCACCTCCATTCAAAAGTGTACGGCCGCGATTCGTCAAATGGCATATGGTACCGCTAGCGATTCGTTTGACAATTACTTGAAGATGTCAGAACGAACGATCAGGTCATGTATTTACAAGTTTCTAAAGCTATAATTTTATTGTACGGTAAACTATATTTACGTAAACCGTCGGCTAACGACATTCAACAGTTATATGCTTTTCATGAAGCTAAACACGGATTTGTCGGGATGCTAGGTAGCATCGATTGCACGCATTGGGACTGGAAAAAATTGCCCCAATGCGTGGCGAGGTCAGTTTACGCGCGGCGATCATCCTCGACCAAGTATTATGCCTGAAGCTGTGGCTTCAAATGATCTATGGTTTTGGCATGCATTCTTTGGCGTTGCCGGCGCGAACAATGACATTAATGTTCTTAATCAATCGCCTATATTCGACGATATGATCAACGGAACCGCACCAGACTCATCGTTTGAACTTAGAGGATCGCATTACAAGCATGGGTATTATTTAGCCGATGAAATATATCCGGAATATGCAACAATTGTCAAGTCTCTTACGTGTCCGGAAGGTATTAAACGTAATAATTATAAAAAGGCTCATGAGGCGGCAAGAAAAGATATTGAACGAGCGTTCGGTCTATTGAAGAATAAGTGGCATATAATAGAACTGTCGGCTCGATCTTGGTCTCAAATCAAAATCCGAAACATTATGTATGCTTGTGTGATTTTGCATAATATGATTTTAGAGGATCAAGGAGCGTCAAGTTGTCAATACAACCCAAATGAGGAGGAGGTTACGTACGAAGAAATTGATGAAGATCAAAAGCGAGTAAACCGTCTAGAAATACGCAATCGAGAAATTCATAACGCACTAAAGGCGGACTTGATTGAGTATGTTTACGAAAAATCAAATCATTAGTAATGCAATTTTTATTTTAGTAATGTAATTTTTTTTATTATTAATGTAATTTTATTTTAATTATTAATGTAATTTTTTTTAAATTATTAATGTAATTTTTTTATTATTAATGAATATTATTTATTATGTTTTATTTTATTTAAATAAAAATTAAAAAATAAATATTTAATTATCACACCACCACAATCACATGGGTATACCCCTTGCCTAGTGATGGGTGATGTGATTTTGCAGATAGTGACGTGGCACCACGTGACGTGCATTTTATTATCACATCACACCATAATCACATGAGTATACCCCATGCTCTTAGGAATAGAAAATGCACTATATTGTAAGACGGGTTTTCTTATTTAATGCATATTAAATCCCAATATATCTTATGAATCCAGACACAGACTCACACAAATGACATACAGAAAGCCCAACATGATCCGCCTACAAGATTTGAGGGTTTAAACTTTAACGTTGTGTTCCTGAGTTTAATATAGAAAAGAAAAGGAAGGGAGAGTAAAAGAACTTGGGAACACAACGTAAAAGCTTCGTTCTCCAATCTAATTTTCGTGCGCCAAATTATAAAATTAGAGAAATTGAGTGCAAGAGAAAAAAAAATGTGGAAGCTAATGTTTCATGAGAAGAAGCTGCCGAAGTCTGTAGAAGGCTAAATGCATTGTTACAAGTCGTGACGACTACAAAAAGTATCAACGCTAAACCTAACGATTTTAATATACTTTTTTTTACAGTATTGTATACTAACCAGTTTGTGATTTCATACATTTTTGGTGTACTAACCCTGCAATTCTTAATTATATACGTCATTTGTGTTACTTCATCGTTGAATTTGATAACATTTGTGCTCGATTTGACATTCAAAATCATTTTACATTATGTGTTGTTTAATTTAAAGTGGAAGAACTAACAAGTTATTAGTTTCTTATCTTAATCTGCTCTATTATCCATTAGAAATATCCAATGTGAAGTGTGAACTTTATGATACACTTATTTGTTCTAGCTGGAATCTTGTTTGCTTTTGTTGTCTTTCTTCCCCGCGATAGCAACTTATGATGAACCGCCTTCAACATTTATTATGGATCTATATAAAGACTCTGTTAATATCCCTTTACTTGTATAATAATGGTGGTTTCCCGGTTCCTGGTGGCATTCTAGGCAAACCTGCACTTGGCTGAAACGGGAATGCAGGAAACGTTGGGTTGATTGGTGGTGGTGGTGTTGCTTGAATCAAATCTGTTTGTGAATCTAGTGGTGGGGATGGCAAAGAAAGGGGTGGTGGTGGTGGTGGTGTAAGGCGTTGAGGATTCAATGAAGGTGGTAGTGGCTCGGATGGTATAAATGTAGAATCAGGTGGTGGCTGTAACGGATTTGGATTGAACATGGAATCGAGAGGTGGTGACTGGAAACCTGTATTGAACATTGAATCTGGTGGCGGCGGTTGGAAACCTGTATTGAACATGGAATCTTGTGGTGGTGACTGAAAACCTGTATTGAACATGGAATTTGGTGGTGGTGGCTTGAAACCCGTATTGAACATGGAATCTGGTGGTGGCTGTAAACCAATGTTAAACGTGAAATCTGGTGGTGGCGGCTGGAAACCCGCGTTAAACATGGAATCTGGTGGTGGCGGGCGGAAACCCGCGTTAAACATGGAATCTGGTGGTGGCTGGAAGCCCGTATTGAGCATGGAATCTCGTGGTGGCTGGAAACCCATATTGAGCATGGAATCTGGTGGCGGTGGGACTTCTGGAACGAACATGGAACCCGATGGTGGTTGGGATGGAACCAATGGAGGTGGTAGAATTTGGTTACAAGGGTATGAGGATCGAAAATTGTTTTGTTCTGCTAAATCATGTAATTCAATTATGATATGATTTCGATGAGTAAGTGGCAGAATTGGAGCAAGCATTCTATCAACAACAGGAGATGGTAACGGTGTTGAAGCTATAATTTCATCATTGGAATTCGCATGTGATTCCCATTGACACCGTTTTGGTTGTTGTAGAGGTTGGAATGTGAAAAACCCAGTTGAAAAAACATGGGTTTTCATCTTGACCCGAATTGAGGATGAAGTGGCAGTGGAAATGACAGCCACTGCATAATCTGGTTCGCTACTACTAATCAACTTAACGGAACACTGCTTGATCTCATCAACATGTTTGGTAGCTGAAAAAGGCAGTGTAACTCTAAACTCGCCTTTCACATCTGTTTTCACTTCCACCCGGAATCTTGGTTTCTTGCCACTCGCCTGAATCTCATCACCACCACATTCCACCGCCACCAATGCACCTGAAAATATAACCCAAAACACCATTAAATCACACGCATAGACATAAGAATAGATTTCAAAAACACAAAAAACTACCTGAAATGAAATGACTGAATGTGGAGAAATGTTGTTGGAAGCAAGTGTCACAGTAGACAGTACCAATGAGTATAGCGTCGTAGTTAGCCTCGTTTACATCAGTCAAAGTCAAAGTCAAACATAGGATCAATGTCATGGTCAAAGAAACCCATGAGCACATTCTTAAAATAAACATCCCTTTATATTTAAGGAATCGAAGACCTAAAAGTTTTTTTAATAGTGCTCACTGTTTTAGTGCTACTTGACGGCCATGATTGTTATGGTTTAAGTCTCTTAACAAAAACCCATATGTGACACCAAGGAATTGAGGGAGAGTTTGTGTGCATGTATTTGTAGGTGGTGTATTGGTTGCAAACGTGGATAGAGCCATGGTGGTGGTTATGACCTTGTTGGTTCACAACATTCTCATGGGAGCCACAAGAGTTTGAAACTATAAAAAAATCGACCAACTTAATTATATGTATATTAATAGAAATTTTGATCAATCTGGCACGTTACTTTACTAGAGCCTTTAATTCCCTCCGTAAACAAAACAAAAAAAGGTTATATGTCGGCACCAAACACTATTTCTAAAATCTAAATTCAACATTTGAATTAACCAAATGGTTTGATAAACATATTAATTCGTAATCATAATCATGGGCGAAGCTTAGTGAGGGCCTGGGGGCCCCGCCCCATTCCTCCGATTTTTCACTCAGTAGTGTTAATGTATATGTATTCGGCCGATTTTTAGCTCAGTAGTGTTATTTTATATGTATTCAGCCGAAAATTTTATAGTTCCGGCCCCCCTTGATAGGAAAAAAAATTCACGGCCCCCTCTGCATTTTTCTTCAACCTTCGCCACTGATCATAATGACTATTGAACGTGCTAGGGTACCTTGTCTCGTCCACTTGGGTGATAACATATTAACATCTTTAACCCACCCAAAAAATATATATATATTTTTTCCTTTATTAGATATATAATGCTATGAGACAAACTCACTTCTATTATAATTCATTGTTATTTAAAAAGATATCATGGTATGATTTAATATAATATCTGCATAAAAGTGATTAATACTTTATAAACATAACTAATATCGTTAATATTAATTTATTCTTTTTAAAATAATATCAATAATTATAATATTAAGAGAGTGACACTATTTAAATACCATTGAAAATAATTGAAAGCAACAACATACTTAAAAGTTAAAACTTAAAAGTCGAAAAAGATAAACGACACTAGCGGTCATCAAATCAGTGAAGTTTAGTCGGTGCCGATTTTACAATCTCATCCCAACAAATTTGTAAAATGACAATAAAAGCCCCTGTTATGTATAGGATGATTTCGTTGCAACTTGCAAGCTGTAACCTACTACACAAATTTAAGTGTAGTTCACTTTATTATTTTGCATGGTTGTGTCATAATTTATAGGCATATATTTCTAAGTATACGAATATTCAGTATATATTATAAAAATTAATTTGACCACTTTATACAATCTATTAGGTAAATAAGTGGTTATCACATTTGCCACAATTTTATGAGTTTAAGATTATTTTTTCTATTTATTTATTTTCAACTGTTTAATATTTTTTTATTAAACCGTCTATATTTCCTTTATTTTTTTTCTGATTACTAACTATTTAATATATATTTTTATTTAACCCATGTAATACATGAATTTGTAACTTACTATATAATCAAACAAGTTTATACAAGATATCTACCTTGTTTAGGCTATAATATGTGTTCGATCCTGAACTTTTATCGAAGTCATTATTTAAACATACGTAGTATGTAAAAAGAAATTATTAAGGTTAACTCTAGCATATTTCATATCCAACACCCGGATGAGTAAAATTTGTATTCTTGGTAGTTAAATAAAGTATAGTTTTATTAATTAATTTTTATACCAGAAAATCATCTTACAGGATTAAAAAGGAATAAATACATGTAATTAACAATATACAATATGTACAAGTGACTTTGGAAAAATATAACAGAGGACCCATACTTTCTCCAATTATAACTTGCCACCCACCATTGGATGAATATTGAATACCGCCTGTTCTCGTAGTCTTTATCGCCGAAAAATCCAACAAAAATGTTGGAAGAATTTGCCGTATCGTCTGATATGATATGATAGATAAACATCAAAATCCCAAATCCCAAACATCAAAATCCCAAATCCCAAACATCAAACTTGCTTCCTCTCTATCTCGCCTATATAATCATCAACCTCTCTCACTGTGTTAAGGTACCCTAATTTTTGTTCCTGATGATGTCGATCGTTGCGAATTGATTGATTCAAAATTGGGTTTTAATGGTCTTTTCTGGTTGTTAAAGAATTGACAATCTTGGTCGATGTTCGTTTGATTCTTGAATTTGTTTGCAAGATTTTGAATGAAATTAAACGGGTTTAAATTTAGAATTGACTTTTGGCAGAAAAACGCTAACTTGTTTCATACGCAATTTGGGAATAAGCCTTTTAGGGATTTGAGATCAATTCTTCAATTTCTTGACCTACTTGCTTTGTGGTTACAACAAGTATAGTATTCCGTTTGATTGCACAAACATTCATGCCAATTATTCATCTTTTTATCTTAGGGTTTTATCATTTATGGTTGAAAGCTTCATGGGTTTTAATTCTTTTAATATGATATCATGAACTGAGATTAACATGTTGATTTACTGCTAAATTTTCAACTAGTATGCTCTGTTTCTTGTTGCTTGATTTTGCAATGTTGAATGAACAGTATTTTCTGAATGTGTGCATGTTTTATTGCAGGTGGTAGAGCACATTTGATTCAGTAACCACCTGAGTAATTCAAGAGTAAACAGAGAGGGTTTACTGGTCCGCAGAACGGTTAAAATTTCTGCGAGCCTCAAGTCCTCTCTTGATTTTGGTATAAAAGCTTTTTATATTGCAATTAAGCTACATTAAGGTTATCATCACCATGGGTTCTGTTTGTTGCTGCTTGCATAATGAGTGTGAAGATTATGTTAATCCCAACAGTTCTATATACAGAAACTGCATTTGTCTTCGATGCTTTCTTCAGAATTTCTTATATTTGGTAGGTAATAAGTATTTGTCCAATGTTCCCCAATTTTGTTCTTAAATAGGTAGAACTTATTGTATGATTTTGTTTGAATAATAGTACACATCATTGTTTCAAAGAGGGGAAGAACATGTGAGGCTTCAGAGCCCTTCGTCTATTCAAGGGACAGCGTCTTTTAGTTCATCAGCATCACTTGATAACTCATTATCTGGTGTGTATCGGGCCCCACCAAGACCTTTGCCTTATGATGTTGACCCGAGATACATCCGTCTTCAAAGAGACGGACTGGTTTCAAGACGGGAAAAAGGGTCAAGTCGGTCACAGGAAGAAGGTGACCTGTTAAGAGGAAGTGACAGTGATCTGGATACAGATCCGTTATGTGCTGGAAGCAAATGGAATAACTCAACTTGTGAAGATGGGACTAAAGGGTCCTACACAAAGGCTTCTGTTAAACTTTCATCTCCAAAAGAGACGACTGGATTTGCACATATTCTTTCCCCATCAGAAGATGAAGACGTTTGTCCAACATGTCTTGAAGGTACATTCTAAAACGTAGCTATTTGTTGAGACGTCTTGCCTTTTCATACTTAGGATATATCAAATCATTGTTTTCTGTATTCTGTATTGCAGAATATACTACAGAAAACCCTAAGATAATTACAAAGTGTTCACACCATTTTCACCTTGGTTGCATATACGAGTGGATGGAAAGAAGTGAAAACTGCCCTGTTTGTGGCAAGGTAAAGATTCATTTTGTATGTCTATGTGCTTGTAAAGTAAATGGAACTCAAGATCACATCTTTTTCTTCGTGTCGTATAGTTGCAGACCCACAAAATTATAGCAGTTCTCTTTTTATTTGAACCCCTTACAATATGATTACTCGAGTGCAATTATATGTATGCGAAAATTTTGGGTTTTTGGCTTCTGCAGGTCATGGCATTTGATGAGACTGTTTAGGCTTAACCTGAAGGGTTCCTGCTGGAATGAGACCCGTAAAGGCGATAAAGAAATCAAGAAAACAGCTTGTAAATTCATTGTGAATACCCACATGTTACCAAGTCTTCTTTCGTGTAAAAAAATGGAAAATTGCTCGATATTAGTTCTGTCACAGGCTGTTTTTCCTTATCATGAATATTGTTTTTCCCTCATTATAACATATATCATGTTCTCTTCAAAGGTGTTCCAAGCTACTCTCAGTTATTGAAGAAATTTGTTGGATAATGCACGCCCGTCACAGGGTAAATGCTCTTATATTCTTGTGTTTTATCTCTATGTTACAGTTCTTTGTGAAATAGATGTCAACTTTGAATTTGTAAAGTAGTTTGTTTGAATTTCAAATGTCAAACAATACCTTTCTATATCTAATTTTAAACAGTATGCCATGATCAATGAATGATTATGATCAAGAGTAGCAGAAACAACACAGAAATTTATTCAAACAAAGTAGCCTGCTCCAAGAAGATACAATACAATATACCAATGCATGAACAGATCAGATAATATTCAAAATTCATAAAGAGTGATATATAACACACATATATATATGTATGTATGAATGCATAAGAACAAGTTGAGTACAATCCTGTATGTAGCAATTACTATATGAAATCACTCAATTAGCAGCCACTTGAAAAGCTCTGAGGAATACTTCTGCAGGTTGGCCACCACTCAGCTGATGCTTTCCATTAATCTGCAACAAAAAACCATTCAGTTATATAACACCTATAATTGAAACCAAAATTGTTGCAGCAATTCATATTTTCCTAATCACCTACCACATAATGAGGGACACCAGAAATGTTGGCTGAGTAGTTCCCAAGTTCTTCATTAACCTTAAGAAAGTTCATAATAAACAAGTTCATAATCTGTAAAATAACTTAATTTTTCATAAAGTTGAGTATGCATACCTCCTGAAGTCCATTGTTTGGATCTTGAAGAAACTCAGCTGCTCCTTCTAACCCAACTTTCCTTGCAGACTCCACAAGAAAGTCCCTGGATTTATAAGAGAGTAAGAATATTTCTTTTTGTGTTTAAAAATATAATTCCCAAAGTAAAGCTTACTTGTCACCAATAAACTTCCCCTGTGTGAAATACCCATTCATCAGCTCTTCCACAAGATTATGCTGCTTATCAAGCCCCTGCTTCCCAGCAAAAAGTATCAGCCTGTGACTATCCAGGGAACTTCCCCTATTTCCCAAAAAAGAAAGAAAAAAAAACCATTAATGAGTTCTTCTAGTAAATCCCTTCTAGACCGCGATAAAAAGTTAAAAATCGACTTACGTTAGGCCAGACAAGTCATAATACAATCCATGCCCCTTAAAAACCTGCAATATTACAGTGTCATCCCAAGAACTGAAAAGAACGTAAAGCAAGATAGATACCTGAGACATGCGAGCATGCATTTGATCAGCACGAGAACCGAACTTGTTTTTGTAGTAATCTTTCTTGTTAATTCCTTCCTTAGGTGCAGAAGGGTCAAGGAAAAAGGGGTGCCATTTAATCTGCAGAAATGACAGAATAAATAAAAGAGCTTAAAGTAGGGGAGACTGGAGAGAATTAGAACCTCGAAATCGTATTGATCTTTGGATAAAGCTAAAGCTTTGTCTAGATTCTTTTTGCCCACAAAACACCACGGGCATACACTGTCTGAGCTCACATCAATCTTGATGAGCTTCTTCCCGGCATTACTTGCTGATTGAGCCATTAATTTGGTGTGTCTGCTGTATTTCTGAACATGATTAATCGGTCAATTAGCATATTCTTTTAACAATCCCCTTTTCTATAATCGAAACTGAACAAAGAAGGTTAATAATCCGATCATGGAGCTGACATATTTAATCGATTGTTGTGAGATAAAAACAGAATATGATGATGATGATGATGATGATGATGATGATGATGAGAGCAAAAGACTGACCTTGAAATTTCTGCACTTGAACGTTGTTGAATTGAGAACAAACATAGAAAAGTTTTGGTTATGGGGTATAAATACGTTCATTTGTGTTTTCATTTGTTTTTCAAGAAACGCGTTTATTTGACCTTGATTGATTGTCAACCACGGACCACCTACCCCCGTGGCGGGCCATGGACGAGCAAATGGGCTCAGGGGGTAAAGTAGTACTACTGTAAATTAGAAGGGGTGAATGCGAATATACTTGATTAGTATAGTATTCTCTCCCGACCTAGAGTCCTATGCTAAGTCTAATTTAAAACTTATTTGGTAATTAGGATTGAGTCAAAGTTTTATATACAAAGTTTGATTAGTCTCAATTAACCATCTTTTTTAACAGCAAATTTCAATGAAAGGAAGCAAGCCAGAGGCTTAACAAGAGAACATCAGAAATACAAATCCAAGCAGACTAGAGTGGTCGAAACAAACCAGAAACAGAAACAGATAAAAGAAAAAAAATTACAGCTTAAAATTTAAAGGAGCACCGCTCTTGTCATTCCAAGGAGCTCATTTTAGCCCTATTTTTAATCCAAAGGAAACCAAGAAGTTTGATTTCTTCAACAATATTTGTTGCAGAAACCAGGTGGTCTTCTAATAGCAATTTGTTTCTGGCCTTCCAAATGGCCCAACATGACAACAGAATAATGGATTGTGCAGCCTGTTTTTTGTGTGTCTTTAAGTCCCCCGGTGAGCAAAGTGTTGAAAAGGTCGTTTACTAAGAAGGCATAAATGGGTGGGGGGGGGGGGGTGGGGGGTGGGGGAGGGGGGTTACACCAAAATGAAACCTTTTGCCCTACTATAATAGCCACATAGCAGGTGGTGAAGATATGATCGACCATCTCTTCCGCCTCTCCACATAGTACACAAACCGTTGAGTTTGTGTGGATATTCCTCCAGAGCAACGCCGTCTTAGTTGGGATCCTTTCCGCCTTGGTTCTCCACCCAAAGATGTTTACTTTTAGTGGTAGCCAATTATTCCATTCAAAAGCATGGTCAGAAGATTCCGCTCTTTGATAAGCAAACATAGTCCTCACCGATTTACCGAGAATGTTCCATCCGAGGAGTCCGTCCTAGCCCATTTGTCCGATCCGTCACGAAACTTCACATGTATCAGTGTAGAGCAGCAACGATTTAATTCCTGCAAATCAATGGGAGGAAAAATATTTCATTTCCAACACCAAGTAAAAGTAAGAGTATTACCTGACATTCGACACCGGTCCCTGACTAGGCAAGCTTTGCCCAACTCGATTTTGAACAAGGCAGGAAAAGAAACCATCAGGGGAGCCGACCCAATCCCATGATCTGACCAAAACCTAAGCGTCTCGCCATTACCCAAAATCCCCATGATCGAGTGAGATAATGTAAGATTTGCTTTTACAAGTGACGAGTTCAAATTTGCAATTTAATTAGCTGACACAAGTTGAATAAAAGAAATATTAAATAGTAACTAACAAAGATTTAGGAATTATAAAGGAAATGTTAAATAATAATGGAGATTTAAGTATTAATAAAAAAAATGTTAAATAGTTAGCAATGAAGAAAAAAAAAGAGAAAAAAAAAAGAATCTTGGCTCATAGAATTATCACATATGGCGAACTAGTTACTTATTTATTAGATACTAGGTTAGAAAACCCGTGTATTACACGAGCTGAATAAAAAAAAAAGATTAAATAGTAGTAATGATGATTTACAAATTATAAAACAATTGAACAATTTAATTAATGATGAACAAAATTTTGAGTTAAAAAATTTATAGATACAAATTACAACAAATTATTAATCTAGTTGTCAAAATAATGAAGTTGATTAAAATATAAAAATAACATTAAAGATATAATAACTATCCATAATACAAATTTATTTTTCATAAATTGATAAGTAACGACAGAAACTATAATATCCCATAATTAATTTCATATTAAATTTATAGTTAGTGATATAATAACTACCCATAATTAAATTTATATTTAGTGTCATCCTAGTTACTTATTTACTATAATAAGGATACGAAGTTCCACTCTAAACCAATCAATAACAGTGAGACCAACTCATTAACTTATATATAATAAATTACTTTTTTCATGAGATTTTTTTAGTGATAGTAATTTCTGAAGAAGACGGATAAAGGTTATAGATTTCTAGAAGAAATTATAGATTAGTCTTGGCTTAGTCTCCTTGTTTTGGCCCGCACTTATCTTTTTAGGTGTTGTTTTTTCTTCCTAGGTAGTATCAGTGCGAAATATTTTCTAGGTGGTTGATGATCCTTTTATCTCGTTCCCTGCTCCTCATTCTCTCTCTTTTAAATTATTTAGATTTTTAACATTAGTGAAATAGTTTTTATTAATAATCTTTGAAGTCAAACACTAAATTTAATATAAAAAAACAACTCCTATATTTATTTGTATTATTTTCATACTTAATAATTTATTCTAAAATTTGTGTTTTGCCCACATTTCATGGTGTTTTGCTTCAGAAATGTAGGGTTTGAAGTAGTACCAATGTTAAGTAGATGGGGTTGAAATGTAAATACGGGGGAGGTGAATCTAATATAACCAAACCCAGAGGGCCTAGAAGATTCTTCGGAGTCGAACGGCACACATTTTTCCGATCAAGAATACAAGAACACCGAATCCATTAGACCGTTTATCCCCCAAGGTCCTCGGTGCTTCAACGATCATTCTTCATCATCCCAATTATTTCCATTCCAAAGATTAAATCTTATCCATAATTGATCATCTCCGGTCAAAGGTAATTTCTTTCTTTTCTTGCTTATATAACCTGCAATTTACGTATTTATTGTTTTTCTTCGCTGGTCAAGAAAAATTCCAATGTGAAATTTGTTTTTTTCCTTAATTAATAAATTACCAAAAATAAGATTGATCAACCTTAGTTTGGGCTATAGGTTCAAATTTCATCTTGAATCTTGATCAACCTTAGTTTGGGCTTGTAATAGGGTTTCTTGTTAGGGTTAAGAAAATTTGAGTAATTTAAGGTTAAAATCCTGAAAGGGTATTTTAATTTCCCATCTTTTTGGGGATTATTGGTTTACATTATGATATTTTTCAAGTGTGTTTTAGGTTTTAGATTTGTGTTTATGTTTTTGGCTTTTTATTTAATCATAATTGCAAGAAAATGGATGTGACTAAAGGGAAATAGGTTTATTCTTGATCGTAATATGATTATTGGATAATGCATATAGATTTAGTGATCCTTTTTTGTGAATAGGTTGATCAGGGGGTGTGATCAAATGGCAATCGATGAAATATTTGGGGAAACTCGACCTGTGCTTGCCCCAACCAAGTGTGCACTTTATGTTTGGGGTTATAATCAGTCTGGCCAAACGGGGCGAAAGTGTGAAGAGCAAAACTTAAGGATCCCGAAACAGCTTCCGTCTGACCTTTTTGGGTGTCCGGCAGGAGCCAATTCACGGTGGTTGGATGTGGCTTGTGGTCGAGAGCATACTGCTACTGTGGCCTCTGATGGGTCCCTCTTTACCTGGGGTTAGAATGTTAGATACTTCTTTTCTCTTTCTTTAATGTGTTAACCCATGATAGTTGTTCTTCTATTAGCAAATAAAAATCAACAAGGCGTCGGTTTCTGGTAACTCCGTCGCATATTCGTGTTTCTTTAAGGTTAATTTGACTTAACTCGGTTACATGGTTGGTTAGGAGCAAATGAGTTTGGTCAGTTGGGGGATGGAACTGAAACAGGTAGAAAACATCCTAAAAAAGTGAAACTTTTGCAAAATGAGCGTGTGATATCCGTGTCTTGTGGAGCACATTGTACTGCTGCTATTGCAGAGCCACGTGAAAACGATGGAACAATCTCTTCTAGAAGACTTTGGGTTTGGGGACAAAATCAGGTCTGTGTTGTGTTTAACCCTTAACATGGATCACAAATCAATTAAATGAATTAACTTTTTATCACAAACTAACCAATGTTCTTGCAAAATTGGAAAAAGCACCATCTTTTAGCATTGTGGATTCGATAGTTAAAAAAGTGAATTACTTTATAATCCTTCTATATGTTATGCTTGTAATTCCGTTTCCTTTCAATATTTTTAGGGATCTAACTATCCTCGTCTATTCTGGGGAGCATTTTCTCCTGATACGGTAATAATATAGCTATTCAAGCTTTAAAATTTAGGAAATAACCTAATCATGACATACATGAATGCATTTTGATATACATTCTAAACCACTCAGGTTATTCGTCAAGTGTCATGTGGGGCTGTGCATGTAGTGGCACTATCAGAGGACGGTCTACTTCAAGCTTGGGGTATAAATGTTTACATCTTTTGAACTTTTGATTGGTTTTTTCCCTTAATTTGGAATTGTATTTGTGAAAGTTATTACACACTGTGATAAATTAGGCTACAATGAATATGGTCAACTTGGGAGAGGTGTTACTTGTGAAGGGCTTCAGAAGGCTCGTGTTATAAATGCATATGCTAAATTCCTTGATGAAGCCCCTGAGCTTGTAAAGATTACCCAAGTTGCTTGTGGCGAGTACCATTCGGCAGCCATTTCAGAGGATGGAGAGGTGTAAGTGCATTAGAAATGGACCTTTTGTTGATGAAAATAGGTTCTAGACACAGGCCGATTTTGCTTGGAGGTCACACCCTAGCCATTTTTGCATCTAATCATATTGTGATCTCAACCTAGCCACTATCTTCCTTAGTTTCCGCTACTTGGTTCTTAGGGGGTGTTTGGTATTGTATGTTCTGAAACTGACTGTGTGATACAGAATAATCAGAATCGGATTATCAACTGTAACAGAACAAGCTGCAGGAGATAGTGTTTGTGTGCGCTTCTATTGTTTGAAGTTGCAATAATTAGATAACCAGTTGTTTGAGTTTGACAAATTTCGGTTATTAAAGTATCTACTATAACCAAACACTAGAAACTCAATATTTAGATAATAACTCTCAAAACGCAATGGCAAGCACCCCGTTACAGTTACTCCATATATCACTCAGATAATTCTCACTTATTGCAGCTACACTTGGGGGTTAGGAAACATGGGCCAGCTTGGGCATTATTCTCTCCAATCAGAGGACAAAGAGTTAATACCACGTCGTGTGGTTGCACTCAACGGGATATTTGTGAAGGATGTAGCCTCGGGTGGTGTGCATACATGTGCTGTGACTACAGAAGGAGCTCTATATGCATGGGGTGGTGGTCAAGCTGGCCAACTAGGAGTGGGCCCACAGACCGGATTCTTTTCATTGGTGGCTAGCAACTCTGGAACCATGCTCCGTAACATGCCGGTGTTGGTCCTGCCATATGGCGTGAAACAGGTGGCTTGTGGTCATTCTCACACTCTTGTTTCAACTCAAGATGGTAGAATCCATGGGTGGGGTTATAATAGCTATGGTCAAGCAGCTAACGAGAAGTGCACTTATGCTTGGTACCCATCTCCAGTTGACTGGTAATTACCACCCATCTCTCTCTCTATACTTGACTTTGACCTCAAGTTAATGTTTTTCAGTTTAAACCAGGTGTGTTGGCGAAGTAAGGAAGCTGGCGGCTGGTGGTGGTCATTCTGCAGTACTTACAGATGCATGTTCCTTGAAGGAGTTGTGTGAGTTTATACTTGCAGACTCTGTTACACCATGGAATGCTTCTATGATTGAAGATGTTGCTTATCGAAGCGGTTCTGATGCTTTGGTGCGCCTTTGTGAGAGGTTAAGGTATATGCATGTCTCATCATAAAAGCCAACCTAATAAGAAACTGTTTTCTGAACCTTTTTTTTCATTGTAGGGAAAGTCACCCTGATGGTGGAATTTGTGACTGTTAAACCAAGAAAAGAAGCTCCTTTATGTGCCATTCACTCATTGGCTGGTGTCATCCGTAGTCGTTAATGTTGTACTGAAGTCTGAAACATTGTATGACATTGATTTGTGTATTTATTATTTAAGAACATGCAGAAACATCAATCTGTTGTATCAATATATTAGACCTCTAATATTGTTGTTGTTATCATATAAACCGGTTTGTAGAGACATACAACATAGATCAATATCGACAAATTAAGTAAACGCGTCACTATTTGCATTCACGGATATCGATATTTATCTAGTTATATTAACATATATCACCTGCATAAAAATCATTATTTTTGTCTCCACAACAATATAAGTGTTACTGATAATATTATTAGCATAACTGAGGCCATATTGGTTGCATTTTCCCAAACTGGAGTACACATTGGCAGTGACTGTTTAACATATGGAATAGTAGAAGTATTTAGACATATGTTAAAGTTTGATGTATTTACGCAGCTGCAACTGAAGATGATAATTTTACAAACCCAAACTTGACCACTTTAGAAACATACTTGACAACCGGAGATCAATTGCCTTCAGATCTTATTGGTTAATGTGGCGTATCATCCATGGCGGCATCATAGTGGCAGATACAGCATGAGTTTGAGCTAATTCCTCCTCTCTCATGGCTGCTCCGATGAACGGTCCACTGCAAAAAGTCAAAATTGATTAAAATCTGCTCTTCCATAAGTACAGAAAGAAAGGAATAAAAGCATGAGGTATACCTGCTGGTTCCAAGAGAAGGAACTAAATGTGGCTGAGGTAACTGTAACCTTGAAATCTGTTGCTCACTAATTTTGTCGTTCTCTTTCAACTGTGCACAGTTTAGATTGTTGGAAAATAGATCATCTCAATTAACTTGTAGTCATGTAGACTCTTGGGTTTTATTTTTTATTTTTTCATGGGACATCTAAAAGAACCAATACTCGGCTTTATTAGTAGTAATACCTTCTTGGAGAGCGAGTTGTTTCGTTCTTGCAATGCCTTCTCCTGTCATTAAACATGGTATATTTTGTAAATACGTATACGTTGCATTTTTAACGAATCAAATCCGTTTAAGTTGTTAGAGATTATAAGTTACCTTTTTATGGAGCTCAGAGATAGACTCATGCATGACTTGGTTCTGCATAAAATAAAGTATAACAACTAAATAATTGCTTTTATTCACATATATAATATACCAGAAAGCATAAATTTATTAAGGATCTCTAAGGTTTAATTGCTAGTTACCTTCTTTGTGCGTATTCTCTTAAGAGCTGTCTCGATTTGTTGCTCCACATTTTGAAGATCTCTAAGGTTTAATTGCTCTAGTTCTTCCCCAGCATAGTGCCTAAATTTATTAAGGACTAATATATGATTAGCCATTGATCAGGTAGTAACACTAATCATCTAAAAACAGCAAATAATTAAATCAGTCGATTCAACATATTTTACAACTTGTATATATATACAGTTTGCAGGTACTATTCAAGATTTTTTTTTTGCAGTGACCACCTTATGTTTTTCTCAAGAACTTCAATCTTTGCCTTGAGCTTTGAAGATTCAAGAGTCCAGCTTGCCTGTACTCAATTTGTTGGATATGAAAGCTGATTTAGGACATAAATTGAACCAGTCTACTACAACATTGTAATAAAAATATACGAAAATCAATTAGTTAGAATGACAGTTTTCATGTTTTATTAATTTAGTTTTTAATTTTTATCTTAGGGGGCGTTTGGTGATTATTTGTTAAAGGAAAATTGTTTATATGCTTACTATTCTGAAACAGGCAGTTTGGGATAAACAAATATGTTATTCAAAATAGCTTATTTTATTCATAAAGATAGAGATAACATCATGAAATAATAACCAAGTTTCAAAATATTGTTCCAATGAAGTCAACAAAAACCACTCAAGTTTTAATATTTGTTCTAATCTTGTGAAATCTTTTTATTAGTGTCAACAATTTTTAAAATTAAGTGACCTAAATGGAAGATATATGAACTTTAGTTATTATTTAGTGCTTATTTTCAAGTTGATTTAAATGGAACAATTATAAAACTTCATTATTATTTAGTGATTTTTTCTTCACAGTTACCTCTTATTTTAGGTTAAACTTAAAAAATAATCACTAAATAGTAAATAAGTTTCATATATCTTCTATTTAGCTCACTTAATTTTAAATCTTTTTAACCTTTATAAAAAAATTTCACAAGATTGAAACAATAACTTGAGTGGTTTGTGTAAGAAAAAAGTGTGAGTGACTTTATAAATATTTTTTTAATGGCAATTTTTTACACCTGAATACAATCTAACCTTGCACTTGGAAGGATTTGAACTCACACCACTTTTGTGAAGGATAAGCACCATACCACTAAACCACTAGGTCATTGGTAACAATAATTTACTTGTATCAAAACGCAAACAAATATTCTTTTTAAGGGAGTCCTTGTCCTTATGGCAGGGAGTCTTCCTTCTATGAATGTTTTATTTGTAGTTCACAATATATAATAAAAAAAGTTATAGCAAAATTGATGTGTATATATATATATATATATATATATATACAATATGTTAGATTCTCGTGTATTACGGGTTGTATAACTGTAAAGTATATACTTAGTAATAAAAAATTTATGTTTTTAATAATGTAATATGTTTACATATACACTAGTCAAAATATGTCTTTTAAAAAATGTACTTTGACGTGACATTATAAATTCTGTTAAGTTAATTTTTAAAACATTTTTTTAACTATGTATTAATTTTTTTTATGTAATTCATAAATGTTAATTCATAATAATTTGAATTGGTTCATGAGATAATAACTATCCATATATAATTAAATAATAAGGATCAATAATTAGATTTTTATTAAATATTTAAAAATATATTATTTTAATATCATTATTTAATAGAAGAGATAGACGGGAAAAGAATGTTAAGGATGCACCAGAAATTGACACGTGTCATCTAAGATTTTTATTTATTAGTATAAAGATATACCTGTGTTTCGGTTTCAGGAGCAGTAAGCAATTTCTCTGCATACGAATACCTTTCATACCTCTCAAGAATCGTCTCCATACTGCATGTTGCAACTAAACAAATCGTAAGAATCTGTATGCAACTCCATAAAAGATAATCATCTGAAAAATTATAAATGCTACAACAAAAATCATTAAACTTTTACAGCTCCTATCTTAAATAAAATGTCTTAATGGGGTTATCTCATGTACGGTTCTGTAAGTGTGACTTATCTCTCAACTTTTCCACCATCACCCAAAAAAACCCAAACTCTACCTTACGTAAAGTTGCCAGAGTACGAACAACCTTTGGATTTGAAATCACTGCTTATATACATAATATTGGCCATAATTCACAAGAACATTCTATGGTCTTACTGTCTTAGTAAGAGGGGGGGGGGAGAGTTAAGGATTTATTCGGTGCAAGATATCACATTGTCAGAGTAAAGGATCGTCAACAAAGGTTTTCTAGTATGTTGTAGATTCTTATCCAAGACTTGTATCATTTAATGATGCCATGTGAATCGTTAGAAACATGTGAAGTATATGACTAACCTAATAACGAAAGTTTTACTTAAATATGTAAACAAATTCTATGATGCCATTTATAACTAGAAGACTTCCTTATGATGAGAAATTTGAAGCGGAAATTACATACAATGTGCATATGCGTGCTTGGTGTTCTTTTGGAAACATAGAAAGGATTTGAATTTGCATGTTACTAGTGATGAGTCATGATGGTTGACCGAGGAAGCCGATCATGATCGCCTGATGATGTAAAGTTCAAGGGTGCAATATCTCGGTTAGGTCCAACTCAAAGCTAGTAGGGATAAGGGCAGCTCCCATTACAAGTCCCGAAAAACAACTCATCAATTGTAATCTGCATCTATATATTTCACATTCATTTAATTATAAACCTTGTATCAAAATTGTAAAAATAAAATATCTTTCTTGTTTGGCTATGGACGTATCCTCGTAACCTAAATCGACTGAACCAAATTTTATTGTGTGTTATATATTATTCTTGCACTTTTATTTGTTTGCAAATGTTAGTGGGTGTTTGTTGGGTCCGCTTGAAAGAGGTAGTATAATGATCAAATTCGATCTCTTGGCAACCTTTTAAACAAATCATGTTTTTCTTTTAGAAATATGGGAGATCACACCTTGCAGCAAATTCATTAGCATTCTTTTTATTGCTTATTTTTTTTTCATTACTAATTATTTAAGATTTTCTTACTAACTATTTAATATTTTCTTTATCAAATCCTAAATCTTCATTACTATTTAGTATCTATTTTATAATTTCCTAAATCTTCATTATCAACTGTTTAATATTTCATTTATTCAACATGTGTTTTACACGGGTTTTTAACTTAATATCTATATAAATGAATGTAATACCTAAATTTTAAGAGAAATATACCATTCGGAAAAAAAAGGTCCAGTAATCACATTGAGGGTCAGTTATAAAAATCCATTAAAGACTTTTTTAGACCAAATTATTTCATTAATCCAGAGTACCAATCTAAAGTGTATGAAAATATTTTTCATTTTATATTTATCATGAAAAACTTAAGTCATTAATCATAAAGTTCTAAAGATAAGACAGCTTGGATTTTAATAGTCCACATTATAAAAATAATGGCAATGAAACTCACAAATTACACTTTATTGTCAACGACAATTACCACTCATATAATTATCATAGATTTTACTAAATTTTACTTACAAGGATGTATGTTTACCATTTCGCTCGTAATCATCATTATAAACAGAATCAAGTGTAAATCTAGAACCCTTGGTAACAACAGTGAAAGTTAAGAGTGTTATTGGTCAAAGTGTCAGTGTGGATTATTATCGGCCAATAAGTCATAGGTTAGGTTATTAAAATCCAGTTTGCTAAAAGATAATAATGTTAATCTAGGAAATTCTTTGAGACTTCTAATATTAATGTTGTAGTTCTTTTATATTAATACTTTTAAAAGAAAATATAGATAGAGAAATAACGCACTAATTATACTTAAATAAAGGCTTGTGTTATTTTTACTGAATGTACCTCTACTAAATCAGTCACATCATCTCTCATATTTTACTTAATAAAGAGTATGTTTAGCATACATGAGGGCTATGTTTAGCATATCCCTTAAAAGAATTAAAAGTTTATAATTATTTTCAAAATGTTCATATATAAGTAGATTGAAGTTTTTTAATTTAATTTATAAAAAATAATATAAGATATGTTACATGAAAGATTTAATGGAATGATAATTTTATTGATACAATTATAATTATTATTGACACCAAACTGATTTTGAAATTTTAATTAAAAGATTTTGGAGCCAAAAAGACAAGAAAAATAGTATTAATATAAAATAAACTAAAATATGAATACATAATATTTTCTAATAAAAACGTATAACCTTAAAGTTTGCTTTGAACTCTTAAAAGGGCTTGACCTCAGTGGCGGATTTACTTGAAGTTAGTGTAAATTTTCTTAAAAGCTAAGCTAAAAAAATTTAGGCACCGATACATTTTATTACCAGGCCCCCTTACAAAAGTGAAGAGTGAAGAAAGATTGTCTGGAATTTTTTCCGGTGGTCAGCAGCGTCGGCATCTGGTTAGAGCATTCACAGTCGGTTTGGTATAATTGTGTGAGTGAGTTTTGTATATTTTATAGAGTGGTTTAAAGTTGTTGTGAGTGGAGAAGAGAGAAAAAATATAACTTTTTTATAAATATAAGGAAAAAGGTAGTTATTTTTAGTGTAATTATAAGGATAAAAAGAGAGAAAATAAGAAAAAAAAAAGATAGATAAAGTAGTGATTTTTAATATAATTATAAGGATAAAAATAAGAAATATAAGGATCCGACTGGGAATCCTATTACTCGGTTTGAAGTAGATGAAACAAAGAAGAAGCTCTTTTCACACATTAAGTTTTTCACTTTAGAACTTTGGGTGGTGTGTAACCAATGACATTATAACATTTAAGTTGTCTTTTGCTGCAACACCTAGGTAAAGACTAGTCTAGTTTTACTTTAAAAAATACATAAAAAATTAATAGAGTTATTTTCTATTTATTTTTTCCATCTACTTAGTAGAAAAATATCTACATCATATTATTACGTTTTTTTTACTTTATTTGTCTATATCACTTATTTATTTAATTTAAAGTTCAGATTTTCTCATAAGGTTTTTTTTCTATGATATATATATATATGTTTCATTTTAAGTTTTTTTAATATATATATATAGTAACATTTTTCATCAAACGTATTTTAGAAATATGCTTTGGTTTAGAACAAACTCAAACCAAACAAGTAAATATGTTTAGGTCACGATTAGTAGCCGACAATTGTTCCTTGTACTACATCGATTGATAAAAAGTTATTTGATAAACATTTATAAATGTAAAATTTAAATTTATGTTGTTATACGGTTATTATTGATTCTTTAACATATGTTTCATTTTAAGTTTCACATAGCTTTCGAGAGAATGCTGTTTTTTACGATTTATTAGAACTAAATGATTGTGATTTATTAATGCTACAAATAATTACACTTTTGTTATCCTTCTTGCGCATTATTATTATTTTTGTTACGATATAATGCAACTTATTCACCTTTCCCGTTGTGACCTAACATGTTCTAACATAACTCGTTTTGGGCACCCGCTGACTAAAAATCTTGGATTCGCCACTGCTTAGAGATTCAAAAATTTGGAAGTATATAAATTTTTAATGAAGTAGAGTTTAACCGGTTTTTAAAATTAAAGGTTTAAATTGTAGAATATTATCAACTTTGTTTACATTTTAAATTAGAGATAAAATCATATAATAATAGTCATATTTTGATATAGTTTCAATAGAGTTTTAACCCGCTTTTAAAATTAAAGGTTCATATTTTAAGTTTTCACATTTTGGCTTTTGTTTTATGGAAATAAGTTCATATTAGGAAAATTACTTGGATGACAAAACTCTATCTTCAACTTCAGAAAAAGAATTTATAAAAGTAAAAGTAATCAAGTACATGCAGCATTTGAAAAGGAAACTTAATTAAGAGTTCTTTTAATTAGAGCAAAACATAAATAGACTTTCACATAATCATGCATGTACTAAATAAATATTTTGTGTGTGCATTCATACAACAAAATGCTTTTAGCCCCCCCCCCCCCCCCCTCCCCCTCCCCCCTTCCAACCAAAACTAATTATCCCTTTAGATGAACCTGCAGGAAACCTGGTATGAATGTATGACCAATTTCTTAAACACAACTTTCTTCTATTGCTAGCTTTTCTATTCAATATGACACTTAATTATCTCATAAGGCACAAGTTAAAATTCTGGTCATGAACACGCATGTGATGATGAAAAACTGAACCCGATTGCAGTTGATATGTTTACCGATTGATGTAAAGCTAAAGTGAATATCTCATAAGAATTAGATAATTTTGTAAGGGCATCAAATATTACAGACAGTGTCTTTAATTAACAAAAGGAGAATATAACAAGTTATATATCGAATGAGCACATGGTAATTATCTTTGCCTTTAGGCTTTAACTACTGTAATTCATAAGTCAATGTCAATAAGCATTCTTGTCTAACTCTTTTCATTAAACCTCGATCGCAAGTTCTGGTGTGTCCATCGACATAAGTATTGCTAAGGTCATATAGAACGAGCAAAGTGACACTCTTTTCATTAAACCTCGATCTCACTCAAGACATATAATGGGTTGGAATATGTTTAGATTTTATTGAAAGTATGAAACAGCTATATCTCATTAGTATATGAAATAAACAAACATGAATCGTATGTGTAAAATCGTTACATGATTGACTCGTATTAATTTTTCAATTAAAAAAAGATCATATACAGAAAATCTTACAACCAAGAGTGAATTGCCGGCAAAAAAAAATATCATTTGAGCACTTGAAAGTTGAATCACTGCAAGTTGTGCCTCAAAAATGAGCAGAAAAAAATAGGGTATCTTCATTTTAGTTTTATGGGTATTTGCAAGCATGCTTATTTCAATTTGGGAGAGAATAATCTTTGGGAAATGTTAACATTTTCTTGTTGGATTTTGATCCTAACCTTTGAACCTTAGTTAAATCTTTTTGCAAATGACTGATGCTTAAAAAAATGTTTTGCTGTAGTGTATCAAATGGGCATCAAAAGGGGGTTTTATGGCTTGAGAAATCTTCCCCCAATTCTATCTATATCTAAACAATAACATGAATGCAATAAGTTAGACAGTAGCAGTAGTAATCTTGAACTGGAATACTATTTTTTTAAGACAACCTTTGTGAGTACTATGTTGTCTTCGTTGCTTATGTACGGACAAATTAAAGATGATATGATGTTTAACTCATCAGTTTGAAGAAAATTTAGTACGATGATGTTTTAAGGCTGTGGTAACACAGCTCAAGAAAACTTTCAAGTTCCAACATCACAGCTAATCAAATTAAGCTTTTTTTCTAAAACATTTTTTAAAAATAATATCAAACAAATAAAACAGTACAATACCCAGAAAAGAAAATTAACAAAATCCATCCAAAGATAATTAAAGGGTTTCATTTTCATAGTAGACCAAGTATGTATACTAATATATTATAATGTGTATATACACGTATATATACGTATTTAAAAATGGATGCATGCAAAAAAGACGGTGAGTGAGGAAAATTTAAAGGATTTGTGTCAGAATAACAAAAAGAAAAGGAAAAAAAAACCAAAGTAACAACACAACACAAAATCAAGAGGGTTTGTCCAGATTGTATGAACTTGACCCGCAAAAAAACTCGGATTTAGGGTTTTAAAGATCCTAAAAACTTGAAATCAAGAAAGAAGAACTTGAAATCTTGAAGATGTGTGTATATATATAATGTTTAAATAAATCATATACCGGTTTCAGGCAAAGAAAACCCTGATCTTGATGTGGGTTTTGCATGTATTTTAAGCTAAAAATTTGAAATAAGGATAAGAAGAAGATAGATGAACCTGGAGTGAGTTGAGTACTCATAGAGTTTGCCTTTAGTGGAAAAAACGATGAGAGCAACATCAGCATCGCACAAGACAGAGATCTCGTGAGCTTTCTTGATCAAACCTGTTCTTCGTTTGGAGAATGTTACTTGTCTGCTGATTTTATTCTCGATCCGCTTCAGTTGCACCCTTCCCCTCCCCATCTTTTCTACTGTTCTAAGAAACCCTAAAAACAATCTGGCTAGCTAGCTAGCTTTTTAATTAAGTTGAAAAAGGAAGAAGCTGAAGAGAATCTAAGAAAAAGAAGACGACGAGTAAGAGACAGGAGAATGTTTTTATTTCTATTTTGGTGTATGCATTATATCATCATCCCTATTGATCTTGCCATAATAATCTGTTTCCTTACCATATATAAACAACAAAAGAGTATTATTTTATACTTCAATTTTTATGTAGCCCCAAATATGTTAAGTTCTACTCTAAATCTTAAATGTGGTAATTAAGGTTAGAGTTCTAGACCTTTTTATTTTATTTTATGAAGGGTCGATCTAAAGACGATAATCGTAATTGATATACATATATATATGGATTGACATCTGTATATAATACATAAATATTGAATACAAATTCAGACGGATTTGAACAATATTTGGAAATAATCTTTGAATAATAATGTTGGAATATGATTTTAAGGTGTAAAAAATCGGAGGGGAGTTGAAGAAAGGAATAATAAAAAGAGAGGATGGGGAAGGAGAATAGTTGCATAAAAAATGGGATATAAAACTGGTTCATTACAGATGTGTTGTCAACTTCTCGTTGGTTGGTTTCTTATCTCGGTTTTGTTTTGGGGCACATATTTTGTGGTCATTATATATGGATAAAGTAATCCAGCTTAAAAAAAATGTCATGCGCATAATAGTCTAACGAGGTGATGGGATTAGGCTCAGTGACCATAAGGTCTTGGGTTCGAATCTCACAAGGGAGTTTTCCGAGAAAAATTAAGTTTCCTCCTGAATTGGTAACTTGGTGTTGGAATATGATCGGGTGGTACCACTGGTGGCACGATGATACTCCAGTGATCCGTTAGTGATCCAAATTTGTTGTTAAAAAAAAATCCAGCTTAAAATAAGACTTATCATTTCTCTTTTTTTTTGAAAGGCGACTTTCATTTTTTAAGTGGCAGTCGCATCTCCGACAAGTCGGAGACCCGTTACCCCTCAACCTGACCACTACGTTGTCTGAACCGGGCCCGCGGTTTCAGAGCGAGAGGCTAGGCTTTCACCGGGAAACCATGGAGCCTGCTGCCACTTGACATCAATTGCGCCGCTACACGGGCCAAACTCCGCTAGCGTAACGCACTCCGGACTAAAACCCGGTTCGGCTCGGATTCGAACCTGCGTGGGCAGGTTGAATCTTCATCGCCTATACCACTGGACCAAAGCCAGTGGTTATACTTATCATTTCTCTTAATAAGGTTTTTCATTTTTCACACGCATAAAGTAAAAAAAATTAATTATAGTACATATATTAAATTAAACTACATTTTATTGGATCATATCTACTAAAAATTGGATGATAGTCAAATTATTTCTTTTTGGTTTAAGCATGCTTAATTTTCTACCTATAGTTTAAACTTATTTGTTAATAATTAGCTCTTTATTTAAAGTAAATTACTATTTGATTCACTGACGTTTGTCCATTTTAAATAGTTCAGTCCCTTATGTGGTGGTGGGGAGAAGAGATAGGGTAGAATATATAATGTTTTTTAACCATTTGAGTTCTGAGGGTATTTTGTTTATTTCAGAAAAAAGTGAACAGTTAAATCTAACAACGTTAGCAACTTGGACTTAAATGTAGTCAAAAATGAAAAGTCAGGGTTTAGACCGAGGTTTTGAAACATAAAGGACTAAACTAGTTAAAATGGATAAACGTCAAGGACTCAAATAACAATTTACTCCTTTATTTATATAGGGTTGATTTCATGAGAAAACTAAAAAACTAATCCCCTAAAATTTTAAATATTAATAAATTTTTCATACGTTGTTATTTTTTTTAAACTATACCAATAAATTAAGCATTTTTTATCTTTAATTTAAGTATGACGTTATATAAAAAATAAAAAATTAACGTGTCAGAACTTTTTCGATACTACTGTATGATTATATTACATATATGCGATATATGTAGTATGATGACTCGATGATACTACTACTCCCCTAAAGTTATGAAGGAGCACACGCTTCATAACTTTGAGCACAACGAATCAAATCACACTATTTCTGAAAGGAACATTCGAAAACTCATACCCATCAAAGTTATAAAACCAAGAGAACCCGAAACGAGAAACACTACTCCTCCAGTGACAGTTCTGTAGACAGCTACAGACCTCGTCACAAAAAGAGTAGACACATGGGTTGTTCATACAAAACTTTCCAAGCTTGTAAACCCTATGACTTCCTTGGGAAGGAAGGCGGAGTAGCTACACTCCGGTGGATAGAGAAAACAGAATCAGTCTTGGCCATAAGTAAATGTGTCACACCCCAACCGACGACGGAATAGGCGGGACATGTAGATTGTTCATGAGCACATGGTTGACTAAAATTTTATATATTACAACGTTACATTTCCATTCACAATTTCCAAATACATCAATACAATAATATTTGAAATACAAAACATATTTATTTGTTTCAATTAACTAGGTCCACAACCTAAGTGTAGTAACTTGATCAACTCAAACTTTTGTACCTGAAACATGATGAAAACGAGGTCAACTAAAAGTTGGTGAGCATACATAAGTTTTGACTTTAAATAGCACCAAAGTGTTGTGTAAACAAATCCATACAAGTCATGATTAATAAGGCGTTTATGGGGAGTTACTATTGTGTAACCAAGAGTACAATCAAACCTTTGTAACTAGCATGCAAAAATTGTGTTGTCGGTAACAATCACCCCAATCTAGGTGGGTTTGTCAGACTCAATAGATCTATCATTGTTAACCGTCGGCTTGTATAGTTAATGATTGTACATGTAATAGCACATAAACAGTTAACACACCTAGCACTCAAACATAAAATTGCACACAAATTGTAAAGTGGATTTGTATTGTGTAGTTTGTATAAATCATTGTAATGTTGTGATCATGTTTCACCCCAAAATGTAAAATAGTAAAAAATGGGCTATGTAAAACTCACCTGTAGTATGGTGTACGTAGCATGGGCAAAAGGTAGTAAAAGTGATTTGCATATCACAAAGCTCAACCTAGAGTAGAATTACATGAATTTGAATTAATAATATGTATAAAGTTTAAGGCAATGTTTAGGGTTTAACAAGTTATGGTGAGCGGGAATTTGTATAAAGAGTTGTGGTAATTCATGATAAAGATATGAATAAATTAATGTTTGATCTTGAATAAAAATGTAAGTTCAACGCTTATATTAATTGTCTTAGGGTTTATCTTTAAATAATGTAATTAAATAAATTCTTTTATTTATTTATTTAGTTACTATTATAATATTGTACCTTAAAAGTGTAGTAGAAATATATGTTAGTTTATATATGTTTAGAAAACTATAGTTTAAACCCTAAATGAGTTATTAATGTAATAGGATAATTAATTTAGATAAATAAATTCTTTTTATTTATTTATCAAAAATAACGAGGGTTCTATAAAGAAACCAAGGAAATATATGTGTATTAATCTATATTTGATAAAAATAGATTTGTTTAAATAACTCCTAAACCTTCCATAAAATGATTTATAATAAAAATATTTTATGAAGTTCTTTAAAATGGTAAAGTATTTTATACAAATCTTGTCACGATTTTTATATTATTGGGTAGTTGAATGTTTTTTTTTTGAAATTAAATAATTTAATTAAAATAAACTTTTAATTATTTTTTTTTAAAATGAGATTTTAACTAGTTTTAATTATAAAACTAATTGTTTCACATTTAAAATTGTTAATTATGGTACTAATCCGTCTCAAATGGTATGTGTTTTATAAAATAAATTTTGTAAACTGCATAATGTTGCTAAATCTGTTTTAAAAAAAGAATGCAGACCACCCGGTTTGAACCCGGGTGGTTTCTTTGTGTGAAATGCGAATTACTACTGGACTAGAGGATTTGATGCTGATATCAGTCCGGTCCGTAATGGTTTTAACATAAGTTGAAATGGGGTCGGGTCTGGTATCAAGAATGAACAAAAAGGTTCGGGTTTATGGGTTCAGGTATGCGTGCAAAAGGGAGGCCCGGGTTGTGGGTTTCGAACCCGGGTGTGGTCTGAGGGGGAGAGACACGCAAACCGTTGGACCAGGGTTTCAGCCTTGCTTAGAAACCATTCTGTTTAAACTATAAGCACAATACCCAAACCACCTTCTTCCCCATTTTTACGCCTGAAACCCTAGTCCTTAAATCGAACGAAAGGCAACAGGGATTATTCCCCAATCTATGGGGCTTTTGGTCCCTGAATCAAAACGAAGTTAGGGTTACACGAATTACCTGGAACGGGCACGCGACGAAGGAGAATGAAAGAGGGTGCGGGTTTAAGCTCGTCAGCCGTAGATCGTGGTTCAGAGATGGATTGAGGCAGTTTTGAGAGTACCCGGAGTAAAGGGAAAACGTCGCAAGTATGGCTAGACAGTTTTTATAGATTAATTCCATTAGAAACGAGGGATTCGATTGTGTCTTCGCAGCCGCCAGCTGTTGACACCATTTACGGGTAAATTCGATGATTGAGCTACGAATTGAGTCGCGTTTCAAGGTCGGATACATGCACGATCAATCAGTGCGTGATTCACGGGTTATATTACGCGTTAATTTCTTGAAATAATGTCGAATTGATCTGATTTTGGCTCAGTTTGACTCCGATAGTCAAACGTGTTTGAAATTTGAATTTGGCCGAAATTTTGTTAAATGGTTTGGTAACTGATCAATAATCATTCTAGCATACATGGCAAATCTATTGAATTTGGATTCGATCGATTTCAAGGTTAAATTGAAAGAATCCATCTCTGTTGACTTTCAAAAGTCAAAGGGGATGTTTAAGGGTTCAATTTGGAGTGAAAGGTTCCAATTGGAAAAAAATGGTTGTTCAAATTGAGGGCTTATGTGCTCAAAGAGGTCCGAACTAGGTTTATTTATTTTAAATTCTTTTGTAATTTTATATAATTTGATTTCTCTTTTATAAACTTTATAAAACTAATTGTATAAATATAAAAAAAATGTTGAAAATATTATTTTGCCTAAAAACTAAATCAACATTAATATGTGGATTAATTTATAAAGTAAGATGTATAAATGTATTTGTATACCCAAATTTTTTTTTATAAATTTTTATACATATATATATATATAGAAGAGTGGAAATTATATTATTAAAGTTTATGAGTTACACTTTTGATTTAATTGATATATATATATATATATATATATATATATGTACTAGGAAAATAATATGTTAAAGTAAAGATGAAACTTTGAATTTATACGCGTTAAAATAATGCTTAATGTGGTAGGTGCGAGATTGAAATGAGTTATCATTGTAGTATGAAGTAAAATAAGTAATGTTAGAAAATCATGGATGTTACAGTATCCCCATGTTAAGAGGATTTCGTCCTGAAATTGAACTAGCGGAGACTACTGAATTAGGAAGGAAGTGAGTTTGAGTTTTGATCGTTGGTTTGAGGAGGCTGATAGATAACAAGATTAAGGTTTAAAGCTTAAGCTAAGTATGGATGATATCAGTGGATAAGAGATTTAACAAACATTGGTCTAGGTCAAAACTTCACGTGACACGAACAACGCTACTTCTGATAATATGATAGGGCACTTATATATAGGAAGTACCAGCGGCGTATCCACCATGCCCTTGTCATATCTCATTAGTTTCGTTATTATATATCATGATAGGTTTTATGTCATAACACACGACAGAATTTGCTATGTTTTCCCATGCACCGATTTTTATAATTTCGTGTGCACCCGTAATTATTCAAATCGTTGCATGGTCCGTATAGTTCATCCCGTTGTGTGTGCGGGTCAAGGGGGGGCACAATTTCACTCCGTTCATGTCTATTGTTTTCACATAAAAGTTGCTAAGAAGTAACTATGTCCTTAAGCAGGTCAGTTAGCAACTATAGAGTAATAAGGTAGTATATCTTAAAGTTTCTTAGTTTACTCGTGTTTGAACAAGAATACGTCAAAACCCAAGTAACTTCAATGTGTTATGGTTTCCAAGTTTGGTGAACAAAGTGTATGAGCATTCTTTGTGTATAATGTGATCAACTATTTGTAACAATTGCAAGCAACTTAGTTTCGCGTATAAAGTAACCACACAAGTCTCATGTATGATCTAGTGTCACGTAGCTTGTAATCAAATAGGTTTCATGTGTAGCGTGAACAACTTAGCATCATGTATCTTGTAAATCAATCAGCCCTCATGTGTAATGTAGACAACATAGTATCATGTGTATTGTAGGAAATGAATTTCATGTATGGTGTTGACAACTTAGCATCATGTATTTTGTAACTCAATAAGTTTCATGTTCAATGTAGTCAATCTAGTATTGTGTACCAAGCAAACAATTGTTATGTATCATGTATATTGCAAACAACCAAGTTCCATGTGTTCGACCCAGTAGCATGTGTATTGCAAATAAACAAGTTTCATGTTTTATGTGATCAATCCAGTAAATTATGATTTGTAAATAAACTAGTCTCATGTATTATGTGATCGTGTTGTGTATCTTGTGAACGTGCATACGTAAATTATTGAATTCCGTGTGTGACGTATACTAACGAGTTTTGTATGTGATCGAGTGTTGCGGACAAGCGTGTTGTTTGGCGTTCATGTATAATGTGGTAGTTAGGTTCTAGCTTTTTAAATCTCGTTGAGGTTTGTAGGGAGGGTTAACGTCTATGCGAAATGGGTCGTCTTTTGATGTGGCAAGTACACTCATACATTATTGAAGGTGTAGGGTAACGAGGAGGTTTAGAAAATATCATGGGAAGTGGGTTTACAAGGAACCGATCTTTGTTTGAAAATAGGAAATTGTAACTCGTTCTTGATGGTAGATATATGAAGTAGTGAAACTATTGAGTCAAATATTTTATTAAATTTTTAATTATTACAAGAAGAACATTTTTTTAGAAAATATCATGGGAAGTGGGTTTACAAGGAACCGATCTTTGTTTGAAAATAGGAAATTGTAACTCGTTCTTGATGGTAGATATATGAAGTAGTGAAACTATTGAGTCAAATATTTTATTAAATTTTTAATTATTACAAGAAGAACATTTTTTTTAGAGAGAAATTTATTGGCTAAACAAACGGTTGTATATTAATTTAACCAAGGTTTAGAAATAACGAGAAAAGTCATAATTATTTATCAATTTGAAATACTGCTTTTATAAGACATGCCGTATTAAGTTTCCTTATAAGGTGGAAAGGTTTATGGAAAATTTATATTTTTGATACTATCTAAAAGTTTGATAAACATTTTGTTTGAACAAGATAACGAGGTTTGTTTAAATTAAATAATAGGATGAATTTGTTTAAGAAGGAGATTGCTGGTAGTGTACTAAATTGTGTGAATGAGAAAGGTGATACTGGGAGAATCTTGATGAAATTATGATGGGTGTAATGCACACTCAACATGTCAAATCAATGAGTAAAAAAAAACTTTGGAGTTGGAAAATATAAAAATTTATTAGATGCTGAAATGTTTTAACATTATTCAAAACACAAGGAAATGGTTCTCAAACTGAAAATTTTAGGACAATAAATAGAAATTTCTGCTAATGTCTCTGGTAGCTTTCCACTAGAAGGAAGATAATCACCAAGACGAGCACTGCTATGGTCGCTCGGGTAGTCGATCTGTCTTCAGCTCTAGCCGTTTCCGTACGATTCTCCGGTATTTCTTTTTCGAGGATGGAGATTAACTCCTTTTGGCATCCTAATTGGTTTGCAAGGCTATCCATTCTTTGTCCTTGCAAGTCGTGCATTACCTCGTGCTCCATCCTTTGCCTCTCAAACTCCGAGGTCTTCACATATTGGTGAATGTCATTGGTTGGAATTCCCATAGCACTAGTGGGTGCTATGGTATGCCTTACCCAATGGTTAGGATGATACGGGTCGGGCACCAGATACGGGTCTCTTAATGGGGATGATCTAGGTGTTCGAAGTCTTGGGTCGGTGTTCCTAGCCCAATCTGCCCTTACATCAAACCTTGGCCTGGCAGCTGGGGGTGTTGGTGACCGATACACGGGTGATCCAATGTCTTCTTCCCAGTCAGACTCTGCTCCGGGACGGTATACCGGGGAGGAAGGATGTCACACCCCGGTCGGCGGCGGATTATACGCCGGGGCTGACGCGGTTGTTCATAAGCACACGATCATCTATTAAATGTGACAATATTTATTCATCAAAATTAAATGCATCCGTTACAAGTAGAAATGGATAATAAAGCGTTCAAACATGACATAAGTTGAATTTAATCTTTAATAGAGCTAGGTCTAATGTCCTAAGTGATCAAGTAGTGTCCTCAAACTGGTGCACCTGAAACATCTGAGTAAATGTCAACTACAAGTAGTTGGTGAGTAACATAGGTTTTGACACCAAACAAAAGTTAAGTATAGGTTACAATTCAATATGTTCAAAGCATGTCTAAAGCATATATGTGAAAACATACAAGGTTCCAAGCGTACAATTCAAGCCTGATAATAGAAAACTAGATACGCAATCCCATTGATTGCCATTTTGAAAAAGGGAGCAAGCGGATACTCCAAGTTATAGTTGATACCCAACAAAACCCGCCAAGGTCTTGTGGTAAGTTATAGTTTCAGTTTCCCATATAAATGATCATGTTAGGTACTACCTTAGGCTTGGGCTGCAAGTTAATGAATGTACTTGCATGAAACACATGCAATGGTCACCAAGTAGTTCAAATATAAAGCATAAAGATCAAGCACAAGAACATAGATATTGAATTGTTTAAATAGATAAAGTTGATAACATGTTTCACCCCAAAAGCAAAAACAGTAAAAAGGGGCTATGTAAACTCACCTTGCAATGAGTAGCTTGGATGTCATCCAAGTATATTGCACAAATGTTCTAGCTAATCACAAGGTTAACCTATGTTTGATGGAACATATATATCAATGATTTGTACAACTGAAATAGAGAATCCTATTGTGCGAGGAGATTGATGTGAGTGTCCTCATATTAATAATAAAAATAATTATTTGAGTTGCAAATAATATTTTATGTAAATCTTTGATAAATATTTGTATTGTAATAAGTGAAAGAATTAATAACAATGTTGTTTGTTTGTAATAATTATATAAACGTATGAATAAATAATTAGGTTTCTTTTGTTTGTAAATAAATACATAAATAAATAAATGACTAGTTTTCTTTTATTTGTAATTGCATAAATTAATAGATAGATAGATGAATAAATAAATGAGTAATAATTAGTTGAGTAATTAAATAATTTACTGTATAAATAAATGAATGAAACCTTTCATTTGATTTATGAAAAACAAGTGTTAAAAATAATGATTTAATTAGTTGGTAATTAAACCAAAATTTAAAGTATAATAATGTTTTAATTAATTAATAATTAAACCATAATTAATTATTAATTAAAAGTATAGAATTGAGTTTTAAATGTTCTCAAATAATAAAAATAAATTATATAAAAGTTTGTATAAATATTTATAAAGAAATGAGTTTATGATCATAATCATAATTAGTTGAAAGTGGTTGTTGTACACTAGAATGGTTATCATTCCAGAGTAGTACCTCCAACAGAAAAGTTCCTAGGAAAAAGTTGGTCGGATCAGAACCCCGTCTTTTCCTAGCCAGAACTTTAATGTTTGCCAGATAACTACATACTGGTTTGAAATTTACTCTATTTGCATACTTAACCAAGTTTAGTTTGTGTTTGGAAAGTATTTGGGCTAAAGTGAAAATATAAGTTTATGTAAATATAGAAATTGAATATTAAATAATTTAACTTGAAAATAAGGATTTTTAGAAAAAACATAATTTTTGAAATTGAAAGGAGTAAGAATGATCAACCAAGCTTTTAAATAAAAGTTTGACACAATTTTAATTAAAATAGGGCTTTTGATCTTGGATAGGTCTATGATTATAACATAAACATGTTAGGGATCATAGATCTAGCTAGTTATGAGAGATTTTTAAAGGAAAAGTATGAACAAGCAAGAATATAAGAAGAACTTACTTATGAATATGGAAACGACTTTGAATCTTGAGAGAGGGATTAGAACTTGATATGGTGTGAGAATGAGGGTCTATTTATAGGGTAGTATCATGGGCTTATTTACAAAATTTAATTTGTTATAGGGATTAAGATTGCAAAATATGAAAAATAGTTTTTAATTTCATAACATATTTCAACTTAAGTGCTCATAAATTTTATGTTCATGACTTCATTTCATCATAATTCATATTTAATATGTTTATAGATATAATTATATATTTATTTGTTTTATTTACCTTTAGTAATTTAAAAATACTAGCAATGTTATATTTTCATAATAAATTGTTTATATCATGTGTGTATATATATAGTTTTAGAAATGACTTAGTATGTACCTATATATTTATGGAATAGGATGGTGACAATTATTTACAAAGCATATAACATAAATATTTATTACTTATGAATTTGAAGTAGGTAATTAAGGTTCTTCATAAATGCGATTCACCAAAATAATGAACTTACATTGCCGAAAAAGTTAAAATAAAAGCGGGAAATTTCTTGGAGATTACAAAGGAGAGTAGGAGTCTATGTCTAGTAGGAAAACAATGAAAAGGTTGTAAGCGATAATAAAATACTGATTGTCAAACGTGGGAGTTCTCATAGGTTTAGAGTTTGACTAGTCATAACACCGAGTCTTCACAATAGTATTTTAGGAGTACACTTGACCTATAAGTAGTGTATCCCTGAGGAGAATTGTCACACCCCAACCGACGGCGGAAACGTCGAGGCGGGACATGTAGACTGTTCATGAGCACAAGGTTGACTAAATTGAAATATATTAATCATTCAAAATTCATTGCATAGATTCAAGACAAGAAAAAATCAAACCAAGTACATAAAATGAAATACATAATCCTTTATTAAAATTAACTAGGTCCAAAACTTATGTGTAGCAAGTCTTGATCAAAATCACACATTAGCACCTGAAACATGAATAAAATAAGGTCAACTAAAAAGTTGGTGAGCATACACAGGTTTATACGTAGATAGTGTGTAGATGTAAGTAATCAAATCTTTACATAACATGATAAAATAAGGCATTTATGGGGAGCAACTATTGTGTAACTAAAGTACAATCAAACCTTTGTAACTAGCATGCAAATTGTGTTGTCTATAACAATCACCCCAATCTGGGTGAGTTTGTCAGACTCAATAGATCTATCATTGTTAACCGTCAGCTTGAATAGTTAATGATTGCACATAAATTGTACACAAAAGTTAACACACCTAGCACTCAAACATAAAGCTCAAATTTGCACACATGAATGTAAAGAGGATTTGTATTTGTGTAGTTTGTGTAGATGTAAGCAATTGTTTGTATAGAGTTCATGTTTCACCCCAAAAAGTGTAAAAGAGTAAAAGGGGCTATGTAATACTCACCTGAATCAAATGTGTAGCTAATACGAGACTCTGGGTAGCAAAGTGATCCTTGAAACGCACAACGTTAACCTAAAGTGTATTGCGTGTGATCATGAATTAATAGAATGTCTAAATTAAGGTCTAGGGTTTCAATGGATGTGAGTATAGGGAATTTTATAATGAGTTCGTGTCGAATTATGGAAAATGATTGTGTAGGTGTTGAATAAAATGAAAATAATTTGAAATGAATAGTTTTAAAATATTTTTAAATTAGGGTTTGGATTTGAATAACTAAATCAAATAATTATCGTTTGTTTATTCTAGTTACAAAATAATGTAGTTATTCGGTTTATTTAAGTATAGCCTAAATAACCAAAATTTGTTTAAATATAAATTAAATAAATAATTGTTACCTTATTTATTTATTTATAAAGGTATGTAACCTATTTATTTAGTTGTAAAAATAGCGGACGTATTATATTAAATATGAATTAAATGGAAAATTTTTACTCTATTTATTTATTTATAAAGATGCGTAAATATGAAGTTGTGTAAATATTATTTATGTATAGAGTTTAATGATAAATATACTTTTAACTTTGAAGGTTATAATAAATAAATTTTATTTATTTATTTATCATTTAGAAATAAGTATTTAATCGTTTTAAATAAAGTTAATATTTTATAAATTTTATAAAATCAAAAGTTTTTATTTAAATATTTAGATTTTTACATTAAATATTTAATGTACAAATTTTTAGTTATAAATTCAAAATAAAATGACTTCGTATTGAAAATCTATAAATCTAATTTTATTGTGTTAAAAATAAAGTTTAAATTTTATAAAACTTTGTATAGAGTGTTTATAAAATTGTCCCAAATTTTGTAAATAATTTACTCAAAATAAATACATAATTTAAATTGAGTATTAAATATAAAATTTTATAACAATAGAGATTTTTATGCAAAAATTGTAAAATTGGTTTCAATCTGTTCTAATATTTGTAAAGTTTATAAAAATATTTTTTTTATAATTTTTGGAGTTCTCTAAGCGGGTTTTAAAAACAAACGGGTTTGCCCGGAATCGAACCCGGGTCTGCCCGGTGCGAGCATCACGTGTTAACCGCTGGGCCAGGGGACTCACCCGTGATACTGAAATGGTCCGTTAAGTATTAACTTGTACACAACAGAGGGTCGAGTCCGGTTAAGGGAAACGCGCAAAAAGGCTGCTGCGAATGGGTTTTGAACCCGCGCCATCTAATCTAACCACACGAGTATTTAACCGGTTGGACTAGACGGTTCGCTGGTTAAATAGGGATTCGAATAACTTAAATGCGTTAAAAGGTTTGATTTGGAAATCCCCAATTAAAGTTTGTATGAACTGATGTTCAATTTGAATGAGGATTGTGATCGATGTCCTCTGTCTTAGGAAATAGACAGAGGGCTTTCGTTCGTAATGAAAATGCAAATCTAATGACATAAACCATACCTGAAATGGTCGAGTCTTGATTTCTGTCGGCTAGAGGAAACAGAGAGGTGTTCTTGATACTCGATCGGTGTCCAGAGACGAAATGTGGGTCAAAGGGGTACTCAGAGAGTTTGTAGAGTGATGTGCGATGGTGAGGGGTGAATCAATTGGATCAATTACATGTTAATTACTTAGTTCGATTTAATCTTGAAGATGACAGCTGTCAAGATCTTTTACGCGTCAATACGCTTAGTTTAGGATGAATTGGGTCGCTTTTTAGGTTTGGATTCATGCGAGATCAGTCAAGGCATGATTTGCGGGTTTAATACGTGTTAAACTTTGTGATTTGGAGTTAAATTTGGCAAAGTTTGACTCTGGGGAGTCAAACTTATTAAATTCAGTTTGAGTTTGAAATAAGCCGCGAATTTTGATAAATCGACCAGTTCATTGAGTTTAGAAACAGTCTACAATCGTGCTAGTATCCATGAAAAGTCATTTGATTCCCATTATGATTGATTTTGAATTTGAATTGTAAGATTTTGCAATGTTTGACTTTTAAAGTCAAAATGAGTCAAAATGGGATGATTGGAGTCAAAGTTGTGGTCAAAGGGTTCAAATTCAAGGGTTCAAATGTTTAGAAGGGGAGTTTCTTTGAATCAAAAGGTTCAAGACTAGTGTTATTTGTTTTAAATCATTTTGTTTTATAAAAATCTAATTTATTATTTATTTAATTATAAATATTTTATAAAGAGATAAATTCCAATTTTTTATAAAATAACAAACTTTGTAAATGAATTATCTATTAAAAATATATATATATATATTTATTTATTTATCCATAAATAAATACATTTACATATATATAAAAAGGTGTACTTACATGATTAAAACTTTATAAGTTTTATTTTGATTTAAGCAAACTATATATATATATATACATCTTATATAATTATACATGCATATGCTATATATTTAATAAAAAGTACTATGTATAAGCTAAGTTGAAACGTTAAATTGATACATGTTTAAAATAGTGAATAATGTGAAATATTGTGTTGAACCGGTACGGAATTGAAATGGGTTGTGAAATAAAATAAAAATTAGGCCGAAAAAATCATGGATATTACAAGAATTCTCAGGAATGAGGGGTGGGTCACTAGGACACACTTAAGTACCTTGTCTTTCCTTAGTCAGAATCTCTTGTGGGCCTACACACTCTTCCAGCCATCATGAACTAATAACACCATTGTTGGACTCATGGTTATGATGGGAATTGTTGGGGACTGGGCCTTGTGTCCCGAAAGTGAGGCTTATATATTGTAGTAGGCTTCTTCTTCTGGGAGGGTAAGTGGGCTTCTTGTTTATTATTAATGGGTATTATGCCCAATAGGTTAGATTTAGATCACAAGAGGTGGTGGTATCATGTGTGCGAGTTTAAAGGTGTATGAAGAATTTGGTGTGTATGTGTGTGTATTAAACTTAGGATATCACTTTAATGAATCAAATAAGTAGCATGTAGATAGCAATGGATATAAGCACAAGAGTTATCAAATAGTGTGACACATAGGTTATTAAGTATTGTAGTATGTATTGTAATTACTTAGGATAACATGTAAGAATATTCACACAAAGTATTACTCATGTAATCATATAGTAGCATGGCATATTGTGGGTGTCCTAAGGTTATAGTCTAGGTCAAAAGTGTCTAATAACCTAATTCCCTATAACCAAGTCTCTGATACCAATCTGTCACACCCCAACCGACGGCGGAATACGTCGGGGCGGGACATGCAGACTGTTCATGAGCACATTGTTGACTAAAATTTTATATATTACAACGTTACATTTCCATTCACAATTTCCAAATACATCAATACAAGAATATTTGAAATAGAAAACATATTTATTTGTTTCAATTAACTAGGTCCACAACCTAAGTGTAGTAACTTGATCAACTCAAACTTTTGTACCTGAAACATGATGAAAACGAGGTCAACTAAAAGTTGGTGAGCATACATAGGTTTTGACTTTAAATAGCATCAAAGTGTTGTGTGTAAACAAATCCATACAAGTCATGATTAATAAGGCGTTTATGGGGAGTTACTATTGTGTAACCAAGAGTACAATCAAACCTTTGTAACTAGCATGCAAAAATTGTGTTGTCGGTAACAATCACCCCATTCTAGGTGGATTTGTCAGACTCAATAGATCTATCATTGTTAACCGTCGGCTTGTATAGTTAATGATTGTACATGTAATTGCACATAAACAGTTAACACACCTAGCACTCAAACATAAATCTCAAATTGCACACAAATTGTAAAGTGGATTTGTATTGTGTAGTTTGTGTAAATCATTGTAATGTTGTGATCATGTTTCACCCCAAAATGTAAAATAGTGAAAAATGGGCTATGTAAAACTCACATGTAGTATGGTGTAGGTAGCATGGGCAAAAGGTAGTAAAAGTGATTTGCATATCAGAAAGCTCATCCTAGAGTAGAATTACATGAATTTGAATTAATAATATGTATAAAGTCTAAGGAAATGTTTAGGGTTTAACGAGTTGTGGTGAGCGGGAATTTGTATAAAGAGTTGTGGTAATTCATGATAATGATATGAATAAATTAATGTTTGATCTTGAATAAAAATATAAGTTCAACGCTTATATTAATTGTCTTAGGGTTTATCTTTAAATAATGTAATTAAATAAATTCTTTTATTTATTTATTTAGTTACTATTATAATATTATACCTTAAAAGTGTAGTGGAAATATATGTTAGTTTATATATGTTTAGAAAACTATAGTTTAAACCCTAAATGAGTTATTAATGTAATAGGATAATTAATTTAGATAAATAAATTCTTTTTATTTATTTATCAAAAATAACGAGGGTTCTTTAAAGAAACCAAAGAAATATATGTGTATTAATCTATATTTGATAAAAATAGATTTGTTTAAATAACTCTTAAACTCTTCCATAAAATGATTTATAATAAAAATATTTTATGAAGTTCTTTAAAATGGTAAAGTATTTTATACAAATCTTGTCACAATTTTTATATTATTAGGTAGTTGAATGTTTTGTTTTGAAATTAAATAATTTAATTAAAATAAACTTTTAATGATTTTTTTTTTTAAATGAGATTTTAACTAGTTTTAATTATAAAACTAATTGTTTCACATTTAAATTTGTTAATTATGGTACTAATCCGTCTCAAATGGTATGTGTTTTATAAAATAAATTTTGTAAACTGCATAATGTTGCTAAATCTGTTTTAAAAAAAGAATGCAGACCACCCGGTTTGAACCCGGGTGGTTTCTGTGTGTGAAATGCGAATTACCACTGGACTAGAGGATTTGATGCTGATATCAGTCCGGTCCGTAATGGTTTTAACATAAGTTGAAATGGGGTCGGGTCTGGTATCAAGAATGAACAAAAAGGTTCGGGTTTATGGGTTTAGGTATGCGTGCAAAAGGGAGGCCCGGGTTGTGGGTTTCGAACCCGGGTGTGGTCTGAGGGGGAGAGACACGCAAACCGTTGGACCAGGGCTTCAGCCTTTCTTAGAAACCATTCTGTTTAAACTATAAGCACAATACCCAAACCACCTTCTTCCCCATTTTTACGCCCGAAACCCTAGTCCTTAAATCGAACGAAAGGCAACAGGGATTATTCCCCAATCCATGGGGCTTTTGGTCCCTGAATCAAAACGAAGTTACGGTTACACGAATTACCTGGAACGAGCACGCGATGAAGGAGAATGAAGGAGGGTGCGGGTTTAAGCTCGTCGGCCGCAGATCGTGGTTCAGAGATGGATTGAGGCAGTTTTGAGAGTACCCGGAGTAAAGGGAAAACGTCGCAAGTATGGCTAGACAGTTTTTATAGATTAATTCCATTTGAAACGAGGGATTCGATTGTGTCTTCGCAGCCGACAGCTGTTGACACCATTTACGCGTAAATTCGATGATTGAGCTACGAATTGAGTCGCGTTTCAAGGTCGGATACATGCACGATCAATCAGTGCGTGATTCACGGGTTATATTACGCGTTAATTTCTTGAAATAATGTCGAATTGATCTGATTTTGGCTCGGTTTGAATCCGATAGTCAAACGTGTTTGAAATTTGAATTTGGCCTAAATTTTGTTAAATGGTTTAGTAACTGATTGATAATCATTCTAGCATACATGGCAAATCTATTGAATTTGGATTCGATCGATTTCAAGGTTAAATTGCAAGAATCCATCTCTGTTGACTTTCAAAAGTCAAAGGGGATGTTTAAGGGTTCAATTTGGAGTTAAAGTTTCCAATTGAAAAAAATGGTTGTTCAAATTGAGGGCTTATGTGCTCAAAGAGGTCCGAACTATGGCTTATGTGCTCAAAGAGGTCCGAACTAGCTAAGATTGAGGCTATATCTAACTGGGAAGTCCCAAAAACGCCGACCGAAGTGAGAAGTTTCCTCGGTTTGGCAGGATATTAACGAAGGTTTATTAAGGACTTCTCAAGGATCACCGTTCTTTTGACCACACTAACCCGAAAGGCAATCAAATATGAATGGGGTCCAAAGACGAAGCATTCGAAACGCTAAAGTAGAAACTAACTCAAGCACCGATTCTATCGCTGCCCGAAGGTAACGAAAGTTTTGTGGTTTTCTGCGATGCATCAAACACTGGTTTAGGATGTGTATTAATGCAAGGAAGCAAATTCATAGCTTATGCATCCCGACAACTTAAGACTCATGAAAAGAACTATACGACTCATGACCTGGAGTTAGGTGCCATGATTTTCGCGCTGAAATTATGGAGACACTACCTCTACGGAGTCAAGTTCACGGTTTTCGCAGACCACACAAGTCTAAAGTACGTCTTCAGTTAGAAAGAGTTGAACATGAGACAAAGACGATAGATGGAAGTCTTAAGCGATTATGACTGCAAGATATGTTATCATGAAGGCAAGGCTAACGTGGTAGCCGACGCCTTAAGTCGAAAAGAACATGAGAAATCAAAGCGAGTACATGCCCTAAGACTTGACCTGCAAATCAGTCTTATCTCTTAAATTAAATAGGCACAGAAATCAGCCTTGAAAGTGGCAAACCTCAAAAATGAAGGAATAATAGGAAGGATCGAACAACTCGTCAAAGGAAATAACGACATCCTCAGAATGGATAAGCGTATATGGGTTCCAATTTATGGAAATCTTCGAAAAGAGATTCCCGAGGAAGCCCATAAGTCCAAGTACACAATGCACCCCGGTGGTGATAAGATGTACAAAAATCTACAAGCAGAATACTGGTGGATCGGCATGAAAAAGCACATAGCCGAGTATGTGGCCAAATGTCTAACCTGTTCCTAGTTTAAAGTCGAACACCAAAAGCCATCTGGGCTGTTACAACAGCTAGAATTAACGGTATGGAAATGGGAAATGATTTCCATGGATTTCATCACTAAACTTCCCCGAACCAGTCGAGGGAATGACACAATATGGGTTATCATTGACCGTTTAACCAAATCCGCACATTTCCTACCGATGAAAGAAACTTTTAGTATAGACAAGTTGGTACGACTATATGTAAATGAGATAGTATCCTTACATGGAGTGCCGTTATCCATCGTTTCAGATAGAGATAGTCGATTCACGTCTCGATTCTAGCAGAGCTTCCAAAAATCTCTCGAAACTCGTTTAAACCTTAGCACTACATACTATCCTCAAACAGATGGGCAGAGCGAGAGGACAATACAAACCTTGGAAGATATGCTACGAGCATGTGTTATTGATCTAGGAGGAAGTTGGGACAACCACTTACCTCTAATGGAATTCTCTTACAATAACAACTACCACACGAGTATACAAGTTACACCATTTGAAGCCTTATATGGCAGAAAATGCAGGACGCTAGTGTGTTGGGCTGAAATAGGAGAAAACCAGTTATCAGGACCTGAGATAGTCTAGGAGACCACTGATAAGATATTACAAATCAGGGAAAGATTGAAAATGGCTCGTGATCGCCAGAAAAGTTACGTCGACAAAAGGTGAAGGCCGTTTGAGTTTAACATTGGAGACAATGTTCTACTTAAAGTCTCACCCTGGAAAGGTGTGGTATGATTCGGAAAGGAGGGGAAGTTAAGTCATAGGTTCGTAGGAGCATTTAAGGTTTTGGAACGAATCGGATTGGTGGCATATTGATCGGTGTCGAAGGGACCAGTCAAAGATAAAGAAATAGAGTGTCATAATCACCTTAAACTAGTTAGGGTAAGAAGGGTGTCGAACCACGAAGAGTTTGTGGTCGGTGCTCAACTTCAATTAACAATGCAAATTATGAAGTTACAACGGGTCTTTCTGACCAAACACAATCAATGATTTAAGTGAAAACTTTATAAACTCAACAAACAAATCAAGTACCAAACAAAACGGTTTAAGTTGTAAACAATAATTAAAAAGGGTATCACACCCGGGTTTCAAGTTCACAAGTAATTACGAATTATCACACCAACATTTGAGTTCAAACAATCGAATGGTTATTCAAATCTAATTAACCAAATCTAACCAAGAACATCAACATTCATACATCATCGGCAAATAGTGTAAAACAATATTCACGAATGAAATCGAGACAAATGTATGCAATATAGAATTAGATTAATCAATAGATTCAACATAAATCAAAGTTCATAGCAATTATCATCTAACGGGGTCAATGGTGCAAGAATTTATCGACTCCCGTGAGTTCATAACCATACTAAACACAAAGATTCAAGTGTTTCAAACCAAACGATTACAAGAATTGTTTCTCAAAGCTAGCACATGATAAAACCCTAAAAACTTACAAACAATCCACCCGGGAATGATTACCGGTGAATTAGCCGCTCATGGTGGTGGAAATCATCTTCAATCTTTCAATCGGATGTTAGAATCGTGTTCTTTATCCTCCAAGAACTCCAAAATCGCCCCAAGAACCGTGGTGTAAAAGATGGATTCGAATTTGGGGAAGAAAAACCTAATTAACCATTGAAAATCGGCTGTTTCGCCCAAAACCCGCGTCTGAAACGCACCCAGCGTAGGCTTACGCTGGGAGGGCGTAGGCTTACGCCAGGACTCTGATGCTGCTGTGAAGGAAGACTTTAGGCGTAGGCCTACGCTGATATGGCGTAGCCTTGCGCTGAGTTCATCGGCGTAGCCTTACGCTGAAGGTCTGATGCTCCTGTTTAAAAACTTGGTCCGACGTAGGCTTACGCTGTAGCAGCGTAGCCTTACGCTGACCCTGCATTTTGCCCCGTTTTCTCCGTGTCTCTTCCGACTCTTGCATCTCTCGCCTAATATCTTCCAAAATCATACTTTAAGCTTCCAAAACCTGCACATGCATGACTACACAAAACCTTTGTATTCCAGATATCAAATTGCATAAATATAACATATTACACCTTTTAATACATGAAACTTTTGCCACTTATCATATCCCCACACTTGAGTTTTGCTTGCCCTCAAGCAAAGTCATTTGCTTTTAAATTCACATTACAAATTCTTAAATAATTGTTTTCACTAAACATAAGTTAAGGTCCACGGTCATACAAAATTCATAAAAATTAAACTCTAAACAGAATTACAATCCAACAAACCATCGATGAATTTTTTAAACAACAGGAAACATTGGAACGCGCTTAACTCATATCTAGCTATGTCTTTGCATGCACACACCCCTCACAATCAATCACTCCACTCGGCTTCATATATGGACTAGCGATGATGTGCTAGTATTTTTCACTCAAAACCAAACAATGAATCACATTATTATAGGCTTGCAAATTGATCACATCTCCACCTACTAACACAACTAAAACGCACAAATCAAAAGGTCTTTTAAGGGTTGTAATGTAGGCTAGGGTTACGGGTATGGATAAGGATTTTTAAAGTGGCTAAAGGTGAGTGGAATTCAACTAATAAAGTTACAAATCAACTCTTAAACCTTCAAAATTCTACCATGGGTATAAATGACCCACCAATACTAAATTTCTTATTTCTTCAAACTATCAAATGAAACTTGAGTTAAACTGACCCAATAACATCTTTATTGTAGCTCAACTAATATTCAAGACCTTTGGGCACATGTTGACCCAATACTATTTTTTTGTATTTCTTTTTCATTCATTTTTTTTTAATTAACTGCAACACCCTAAGTTAATTGAATTCCAACTCACGGGTTTAAAAAGAAAAGGCTAAAAGGTGAATGGGTTAATGTTGTGGGTTTTGTCAAAAGAAAAGGTATAGACTCAGAATGGGTATCTAGTGGATATTAACGGGTAAAGGCATAAAAATGGCTAAAAATAAAAAGGTTTCTCTTACTGCCTTTATCATTTTTGCACAATCAATTGGTTCAAGGTTTCAACATGTATTCACAATATGCAAGTTCTAAAATATGAAACAAAGTGGCTAAACACTCAAATAGGAGAATATAAATCAATTTGGCTCAAAGTCTCACAGAAACGGTGGAAAATAGGTTACCGACATGTGCATGCAAACCGTCGCCTTCAACTTTGTTACTCCCAATCCCAACATTTCCAATTTATTATATATATATATATATTTATATATTTTTTTTTTAACATTTGTTGGAAAAACTTAATCGAGTAACTTAATGAATTAACCATGACCAAAGACCTCTACCAAACACTTTGTAAAACAATTTTGCAAAAATTTGTATGGTTTCCAAGATTTTCCACATCCCCACACTTGAACCTTACATTGTCCCAATGTAAATAGTTATGAAATGTAAAAGTGCGGTTAGTGGGTGCAAAAGTAACCAATACCCAATGACTCCCAATATCCAACTCAAAGATTCCCATAACCATAAGCACCAACCCAATCACAATCAACCAAGTTTCAAACATAAACACACCAAAACAAACAAAAACAAATTCGTTCAATCAAAGCAACATAAATATGAGAAAGAGTACGTGGACCTGATTAGAGGTGATCATAGAGTGCTTGAACCATCACCAAAAATGGACTCGTAAGTCTTCCATGAGTCTTCCCCACACTTGAGTGTTGCTATGGTGACGAAACTAAAACACACAAAACAAAACAAAGCAAAGACAAAATACAAGCAATCACAAGCCGGGTTGCCTCCCGGTTAGCGCTAAGTTTATTGTCCTCAGCCCGACATTACCTCCTTAGGGAGGTTGAAACACAAAATTGCTTCCACTGGCTCCCTCACCACTTCGGTTCTTATCACTCCAACTCCAAGATTCATCTCTCGTAAATTTCACATCACACAAATCTACTTTCTCGTTCGGATGTTGGACATGGTCGGGTTGTTTCTTTTCATCTTTCAACCCCTCAGTTTTCTTCTCGATTGCTTTCGGCTCGTCTTTCACATTAAACCTGTCAAACATGATACCTTTGTTTTTGGTGTCACCCTCATTTGCCTTGGCGCGAGGATGACCCACGTTAGTAGTGACTGCTTTTGAACACTTATTTTCAACCGAATATGTAAATGAATTTGAAAAAATATTAATGTTCAACTTACGCTTCCCAAAGGTCATGTCAACAGTGCCGGTTCGGCAATTGATTTGTGCATTTGCGGTTGCCAAAAACGGTCTTCCCAAAATCACTCGTGGCTCCTCCTTAGCAAGTGGTGCATAATCAAGCACTAAGAAATCTCCAGGATAGTAGAATTCTCCAATATTCACAGCCAATCCCACTAATTTCCCCCGAGGACGTGTGCATGTAGCATTTGCTAACACCAACGTGGTGTTGTATTCTTCTAATGGACCAAAATTGTATTGGTCATACACGCTCCCTGGTAGAATACTCACCCCCTCTCCATAATCTAGCAGTGCCAACTTAGTTTTGATATCCCCAATTTGAATAGGAACTAAGGGTTCTCCACACTTAATTTCCTCCTCTTCTCCTTCTTCATTACCATGAGCCACATCAATTGCACTAACATGATGTTGTGGCTTCAATGTGTTGTCAACTGGCAGTTTACCTTCATTTTGTTTTAGCAAAGATATTTCTTCGGCCATTTGCCCCACTTGTCTTTCCAACGCCACAAAAGACTTGTCTCTCATTTCATTCTCCCTTTTTGACTCTTTCATCATCTCCAACAGTGCATCCAGTTTTGAATTAACCGCGTCATCACCCCCCGATGATCCACCTTGTTGTTGATGATCTTGATTGTAATTCCTTGGGGGGTAATTTTTGTTCCGGTTATTGTTATATGAACTCCTTTGGTAACCGCCCGAATTGTAGTTCCCTTGTTGACGAGGTTGGTACGACGAAGTACCTTGATTTGAACCTTGGAAATTTGGGTTCAATTGGTTTGATGCATCCCCGTATTTGAAGTTGGGATGATTCCTCGAGCTAGGGTGATAGGAGTTTGAGTTTGCATCATATGGTTTCCTATCACCAAAAACTTGGTTCACTTCTTCCTGTCTACCATCTTGCAATGGGCAACTTATGGCCTTATGTCCCAAATCTCCACAACTCTCACAGACATCAAAACGGGTTTTCACTCCCGCTACTTCCTTTTTCTCTCCTTTTCTCAATAAGGCCAACTCTTTCTCCATAGAGGCTAACCTCTCTTTCGTCTCATAATCCGGGGCAGATTTTGATATTGGGTGTTTGGCTCTTCGGCTAGCCGATGCTTCGGATTTTGAACTTTGGCTCATTTTTTCTAAGAAATCCCAATCATCTTCTTCGGGATTAGACAACAATGTCCCATTACTTGTGGACTTTAAATACTTCCTCTCCTCTTGAGTCAAACCATCCACAAAACATTTTACCAATTCCCACAACTCAATTTGATGGTGGGGGCATTTCCTCAACAACTCCTTGAAGCGTGTAAAAGCTTCATGTAAAGGCTCACCTGTTTGTTGTTGAAAGGTCCGAATCTCAATTCGGGAGTCATCTGTCTTCGCAACCGAATAGTACTCATCCAAAAAGACTTGTTGCATTTCATCCCATGTGTGGATGCTATTGGCCGGCAATGTGATGAACCATTGCTTTGCTCGACCTTTTAGAGAAAACTGGAAAAGTCTAAGTTTGACTTCGCTTTGATCAAAATTCTCATCCCCAATTGTGCTACAGATGGCAGCAAACTCGGCTAAATGGGTGTATGGTTCTTCGGTGACCATACCATGAAAATGTGGGAGGACATTGATGTAATTCGGTCTTGACTTGAACCTCCTCATTCCTGGAATTGGTGGAACAATTGGAGAAGCATTCTCCGAAATAGCCGGTCGAAAACGACCATTAACTCCACCCATAGGGGCTACCGGTTGTCTTCGGTTTTCATTATTGTAGCCCCCATTAAATCTCCTCCCTTCCTGTCTAGGAGGATACCCAAATCTCTCTGGTCGACCTATTCGACCCATTGGTTGTCTCGCCCTTTGGTGAACATAATTCACCTCTTCTTCCTCTCCAAAGCCTTGCCCCTCGTTATACTCTCCATATTGGCTCCTCTCACCATCCTCATACTCGTAATCGCCAAACCCTTCACCATTCCCAACATCTTCATTATCGTCATACCCAAAATATTCACCATCTTCATCCTCCCAACCCTCGTTCTCATTGTTTCCGGGAGGGGTTTGATTTTGTTGTGGTCCCCTTCTTCTTTGGTACGTGGGATTGGTACAGATGTTAACGGGTCAATTTTGTTGAACTGGACCCGACCCACGGGGTTGGTTATTATTGATGGGTATAGGTGGGGTTTGGGTTGAGGTTCGGTGAGGTGAGGTGAGGTGGAGTTGGTGGGCGGTTAGGGATAGGGCCTCTGTTTGGAGTTGGGCCACGGTTTCTTATGCTAATTCTAGAATGACTGCTTCGACCATCCATGGATGATGGTTCCGATGAAATAGGTTGTAAATTTTGTTGTTGGATTCGGTTTTGCCTTGCTATCCTCTCAATTTCCGGTTCAAACACAAGTGGTGAAGTTCTCCCAGATGAACGGGTACGCATGCACTAATCTGTCACCTGCACACACAAACAAACACCACGCGTAACACAAAAATAGAAGAAGATTGACTAAACAAAACAAGTAACAAATAGTCACAAGAGTCAACTAAAATAAAACACCAAGCGCACACACTCCCCGGAAACGGCGCCAAAATTTGATCGGTGTCGAAGGGACCGGTCAAAGATAAAGAAATAGAGTGTCATAATCACCTTAAACTAGTTAGGGTAAGAAGGGTGTCGAACCACGAAGAGTTTGTGGTCGGTGCTCAACTTCAATTAACAATGCAAATTATGAAGTTACAACGGGTCTTTCTGACCAAACACAATCAATGATTTAAGTGAAAACTTTATAAACTCAACAAACAAATCAAGTACCAAACAAAACGGTTTAAGTTGTAAACAATAATTAAAAAGGGTATCACACCCGGGTTTCAAGTTCACAAGTAATTACGAATTATCACACCAACATTTGAGTTCAAACAATCGAATGGTTATTCAAATCTAATTAACCAAATCTAACCAAGAACATCAACATTCATACATCATCGGCAAATAGTGTAAAACAATATTCACGAATGAAATCGAGACAAATGTATGCAATATAGAATTAGATTAATCAATAGATTCAACATAAATCAAATTTCATAGCAATTATCATCTAACGGGGTCAATGGTGCAAGAATTTATCGACTCCCGTGAGTTCATAACCATACTAAACACAAAGATTCAAGTGTTTCAAACCAAACGATTACAAGAATTGTTTCTCAAAGCTAGCACATGATAAAACCCTAAAAACTTACAAACAATCCACCCGGGAATGATTACCGGTGAATTAGCCGCTCATGGTGGTGGAAATCATCTTCAATCTTTCAATCGGATGTTAGAATCGTGTTCTTTATCCTCCAAGAACTCCAAAATCGCCCCAAGAACCGTGGTGTAAAAGATGGATTCGAATTTGGGGAAGAAAAACCTAATTAACCATTGAAAATCGGCTGTTTCGCCCAAAACCCGCGTCTGAAACGCACCCAGCGAAGGCTTACGCTGGGAGGGCGTAGGCTTACGCCAGGACTCTGATGCTGCTGTGAAGGAAGACTTTAGGCGTAGGCCTACGCTGATATGGCGTAGCCTTGCGCTGAGTTCATCGGCGTAGCCTTACGCTGAAGGTCTGATGCTCCTGTTTAAAAACTTGGTCCGACGTAGGCTTACGCTGTAGCAGCGTAGCCTTACGCTGACCCTGCATTTTGCCCCGTTTTCTCCGTGTCTCTTCCGACTCTTGCATCTCTCGCCTAATATCTTCCAAAATCATACTTTAAGCTTCCAAAACCTGCACATGCATGACTACACAAAACCTTTGTATTCCAGATATCAAATTGCATAAATATAACATATTACACCTTTTAATACATGAAACTTTTGCCACTTATCATATCCCCACACTTGAGTTTTGCTTGCTCTCAAGCAAAGTCATTTGCTTTTAAATTCACATTACAAATTCTTAAATAATTGTTTTCACTAAACATAAGTTAAGGTCCACGGTCATACAAAATTCATAAAAATTAAACTCTAAACAGAATTACAATCCAACAAACCATCGATGAATTTTTTAAACAACAGGAAACATTGGAACGCGCTTAACTCATATCTAGCTATGTCTTTGCATGCACACACCCCTCACAATCAATCACTCCACTCGGCTTCATATATGGACTAGCGATGATGTGCTAGTATTTTTCACTCAAAACCAAACAATGAATCACATTATTATAGGCTTGCAAATTGATCACATCTCCACCTACTAACACAACTAAAACGCACAAATCAAAAGGTCTTTTAAGGGTTGTAATGTAGGCTAGGGTTACGGGTATGGATAAGGATTTTTAAAGTGGCTAAAGGTGAGTGGAATTCAACTAATAAAGTTACAAATCAACTCTTAAACCTTCAAAATTCTACCATGGGTATAAATGACCCACCAATACTAAATTTCTTATTTCTTCAAACTATCAAATGAAACTTGAGTTAAACTGACCCAATAACATCTTTTATTGTAGCTCAACTAATATTCAAGACCTTTGGGCACATGTTGACCCAATACTGTTTTTTTTGTATTTCTTTTTCATTCATTTTTTTTAATTAACTGCAACACCCTAAGTTAATTGAATTCCAACTCACGGGTTTAAAAAGAAAAGGCTAAAAGGTGAATGGGTTAATGTTGTGGGTTTTGTCAAAAGAAAAGGTATAGACTCAGAATGGGTATCTAGTGGATATTAACGGGTAAAGGCATAAAAATGGCTAAAAATAAAAAGGTTTCTCTTACTGCCTTTATCATTTTTGCACAATCAATTGGTTCAAGGTTTCAACATGTATTCACAATATGCAAGTTCTAAAATATGAAACAAAGTGGCTAAACACTCAAATAGGAGAATATAAATCAATTTGGCTCAAAGTCTCACAGAAACGGTGGAAAATAGGTTACCGACATGTGCATGCAAACCGTCGCCTTCAACTTTGTTACTCCCAATCCCAACATTTCCAATTTATTATATATATATATATATATTTATATATTTTTTTTTTAACATTTGTTGGAAAAACTTAATCGAGTAACTTAATGAATTAACCATGACCAAAGACCTCTACCAAACACTTTGTAAAACAATTTTGCAAAAATTTGTATGGTTTCCAAGATTTTCCACATCCCCACACTTGAACCTTACATTGTCCCAATGTAAATAGTTATGAAATGTAAAAGTGCGGTTAGTGGGTGCAAAAGTAACCAATACCCAATGACTCCCAATATCCAACTCAAAGATTCCCATAACCATAAGCACCAACCCAATCACAATCAACCAAGTTTCAAACATAAACACACCAAAACAAACAAAAACAAATTCGTTCAATCAAAGCAACATAAATATGAGAAAGAGTACGTGGACCTGATTAGAGGTGATCATAGAGTGCTTGAACCATCACCAAAAATGGACTCGTAAGTCTTCCATGAGTCTTCCCCACACTTGAGTGTTGCTATGGTGACGAAACTAAAACACACAAAACAAAACAAAGCAAAGACAAAATACAAGCAATCACAAGCCGGGTTGCCTCCCGGTTAGCGCTAAGTTTATTGTCCTCAGCCCGACATTACCTCCTTAGGGAGGTTGAAACACAAAATTGCTTCCACTGGCTCCCTCACCACTTCGGTTCTTATCACTCCAACTCCAAGATTCATCTCTCGTAAATTTCACATCACACAAATCTACTTTCTCGTTCGGATGTTGGACATGGTCGGGTTGTTTCTTTTCATCTTTCAACCCCTCAGTTTTCTTCTCGATTGCCTTCGGCTCGTCTTTCACATTAAACCTGTCAAACATGATACCTTTGTTTTTGGTGTCACCCTCATTTGCCTTGGCGCGAGGATGACCCACGTTAGTAGTGACTGCTTTTGAACACTTATTTTCAACCGAATATGTAAATGAATTTGAAAAAATATTAATGTTCAACTTACGCTTCCCAAAGGTCATGTCAACAGTGCCGGTTCGGCAATTGATTTGTGCATTTGCGGTTGCCAAAAACGGTCTTCCCAAAATCACTCGTGGCTCCTCCTTAGCAAGTGGTGCATAATCAAGCACTAAGAAATCTCCAGGATAGTAGAATTCTCCAATATTCACAGCCACTCCCACTAATTTCCCCCGAGGACGTGTGCATGTAGCATTTGCTAACACCAACGTGGTGTTGTATTCTTCTAATGGACCAAAATTGTATTGGTCATACACGCTCCCTGGTAGAATACTCACCCCCTCTCCATAATCTAGCAGTGCCAACTTAGTTTTGATATCCCCAATTTGAATAGGAACTAAGGGTTCTCCACACTTAATTTCCTCCTCTTCTCCTTCTTCATTACCATGAGCCACATCAATTGCACTAACATGATGTTGTGGCTTCAATGTGTTGTCAACTGGCAGTTTACCTTCATTTTGTTTTAGCAAAGATATTTCTTCGGCCATTTGCCCCACTTGTCTTTCCAACGCCACAAAAGACTTGTCTCTCATTTCATTCTCCCTTTTTGACTCTTTCATCATCTCCAACAGTGCATCCAGTTTTGAATTAACCGCGTCATCACCCCCCGATGATCCACCTTGTTGTTGATGATCTTGATTGTAATTCCTTGGGGGGTAATTTTTGTTCCGGTTATTGTTATATGAACTCCTTTGGTAACCGCCCGAATTGTAGTTCCCTTGTTGACGAGGTTGGTACGACGAAGTACCTTGATTTGAACCTTGGAAATTTGGGTTCAATTGGTTTGATGCATCCCCGTATTTGAAGTTGGGATGATTCCTCGAGCTAGGGTGATAGGAGTTTGAGTTTGCATCATATGGTTTCCTATCACCAAAAACTTGGTTCACTTCTTCCTGTCTACCATCTTGCAATGGGCAACTTATGGCCTTATGTCCCAAATCTCCACAACTCTCACAGACATCAAAACGGGTTTTCACTCCCGCTACTTCCTTTTTCTCTCCTTTTCTCAATAAGGCCAACTCTTTCTCCATAGAGGCTAACCTCTCTTTCGTCTCATAATCCGGGGCAGATTTTGATATTGGGTGTTTGGCTCTTCGGCTAGCCGATGCTTCGGATTTTGAACTTTGGCTCATTTTTTCTAAGAAATCCCAATCATCTTCTTCGGGATTAGACAACAATGTCCCATTACTTGTGGACTTTAAATACTTCCTCTCCTCTTGAGTCAAACCATCCACAAAACATTTTACCAATTCCCACAACTCAATTTGATGGTGGGGGCATTTCCTCAACAACTCCTTGAAGCGTGTAAAAGCTTCATGTAAAGGCTCACCTGTTTGTTGTTGAAAGGTCCGAATCTCAATTCGGGAGTCATCTGTCTTCGCAACCGAATAGTACTCATCCAAAAAGACTTGTTGCATTTCATCCCATGTGTGGATGCTATTGGCCGGCAATGTGATGAACCATTGCTTTGCTCGACCTTTTAGAGAAAACTGGAAAAGTCTAAGTTTGACTTCGCTTTGATCAAAATTCTCATCCCCAATTGTGCTACAGATGGCAGCAAACTCGGCTAAATGGGTGTATGGTTCTTCGGTGACCATACCATGAAAATGTGGGAGGACATTGATGTAATTCGGTCTTGACTTGAACCTCCTCATTCCTGGAATTGGTGGAACAATTGGAGAAGCATTCTCCGAAATAGCCGGTCGAAAACGACCATTAACTCCACCCATAGGGGCTACCGGTTGTCTTCGGTTTTCATTATTGTAGCCCCCATTAAATCTCCTCCCTTCCTGTCTAGGAGGATACCCAAATCTCTCTGGTCGACCTATTCGACCCATTGGTTGTCTCGCCCTTTGGTGAACATAATTCACCTCTTCTTCCTCTCCAAAGCCTTGCCCCTCGTTATACTCTCCATATTGGCTCCTCTCACCATCCTCATACTCGTAATCGCCAAACCCTTCACCATTCCCAACATCTTCATTATCGTCATACCCAAAATATTCACCATCTTCATCCTCCCAACCCTCGTTCTCATTGTTTCCGGGAGGGGTTTGATTTTGTTGTGGTCCCCTTCTTCTTTGGTACGTGGGATTGGTACAGATGTTAACGGGTCAATTTTGTTGAACTGGACCCGACCCACGGGGTTGGTTATTATTGATGGGTATAGGTGGGGTTTGGGTTGAGGTTCGGTGAGGTGAGGTGAGGTGGAGTTGGTGGGCGGTTAGGGATAGGGCCTCTGTTTGGAGTTGGGCCACGGTTTCTTATGCTAATTCTAGAATGACTGCTTCGACCATCCATGGATGATGGTTCCGATGAAATAGGTTGTAAATTTTGTTGTTGGATTCGGTTTTGCCTTGCTATCCTCTCAATTTCCGGTTCAAACACAAGTGGTGAAGTTCTCCCAGATGAACGGGTACGCATGCACTAATCTGTCACCTGCACACACAAACAAACACCACGCGTAACACAAAAATAGAAGAAGATTGACTAAACAAAACAAGTAACAAATAGTCACAAGAGTCAACTAAAATAAAACACCAAGCGCACACACTCCCCGGAAACGGCGCCAAAATTTGATCGGTGTCGAAGGGACCGGTCAAAGATAAAGAAATAGAGTGTCATAATCACCTTAAACTAGTTAGGGTAAGAAGGGTGTCGAACCACGAAGAGTTTGTGGTCGGTGCTCAACTTCAATTAACAATGCAAATTATGAAGTTACAACGGGTCTTTCTGACCAAACACAATCAATGATTTAAGTGAAAACTTTATAAACTCAACAAACAAATCAAGTACCAAACAAAACGGTTTAAGTTGTAAACAATAATTAAAAAGGGTATCACACCCGGGTTTCAAGTTCACAAGTAATTACGAATTATCACACCAACATTTGAGTTCAAACAATCGAATGGTTATTCAAATCTAATTAACCAAATCTAACCAAGAACATCAACATTCATACATCATCGGCAAATAGTGTAAAACAATATTCACGAATGAAATCGAGACAAATGTATGCAATATAGAATTAGATTAATCAATAGATTCAACATAAATCAAATTTCATAGCAATTATCATCTAACGGGGTCAATGGTGCAAGAATTTATCGACTCCCGTGAGTTCATAACCATACTAAACACAAAGATTCAAGTGTTTCAAACCAAACGATTACAAGAATTGTTTCTCAAAGCTAGCACATGATAAAACCCTAAAAACTTACAAACAATCCACCCGGGAATGATTACCGGTGAATTAGCCGCTCATGGTGGTGGAAATCATCTTCAATCTTTCAATCGAATGTTAGAATCGTGTTCTTTATCCTCCAAGAACTCCAAAATCGCCCCAAGAACCGTGGTGTAAAAGATGGATTCGAATTTGGGGAAGAAAAACCTAATTAACCATTGAAAATTGGCTGTTTCGCCCAAAACCCGCGTCTGAAACGCACCCAGCGTAGGCTTACGCTGGGAGGGCGTAGGCTTACGCCAGGACTCTGATGCTGCTGTGAAGGAAGACTTTAGGCGTAGGCCTACGCTGATATGGCGTAGCCTTGCGCTGAGTTCATCGGCGTAGCCTTACGCTGATATGGCGTAGCCTTACGCTGAAGGTCTGATGCTCCTGTTTAAAAACTTGGTCCGACGTAGGCTTACGCTGTAGCAGCGTAGCCTTACGCTGACCCTGCATTTTGCCCCGTTTTCTCCGTGTCTCTTCCGACTCTTGCATCTCTCGCCTAATATCTTCCAAAATCATACTTTAAGCTTCCAAAACCTGCACATGCATGACTACACAAAACCTTTGTATTCCAGATATCAAATTGCATAAATATAACATATTACACCTTTTAATACATGAAACTTTTGCCACTTATCATATCCCCACACTTGAGTTTTGCTTGCCCTCAAGCAAAGTCATTTGCTTTTAAATTCACATTACAAATTCTTAAATAATTGTTTTCACTAAACATAAGTTAAGGTCCACGGTCATACAAAATTCATAAAAATTAAACTCTAAACAGAATTACAATCCAACAAACCATCGATGAATTTTTTAAACAACAGGAAACATTGGAACGCGCTTAACTCATATCTAGCTATGTCTTTGCACGCACACACCCCTCACAATCAATCACTCCACTCGGCTTCATATATGGACTAGCGATGATGTGCTAGTATTTTTCACTCAAAACCAAACAATGAATCACATTATTATAGGCTTGCAAATTGATCACATCTCCACCTACTAACACAACTAAAACGCACAAATCAAAAGGTCTTTTAAGGGTTGTAATGTAGGCTAGGGTTACGGGTATGGATAAGGATTTTTAAAGTGGCTAAAGGTGAGTGGAATTCAACTAATAAAGTTACAAATCAACTCTTAAACCTTCAAAATTCTACCATGGGTATAAATGACCCACCAATACTAAATTTCTTATTTCTTCAAACTATCAAATGAAACTTGAGTTAAACTGACCCAATAACATCTTTTATTGTAGCTCAACTAATATTCAAGACCTTTGGGCACATGTTGACCCAATACTATTTTTTTTGTATTTCTTTTTCATTCATTTTTTTTTAATTAACTGCAACACCCTAAGTTAATTGAATTCCAACTCACGGGTTTAAAAAGAAAAGGCTAAAAGGTGAATGGGTTAATGTTGTGGGTTTTGTCAAAAGAAAATGTATAGACTCAGAATGGGTATCTAGTGGATATTAATGGGTAAAGGCATAAAAATGGCTAAAAATAAAAAGGTTTCTCTTACTGCCTTTATCATTTTTGCACAATCAATTGGTTCAAGGTTTCAACATGTATTCACAATATGAAAGTTTTAAAATATGAAACAAAGTGGCTAAACACTCAAATAGGAGAATATAAATCAATTTGGCTCAAAGTCTCACAGAAACGGTGGAAAATAGGTTACCGACATGTGCATGCAAACCGTCGCCTTCAACTTTGTTACTCCCAATTCCAACATTTCCAATTTATTATATATATATATATATATATTTATATATTTTTTTTTAACATTTGTTGGAAAAACTTAATCGAGTAACTTAATGAATTAACCATGACCAAAGACCTCTACCAAACACTTTGTAAAACAATTTTGCAAAAATTTGTATGGTTTCCAAGATTTTCCACATCCCCACACTTGAACCTTACATTGTCCCAATGTAAATAGTTATGAAATGTAAAAGTGCGGTTAGTGGGTGCAAAAGTAACCAATACCCAATGACTCCCAATATCCAACTCAAAGATTCCCATAACCATAAGCACCAACCCAATCACAATCAACCAAGTTTCAAACATAAACACACCAAAACAAACAAAAACAAATTCGTTCAATCAAAGCAACATAAATATGAGAAAGAGTACGTGGACCTGATTAGAGGTGATCATAGAGTGCTTAAACCATCACCAAAAATGGACTCGTAAGTCTTCCATGAGTCTTCCCCACACTTGAGTGTTGCTATGGTGACGAAACTAAAACACACAACAAAACAAAGCAAAGACAAAATACAAGCAATCACAAGCCGGGTTGCCTCCCGGTTAGCGCTAAGTTTATTGTCCTCAGCCCGACATTACCTCCTTAGGGAGGTTGAAACACAAAATTGCTTCCACTGGCTCCCTCACCACTTCGGTTCTTATCACTCCAACTCCAAGATTCATCTCTCGTAAATTTCACATCACACAAATCTACTTTCTCGTTCGGATGTTGGACATGGTCGGGTGGTTTCTTTTCATCTTTCAACCCCTCAGTTTTCTTCTCGATTGCCTTCGGCTCGTCTTTCACATTAAACCTGTCAAACATGATACCTTTGTTTTTGGTGTCACCCTCATTTGCCTTGGCGCGAGGATGACCCACGTTAGTAGTGACTGCTTTTGAACACTTATTTTCAACCGAATATGTAAATGAATTTGAAAAAATATTAATGTTCAACTTACGCTTCCCAAAGGTCATGTCAACAGTGCCGGTTCGGCAATTGATTTGTGCATTTGCGGTTGCCAAAAACGGTCTTCCCAAAATCACTCGTGGCTCCTCCTTAGCAAGTGGTGCATAATCAAGCACTAAGAAATCTCCAGGATAGTAGAATTCTCGTCTATATAAAAAATACTTTCAACCGTTCAAAGAGCATTAGAGTTGATTATAGGAGTCTAGTAGCTCTAAGTTATTATCTTTCAACCGTTCAAACTTCCGATCAAGGTGAATACTCGTCTATATAAAAAATACTCGTTCTCATGGTGAAAGCGAGCTTGTCAAAACGATTTGTAAGACGTGATTGTGCTATAGGCACCTTCACGCAAAAGATCAAAACTATTATGTTTTACGAAAAATTGTAAAACAAGATAATTAAATATTTACTCATATAGTCACAGACGGGGTTGACCAGCAAGATCAATCCCAACGGACTTTAAACTACCTAAGAAGTGTACGTAAAGTTTGATCAAATATTTATACTCGCTCCGGATCCAGTTGGGCCGGGCGGGGTTCGCTTGTATGTCGGGTGATTGCGTAAAACACAGAAAGTGCCTAAGGACGCCACGTAGCCCCCGAGTACTTATCTAATGTATACAAACGGATGAATCGGAAGAAAGTGACATGATCACTAGAATCCACCTATGAATTGTTTAACTGTTTAATTAAACTGTTTTGCCATGTTTACGAAAATGATTTGAGGTCATAAAGTATTCACCAGCATGTAGCTGACGTTCATTTTCAAATATTTTCAGGGAAAGAATAACATGACCTCCGCACACTAGGACCGGCCACGGCCTAAGTCCCGGGGATAGTTTTGTTGCATAGTCGGGTTAGGCCACACACCTAGACCCGGTGCAACCCAAAAACATGTTATACAGGTTCGTGCTATGCACAGGAAAAACTTGAGAAAAATGACAAGGTTAAGGTGCCAAAGGATTTTGACTCCCTAGGCAGAATACCTCCTTGTAGACTTTACTGACTTTGGTCAGGGTTTTGATTTCAAAAATCAAATGTACAAACGATCGGGTTTTATACCCAAGTATTTAAATAAATAAATCTTTTGTCTACATGACGAGATTCTAGTATTTACAAAACCAACCCTTGAGGTTGAGAATTGATAAAAAAGATCATTTTGTTAAAAACCACTATTCCGTTGTACAAAACCATACTCTGGAATCAAAGCAGGTATCGAACGTGCCAACTGACGTCGCATCCCGGTAATGTCTCGGGGGTGCCCGGGGCGGGGTGTGACAAATTACAACCGACTTTGTGAAGTTCATGACTTCAATTTCCACATGTGAGGTTCTTAGACCTTAATACCGACCTTTAACATACAACAAATGCACACATACACACAAGTTACTAACCCATTCCTATAACCCATATGTTATACCCAATATGTGGGGTTCAAAGACCCCAATCCCACCCTTTCCATCTGTGAAATTCAAAGACTTCAAACCACTAACTCACCCTACCCGGCATTCAACATAAACATACAATAACAACATAAAATTCATAAGTAATTCTATAACTCTAAACATCATACAACATTGTGAGGTTCATACACCTCAAGCATTCACCTCTTGCATACAAACACCATATGTAGTTTCACCAAATCAACATAAACACATTTGCATGTGTGCTAATAAAAAATATCAACAAGTAAATCAAGTACGTGCATTTACTACCACCTATCATTACTAAGTGAGTGCAAAACACTTACCTTTTGCAAAGAAGGATCCCACTTGATCTTCAAGATAGCTCCTTTGACGCCTTGATTACCTAGCAAACAACTTGCATTTAGAAATCCTATGATCTCAATTCATTCATCAAATTGAGATTCAAGACATACCTATGATCTAGAGATCAACACCCTACCTTAGTTTGGTTATTACAACCTTAACCAAACCTCCAACATCCCATTTAAATCTTTCAACCCATATTAACCCATTAAAGTCAAACTCCCAATCCACCAATTCATCATTTACCAATAGAGCTCTAACACCCACCCTAGACCTTATGGATTTATCACATTATAAACTTGATTAATCATACCTTAATCAAGTTTCAAACCTCCCTAAACAACATTCACCCATTATGACTCATTTGGGTTTTCACCCAAGTTACACCAAAACTCCATTTTACAATTCACCATAAAAATTGGGGCTTTATGATTAGTTGTGTGTCTATTAACTCCCTAGACACTTACCCAATCTCAGTTCAACATTCAAACATCCCCAAATTAAAAATCCCCAATTTTGATCCTCAAGAACCCTAACTTTCAAATCATGAAATTGGATGAGGTTTCATACATAAAATTGTGTCTATCAACACCATAGACACTTATCCAACATCAATTTATCATTTAAACATCACTAGGATGAAAACCCCCAATTCACCCTCAAGAACCATAATTCTTGAGTTATCAAATTGGAGGTTTAGATGTTTTTATCTACCTCCCATTACTTGTAATTAAGCTAGATTATCACTTTTAACAAGTTTCTAATCATCTAATTCACCCTCAACAACCCTAACTCGGATTTCACCCAAAACCCACCAAGAACACCTCAGATAGTGGATTTAATAGATGAAAGATTACTTACTTAATAGTTAGAGGAAGATGTGCACACCAAAATCCTCTAATCTCACATGCAAACACTATGATTTTCTATCTCAGCTTCACACTTCTTCTTCTTCACTTGCAAAACACCAAGAACACACCTTTATGTGTGTGATTTGCGACCCCCTCCCCTTTTTGGCCAGATTTGACAAATTTACAAAACAGTCCCTGGAGTTCTAAAATAACCCCTTACACCAAAACTAGTTAAATTAATATTTACAACAAACCTCCAACTCTCCATTTTATTTATTTACACCTATTTAATATAATATAATTATATTATACTAATAACTCGGAAGTTGGTTCGTTACAGTCTAGGTTACAGGAAGGGTTTCTAGCGATTTAGGTTTAGGTTTCTCGTAGGTGAGTAAAGAAGAGAGATGGGGTGCTTAGGTGGGCTCAGATGGGGATGTTTCTGGTGGTTCAGGGCGGCCATAGGGGTGAAAGAAAAAGTCTCGGTGGAGGAAAGGGTCAAGATAGAGAGAGGATGCAGAGATAGTAGATATATATATATATATATATATATATATAGGGGAGGGTTATAACGAAAACCCACTAAACCTCATCTCAACCCTTCATTTGTGATGATCAATGGCTAAAATTTAATCTTGTGAATTTGTACTTTCAAAGTAATATTTTAACAATATTAAAGTACAAGAAGTGCAATTTAGGTATTTGACTCAACACAATCATATCATCTCTCTCATACTTTATTAAATTATATATTCTCTCTCCTACTTTCTAAATTATATTATTTAATTTTTTTATTAAAATCTAGTAATTAAAAATGAAAAAACTACTATTTTAAACATGATAGCAATATACGTGTTGTTACATATGTTAAAACAAACTTAAATATTTAAAAATGATCCAAAAACTATAATAATCCAGCATATGTGTTGTTACATATGTTAATACAAACTTAAAACTATAAAAATTCATTAAAATCAACATTAAAAACGTAACAAGGTATTTCATACAAACTTAAATATTTAAAAATGATCCAGAAACTATAATAAGCTAACAAAAAACATAAAACCTACGTATGCAAATTTACAGGTGGGATTACATAAGTAACCAAAAAATGCAACATATGTAACTATATATGTTAAAGAAACAATATTACTCGATTGTAGTCTTTCTGTTGAGTGCGTAGGAAATGAGCTTGGCTTCTTCTTATCCATTGCAAAAGAAATGTCAAAACTTAACGAGTAAATGATGGTTAAATACTAATAAGTTTATTTAAATGCTATGAGGTATTATATATTATTGTTTTAACAGACCTTCCAGCAAGACAAAAGATACCGAAAAATCAAATGTTACGTAAAGGATATTACATATGTAACTAGCAACTGTTACATATGTAAAATCAAATGTTACATATATGTAAGAATCAAATGTTACATATATAGAATCTATTTACGTATACAGTAGACCAAAAATCAAATCCAATTAAACAAGGTATAAACAGAAACCTCATAGGTTACACGACTAACACCACCATATTCACCCCCACACACACACTAAAAATGTGAATGACTAAAAGAAATGGATTAGACTTCCATGAATATATGATATGAAGCAAAATGGTTTGTCTAAGAAAATATAAAAGTGTGGATGTTTTATAGAATTTTGGCCTTATGCTATACACAGAAGAAATCAAGAATTTTTCATACAACGGTATCAAAACAACAAACACAAGTAGTCATAATATAAAACATGGGATGCCCTCTAGCATGATTGTTGATGATAACTAAGCCAGTCCAACAGAAATATAACTTACCTTAAAAGAGAGCCTAGGAAAGAAATGCCTTGAACACCACTGGCCTCCAACAACTTTAAATAGGCTGTGAAGTGACAAAACAATGAACTAAATACAAACTCTGACATCAAAGCAGTCGTTGCTTCCCCGTTACTGAATCAACAATTGATTGTTAACCTGCTCAAATGTTACATATATAAGAATCAAAATGTTACATATGTAAAAATCAATTTACATATGTAAAATATTGATTGTTTTATAAGCAAGACAAAACCAACATACACCACTTCAACCTGTGCTTGGATTCTCAATAAAAAATCGCAAGCAATTCAAAATCTATAACAACCATAAGAAATGATTAAACAGAGGACCCAAAACATATACGGTGACAGATTTGCAGGCCTAATTTGAAGATTAAAAGACATGTACGACGAGAACATGAAACACTAGAATTCAGAAAGTGGGTACCTGAGGAGAAGAATCAAATCCTGTTACTGCAAACGGATGGTGAATTGGAGTGCCCTGTGGCACACCACCGGCGATGAAGGCAACCATAGAAGGCCAAGAGAGAGTTCTATCCCCGGTAAAACCCGATGATTATCGGTGTAGGGCAGCGAATAGATGTTGGCAAGCAGCAACGTTCGGTCATGTGGCCAGATCTAATGGCGAGGAGTCCAGACCAAGCGATGAGGTTACTCGGTTTAGGAAGCTTAGTGGTTGCATCCGGCGAAGCATAGATCGGGATCGAGAAAATTTACAGTGCTCAACTATGGCTCCAAAACCGGCATCAAGTGTCTCAAAGGTTAGGTAATTACGGGCCCGCGGTTCAAGAATGCATAGATCTGGACATCAGTAGGAAAATCGGGAGAGACTCGGATGAAACATTGGAAACGAAAAGGATGAAACACCATTGGTGATGATCATCAGTAGGAAAATATAGGAGAAAACAATAGTGAGTTTCTTTAACAAAATGGCTCTGATAGTGGGTTTGGGGATGACAATGGTTTGGTGGGTTTAGGATTACGTTTTCATATACATTTTCAAGAAAATCTAGAATGAAATGCCACTAGCTGGAAATCTAGGAGAAATAAAAAACAATAGTAACTGACTATTTTACCCCTTGACATTAAAAAGAGAATTGAACATGTGGCACATTGTAGGCCAAGGGATAGGGTTTAGTGAGTTTCTTTAACTCAAGAAGGTTTCTTTTTTAATCTTCCCCTATATATGTGTGTATATATGTATATATATAGAGAGAGAGAGAGAGCGAGTTGAGTTATAATAAAAAGAATTTTAGGCATGGTGTTCATCAACTTTTAAATATGTTCACATAAATAAAACAAAAACACCATACCTAAAATGAAAGAACACCATGTCTAAAATCTCATTTTTAGGAAAAAGTTCTTTTTAGTATAACCCTCCCATATATATATATATATATATATATATATATATATATATATATATATATATATATATATATATATATATATATATATATATATATATATATATATATATATAGGGAATGTATCAAATGAAAACCCTTTCTTATTGTGAAAACCCAAAAACTCATTTCTGGCCACATATCTGTTTTTGTATATTTTAATTTGTGGACAACATTTAATCTAGATTTTTTCTTTCTTTTTAAAATACCCCAAAAATGGTAAAAAAGTAAATTAACATCATTCTTTTAATAAAAGCACAAACACACATACACACTCTCTCTCTCTCTTTCTCTCTCCATTTCTCACTCTGAATATTCAGATCTAAATTTTTACAAATAATTACATTGTGTAAAAACTCTATTACGCATGTGTAAAAAGTCTATTTCTCACTCTAAATATCAAGATCTAATGACATTAAATCCTGACTTTTGCACCGTCTTGAACCCGGATCTTCTTGTCTTACTTCGATCCTCATTTGCTTGTCTACACCATATAAACATCAAAGGCGTCATAAAACGCTCGACATGCTTAGTAAACATCAAACATATGTAAAAAAAAACCCTAAAACAGAGATAGAAATGTAAAAGGTAGTTTACAAATGTATATACACATGAACAAATTTTTTGTACACATGTGTAATTCAATTTACACATGTGTAAAGGCCATATACAATATTCAAGATCCCACATGTGTAAATTCAGTTTACACATGTGTAAAACCCATGTACAATATTCAAAATCCCACAAAATTCTCGTATGACCTGGCCATTTCAAATTCAATTAGAACTGGTAGAAATAGTTAATTTGTCTTTCTTTTTTAATAGTCAAAATGCGGCATAAAACGCTCGACATTCTTAGTAACAACAAACATGTGTAAAACCAAAACATCAAACGTGTAAAAAAACCCAAAATAGAGACAAAAATATAAAAAGACAGTTTACATATGTATATACACATGAATAAAAACTTTTTACACGTGTGTAAATTCAGTTTACACATGTGTAAAACCCATATACAAAATTCAAAACCCCAGTAAAAATTGTCATTTTATCTGTCTTTTTGAACCTATTTCTGAACCAATTTGAGTATTAATTTCTTTTTGAACCAAAAAATACCAAAAGGCATTTGATTTAAAAAAATTCAAAGAACAACATCTTCGATTTCTTTTATCTTCGATTTCTTTATCATTTTTATTAGAAGTTCAAACTTCCTTTTGATTTCAGAAAACAGATCATAGAAACATATTCCAAGTTTAAACTTCCTTTTTGATTTCAGAAAAAATGGCATTTCATTTCAGCAATACAGAAACCATATGAAATAAAATTCAAATTTCATCAAACAAAGGTTGTTAAAAGTAAAAATTGCATTTCCATTATGAAGTAAAACATTTTAAAATAAAATGAAAATAAAATTCAAATTTTGAGATCTGTTATCGAAGAAACCATTCTTGAAAACATAAAATTTCACCAACCTTTAAAATTTCATTAACACGTCAAATTTCATCAACTCTCAAAAAAATGAAAATAAAATTCAAATTTCATCAAACACAGGAGTTCACTAAAATAAAATATCCCCACATACCATTATGAAGCAAAATGAAAAAGGCTCTTGAAATATGTACTTTAAGATTTGGGCTTTTTCTCAACATCTCAGATCTGGAAATATGAGGTACTTTGAGGAGCTGTCATCCGAGAAGTGTAGAGTTGCACAATGGTGGAACTCGAGAAAAGCATAATGGTGGAATCCGACCACTTAGATATTGACGTGTCTGTAATCCGAGCAGTGAGAGCAGAAAAATGTTGGAACTAGAGAAAAAAACCACGAATTACAGCTAATTCGCACCTGGTTCGTTTGACGAAGAAAAAACCATGGAGAAAAACAACATTCTGATGCTACGCAAACGGGTTCGTTTGCCGGAATCCACAACACCGTAACGTTGTGGTCGGCTAAGGCGATGACGTCGTCTGGGATGATACGACGAGTTAGGTAGAGTCGATGGATTCAGATGCAGATCTCCAGATCTAGGGTTGATGAAGATAAATATGGGGGTGTTTAGAGAGAGAGAGAGAAGATGTCTGGTGAATAAGAAGAATATATATATATAAGGCAATGGTAAAATTACTACAATACCCCTTAAAAATAAAACAGAAAATATAGAAAACAAATATGTGGACAAGAATTAGTTTTTGGGTTTTCACAATAAGGGTTTTCATTTGATACGTCCCTTATATATATATATATATATATATATATATATATATATATATAGAGAGAGAGAGAGAGAGAGGATGCAGGGAAGGGGAGGTGCAAGGGCCGGTTGGTGGCTAGAGGTTTGCCGGAGACGACGTCGGAGTTGGAGCCCGGTGGAAATGGCTGGCGGCTCCCCCTCACTCTCCCGATCTCTCTCTCATTCACACACATATGTGTGTGTTGCAAGTGGTGTTCTTGAAGATAGGAAATGAATGAAATAAGGAGAAAATTATTTTTAACCATTTGAGTACTTAGTGGTATTTTAGTCTTTTTAGAAAAAAAATTAACAGAAATTTAACCGAGTTAGCCATTTGAAATCAAACAGATATAAAAATAAAACGTCAGGATTAAGAGCGACAATTTTAAACATAAAAGACTTAACTAATTAAAATGGACAAATGTAAGATACTTAAATAGTAATTAACTCAAAATGATAACATATGAAATACATGATTTTCTTTCATTGAAAATAAAAATGTTTGGTCTTTTAACGTGAGGGAAGTTTCAGAGTGATCATAATTGATCCCTTCTTTTTAGAAATGGTACAAGGATAAATAAGCCATTTTAAATTATGGTAACCTTAGCTGATCTGATGGACTTGACGTTGCCTCCTTTTATCATGTAGATATGTAGTGCTAGATATGCGATAATTTCTTTCACAGGAGAAATGATAAACTTTAAAGTTTCTATATCTAAATTATATTTTAGCTGATAATTATAAAAATAAAGGAATATTAGTTTAATTTGTATTCATTTTAGACTGAATCTATAATTTTTAAAGAAACATATTTGATACAACTGATAAAATAACTAAAATATAAAATTATAATAAATAAATAAAACTAGTGTGAAGACCCCCGTGTTGCGGTGGCGACGCTGAACCAAACATTAATAAAAATAAGTATGTCGATTCTTCACGCGTTGTAACTCGCATTGCGCTTTGCAACGTAAACATGACTAAATTATCGCACGTTCATGTTATGTTGACATTTGCCAAATTAATGAAAAAATTAGATTAAAGTAAAAAATAACAAAACATTTACACGTTGTGGTTCGATAAACCGTGAAATCAATCAACTTGTATAAAAAAAATCAAAAGCATTACGTACACTCACGCGTTGCAGTTAGAACATTGATAATATTTAAACATTATATAAAAAACAACCGTTTTATACTCGCACATTGCAGCAGAGGCGTAAACTTGCGACAAAAAACCAACGTTTAAACGTTAAGGCCCGTGCGTTGCGATGGAGCCATACAATGACATTAACACGCGTTTGCGGCGATGACATTAACGCGCGTATGCAAACTTAGTTACGCGCGACGGTGACACCACATGCTTATGTACATAAAATAATCGTACGAATTTGAGGCGGATCGGTTTTAAAGATTGAACCATAGATAGAAATAAGTATTATGCCTCGCACTTTGCGGCTTAATAATTAAAAAAAAAGTAATCAAAACTAAAAAAAATAACAAATCTAAAAAAAAAATTAAAAAATCTAAAAAGGAAATATTGTTGTGCGCAATGCTCAAACTCGAGACCTGCTACCAAGGAGAGGAGTTAAGCAAACCAGATTTATCCAACACACAAAAGGCACACTTTGACAAAGCGATTGAAAATCAAATAGAAAATTAGCTACCAACATTGCCTTTTAAACTTATGTTAATTTAAAATATGTTATGAAATAAAAAAAAAGTCATTTAATTACAGCAGCAAATAACAAATTATATTGGCATTTTACAAATAAAACATATTAAGTTGAAATAAAATATAAGATTATTGTGTACATGCAATTCCTTTTATATTTATCATATATTTCATAAGCCTGCTATCACTACTAGAAAACTGGGCAAATGCGACCGAAATTTGCGATCGACATGTGGGTCGCAAAATTTGCGACCGGTTTGCGACCGAAATTATAAATTAGCGACCGCACAGGAACCGGTTGCAAAACAGTCGCAAATTTTGCGACCGCACAAGATCCGGTCGCAAAACAGTCGCAAAATTTGTGACTGCTCAGTTTCGGTCGCAATTCAGCCGCAAATTTTGCCACCGCTCAGTTTCGGTCGCAAATTTTGCGACCACTACACTTCGGTCGTAATTCACTCGCAAATTTTTCCACAACTAAACTAGGGCCAATGATGTTTAATTAAGGTCGTTGGTGCTCAACTAGGGTCAATGATGTTTAATTACAACCAATAATGACAATTTAGGTCAATTTCTTCCTTCTCGTCGAGTGGCCCCCCACGCTCTCCACAACCACCGATGACCTTCATTATCGACAACACATTTTCTCATCACACGTTCTCTCCTTAATCATTCATTGTTTGTTCAGTTAGAATCAAATAGGGTCATATGTAATCAAATATGGTAATTGATTGTCATTTAAGTTTGTGTAAGGTTTGTTAGAGTCGGTGATTATCAATTAGGGTCATTGTTGTTTAATTAGGGATATTCATGGTTAATCATGGTCATTGATGGCAATTAGGCATATTGATAATCACTTAGGGTCGTTGATGGCTAATTAGGGTCGTTGATGGTAAGTTAGTCACGTTGATGATCATATACCGTCATTGATGGTCAATTAGGATTAAATATGGCCGTCAATGATCATTTAGGGTCGTTCGTAATCAAATAGGGTAACTGATAGTCAATTAAGTTTGTTTAAGATTAGTTAGAGTCAATGATTATCAATTATGGTTATTATCGTTCAATGAGATATATTCATGGTCAATCAGGGTCATTGATGGGCAATTAAGCACATTGATAACCATTTAGGGTCGTTGATGGTCACTTAGTCACGTTGATGATCATTTACGGTCATTGATGGTCAATTAGGGTCACTAACATTCCATTATGTTCTTGATGGTTAATTAGGGTCATTATTAATCATTTAGGTTCATTAACGCACATCAACATATTTGAAGACTCCTTATGGGTATGCATGGTCAATGATGGTGAAATAGTGTCATTGGTGGTCGATAGTGTAAGTGTAGGTCTACTAACGGTTAATTGTGGTGAACTATGATCAGACATAATGATTCGTAGTCGAACACGGATGTATATGGACCATTAAGACTCCTTATGCACGGTTATGACGTATAACGACCTATTATGACTAATTATGACCCAATATGACTTATAGTAACTTGTCATGACTCCTTCAACTCCAACATTGTTGGATATAGATGTCCGATCATCGTTAATATTAACGTTACCGTCGAGGTACAATCCAAAGAATTACACTTTTGACAACGAGCAATTGATAATATTTAATCATAAATATTATAGTTCACAAATCACGGCATTATAAGACGGTGAATAAATATTTAAACGGTGGATTCGGATATTAATTATTAAGAGTAATAATTAATCATTGATCCGGAGAATAATTATTTAGAGAAATAATTGATGATTAAAATGGTTTTAACGTTTGACGGTTAAATGTTAGTCATAGTTTTACTAATTATTTATTGTTAGTAAGACAACGAGGGTTCGAAGTAACTAACAGTTAATGGGATTAATAGTTAATTCCTACTGAGTGCTATATGTAAGTACGGTAACTATATATACATCCTTAAACTAAAACCCTAAAAACCTATTCTTTGCCTCCATCATTATTTGCGCAAAAGGGAGTTCACCCTCCCCTCTTGCGCCGATCGGAATCGCACCACCGCCACCACCGAGTTGCCGGCCACCGCAAACCACCATCATGACCTGCCAAGCACCGCCATCGGCCACCGCAAACCACCATCATGTTCGTTGCATCCATCGTGTGAGGTTAGGTTAATCGTCAAAGGTATAAAACCCTAACACCTTATGGTTGCATTTTATATTTACTATTGTCTAAACGTTGTGTAATCGGATCGCTGTCAGATAAAGTTTCGAACTTTATTATCGTGTGCTTTTGTTTTCTCTTCCGCCGTACTCGACTCGGCTCGGCTTGTTTACACCCTAGTCGATGCATGTCAAACATGGGAGTATATCACCCATTAAGACTCCTTATAGACCGTTATTACTTATTACAACACATTATTACTCGTTACACTTGTCGTGATACTTATTACATAATACGGTCAATGATGATCAAACATATCCAAATGGTACACGATCGTATCGATGGCTAAAGACAGAACTAAGTTTTTAAAAATGATATTTTATAAACATATTTCAAAATTAAAATTCAAAATTCACGTTTTTAATTAAAATATGTGTTTAGCAAGTTTTTATTATTTATTATCATAATTTAAAATTCTATTTTTTTAATAATAAAACTCATAACTAATTTAAATAACTAATTTTTACTATTCCCCAAAATTAACTGATTTTCATGATACTCCCAAAAATTTGATTTCCCTCCCATCACTCCCGCTCCCCTAAATTCTAAATTAACTTCCCTCCCCAATTCTAAACCTAGTCCGTCTCCTCCTTCCCTCTCATCATTCCCGCTCCCCTAAATCCTAAATTAGCTTCCCTCACTAATTCTAAACCTAATCTGTCTCCTCCTGCCTCCCTGCATTCGCGACCTGTACATCTTAAATGGCCCCTTCATTTACGGTCCCAGGTAATTGATTTGGTTTTCGAATTAAGGCTTCTGTGGGTTTATTTGGGTTTTTTAGTTCTTCAAATCAAGTATGTCATGTAATGGTTTTGCTTTTTGAATCAGGGCTTTTGTGGGTTTCCATAGCTTTGTATCGTTTTGTAACACATCAGAGGCTATTCTTCATTCACCCAACTTGAACCCCCCAATTGTTCATCAACACTGCGCTGAACAACTTTGAAGAATTCATCACAAAATCGGTCCTTCAATTAGTGATCAGGTTTGATTTCTACCTCATATCTTTATAAATCAAAGCTTTTATTACTATTTTGAATGTTTTAATTACTCGATTATGTCGCATTCGTTTTGAATTATGTTTTGTATGTTGATGATTAGATCCTTCTTATCATGACCTGCTATCATGGCCCACTGTGATAATAATTCCAACCACATAGTTTACTTACAATAATTATTGTGAAGCAATTGAGAAAAGAAAACTGAGTTGAGCAAAGAATATTAATTGGTTGGAAATAGGAACAAAAGTCATCATGTATTCTTCGTTCATAAGCTATTAAGCTAAAAATCTTAATTTGAGAGCCGAGTAATTTGTGAGCTACTCGAGATAGAAAGTATTTGATTCGGGTCACCTTTTGGTAGTTGCACATCTATGATGGGCACAAACAATAATGAATAACATATTACAAGAGGAAGGCAAAAGCTATTTTGATACTCATTGCTTAGCAAGATGAAATTTAGAAACTCCATATTTCTGTAGTTTCTTTAGGCCATGAACCGAGTTTCGGGAGTTGACCGGACTTGTAACCTAACAAAGGTCAGTTTGTGTCAAACATCAAACATACATTTTTAAACGTGCGCGTGCATGCAGGCACACACACATATAAGGCTTGGTACAGGGGGCCTGGTTTTAATTTTGTGATTCAAAAAATGGTACAGGTTAATTTCATGAAGCTGCCTCTCTAAAAACAGTTTTGATGCAATGTATGCAATCAAGGCTACTTGCCATGCTTCAAATGCTGTACATAAATTTCCTCAACCAATTAATGACTGAGATTCAAATATCTTTTTAAAGTTATTTGACAATTTTAATAAATTATTCATTTGTGACCATGGTTGTAAAAATCGCTAGGCGCTAGTCGGGCGGTGGGGTGGGGCCTAGGCCTAGGCGGGATTAATCGGGGCCTAGGCGGGATTAATCGGTTTGGAATTTTTATATGTAATTTTCAGTTTTTTATATATATACACACATTTTTATATGTAATTTTCAAAATTATATATATACACACACACATTTTTTAAAGAAGCTGGAAATTACAAGAACTAAACTGAAAATCGCCGGAACCTGCCGGAATCTCGCCGGAACCCTACCGGAATATCACCGGAAAAACGGGAAGTGGCCGATTTTTGGCCGACTAGGTCCGCCTAGGCCCGATTTTGACCCAATTTTTCCGATTAGCGATTTTTAGTCCGATTTGGCCAAAAATAATCGTCGACCAGCCGCCTAGCGACTAATCGGCGCCTAGGCGCGATTTTTACAACACTGTTTGTGACTCAAGGTTGGATGCTATAAAGAGATATATAGAGTCTTGAAGCCTGGTCAGTTATTTGCTGCATAAGAATGGTGCATGACCAATGCATTTGACCCCAATAACCAAGAGCATCAAAACATCAAGGTATATATTAGGGCATGTTCATTTAAGATTGTAATTTGTTTGTTCTTATCATCTGTGTGACTGAATCATACTCATTTTATGGTTACTTCTGTCTTTGTTATTTGTTTTACTAACCTGAATTCTCTTGATACTTTTACCAAAGTTTTTTTTAATTGATTGAAGATTTCTAACTCTAGTAATTTTTGTCGAATATTTAGCAGATCGAAGAGTAAATGAACCGCCTCAGATGCTGCAACTTCAGGTATTTGACTAATTGAATATCTAGGCCTTTAGTTTTAAAATTTGTTTAAACTTGAATTTATCGTTTCACTGTTCATTTATGCTTTGTTCAATGATTTTTCTTTAAATTTTGATTCTTCAATTTTATTATCTATTTTGTTATTGTTGTTCAACTTTTACATATTTGTGCCTTACTTCCTTGGAGGTATATGTTTTTTCTTCTATAAAATTGTTGCCCACTTTTTATTTGATCTATATTTAATGATCTCTAAAAGTTGATTACTATTGTATGAGCCGTGTTTGATCAAATGTACCAAGAATGACAATGGGACACGTTAAGGGCTTGGTGTTTTAAGTATTTTTCTTTATACCTTGAAAGTATTTGATGGGCCTTTGAAAGGAATATCTACTTTGTTTCATAACACTTTTATAGCTTGTCACAGCTGATGGCTTGTTTAGGCAGTGTTAACACTTTTCATTAACTAGGTTCCTTCAATCCTGTTTAACATTTTATTTTTAGCTCTGCAAATCTATAATTAGTTTTTCCCAGTTTACATATTTTTATCATTCTAATCATCCCTAAATGTTAGAAAAATTGTTTCTTGTAAATGTTCTTGTGTTTTTTATAAGAAAATCTAAAGGGTGTTGACTTGGAGAATCTTGGGAATGCTTGCCTTTTCAACTCAGTGCTACAATGTTTAACGTATACCGAGCCTTAGCTGAATATCTAAATGTGGAAAACATCAAGTTACTTACTTACTTGTATGTATTTGACTTACATTTAAGGTCACTAGTTAAACACTTCCAAGTATTTGACTTGTATTGATCTTGATTTATGTTATGAAGGTTAGAAACCTGGATTTTGTGCTTTACGTGCTATTCAAATTCAAAGACATGTCAAATTTGTGTTTTAACGAGTGTTAGTTGGTCATATTTGGTTAGAACGGATCCTAATGGATCATATTTGAGTTTTTGGCTTATATCATGTTAACTTTGGGTGTATTGTGGCTAAACGGGTGTTAATGGGTCATATTTGGTTATGACAAGTCTAAATGTTTATTATTTGCATACACAAAGCTTGAATGGAGTCAACGAGGAGTCGGTGAAAGTAATGAAGCCTATGCTCGATTGAATGGCAAACTTTAAAGCGTTAAAACTTTATTCTCAAAACATCAGTATCTTTTAGGTTTAGATAATTGATGTTTATTTTAGAACTTTAACTAGAAAGTTCGTTGTAGCTTGATGTTTATTTTGGAACTTTAACTAGAAAGTTAGTTATAACTTGTTGGTCATTTTGGAACTTTAACAAGAAAGTTTGTTATAATTTAATGCTTAATTTTTAACTTTAATTAGAATGTTTGTATAATTTTGATATTTGTGAATTTTAGTTTTAAAAATCTGGAAATTATTAGAAAATTGGGGAAAACTTTTTTTTTTAATTTATTTTTTTCAAATTGTGGTCGCAATCAAGTTGCAAAACTGCCGGTCGCAAATCAGTTGACCGATCGCAAATCAGTCGCAACATAGATCGGTCGCAACATAGATTGGTCGCAAATCATTCGCAACAAGGGTCGGTCACAAAACGGTCGCAACATTTGCGACCAAAAAAGCGGTCGCAAATTTACTACCGGTCGCAATTTCGGTCGCAAAAGGGCTTTACACATGGAGGTATATGTGACGACCGTTTCGGTCACAAATCGGTATTTGTGACTGATTTGTGACCGAAAAGGCGGTCACAATTGCCCAGTTTTCTAGTAGTGTATTAGGTTAATGCAATTCGTACTTTTATATAAATATTAAAGTTTAATGGAGTGATACTCGGTATATGAAGGGCTAGCTCAGCTATAAGGTGGAGTTTGGCTAATACTTCAACGTTTTCGAATTACTATGTTCAGTAAGAATTTTCGTGGAATACGAATGAGTATGGTAATTTTAGAAGTGGTAGTTTGGTTTCTGTATCTAATAATAATTAATTTTATACCCGTCGATACGTTGATCGGGTGTTTTAATGTAATAAAATAAAAATGGAACCAAATTATCCACCCAAAAAGCTTAGTAAGTAACCGCAAATTAACAAACGTAAGACAAACAATTTGCTTAAGATTAATTAACAACAACATGATCCACTCCTTAAATAGCTTGCACTTTGTCCGCTATATCCCATTCGTCATCTGTAATGAAAAACAAAATACGACAAATCTACAAATTTTAACACAACATTAACAATAAATACCAATGATGTTGATATTATAGATGTGACTGATGAATTGCATGTTCCCCATAAAGCTTCTTCTGCCATGTCCCATTCTTAAAATGTATTTTACGCAATAACTTTAACTAATAGGATATTTTATTTCAAAAATAAAATAAAAAAGAGAAATGAACCTAGGTTTAAGTATAAATGTAATTATTTTATACACATTTTTATTTGGTTATAAATTGAAAGATTGGTGTTAATATGTAAATAAAGTAAACTAAAATTTCATGATAAACGGGTCTTGTACGTGTCAGCCCACGAAACTTGTGTCATGTACCCGTGTTCAATTTCATGTGCCTGACACTACTTTCAGGTTCGTGAAGGGTTCGACCTGTCAACCCACACACACGACCCATTTAACACCCCTATTTTATGACAAGACTTTAGTATAAATGTAATTATTTTATATACATTGTAGTTTTGGTTGTAAATTTGAAAATTTAGAGTATTAATATAGAAATAAAATAAGATTTCAGGTTTAACAGGTCATCTTCGTGTCAACCTGTAAAAACTCACGTTCTGTTTAGGTTCATGTGTCTGACACGATTTTCAGGTTCTTGTCTGGTTCGGTCCGCCAACCCACATACACGGCCCATTTAACACCCCCTAATTTGGCAGCAATAAAGCGAATTTGTGAAAAAAACTGACCTAGAAACTGCCAATGTTCTCTTTGATTTCCACATATTTACCACAGGCATAGTGAAAATTTGATGAGTGGGTAACACTCTGAGCGTTATTATGCTAAACATTGCATTGTTAGTTAGTTATTTGTGTATAATGCAGTGACTTTGTGTGTGTATGTGTGTGAATGCAAGTGCATGGATATTAAACACGCGTTATAGATGTAACTGGGAGAAGTAATAAGCAAGATTGGAAGTTGGAAGAAGCATACAAGATGATCCATGGAAGTTGGAGTTGAAATAAAGAAAAAACATAAGAATTTGACTTCAGGACCCATTTCAACCAGCGTTTCATCCGGCGTTCACAGAAAGTCGTGTGCGTTTGGAATGTGTTTTGGGCGTACACTACGCCGACCCCGGCGTTTCATACGTCGATAGGTCGGTTTAAGGCCGGATTTTGGGGATTTTACCCTATTTAATCCCAATCATTATGGTTTCGTAATTAGACTTTTCTGAGCCGTTTTTGGGAGAATTTGTGAAGGTTCCAAGCATTCCAGATCCATCCGAGTTCATGTCCAGAAGATCCGAATCAAGATTTGAAGATATGTTGATGAATATGTATAGCGAATTCACCCGTGGTTGTTTTTAGGTGTAGGATTGTGATAGTGGAGGAATTTTTACCACTTCATACGTAACTTTGGATTAGAATTTGACTCAATCGTTCGGTTAGGTAACTTCTTTTGTTTAACTGGGTTTGCTTAAATAGTTTGATTTTATAAAGTTTGGTTGTTTTCATCACTTACTTGGTTTTCAATCTGTGTTGTTAAATCATGAACCATTAAATGCAATCAGGTTTTAATATTGAATTGGTAGTTAATTAGTAAGGAATTCAAATTATGTCGATTATTCGGTTTTCTAATCGTAAATCAGATGAACACAACCATGTTCCCTGCCAGCATCTACTATTCTTACCATTTCTACAAATTTCTGCATATAACAAGTATCTAACGTGTGTTTACTTGTTTTTCGACCACACAATGTCTACCACATTAACTAACATTAATTTGTTAGTTTATCCACCCCTAATACGAGCACCACTACTCATTTTCCATTTCGACCCATTCCGACCCGTTTGCATCTTTGTGTAATACGACACCAATATAACATGTATAACAACAACACACACACATGTTTACTCCCACCCATTTATCACCTTTTAGTTGGCTTACAACGCCTTGATGCGAGAACCACAACCCGTCTTACCCGTACTTCGAGTATTTGACTCCAAGTCCACCATTTGAAGTATTTCACACTTCTTATTGGGTTTACGACCTCTTGGTGCGATTACCACAACTCGTCTTACCCGTACTTGGAGTATTTGACTCTAAGTCCACCCTTTGAAGTATTCCACACTTCTTATTGGGTTTACGACCACTTGGTGCGAGTACCACAACTCGTCTTACCCGTACTTGGAGTATTTGACTCCAAGTCCACCTTTTGAAGTATTCAACACTTCAATACACCATTTCACCAAATTATCACATTTTGTTTGACTATTTACCATATAAGTCAACTTACATCAAATTCACCACGTTTACATATTCGTTTGACTATTTACCACATAAGTCAAATTACACCAAATTCATCACGTTTACATGTTAGTTTGACTATTTACCACATAAGTCAAATTTACACCAAAATTCACCACATTCACATATTCGTTTGACTATTTACCACATAAGTTAAATTACACTTTCAACATAATAGTTTAACCTTATACCATTAAAGTCAAATTACACTAATTTCACCATTATCCACAATGCTTGACTTATACCACATTAAGTCAATTTAATCCAATTTCACCACATTCTATATTTTAGTTGACTCTACCCATATTGAGTCATTTCACCATTTAACTACCTTCAATTATTTAGTTGGGTTAATTTTCCACCTTAAGCCAATTACACCAATTTTTACCACATCTTATCCATTAATTTGACTAATTGCCACATTAAGTCAACTACATCAATTCTACCAAATACCACATTCAAGTTTGACTAATAATCACATAGTCAAAATCAACATACAACATGTAAATAGAATTTAACACATAATCTACTTACATGTAACTATTTATCTACTACTAAGTAAATGCAAAACACTTACCTTGGCTAATGAAGATTCCAACCGGTCTTCAAAGCTATCACCTTTGTCGCCTTGATCACCTAAACATTCCACATGTTAAAGTAATCTAACTTACCCCAAAAACATTCATCAAATATAATTTAACACCCACCCAATATCTTATGATCCTCAACCATCGTCTAATCTTGGTTTACTTAGCTTTACACAAGCTTTTATCCTTCATAATCAAAATCAACCCATTTTGACCCGTTAAGGTTTTCACCCAATTTCCACAATTTCATCTAAATAATAATTCACCAAATCAATTAGGTTTTATACTTGAAAATATGTTTATATTACACCATAAACAGTTATCCATACTCAATTCACCATTTAAACATCTCAAATTACAAAACCCCCAAATCACCCTCAAGAACCCTAACTCTTGAATCCCAAATTGGATATTAATATGATGTTATTAGCCACTCTTAACATTTAATCAAGCTAGATTTTAACTTTAAACATGTTATTAACCACAAACAATCACCAATTCAGACCCTAGCTTGGTTTTCTCCAAAACCCACCAAGAACACCATTAATGGTGGATTCAAGGCTTGCAAGAGAACTACTTGCATTCTTGAAGAAGATGAACACCACCATTCATCCAAATTTTTCATGCAATTCATTGATCTTCAATTTCCAGCCTTTCCATCTCTTTCTCGTTCTTATTTTCGCAAGACACACACATTGTGTGTGTGTGTCTAGGTTTTTCTCCATCTAAACCAAACCAAAACCAAAATGGTTTAATTGCACAAACAGTCCCTCAACTTCAGTTTTGACCTCCTTTTCCCTATAAGTTAGTCAAAACCCATAAATTGCAACATAATACCCCCAAACTTACATTTTATTTATTCACACCCTTAAAATAATATTAAAACATATTATTTTATAAAACCAAAAATTGGTTCGTTACACAATTGGTAAAAATCTTGCTAGATTTCTATACCAAAAGCATAGTAGAGTTGTGTTCACCTTGAGAAAGAAAATGTATAATTCTAAGACGAAATTATGACTAGATCTAGAAGAGATCTAAGATTATAGTCTTAAAAGCATACAATGGCAACAATAACTTATGAGTTAAGAATACAAACAATCAATCACATTTCCTTCGGTCGTGGTCCTTGACACGCTTATTTCAGGTATAGTTCGGGTGCTTGGTTAACTCCGGCAGTGCATCTGCTCCGGTTTTTGTACCCTGGGAGACAGACGGGTTTCACCTGGGTGGCCCGAAATCTGTTTTAAGAGACATCTGTTGAACAGAAATCCTCAGCCATTATACCCGGTGTTTTTTGTTTGATTCATTTTGTTATGCTTCTTCTCCCTTTCTGTACTGTATTGTAATTCAAATTATTGAATAACAAAAGTTCTCTTTTATTTTATGAACAACTTTCCTACAGTTATTACAATGTTTAAAAACAAAATCAAACTAGTGGTAATTAGTTATTTTTATATATCTTTTAAAATCAATTTTGTTACCAATGGTTAGGCAAATTAGTCGTGATTCATAACTCGCTGGTATATTAGCCTGTTAAAACTTGGTCAAATTAAGCCCATGCTCATTTGGCTTGAGCTAGCTGAATTGTATGAATTTTGAGCTGATTAAGAGTGAAGGTAGATCTCTCGTTGGCTCACTCGAATAATACAATATAAGATAACAAGGTAGCACGCTCTATAGCTCGTATAAATTTTCAAGCTCATCCTTAATTTCTCATTTCATTTCCTTATATATTGATGATTTAGTACGGTGTTATTTGATATTTATATAATTTGAGAGTGTGGTTAACTCATTATTTGAAACTTGCATAATTAAAAACATAAAAAATGTGAATTTAATAAAAAGAAGTCAATTATATATCGAGCTATGAGCTAACTAGCTAGAGTTGAACTTGAGCTGAGCTTCCAGGATTGAACACGTTGACTCAAACCATCTTGACTTGTACTTTTATTAGCCAAAGTCCCGTTAATATTGTTAGTGATGAACCTTATGTCTTTATGTTGATTAAGAGAAAAAAGTAATTGATGTTGATGGATACTTTTTAACTGTCGAAGTTTGAAAGATAGCTATAAATAAAAGTTATAATAGCCAATCAATTTAGCCTTTGAATGTTACATTTTATCACCAATTAACTCATTCAAGACCTACATCATATAAAAAATCTCACACTTCATATACACTTTTTCATAAGGTTATTTGAAAGTATAATTGTAGATGAATAGATTGGGGACCTTCTCCGGTCCCCCTATTAAAATAAATAAATAAATGTAATTTGATCCTTTTTTAAGAAACATGCACGTAGTGTCTTCTTTTTAAGACTGATTTCTCGAATTGATTGTTTTGCCACATTTGATTAAGCATGCTTCTTAAAGAATATAAACTTTTTCGATACCGTAGAATAAGGTGTATAGCAAAAGATTAACACTTTTCCTTATTTAATTTGCCTTCTCTCTTGTTTTTTTTCTTTTTATATTTATAATTTTGGTTAAAAATGATTTTTTGGATATGCAAATATGGTCCCCCTACTAAAAGCCTTGTTCTTGGATGATTAAGTATGTGACCAATAGTTATTTAAGTGTAATAATAAATTTTAAAATCTGTTTTTCAGTGTACATGTTATGGTCCCTAAAGGACATTGATGTAGCACTAATTTGGTTATAAAAAGATTACAAATTGAAGTACAACGTCTCACAAATAATATCGAATCGATCCCATTAAAATAATTTTGATCCGTACATACATTATATGTGTCTATATATGTATACACGTATATTGAAATGTGCCCATTCTAAATTTGATTAAAATACTTATATAAATTCTTATTATAATAAATAAGTAACTAGGAGTACACGTGTCACTCCCTGACGTATTATCACCATTATTTTCCTGTTTCTCTCTCATATTAAATGAGAGGACACGTGTCACTCTCTGGTGCTTCCTCAGTCTCTCTCTTATTTCCCGTTATCTCCTATTAGATAATGATATTAAATAATAATGATATTAAAATAATATATTTTTAGATATTTAATATAAATTTAATTATGGATGGTAATTATATCACTAACTATATAAATTTAATATGAAATTAATTATGGATAGTCATAATTTCTGAAGTTACTTATTAATTTCGATAAATAAATTTGTATTATGGATAATTATTATATCATCAATATTGTTTTTACATTTTAATCAACTTTATTATTTTAGACAACTAGATTAATAATTCGTTTCAATTTTTATCTATAAATATTTTAATTCAAAATTTTGTACATCATCAATTAAATTGCTCAATCATTTTATAATTTTTAAATTATCATTACTAATTACTATTTAATTTTTTCTTTATTCAACCCGTATAATACATGGATTTTCTAACCAAGTATACAAATAGATAAAAACTGATAAATAGAGAAAAGAAAATATGTATGTTGTAAATAATTCTTTTATTAAAAAAATTAAATAAAAGAAAAAATTACTATTTGTAAATAACCCGAGCCCGACGGGTATACCCGAAACCCGAACCGATTAACCCGAATAAACCGAACATTTACAAACATGGTTTATAAATTACAATCTTATTACTATATCACTAAATTAATAGATCATTATTACGGAATTGTTCTTACCTTTCTATTTACAAATTATAATCTTATTACTATGGCCGAACATTTAGTTTTTCATGAAGTTAAAGAAACAATGATACCAACATAGGTTCGCATAATCTAATACTTATTCATTAATTTATTTCTTAATATTTTTTTATCTAGTATACCTTTGATTGATTATTGTTAGACTAGGACAAAACACTTGTTATTTGAAGCTTTAATCTCTTGAAAATATGCTTATTTTTGTTTCACATACGCCTTTATTTTATGTTTATAAACTTGATTCATTTATTTTTTTCAACAATGTGTCCATACCCGAAACCCGACCCAATTAAACCGAAAACCGATTAACCCGAACCCGACCTACCCGAATGTTAATCGGATCGGTTATCGGATAAATTTACACACACGAAAAAACTGATTAACCCGAACCGATCTACCCAAAACCCGATTAAATTACCCGAACAACACCCCTACTTGGATCACCATCATTAATAAAATACTGCAGTTACATATTGAATTTGTATATGTTTAGGTGAGTTGTGAAATTAGTGTTAGATGTGTCTAAATTTCATGTCTAAATTATGGGTTCGTCACTTCTTACAACTAAGCACGTTTGATTGTGGAGTTTCTCTTATCCAAAGCCAAATTGGTCCAAAACACGTTGGTGGTACATGTCAAGCATTCTTTAAGAATCTAACATCTCTCATGCTCACGACCGATGTGAGAATTACCTAAGGTGTTACAACGATCCCTCATCTCATGGACTCATTGTCCTCGATACCGTTGCCCCATCATCCACGACCAACATGAAATTCATTGAAAACTTGAAACAAGCCAATCTTGAGTTTAATTTAGGCCGGGTCATCTTGAATAGTTTACGCCCCTGTATTCTCTTTCCAAATTAAGTAATGAAAAAAATGCTATTATGGTATTATATACTTGGTATATTGCATGGCCAAAGGCTATATGCATTTAAATCCCAAGTATACCACTTGCTTCAACCAGTATTGGTGGCCAACCATTAATTATATATATATATATATATATATATATATATATATATATATATATTCGTACCTAGCTAGAATCATATGCTCAAGATTTCCAATATTCTTTTCATAAAAAATCTCTCATGCCATGCACAATGAGTAATAAACAGTATATTAATTGTACACAATCAGAAAGATCATATGACGTCGAATTAAAAAATGTTGTGATAGTTATTTTATAGACTAGGTTAAAGAATAGCATTCTGTGGGAACCACAATCATTGATAAGTGCACATGATAAAATATGGGATAAACATCCAAACAACATCCTTATGTACCAAGTGCGGGTGTACTATCACTTTTCTGTTTGAAATGAAGAGACATTATGTATTTGTATGTGTGTTTTATAAATAGTTATTACAATGTTTAAAAACAAAATCAAACTAGTGGTAATTAGTTAATTTTTATATATCATTTAAAATCAATTTTGTTACCAAGGGTTAGGCAAATTAGTCGTGATTCATAACTCGCTGGTATATTAGCCTGTTAAAACTTGGTCAAATTAAGCCCAAGCTCATTTGGCTTGAGCTAGCTGAATTGTATAAATTTTGAGCTAATTAAGAGTGAAGGTAGATCTCTCGTTGGCTCACTCGAATAATACAATATAAGATAACAAGGTAGCACGCTTTATAGCTCGTATTCTCATCTCATTTCCTTATATATTGATGATTTAGTACGGTGTTATTTGATATTTATATAATTTGAGAGTGTAGTTAACTCATTATTTGAAACTTGCATAATTAAAAACATAAAAAAAAATGTGAATTTAATAAAAAGAAGTCAATTAATTATCTAGCTATGAGCTAACTAGCTAGAGTTGAACTTGAGCTGAGCTTCCAGGATTGAACATGTTGACTCAAACCATCTTGACTTGTACTTTTATTAGCCAAAGTCCCGTTAATATTGTTAGCTAAACTCAAGCTCTCTTATTAACCAATAATGCTAGTTAACATAATTCATTATTTTATTTAGGAGAAAATAGCATGCAATATGTAACATTCATAAATATACTATCTATACAACAAATTGGTTAAGTTTTTTAATTATGTGACAGAACTTAGTAAAAATTAATGTGTTTAAACTCTAATAATCTCAAAGTGATTGAAATTTTAAAAAGGTGAAAGAAATTTTACAAATTCAATAAATTATTTGCAATTATATATCATTAATATTTTTTCATTAAATAATAAATTTTGTTTAGTTAATGATGTTGATGGGAAAACAAGAATGACAATGGTGGCATCGTCATGCTGATTTAATGCAATCAAACACACACCCTATGTCTCTTGATGGAGTTGACATGCCTTTTAACCTTTCTCATTTGCAATATTTTGGTATTACCCTGCTGTTTATTTTTACGGGGATGAATAGTAGGGTTTTTTTTATTTTTTATTTTTCATACAAAAGTTTTTTTTTATAAACTGACCACTAAAGTTTAAAATAAGCTTTAATTTTATTTTTTTTACTCAAAACTCTGTTTTTTATAGATTTGCCACATAAGTTCAATAAACTTTCGTTCGTTAACTTTTTTTCAAAATAAGGGTGCGCCGTTGTTCTTTTTGTCAACGTTCCGATATAAATATTTTTTAAAACGGAGTTGTATTCAAAATCGACTTTTTTTATCGTTGCTTGTATCGAGTGCCGTTACCGTTGTGGTACCATGACGAACCGAACATATTATGGGCGAACAACATCATTGTCGATATTGGTATTATCGATTCGCCTTATGGTTTTCGACGAACCGAACCGGTAATTTTTTAATTTGTTTTCCCTTTTTTTATTATTTAGTTTTATGTATCATTTCTATTAACATTATTTTTACCGTTGTGCCTATGTTTTCGTTTAAATTTTATTAACGATGGGCCTGACAACGTTATCTATGATAACTTTCGTTCGTTATGTTTTTTTAAATAACGGAATGTGCTGTTTTATTAATAATTTCTTTTGTCAACGTTCTGGTTTAAATTTTATTGAAAACAAAGTTGTATTCAACTTCGAGTGTTTTTAGGTATCGTACGTTATAACAAGTATGCGATTCCACTCAAACGAGCCAAACCAATAACGGCCAGACTCCCGCCGCAAAGCGCGAGGGGTAAAAACTAGTTTCATTTTAAATTAAACACAATTTCTAAAAAAAATATTGGTGTGCCTTGCTTGATAATATCTATATAACAGATTTAAACTTGAGATATCTTATTTCATAAAACAGACACAAAATTTATCATTAAATCAAATAAAAAGAGTTTTCTTTTAGTTTCTTTAACATTCAATAAACACAACAAAAATACAAATGTTTTTTAACTTATTAGTATAATTTTAAAAAATTCATTTAATCATTAATATATTTAGTACAGGATATTGTGAGATTACTTGTGACTACCTTTTCTTGTTAAAAGACTATTTAAATATTTATTTGTAAATTCTACATATCTATATGTCGAGTCAAACATGATAATATGTATTAAAAATAAGAGAAAATCACTAGAATGTTGACCAAAATAATTGACAATATGTATATTGAAAAGTCAAACATTTGAAAATAAACATATCCACTCTCTACCAATAGAGTATTGACATGTACGTAAAAACCATTTTGAAGGATACTATATAGCCGGCCAGGTGTCAAAACTTTATTGATCAAGAGGGATACGCTTATTATCATGATGATATGTATTAAAAATAATTTGTCTAAACGAGTTATGTGCGAAATCATTGTTTAATAATATATCTACAAATAGAAAATGATATTGAAATTTCGTTGTTTATTAAAAGACTATATTTTAAATTGTCCTACGTATAGGAGGGTGAAAGAAAAAGAAAAGAAAATGAGTTTATAAGTCAGTAGACACTAAAAGTATATAAATGATTCAAATACTATTTTAGAGCAAATTATTGAAAAGGTATACACACATTATGCATAATATAACACAATTTTTTTACAATTTATTTAATAGTTAATTTTGAAGCTAAAATTGGTTTGGTAATTTTGATGAGCAAGTTGGTTTATTTTTTTTGGTAATTTTTAACTATGAAATTTCATGGAAAGGCTATAAATAAGGGTTATAGGTCTGTTTTTTTTTGTCTATTTATTTATTTATATTTCATACATAGTTCTCAACATTGAAACCATATATGATGTTCATAGAGGATTTCAAAACTATTGTTTGATCTTCAGAATCTATGATGCATCATGGAAGGAAACTAATTCGTTTAACCACTACAAGACTAATATTCCTTAAGGATAGTGATTTTAGTCACATCCTTGATTTCTTTATTTTTATTTTAATATATTCTTTCAATACATTATTCATGTAAAAAATACAAACTAATCTTACAAAACAAGTTTAGTGGAAAATTTTAGAAGGAATTAATGAAAAGGCTAATACGCATCCACTTTTTTTACAAAATCTTGTAAGAGGAAAATTTGTTTGGAAATATCGGTGAACCTTATGTCTTTATGTTGATTGAGAGAAAAAGTAATTGATGTTGATAGTATCGAAGTTTGAAAGATAGCTATAAATAAAAGCTATAATAGCCAATCAATTTAGCCTTTGGATGTTACATTTTATCACCAATTAACTCATTCAAGACCTACATCATATAAAAAATCTCACACCTCATATACACTTTTTTATAAGGTTATTTGAATGTATAATTGTAGATGAATAGATTGGGGACCTTCTCTGGTCCCCTATTAAAATAAATAAATGTAATTTGATCATCTTTTAAGAAACATGCACGTAGTGTCTTCTTTTGAAGACTGATTTCTCTAATTGATTGTTTTGCCACATTTGATTAAGCATGCTTCTTAAAGAATATAAACTTTTCCGATACCGCAGAATAAGGTGTATAGCAAAAGATTAACACTTTTCCTTATTTAATTTGCCTTCTCTCTTGTTTCTTTTTCTTTTTATATTTATAATTTTGGTTAAAAATGATTTTTTGGATATGCAAATATGGTCCCCCTACTAAAAGCCTTGTTCTTGGATGATCAAGTATGTGAACAATAGTTATTTAAGTGTAATAATAAATTTTAAAAGCTGTTTTTCAGTGTACATGTTATGGTCCCTAAAGGACATTGATGTAGCACTAATTAGGTTATAAAAAGATTACAGATTGAAGTACGTCTCACAAATAATATCGAATTGATCCCATTAAAATAATTTTGATTCGCACATACATATGTGTCTATATATGTATACACGTATATTGAAATGTGCCCATTCTAAATTTGATTAAAATATTTATATAAATCCTTATTATAATAAATAAGTAACTAGAGTACACGTGTCACTCCCTGACGTATTCTCACCCTTATTTTTCCGTTTCTCTCTCATACTAAATGAGAGGACACGTGTCACTCTCTGGTTCTTACTCCGTCTCACCCTTATTTTCTCGTTTCCCTCTCTTATTAAATAATAACAATATTAAAATAATATATGTTTAGATATTTAATATAAATTTAATTACGGATGGTTATTATATCACTAGAATATATAAATTTAATATGAAATTAGTTATGGATAGTTATAATTTCTAAAGTTACTTATCAATTTCGAGAAATAAATTTGTATTATGGATAGTTATTATATTATCACCAATATTGTTTTTACATTTTAATCAACTTTATTATTTTAGACAACTAGATTAATAATTCGTTTCAATTTTTATCTTTAAATTTTTTTAATTCAAAATTTTGTTTATCATCAATTAAATTGCTCAATTATTTTATAATTTTTAAATTATCATTATTAATTACTATTTAATTTTTTCTTTATTCAACTCATATAACACACGGGTTTTCTAACAAAGTATACAAATATATAAAAAAACTGATAAATAGAGAAAAGAAAATATGGATGTTGTAAATAATTCTTTTATAAAAATTAGGAGATCATTTTGGAATATATATTTGTAGGAGATCATTTTAGAATATATAAAATTAGGAGATCATTTTGGAATATAAAAATTAGGAGATCATTTTGGAATATATAAAAATTAGGGGATCATTCTTGTAAAATTGAAAGATAGTTCAAAATAAGTTGCAACGAAAATATTAGGAGATCATTTTGGAATATATATTTGTAGGGTAAGGTTATGTTAAAAAGGGTTTTAAAAATAAGAAGTGTAAGAAGGATTCTGGTCTTGACATGTGTTCTTTTATTATTTTTGAAGTGAGGGCATATTAGTCAGGGCATATTAGTCATTGTGTCAAATATGTCAAATCATTGTGTAATGTCAGGTCTGGTAATTGTGTAATATCATGTTTGGTTATTGTGTCAAATATTTTTCTTTATTTTGTTATATGTATTTATCATTGTATTTTACGTTTTAGATAATTTCGTGTTATTTTTGTCACTGTTTTTTATGTATTATATATAACATAGTGAGGAAAAACATTTGACACAATGACCTAACATTAGACACAATGACTAGTTCTGACATTACACAATGGCCTGACATATTTGACACAATGACCAATATGACCAGACCTGACATTAGACAAAATGACGAGCAAATTAAACAATAAGCTGAAAAACGTAATTTTTTTGCTTTTTTTATATAACGACACTAGACTCGTTTTAAAGATAAAAAACGCTCGTTTTCGTCATTGTGTTTTACATTTTAGATAATTTCGTGTTATTTTTTACATTACACAATGACCAGACTTGACATTATTGTGTAATATCAGGTCTGGTCATTGTGTAATGCAAGGTCTGGTCATTGTGTAATGCCAGGTCTGGTTATTGTGTCTAATGTCTGGTCATTGTGTCAAATATTTTTCATCACTATGTTAAATATAATACATAAAAAACAGTGACAAAAATAACACGAAATTATCTAAAACGTAAAACACAATGATGAATACATATAACACAATGATGGAAAATATTTGACACAATGACCTGACATATTTGACACAATGACCAATATGACCAGACCTGACATTAGACACAATGACGAGCAAATTATACAATGAGCTGAAAAACGTAAATTTTTTTTAGTTTTTGTACATAACGACACTATACTCTTTTTAAAGATAAAAAACGCTCGTTTTTATGATGTATTTTTTTTAAAATAATGTTGTATGTAAAAGTTATGAACGTTTAAAAAAAGGGGGGACTTAATAAAAAGTCAACAAAAATGGTCATGACTAAAATACCCTTTCAACAACTTTTTCTCCTACAATTTGATATCAACCATTAAATCATTTCTACAATTTGATCTAATGGCCCTAAATCCTTCTCATCCTTTTTATTTTAAAAACCCTTTTTACTTGAACTTTATCCTATATTTGTAATCAAATAAACAGTATAACGAAACTTTTTTTTCACCATTTAAGTTTTTTATTTTTACAAATTATGTTTTTTGATAATCATGAAAATTATGTTCTCAATGTGTTCTCTATTATTTTCCGTGTCATCTAATTAACTCAAATGTCCTCATGGTGATATTTTGATGATAAATGATGTATTCCTATCATTAATTGATGAGGGTTAGAATCCTCTTGTGTACAAGTTTGATGAGTATGGTTATTAAGAAGAGTAGACTACGTGACGTTAAAAAAAATCTAATTAACTCAAACCTTCAAATATATGTAAGTACGAATGACAAATAAAATATTTGTATTGTGATATCTTAATATTAAATTAATAAGAACTCTTTTTTTTTACTCAGAACACATAAAACTATCAGAAAAGAAATTATATAATTAAATCAAAACTTAACTAAAATAAAATATAATGAAAACTGAAATAAGATTACAACAAAAATATTCTCTAGTTACTTTGAAAACAAAAACTACATATAATTTATCTGAAAAATAATTTTCAAAAGTAGTTGAATAAAGAAACAAGGAAAACATTGCACCTCCAATTATCCTTTTAACAATGTGATGGTAATAAATCTTAAAACATAGAGGGGGGGGGGGGGAAGATAGTGTAAACATAATAGATATAACATTACACTAGAAACAAAACATGGTTATTTTTCTTTTTCATAAGTAAAAGTAACCCTTTAAATATTTTCTTAAGTTAGTTACAAAGATAGTCTATGTAATTTGACAAAATAATATTTTTATGGTCTAATTTTAAAAAGTGATTTTCAATTTGTAACAACTCTCTACGTACGTATATACATACATACATGCATATATACATACCTATATACATACACACATGCACGTGCGTACATACATACGTACATAGACACACACACATGCATAATAGAGGGTTGTTGAGGACGATGGAAATCATCGACGACGAGAGGTGGCAACCACCCTCATAAATCCTTCTCCTATCCCAACCTCTTTCTCTGACTTGTAAAACATAAGGTCCCCACTTTTTCTAGATGCCACAAAGGAGTGGGGATGAGGATGAGGATGAGGATGGAGTTTGGTAAAAGGGTAAAATGATCATTTAAAAACTTAACAAATTTTTTTTTTAACAGAAGTTAGTGTTACAACCCAAACATGTTACCAACTAAAAATCATATATCTTAAACATGCAACCTTATAAAGTTAGACCTGAAAGATGTTATTTTTATCAAACTACATAGGCTATTATGTAATTAATCTTTCTTTTCATACAACTGGATAACTAATACTTATAAAAATGAATGTAAAGTTAGACCAACTTCAAGACCTTTGTGACAAGTGGTTTGATCAGCTGTGAAATGGGCTAATGTATGTAGGTTATATATTTATAATATAGTAAGATCCAGAAGGCCCATATTCAAATTCTAATTTATTTTTTTTGAACGACAACACCTAAATATTCTAATTATCCTAGTATTATTGATGCTTACATAAAGTATAAGACGAACTGAAGAGCAGGTACAGGTACAAACCTGAACTTCTAAAGCATAATCTTGCTATTCAGCGTGGTAAATTATGCAGAAACATTTGTACTTTCTCTGCCAAGAAGCAGAATATATTACCATGGAGTTTTTGACGTTTTATTCTTCATCCATCCTTGTCAATAACTTTAAATTCTTGTAAGAGTCAAACCTCAAGAACAAGACACTATGACATCTTGATGAGATTGAACTTATAATGCTGCCCCTTGTGTTGACATATAAATATTAAATCCCCAAACTTATACAATAATATTATTCAAATTCATAATATTGTGTATTTTTTTAATTATCACCAAAAATGGAGAAGGTTGACCAAGTCAAAGTCAAAGCATCCATCCAGGGATTATTCCATTCAAATTCTGCCCATTTGTGCTACTTGTTAACTGGCCTGAAGTACCAAGTGTGTTATACCTGTAAATTTAATCAATCAAAATCAGTTTACTTCTTCATCACATTTATTTGTTAAAAAAAAATAAGAAAAAAAATATATAATCTACAAGTTTTTACCCGATTTGTAAATTGGGGTTGCAGTCCAAAGGCTGGAAAAAACCCTGAGATTGAGGATGTTGATTTTGTTGTTCATATGAACAACCATTTTCACCTCCTGTCCATGATGGTCCTGCTTGATTTACCTTTTCCAACTGCTAAAACAAGAGATTTTTTGTCGATTTTATACATTAAAGAAGTAATCTTTATGATTATTTTGAGTAAAACTATTGTATTAATTAGTGGCAATTTGGTTTTCATTGTATGTGTATTACCTTATCCTGCATATCTTTATTAGCTTCAATCCACATCTTTTCCTGTCATTTCATTGATGGTCACTTGTAATTAGTCCTCCAATTAGTATATAAATTAATTATTTTTTACCTTAACTTGGAGCTCAGAGAGCTGACTTAGCATTGATTGTGTCTGCATTGAAAGCAATCAACAAAAATCATTAATCTTACTAAACCAATTACGTGATAATCCGAATATCGATACATATTAATAAGAAAATATTTCACAAAAGTTTTTGAAAAAAAATTATACCCTTATCAACTGGATTCGGTTCAAAGTACAGTCTAGTTGTCGCTCTAGTTGTTCAAGTTCATTAAGACTCAGTGGGCCGAGGTCCTCCCCAAAAATTTGCCTTTCATTAGATTAAATAGCGCAATTGATTAAGCCTCATTAGAGTATATTTAAGTTATGAAATTGTAAAAGCCTAATGAATTGAAACTTGCCTTTGGTATTGTTGTAGAGACTCATATTTGGCTTTCAGTTTCACGTACTCCTTGTAGCTGTTTTGCTAAATAAAGAATATTTAAACTTATAATTAAAAATTAAATAGGGGTTGAGAAAACTTTTGAAAATTGAAATTATGAAGAAACTAGAAGCTATACCTCAGCATTGGTGGTTGATCGGTCGATTTCCATTGAACCATAAGTGCAATTCTCGTATCTTTCGAGCATCTTGAGCATGCTAAGATAAGTTTTCTCAAGTTCAGTTACTGTTTCTTGATAACAAAGTTATTGATTTTATGTGAAGGAAGTAATTAAAGAAAGTTTTGATATATGTACATATATATAGGGTATAGATTAACAACATATTCTTAAAAGACACTTGACATAAATTAATTTAAACACCATATGGCTCATATGTGAAAATCTAATACCATATGATAATGTATATTGTCTTTTAATGTTAGGAGAATAGAACTTTACTTATTTACATGCATGCAAGCACTATGTAAACATAAACATATTTTTTCGATATTTACATGTTTCAAAAAGTTTGCCTATTGCCCAACAAACCAATAATTGAAGTTCACATTCTTTACCTATCTTGGTGTGCATCATTTTAGCAATATAACATTTTACAACAGTTGTAACCTATATATATTATAATTAATTAAGAAGGTCTAGTCTCCTAGAATTGACAAACAAATGTGTCTCTTATAGTCAATCACATGGTTGTCAAAGGCGCACACGTAGTGGCTCAGACGACCAATTAAAACAGGATCAAAAATGGGTCTAAACCATCCTTAGCCAGCCCATAAAGGGCTTATCTAGTCTAAAAAAGGCTTGAACCAACTTGTTTTGATTGGCACCCTTTACAGGTCATCTCACTTCTCAAAATTCTTTAGCTAACATATATAGGATCAAAACCACATTAGGAAAAAACACTTCTTTAACTTTTTGGACATTGTTTTAAAAGAAAACTATATTAGATATTTTATTGTATAAATGTGTATTGAGTGATCTAATTGGAACACTTTTAAAACTTGGTTACTATTCTACAAAGTTACCCCTATTGTAAAGGGAAAACACCACAAAATAGTAACCAAGTTTCAAAAGTGTTCCAATTAGGTCACTCACAATAGTATATCCGATGGTGTATACCGTGTAAAATGTGTATTGAGTGACCTAATTGGAACACTTTTGAAACTTGGTTACTATTCTACAAAGTTACCCCTATTCTAAAATAGTATTAAATTAGTAATATTTGTTGAAATTATGAATTTTAATCTTTAATTCAATATCCTTTAATCTTCACTAATATGTATTTATTTGTTATTTCATGTTGAGCTACTAAATGGATTTGATGATGGGTTAATAAAGACTTGGACTCTACTGGTGGGCTTATAAAGACTTGGACGACTCTGCTGGTGGGTTAATAAGGCTTGGGCTAAGTGTTAATCGCTAGGCGCTAATCGGACGGTGAGGTACCGATTAGCGGATTAATCGGGATTAATAAGATTGAAATTTTTATATGTTTTTAGAATTATTTACCAAAAATTTAGCTATAAATAAGCTTTATATATGTTTTAATATATAAAAAATATATATGTACAACCTAAAAACCTATATGTACAATATCTTAATGCACACATATGTAAAAGTTTTGATCAATTTTGCTAAAACTATAATTTTGAGGTTGAAACTTGTAATTTTATTAAAAAAATTAAGTGATAAATGAAAAAAATGTAAAATCTTAGTCAATTTTGTTAAAACTATAATTTTGAGGATGAACCGACTAGCGATTAGTGGACCGATTACATGAAAATTCCTATGTGATTCTCCGATTAGCGATTAATCGCCGATTAATCCCGAATTTTGTAACACTACTTGGGCTTAGGACTCATGTGCATGTGGTGGCTGCTTCCGAATATAAGAGAAAGAGTACATAAGATATTTTGTGATGAGCTCATTTTTCTCGTTTCACACGCTTTCTCACTCTCTCTTTCGGCTCAGCTTCTCGACTGATTTTAGGGTTTCTTGATTCATTAAGTTATTGAATCTGTAACTCATCAGATCATAGTGGTAGTCTTGTTCAGATCTTTGTGTTGATGATTTAAAGTAGTATTTGTCTTAGGTAGCATGTTGATTTGTTTCTATTTGTAATCAGATCTACGAGTTTCTATCATTAAATGAGTTTGTTATGGGTTAATATTACCATGTTTTGACAATATTCTATGCCTATAATATAATTTTTGTTCTTTTTATTATTGTGACTCTCTTTTCTCGGCTTTTGCGCCTTGCGCCTTTAACTACTAGTTACAGTCAGCAGGGCCGTCCCCGAGAAATTAAGTATCCGGCTCGACATAAGAAAAATGCCCCCATTCCCCCTTCAATATGCACGTATATAAAAAAATTCAATAATACGACGATAATTGTAATTAAAATAATAAAGAAAATAAAATTACTATAGAAAAGTATCTAGTTACATACCTAAATAAAATTTTTTGCCCCTAAAGTTTATAAAATTTTTCAGATTTTATAAGTTATTTAAAAAAAAAAATTATAATATATATAAATTAAAAAAAAAACAGTTTCTCCCTTAAAACTTGGTAACTATGCTTGTGATAGTTGAACTACTTCAAATACAGATTTAAAACTTGTATACATGTGATCCTATTTCGATCAGGTTGCACGTGAGTGTCCAACAATCATGCACACGTTTTTCATTTCATTCTGATCATGAAGAACCTTCTTAATGCACATAAAGATTGGTGTAGCTAGGAGATAGGAATTTGGTTTCCCAATCAAGTGAAGAATATATTGCTAGAATAGCTCTTTAAATGTTGCTTCAGTTATAGAGGTTGGACTATCAATTAATAAGTTTAGGCATAAGTACTAACTAATAGATGTTAATAGAGTTGTCCATGACCAAAATGGTACGTCCACTTTGTAACAATTAGAGCACTTCGATCTTGTGGTGTTCTATAGAGGCGAATAAGTCATGGCTATTAATCGTGTCGAGTTGATGGTTTAGGGACTTGTTGGTTGGCATGTTGAAACCGATAAATCCGAACACGTCTCATATATTTATTTGTGTAAAAGATATATGATCAGCTATAAACAAACATATTGAAAACAATGTACCCGAATACAACCCCTATAACCCGTTTAATTAATCTCAAAGCGGGTTAAATGAGTTGTAGAGAAGTCATAAACGAAATGTAATAAATTTAGAAGCTTGTTAAATTGGCTATAAACAAGTTTGTAAGTTGAACTTAGAAATTATATGTTCTTAATTCTAATTTTAAACAAACTGACCGTTTTATTTTAGTACATAGCCTGAACACGACATATTTGATTGACAAGTCAACCTGAACACATGTTTATTGATAAGTCAACCTGAACACGACTTGTGAAATTAATCAACCCAAAACATTGATTATTTATGTGTTGGGTTCATGTCGTGAGAATTACCACCCCTACCGATCAATATATGCATTGTGTTCTTTGACTCAATGTTACTCTAGATGGTGAAGATGTTGTCGAGTGTGAACCAGTATCATGTAATTTACAAAGAGGTATGGAAAAAAGTGTAAAAAATCGAATAATTATATAATATTTGTCTTATGTAACTCGTTGAGATTATTTAGCTATATGATCACATAAGCGAAAGTAATAAAAGCGACAGAGGAATTAGGTAATATTCAATTACCTAATAGGTTGGTTATTATGCTAGAGTTGAGTCGTATAGCTTCGCATTTGTTATGACTTGACACTTTTATGGTTTATAATGGGGAAGTAGTACAATCTATTCAAAATTTTATATAATTAGCCATTATACATTTACTTAAAGATAAGAATTTGCTCTCTCATTTTCCCACTTTTCTTGAAAAGATGGCCTCGATTTGATAAGGATTCTAACCCTATTAAAATTTTGACATTGTTGAAACCAAACATCTTTCACCGTTTATAGTACACATCACTTCCAACATTTGAATAATAATTCTTATGTATATTTCATTTGTAGTTATCTTTCATACAATCGTTGTGATTATCTCAAAAAGCAGGTGTCATACAATCCCTACTATACTTGCTAGACGTTATTTATGAACTTGCTAGGGACAAATTATATATATATATATATATACACACACCTATAAAGAAAGTGGTAAGCTAGCTACTTGTATGTATGTAACTATACAGATCATTTAGAAACCCTATTAGGATGTAGGGACATATGATTTGCCAATTTAAGCCATATATTATATCATATTAGTTTTCATAGACAAAATAAATATGGTTAGTTAAGTTATGTATTATACATATATATGACTATATGCATGAGTCATTCCAAATTAAGGTTCCAAAATATATTTTCAGTTAAGAACAAGGGTTTCTTCTTGTCCAGATCTTAAATATATATTCAACTAATTAACTTGCAGTTTAATTCAAAAACAAAATCCTACACATGAGAAGGCTTTAGTTCCTATTAACAACAATCATGCATGCAAAAAAGATTAATTAGTTTAACCTAGTATATAAAGGTGTGTGCTAGATAAATTAAACTTAAACTAATCAAGATATAATTATGAATTAAACTAATTATTTCTTTTTGGATCATATTTCTTTTTTCACTTCCTTGTGATTGTCTTAACTTTATGCTAAGTGAGTCTGACATTAGAAGATTAATTTGGATCATAAACTGGCCGGGAGAACAAAAGCCTAATTAAATCTAACCAACATGACCAAAACTTACACAGACACCTAACTAAACTCATCATCAAACCAACAAACAAAATAAAACAAAACACACACACACACACAGCTATATGTATATATATATATATATAGAGAGAGAGAGGAGATCTAGCTAGAGAGAGAAATATATACTTGGAGGTGCTGCAGAACTCATAGAGCTTGCCACGATTAGAGAAGATGATGAGAGCAACCTCAGCATCACAAAGAACGGAGAGCTCATAAGCTTTTTTCAGAAGCCCACTTCTTCTTTTAGCAAAAGTCACCTGCCGATTTATCTTGTTTTCTATCCTCTTCAATTCCACTCTTCCCCTACCCATAATTTTCTATCTTGATCTAAAATCTTGACAAACTTTATAAAAAAGAATTATAATTTTTAGAATTTCTGCGTCCAAGTTCAAAAGATTTAGAATAAAGATATAAAAAAGACACATCACCTGGAGATGGGTTTGTTGGATTTTGTGGTTTTTAGGGTTCAAGATGTGAAATTTGGGCCTGTGTTTACTGCAACATTCAAAGCTTCTTGCTCTTTAACCTACTTGGCAAACACAAGCAATTAAGCATCAAAGCTTCTTGCTCTTTAACCCACTTGCAACGAAGCGCGTAGATTTCTCACCTACTTTCAATGCGCATCACACGTGTCGAGTTGTCACAGGTTGATCTATCGTAAGAAGCATTTTATCTTTCGGTCCTTGCCCATACATAATCTTTTAGTTTGGATTTTTACATCTAATTTTTTATTTGATTTACAAGTAATCATCTATGCTAATCATCGTTAAATACCAATTATATCATCATTGTCGATTGTACACCACCAACACAGCTTAAATTGTACAAACTTTTACATCAAAGTAAGTAAGAAATCACACATTGATATCAAAATCAATCCCAAAATACAATCATAAATAAAGAATACAAGTTAAAAATTGCATGTTTGGTACATATCCACATTATCCTTAGTTAATCTTACTAACTACAAATTTGGTAAACCTAATTATATATATCAGGTTCTTCATCATATATAGTCACTACTATCGGCCATGATTACAGAAGTGGAAAGATGGGAATTTGAAAGTGATAAAATCCCAATTCACAGAAGGCGTAAACTTGGTGAAATTAGTTTAGCATTAACAGATGAATTCAACCCTAGAGTCGAATAAACAATAGAATAATATCATCTCAAAGTTAAATTCCTGGAATTATACTAACAAGGACGAGGGTAACCCGTATCACAAAACACTAGTTGCTCGTGATTTTAGTGTCATCAAAATCACTAAAGTTTAGTTGGATTTACTTAATATCAAAGAGAAACGAGTATACACACTTACAAGTTTGGAAGTGTTGAGCACACATTTGTAAAAGACTACATTTCTAGCATCTCGAACTCGGTGAATCAAGGGGCGAAGCCCCCTATTGACGAAGAGGGCATCACCCCTTTGGCAAGGTTCGGGGGCAACGACCCTAGCGGATCCAAGTTGGGCAACGCCCCTAGCGGGGATCAAACTATCTGGTCAGTGCAAGGAAATTTTGTTTTTCTTATTAATTATAAATTGAAAGTTGCTTTAGATTTGCATGATTGGTGAAAAGTTACATGGAAAATGGTGGCCAATCTCACTAATGATCAACTAGAAGTCTGATAAGTGGAAACTAAACATCATTAACAACTGGTCTTCAGTAACAACTCGACTCTTAGTAGCAAATGTGCATCGGTGACAATTTAACTGGAGCATATGGTAATTCGGCCATTAGCTCTAAGGCTTTCCCACTAATATAACTATCCAACAGTCAAAGTTATAACCACGAACTGTCACAATTTTTCAAGCAACGTTTCATTGTGTCGGTTACTCACCTATATATATAAGTACAATCTTTGGTCTAATTTCTGTGACGTTTTTCATAACAGGACTTGCATACTCATTCTTATTATTTCTCCTTAAATTATCCAATTGAAAATTCGTGAGTAGCAACGAAATATTTCAATCTTAAAACGATCTCAACACGATTCAGGACCAAGCCAATACGAATTATAAAACCTACACTAATACAAGTTTGTTATTTCTATATCAAGATCATATGGCATTTCATTTTGTTGAGATGTACAAGCTTTATAGGGTTTGCCCATTGAAGACGAATAGTTTCTTGTGGTTATCACAAAATGACATGCAATCAACTGAAAAGTAGGTCTTTTATTGTCTTTTATTTTTACTAAATCGTCATTTTTACTTTTAAGACTATTTCATGCTTATTATTTGCCGGTATTGTGGTTCAAATTCATAATTACGTGTCACAATCCTAGTGGAAGAGCCCATGTGCCTGTAAGACTCGGATAATAATCTGATGTCGACAAAGTGAAGAAAATAATTGTTCTGGTTCTTTGTCTGCCACTCGCCATCCTTCAGCTCGGGTATCCGTTCCATGGGCACTCGGTCCGTCTCTTTGATTTACAAGTTTTAACTAAAACTTTCTTCTATCCTTTCAATCCTCTTGAAAGATGGATGTGACCCTTCACAACAATTATTTAACTTTTAAAATGATATTCTTGTATAAGAATCACATATAATAGATACATCACAAGGATTCTGGCTATATAGATTTAGAGCAAGATTGTTTGTTTATGACTAACTCATAATGATAATAAACGGTTATAAATCAAATTTGAAAACCTAAAACGATTTAAGTTGTGGGTGCTTTAGAGCACTCTGGGCAAGGGAAATGTCCTCTAGATCGACATTTGCTGCAGGATAAAGAACTCGTCTTTGAGTTACCACCCACGAAAGAAACTTCATCTGGCAGACCAAAATTGAACGCGCCACCTTGTTTGAGTGATCCAGAACCTTTGCAATTTGAGCACGCGATCAACTTTAGATCACCACATCTCTTGCACATGCCTAATGAGCTGGTATATATGGGCACATGTCAAATTTTTGGAAGGTAGTTAAAGTGCGTTGAAAGTCACACTGTATTCAAAATGAATAAAACTTCCTACATCCTTTTACTTCAAATGTTAGTTATCATCAGCAAGATAGCCATTTTAATCATAATTATAAACAAAGCTCTAGGAAAGAAAAGAAGAAAAATGTTTGTTGATTAGTTCCATCCAACCCAACCCAACCCAACCCATACATGCAGTAAAAAGTTACACGTTTTGACCTGTTAACCAATCCGCGTTGACCCGCCCATCTTGCCGCCTCTACTTTGAATGATGTACTTAGTTTTTTGTCTAAATAAACCAACATGTTAACAAAAATGCAAAAACAGACTGATTTTTCAGACCATTGTGTTTGGAATTTTGTTGCAAGGAAACACTTGTTCTTGTGAAAATTAAAGAACAGCACCAGACTTTACACAAATTTTGGACAAAAAAACATGTACAATTGTTTCTTTTGCATTTACACAAATAATAAAATAGAAATTCTTGGAGATTAGTATCACACTTTGCAAAAGTGATGATCAGTTTGTAGCAAAAAACCAAGTATGAAGGTTATAGAAAGTCAATCACGTAAACAAATGCAAATGGATGAGAGTGGTTGACTTTAAGGGTATTTGACTTTTCATTGCAAGCAAATAGCAAACTATCCTTTATTATTTCCAAAATGCAAGAACAGAACACCATATGTAAAAATAATGCTTTCTATGGAAATGTATCTTGCCGATTTTCTTTATCCAAAATCACACATTCTTGTGAAAAGCAATATTTTTTGGTCCTTTTTGTAAGAACGGCTATCTTTTTACGGTAAAAGGCAAATACAATAGTTAAAAGTGTTAATCACGTAAATGTATACACAAGATAGTGAAGGCATGGAATCAGACAAAATTGGGATTTTTACTCTTCGGCCTTTACCCTATGATCAAATATGTTCCTACAAGTGTCTAAGATGACAATTAGATAACAAGCATACGAAAAAGGTTTCAATATTTTATCCACAAAATGATGAAGAAGCCAAAATTAGATTCTTTTGAGAGTAGCAATTTTCCACCATACCCTATACTTAAATATAAAATAAAAACTAGATAATAAACACTAGGTTCCTACTTGGATTATGCCAATTCAAAACAAATATCTAAGATGGCAAGTTGGCAACAAACCCATGAAAAAGATTCAAGATTCCATCGAAATTTTGAAAGCGCCAGGTTTCACTCCCCCTTTTACCCCATAATCTAAGATTTTCCTGTAAATAGCTAAGATAACAGTTATATGACAAACTCATAAAAAAGATTCAAATTGCATCCAATAGATGATGAAGCTATCAAAACCAAGAATTAGAAGTAATAAACTAAAATTATGTTATTATATGTTACAAAACAATATTAGAAGGGGAATTACTAAAAGACTGTTGGGTTGCGTAGGCCTTAGGGCAAGAAACAAGGCGCACGGGCAGCCGGCCCTAAGCCTGATTCGGTTGGACCCATAATTGGGTTTACTTGGGGATTAAGTTTTCCAACCCTAGATTAGTCTCTATATAAACAATGGTATGTTCTTGTAATATGTATCACCTCATAATAAAGAATATCCTAGTTGCCACCCGTGGACGTAGGTCAGTTTAGACCGAACCACGTTAAATCCCTGTGTTCATTTATTGCTTTCGTGTGTGTGTGATCGTGCTTAATCCCAACAAAGACCGGTAAGTATTATTAAGTCTAATACCGTTAGACAGTTAGAACAATTAGGGTTACAGTTATGGCATAACTGCCTAACACCGTTAGTTTGTAGTTCTATAAATATGTAAAGTCTGTGATCAAACAAGGAATCACCGTATTCTCAAATTTGTGTGTACGCATATTCTGGTGTATACTTGATCAAACTTTGTGATCAAGTTCTCTGTATTTCTGTTCCACTTCCAACAAAGAATTTTTCCATTCAATCATTAACATATAATCCATTATTTATGTTCTAATATTAAGATGACAAGTTAGAGTTGCAAGCACTAAGCAACCAGTAAGGTTAACCTTAAAACTTGTAGTTCCAGTAACCATTGAAACTTTTACTCAATTTGGCATAAATTAGGGTTCCATCAGATGTCAAATTAAAACAAACACATATAGTTGCATCATAAGAATTCATTCAAGTAGTTGAACTAGACAGAAATGGGAATTTCAACATTTCAATTCAAACACCTAATTTATCAAACAAACCTAAAAAGAAGACTGACTATTAAAATCCAGAAGATGATGTGAATTGGGGGAACTTAGAGATAAAATGAAACAAGTAGGGGAGGGGTTACCTGCGTTGGGAAGCAGAGATGAAAGAATCGATCTTAGGGGCGGAAATGGTGGCACAAAGAAGGAGAGCACCAACTCCATAGCCGGCGACTTCACTTGCTGTTATGTGTTCCAACATGTTTCGCTTCCAAATGTGCAATTGTTATCGCCTTATCACTCTATCAAGGATGGAAGTGAAACTATCCAGTGCTAAAATGCCCCCCAACTTTCATAGATGCGACTTAAAAGTCCCTAAAGTAATGGAATTACCAGGGAAAATCACCATGTTTTTAAGTTTGCCATTTGTAAGCTATCGTATATCCTTGTTCTAATAAATGATTTCAAAGAATGTCACATGATCACAATATATAAATAAATAAAGTAAATTATAAAAATCGTCCATGAGGTTTAGGCCCGTTAACACTTTTAGTCCCTGAGTAACACTTTAAGTCACCAAAATTTATGATTTTAACAATTTCCGTCGAATCACAAACGACTAGATAGGGGTAGTATGGACTTTTAGTCTAAAACCCTATCTTCGAGATTACCCCCAAAGTTTCCATTCTTTTTCGTTTTCATCACTAAGGTCCATCAACCACCATACTCCCACCAAACCTCCCTCCGACATTGCCATTTCCAAGTCCGACAACGCCATTTCCATCTCCGAAATCAACATTTCCATCTCCAACATCGACATATGACTAATCATCTCTTCGTGGACCCTAACGAGATTTATGGTAAGTTAGTCGATTTCAAAGCTTTTGACGCTCAAAATAGCATAGAAGATGGCGTTTTTATGTAAAAAAAATTTAACTATTTTTGTTACATTTCACATAATTACAATAAATGAACATAATTTGTTGTGTTATGAGGACATTGTCGATTTGTTTCATGAAGGGAACTTGGATGATTGGTTGTGTCACGAGAATGTGGCTGATTTGTTTGATGAACCTAATGTTCATGCTCATGATATTGTGCCCTTGAACTTGGATGAGTGGTTGTGTCATGAGGATGTGGATTATTTGTTTGACGAAGTTGTGGATGAGGTGCAGATTGAGGTGGAGGTTACCATTGGTGTAGTTTATGCTTAGTTTTTATGTAAATATATGTAATATGTAGTTTTTTCGTATGTAGTATGGATCTTTAGACCATGATGTAAGTTTTTGTAAATATATGTAGTTTGCTTGATTAGATGTTGTCTTGCATATGGATCTTGGGACAAGAATTGGTCATGAACATCTTGGATTACAAGTCAACTCAATTGAATTACAGGTCAACTCAATATGGATCAAACAGCTTGAATTGTCAATTGAATAGTCAAACAGCTTGAATTGTAGCTGCTAGAAAACATATGGATCATGTATCTGCTAGGAAACATATGGATCTTGTATATGGATCATGGCCCAGGTGAACTTGCAGCTGCTAGGGAACAACTCAATTGAATTGCAGGTCAACTCAATAGTCAAACCACTTGAATTCCATCATGTTGAATTAGGTGTTAAGATTGGATGACATGTTTAGATGTCTTCTACATACAGCTGAATTAGGTGTTTAGATTGGATAGGTGTTTAAATTGGATGGGTTGTTTATATCAGCTGTTACCAATTTTGATTTTGTGTTTATGGAAACATTCCCTTCCAAACCAACAGTTGCAATCTCAGTTTTAATGTCAAACCAGTTGAAATGTGAAACTTGTTTCATTGTCAAAGCAGGTGCAACATTGGTGGTGAAAGGGAATTATCGAGAAGAAGAGTTTCGATAGATTTAAGCTTGATACCTAGGGTTTCAGTTGGATGAAGGGAATGATCGAGAGGAAGAATGGGAAGCCGGACTTCAAATTTGGTGATGAAAGGACAATTAAGCCCCTCACGTGACGTGCATGTGCGGGTGGGTTAACAGAATCGTTAGTCACCATTTACCAGATTGGACAGAAACGGTTAAAATAAAAAACGTGGGTGACTCAAAGTGTTAAAAAGTTTCAAATTTGACGAAAAGTGATATTGAGACCAAACCCAGGGACGATTTTTGTAATTTACTCAAATAAATATTAGTAGCCCTCGTATTTTGTATTAATCTATACTACCTAATAAATAAAAATGACACATGACACAATTCTAGGTAATCTAAAATTTTATTTTTCCGTCTCTCTCTCATATTAAATAATGGTGATATTAAAAAATATATTTTTAGATATTTAATATAAATTTAATTATCGATAGTTATTGTATGATTAACCAAATAAATTTACTATAAAATTAATTATGAATAGTTATAATTTCTGACTTTCCATATCAATTTAAAATTATGTTCGTTAAAATATTAAAAAAGAAAGAATAATAATAAATAATTGTTTTTTAGAAGTGATTTCTAATGTTTTTAAAGAATTTAATGTAGTTGTATGGTTTATAAATGGTAAAAATACAATATTCCAAACAATAAGAAAATAGGGGGTGTTAAAAAATCCAAATTTTATTTCTTATTTATATATGTATATATTTATAATTATAATTTAAGTTAATTTATCTGCGCTAAAAGGATATTTAAATAACTAAGTACACTTTAACTAAATTAACATTTATCAATTATATAAAAGAATTAATACATAGTTGAAAAAGAATTCTAAAAATTAATTTAACAGAATTTATAACCGTCATGCAAAGTTCATTTTTAAAGACATATCTTGACGATTGTATGTGTTAACATGTTACATTATATTTTATTCAATTCGTCTAATACACATTCATATTTAACCCGTACAATACACGTGTTTTTTATAACTTTTTAATACTAAGTATATAACATTACATATATTCACCCCGTGTAAACGGGACTCTAACCTAGTAACATATATATTAAAATGAACTTTACTAAAGTAATTTTCTTCATTATTTTTTATATATATTTGAGGGCGAGCCTTGGAGCAACTGGTAAAGTTGCTGCTTTGTGACCTTGAGGTAATGGGTTCAAGTCGTGGAAACAGCCTCCTACATAAAGTGTAGGGTAAGACTGTTTACATCAGATCTCGAAGCGATCTGACCCCTTCGTAAATGCAGTAGCTTAGTCAAACACCGGGTACACATTTTATTTTATATATAGGGTTAGGCTATAATGAAAACTCATATGAGTTGTGAAAACTCTATGTAACAACTTTATTTTTGTTTTAAAAAATATGGTAGTGTTGTTACATATTTTCGTCACTTTTTATAAAAATAAAAATAAAAAAACCGTCGAAGGAATTTTTTTTAAAAAAAGTTGTAACAATTTAAAAAAAAACTACCGTTACAGTTTTGTTACATATGTAACACTATAAAAACGGGATTTTTTTACAATTGTTACATTTAAAAAAAAAAACTTCGGCGCTTTTTTGATTTTTTTTTTTATAAAAAGTGACGAAAATATGTAACAAAACTACCCTATATATATATATATATATATATTTTGAGAACTCGTCAAAAATCCAATCAAAACCATTTTTTTTTACTATTTTTATTGTTAGAATACAACGTAAAAAAATAAATTTATATATGTAAATTTACATGTCTTCATATATTAAAAAAAATATACACTTGTGTAAGTTTACCACTTATACATGTGTAAGTGTTTATCATTTTCACATGTATATAAATTTTTTTAAGGATAATTTAGAGAGAATGGATGAATTAATTGAAAAGATAAATCATTTTTATGTTATATTTTAATAATAAAGATAGTAAAAACAAAAAAAAATGGTTTTAATTGATTTTTTGACGAGTTCTCGCGAGTTCTCAAATATTTATGAGTTCTCATTTGAACCTAACCCTATATATATATATATATATATATATATATATATATATATATATATATATATATATATATATATATATTTACAGCGACTCTCATATTCTTTCTCACTTTATATTTACTTTTTCTTCCTTTATCCCTCGTGATTAGCGGTCATCTTTAATCGCATATACTCCTTCACTTTCACCAATACAAATAACAGCTTTACGAAAACAACATAAGGTAATCCACGATATTAATGGTTATTGTTTACATTCACATTTGGTCTTTCTTTATTGTATAACAAAAACCAAGACATAAAACACGAGTATTCGTCATGTGATTCCGCCTATAAACATCACTTGAAAAGTCAAAATACATTATTCACAAGCCTTAATCACTAGGAAGCATACCACCTGACAAATGGATTCTCATAAAGTATTGATTGTTAGAAGATAAGTCTTGATCACTACACACTATAGTTTTCCTGAGATTTTGACACTATGGATCTTACATGATACTCTTTTAGTTGTCTACATTTTCATGAGTATTGACACAAATATTGTTAGGATTAAACATTTTGAAAGTGTCCAAAATATTTTCATAAAATATCATTTGGCAAACATAAATCACCAATATTTCAAGATACCTCAGTCACGTCACAATTTCTCAACTAAAACATCAAAAAATGCTTCCCCCAATCATCTTTAAATAGCCTATTTCTTATTATTCCATAAATCCTTTCACTTATCTATTATATCCCATGTATTAACTACTATAATCAATCAGTACCTCCTTTATCAAATCCTTGATCACACCATTAGGTACATGTCCTTAGAAGTGACTTTATGATCACAATTTGTCAAGTTTTTCATTATTTTTTTCGATCAAAATGACCTTATTTAAATTTTTTATTTTGGGTAACATATTTTGAATCTTTTATAAACTTAGATTACCTTTTCGTATATCCTGTTTTCAATATATTACAAGAAAAACTTCATAAATAAGAATCTTTATGTTGTTATTTTCATTAATGAGATTCACTTATTATGTTAAATCGAATTTTGATAAACATTAATATGTTATATTTCTGGATTTCCGAATTTAACCTAAAGGCACGCATTATCTATGTATGTTGCTATTTCGAATCTATTTGGGCAAGAAACCTGAAGCAAAAATAGGGTTTTCAGTCAGGACTGTTTACAAACTGCACCTGTTCCATAGCCACTTTGCAACCTCCGGCTCTCTCTTCCGCACAAGAACATGGGAGGCGGAGAAGAGACCAAAACAGGGGAGGAGAGCACCACACCCTTTGATCTCAATGATTTCACTATAATCAGAGAGGGGGAAGCTGAGATTTTGATGCATACCAAAAATGAAGTCTTTTACAATAAAACCCAGGTCAATTTTTTTGCTTATAAATAACTAGATTTATGCTGTTTTGGGGTGCCATCTGTTGAAAATTAGCTAGGGCGTGATGTTTGTTTTTCTTTTTGCTCTAAAGTTTATTGCTTTATGTTTCTTGCTCTTTTAATAATTGTTGGTTACAGTTTGTGTTTAGGAAATGAGGATTTTGTGGATAAATATCATTCAGGTTGTTGATGGGTGCCTTTTTTTTGGGGGGGGGGGGGAGGGGTTATATAAGATTGTAAAACTATCATTATGAATTTTTACAGTCAGGGCATGGTTATATAGTTTTGGGCAAAAAGCTCATTTAACATGGAATGTTAATCCAAGATTAAGAATTTCGAAAAATGTATATGTAGAAGGTCGGTGAATCCTTAAAGTGATGTAATACAAGTGTCCATATTATGTAACAAAACCAACTCCTTTGCTCCATAGAAAAATGAAACATATCTGAAGCTTAAATTCTGTGATCTGCAGGTTAACAATAGAGATATGTCTATTGCTGTTCTGAGGACATTTATATCAAAGCGTAGAGAAGAACATGAAGCACTATTGGCTAAAAGAATAAAAAAGGTGATAAAGGTATCAGAAGATCATAATTCTGGATCAGAGCCACCAAGTGATTCTCCTAAGCCCAATGGAAAGTCTAATGGTGAATGTGAAGAAATACCAGAAAACGAACCATGTGACACCTGTGAAGAACCTGAAAAACTACCAGAGGTTAAAGGCCATGGAGAATTAAAACCACCTAGAGTGCTTGAGGTTTTAAATCTTTTCTTTTATTTCACGTGTAACTTTTTCATTATGAGGGTTGTGATTAACATAAGTGTTTTCTATGAATTGTTAGGCCCTGTCTGCTACAGGTTTAAGAGCTCTAAGATATGCACGTGAAGTAGACGGGATCGGGCAAGTTGTGGCATTGGACAATGATAAAGGTTGGATATGGTGTATATTTGTGCTCAGTGCTTCATGAAATATTGAACTAGTACAGAGGAGTGTCTGGGCATGTGTTATGAATATGATAATGTGATATTTAGTAATAAGAGTCGGATAATAAGCTATAATTAAGCCGGTTTTAGAAAAAGATATCTGTATCTACTTTCGTTGTTTTAAGTTGTAAACTTGTAATAATAAGATAATTAGATGTTTGAGTGCCTGGCATAATATGATTATTTTAAAAATTAATAAATTAAATGACCAAAAAAGGACATTTTTGTAATACAAAATTAGAGATTGTCAAAAATATAAGTCTCAAATCATATTGAAGTAAGTGGTAAACAAGTAATTCTGTTTTGCCCTTAAATAATAAGTTCTTTTTGCAGTTGGTATGAATCTGATTAAATATTTTTGTTATGTTTCTTGTGTAGCCTCTGTTGAAGCTTGCAGGAGAAATATTAAATTCAACGGTTCAGTTGCACTGGCAAAGGTGGAATCAAACCTTGCTGATGCTCGAGTATATATGCTTACTCATCCAAAGGAATTTGATATGGTATGAGTTATTGATATATAACATGTTTTCATTCTTTCTATCTAATGACAAATGGTTTTTTAAGTTAGCAAGTTACCCTATCGAGAATTAACTTATAATCTTGTGGGTATAACCAGAATTTGATATTTTTCAGGTTGATCTTGATCCGTATGGTTCACCATCTGTGTTCCTGGACTCTGCAGTTCAGTCAATTGCTGACGGAGGGATGCTGATGTGTACAGCAACAGATATGGCAGTCCTATGTGGAGGCAATGGAGAAGTCTGCTATTCCAAGTAAATTTATATATTCTAGTTACTTTACATATTGTTCAAGGAAATTGTTTGGCTATTTGCCAAATATCTAAAATACATTTCAACAAAAGCGACCTAGAGGGTCTTGTGGACTCCAGACTCATTTGTAACAATGATGATCGGCAGATAGAAATAGTAATCATGAATTTTTTTCTAAAAAGGTAAATTTGCAATCTACATGGGATGGAGGGAATACTTGATTGAATAAAAACAATATGGACTCATTTTTTGTTGTATTATGGCTAGATATGGTTCCTACCCGCTGAAAGCAAAATATTGCCATGAAATGGCTTTGCGGGTCCTCCTTGCATGCATTGAGGTATTCTGGTTTTCAAATAGATTTATATATATATATATATATATATATATATATATATATGTATATATATATATATTATTTATTGAAAACTTAAATTTTCACCTTGTACAGAGTCATGCAAATCGGTACAAGCGATATATAGTCCCTGTGTTATGTGTTCAGATGGACTTTTATGTACGGGTATTTGTTCGCATATACACGTGAGTATACTTTATTTCTCAAGCTATTTGAACATCGTGACATAGTTTTATATTTTCCTAATATTATGTGATGATTCCAGGTCAGCAGGTGCTATGAAAAACACTCCACTCAAGCTTTCATACGTTTATCAATGTACTGGTTGTGATTCTTTTCATCTCCAGCCACTCGGTAGGACAGTCTCTAAGGTGTGCGCAAACTATTCCTAAAATAATCATTTCAAAAAAGCTTAGAGATCATTTATAAAACTTGAAATTTCTTTTAAATTTTTATTCCAGAATACAAGTGTGAGATATCTCCCGGGGTTTGGTCCTGTTGTTCCTCAAGAATGCAGTGACTGTGGTAAAAAATATAACATGGGGGGACCCATTTGGTCAGCTCCTATTCATGATCAAGACTGGGTGACATCAATATTAGCAGATGTGAAGTCTATGAAGACACGTTATCCTGCTTTTGATCGAATATCTGCTGTCCTCACAACAATTTCAGAGGTAGCATTGTTACACTTGACTAAAAGATTTTAATCATTATATGCTTTAAACATTTATGCATTTGGCTTGTTTCATTTGCTCAGGAATTACCAGATGTTCCCCTTTTTGTAAGTTTGCACAATCTTTGTGCAACCCTAAAGTGCACTTCACCTTCTGCAGTGGTATTTAGGTCTGCTGTTATTAATGCTGGATATCGTATTTCTGGAACTCATGTGAACCCATTAGGATTAAAATCTGATGCTCCTATGGATGTTATATGGGATATAATGCGTTGTTGGGTAAGCTAGTTTTGTTCATTAATCATTATAAGTTTATAACTCGTGTTTAGTTAAAGCAGGAAAATGCATTTTTTGTAGTTCAAACTTCAAATTTGTGCCTTTTTGTTGATTTTAAGGTTAAAAAATATCCTGTGAAAGCCCAACCGCCAGAGCATTCTGGGAGTGTGATCCTAGCTAAGGAACCTGTGCTTCAGGTAATGTAATATGTTTCACTTCATTATTAGCCAAAAACAATAAATGCCCTTTTCAGTATGGACAAAATTTGATCCATTTTGAAATGATTACCAACAGGCTAATTTTGCTCGAGCGGTTGCATCACTTAGCAAGGCTCAAGCAAAGAAGGTTGCACGTTTTCTACCAAATCCTGAAAGACATTGGGGCCCAAAACTGCGGGCCGGGCGGACCATCACTAGCAAGCACGCGTCTCTTTTGGGCCCAGAAACTGTCAATGAGATTCTTAACAATAATGAAGAACAAGGGGAAGAGCCTGAAGCGAAACGTAAGAAGACACAAGATTCTACTTCCATTTCATGATAAAAAAGACTAAAAATGGAAGCTTTTTATACACCTTTCACCTGATTTTGTTCTGCATTTCTGTGCAGAGTGAGTCCAACTTGTAATCTTAGCAGTCAACTACCCTGTTGGAATAATTTTGTGAAAAAGATATAAATTAGTTGAAGGGTGGATGTGTTCTGTATGAAGTTTAGAAGTGTTGAAGTTGCACAGTGAAGTCTGATTTTTTCCTTTGCGTCTTTTTTTTTTTTTTAATTTCGTGTCTTTATAGTTTATTAATTGAAATTCTATGTATTATTTTGAATGGAATTTTTGTAATTAGGTATATATTTTTCTTAGCAATCGAGTTGCTTTGGTTTCATTAATGTGTTTTTTGTATTGTTTTTGTCCTATACTTTTGTTTGTGGTTTGTTAGCTTAGATGAGGTTCCTTTCTGTAAATATATACCGACTCGATGATGTAAATACACAGCAAATATACAAGGTGCATTTTATCTTTGATTACATGGTAACATCTCAAGTTCGTGAGTACCCTATTTGCTTACTGTCCGCCCCCACCAGTGTGTTCCGAAGGCCTCGAATAGCCCTCCCAGGAAATCTGCTGCCGATCAGACCACTGTCGGTCTGTCGCGACGCCAATCGTGGCTGCACCTCCGCCGCTGTCTCCGCTTATCCTTAACATGAATTTCCATTTCAAGAATACTGTTGCACTCTTTTGGCAGACGGATGACTTGGAAAAATGAGAGAATCTCTTTTTGCTAAAATATACATTTGTACTCTTTTTTGAAGTTCACAAATGAGTTTCTGGCCTTATTGTACATAGTATGGCTCGTCTTCGGGTGACAATGGGATGTGTTTTGGACAGGTATTGGCAATCTCAATCTCATCCTAATTGTAAAACCGTATTCCATACCCGACCCAATACCTATTGCGAATTTGTCTGGTATAGGGCATACCCGTGGGTATTAGGTATATCAATTAGTTTGTTAAAAATACTTGTTGAGATTTCCATGTACATTTCTTTTTCTAACTATTCTAATTTTTATATAATTTTATGTTTATAACAGGAAATTAAAATATCATAAATTACATACGTATCAACATCACAATAAAACTTTTGAAATATTTAAAATATGTAAATTTCATATTGACACAAAAAGATAACTCTATGCTCCATGACATACAAAATAAAAATAATATTATCAAATACATATCCCAAAAGCAAAGTTAAATTTTCACATAATGATGCTACTAAAATGGAGCATTGCTAAACAAAAATTATAAATTTTCGGGTATATAGTTTCGGGTAATTAGGCAGGGTATCTCCTAATCCCATAATCGTGAAATTTGTTTTAACTTAATTTCATACCCGGACCCATACACGAATATCCGTATCGGATGTTTCAGGTTTCGGGTATTTCCATCGGCTTCAGGTTTTTTCTCATCCCTAATTCGTAGTAATCACAGATGACCTAAAAGTCACCAAGAATGGAAAAATTACATGTTAAAACAAGTTTTTCTTTCTTTCAAAACAACAATTTCAAAGAAGTAGAATTTCATGGTAAATTAACAACCTTGGCTGTAAAATCACAACCCTGGCATGTCACTATACGAAAACTAGTAAAAAACACATTTTCATGATTAAAGATTAACGATTCAAGAAATGAATTCCAGAAGTTGTAAGTTTCATTTCACTACCCACCCTGATGATTGTAACCTGACGTGCCTGAATGAAAACAAAAGATGAGTATAACACTTTGTGGGCGGATAAATGGAACGAGAATAATAGAGTAATAGAGACGTCGTGATCTAGTCACACCACCACGGATGGTGTTACGCCCTCGGTGCTTTGATAACGCACACATGGTCTTCCATAAGAGGCTTTGCTTGCGTATCAACAATATAGTATGTCACAATCAAATGTCTAAACAAAGGTCTAGTTTTACAATAATATTATAAGTTACAATAATATGAGCATGTGATAATGAGTACAACTCCAATAGTAATATCACATGCATAACGAAGTCTAAAGTCCAAATTCAGATCTAAATAAGAATATAAGTTGGCATGTTAATTAATAATCAAATTAGATAATCAAACTAGAATAAGGATATCAAGAATCATAATTTCCCAAGAACGTAACAGAAACCCGTAAAGTCAAACGGTTCGTATCAATAAAGGTAAAGTTTTTCGTACTTCAAATAGTAAATGATATGAGAATTCGTAACTTAAAGCGTAGATACAACTCGACAGAAAGTTCCAACAACCCTTTTGATAAATGTGAAGACTTAATGATAAATAAGTTAGTTCGTTGTTAGTGTCATAGATTGTTTTCACACTAATTTGAGTCTTCCCGAAATTAAGATAATTTTCCGTTTTCCTAAAATCATATATTGGGTTCAACACATTATAAGGAGGCTGATGGAGAAATATAGGGAAAAGAAGGGGGATTTGCATATGATGTTTATAGGATAGTTTCGAGAGTAGGGGTATTCCTTGGAAGTATATAGACTTAATTAGGTATATGTATGGTGGTGCTAAGACGAGTGTCAGGAAGCCAGTGGGGGATACATACCCCTTCCCCGTGGAGGTGGGGCTCCACTAAGGATCTGCATTGATTATGTTCCTTTTTGCGATTGTTCTGGATGACTTGCGAAGTCGATTTAGGAGGCCATCCCATGGTGCATGCTTCCGCACATGATATTGTGTCGATGGCGGAAAAAGAAGCGGGACCTAAATGTGAGGCTAGAGGAGTGGCAGGCAGCCTTAGAGCTAAGGCTTACGCATCAGTTGGTTTAAAACCGAGTATCTCTATTGTAACTTTAGTGAGGCAAACAACGAAAGGGACACCTAGTTGATTATGGGAGGCGAAGCGGTAGCGCAAACAACTAGGTTTAAGTATTTACGCTCGTTCGTACAGATGACGGGGACACTGACTACGATATAGCCCACCGCGTTCATGTAGATTGGTGCAAGTGGAAAGCAGCCACAGGCGTCTTGTGCGATAAAAGGTTTCTAGAGAAACTAAAAGGGAAATTCTATAGGGTGGTAGTTCAACCAGCTATGTTATACAAAATCGATTGCTGACCAATCAAGAAGACTCAAGCGTGGAAGTTGGAGATTGAGATGAGAATGCTGAGATGGATGTGTGGTCGCACGAGGTTAGACCAGATAAGGAATGAGGTTCTTAGAGACATATTAGGGGTAGCATGTATCTCGGATAAAGTAAGGGAGGGGAAATTGCGATGGTTCGGGCATGTGCGAATGAGAAAAATGACAGCACCGGTAAGGAGCGTGTAGTCCCTCATCGTGGAGGAGAAGAGGAGCAGACAGATTAAAATTGACTTGGGATGAGAAGATTCAATAGGATTTGATAGACTTGCACCTCTCTAAGGACATGATCAGTGATAGGAGTTCGTTGAGATGCCAGATAAATGTTAGGGGTTTCTAGGGATGAGTATAGGCTTCGCCATTGGTGAGGATTCGTCGCTTGACTGGTAGTTCACCTAGGCTACTTTTAGGTTGCATTTAGTCGTAGATGTTAGGTTTGCCTTTAGTTGCAGGTAAGCCTCTAGTCTTAACTATTTGAGCTTTAGTGACTTGTATGTCATAGTGGTCTTTCTATATGATTATGACACAGATTTGTATGCCTTATTGTTCTTGTATCTGTTATGACTACTTGATTCTTGGTACATGTAGTTTTTATATGTTTCACAACTTTAGATTTAGGGACTGTTATGTGTGCTACTCTTTCTGTATGCTTATAGTACGAACTTGTATGTCTGGTTCTTATATATGCTTTTGATACTAGATATTTGTTACTGGTTGTCTATTGCATGCATGTTTTGCATGTTTTCTGAGTCGAGGTCTCTCTGGGTACAACCTCTCTACCCTATGGTATAGAGGTAAGATTTGCCCTCATCACACCCTCCCTGACCTGACTCTTTGAGTGGGATTTTGGTGAGTATATCTGTTTATTTGTATGTGTGTGTGTGTATATTAATTCATAAAAGTAAATGAGTAACTCATTTCTTCAAGTTCATATTTTAAAAGAATAATTAATCTGATAAACTCTTGTTTACTCTCGCTAAACAAATAATTAATTCCACTAATATCATTAAGATTATTTATAAGAATATAAGACGGTTTACAAAGTTGAAGAATAAGTTTATATAAATAACCACAATAAAACATAATTTCTTTGTACTCAACATAAAAGTATATAAGGTTTCTTATCTACGTATACATGTCCCCATGGTTTCCACTTTGTGCCCGATTTGTGGAGAGTTTGACGAGACCAGTGATTATCTCCTTATTTCGTGCTACTTGGCACTCGACTAGCTCTTGGTGTGTTTGTTTTTTCCATTAAGGACCTTTGGGAGATTCATCTTTCCGTTCATGGGGGAGAGCACAAAAAGAAAATGGTACGTGCCATTATCTTGGTTACATGTTGGTTCTTATGGCAAATCTGGAATGATAAGGTCTTTCTTAACAAAAACACCTCAAGCTCTAGAATGTTGGAAGATATTAAGGTGACTAACTTTGTTTGGATCAAGCGTGCTAAAGGAGTTAATTTGGATTGACACTCGTGAAGTTCATTTAATTTCAATCAATTGATGTTTTATTTATTTGTTTTTTCCTTACTTCTAACTAGTTATTTTTTTATAAAATCACCGCAGTTCCAAAAAGAAAATTAACAAATGAACCAAATGGCATTAACAAATTAAATTTATAACATGATGGTATCCTAGGTTTTCGTAACATGTAATCAAAGTTTAAGATCTACTTCAAGTTTCTTTTTTCACAAGAAACCTTGTGAGTTATAAATAATCGGAGTTGAAACTTAACCATCGTTTTCAAATTTCAAACTCATCTTCCTAATCTATTCCTTTATCTATTCCATAACCTTTGCGATCGATCCCTTATAAATAAAAAATAAAAAATATCGTGTTACATTCCAAATCTGAACTTTCGGTGGAAGCAAAGTCGGCCTAATCAGAGCCTATAAATTAGCACTGACCCACCATAATTTTTTTCACCCCTGAAGAAAAACGATTACTCCTGTTGATCATTTTCTCCATTGACACAACTCTCGTAGAAACAGCATGAGGCAGATGTTAACAGCAGATGATATTCTCAAGTTAAACACCGATGGTAGTTCAAGAGGGAATCCGGGTCCTTCAAGTTTCGGGGGTCTCATTAGAGACAGCAAAGGTAGATGGCTGTGTGGGTACATGGGGAAGATGAAGGGAAGATCTTTTACAGGTCTGGAGGCTGAAGTGTGGAGCATATATCAAGGGGTATGTTTAATCGAACAGAAGAATCTGTCAAACTTGTTGATCGAGACCGACTGTGAAACTGTTCTGTGGCTGGGAGGGGGTTTGATGGATGTGGATGATCCGTGGAAGACTATTATGGACGCCATTCAGAAGATAATGATGGAGCGAAACTGCACCTTCATTCATACCAGAAGAGACGGGAACCAGTGTGCAGATCAGCTGGCGAAACTAGGCGGGAGACAGCCGGAGGAATACATCGTCTTGGAGGAACCACCAGCCCTATTGATACCGTATCTGTTACTAGATGCAGAGAGGCAAAGATATCGTTAGTATATAGTTTGATGAACTTAAACGTTGTTTGTTCTTGAATTGGTTAATTAGGTGAAGTCATTTTAGTTGTTTTGATGTGTTTTCTGAATGATTTAGATGTTTTAAAATCTTGAATAGATCCAGATACGTATGATATACAAACAATTGTTTTCTATTACTAACACAATATAAATTTTATTTGGGTTTTGATTTAATAAAATCGGTTCAATCATTAAACCACTTAATGAAAGAAAATAGAGAGAACACTTGATCTAACATCTTTCAATCTCACACATTCGATAATTGGCAATCGTGTTTCAACAAAACCTCAAAAGATTGCTCCTGAGTTTAATTGCCACTAGTAAAAGTTATGGGTGTGCTTTTCCTTTCTTATGCGGCACCAACTTCACATAAAGTTCTTGGGTTTGGTTTTAGCCGAGAACACGCTAGCTAAATGGGTCGACCTAGTGGGTTTGTTGGTTGACTCGTTTAACCCGTTTATTTTTATAATTTCTAAAAATTGTGTTTTATGCTTTTATATTATAAATGTTTTATGTCAAAATTTAAGCATCATTTAAAAAAAGTTAAAATCAAATATTATACACATTAGCAATTTTAATGCATTAATTTAAAAAAAAGTTAAAATAGTATTTTTTTTCAGATTAAGCGAGTCGTTTTCACGTCAATCCACGAATACATGTGTTGTATTCGAGTTTGTGTTTGACACAATTTTTAGGTTCGTATAAAATTTCTAGGTTTTTGTCGGATTTGCTTGCGATGACGACCCATTTAAGAGCATCCTTAGTAAAAGGATTGCAATAGAGGTGCACAAATTGTCACATTCTTTGAACACACACAACAAATTGTTTAGATAATAACAAGATTTCATTCACCATCATCACGAAATTAACTTTAATTTCGAGTATGAACTAAAAAGCAGAAAAGATAACCAAAATCAAATATTGGATTTTACTTACGAAATGTAGGTTTAAATTTATTAGATGGATGCTTATCACACTGCTCATGGATTATTTTATTATTCTTCATGTTACTCATTTATCTAGTATTAGTTTATTTATATTTCTCTCATTATCTTCTAACCCGAACGCCTTCATGCTTTTCACTTTGTTAACTCTTGAATCATTAATATGATAAACACTTATTTTATCAAAAGTATGCAACTGTAAGCAGCACTTTACCTTCAATCTAATATTGTTCCTTGTAATTAAGCTTAAAGTGCCAGTGAACTCACGTATTTTGTGCATTAAACCAGAACTGTCAAGGTGTTTTTACCAGGACCATTAACAACCGAAGCTAGATAGGGTGAGTTTAAGGACCATTAACAACTAAAGCTTGATTTAAAAACCGTGTCTAAGTCTAAGGCTTGATCGAGGCGATTCATGCGAGGTGGGAAACGATTCAAAGAGTGTGAGGGGACCAGATACATATAATAACAAGAGTTAAAATTTTAATACATGAGCAATGTAAGTTGTTTGGTTTATTTAGAGTAACGAAACACTAAAACATATAAATTGAAAATAAACAACTTCATGTATTTTTCTCTAATTTGAATACTCAAATTGTCAATATTTAATTATTACCTCTACTATAATTATTATTATTATTTGAAATTGTACTCGAACACATTTTGAACTGTTGGACTGTTGGTGGCCAATCCATAGCCACCAACCAAACTTTTAAAAACAAGTCTTAACTTTCTAAATTTTTAAATATACCATTTTAGTTTTTAAATGAGTAAATTGTAGTTTTCGTCTATGTGGTTTGCCCCTTTAACAGGTTCAGTCCAGTCTTAACACATTGGGTCCCTGACGTTTGATGTTTTAACAGTATTAGTCCCTGAGGCTAACGACTGTTAACTTTTCTGTTAGTTTTTATGTGAAATTACTGATATACCTCCACAACTCTTTCTCTATCTTCAAACAACAATCTCTCTTCTCTATCTTTTGACTTTCTCAAAACCAAACCCAAATTCACCACCGATCTGATTTAGTTAAATTCCATGAATTTCATTTAACTTCCGATCACTTTTTTTTTCTCAATCCTGGCCGGAAAAGGGGAAATGGAGTAGGTAAGCTAACGGTCTGCTTCTCCGGCGCCGACATCATTCAACGTCGGAAAGAAACAGCGGTAGTCGTTTCCGATCCGTTAGACGATCTGGGTCATTCTTTTTGCTACGTTAGACCCGACCCGACACGCATTTCTTCATCAAAAGTCCACTGCTCCGAGGAAACGACGACGTTCCGGTCAATCTCCGGCGCATACGTCTCCGCCAACACATCGACTCCACTTTCAACATCTTTAATCGAGCTACACTCAAATTTCGTCGATAAAGCTTCCACTTTCGAAAGCTCCACATCATTCGCATCAATTCCACTCCAACCCCTCCTTAGAAGCTCAATAAACACTTTCATAGGTTTAGATTCGAAGCGGGTGGTGGGTTGGTGGTGGTGGTGGTGGGTTGGTGGTGGTGGCTGGCGGCTTGGAGAAAGAGAGGGGTGAAGTGGTGGTGGTGGTGGCAAGTGGTGGTGGCGGTGGGGGTATATTGGTAACTTCACATAAAAACTAACTGAAAAGTTAACTGTCGTTAGCCTCAAGGACTAATACTGTTAAAACATCAAACGTCAGGGACCCAAAGTGTTAAGACTGGAATGAACCTGTTAATAGGGGCAAACCACATGGATGAAAACTGCAATTTACTCTTTTTAAAGTTTTCAAATTTGCCTCGAGACAAAATTTTCAACTCTACCTCTTAAATTTCTAAACTTATAATTTTACCCCTCAAATTTCGTTTCTTTTACTTTTTTTATATTCGTTTATAAAAATTATTTTTTCCTATTTTTATTTTGTTTTTGCTTTGTTACTAACTTCTTTAATTAATTTGTCGTTTCAATGTTAACTCCTATTCGCGTCACAATTTTTCTATATTTCAATCTCTAGAACCGAGTCGTGACAAGTTCATACGTTTCTTTTATGTACTTAGTCACATTATTGTCACCGCTGCAACATGCATAACGAGGTTCGAAAACCCGCCGCATCGTGCAGGCTTAATTTCTAGTTGTGTCATATTAGGGACCGCAAAACTTCTTATTTTTTTCAATTCATTTAATATCAAACTTAGGTTAAGCCGATTTTGAACTCCTAGTTTGACTTTTATTAAGTTTTTAGTCTCTTGGCAACTTGAATTTTTATAAAATGCACCAATTAAATAAATAGATAGGAATTCGCCCATAAATTATAATAATAACCAGAATCCTTGTTTAGAGCTTGAGATTTTGAAGCTTAAAACTTTGTTTTTTTTTTCAAAACAGCAGTCCTCATAGCAAGTGAAGGACATCCTCAAAGTAGTCATCCACACATAGTGCGTAGGGGCCCAAATTAATGTTACAATAAAGTATCAATCTTATAACATCCACATAGTCAAGACAAGAACATTTAGGTAATAATATATATGAATTCCGTTTCGATAGGATAATTCAGAAAAATAAAGAACTAGTATGTAAGTTTCTGTTATGAATCTGTATCCGAAAATAGACCCCAAAACTTGCATTTTATAGTTTGCGAATCATCATAAAGTTTTGTTAAAACAATATAACGCTTTATGAAACAATAAGTCAGTTTGACGGTTAAAACAGTTGACGATTAATTCGATGAACTAGACTGGGGTCGGACCGGATTTCAACTATTTTTTTATTTTTTTCCTTCAAAATCTCTTTTTCTTATTAATTTAGTATTCCAAATTGCATATTTTATTTATTTAAACCTTCATATGACATTAAAATTGCAAATTCACATCAAAACAAAAAAATGTTTATACTTTGTATCTACATACATATTTTTTGTTTTTATATTATTTATGACGTCATCCGGTTCTTAAATCTGGTACAACCGGTACGATCAGTGAACCTCTAAGACGGCCGGTTTGCTTTACGGTCCGGTTCTGAAAACATTGGTTCTATGAGGAACACTAGTTTATTTGAACTTCAATTGAGAACTTTAAGGCTTGTTTACGTAACAGCGCCAACTAAAATTAAATTGTAATTAAGTTTTTCTTTTCTTTTTCCTCTTCTTGTTTCGAAATTGAAGATTCCAACGGCCAACGCCATGACTTTTTAGAAAGAGATTTTATTAGACTTTAAAGTTTTTGAATTTTCATTTCCTTAGTATGATTTCAAATTATTATATTTATTCATTTTAATATATTATGTGCATATGGCCTCTTTTTCAATATGGCCTTTTTTTCAGTAAAGGGGTAACTTAGGGTGGAGGGGGTGGAGCTCGGGTTGGGGCAGGTAATACTGGAACACCGCCGTAAGGGCGACGGGTTCGTGAAACCATGGATTAAGCCGACGAAACATTGGTTGGAGATGGTCCCTGATTGGTTGAAAAGCAAATCTGGGTTCGGGTTTATTCGGGAATACCGCCGCAACCCATTCGGGTAATTTGGAATAAAAATAACATGTCATTACATGGCTTTTTTGATTGGCTAAACCTTAGGGTGCTTAGACGTCGAAGGGGTTCCACCCCTCCACCTTTATAATTCTACTAACAAAAGAAAGTTTTTAAAAATTTGAATTGGGCCGATTTCAATTATATTCTAAGCCTTTTTCGGTTTTTACTTCTTTTAATTAGGTCCAGTTTTTAAGTTTTTTTAAATTAAGCATTTAAGCCCCTCCCGTTTCAGCTTTTCAATTTTTTAATTAGGCCCCTTTTGGTTTATCTAGAAGAACATATCACGTAACGTCATATGTTGTCACCAATTAATCTTTCATTATCAAGACCATTAAAACAGTTATATCATTATTTATTCATTTTTAACCCGGCCTATTTTAACACGACTTAAGTTTTACCCTACCCTGTTTTGACGCGACCCACTTCGTGGGCCAACCCATTTTAACACAGCCCAATTTTTAACCTGGTCCATTTTTTTCTTGTCCCGTAACAAGAACTCTTCGATCCATCATCACTCTTCACAAAACTAATAAAATAGAAACATTTTTTTTAAACTCACCTATTTGTAGGTTTTACGTACATTCACAATCAGGTTTGTGTTTCCTAATGTCACGCTGTTCATGTTAGTATCATTTATTTATTTTTAAAGACAAAACTATTCTTATATTTCATCTAAGTTGTATTTAATAATAAAAATTATGAGTGGATGGACCACTCTAGCTATCAAGAATACCCATAAAGCATTTTGCTTAGTGACAAACAACCATTTATCCATGAAAATACTAATACAATGATGCATCCTTTTGAAGAATGTCAAGTCATTGTCAGTTTCTGTAGATGGTCTAGTTTAGTTTTTTTACTTTTTATTTTTAACAGCAAACCCTTAGATTATTTAGGATAGAATGGGCAACACCTAGATAATTCAGCATAAATCTGTCACCCCAAAAACTCAAACTCAAAACCTTTAGTTAGAATGAGATCACCACTCTGACTCTTATCTATTTACCACTACACTCAGTCCCCCCGCCAGAGTCCCATTGATGGTTTAGTTAATAGCCTCACACTCTTTTGTTAATTTCTTTTTTCCTCACACAAGTTCCTTCCTTTTTCTCACTCCTTATTTCTTTATTCCAAAATAATTTTAAAATATATTCAATTTCAATCCCATGTTAAAACAAATCCTTTTAAATAATTATAGTTTATTATTTTATATTTTATTTATTTTAAACTGATACCTATTTTTAGTCAAGACTATAAACCAAACACACGGCACTTCTTTGACGTGTTTGATAAGCTAAACATAATAAAATTCAAAAGTATTGACGTGTTTACTAAACTACACATAACAAAATTCAAAACTCAAAAGTGAACACTATGGCTTTGAATTATATCGAATTAGTATTCACACCAATATCTTTATATCCATCTCCATCTTTATTATTTAAAATTTTCTTCTATTTTGAACTTGCATCAGGATCTTTATCTACATCTTTATCTTTAAATTTTATAGTTTAGTAAATACAGATTCTCTAAATATAAAGATTCATTTTTATAAATCTCTAATTTTTTTTGTGAGTGTGTAGAAAAGATAAAAAAATGATAAAATACGTGTTTGTGAGTGAGAAAGAGATAGAAAATGAGATGTGGGAGGTTAAAAAAAATTTTAAGATAAATTTGAAAAATGTGATATTTAGTTAAATTATGGAGATGAAGATGAAGAAGTTGATGTTAGAGGTGCGCAATTCTCAAAAACCAGGTATTAGAAGGAACCGGTTCCGGTTCCAGATCCGGTTCTTGGTTGAGAAATCATACCCTATGTACCCGGTTCCGGGTATTCAAGAACCGGTTCTAGTTCTTACCGATTCGGGGTATTCAAGGCGAGTATTTCAAGAACTTATTTCCGGGTATTTGAAAAGCTTAGTTAAACATATAAATACATTAATTAAACATATAAATAACTAACTTAAAAAGTCCATTAACATTAAAACTTAAAATGTTACAAAATAGATAAATGTTTAAAACATAAAGTCATAAAATATAGATAAATTATGTAAAAAAACTAAATTGTTTCTAGAACCGGGTATGGTTTTAGGGTTTAGGGTTAGAGGTGCACATTTCAGGTATTCTCAAGAACCGGTTCCGGGTATGATCGGTTCTGGAAAACCGGGTATTAGAAGGAACTAGTTCCGGGTCCGGTTCTTGCCTGAAAAACCATACCCTATGTACTCGGTTCGGGGTGTTCAAGAACCGGTTCCGATTTGTTTGTGCACCTCTAGCTGATGTGAATGCTATAAGTGAAATTAGAGTAGAGTACAATCTTGGAATTGAATAGATTAGCATGGTAACTTATATCTCAACTCCTAGGTTACTTATTAACACATACCATTATTTTTTCAGATACAACACTTCATTACTAAATAAAACATGAATCTAATAAATAACACACCTAAGACTCCTACTAAATAAATCAAACCACAAGCTAATAGCAACATTTTGTTTTTAAACATGTCTGGTCACCTGACACATCAGCAGCCAGCAACATCCTGCAACCAACCACCTAAGCACGAGCCGATGACCCTCGACATCGAATCATCCCTCTTACCTACTAAAGATCCACCATAACATATTACTCAATGAATTCCCATCATCATGTCCGGTTAAACTTCTGATATTTTTAAGAGCAGTCTCTTTTTCATAAAGACCTTCCAATGCATACACAAACCCTTTCCACCCTTCTCCAACACCTTCTCTTTTCATAGAAGGTAAAGCCCAATCAACAAGCTGCTTCGCATACTCCAAATCAGAAAACAAGATCTCTGTAATGGGCAACAATGGCAGCACTTGAATCCCTAGCCTGATTTCCTTAAACTCAGCTGGAGCAAACCATAACACACTGTCCCTTTTAATTGCCCAAAGAATTCCCACCACTCGGTTCTCCCGTGTGAAATCTGCATCGTAAAGTGTATCGTCTTCTTTCACATGCCACCATGTTTGTGCAGCATGAATCTCCATGGCTGTAAGCAAAGATCCCAATGCTACAAGATGTGTATCTCCATAAGCCAGCCCCATCAAAGCAGCAGAGTAATACGCGTTCACAGCTTCACTTGTGCTTTCTTGATTCCTTCCGTTTTCAAATTCAGTCAATCCAGAAGCCCATGAGTGCAACTTCCACAAATCAAAGCATCTCAACCGTGTATACATTGAATCCTGATCCTTATCCAGTGTCATGAAATCCTCCATCAAAGCGTACGCTTGAGGCCTATACTTTCTCCCCCAAACCGGGTCTATCTTGGCAAGAACCGCAATTCCATATAGATAGTAACCAATATGAAAATGGTGATCATTGTAAATCCCAAAACCAAAATCTGCAGCTCTATGTTTAGACCCTTGGTTGGTTATAAGCCCACCCCATGATCTATCATACCAAAACCTGTTACCATCAAAGGTTCCATCCAACCATGGCTCAATTGTGTCCTTCAAATACTTTTTAACTTTTGGGATCACATCAACATGATCAACTTCTTCAGCTATCAATGCCAATCTAGCCGCCCTCGCCACCAATTTCCCGTAAAAATACGACGAATTGGTGGACATGTTACTTGAATCCAAACCCTTCACATCTTGCACAAGAGCATCAATGATTTGAGGGTATGATTCTTTCTCAACTCCTTTGATTGAATGCCAGGTTACCGAAACCGGCTTACTTTTCAACACCCATGAACTCCCAACAACACCAACGAGCTCACCATCAATACTTTTGTATTTGAAATCATCAACAACTTTGATCGAAGAATCGTCAAGTAGACGGAGATGGAGAGGGTTTGCTAACATCAACAAATCCCCTGAACCTCTCTTCTTCCATTTGTATTGAACAGTAAACGATTCAGAAAACCCAGCATGACCCGAAAGCGGATAACAAGAACTGAACCGATCAAGAACCGATTCGAGTTTCGAATCCGCATTCGGCAATAAGGCAATCCGTATCACACCACGAAAGTTTTGTGATGAGATCGTGGACTTCTCACGGGTCAAACTGATGGGAGAAGACGAATACAAAATCCATGTTTGACCGTTGTCAAGATTGATCTTGTACTTTGTTTTGGAAGTATTGGGAACAAAAGTACGGATTTTGTGAATAGTTGAAATGGATAGAGGGACGCTTTGCCAGATTTGGCAGGTTAAATACGGGCTGCCTCTCACGAGGAAGAATCTCAAACCGGGTTGAAGGTCTAAAGTGATGCTGAGATCACTGAAGGAAGATACGACATGGGTTTGATTCGGGTTCGGGTTGTTGAAAACGGATATGTTGATATCCGGGGTAAAGATTTGTTGTGTGAAAGAAGTGTTGGAAAAGATAGATGGATACGAGATAGAAAGTGTGGAGTTAGCGGATTTGATGATGTAGGGGTGGATGTATTCGTGTTGGTCGCCATCTTCGATTACGAGATTCTGGAAAAATGAGTTTGTTGGGAGGGGGGATGAGATGAGATTAGGTGAGAAGAAAGAGGAGGGGTCAGGTAGGACGGTGGATTGTCTTTCCGGGAAGGTGAAAGGGTCGGCTTCACCGCGGTTGGTGGTGGTGGGCAGAGCCGGATCTAAACAGAGTGCCGGAGAGTTGCATCCCAGCGTAAAAAGAAGTAAAAAGGACCAAAATATTAACATTTTTTATTTGAGACGAGGCGGCAAATGAGGGAGCCTGTCCTTTTATCAGATGCCAAGCTCGATAATGCCGTTCAAAAGTACCAACCCGATATAGAAAATTGTTTTGAAGTGGCGGGCGCTTCGTATTTAAATTAACTTTCAAATAAAGACACTATATTACTATAAATCAAAATCAGCTACCTCTCTACCCTTATCTCTAAATTATAAAATAAACATGAAAAATCACGTAATTTTACGCTCACATCAGTTCCCACATCCTCATCTCCATCCTTTATATTTTTAGAAAAAAACTGTAACCAACCTTTATATTTAGGGGGTCATCATTCACCTCATCTCCATCTTCTATATATTATTTTATACTTTTTATAAGTGTGTGTGAGTGAAAGAAAAAATAATAATAAATAAATAAATATTATTTAATTAAAATAAGGGATAGATATAGAGAATCTAATGTGAAAGCTTTTTGAAAAGTAAAATATAAATTTAAAAAATAATAATTTTTAGTTAAATTGTAGAGATTAAGATATGTGAGCTGATGTGAATGATCTTAGACTATGTATAATTGTTTGATTAAAAAGTGAAAAACGCCTCGTCATATCACTGCCACGTATGAGAAAGTGAAACCATTAAAACCATTAATTTAAAAATTATTTTTTTTTTATTTTAAACTGTATCTATTGGTTGGTTTGTGATTTGCCCCACCCTTTTCCTCATAAGGCCTCAATCACGCCCAAAGGGGGCGGTTTCCACACCCAATCACTAAGACACATAGTCCACGCCCCACCTAGCCTTAGTAAGGAGTCTTCACAACGTAATAATCATTATAGTTATTTCATTGTTTTAGAATTCTAATTTTATGTTTTTGTGGTATATATAGAAAGAATTACACGGATGGTGCCTATGGTAAAGTCATATTTACACAGATAGGGAACGGAAGATTTCGCCCGGAGATGGAACAAAAAATTGAACGGGGGAGGGACCGACTGTGGCATGCAATGTAATGAAGGTAGTGGTGGGGTTTTTCAATTTTTTATTTTTTAGAGTAAATTACAGAAATCGTCCTTTATGTTTATACCATTTTTTACTGTATGTCCTTTAGTCCAAAAAATGTCAGAGATCATACTTTACGTTTAAATTTGTTACGGTTTACTTCCTTTAGCCTAACGGGCGTTAAGTTTTTCAGTTAACTCCACTCATGTGATTTGCATATTAGGGTCTTTTGGTCTTTTTACTCACAAATATATATATATATATATAGGAAAAAGATGAAATGTAAACCAAGTTTAAATGTGTAAACCAAAAAATCAAATTCTAACCACATATTTATTATAGTTAATTGAGTGTTTAACTTTTGGGAAATGAATTAAAATAAGATGAAAATACATGTGTGGTTAGAATTTAGTTTTTTTGTTTACGAGTTTACAAATGATCCTCAACCAACCGTAAATTACATTCAACTCTCTGCCCACTACCGCCACCACCAGCCGACCACCAGCCGACCATCAGTCAACCACCACCACCAGCCAGGGTTCCGTCGCCATAGCACCCATCGAGCTAGGGTTCCGTCATAACCCTTGATTCCTCCACCTGCAAAAACCTTTGATTTCTTGAAGAAACCTTGATTCATCCACCTTCAACTACCACCACGAAACCCTAGCTTCCTTAATCAACCACCACCGCCACACTCCAGCCCCCTCCCCTCTCACCTTCACCATCGTTCACCACCACACCACCAACCACGCCCTCCCCAAATCTTCTGCAAATCCGGTGAGTTCAGATCAAAATCAGAGGCAAAGACCTTCACTCTTGGCCGAAAATCTTCTGCAAATCTGGTGAGTTCAGATCGAAATCAGGTGTCTTCTGCAAAAACCAGTCTTAGTGTCCACCGGTGTCAATAATTCCTCCGGTTTCTTTCTCCTCCGTTGATCCGCCGTGCCGCTACCGGAGAGAGATTTTATTTTTTGAACGGCCTGCCGGAGAGAGTTAATCTATGATAACAGAAACAATGAGATAATCGAGGTTAATTGTTAATTCGATTAAAGGTCCCACCATGATCTTGAACTCTGTCCGGTGGAGTCTCAACAACACAAATCGAGGGAATTTATGAGCCCTATATCTCTTTATTCTATGCACAGGTAACCTACAAACTCCAAAACACTGGTTTCCCCCCAATTGTCACGCGCTGTTAAAGTTATATTGATGCACACATACAATTTTCTTGCTGGAACTACAACATAGAGTTTTGAAAGTAAAAAAGTCAAAGAATGGATGTCAACTTTTTATGAGTGATTTTGCATACTTATAAATGTTTCTCAAGAGCTCCATTCTAGTTTAATGCAAGATTGGTATTTGTTGGATTCATGTTGAATTTGCTCTTAAAGTTATGGCAGCCAGTTGTTGACTTTTGATCTCACTTTTTAGTTCTGACTTTGTTCTTGATTTGTTGAAATGTGTTGACTTTGTTCTTGACAGAGGAGGGAGAGAGGGGGGGACCGGAAAGAGAGAGAGAGGGAGATGGGAGAGAGATTTATAAATATTTTAATTAATATATTTTTTAAATAGGTAAAATTACAAAGGTACCCTCATGTGTTTTGCACATCATCAAACTTAACTGAGAAATTTAACTGGGTTAGGGTCAAATGACGTAACGTGCAAGATTTGTAAACGTAAAGGATGATATCTGACATTTTTTGGGCTAAATGACATATAGTGAAAAATGGTATAAACATAAATGACGATTTATGTAATTTACTCATTTTTTTAATAACAAGAGTATATTGATCATTTCATTAATTTTTAAAAATAATTCTAACTTCAGATAATGTCATGGACCAAAAATGTTACTCATGAATGAACAAAAAGTACTAAAAGTGTAATTTTAAAAACTTGAATCAAAACTGTAATCAAACCTTAACACAGGACACCTTAATCTAACCTTAACATTTTTTTTTGAACGGCGAACATTGAATGTTGTGACGTCGCACCCTCTCGTCACATGGGAGAGCCTCGTCCAATTCCGGCCAATATGTTGTTTTAACCGGGCCCACTTGGCATCAGAGTTGGAGAGCATCCAAGGAAAAATCTCACCCAATACGGCCCCTTCCGGGCTTGAGGGAGAGCCGAGGCTCGAACCCTGGATCGGCATGGGTAAAACCCTGGTGCGTCAGCCTAAGAACTAGGCCTCATTTGCATACCTCAGAAATTAATGGTGGTGGGAGGGATTTTGATAGACAATAACATTCTAGACTTTGTTAGAATATATAATAAATCAACAATTTAAATAAAAACCAACTTATTTTAAGATTTTATGATGACTTTTTTTTAGCTATTGATATGTTTCTTCATTCTTTTTCATGTTGTAACGCTAATTATTTTTGTGTATTTATGTTATTCATGATGTTTTTATGTCATTTGAAATAAAAAGAAAGTTGGTAATATGTTAAAGAAATATTTTCTGTTGATTCTAAGTGATTTTTCGTTCCAAATCAATTAAGTTTTCTATTGTAAAACATGAAAGGTTTTATTGTTAAAGAGATAAATGAAAATACTATGAAAATCTTTTTATTCAAACTCACCAATTACCGTAAAATTCATTGTACGTGTATGCGATCATAAGTCTTATAACATATATTAATAACTAGGTTATATACCCATGTATTACATGTGGTTGTTTATAGAAAAACGAAAAAATAATAAATATTTTTTTTGTTTCCTTAATTAAGTAATAGTTATAATTCAAATTTTATTTTATTTTTTCTGAAAAAAGAATTTAACATAATTAGATTTCAAAATTTAAACTTATTTAAAATAGAGAAAATTAAAAAAAAGTTAATGAGAAAAATTATGATAATGACACGTGGCATTTTTTGGAATCGTTTATTAGAATATGGATATCATTATTATTTAATAAGATAGTGACGTATTTATTAGGAGAGAGAGGCGGAAAAGCCAATGTAAGGAGGCACGAGTAAGTGACAAGTGGCATTAAAAACCTTTATTTATTAGTATAGATTGGGGAAAGTAAATATGATGTTGTCACGCACTTAAGCTTATATGTGAAACCAATTAAAACTACGTCTTTTTGGTTCATTTTACCTTAACGTATGAACTAAAGAATGTGTAGATGAACTCCTTGTAGTTGATAAATTTATTTTTAATAACTTATTAGTTTAATTTCTTAAACTTAGAATTTATTAAAAGTAAATATATGGCTTTTCTCAAATTAGAATAATCACATAATTTATTAAAACAAACTTACCTAAGGGTACAAGGGGCACAACCTAAAGTATCATAAGTGATCCCACTAATAAGGGTGTGTCACCTCATTTTTACTCAAAGTACCTAAATTAGTAGGGCACAACCCAAATACTCTACGTGTACCCGATGGCTTTTCACAACAACTACCTCCCTTTTTTCTCATGGGTACTTATACCTAAAACAGGTACCCGCAAAAGGTACCCGAAGACGATGTACCCGAAGTAGCAGAGATACGCTCCCAGTGCGCTAAACACCTTAAATATAATAATGTCACTTTTTTTCCATTTAGTGTTGTGGGTGCATATAGTGGCTAGTAGGGTCATAAGCAAAAAAGCAAAATACCTTTGTCAACTTTCATAGGAAAACGTCAACCATTTGTGATCCTTGATTGTTTCTATCCAAATAAATATTTTTGTCGATAAAACAAAAAATATATATGTAGTTATTCTATTTTTTTATTTTCAAAAATCTATTTAATATAAATTCTGTTTAAAAAGAAAATTTATCGAGGATAACCAAGTTTTTCATATGTTTCATTACACCCACTCAAAGTTTTTTTTTTCATTTTAAAATCTCATGACTTTTGTTTAGTGTTTCAATCTTGTGAAACTTTTTTATAAATATTAAAAAAATAATTAAGTAATTTCAATGAAACATATATGAATTTTGGTTACTAATTAATAATTATTTTGGTTAAATAAACAATTATGAAACTTAATTTTTTTAAACAGCAATTTGGATCACTGACGTGCCACTGACCCACCCGATCATCTTCACCACCCTCAGGAGGAAACCACCATAGGTTAGAAAACCCCCTGCCTCAACTTGGACCTCCTTTTTTTTGTCACAAGTGGTACTTGAATCTAAGACCTCTCCATTTTAGAGAAGTCTTGGTATACAACTTTGTCACTAGGCTAAGCTAGTGATTGTAATTATGAAACTTAATTAGTGTTTAATTATTTTTTCTTCACTACCACCTCACAGTTCAAGATTAATTTTATATAAATAATTATTAACTAATACTCATATATGTTTTATTTAGGTCGGTCAGCTTACAAAAATATATATGTTTTTGAAAAACTTCACAAGATTAGCTAGAAAACTTAATGAAAATTAGGGAAATTTGATAGTGTGGTTGTTTGATTTATTAGTTACTAGGTTAAAATCTCGTGTATTACACGGTTGATAAAATATAATATTATATACTTAGTAATAAAAAAATTTGCATTTTAAAAAACCTGTATTGATAAAATGTAATATTATATACTTAGTAATAAAAAATTTATATCTTTAAAAACTTGTATATTACACGGTTTGAATGCATTAATTTATATTTAATATAATTTGACTTAGATCACTATTTAGTTAAAAATAAAAGTTACATAATTAAATTTTAAAGTTTTTTAAAATAAGAGATAATTTAAAATAAATTTGTTTTATTAGTATAACTAGGTTAGAAACCTCGTGTATTACACATGTTAAATAAATGCAATGTTATATATACTTAGTAATAATGTATATGACATAGTCAGTGACGGAGCTTGAGAAAAAAACAGGGGGGCCGAGATTTTTTTTTCCTATCAGGGGGGGGGTGGAACTATAAAATTTACGACTGAATACTATAAATTAACACTACCGAGCATTTTTTTTTCCTATCAGAGGGGCCGGAACTATAAAATTTGCTGCCGAATACGTATAAATTAACACTACTGAGCGAAAAATCGGCCGAATACGTATAAATTAACTCTACTGAGCGAAAAATCGGGGGGGAGAGGAGCCGGGCCCTCACAAACCTCCGCCCCTGGACATAGTACATAGTTTTTTAATATAAATTCTAGAAACGTTATTTTTTAAAAAGTATAAAAATGTTTTTATTAATAAACCATTTTTTTTAAATAAAAAACATTTTATAAAATATAAGTATAGAAATCATTATTATTTAATAGGAGAGAGGAGGAGAAAAAAATTATAAAAATAATTAAAGAAATTTATATAATTAATAGAAAAGATGTGAGGAAAAAAAGTTAAAAATACATAAAAAAGTGACAAGTGTCCCACCAAAAATTTTATTTATTATAGAGTATAGATGATCAATTACGAAGTTTCTTAGAAGGATGTAGGAAACACACAATATTGCTTTATAGGTCTTAGTTGACTAGATCTATTGGACATGAATCCAGATTCAAATACAAATCGATTTTTACGAAGACGAATCTGAAACCGAGGTGTTATCAACTTATTATAGAACTTTGTTTATATCAATTTGATTACTTTATCACCATAAATCAGAGGGTAAATGTATAAAGAACTAGTGGGTCACCACCCGCGCTCCGTGGCGGGTTCGAAACGTGATAAAAATAAGCAAATCGTGATGGTACATTCTACGTGACGTTAAAAAAACACGTTGCAGCGCTATATTCGATAGTAACGGAAAAGTTACATCGTTGTATACGAAAGTGAAATTATTTGAAAAAAATTTACACCGAAACATAGATAAAAATAAGCACGCCGACGGCACATTACGGCGGGTCGGTTTAAACGTAAATAAAAAACGTCGCAATGGTGTATTTTGAGAAGGGCGCCAGAAGGTTTAAAAAACGTTTAAAACAACCGGTTGGTTTAAAAATAATGTTACGAAAATTCATGTCGAAACGTAAATAAAAATAGGTACGTCGGAATGTCAATTTCGAAATTTTAGAAAACATCATAGTTTAAAAGTTGTAAGAGTAAATCATTTCATTTTTTTTATTAAAAATGGCGCATTCCACGGTGGGTTTGAAATGTAGATACGGATGGGGTTGTAGTACGTGTACGTACGTGAATCACTGGGCCATGGACACTATTTGTTTATTTTTATGAAAAAAATTGTATTTAACTAAAACTAAAAAGTAGAATAAAAGATCAAGTTACAGATCATACGGAGCACGTTGCGGCGGATAACGTAGAAAAAATAAAAAAGAGCAACCCCGCAACGACATATTTTGAGATGAACATTGAATGGTTTAAAAAATAAAACGGTTTAAAAAAACGTTTAAAACAAATGATCGGTTTAAAAGGACGTTACGAAAATTCCCGTTGAAACGTTGATAAAAGTAGGCACGTCGCAACATCAAATTCAAAATTTTATAAAACATCATATTTGTTGTAAGTGGAAAATAAAGAAAAAAACTATGAAAAAAATTGAAACCTTGAAGCAGCTTTGATTACTCATACATTTAACGTTTGGGATTTGATGACTTGTATATCATTACGCCCAACTCCGTTTCGAATTAAATTTACACCGAAACGTAGATAAAAATAAGCCCGTCGCAACGACATATTCGAAATTTTATAAAATATCATATTTTAAAAGTTATAGAGGAAAAATAAAATAACTTCAAAATTAGTTATAATAATAAAATAATCAATTAAAAAAAATTAAACAACTACTACAATGCAGTAAATGATACTAAGTTGTGGATAAATGATTTGCATTTTGACATTTGTAAGTAATAAAATGCTAATCATGCAAAGAGACTTGTGCATGAATGCATGATGCATGAACTCTTTGTGATATGGCTTTTGTAAGTAAGTAGAAGTGTGTCCATGCACGATGTGACGCGTTAAATCGTGTAAGAAATAAACGTCATTTAAAGCTTATAAAATAAAGCTATAGAAAAATGAATTGTTAAAAAAACTTATTATTTACGAAATAAATAAACATACTCAAAAATTTATATAAAAAAGCAAAACTTACGCTAATCTATGTGTTGCAGCAAAATAGCCAATAATATTCCAAAAATTTTATAAAAAAACAAAAGCATAATAAAACCATTAAAAAAATTTAATTTTTTTTTAGGAAAAAAAAATAAAAAAGGTAAATTAAAAACCTAAATTCGGTCATCCAATCATATACTCCAACGTCACAGCAAATACGTGTTTGAAGATTGAATCACGCTAGCTTTTCAAGTGTTCTATCCTACTCTTCATCTAAAATTTACCCTCTTGCCACAAAGATTAAATAGTAGTAATTTAATCACGAAATTCGAGTAAAAAAAAGTGGATGCTGATGTTATGATTGTGTCAGCGACGCATGAAAGAGTTGTACCAGAAGCATAAAATGTTTGCAGTTTGCCTTTTGTTAGTATTGGAATAATATTATATACTACTGTTAATAGAAAACATGGCCGGCTATCATTTAGTTCCATCATGGAATTTGGATATATAAAATTGTCCACTACACTTTTTGTTGATAAAAGTTAGTTTTTTTTTTAAAAAGGGTGTAGTTAGGAAATTTATTTATTAAAAGTGTGTAGTTAAGAAAATATTTATTAAAATGAGTTTAAACCTAATTTATTCTTTAGTTTCTTAAATAATAATTAAAAACAGTTGCCTGCCAAGGTACTCGAGGACGGACGATCCGACGATTTTGCAATTCTTATAATCATATTTCAACATCAAAATATAAACAACCCCCAAAATCTAGGGTTTCAAGTCAAATAAAAGAACTTACCATTTGTTCTACTTGATTGAAGATGATTACAGACTTCAATTTAGGATTTTTAACCTTTAATTCCTTCAAAATTTGAAACCTTCTTCTTGGCTTCCTCCTTCCGGTCTTTCTTCACCCTCCACACGCGCGCACACACACACACACTTTATTTTCTATTTTGACCATTTGCTTTATCTGTTATTGATAGCTGACTAATAATTTATTATTAGAGTTTTTTGTTGTTTGCTGGTTAGCTTTTATGGATAGAACTCTTTGGTTCTATTATACTTGTTATGCTTTATTATAGTTTGTAGAGTTGAGGATCTATTTGGAAGCAGTCTCTCTATCCTCCGGGATAGATGTATAGCTTGTCTAAATCTCACTCTCCCTATACCTTACCAATAACTCTACCAAGGGTGGGATTTTTACTACACACGATTGTTGTTGTTGACCATTTGTAAGGGTGTTGACCCCTTTTAAGTAAGTTTTCAGAAATTGGTAATTCTAGTCCCTAATGTTTAGTATGTATTTAATTACAACTCAAACTAAGAAGTTTCCACCATATAACTTATAATTTCGTATTCTATGAACATAACAACAATTATATAAAACTTCTTTGTATTTCAAATACTTCAACTATTTATAAAGTTACTACTCTTTACCAACACTTCATATAATAGTTATATAAATACTCTTTATCTACTAAAAATATAACTTGTAATTTATGCCCAAAAATGAGATGTTACATAGTATCTTCTGTCACCGCCACCCTCCTTTGCGCCACTTGCCACTACCACTATGCCCTTAGTCATGTCACCTCCATATTCCACCACATAGTTTTCTTATTATCTAAGTCTTGCCACGTCTCTTGCAGTAATCATGAGCTAGTTGTTGCCACCACACACCACTTGCCACCATAGTTACAGCTCCTAACACCATATCCCCCACCACCTACATGTTTCTTCTTTGAGTTAAATACGGTTTTAGTCTATGTGGTTTACTTAAAATAACCATTTTAGTTCAAAAGTTTAAATTTGACCTTTTAGTCCAATAGTTTCAGTTTCTTCTCAATTAAAGTCCAACCTACTAACCCCATCCAAATTTTCTGTTAACTTTTCATTAAAAGACCAAAATACCCTGGACTATTTGTGTTACTTATAATACCATTTTGTTAAAACACTACATGGTTTAACACTAATCAAATACCCCCTCACTCTTATCTATCTTGAAACCCTAAATCTATCTTCTTCTTTTATCTCAGACAACCACCACCGATCAAATTGAAAGCTCATCCACTCTTGCCTCCTCTCTGTCTTGAAACCACCATAGAAGATCACCACCAAGAACACCATCCATCATCAGCCCACCCCCACTGTCGACAATGATGATAAGACCTAAATCAAAAGCTATGGATTGCATTTGGGTACGATGTAGTTCTATAATCGATTCCAACAAGGCTGGGCGTAACAATCGAGTGAAATCCGTAATAGATTCCAAAAGTGATCCTGCAGAAAACCGAATGGGAAATTAACCCTGTAACACCCAAAAATTCAAACCGATTTAAACTTTTTAAAATGACGCTGAATCGGTCCCAATTACATCCTTACATGTCAAATCCTGACCCGTTTGCATATTTAAGCTATCAACAATTATAAACTTATATTTTAACCACATATAAGCTTACCACATGTACTAATATAAATTTGTTAGCCATCAACCCCCAAACCCGAGTACCACTACTTGTTTTTCACTCTTAAAGTGTTTAACTTCAAGTTCTACTAATTAATTATTTAGGCATACAACAACCTACAACTTAGACATGTATTGACCCATACAAGTCCTAATGTTTCATCATTCATCAACTTGACATATCCACGTCTATTGCGAGAATCACCACTCACTTTCTCGCATGGAGTATTTGACTCCATGTCGTCCCATGAAGTATCCACACTTCATGTCATCCGTGAAGTATTTGACTTCACTTTCACCTGTGAAGTACTTGACTGTCACAACCCATTCGGCGGCGGAATCACCGAACGTGACGTGTAGGATTGTTCAAAGACATCGTGGCACTATTGTTGAAATATAAATTTAACCGATTTCATTAAACTAAGAATTTCAAATACAATTGTTTCAATTAAAGGAAATACATTGATAAACAAAAGAAAAAAATATTTAAATTTGATATCTAAGGCAAAGTCCCTAGATTCCATTTCCATGGTAGCATCAAAATCTCCTGAAAACATGTAAAATAATATTTGATCAACAATAAAGTTGGTGAGTTCATACAAGTTTCATACATATAATAATCATGTTTAAAGCAACAATTCACATGCATAGACATACTTTACTAATGTTCATACAATTTGTAATGATATAGTTCAAACCTATTGTTGACATAGCATACCTAGCATCCAAAGAATACTAGTCGAATAAATAACATAACAAGATCGGGGGCTCCATAAAGGTAACGAAAAGCCGACGGGTGTCAATCCTATAGCGCTACACTTGTTAAGTGCGGTTTTGCAAGAATTAATGAACTATTGTATTAACAGGTTGTATTTAAGCATGTAGTCAAGTTGTTGTCACATGAGCATGTTAATGAATTGTGTTTGAATAAAGTGTGAATCTTGTAGTGTATGTGTTTTGAATATGTACATGTTTTCAAGTCCCAAAGTGTAAAAATGTAAAAGGGGCAAGTATGAAACTCACGGCTTGGCGTGGTAACGAAAGGATGGACGGGAAGGTGAAGAGTCGGGAATGCCGGTTAACCTAAAAGGTAACGTAGGCATAAGTTCGGTGGAAAAGAAATAATAAATAATATATATGTATAATAGTATCAAGTTGGTCATGCATCGTCGACGGCGGACCGAAACACAAACCCCTAACTTTGTTAGGAATTCGGATGGTCAAAAGTTAGTATAGTTAGTAATATACTACTTGAAGTGGCCAAGAGAAAGGTTGGGAAATCCACAAACCTTGTTAGATTTATTTATAATATTTATGTATAGTATTTGAACACCTTGTGGCTATTGGATGTCTTATGGTAGACGAACCTATGTTCATCTACTTCATCCAAATACCTTAGCACAAGGCTTCCATCATAGAATTTTGATGGAAGCTTGGTTTGGTTTTACCACAACTAGATGTAAAATATCCAAACAAGAACATGAAGAAGAAGAAATGTTAGTTGAAAGACCACAACTTAGACCTCAAATGGTGACTTATCTTAGATGTTTACCAAGGTAAATAAATGATAAGATCCTAGAGGTTTATCCAAGAGGGTGAAGGAAGAATTGTTAAGAAAAAAAAAAGGAAGAAACTTGAAGAAAAATAAGGTTTTTACCTTATAAAATTCTGCCAAAAATCTTGGAAGAAATGGAGCACTTGGAGAGATTGTGAGAGAATTTGGAGGGTGTAAGGGTGGAGGAGTGAAAGGGAGTGGGTATTTATAAGTGTGGATTAGGGTTTGGGGTATTAAATGAGTTAGTTGGGAGTTGGTGGTTGAAAGGGAGGTGATTCTTTTTTTTTTTAAATGAAATAATAATAATAGTACTAATGATAATAATGATAATAATACTACTACTAATAATAATAATAATAAACCAAGCGTGTATGGACGTGAAACGAGAATATAAATGTGTAAAAAAAGTGAAACTCGTGTTTGTAATATATAATTTTGTAATATTGCACGTATGATGTTGTCTTGCATATGTATAAATGTAATGTATGTTGTAAACATGTAATTGAATAAATCTAATAAATTCATTGATCATAAGTCTCGGGTTACAATGGATTCAAAAATGAAAGTACAAGGGTACAAAATGTAAATAAATGATGATGTGGAAAGTACGGATATTACATTGACCTCACTACCACCCGTGAAGTATCCACACTTCACGTAATCAACCAATTTACCGTTTTACTACAAAACGGTTGGCTTTACCACATTTAGTCAATTTTAGTCTAATATTACCACATTCTACATTTTAGTTGACTCTTGACCACATTGAATCATTTACACCATTTATCCAAATATCACACATTAGTTTAACCAATAACCACATAAGTCAACTTACATCTATTTACCACCCTTGCATAATCAAGTTTGACTATTAACCACATAGTCTAATTACACATATTTACCACATTTGCATATTCAAGTTTGATTATTAACCGCATAGTCTAATTACACATATTTACCACGTTTTCACATTCAAGTTTGACTATTAACCACATAGTCTAACTACACCAATTTCATCATTATCCACAATGGTTTGACTTATACCACATTAAGTCAATTTTATATCAATTTCACCATTTATCCACAAATGGTTTGACTTATATCATGCTAATTCAATTTACAACAAATCACCACATTCTATATTTTAGTTTGACTATTAATCACATATACCACTCTAGTCAACTACACCTATTTACCACATTATGTTTGACTATTTACCACATTAGTCAACTACACCACTTTTACCATATTATGTTTGACTATTTACCACATTAGTCATCTACACCACTTTTACCACTTTATGTTTGACTATTTACCACATTAGTCAACTACACCACTTTTACCACATTACGTTTGACTATTTACCACATTAGTCAACTACAACACTTTTACCATATTATGTTTGACTATTTACCACATTAGTTATCTACACCAGTTTTACCACTTTATGTTTGACTATTTACCACATTAGTCAACTATGCCACTTTTACCACATTATGTTTGACTATTTACCACATTAGTAAACTACACTACTTTTACCACATTATGATTGACTATTTACTACATTAGTCAACCACACCACTTTTACCACTTTTGACACTTTAGTTTGACCATATGCCAGATAGTCAAAATCAACATACGACATATAAATAGAATTTACCACATTATCTACTTACATATAAACTACTATTCACTACTAAGTAAGTGCAAAGCACTTACCTTTGCCAATGAAGATTCCAACCGGTCTTCAAAGCTATCACCTTTGTCGCCTTCATCACCTAAATATTCCACATGTTTAGTAATATAATTTACCCCCAAAAACATTCATCAATTGTAATTTAACACCCACCTAAGATCTTATGATCTTCATCATTATCCACAATGATTTAATTAGCTTTATACAAGCTTTCAACCTTTCTAGATAACAACCAACCCATTTTGACCCGTTAAGGTTTTATCCAATTTCACTCAATTCCCCAAGGTTCTTGAATCATCAAATTGGTTGAGGGTTTTTACTAAAAAGTGTGTTTATTAACACCATAAACACTTATCAACCACCAAATCATCATTTAACTTCATCAATTTGAAAACCCCCAATTTTCACCTCAAGAATGCTAATTTTAAAATCTTTAATTTGGTGAAATTAACAAGAATTGGTTGAACCTCTAGCTTTAGAAATGCTAGACTAACATTCCTACTCAACAATAAATCCACTACAACCCCAAATTTTGTTAATTAGGGTTCAACAACCCAATATCCATCAAGAACATGAACATGGAGGATTTAAGAGACGGAGAAGACACTTACTTGTTGATAAGAAAGGATTGTGTTAGGGCAAGAATTCCAAATCAAGCATGCAATCATCTGACCATGAGTTCTTGATCTTTCTCCCTTCTCCTCTCTAACTTGCGACACACACACACTTCTAATGAAGTGTGTGTCGCCACCCCCTAATACACCCTCAATCAAGTTTAAGCAAAATACAAGACTGGTCCTTGTATTTCCAGAATTGACTCCTCCTTCCAATTTTAGATAAATCCACCATTTAAAGTATCACCTCCAACTTTCTATTTATTTAAAAACACCCCCTACAAATATAATTTACTATATTATATGGCAAACCCGAAAGTTGATTCGTTACAAACCCCAAATATGATCAAATCGATTTGGTCAGAGATGAAGGCAGTAGAGAGAGACGGAGCTGGTGTTCAACGGTGGTGGTCTAGCTTGACGAAGGTGGTGTTCGCCGTTGGCGTTCCGTCTGGTGGTGGTGGTTTGGTAGGTGGTGGTGGGGGGTAATGACAGAGAGTAAAGAGAATGGTGTCATGGGGATGGGTGTGGTGTGTGTATTTAGGTTTTTTTGTCTTGTTTTGGCGGAGTGTGGAGGTGGAGGTGGCGGCAGGAGGTGGAGGTGGCGCTGACAGCCGGAGTGTGGAGGTAGGAGTGGTTTCTTGAATTGGGGAGGATGCGATGGTAGAGATAAGGAAGTTAGGGCTTGATTTGGGGGTGGCGGCTAAAAGTGGAGGTGGCGGCCAGAGGTGGAGGTGGAGGTGAGATCTTGAATTGGGGGGAAGGAGAGATCAGATAACATATATAGAGAAGTTAGGATTTTTAAGATTTGAGTAACATTTATAGTCCAAGGGTATTTTTGTATTTTTACAACAACTTAATAGAAATATTATAATAACAAGGTTGGTGGGTTGGACTTTAATTGAGACAAAATTGAAACTGTTGGACTAAAAAAAGTCAAATTTAAACTTTTGGACTGAAATAGTTATTTTGAGCTGACCACTGGGACTAAAACCGTATTTAACTCTTCTTCTTTTATATCAAGACTATTTACCGATACTTGGACGTCTTTACTGTTTTGCACTCTAATATTAATATCCTATTTCCTCATGCTTCGACTACGACAGTGTATTCGATAGAAAATATCAATAAAGAATTATCATTTCATTGTGTATATAACATTTATTGTAATTAGTATTATGATTGGATTAGGGTTTTTTTTTGGTTTAATTATACTCATTTTACTTATATAGATATTTGATCAATATAAATTATAATACTAGATTTTCATTTTTCTATATGTGTGTTGAATGAGGGAAGAAAGGTTGGGGGATTTGTTAATGTTATCAAATCCGCTCCATCTTATTCTTCTTGATGAGATGGTTAACTCATGGGCGTTGTTGGAGATTCATGGGTCTTGAAAATCGACCCGGTTTCTATAACCTGGTATTCAATCAAAGGAGTTAAAAAGGAATCACACCCTTAAATCAATGATGCACTCGTGCAAAGATGTCAAGGGTTTGGATTCATTTACGATAGAGAGCACGCCTTCATACTCTTTTAGGAAATCGGTTGCAAGTGCAACTAAGTTCATATTGATAGCCGAAGAAATTGGTATTTGAAAGTCTCACTCACGGGTTTCAGGGCTGACTGAATTTGCGAACGAAAGGAATCAAGAAAGCAAAAGCGAAGCCGTAAACGCGTATTACTCTACTGCTGCAATGGGGATAGCTTATGAAGATAGACATCTAGTTGGAGCTAGATCTATCTTTGCTTACAAGAATGGAGATTGATGCTTCTCAAACATGGTGGCATGTAAAAGAAGATGACCAACTTTATCCTCCAGATTTCACAAGTGAAAACAAAGTGTGAAGATCTCATTTTGTAGCTGGAGATCTCAACTAACATGCTTATATGTTCAATGCCAACGTTATACTTCAATCAATTAGATTTTATAATTAAATTTGAAGTCAATTGTTTTATTTTTGAATTGTTTATGTGGATTAGTTTAACAAACGCGTTGAAGAAGTGCACTAGAATAAACCTATGTGATTCATTTTATTATTGGTATTTTACTCGGTCCAAAATTATTAAAATATTTGATTTGTTAAACATTTAAAAAAACAACTCCGGCTATCAATAAATAACTTAATTTCTTTTAAATACTTTCAAAGTCTATTTAGAATAATAAGGTGAATTTGGATTAAAAGAAACTACGTTCATTTTAGAAAACCTTGTTCTCTTGTTGAATATGACTTTTCTTTTTTCTCTGACCTTATTATTTGTATGTTCTTTTTCAAGTTTTGAAAATTGGATCGGGCCACCCATCGAGTTGGTTACGAGCTAGTATATAAGGGCATAAATGAATTAACAATTTTTGAGTTAATCGGATAAAATCAGTGAAAACTAAAGCAAAACTGATGAACAATCGTCAATACTTGCCTTCTTGATTTGCCGAATGAATTATTTTCACACAAGACCAATCAGTTAAATCAATAAACCGCCTAGTATGTTGAATTGACAACTGGTCCACTCTCAAAACATTTTCATTTGTAGCACGAATTCTATATTACCATGTACCTTTTAACATGACACAATACATGAATTTTTGGTTACTTATTGAATTTTAAAAAATATATATTAAAGAAATTGATTTAAAAAGTATGTTTAGTTTTATTTCACGAACCGTCTAATCAAAGAAACATTTTCTCAAGTGAACCATGATTCATACTCCTTCTATTTAAACATTTAACACCATTTGATATGACTAATGCCTAACACCCTACATCTGTTTTTACCCATGATAATCAATCATAACCATAATCATGATTAAAAATTGTTTAGTCAAATGAAGAAAAAGATTCCTTATTTATGTTAAATTATTATAGTTTATTAATTAAAATTTGCATTTCGAAAAAAAATTAAAATTTCTATTATTGGAAGATAAATTTGATACACCAATTTGTATATAAACTTAATATAATTTTTTAAAAATTTAAGTTAATTATTATTTTTTTTTTAATTTAAGTTAACTATTTTTTTTTTAAATGTGTAATTAAATATCAAAAGAAAATTAATAAGAACAATAAAAATTTCACTAACAAATAAATTAATTTACAACTACATATTCAGCAGGTTTTGCTACCCAATCTTTATAAATCTTTTGACGTAATTTAAATACGTTTTCCAACTCAGCTGCGTCTCTTTCACTCCTCAGTATCCATAAGTTGTGTGTGAAACCCATTGGAAACTCTCCTTGCATTTCTAGCATTACATAATGATTTTTATTCACCAGTGCAATTGTGATTATCTTTTTATGTGGGAACTGGTCAGTACCTCTCCAAAGCGGAAACAATGTCGAACCGTTATTACCTTCTTTAGATATGAAATGAAAAATTACGTTAAACTTGTTCACAATCAAAAAACCCGTCTCTTGCATAATCATCCAGTATTTTTGTGGCGCAAAACTAGGCCCCGACCACTCAAAGGATGAAAACACCTCATTGTATTCATCTTGGAAAACCTTTCTATAATATGTTTCAAATTGCACCATCTCATCAATTAGTAGCCTCCGAATTAAAAGCCATTCATTTTCACCGTACATGAGAGCAGAAGCGGTCGCCCGAAACTAACAATTTCCATCACCTAACACATCTTTTATATCTTCCACATACAGTTGAAAGACTATTGGAATTTCATCAATATATTTGTGATAGTCTTGTGATTTTTTATTAGTAACATTGTGGGTCAACCCCAGGAAATCATAGACAGGCGTACTTGAAGTGCTGCGCCTGAAAGGTTGGTTAAATAAGTATGTTCGCCACTATATTCGTTCAACCCAAAGAAATCATATCTTGTTGCACCTGAAGCGTTTGTGAAATAAGTTTGTTCGACAGTATTCTCGTTCAACCCGAATAAATCATATGACGGTGTGGTTGAAGGGTTGGAAAAATAATTTTATGTTTAATTTTAATAAATATTATTTTATGTATGTTTATATTTAACTATTTAATATAAAAAATAGTATAATTGGAAAAGAAAATTTATATATATGCAATTCTTTTCTTTTATACAGAACAACTTAAATTTTAAATAATTGACAAGATTATTTTTAAATTGTATAATTTTTCCTAAAGAAAATAATATTTGTTTTCGTTTTCGTTTAATAACTTTCGTTCGTTAACTTTTTTTCAAAATATGGAGTGCGGAGCGCGGGTATAACCATCTAGTTTGATTTAATTAGCTATTAAAATTTACTTCTGAAATAATACAATTTTAAAATAGACAAGTTGTATTTTAATAATCAAAACTATGACCAACTGGTTATTAATAATCCATACTAATAGTAAATTATACTAAAAACTCCACTTTGCTAATTGTTGTATAAATTCACAAAATAGTTTATTTAGATTAAAATTACCATGCGTTTATTAAAATAAAGTATTAATCTATACATGACACGATTTTTTATAAGCTGATGGTGAGAATTACCATTAATTGTCACTGAGGTATGAGCTGATGGTGACATGACACGATTTTTTATGTTTACTTTTTATTAAAGTGGTGTATGAAATTAAATTGGTGTATGAAACTCAATACCCTTTTCTCAATGAGACCCTAATTTGAATCTAATTATACCTCTTACCTTATTATAACATATTGTTGTAATTATTTTCTATCTACAAATTATTTAGGTAATCATTAAAATCAATTAATCAATATTTTATATTAAACTATGTATAGAAAAATTAGAATATTTAAGATACAAAATATACTTCTATAAACAAAAATAATCAATTTTAATATTTTACGTTAATTGGGATAAATAAAAACATGTCATAATCAGATTTAAAACTTACAATTTGTATGATCTTACCTAGAAATCAGATAATTGAATGAAGTAATGTCCATAAAATAAAATAAAATAAAAGCTATTGATATGCAAGTAATCGTGGTTGCAGCACATGCCACACCACAAACTCTCTAACATGCGCTTCATGATGTTTGTTTTGACTTCCCTTCTACGATCACCCTCAATCTGAAGACTTGTTCAAAGTCGCCCCCACGTTACTTCCGCACAAATCTAGGCCTACACCAGCCCTACCATTTTCTCTATTCCCAAGATCAACAATCATCAACGTTCCAGTCTGTGACCGTGGATGGACGGACAAGATTTGGTAAATCATAGCAAAATAATAGATTTTCGTTATTGCTTTTCAGACCGGATTTTTTGTTAGGGTTTCTGTTAGCTTCTTACTTGATTTCGTGCTGCATTTGCATTTGCATTTGGTGGTTAGTTTGGAATTTTTATCAATGTTATTGCTAAAATCCTCAATTTTAAGATTTCGGATTTGATTACATTATAGATTTGCCTACCAGGTGTTTGGTGAAATGTTTGGACTTTTGGTTTGATTACTGGATCTTCAGTTTGGGATTTTTCTTGTCAAGATCTTGAATTTTTGTACCGGCTGTTTGTTGCAATATTGGGAATTTAGGTTACTGGTTACTAAATCATATCGATTTGCCCCAAATCTTGATTTTATGCACTGGTTGTCTAATTAAACTGTATATATCCGGGAAGATCCTGTTACGGAGTGAAGATTTCTAAGGGTTTTTGAGATTAAGGATTGGTGTTTTATGCTACATTGTAACATTAATGATGGGAATTTAGAGTAAAACTAAGAATCTTGTTGACCAGAGAAGTTGAATCCTATTTAAATGGCTTCAACATCACCTTCTCCGGGTTCTTCGCCCTCATCGATTCCTCCTGTTTCTTCAAACCCTACGTCTGTCCCCCCTGTGTCTCAGCCCGATCAGGCCACCGTAACTCCACCGCCCCCTTCTACCCCTTCTGTTTCACCTACACCTCTTCAATTGCCTCCGGTGCCGGTCATCAATTCACCACCACCAGATGCATCACCACCACCACCACCAGCAGATGCATCACCATTACCACCAGATGCATCACCACCACCAGATGCATCACCACCGCCACAAGATGCATCACCACCGCCACTAGATTCATCACCACCACCACCCACATTGCCTTCCTCTCCTCCCCCAACTCCTCCTGCAGCACCACCCGCAAACACTCCTCCGCCATTACCGCCTCCTGCCACTGCCACTCCCCCAGCTGCTCCAATTTTGTCTCCACCACCATCATCAGGTGGTTCTCCTCCTCCACCAGACCCAACCGCTTCTCCACCGTCTCCAACCCCACCTGACGCCACACCTTCTCCGCCACCTCCTCAATCAATATCTCCTTCCCCACCACCACCAGAAAACGTTCCATCGCCCCCAGCCTCTGAATCCCCCCCTCCACCACCCGCAAACCCGCCCGAAAACCCTCCACCTAATCAGCACCTAACGCCCCCTCCATCTGCTCTCCACTCAAACACCTCCATCACCCCACCATCTTCAACAACATCACCTCCTCCTTTGCCAGCCCCAACCAATTCATCAACCCCCACAACTCCTGGTTTGCAATTGCCCCCTTTACCCGCTGAGAAACCAACCGCACGAGCAACCAACACCACCACAACCGGTAGACAAAACGATACATCTGGCAGGTCCCCTGGTGGATCAAACACAGGCAGTGTAGTAGCAATCAGCCTTGTTGTTGGGTTTGCCACTCTGTCTCTCCTCCTGATGGCAGTGTGGTTCAAGCGAAGGCAAAAAAGACGAAATCGACACCCTAATGTTAACTACATTATGCCTTCACCATCTGCTTCCTCCCAAAAATCAGGTAATCTATTAAACTACCTCATTATTATTACCCATACCACATTTTATATTTGGTGTGCCTTTATTGCTGGTAGCTGGTTATTAAATTCCATAACTTGTGTGTGGTCTACAGACTCCCAATTTCTGAGGTCCCAACCATCAACTCACCCGTTAGCCGGGAGCCCATCATTAAGTAATTCCGTGTACTCACCAGACCATGGTGGTGTGGGAAACTCAAGGGCATGGTTCAGCTATGAAGAGTTAGCCGAGGCTACAGATGGGTTTTCAGGAAGCAATCTTTTAGGTGAAGGTGGGTTTGGGTGTGTTTACAAGGGGTTGTTACCAGATGGGAGAGAAGTAGCTGTTAAACAACTGAAAATTGGTGGCGGTCAAGGAGAACGTGAGTTCAGAGCTGAAGTTGAGATTATTAGTCGTGTCCATCATCGTCATTTAGTTTCTCTTGTTGGTTACTGCATCTCTGAGCATCAAAGATTACTTGTTTATCAATATGTCCCAAATAATACCCTTCATTACCATCTTCATGGTAAGTTTTGGATCTTTTAGTCATTTGGGATAATGTTTGTCAATTGTCAAACCTTTTTTATGTTTTTTATCCCGTTGTAGGTGAAGGCAGGCCGGTTATGGACTGGGCGACCCGAATTAGAGTTGCTGCTGGTGCAGCTCGTGGTTTGGCTTACTTGCATGAAGATTGTAAGTTCAGACTCTCAAGATTTGTTTTTTTTTTTCCAATTCTATAACTTTGATGTTCCTATTGTGTATCAGGTCATCCACGGATCATTCACAGGGACATTAAGTCATCAAACATTCTATTGGATGACAATTTTGATGCCCAGGTATCTTACACTTTTCAACATGATTTAGCAGTTGTATGTAGTGCCCTTAAGCCTGTCTTTTTGTTCCAAAAGACGAGTGGTTAACATTTAAACATTGTATTTGTTTTTTTTGTTGCATAAAAATTGTTGGTTACTGCTTTTTAAAAGTTATGTTATTTTATTGGGCAGGTGGCAGATTTTGGGCTTGCAAAGTTAGCAATGGATTCAAATACACATGTCACAACTCGTGTCATGGGCACCTTTGGGTAAGTGACTGTTTCCAGTTAGTTAAACATACTATCTCTTGGACTAGTGTGTCTCGTTTCTTTGTGTATATTTTTCCTTTTCTGAAAACCTAGATTTTTCTATAATAGGAACATAACCCTTTTTGATAATAGTACGAGGTTGTTGAGAATTATCAAAGCAGAATTTGGCTTTTTCTGTTGTATGTAACTTGAGCTAATCCTGAGCTTGGTCATTTCATGAAAAAGTTGTTAGGCTTGGAATCTTCTTTTGCCTTCCAAGCTTGCACAACTTAAGCTATAGGCTTGGTTCCTGTGAGCTCATATTAGCATGAATCTTGGTGCAGCTTGTCTACAAATAGGTTCCTACGGGCTGATATAGACTTAAGTCTTGGCTTGGCTGAATAGGATTGTTCATATGAGCTCAGTGCCATTAAAAGAAACTCGACTAAAAGACAAAATTACAAATAAACTTCATCCAAAAAATTACAGAAGTCCCCCTTTAATGCTAAGATTAGTAATAAGAAAAGTATATATTATAAGCCTGGTAAAACGAGCGGGTCGGGCTGTGTGTCGGGTCAGAACGGATTTCAGTCAAAATGAGTTCGGGTCAAAACGGGCTCTAACCAAAATGGACTTTTAGGAATAAAAATATCAAAACAATAGTCGTGGATGGTGTTAACCCATTTGGACCCATTTTAAGGACTCGTTTTGACCTGTTGTACGATTTGAGTTGGTCCATCATGACCTGTTTTCTATATTGAGTTGACCTAAATGAACCCATATATTATATTACAATAAGATTAGTAATAAGAGTATGTATTACAATAGGTGGCGTGTGTTAGTCTCATACATGATATATGCATGTCATGCTTTTTGGTGAGTTGGCTCATCTTGTTTACACCCATGGACGTTATTCATCTATTTGATTCTTTTATACATCCGACAAAATGACAGTTTTTTATTTGCTCCTCAGATACATGGCTCCTGAGTATGCTTCAAGCGGGAAGTTGACCGAAAAGTCAGATGTTTTTTCATTCGGGGTGGTGGTCTTAGAGCTCATCACGGGCCGTAAGCCTGTTGATGCATCTCAACCCCTTGGTGATGAGAGCCTGGTTGAATGGGTAGGTTTAATGGTTTATTATGAACTACTCAAATTTACCGAAATTGATTCTCTTTTTAATTTAAATTCATTGTTCTTCATCATCATGCACTTTCAGGCCCGACCTTTACTCAATCAAGCACTTGAAAACGAGGATTTTGAAGAACTGGTAGATCCAAGGCTGGGAAAGAACTATGTGCAGGTAGAAATGTTCCGGATGATCGAAGCAGCTGCAGCCTGCATTCGCCATTTAGCCCCAAAACGACCACGAATGAGCCAGGTAATAATCATTCAACTATTTCATTAAACACGAATATTAATTATTAATTTTTGCCTGAAATGACCAAAAATTTGAAATGATTGATGCAGGTGGTGAGAGCTCTAGACTCGATTGTCGAGTTCACAACAGATTTGTCAAACGGGATGAAACCAGGACAGAGTGAAATATTTGACTCGAGAGAACATTCTGCACAGATTAGGTTGTTTCAAAGGATGGCGTTTGGTAGTCAAGACTACAGTTCTGAATATTTCAATAATTCTCAGACCAGCTGGAGGAGTTGAAGAGACATGAAACATGATGTCATAACGACATTATTTTTTAATGCACTGTCGGTATAACTAAGATACATGCCAGATACACGATATAAGGTTGGTTGCGTGATTATTGTTACACTGCTGTCGGTGTATATAAAATCTGACGATTTTAGCATGTTCGTTGGGTTGGGTGTCATTCTTTTTGGGAAGTCTTGTGACAAGTTTTCCATGTAAATTTTGTTATCTATGTTCTAACAATCTTTTGTTATTCTTTTTTTTTAATCATTTCAATGTTAAAATACTCATAGGCGCAGGACTTCCAAAATCAATAATGTGTGTACAATATTGTTATTGCTTGTGATAGAAGCATGAGGCCAACCTGCAAAAAGAGGCATGTGACAGGCGGTGGCGGATTTACATAGGCCCGAGGGGGTTCACCGGACCCCCCGAGTTTCGAAATTGTAGTAGAAAGCTATATAGAAAAACTATGGTGAACCTCCTAAAAATATATGGTGAACCCTTTAAAAGCGTTGAAAACTGATCAAGATCAAATTTTGAGATGTTAACTAGTAAAGAGATGGGTGAAAACAACTTGATGGTACCTTTTTCCGGTGAACGGTGGCCGGAGGCAGAGGTTAGTTGCAGAGATGTGGAAAGAAGAAAGAGAAAGAAACAAAATAATTGGAAGGGTCAAAAAGACTTTAGCCCTTAAATGATAGTTTATCTGTTAAAAAGATTTTAAAAAGAAGAGAAAAGCCTGTAAAAAAGGTATCGTAACTTTTTAGTCAAACAAGAAAAAACTAAAACTCATTTTGCTTGTGTAAAGAGAGAGTTGACAGGTGCTTGTGTACGGAGAGTTGACAGAGTGAAACATTGATGGGTGATTTTAAACTAAATAATCAATCTAGTAACTTCACTTAGTTTGTGTTTTAGTTTACTTGATTTAATTTTAAACTAAATCATCAGGCTTTTTTATCTTAAAATTTGTTACTGTGTGTAGTTATGTTTTTATTACTTTAATTCAATATTGATACTTAAGTTTCTGTTTTTTAAATGTATAATAAAGATAATTATTTTAATAGTTTTGAAAATATTGAAAATTTGTTAGTTATATTGGGTAGGGATGAATGTAAAATGATATGTGTGTGGTGTGGTGATATAGAAGACCAGCATCTGGTCTTGAAGGAGGTTTTGGTTTTGTGAAACTAAGTTTACAAACAAGTAGATTGCCCATTGTTTATGTTCGACCAGTGAACCTCTGAACCTTATCCGACCCGAACCGACTCGAAAATTTTTATGTCCGACCCTACGAAATTGGAGCAGCTAAAAACAGTGAACCCCTTAGAAAAAATTTCTGGATCCGCCAGTGGTGACAGGATCCAAATAGTTCATCTACACAACGTGAGAATGATTAACTTAAGATTAAAATCATATAATTTATAGTATGTGTATATTTACTGAATACGAAGGGATGACATGACATTAACAAGCAATTTGTTTGAGTATGTTCAATTAATTGTCATGTCTTTCAAGATAATTGAAATAATTGAATCATACGCAGACCAGTCGGAGCGTTGAAGACGGGTGAAGGTACGATGATACATCTCAACTTGATTTTGAAGATTTTTTTAATTTTTACTTAACAAGCGAATCACGAGTTGTCACTTATTCATGTGATCGACTAATTGTCATATTTTTATTTTCTTTATTATTTCATTTATTCATAACCATTTATCATAAATTTATTACACTACTAGCTTAGACCTCGTGTATTACACACGGGGTGAAAAATATCTTACATAAAATTCTAAAATTTTTATATATATTTTTACATGTGTAAAAATGTATTACGTATACTAAGGATAAAAAATAAAATTTAAAATATGTAAAAAATAATATATAATTGGGTTTTGAAAATACGTTAATTATTATTTAATATAATTTGACTTTCATTACTACTTGATTGAAAATAAAAGTTAAATAATTAGATTTTAAAGTTTTTTATGATAAAAGATAATTTAAATAAATGTATTTTATTAGTATAATTAATATTTATTTAAATACATTATTATTATTAAAAGATGGAAATGTATTTAATAGGAGAGAGATGCGGGAAAAAAATGATGAGGGTGAATATGGAGGCAACATGTGGCAAGAAAAACCTTTATTTATTAGATAATATAGATTTGATACTAGAGTTAATTACTATTTGAATACCTAACGCTTGACCATTTTAACTAATTGAGTCCCTTATGTTTAAAATCGTCGCTCTGAACCCTCACTTTTCATTTTTACATCTTTTGAGTTCAAATGGCTAACGTCGTTAGATTTAACGGCTAACGTCGTTAGATTTAATAGTTAACTTTTTTTTTCTGAAATGACCAAAATACACTAAGTGACTCAAATAGTTAAAGAAGTTTATATATTTCTACCCTCTCTCCTCCGTTAACGCCACCCAGCCTTCAATCGACCACCATGGATCCACAGTTGCTAATGCCGTCTCCGGTAGCTGACTTCAGATCTTGATTTCAAATATTTCAAATATGTATAATTTATGATTTTGCATTGTTGAATCAATGGCCAATTTCGATCATGTCCCACTGATTATGTTGAGGGTATTTTGGTCATTTCAGAAGACAGTTAACTGTTAAATCTAACGATGTTAGCCATTTCGACTTAAACAGATGCAGAAATGAAAAGTCAGGGTTTAGTGTGACAATTTTAAACATAAGGGACTCAACTAGTTAAAATGGTCAAACGTTAGGGACTCAAATAGTAATTAACTCTTGATACTATGTTATATACCTCAGCCATCGCCACTAACCATTGTATTGATAAATATATAAACAATCACAAAGCCTTGTTCATAATAAGGGGCTGAATGTTATTTATTAATAAATATAAAAATAAAACATGTCCATCCAACTTATTAGTATTGGATAATAAAATATAAAGGGAACTACTAATGAAAAACAGGAATTGCTATCTGGACCGGGCTCTATACGCATCGTATAGGGCAATACGATGCGTATAGCCTTCACAATTTCTCAAGACCGACAACATCGTACACCTGGTCATTCCAACCCCTATACAATGCGTATAAGGGTTGGAATAACCAGGTGTACGATGTCGGTTTGACCAGGTGTACGAGACCCCCTCTATAGATATTTGCACCGGCTTATCTCGACGTCGATCGCACCTCGTCAGAAAAGCCGTGAGTGGTGCACCGATAGAGACCTTTTTTTTCTCTACTGCCTGCTTACAGGCACGGGGTGCGCCCTATCCACATGCCTCGCGAGTTATTTTGCGTCTATCTATATGCGGCAGAGACGCGGGCTTTTGTATGGCGGCGCTTTTATCACTCAGGTCATGCGTACTCTTACACCATGGCATGCGCATGAGCCTGAGTTGTTACCGCCCATTCCCCCTGTCAGATTAGACCACCGCACGGCTAGCGGCATGCGCATCACGCACCGATTCCCGGGGCTCGGCCTACGGTTCGTAGGGGCCGTCCAAGACCAGGTTTTGGTCCCGGTGCCGTTGCCGCCGTTGTCGCCGATGCCTGGACAGGGGGACCCGCAGCCGCACGTCGAGGCCATCCACGACCAGCCGCCACAACATCCCCGACACGCACGTCGATCTGTTAGGCTAGACAGGGCCACCCAAGCATTGCTTGATGGACTTGTTGCCGACTCACGACGACAGGCTCGTCATAGCGACCACATGGAGGACCTGATGATGTGGGCGGATGGTCACCTTGTGGATCTGTCACGAGCCGCCGGCATCGAGCCACCACCACTACCACCGCCACGTCATTATCCGGGCGACCCCGTTCAGGATGAGGGCGGGGCGGGTCAAGATGAGGGCGATGACGGCTGGGAGGGTCAGGCTTAGTTGTTTTTATTTGTATTCAGTTTGTTTATTCTGTTATATATGTAAAAACATTTGAATTAATTACACGGATGGCACCTGTGGTATACACGGATTTCACTTTTAGCCCCTAGGAATGAGAAATTACATGTTTGGACCAATAGTTTGCACACTTATTTCACTTTTGGCCCCTAAAGTGGATGTCAGTTAAGTTTTTCAGTTAAGTGCATATGAAATGACTAAAATACCCTCGGTTAAATAAAAAAAATCAAATATGGGCCCTCAAACCCCACCCACTTCATCTTCTTCCTTTTCCACTCATCTTCATTATACCCACATCTTTGGCTACCACCATCACAGCCCCTCCCCCTTAGTCGCCGGCAAAATCACCTCCACCTCCGACTCCGCCATCGCCGACCTTCTTTCCCGCCTTCTCCACTACCTGTCGCCATCTCTATCCAACACCGGCGGTACTCCTTTATTACTCCGCCATCGTTCTTCACTCGCCGCCACCAGTACCACCTCTCCTCCGGTCATTCCGTTCACCGACCTCAACTCCTCCCTATCCTCCACCCTACCTACCGTTTCCGGTCATACCGAGTTAGACTCGGTTTCTCTTTTTAACCTCTCTAGCCACCAGAAACACCAACACTTCCCCCGAATCTGGCCGCTCGGTTTTGACGATGACGATGAAGATGACGCCGGCGCCGGAGACTCGTTGTTTCTTGATTCGTCTTCCTCAACTGAGTAATCTGAATCTGGCCGGATGCGATTTTGACTTTTGAAAAGTCAAAACCGTTTAGAATTCAAAACTCACCTGAGACCATGATGCTCACCCTAATCTCTCCCTTCGCGACTCAATCTCACCGTGGTGGCCGTATTTACAAGCTCTACCACCTCTTCGATGACATCCCGTCGTCCCTCGCGTTGTGCGCTTACCTCAACGTCGCCGTGTTTCAGATTCATCGGACTGGTCAACGTTTACGATTTTAGCACCATTAAAAACTAAATATCCAAACTTCTGGAACAGTGATAGATGTCTTCACGCCGGTGGTGGTGGAGACCACCTCAGGCCGGTGGTGGCGGAGACCACCATCGTCCACCAATTTCATTCTCTTCATCGGGCCACCTTTCATTCTCTTGGCGATAAGCAGGGTGGGGAAGAAAGGGGGGGTGGGTAGGGGTTTTAATTTTGAGGTTAGGTGAGCCCCACTAATTAAAGATATTATTTTAAAATTTAATTTTATGCTTTTAATAATATATATTTATTATTAGGGGTGTTTTAGTCATTTCAAATGTACTTAACTGACATACACTCCAGGGGCCAAAAGTGAAACAAGTGTGCAAACTATTGGTCTAAACATGTAATTTCTCATTCCTAGGGGACAAAAGTGAAATCCGTGTAAACCATAGGGGCCATCTGTGTAATTAATTCAAAACATTTTGATGTATATATTTAATTTTTTGATGTAATGTATATAATGTTTTAGTTATTTGTTTGGTTGTAATGTTTAATATTTTGTTTGGTTTTAATGATAAATTACAAGTGTAAAATTATGATAAATGTTTAAAAAAAATAGATAACAAACTTATATTAACAAAGTTATATAAATTAAATTAAAAAAGATAACAAACTTATATTAACAAAGTTATATAAATTAAATTAAAAAAATATAATTAAATAAAAAAACCTATACGTGGCGTATAGAGCAATACGCCACGTATAGAGGTTGTTAATTCAAAATCTGCCAACTTTTGAAGCAAAAATATAACCCGTGACCCATACGCCGCGTATAGAGCAATACGTCACGTATGGGACCCATCTGCCAGACAGGGAATGACACGTGTCATTTTGTTGTCAGAGACTGAACCTTATACGTCTCGTATTGGACTATACGAGGGCGTATAGGACGGCGGCGTGTCCAATTAGCAATATTCCGTATCCCATTAGAATCTCCAGATATAAATAACCACCAACAGCCAGTACCGTACTAAATTAAATAATATAAAGTTATATCCTTATTATATCCATAGATACAAGTGGCTTTTTATGCTTACAAGACCTCTTCCCCTCATATTCCTCTTCCTCTTTTTTAAGTTGTCCTTGGCACCACTTTCAACACTCACATTACCTTCCTGCCCCTGCTTCATTGCACGTATATATAAACAGAAATTAGTACATTTTAGTATCAATAAGCACGCCGGCAAATATATACATACATAAATAGACATTTAGATCGAACCTTGACGTTCCTCTTTTGTCCCTCATAATCATTATTACTATTAAAAGGGGGATGGGGATGGGGATGGGGAGATACGAGACTCTTGATGAATATACTAGCACGCATATAGTGTCCAACACTGGGCACATGTTTACCATCATCAACACTGTACGCATGACTAGTCCGCTTTTTCCATAAGGTTGTAATCAGCTGCAGATGAATCATAACCAAAACCCCAACATACTGCATCTCTGACTCTCTTCACCTTAGACTGATAGGGCGGCGTTTGCAGTTTCTTGTGCTCTCTAGTCGAAGGATTGGTTACTACAAGTTCAGCATCTTTAGGAGAAACGCATACTAAGCCATTACAAGAACCAACAACATGTAATAAGTTATCCCCGTACCGATCCTTCTGTGTCCAAGTTCTTGATTGTCACGATCACTCTTGTAAGTATAATTCAAGTGAGCTTGAACAAAACGAGGACAGGATATAAAAGATTGCCATGAATTACACACGCTCTTGCATCGGATTAAATCTTCCACATCCAATCGAACCAGTATCTGTTCAACCATATCAAACGCAAGCTCTGCCATTCCTGTAAACCAGAGTGGTGTGGCCGGCAACGTAGCTAAGTTATTGTGCAGGGTATAATGGTTTAAGTGTTTAATCCCCAGCCCAAATACATTAACATTCCTCAGCCCATAAGCATTAACGTTCCTCAGCCCAAGCCCGCTTGATGTGTTTGTGTACTCAATTTCTAAATTAGCCAAATTAAAGATAAGTTTTGATTCATGTTTAATTTTGAGTTTTTTTTATTTTAGAAGTTTATATAAAGGAATCTCATGACATTTCTTTAAATTCCTCTCTGAATAAATCTAAAGAAATAATTGTATTGTTGTAAGTATGGTTCGAATGAGCTTCAACAAAACGACAGGTTATATAAAAGACTCATGCACGCTCTTGCATCGGATTAGATATTTCACATCCAATCCTCTGCTCAACCACATCAAACTCGAGCCTTGCCATTCAAACCACAATTGCTATTGCAAATCAGGTCGATCTAAAGAGAGGTGTAGCGGCTTTAATGTGACACAATTCCGGTAATTGTATTATAGCCATTCCTAGTCATAATTACAAAAAAAAAGTCCACTTTAGGCACCACCTTTATGGGGTCTCAAATTGAGGGCTTTGGTATGTGATGAAAGTCACATATCTAAGGGTGAAAGGGGTGCAATACCCGGGTGGGATTGGAGTTGGCCGAGTAGGCCGGGGTACACCGCCCCCTTCAATTCGAGTTGGCCGAGTAGGGTTAATCGAGTTGGGTGATCGAGTAAATTTACTCGGACATGAGAGGAGAGAGATAGAGCCGTTGGGGAGAGAGAGCCGTTGGTGGGGGGAGGGGGGTTGGGTGTTTAAAAAAAATTCCTATATATACCCATATTCTACAAACATAATTTTCATCTCATTTTATATTGTAAAACTCTAATTTTTTTTAACAAAATGTCTTCATCTGATTCTAGCATTCTTGGTTTGCCTTCGGGTTTTTTTTTTAATTTGTAACTTTTTTTGTATTTTGTTATTTTTAGTTATCTTATCTATTTTTAATTAATAAAAAAGTATGTTTTTTTTATTTAAATGTTATTTTTTTTTAAATGTTGGTGAGTTAAATGAGTAGGGTGTTTCCAATAAAATCTGAGTAAAATGAGTAGTTTTGAGGTGAAGAATTCTATTGGGCAGTTTTGTTGAGTAAGTAGGTAAATGGGTTGGGTTACCCTTCACCCTAACGTGTGATTTGAGAATCAAAAGATTTCTAGGCCCAAATCAAATAAGAGAGAATCCACATCTCCATTATTCTTTTCCTAAAATTCAAGAGAGTAGTTACTTTTGTGTTAAGAGAGTATACATGAATAAAAAGTACCAAATATGGGTTGCGTATGTGTAACTCATTGTGATCATTTTAAAAAGATATAGATTTTGTTGTGTAAAATGAATTACTCAATTATGTTGGTATTGGAGTCCCTAAACAAGTAAACAAGCTAAAGACCCAAAAACAAAGTAAAGTACTTAATCAATGGCAAACAAAAAAATATATAATTAATAATTCACCTATATCCTTCTTATTACTGGACACTCAATAGTAGCAAAAGGATGTTTTGGTTTCCATTTAATCTCTTTCCTAAATTAGACTTTAGCTTGTATATAAATTTAAGGGAGTGTCAACTTATTATCTCTGTCAATAAATATAAAAAATTCGCTATAGAATAGAAAACACATAAATAAAATAAATATAGAAGACTGACCATCTTATTAAGGTGAATAGCAGCAAACCAATAATTCAAAGTCCCCAAAATACAAGGTTAGAGTGAGATTGGAAACTGGTTATAAACACTTTTGTGTCCCTATTTTAAAATATTTTTACAAATAACAAAATTGTTAATTCTAAATAAAAGAAAATTATTATTACAATAACAGTCCATCCAAGGTCCGGCTTTGATATTTTTTTTCAGGGGATTTCATGTTTGGTTGGAATTAGTTTTAGAACAGATAATGGTCATTTTAAGGTCCGGCTTTAATATTTTTTTTGATAATATTTTAATTTAAATTTAAATTATACTATAGGAATTTGAATGAGTATGTAATAATGATGATGATTATATATGTATAGGCTGCTATGGAAAAATTCACAAGGCTCATAGTGAATATGATGAAATCAGAAAGATTATATGAGACTCATGGTGGTTCAATTATTCTATCTCAGGCAGTCAAAGCCACTTATATCACCAAGATGATCGAAAATTTGCAAAATTGTATTTCAACAAAGTTAATATGACAGACTGAAAGTGAATATGGACCGATGGAGTATGAACTTGGAGCACTGGCTCGAGCGTATACAAAATGGGCAGCACAAATGGTTGTCTACATTTTGGCATTATGACATTAAAGTACCCGGCCATCGGACGGATATAAAACTAGTTAGTTAGTGGGGGAGAATAGCTTCCCACGATTGCATGCATGATATCCCTTCTTTTCCCATGTTCCCCTAATAAAGAGCATTTAGACTAGGTTGCATTTTCTATTTAAATTCTTGTAATCTTCATTTTGAAATAGCAGAGAAAATTGTCCCATGTGTGTGCTTCTTCTTCTAAATTCTTTGGAGATTAACCCACTCTAAGGGTTCCCATCAATTTGATGCTTTCATTCTTGAACTCAATGGCAATTTTTTACTCCTAAATACCATCTAGCCTGCACTTAAAGGGGAGAGGGAATCACTAAACTACACCACAAATCCATGGATTTTCAATGTAATTATCATGGTGGCTCACAATCAGATACCAAAGATAAGGGAAAAGTAGATAAGAATGTAAAAGGGTAGAAGTTGTGTCATGGGTGTAAAAATTATTAGACAGGTACTTATAGTGTGACTTGTGTCTTATAGAACATTAACAACAATTTCTCTAAATATATATAACTAGTGTGTGTGAAATAAATAATATATAATTCCTCTTCAATTTCTTCTTACCTTATATTTTGTCACAACAATATCAATTTTCAGCTTACAGTATTCCGCTTACCATAGATGTTAAAATAGTAAGAAATTCAAGACTAAACATAAAACTTCTTTGATTAACCAACTAGAATTTTTCAATACAAAAGATAATGAAATAATGCTAGATCTCTCATTCAATCTCAAAAACTCATAGATGAAATACTATCCAATCAATATAACAATGAAACAAACAAGAAATCAAACGATTCATGTAAGAAGAATTTAAATCAAGAAAAAGAGTTTTGAGCACCGTTGTTGTAAGCGGTGAAGGAGACGTGAGAGACGTCAGACTCTAAAACTTATTGTTGCTACAACAAGAATGAGGATAGAAGAGAGGTCCAACGTTCCGGGGTGCCATCCTCGTCACCATCTTTGCTCGTTCTTGTAAAGATGAAATAACTCGTTAGAAGGGGTCCGGGACCGAGGTCACGGAACAGTCCTCCGACGCTCAACATTAGTGATTTATCCAACACAAGTGTTTATGTAACTAAATGGACAATATATGAATATATATATATATATATGTGTGTGTGTGTGTGTGTGTGTGTATCCACTCTAGTTTACGCTAACAATATGATTTTTTTTTATTATCAACATAAGATTGGTTTTCAAAAGAACGTGCCTATATATATATATATACACACACACACGAGGTGTAGAGAGTGTGGAAGTAGATGGTGGTTGAGACCCGACGGCTTGGCTACAAGCGGCTGATGTGGTGTCTGAACAACATGTAGTTGTTTTCTTCAGTGAGCGGGAACTGGTTGTGAGAACCAATGTGGTTGCAAGTAGCAGTTGTGATACCTCAGCAGCTTGAAGCTGCTTGGTGGGCAGGAGATCGGCTCAACAGCTCGTCGGTTGCTTCCTTGGCTGATTGTGGAAAAGAGTTTGACTCTCAAGAGGGAAAGGAGAGTGTTCTAAGTAAGTGGGGGTATGTCAAATGAGGGAGTGGCTACATTTATTATATAGGAGGGAAGCTCATCCCTAATGGGCTGAACTGACCCAACAAGTCCATTAGCATTTTGTGGGTTGGGCTACCCATGTCATCACTTATCATTCTAAATGAAAGGTTTTTCTCTTTAAATAACATTCAAGAAAACAAACTTTAGTATCAGAACTTCATAGCAATTATATGACAATTCTCCAAACTCGATCCCTAACAACTCCTCAACAATAAAACCTTTTATATTTAGCCTTTTATTCCGACCAACAATAAAACACATACACATTATTTAACTAGCTTTAATCTCGTGTGTTACACGGGGTGAAACATTAAGATTATATTAATAAATATCTTAACACATTTTTTTATATAATTTGATATTGTATTGGTAACTTTTTCATTTCGTTAAATGTTAAGATTATATGGATGAAAGTAATCAAAACATCAAAAAATACATGAAAATACATTTCATAAGTGGTGTACTTTTTACAATACATTAAATTACATGTCAAATAAAACCTTACAATGATGATTTACAAATTTGAAAATACTTCATTGTATACAACATTTGACGTGGTATTTGTAACTTTTTCATGGTAACTCTTGATAATGCAACATACAGTTGGCCATGAATAAACATTGGATCTTTCAAATACACACCAACCTTTGAAAGTGATTGTTCTAGACTTTTATTCATGCTCATTGCAAAACATACAACAATTGTATATTTTTTTCTTTGAAATTTAAATGAAATTCTTTTGTCTGAATGTGTTAACCCAATTATAGGGCTAAAATTGCGATTACCAATGTTGCTTTCAGATATAATCTCCACTTCTATAACGTAATTACCTAGTGATTTGACCTGAAGTCTTGTTCCATTACATAAACCATTTTTTTCTCAATGTTTCTTAGTAGCATAACTGGAACACCGACATTTAGAACTAATTTATGTTTTGACAAATCTGATAATTTAAGTCCATTTAGAAAATCAGGAGAGTACAAACTTTCATCAAAATTATCATCAAGATGCTCTAACTGACAGATACTATCTGCACTTAGATATTACTTTAAATCTCCTGGAAACATTGACAGCAAGCGAACATTAATTTCTCGTACGACTTCACTTTTTGGTGCAAGTATCGTTCGTTCTTGAAAATATTCTGGATTAGACGCATGTTCAAGAATAAAAGGATACACAAAATCAGTTAGATCTGAAATAAGATTAAATGAATCAATTATGACATATACTATTTGCACTAATATAAAATTTATATTTAAATATATGAAAATTAAGACTGATTTTTAATAACAATGATCATGGATACTTTTTATACCCGAAGACTTCAAAATATGTTATTGTTTGTAGTGAAAATCGTTTGACAAGTATTACCGTGTATTTTCCCAAATAAAATCCGGTCTAGACAGGGTATTAGATGTTAACACAGTCGAAAATAAATTTCGTATGAAATAACCAGAACCTGAATGGCGTGCTTCTTCAATTGCTTCTATGTATTCGATGTCTCTAATAGTCCAAGAGAATAACACGCATCTCTAAAGATAGGTAATATATGTTCATTAACCGTGCGAATTTCTTCAAATGACCTTGGACCTTTAATTTTGATTAAAAGAATTTTTAAAATACATCTCACTAAGAAAAGTAGAGACAAAATGAATTCTACCAATAGAAACACCTTTTTTTTACATATTGTGTTGCTACAAATATAACTTTTAAAGAAGAACATCCGTTTACTGTACAATATTGTGTTCATCATAACATAAATAAACAAAGAAATTATATCTTGATAAAAAGAATCAATAAAACAAAGATTAATGTTTTTTGTTTTCTAGACATAATCATAAACTTATACATTTTATACATAAAAATAAAAATCAAAACCAGGGTTTTAACATAACACCATATAAACATACCAAAACATCAGTAGAATAAAAAAATCTTGAATCTTTATACAATGAAAAAAATCTTGATATTTACCTGTGACTTTCTTGATCTAAGGAATTTGATTTATCAAACATATTTAAAGAATGACAGTTCCTAATTAACGATTGCATCTCTAGAAGCATAATAATTGATTAAAATTATGCAGCACCAGAACTCAAATGTGTAAAAGGATTGTCTTAAAACATAAAAATGAACACAACCCACAGATTAGTACATAAAGATGAAGAACATGACCTAACGAAATTAAAGATCTCATATACTCTTAAGTGTTTCGTAATTTCAATACCAAAAGCGAATTAAAATGCAAAAAATATTAACACCCACTAAATGCAACAAATAATGAAGTTTCTTTTTCCTTAATGACTGAAAACACAAAATAGCCAAAACCAATCGAAGTAAAGGTCACAGACCGTGCGAACCTGATTGAAGCCAGGAGGGAGTCAAAAAAATCAGAGATAATCAAATTGGTTAATGATTTCCTTGCATACGTTATTTCTCCATTTTATTAACTTCTTGAAACTCTATCAGCATTTTTGAATAAACTTTAACCTTGATATTGTAACATATTTACAAATATTTAAGTTGTAATTTAAATTTACGTATCAAAATTAAATAAAAAAAATCTCGCTTTGTATATGGAAAATCTCGCTAAACTTTTAATACTAAATCTCTCATTTAAAAAAAATAAAAAGATACTGATAAAATTTAAAATTCAATAATAAATCGTCTTTTAAATTCAAAATTTTAAACTCCAAAAATTAAAAATCTCATTTCTTAATATATCGCCACAATTTAAATTTAAAATTCAAAAATTAAACCTAATAAATTAGAATTAAAACCAAACATATTTTTTTAAAATATTAATAACTTTATTCTAACACGTATTTATTTAAAATATAAAAATAATATTTTTCAAATTTTATATGTAAATTTAAAATTTTGGTTTTTAATGATAAAATTTTAAAACTCGCTTTAAAATAATAAAATTTTAAAAACTCGCTTTTTTAAAATCTCTTATTTTTTAATTTTTGATTTTTTTTTTAATTTTCACTTATTTAAAAAAAATGTAAGTCAATGGTAATAATGATGAATTGAGCTAGTAAAATGTTTATTTATGTAATTTTTCAAAAAAAATGAACTAAATATAAAAATACTGAATGGAGGATGTAAATGTGGTTTTTGAGGGAAAATGAGTGTGATTATGAATATGGTGCTGACAAGTATCAAAATATTTAGTCTTTTATTATAATAAGGATTTAATTAAAATTAACATCCTTAAAACCGGGTGTTTTAGCGAGAGGGAGAAGGAAGCAAAGATCTGTCATGGTGGGGAAAGGTATAGATTGAATTCTTACCTATGTTACACCACAGCTTAATACATCTAACCGATCTGAAACCAAGTTACCAAACTCCTTGATAGTGACCTTCAAAATAAAGGGATTGGACATATGATGAATTTCAGACAACAACGATGAACTTGTCGGCTTTTGGTCAGGGAAGATGTGGGGAGCAATGAAGATGTCACAATTTTATCTTTAATTTTCTTTTAAGGAGTAACGATATTTTACAGAAAAGTTGATGTCCATTCACTCTCGAAGAACCAAACATGTTACTTTGAAGTAAACAGTGAAGACCGAAGTTTAAATTTTTAAACTTACAATACAAGTAAATCAAAATAACCATCCATGTAATTAGCTCTTATTACTTATTAGTATTAAAGGCTCGTATGAATTTCTTTATAAGTTGGTATTTTCTAAGGCGTTACCTTTCGTTGGTCCTCTCGAGCAAAATGTCCGGTTATCTATATCATTCATCAAAGTACATTTATCGTTATCAATTGACTAAAGTAAAAGAATGTAAAATAATACTCCAAAAGAAGTCCCTTACACCTAAAACCAAAACAGATGATTGAACCGACCCAAAACCAAAACCACAACATGACCCAATCCAGATAACTCACACGGTCTTATTTGAATCGTGTGGTTTTTAGGACTTCTTTCTCGTCTTATCACCTAAACAGTATTACCAAGTAACATGAGTTTCATTCCAGACAATTCACAATTTAAACCTCGTAGTTATCAATTTCAACAGTAAAAAACCAACGACTCTTTCAGTTAAGCAAATAAGATTTTCCTCCTTAAGAAGGCCAATGCATCTTACATATATAATAAGAAGAGGTATCAACACTATAGCAGGCTCTCAATGTTGAGCTCCACGAAGGAGCATGGATCAGGTATGTCAAAGTTTTCCAGCACCTGAAAGTTGTATGAAATATGATAGGTCAAAAATATCACAACAAATTAATATGGATTTTGTCCCTTTCACTTTGAATTTTAAAAAATAATAAATTTACCAAAAAATGACTAAAACCTAGATTATTAATATTCTAAGATAATTTTTTTGAATAACATGATTAAAGAGGCTGTAAGATTTTAAATAAAATGTAGGCCACTTTCGACCCATTTGACCCGTTACAATTTTTAACCAAGTTCGACCCGTTGAGGTAAAATATAAGCTGAATCAACCCATTTCTAGGTAAATGGGTTGAAATTGCCACCTCTAAAACATGAAATATGCAGAATCTCAGTCAAATATGAGCATATTGACAAGTAAAGATGAGCTGATAAGTGGTGCACAATCAGTGACACCACCCTTCTCTAGAATAACATGTTCATAATGTCATCCACTTGACTTGAAAGCATAAGTATGCATACGAAAATACAAGGAAGAAACATTAAGTTCTCAACAATTGGATGATAATAATTAATAATAAAAAATACTTTCTGTCAAATTCAAGTACCTGTGGATGAACAATGCCAAAAGTTCCTATCCGCTTCCCTTTGTAGATGATGTTAGCTTGTCTTCCCGAAAGAAACTCGGGCTCCTTCATTGGATAACAAATTTGTAACTAAACAAGACAGTTTGACAGTACAGATGGCATAATACGTGGGTAGGCTTACGTGCAGTGAGATGACCCAAAATGTTTTTTTAGTGTGTCAAATATGTTACAGAATTGTATTAGTGCCAACTTTTTTTAAAATGAGTGCTTTGAGATTAACATAACCCCTCATAAGTAACAAGGCTGATGATTGCAAGTAATTGTACAATATGAAAAAGTACTTACATCTGACAGCTCAATGCAGTAACCAGTATTGTTCCCAGCCAATACAAAAGAAGTACCCGTTACTTCCATGATTCTGTCTACCAGGCCATGTATCAACTGCATAGAAAAAAGAGATCAAATCAGTAGACAAAACTGTATGAAACGAAAGATCATCAACACATGAAATATCAATTACCCACATTTTAGCCAATCAGAAGAATGTTTTAAAAACAGGCGCTATTTTGATATCAAAGAATGAAAATGTGAGTTTAATTTCACTAGCTAGATTCGAGTTTTGACCATTAGGTGAAACGGATTATCAAAAAAATAAAGCTGATTGAACAGGAAAGTAATATATAGTTAAAACGAGTTCTGTTCAAGTGAATCTTACATGTGTTATGTGTATTTTTCATATATAAGAAAGAGGAAACATAAACAAATATCTGAAAGCATAATTTTACCTCGAAACCGGAAGTAGCGCCACAGTAAAGAGCTGCCAGTTGACGATGATTTGAGGCCCCAACATCTTTTAACTCATCCAATACAGTTACATCCCCTACTTCAAATATCTAGAGTTTGAATGAGAAGTAAAAAAACAACATTAGAGCTCAATTATAAGCAAATAAATGAGAAGGTACCCCTCCAACTTAAGATCATGGAGATGTTATTAAAATGCTAAAGCCCATTTTACCTTAATAGGTTTTGGATGATCTTTATTGTGTGCGGCTGTTTTCAGTATCCCAGCCATGAGACTGCTTCTTACAACCTATAGGATTCAAAAGTTAGGCAAGTAAAGTTTTTGGCATGACGTAATCTCCATACATTATTTCACTAACAAACAAACACAGTGGTGCTACTTGGCAAAAATCTAGCAGATTCTTTTAAACATTTTCTCGTGTTTTTTCAGGCAGTATTTTGTCTATATGAATGACAGTGCTGGCTAATTAACGAGTCTGCCATGTTACTACCTCTACTTCAAATGAAAAATTATTCTACATCATTCTAACTTTTGAATGGCACGGACTAAAAATTCAAGTTCCTTAAAAGAGGCACTTGCATCATGTCAAAACTCAGACACAAAGTGGGTTTTGTTAATTAGATTCTATCAAATGTTTGTTTTAAGTATGGAAAAGTTTCATTATTTGATGTTTCTTAATTTAATGATTTTCATGTCAATTAAGCGTTCATAAAATGCCTATTGTTACAGATTTAGCATTTGTGAAAGATCATGTTGAATAATTAAGGTGAAATTATTCTTAATGCATTATTAACTATTTTTATTTCAAATATAAATAGTTTTAATTTGAATTAGTATAACATAAGATTATAAAGTTATGTAAAGATTAAAAAGCTTCAGGAGTTCATTCTTATCTTAAAAGTATCACATTAATGTTTAAATTTTATATCAGATCTTATTATCCAAACGAAATAAACTTCACATAATCTATATTTTACAAGTACTTGGAACAAGATTAATATGTTAAACAATACGGTTAAAATCAGCAAAAAATGTGTTACTTCTGGATATCATACATCTACTTTTTAGCATATATCTTCACTCAAGATATCCCTCGTTGAACAATTAATGCAACTTAAATATAAATTTAGTTTACTCTCTTATGTATTGTGAAATGTGATCTATACTCTGCTCAATAATCATGTCTTTTTGAAACAACTGTCTAATTATTTTTTATCACATGCTTTACCTTTCTAACAATTCATTCCAATTGTTTTTTAACGCATTTTTATTGAATCCATGCATCACTCTAGTTTGTAACCTAGTTATAGCTTAAATGCATAAATATGTCTGTGGGGGTGAGAAAATGTACTGTCAAGAAATACAAGATTTCTGATGAATCGCAAAAAAAATAATAAAACTGTTAGTATCTATTTTTTTTCTAAACACAAGAAGAGTAGAAGTAGAAGCAAACCTCGAAATCTGCGGAGCGAGGATTTCCAATGATAACGGCAGTTGATTTGTCATCTTTACGGTTCAGCATGGGGAAATTCTCTTTGTAAGAGCATAAGATCCATGTTAACACTTCTGTATAACCACACAGTGCGATCTAAAGAGAGAAACAAACCAAAATGACATATCAAGCACATACAACAAACAATTCACCTAAAATGATACATGTAACAATAATGATCTAACAAGATATAGTGCAAGAAATTATCTTGTCCTATTTCATTCATCATTGAAACTATAACTTAATTTACGGATATGAACTACATGTCTATATTTGAACGTGTGACTGAAAGACATTTGGTTCCCTTTGTGCAACAAAGGAAAAAGAACGACAATTTGTCACTGGAAACAATGATTTAATATCTAAATAGAAAACAAAAGGTGGAAAAATGAATGGGTTGTGAACCGGGTCAAAAGAAGTTTTGGTTTGGTGGGGTTGAGTTGACCAAATACACTTTCTTATCCAAAAATTTAAATAATTTTGTAAGTGCCTAGTTTGCCAAATAAAATGACAAATTATTTCGATGGTAATCTATTTGTTGAATAAAACGATAAGGTTTTATGCATTTAAAAAAAAATTCCAAGACTTGCCATCCGATGATCCCATTCACACTTTTCTTTTTTAATTAATTTTTCGTTTTTACAGTTTTGACCAGTTTGATATAAATATAATCCATTCATAAGTAAATGGGTCAAAACTAGAAAATGAACTGATCCTTATGGTGAACAATAGAAGAAATTTGGCATGTTAATGCAAAATATGTACCTCGGTTCTAATAAGGTCACTGAACTGATTCAGAGGCAAGGGCTTCAAAGATGCAAGTATCTGCTTTGGAATTTTATTGAAACCATAAGCAATCGCCACGTCCTTTGGAATTTGTTACAATAGAACAGAGATTTCATGTCAGTTATACTAAAAGAAGGCATTGTTATTAATAGATGGATATGATACAAAGATAAATATAATAATAGCAATACCAACAATAATGATAATAAATGTACTTCCAATCCATACCTCTGCTACATCACATGCATGAAGAACATCACTTCTAGTTGGGGGAACAGACACAATAAAAGTGCATTCGTTATCTTCTGAGACAGATTGCTCCACATGTAACTGCATTTTGTTCAACAACCCGGCAACCTGGAAAGAAGGTACAAATAAATAACATCCTAACAGCTATCAAGAGCATGACATATTCATGCTCTTCATTCCTTTTAGTAATGTCTCTATCTATAAAAAAACAATATAATTGTTTAGACATGTTTTACATATTGGCATGCTTTACATATTGGCATGTTTTGTACCTTATTTGCCTCTAATGAAACCCCAGCTATACGATTTATGTATGACAAAGACACCTTCATGTCATAGGGTGATAATTCAGGGCAAATGTAGGATTTCCCATCAGAATATGTTACTTCAACTGGTTCAACCTCAAACTTTCGTTCACAGTACACGGAGAACATTGTAACCTGCAGTAAAAGTTGCATAATCTTATAATTTTCTTGTGGTTTAAATGACTTGAAAGATTATTGAGAAAAACATGCAAAAGAATTCTTCTACACTAGACCATTGTGTTCAAAACAATCTTGGCCTTAGTCAAATCAGTTGCTGTGCATTCGATGAACACGTTCTTGGTCTTCAAAGAGATGGCTGAGTGTGCTCCATTAATTATTGGGGGAAGAGACAATACGGTTCTGCAAAAATCAATTGGTAGTTTGTAGATTAAATGATCATCAAATTGGAAAACATGGTAAAACGCGGGACATACAAGTTAAAGTAAAAAGTATGGCAGAATCTTCTCAATAAAACATGTATTTAACATATTTATTAAAACCAGAGATGGTAATATCAACCAATGTTTATATAAAAATGTTAGGTTCAACTGTTAAAAGTCTTTTTTTCATTTTTATCTTTAATTGGTAAAAAAAATAGGTTAAAAGGAAATGTGTCAAATAGGTGGAAAGTTAACCAAAAGTGTATGTTTAATGCATAAAATCTCCAAAAAGAATATTCAAAAAATTAGGTTACAGACCATTTTAGAATGCATATTGGACACACTATATGTTTGCAGAAAAAACAATGTGTTTTGGGCCAACCCAAATTGACATGTTACTCAGCCTGCACATTTTGTCACTTATCTAAAATCAGAGGACAAGAAGTCTACCTTACCAAACACAAGACTATGACATTACAATATAACTGCATGAACAATATAAGAAAACTAGAATCACCTCCAGACAGTATGAAAGAGCAAATAAAGATGACAATTATAGCCTTATAGGGAGTTATATTGTGATATCATAAGTGCTATCATTTTGAACCATAGAATATATTTTGCCAATTCAAAGTAATTTATTTTGTTATAGATACTTGACCATTTATAATTCGTCTAATGACAACACATTCAGAGATACTAAAACATAAAACTTCAACGTAAATGACCGTAAATACTAAAAATCAAAGTAGAATACCTGTTTCGATCATAAATAACAGGGAACACAGGTGAGTCTTCAATTATGTGCAAGAACTTCTTCAGTTTCAAATCAGACTGCCATTTCAACAAGGCGTCAAAAAATGAATGAAAGCACATATCACTCTCTCAACAACTGGTAAGAATCACACAGATTTATATGTATACACACAGTCACACACTCCTTAAAATGCATATATACACATGATTACCTTGTAAAACTCCATCAGCTTATCAGCTCTGAAAGTTTCCACCTATAAAAGAAGTCATCACCACTGCATAAGCAAACTTCTTGCTACAACCAATTGGAAATAAGCAAAGTAACCAATAATGGCATCTGATAAAAAATGTTGTATTTTTCCAATGTTACATACATGAGTTTGTCTTGATATATTGGTAAATGAATGTAGATGCGGGTGACTTTATATTTAATGTATGCTAATATGCACGAATCAAGTTAAATGATGCTCCTTTTTACCTGTTTTAGTGGTTTAAACTCTATCTCTGATGGAGGCAGAGCCTGAACAAATTGAGGAAAAAAAAAGATAGAGCATTAAGTGATACAAAATTACTGAAACAACCTTTCTAAACTTGCAACAAAAAATATCACCAAAATATAATGACATATTTATATGTTCTTTGTAGTGTTCTGGTGCATATAGATGCCTATTCGGCTTTTCACACAGCCGTCACTTCATGTGCATAATTCTGACTGTATTTAACAAAATCACAAACCTCATACGTGAATGGGCCATCAACCGTGTCCAAATCATGTGTTCCAATAGCAACCAGAGTTCTTCGCCTGAAAGATATAAAGGAACCAACGCAAGAAAGTATCTTGAAAGATCAGATATATACATATATACATGCATATGTATGGATCTTGCACACCGCGGTAGGCAATGAAAGTAAAATTCATAAGTTACCTGCATATATTCTGATGAAGCTTATCTTGGAGATCAATAAAGCTGTTATATCTCGCCTCGTCGAAAGTTATACCTCTCAAAACAGCACAAACAACATACGGACGTATCAAAGATGTCTGTAATAGAAATAAACAAAACAAAGATTATCTACCAAATATATAAAATGAAGAGCTCTTGGTGCTTTGAACAAACATAGCACACCAGAGTAGGTTTATGAGATTACCTCAGGCTTTACATGCATTTTCAGCATAGATTCCTTACTAATACCAGCAAGTTTGTAATTAGGTACGGAATCAACACCACAAAATATGCGCAGTGACTGAACAAGTCCCTCAAGACAAAGCAAATCATATCTGCATTTTAAATGAGGATAGTAAAATCTACTTAGAAAAGTCTAAATCAAACATTTTACTAAAAATCCATACTTCATATCCTCTGACTTCTCCATTAGATAAAAAAAAGCCCCACATTAATTGTTTTGTTCAAACTTAAACTCCTCAAATGTATAAAGGTTATGAAATTCAGGAATGTGGCTACAAGTGTTGTAAAAATTGGGATTAATCGGTAATCGGTGGATTATCTTGTAAATTTGGGCTAGTCGGACAGTTAATCGGTAATCGGGATTAATCGGCCCTAATCGGACCTAGTCGGGATTAATAGGCCCAAATTGAAATGTGGGTTTTAAACAGAATTAAGCCCAAATAACGACCCGATCCATGGATCCATGGGTTTTTATTTAACCTAATCGCAAAACTGAAGGCCGTTCTCTACCTCCGACCTGTTCTCACTGCTGCTTTAACCTAATCACTACCTGCTGCTTCAAATCGACGACCACCTGTGCTAATACGGACAAGACAATGATGAATTTTGAAGTATTTAATATTAGAAGTATTTGATTTTTTAAGTATTTGAACTATTTTATCTTTGAAGTATTTAAACTATTTGATATTTGAAGTATTTGAGATTTTGAACTAATACAATAATATGCTAATGTTTGTATTTGTATATATAAGTTTGAAAAATTACTTATAAATTCCAATCCGATTAATCCCTAGTCGGTAACCCACCGCCCGACTAGCGCCTAGCGATTTTTACAACACTGGTGGCTACACCATATTTTGGTAACACATCCTGTTAAGATCTTGATTTTAAAAACCGTGAGGCGCACGAGGCGATAGGGTCTGATGAACTAATTCCCTTATTGGGTCAAACCAACCCTGGTCAGAAGCTATTTGGGTTGAAGCGACCCAGGTCAAAGCCCAATTTAGCCCAATTGTCTGAGTCGGTTTTTTTTTCTTTAGTCGGCAATTCTGCCTTGCCCTTGCGCAGAAAGCCAAACAGGAAATAATATTAAATTCCTGATTTGTAGGAATTATATTTGGAGTCAATTTCTTCTAGCATAGGATTAGATTCAGTATAAATAGATAGAGTCTTTTATTGTAATCGTAAGTTTTCAGTTAATAAAATTCCAGAAAAGAGTCGAGGTGAGTTGACCTCAAAACTTCCTGTGTTTTGTGTTTGCGATTGAACCAAGATAGGGGACTACAATTGGTATCAGAGCCAATCCCCTTCTTGTCTATCAGCGCCGATCAAGATCAAGAAGCAGTCCAATGGGCGACGAAGGTAATCCAGCGAACCAGGGAGTGATCGTCACTGCAAGACCAATGGCAGGACCATCACAATCTGTTCCAAAATTGACTGGAATGAATTATACCACCTGGTCAATCGTTGTTGAGGCAATTTTAGATGACCAAGGACTCTGGGAAGTTGTCCAGCCAACTGCAGGTGCTGCAGTTGATGAAAAGAAGAACAAATCAGCCCGTTCATTCTTGTTTCAGGCAGTCTCAGATGAAGTGCTACTGCAGATTGCTCAATACAAATCTGCCAGGCAGATTTGGGATGCCCTAAAGGCTCGGTACATTGGTGCCGAGCGAGTACAACGGGCAAGAGTCCAAACGCTAAAGAGTGAATTCGATAAACTGTCAATGGGTGAAAACGAAACAGTAGATCAGTTCACTGGAAAACTTAGCGGGATGGTTTCGAGGGGAACTACTCTCGGGCATGTATTCGATAATACTACGCTCGTGAAGAAGGTTCTGGACTCCGCTCCAGAAAAATATTTCCAGCTTGTGGCTGCAATTGAGCAGTGCAATGATTTGGAAACAATGACTTTCGATGACGCGGTAGGAAGACTCAAGGCCTACGAAGAGAGACTCCGAAACAAAGAAGCCAAATCCGAGTCGAAGGGAAAGCTTCTGTACACGCAAACAGCCCCTGAATTAAGGGCCAAAACTGGTGAGAGTTCTGGTCGAGGCCAGAATTCAGGTCGTGGGCGTGGTAGATCCAGCAGCCGGGGTCGTGGGAACCGAGGTCGGGGCCGAGGAAAACCACAAGACAGATCAGAGGATAAAGGCAACAGTCGTGGGAGAGATTTATCACAAGTACAATGTTATAGATGTGATAAATTCGGGCATTATGTCACTGATTGCCCGGAAAGAACCCAAAAAAAGGCTGAAGCAAATCTGGCCCAAGCCCAAGAAACAGGGACAGCCTTACTAATGTCAATTGGAGATCAAGAAACAGTGTTTCTAAACGAAGAGAAGGTACATCCAAGCAAGTATGAGTTGGAGCCCAAAGAAGAAAGTATGTGGTACCTTGACAGCGGGGCAAGCAACCACATGACAGGTGACCTTTCTTACTTTTCAGAACTCAACAAACAGGTTGTAGGAAAGGTGAAGTTTGGGGATGGTTCACACGTAAACATCCAAGGAAAAGGCTCCGTTCTCGCTCAACGAAAGAATGGAGAGCAACACTTATTTACCGATGTCTATTACATACCAAGCTTACAAAGTAGTATCATTAGTCTCGGTCAATTAAGTGAATCTGGATGCAAGATTACAATTGAAGACAACCTGATGTGGATATTTGACAAAGAAAGAAAGGTACTGATGAAGGTTGAAAGATCTACAAACAGGTTGTATAAAATCAAATTGAACTTGGGAAATCCGATTTGCCTATCCTCGAAGATTGATGACTTAGCATGGCGGTGGCATGCCAGGTTAGGCCATCTAAGCTTTGAGTCTATGAAAAACTTGACAACCAAGCAAATGGCAGACGGAATTCCCAAGATCAATCACCCTTCCCAACTATGCGAGTCATGCCTCGTTGGAAAGCACTTTAGACACCCGTTCCCAAAAGAATCAACCTTTCGAGCAAAGAAGCCGTTGGAGCTTATTCACGGGGACTTGTGTGGACCAATCTCCCCTTCTACACAAGCCGGGAACAGGTATGTCTTTCTTCTTGTTGATGACTTTAGCAGATACATGTGGAGCTTCATGCTAAAGACCAAAGATGAAGCCTTCCCTACTTTCAAAAGATTCAAGAGCCTGGTGGAGATTGAAAGTGGATTGAAGGTGAAGGCACTACGAACAGATCAAGGGGGTGAATTCACATCAAATGAGTTCAATAACTATTGTGAAGGCGAAGGCATACATCGGCAATTTTCCGCTCCCTACACTCCCCAACAAAATGGGGTAGTGGAAAGGAGGAATAGAACCATAATGGAGACTACACGAAGTATCATGAAGGCCATGAAAGTCCCACAAAACTTATGGGCTGAAGCGGTTCGACATGCTACTTATGTGTTGAATCGCGTTCCGACTAGAGCCTTGGTTGACAAGACCCCTTACGAAGCGTTCAAAGGAAGAAAGCCTAACATTGACCACTTGAAGGTCTTTGGTTGCACGGCATATGTAAAGACATCAAGAGTGAATTTAAAGAAGTTGGATGATCGATCCAAGCCAATGGTCTACTTTGGAACCGAGCCGGGTACCAAAGCATATCGACTTTATGACCCCGAGTCAAGAAGGATCGTGGTGAGTCGAGATGTTCACTTTGACGAAACAAAAGCTTGGAATTGGACCAGTTACCTCAGCAACTTCAACACTAAAGAACCAGGCTGGGAAGGGTTTACTGTACCCCAAAACTCAGTTGCACCCGATTGTGACAGTGGGCCACAACAGGCCCAGCAGGCCCAACAAAGCTGCCCAACAGGCAGTGAACAGCCCAGAACTTCTGTTCTGGCCATTAAACCAGGTCCAAATCAGCCCAGAACACAGCAGGCCCAACATTCACAGGAATGGGCAGAAAGCCCAGCAGAAGGAACATGGACTGAAAGTCCAATACCCATGCAAAGCCCATCAGATTCTGAAGATGTAACCAGCGAATCTGAACCAGGAAGCTCAGCGCAAGGAGTTCGTGGTCGAGGCCCAATGTTGCCACCAGAAAATGGGCCTGACAGCCCAGAGTTAACAGAATTGGATACATTTGATAATACCCCTTTACAAGGCTTCAGGGAATTAACAAGTGTGTACCCAAGAACTCAACAAGTAACTGTGAATTATAAAGATGAGTTACTTTTGACTATTGAAGAACCCAATTGCTATTCACAAGCAGTGGGAAATCAAATTTGGGAGGTTGCTATGAAAAATGAAATTGATTCCATCGAGAAAAACAAAACATGGGTGCTCACTAATCTGCCAAAGAATGTGAAACCCATTGGTCTTAAATGGGTATACAAGATCAAGCGAGATGCAACCGGGGAAATAGTGAAGTATAAAGCGAGATTGGTGGCCAAAGGGTATGTGCAACAACATGGGATCGACTATGAAGAGGTATTTGCTCCCGTGGCCCGGATGGAAACAGTCCGGCTTCTCTTAGCCTTAGCTGCACATATGGGATGGTTGGTGCACCATCTGGATGTGAAAACAGCCTTCCTACATGGTGAACTTAAGGAGGAAGTTTATGTTGTTCAACCAGAAGGATTCGTAAAGAAGGGCATGGAGAACAAAGTGTACAAACTGTCGAAAGCACTCTATGGTTTAAAGCAGGCCCCTCGGGCTTGGAACGCTAAACTTGACTCAACTCTAAAACAGTTGGGTTTTACAAGATGCTTGCAGGAACATGCAGTATACAAAAAGCATCTTGGAAAGTCAATATTACTCATTGGAGTATATGTGGATGACTTAATAGTCACTGGCTCGTGCAAGGAAGACATTGATCAATTCAAGAGACAAATGGAAAGAAAATTCGAGATGAGTGACTTGGGCCCATTAGCCTACTATTTGGGAATTGAAGTAAAGCAAGACAAGGATGGAATCACAATCAAACAAACTGCCTATGCAAAGAAAATCTTGGAAGAGGCAAGTTTGAATGACTGTAATCCCACCAAAATACCCATGGATCCAGGCACAAAGTTGTCCAAGAAAGAAGGTGGTAAGCCGGTTAATGCCACCCTTTATAGGCGTTTAATAGGCTGCCTTCGTTATCTACTTCATACAAGACCAGACCTGAGTTTTGCAGTGAGTCTAGCAAGCCGGTACATGCAAGAACCAAATGAGAGTCATTTGGCAGCAGTAAAATACATTCTGCGCTATATAAAAGGCACCCTAGAATATGGGCTAAAGTATAAAGCAGGTGGAAGTCGAATGCTACATGGTTATAGTGATAGTAGCTACGGAGTAGATCAAGACGATGGCAAAAGTACCACTGGTTTGGCATTCTATCTTGGGCAGTCACTGATCAGTTGGAACACACAAAAACAGGGCACTGTTGCTCTATCGTCATGTGAGGCTGAATTCATGGCAGCCACTGCAGGAGCATGCCAAGCAATATGGCTAAGGAGGCTGCTTAGTGAAATTACGGGCTGGAAAGAAGAAGTTGTGACATTAAAGGTTGATAATAAATCAGCAATTTCATTAATGAAGAATCCAGTTTTTCATGGCCGGAGCAAACATATAGACACTCGATACCACTTCATTAGAGAATGTGTCGAAGAGGAGTTGATCAAAGTAGAGCACGTGAGTGGGGAAGAACAAAAGGCTGACATCTTGACAAAAGCGTTGCCAAGATTAAAATTCGCAGAAATGAGGAGTTTACTAGGAGTAGAAGACACCGGAGACCCAACACGAAAATTAGGGGGGTGAATGATGAACTAATTCCCTTATTGGGTCAAACCAACCCTGGTCAGAAGCTATTTGGGTTGAAGCGACCCAGGTCAAAGCCCAATTTAGCCCAATTGTCTGAGTCGGTTTTTTTTTCTTTAGTCGGCAATTCTGCCTTGCCCTTGCGCAGAAAGCCAAACAGGAAATAATATTAAATTCCTGATTTGTAGGAATTATATTTGGAGTCAATTTCTTCTAGCATAGGATTAGATTCAGTATAAATAGATAGAGTCTTTTATTGTAATCGTAAGTTTTCAGTTAATAAAATTCCAGAAAAGAGTCGAGGTGAGTTGACCTCAAAACTTCCTGTGTTTTGTGTTTGCGATTGAACCAAGATAGGGGACTACAGGGTCCACGAAGCCAAGGAGAAAGGCAAATTCGCATGCATCACGTACACGAGGAGGAAAGTATTTATATAATATTTGTTTATATTTATGATAGGTTTCTATTATCACAATATCACGTACCCAAAATGAAACCATAAATAAACTCAATATACCAAATAATATATAAATAACCTTTATGTACAACCTAAAAAGCTACATGTACAACCTCCCGATTCACAAAATCTGTCATTGTGCAAAAGGTGCCCCTCTAGCGAATGTGCCTTGCGTCTAGGCATGCCTTAAACGCGCAACTAAGGTTAGGATGTTATGTTAAGCATCTGATTTCATATTAATTTTCACTCAGAAATAGGGCTCATTTGACATGGAAAACAAAATAAACCTTCATTCTTTTCCTAAACTTGGCAGAGTACTCTTAAATCTAAAGAGTCATCTCAAAACTAATGTGACAAGGATGCATCCCATAGCCTTTTTGATCTGTTTAGCAAATCTCACACTAAGCTGGAGCTAGCAGAATTACTGTTTTGTTGAGCACATCACACATGAAGTCAAAAAGTCCAAAATATGAGTAACATGAGTAGTGGTTAAAAGTTACCGATTGGCAGGGACGTCAATTTTGTAGATTATTTCTTCATCGCCACCAGTTTCGTCCTCTTCTTTCAGATGTTTCTCCTTTCTTATAATCGCTTTCTCGGTTGTCTGGAATATCGTATTTAAAATTCGATAAATCATGCACATCTTATGTACATACAATTGGATTAAGATATTCAAATGCTTACCACATCGTCGAGCTCAATTCCGAATTCGAAGCATAATTCATCGAATTCATCTTGTGCTAACAAAATTAAAACAATAAAGGAACATTATGATGGAACTATTAGAAATTTAAGAGAGCAGGACAAATTCAGATTGAAACTCACTGTAAGTACGCCCTAGGGCTTGGAAAAGAAGATCCCTTCCGACGCTGACGGTAGGCATGATGGATCGAAATCACAGATACTAAGAATTTTCTCCGCAAAATGAACTGGTTAATGCGGGAGTCAAGAGGAATCGTCAATCGGAGTCTCGAAATCAGAGGAGCGACCGGCCGGCCGAGCGGGATTGCGGCAGAAACGGCTGGAAGCCTTCAGACAGTCGAATATCACTTGGGAGTTAGGGTTGCTGATGAACACCCGTCTTCGGCCGATCTGCTAAATTTTAATGGGAGTTGGGCTAAATTTAAATAGATTTGGGCTGCATTCAAAATGAGATTTGTCTCAAATGTAAATATCGGGTTAAATATGGGCTAGATGTCATATGTATGTGATTTTCGATTTTAACCAGATTTGGATTCTTTAAACTGAAAACCAAAAATTCAATTCCGTTTCGGTTTCAAATCGAATATATAATTTGGTTCGGTTTTAAGCAGTTTCGATTTGATTTAGTTTTCGAACTATTAATTGGTTTAAAACTGAATATCCAAGGTGCAGACTTGCACTTCAACTAAGGTTACATACTTCAGTTACTAGTTAGAACTTGCACCTCAAAAAGCTCACTTGCACCTCGATTAAGCCCGCTTACACTTCAATTAACCTAACTGCCATTTAGCTAGGTTCGCTAATATTTATCTAATATCAAATAAGAGGAAGTTCACTTCAGAACAAGAAAATTTTGCAATAACAGAGGGAACAAAATTAAATCATTTAATTTTTTTATCCATGATAAATTTTTTTAAACTTTTACACTTCTTACATACAAATATGTATGTTTATGTACATAAAAATTCATTAAACTAGTTTTTTCATATGTTTTATATATTTAAAAGTTTCCTACACATGTATAGGTTATGTGTAGGTAAAAAAAACTACACATGAATTACATATGTGTAGGTATGTATATAAACAAATTTGTTCTTATTTTTTTGTTTGAATTTCATGAAAATGAATAAACATTACATTTATATCATTTTCTTATATTTTAAAACTTTTAAAAATTAAAAAAGTGAATGATTCGTTTTGTTTTGCATGTTATCGCAATATTTAGTGTTCTGAATTGAACCATCCCCTATCAATATATATATATATATATATACATATATATATATATACATATATATATATATAATTATACCTAACATGAAATATATATATATATATATATATCACGGTTCGGTCCGATTTTATACGGTCGACGTATGGTATAAACCGCAAATCAAACTGTTCGAAACGGTTTGAAATTTTTAAAACCAATCGAACGAAGGTTTAGAAAAAAACTGATTGTGAAACTAAACTAATGATATATATTAAAATAATAGATGTGAAATATATAAATGTGAGTATATCTCAAGAGTATGATTTCACAAAATAAGTCTAATTTTCAAAAGTTTATAAAGAAACCTAAACTTTTATTGTGTTAAATAAACACATTAACAAGTAGAAAACTCAATTAATTTGGTGAATTATATAAGGGGAATTTGAGGTAATTGAGTGGAAACCTTAACGGGTCAAAATGGGTGGAATTGGTTTAAGAATGTTAGAAGTTTGTGTGAAGCTTATTAAATCAAGTATTAGATTAGGGTGAAGATCATAAGATCTTGGGTGGGTGTTAAATCTCAAATTAGTGATTTATCGGGAATTGAGAGATTACTAAACAAGTTGATTGTTTAGGTGATCAAAGGGTGAAAGCTGCTAGCTTGGAAGACAAACCGGGACCTTCACAAGCTAAATGTAAGTGTTTTGCACTTACTTAGTAATAGATATATTGGTAGTTACATGTAAATAGACTCGTGTAGCTAAAACTCGATTTATGTGTGGTGAGTAGTGCAAATTGACTTATTGTGGTTAGTGTCAACTAAAATATGGAAATGTGGTAAATTGGTGTAGTTGACTTAATATGGTTTATAAAATGCAGAATGTGGTACATTGGTTTAATTGACTTAATGTGGTTGGAGTCAAACTAAAACGTGAATGTGGTGGATTGGTATAAATTGACTTACATGGTATAAAGTCAAAATCATTTATGAATTACGTTGTCACACCCTAACCGACGGCTGATTATACGTCGGGCGGACGCGGTTGTTCAATAGCACAAGGTTGACTATTAAAGTTTAAATGGTTTTATTAAATAACTTCAAGGTTTCAATACAAGGAATAAATCAAATACATAGCAAGAATACAAGTCTAATTGATTAAGCATTCTAGGTCCAAAGCATCCTATGTGATCACAAACAAGTCTCATGATGTAGAACCTGAAACATGTGAAAGAATCTGTCAACTACAAAATAGTTGGTGAGATACGAAGGTTTTGACACAGTTTAACAAGTATTTGAAAAGAATTACAATTCACTATGATATATGCATTCTATAATGTAAGTATGAGAAACAAGTATCTTAAACATTGTGCACTTCAACCCTCCAACCAAGTTTAGGCATAACCCGCAGGTTACCCTTATAAGTCTCAAGTTTAAAGTTTAATTCAGTAACAATCACCAAGGGCTCCCCCCCCCCCCCCGAAGGGGTCAATCAATCAAGGTGGATTGGTCAAATGCAATAGATCTATCATTGTTACCATAGGCTTGATCAAAGTTAATGAATGTGCTAGTTTTAAGTTTAATCTAAGCATACAAGTCTCAAGTTTAACATAAGAATAAGCATCTAGTCATAGTTGTACAAGAATTGTATAAGTTTAAAGTTTTGAACATGTTTCACCCCAAAAGTATAGAAAGGAAAAAGGGGCTAAGTATACTCACTTGGATGATGAATAGTATCCGACACGGATAAGTATTTGCAAGACTTGGAGGGAGAATATCCTCACGATAAGCCTAAGTATGCAAGTTTAAAAATTTAAGTATGATCCTACAAGTCTATGGTAAGGATCTAGGATTTCAAGATCGACTAGGGTTCCAAGTGGGAGATGGGAATGGTTTGTGTTTATGAAGTTTAAATCAAGTTTATAATAAAGGTTTTGAAGGAATGATACAAGACTTGTATATCAAAGCTTAATAAGCTTATAGCTTAGAATGATTTATTAAGATAATTATTTAAAGTCTCAAAATTATTAATTACACACAATAGGTAATAATAATTAAAAATAGATTTATACATTTTGTTAAATGAAGGACTAAACAAAAGTTTCATAATTTATTTAAGGTATGAATAATTATTAAAGATTATTGTAAGGATAAATAATAAGTATTTAGAGAATAAATAGTCTTTAAGGATTGACACTAACATTTAAAGGATAAAAAGATTGATAGAAATTAGTTGAAGAGTGGATAATTATTAAGGATAAATAGTTATCAAAAGGATGGTTATTAATATAAATCATTTAAGATTTATTAATATATTTAAGTGTTAAGTATTTATTTTATAATTTTATTTGTAACCAAATACTGTTTATAAGTTTTAATAATTGTCAAGTTCCCATAAGTTTATATAAAACTAGAATTTTTATAAAGTCTATACATTAAATTATAATTCTTCAAAGTTTAAAGGTTTATAATAAAGTTTTCTAAAGTATGTAAAATAAGTTTGCAAGTTTATCAAGGTTTAAATGAAAGTGAAAGTTTATAAAAGTATTGAATAAGATTGTTAAATTAACAAATCTATAAATGTTTCTATTTAACTTTGTAAAGTTTATAAATGTATAAGCATTTAGAAAATTAATAAACAAGGAATAGTTATTCCTCCTGTTTTATAGACACAAAATAGATTTACGTTTATATAAGTTTTATAAAGTTTATAAATTATCAGTTTCTTGTTATTAAATTGATAAACTTTTATGATTTCCTTTATAAAATAATTGTGATGAAAGTATAGATTTTATAAAACTTTAGGGTTATTTTTATAGTTTTTAAGAATTAAAACCATTAACAAGGATTAATTAATCCCTTTTTTTATAGACTTTAACTAAGTTTAATTAGTTAAAAAATAGTTTCAACATATAAAAGTAGGATTAAAATTTATTTTTAAGTTTATAAAAGTTTAACAGATTTTATAAAAATAAATATAAAAATCAAAAGCTTGATTAAAAGGCTAAAAAAATTAGAGGAAGCAAAACTCGGTTACCCGGATTCGAACTCGGGTCACTAACCGGGTCGAATCCGCACACACACACTAACCATCCGACTACGGGCCTCGTTAGTTTAATACCCGGAAAAATAAATTGATTAACACTACTCCCAATCGCCCCCAACTCCGTATGAGCCCTAGAACGATTCCGGCCAAATACGACCCGATGATCCCTCTGTCTTTATCGATCGACAGAGGGCAAAGGATCCTATCATGAAAAAGAAACTAATAGCCATTCGAATTACCTTAAACGATGCTGAAACGAGGGAGAATGGTTCCGGCTTTGAAGTCGGCCGACGTGGACTTTGATGGGTGATTACGAGTTCGATTCCGGCAAATTGAGAGTTCGAGTAGTTGTGGTGTGATGTTACTGAGGTTTCTAATCGATATTTATAGCAAATTTCGTGGTTAAATGCCGAATTAGGTGGGACGATTTCGGTTGGGTTTTTAACGGATTAAATTCGAATTCACGCATGGTTAGCATTGAATTGATCATCATGACTGGTTGGCTTTGGTCGCATGCGGGGGTCGAACCCGAGGTTCACTGAATGTGGACGAAATTTCACGATTTGGGTAATTTGTGTTCGAAAATGGTTGGAACGGGACTCGAACCTGAGACCTGTTTGGTTTCTGGGAGTATGGGTTTATTACACTTCTGGTCCTGGTGTTTCCTGGTGTTATCATTTCTTGTTAAAAGTTGTTTGAAATATATTTCAGAGTTGACAGTTTTAGCCCCTAGGTTTTTATGAAATAGAAATGTTTAACGAGTTTTTCTCATTTGATGATTTTTTTTATAAAACGAGTTATATGGTTTGTTATTTAGAAATTCACATAATTAAAATGAGTTTACAAACTTAAAATTTTAAGAGTTTACATATATATATATATTTTGTAAAACCCTTATATATATATATATACATATATATATAGGTTTCAAGTATAAGAGGTTTATTAAATGAATATATGTTAAACGGGTCGGGAAATCCAGGATATTACAGTCTACCATACTTTAGGAAATTTCATCCCGAAATTAAAGTAGCAAGTTCCCGTTTCCAAGATTTAAGCTTATGCTACGCACTAGGATAACGAGAAAGATACTTTACGTTCCCAAGTAAACCCTGAGTTACGTTTAGATTTCTAAAGGAGGAGTATTTATAGGAATAAGATTTTTTTTCTTGAGTTTCTAAGTCTTCGACGTATATGGTTGCCAAAAGTTTCCCTAAGAAGCACATAGTTTCATTGAAATATATGAAGATTTTGTTTTCAGAAATGTATTTGAGAGGATAACTGATGAACTTTCATTCAAGATTTAAAGTGAGATGCATCACTCGGGATGGACTCGATGATAGTGTAATGATTTGAGTTTGTAGTCTAACACGTCTAAGGATTGTTACGGTACCTAAGTTCCGTGGCTACCTTTTACGATAAGTCTTAGATCATAGCACACGACAGAGTTTACTATGTCTTTCCATACGTTGATTTTCATACTTACGTGTGCACCCGCAAACATTTAAATCGTCGCATAGTCCGCATAGGTCCTTCCGTTTGTGTGTGGATCAAGAAAGAGTACAAGAATTTGTTTAACACACGACTAAAGTTTCCACGTAAGAACGATCATTGACTACTGAGTCCCTTAGAGAGAAACGTCATTCAATGATGAAAGAGAGAAGAATGTGACAAGATTTAGAGTTTCAAAGTTTCCTCATGTTTGAATAAGACTACATCAAACATCGAGTAGTTTAAAGTCTTTACACTTTCCTCGTGTTTGATCAAGAATACGTCAAACCTTGAGTAGTTTAAAAGTCTTATACGTTCATCATGTTTGAACAAACAAGCATACATCAAACATGGAGTAGTTTAAAGTCTTTACACTTTCCTCGTGTTTGATCAAGAATACATCAAACCTTGAGTAGTTCAAAAGTCTTATATGTTCATCATGTTTGAACAAGCATACGTCAAACATGGAGTAGTTTAAAGTCTTTACACTTTCCTCGTGTTTGATCAAGAATACATCAAACCTTGAGTAGTTTAAAAGTCTTATACGTTCATCATGTTTGAACAAGCATACGTCAAACATGGAGTAGAAGTCTTATACGTTCATCATGTTTGAACAAGAATACGTCAAACATAGAGTAGTTTAAAGTCTCATACGTTCATCATGTTTGAACAAGAATACGTCAAACATAGAGTAGTTTAAAATATTATACGTTCATCATGTTTGAACAAGAATACGTCAAACATGGAGTAGTTTAAAGTCTTATACGTTCATCATGTTTGAACAAGAATACGTCAAACATAGAATAGTTTAAATTGTGTTTGAACAAGAATACGTCAAACATATGATAGTTTAAATTGTTTTTGAACAAGAATACGTCAAACATAGGATAGTTTAAATTCGTTTAGTTTAGCTTCAGTGTGTAGAAGTGTACTACTACCCTTTGAGTATAACGCGGTTATCTAAATACTCTAGTATTTAAGAGAGGTGTGGGATAGCGTTTGGAATAGGATTAACCGTTATACGCTCTCTCACAGAAGATTCGAATTGCTCAGAAGTTTAGGTGGATCCCGATGTTTGGTTTAGATAGGAGTCAGGGGATGTACTCTGCTAAAGAGAGTAATGTCCTCCTTCCTGCTAGTGTCTAGTATCAAGAGTGAAGTTTTCCCGTGTATATGAAAATGAACGTTTTATCAAGTCTTACAAGGTTTAGTTAGGACGAACATAAAAAGTTTTCAAGGCTAAGAATCCAAGTATGAATTTGAAAGTAGGATAAGTCAGTTGATCACAAGTTTTAATATTAAGTTTTACATGATCCTTTATTGATCATGTTTAGTTTTAAGAATACGGGTTTGAGTATTTGTATAAGTTTTTGCATGACTCAAAAGTTTCTGACCTCATAGTTGTGTATACGAAGTTTAATGTTTTTAATAACGTACATTTAAGCTTTTAGTTTCCGTTGTGATTCATAGCAAAAAAAATTTATGTGACAAGGGTTGAATGAGGAAAGTTTCCTAGCATAGGGTAACGGGAAAAAGTTTTGATAAGGTTTACGATAGTGTGTTTACAAATTGTTTATCTTGTTTCATAACAACAGGCATAGTTTTTCTTTTGTATAGAATGTAATCAAGAGGTTCAAAAACGACGAGTTAGGCAACGATAAGTAGTATAAGTAGGACTTTATAAAAGGTCTGTATGATTGCCAAACGAAAAATAGGTCAAGTTTAGGAGTGTTAAGTCTATATAAAGGGTAAGGATCATAGTTGATTACGGCAGTGGTTCGTAAGTCGTGTTGTTTTAAAAGAGTGCTTATGAATTAGAAGGTTGGTTCAAAGTTTATTCTTCAAGTATACGTGTCACTTAGGATTTTTATAGTTTAATGCCACATTGTTAATTATCTCGAGTACTAACGTGAGCTGCTCTTGACGAAGGTGTGTGGGTAAGAGTGTTAAGTTTGTAGTGCTAGAAGGAAAGTCAAGCTAGTAAGTGATAACAAGATAAATTTCAAAATAACTTTCGTTAAATGTTTCAAAATTGGGACTTCTAGCCCTTACATAATACAATTTAAACGGAAAAATTAAGGTGTGTAAGTAAGTTGATTTAATATGTTCAAAAGGTTTTTTACTCATAATACTGAGTCATCACAGTATTATATAAAAGAAAAATGGGTTTTGGCTTGAAGTTGGTGGGCTAACGAAGAGTATTCCCGGAAGAAGGGGTGGGTCGCAAGGACTCACTTATGTACCCTATTTACCTAGCCAGAACATTCTCATGGGCCTACAACTTCTCTCAGTTGTTGTCACCGATGTTTGGGTTTATGGTACTATGTCGAGGTTCATTATGGGTTTAGAGTCTTAAAAGTGGAGCTTGTTTATTCTATAGTAGGCTTCTTCTCTTGCGGGAAAATAATCAGGTTACTAATCCCTTTGTTAATGTACTTTAGGTTTTAAAAGACGTTAAGTTTTGTTTACAAGAAACGGTGATGTGTAAGTTTTAAGGACGTATGAAGGTTTTGAGATATATAAAAGTGTGACAAAGTTTTGAGTTAGTCATAAAATGAAGTTTGCTTGAGTGACGAAAAATGAAATGAGACACAAGGGTTTCCCCTTATGTGCCAAGTTTATAAATTAATGAAGTTTGTAAAGAGGTCTTGTAGGATAACACATGGTTTTAAATATGATGGTATTACAAGGATCATGAAGTTTAAGGATGTATGAAAACTTTGAGATGTATAAGAGTGTAGCAAAAGTTTTTGAGTGAGTTATCTAGAGTAGTTTGGTTGAGTGATGAAAATAAGATGAAACACAAGGGTTTCCTCTTAAGTGTTATGTTCATAAAATAATGAAGTTTATAGGAGAATTTGTAGAGTAATACATAGTTTTAAGGGTTGTATTACAACGATCACGAAGTTTATTGGGTAGTATCTATAAATATAAGTTTATGTATGTAGTTTTTAAGTAATATCTCGTAAGAATTTCTCCTTGAAGATAACTCCTTCAGGTCATGACGAGTAAGCATGCTGTCATGTGACCATTCTTGAAAAGACGAAATGTAAGAATCATAGAGTAAAGGTTACAGAGGAAAGTTTTTGAATCATGAATTTATGAAGTGTATAGTATTTGAGATGGTACTCATTTAGTGCATATCACTAAGTAAGTACTTTGACATATCAAGAGAGATCTAAGCTCACTAATGTTTAGAGAAGTCATGCATTCCTATAAGTGGATACTCATCCCAAGAATTCCCAGGAAAGCATACGGGTCCAACGGTTGATTTGGATTTATACGAAATGCTTTCCTTGACAGAATTTCCCAGAATATAGGTATCCACCCTTCCGGTCCGCACAAGTTCTCACACATTATCTAGAACTTAAATATTCTTAACGAGAGTTTAGTGGTGGATTAGGCTTGAAGCCTAAGAACGTACCCTCGATGTAGTAGACTCTTGTAGCACGTAGATAAGTAGAAACGTAGAATCTCCAAGCGTATAAGATTTAAGAATAGAATGAGGAGAGAATTCCTAGTAAAGGACATGAGATAACTCATGTTTGGGTCTCCTAAGTTATAGTCTAGGTCATGTGTCTAATAACCTAATTCCCTATAACCAAGGCTCTGATACCAATCTGTCACACCCCAACCGACGGCGGATTATACGTCGGGGCGGACGCGATTGTTCAATAGCACAAGGTTGACTATTAAAGTTTAAATAGTTTTATTAAATAACTTCAAGGTTTCAATACAAGGAATAAATCAAATACATAGCAAGAATACAAGTCTAATTGATTAAGCATTCTAGGTCCAAAGCATCCTATGTGATCACAAACAAGTCTCATGATGTAGAACCTGAAACATGTGAAAGAATCTGTCAACTACAAAATAGTTGGCGAGATACGAAGGTTTTGACACAGTTTAACAAGTATTTGGAAAGAATTACAATTCATTATGATATATGCATTCTATAATGTAAGTATGAGAAACAAGTATCTTAAACATTGTGCACTTCAACCCTCCAACCAAGTTTAGGCATAACCCGCAGGTTACCCTTATAAGTCTCAAGTTTAAAGTTTAATTCAGTAACAATCACCAAGGGCTCCCCCCCCCCCCCCCGAAGGGGTCAATCAATCAAGGTGGATTGGTCAAATGCAATAGATCTATCATTGTTACCATAGGCTTGATCAAAGTTAATGAATGTGCTAGTTTTAAGTTTAATCTAAGCATACAAGTCTCAAGTTTAACATAAGAATAAGCATCTAGTCATAGTTGTACAAGAATTGTATAAGTTTAAAGTTTTGAACATGTTTCACCCCAAAAGTATAGAAAGGAAAAAGGGGCTAAGTATACTCACTTGGATGATGAATAGTATCCGACACGGATAAGTATTTGCAAGACTTGGAGGGAAGCCTAAGTATGCAAGTTTAAAGATTTAAGTATGATCATATAAGTCTATGGTAAGGATCTAGGATTTCAAGATCGACTAGGGTTCCAAGTGGGAGATGGGAATGGTTTGTGTTTATGAAGTTTAAATTAAGTTTATAATAAAGGTTTTGAAGAAATGATACAAGACTTGTATATCAAAGCTTAATAAGCTTATAGCTTAGAATGATTTATTAAGATAATTATTTAAAGCCTCGAAATTATTAATTACACACAATAGGTAATAATAATTAAAAATAGATTTGTACATTTTGTTAAATGAAGGACTAAACAAAAGTTTCATAATTTATTTAAGTATGAATAATTATTAAAGATTATTGTAAGGATAAATAATAAGTATTTAAAGAATAAATAGTCTTTAAGGATTGACACTAACATTTAAAGGATAAAAAGATTGATAGAAATTAGTTGAAGAGTGGATAATTATTAAGGATAAATAGTTATCAAAAGGATAGTTGTTAATATAAATCATTTAAGATTTATTAATGTATTTAAGTGTTAAGTATTTCTTTTATAATTTTATTTGTAACCAAATACTGTTTATAAGTTTTAATAATTGTCAAGTTCCCATAAGTTTATATAAAACTAGAATTTTTATAAAGTCTATACATTAAATTATAATTCTTTAAAGTTTAAAGGTTTATAATAAAGTTTTCTAAAGTATGTAAAATAAGTTTGCAAGTTTAACAAGGTTTAAATGAAAGTGAAAGTTTATAAAAGTATTGAATAAGATTGTTAAATTAACAAATCTATAAATGTTTCTATTTAACTTTGTAAAGTTTATAAATGTATAAGCATTTAGAAAATTAATAAACAAGGTATAGTTATTCCTCCTGTTTTATAGACACAAAATAGATTTATGTTTATATAAGTTTTATAAAGTTTATAAATTATCAGTTTCTTGTTATTTAAATTGATAAACTTTTCTGATTTCCTTTATAAAATAATTTGTGATGAAAGTATAGATTTTATAAAACTTTAGGGTTATTTTTATAGTTTTTAAGAATTAAAACCATTAATAAGGATTAATTAATCCCTTTTTTATAGACTTTAACTAAGTTTAATTAGTTAAAAAATAGTTTCAGCATATAAAAGTAGGATTAAAATTTATTTTTAAGTTTATAAAAGTTTAACAGATTTTATAAAAATAAATATAAAAATCAAAAGCTTGATTAAGAGGCTAAAAAAATTAGAGGAAGCAAAACCCGGTTACCCGGATTCGAACTCGGGTCACTGACCGGGTCGAATCCGCACACACACACACACACTAACCATCCGACTACGGGCCTCGTTAGTTTAATACGCGGAAAAATAAATTGATTAACACTACTCCCAAACGCCCCCAACTCCGTATGAGCCCTAGAACGATTCCGGCCAAATACGACCCGATGATCCCTCTGTCTTTATCGATTGACAGAGGGCAAATGATCCTATCATGAAAAAGAAACTAATAGCCATTCGAATTACCTTAAACGATGCTGAAACGAGGGAGAATGGTTCCGGCTTTGAAGTCGGCCGACGTGGACTTCGATGGGTGATTACGAGTTCGATTCCGGCAAATTGAGAGTTCGAGTAGTTGTGGTGTGATGTTACTGAGGTTTCTAATCGATATTTGTAGCAAATTTCGTGGTTAAATGCCGAATTAGGTGGGACGATTTCGGTTGGGTTTTTAACGGGTTAAATTCGAATTCACGCATGGTTAGCATTGAATTGATCATCATGACTGGTTGGCTTTGGTCGCATGCGGGGGTCGAACCCGAGGTTCACTGAATGTGGACGAAATTTCACGATTTGGGTAATTTGTGTTCGAAAACGGTTTGAACGGGACTTGAACCTGAGACCTGTTTGGTTTCTGGGAGTATGGGTTTATTACACTTCTGGTCCCTGGTGTTTCCTAGGTGTTATCATTTCTTGTTAAAAGTTGTTTGAAATATATTTCAGAGTTGACAGTTTTAGCCCCTAGGTTTTTATGAAATAGAAATGTTTAACGAGTTTTTCTCATTTGATAATTTTTTTTATAAAACAAGTTATATGGTTTGTTATTTAGAAATTCACATAATTAAAATGAGTTTACAAACTTAAAATTTTAAGATTTTACACATATATATATATATATATTTTTTGTAAAACCCTTATATATATACATATATATATATAGGTTTCGAGTATAAGAGGTTTATTAAATGAATATCTGTTAAACGGGTCGGGAAATCCAGGATATTACAGTCTACTTGAAGTTAAAACACTTCATGGGGGGAGAATGTGAATTCAAATACTTTACGGGTGGTAGTGAGGTCAAACACCTCACAAGTGATAGTGAAGTTAAATAATTCACGGGTGGACATGGAGTCAATTGCTCCATGTAGAAAAACGAGACGTGCCTCTAACGATGGGTGTGTCTAAATTATTAAAACTAATGTTGGTAGCATAGTAGGACTTGTATGGTGTAAATACTTGACTAAAAGTCGTTTACCGCACAAAAGTGCAAATAAGGCGGATAGTCTTGGAATAAAATGCTCAATGGGTGAAACGAGATGTGGTACTCGTAAACGGAGGTAGATAAACTAACAAATTGATGTTACTAAAAGAGGTAGGACTTGTATGGTGTTTAAATACAGGTCATTAGTCGTTTATCTCACAAAGCTGCAAACGGGTCGGATAAAAGAGGATTGAATGGCTGGAAACCAGCAAAATGGGAGCTGGTTGAAGGCCGGCTTATGGTACGCCCACCCCCGACGTTCCATACGATGGGCGGCGTACCATACGCCCAAAACCTTTTGCTAACGTTGCCCATACGCCCATTTTTGCTGAAATTGTCGTTTGGGGCTCTTTGTTCATTTATGGACATGATGGCTCATTGGAGAGTTATATATCATTACTAATGGCGTGTTTGGGGTGTTTATGGTTGTTGGTAAAGCTCCGGTATTATATCGGGTCTCGCTTCACGTGGATTTGGATTCTCACGGATTTCCCGTCGGTGTTGTTTTGTTTAAACTTTTTCGTGGTGTGATTTACAAACATGTTGGATGTTAAATAACTTGTGGGTGTCATAATGTTTTGACTTCTTTTCTTTTGGAATTTGAAGTCTTAACTTGTGTTTGTAAACTTTAATGTTGATGCTATGTTTGAATATCGTTTTGAGACCTACCTTTCGCGTCGTTTATAAGTTTAAATTGGTTTGAAAAATCCGGATGCTACAAACCAACAATTTATTATCGAGAGACAAATATTACTAGAAAATCTTTTATTAATCTAAACTAATCTATACTATTTAATAAATAAAGGTCTTTAATACCACGTGTGACGTGTCGCCTCCATATTCATTCTCATCAGTTTTCTCATGTCTCTCTTATTAAATACAACTTTATTTTTTAATAATAATATATTTAAAAAAATTATAATTATACTAATAAAAAACATTTATTTTAAATTATCTCTTATTATAAAAAACTTTGAAATCTAATTATGTAACTTTTATTTTTAATCAAATAGTAAATGAAAGTCAAATTACATTAAATAGTAATTAATTAACGTATTTTCGAAACCCAATTATATATTAATTTTTACATATTTTGAATTTTGTTTTCTATCCTTAGTATATGTAATACATTTTACTCCTATAATATATATACATAAAAATTTATGAATTTTATGTATTGATATTTTTCATCCCATGTGTAGTACACGGGTTCTAAGCTATTATATACAGGGGAGGAACATTTAAGAGGCCATACCCCTCTATTTTTTTTTCCTCAAAAGTACTGATTTCGGCCCAATATGTTTATTTAATATTAGTTATAGTATTTTGGGCCCCTCATAATCCAGACCAAAAGCCCAAATCTGTTCCACAAATCCAGACAATCGTATCATTTTTGGGATTTATTGTCTTTATTTGGTGAAATTTTTTTAGTTTTTCTATGTGTAATATTTTCAGCCCCTCAATTTAATTGTTCAAGTTTCGTCACCGATTATATATCTCTTTTAAGCTAAGCATGAATAGTAACATCAATATTTTTTTTACATGTTATATATTTTTCTTAATCGCAGCTGAAAACCAACCCAACTTGTGTTAGGCGACCACCCCCTCCATAGAGGAGGTCCCGGTTTAAGTCTCTCCATGCATCTTTTCCTTTTTTTTAGGAGGTGAATTTTAGTTATTGTTTTTTTTATTATTATTTTAATTTTGTTACTATTACTATAAGATTTAAAAGACAACGTCCCTGAACAGTAGCGGTTCCATTCACCGATCGACGCGAATTTTTTTTTACATATTTTCAGTTTTAACCTTATACTATATATAATATACACTTTTAACCCGTTTCATTTTCTATTAATTTCGTTTTTCTTTAATAACTTTCGTTTGTTAACTTTTTTCAAATTACGGAGGGCGTGGCTGTTTTTAGTTTTTTTTGTCAACGTTTCGATATAATTTTTTTTGAAAACGAAGTTATATTCAAAATCGAGTTTTTTTTTTGTATCGTTGCCTATAGCGAGTGTCGTTACCATTGTGATACTGTGACGAGTCAAACCTATTATGAGCGAACAACATCAATGTCGGTATTTGTATTATCGTAACCCGTATCGGTATCAACTTTTATGGTTTTCAACGATCCGAACTGGTAATTTTTTTTCTTTTTTTATTATTTAGTTTTATGTTTCTTTTTTATTAACATAATTTTTACCGTTGCCCCTACGTTTTCATTTATATTTTATTAACGATGGGCCCGACACCCGCCACTAAGCGCGGGTATTAAAAGACGTCCCTGAACAGTAGCGGCTCCATTCACCGATCGACGCATAATTTTTTATTTTTGTTACATATTTTCAGTTTCAACCTTATACTATCTATACTACCTAATAAACAATTAAACTAAGAGGACACTTGTCATCTTTTTATGTATCCTCATTCTCATTTTTCCGTCTCTCTCTCCTATTAATAATCAACTCCACTATTTTAGTCAATTAATTTAATTATTTGTTTCAATTTTTTAAATCTACAGATTTTTGAATTTAAAATTGTGTTTATCATCAATTAAATTGTTCAAGCATATTTTTATGAATTCTACAAACAAAAAACAATTTTATAGCCGGTTAAGATCCAAATAAAAAGTCTTTAATCATATATTTACATATTCACATTGTTCCAATTTGATAAGTGTATGTATTAAGATATTATATTATATTTTATTCAACTTGTGTATACACGGGTTTTTATAAACATAATTTCTTTATTAGTAAGTATATAACATTACATTTATTCAACCCGTGTAATACACGGAATTCTAACCTAGTATTTTAACATAAAAAGTTTTTTTTTCTTTTAACTTTAAAGTGGTAGTTTATTCAATTATACAAATACTCGACAAAATGGACGAAACCAGTAAGCATCATTTGGACCGCTATTTCCAGTCGAAAATAATGAAAAAGGGAAGGATATGTCTAGACTTTTCCAATATGTTCCAATATCATTATACAAATATGATCAAAATGTAATGGATCACTCCTTTTTTCGCTCTATATTATTTTATTTTTTAGACACTGTATGAAAGAAAACCTAAATGAGTAAACTGATGAATTTATTTAAATTATTCGGTTACTGATCAAACTGGTTAAACTAGTTCGATTGATTGAACCGCTACTTAACAAGTTCGGTTGATTTTATTTAAATTATCCGGTTACTGGTTAAACTGATGAATAAAATTGGATGATTGCATCAAATTTTAAATTATTTATTTTCTTTTATCTTCTTCTATTAAAATATCATTTACTGGTTTATGTTTCATATTTTGTTTAATATGATTCATATTTTCTAAACATTATAAATCTATATCAAAAGATAACTCAATTTTACCTCTTATTTCAAACTATATATATATATATATATATATATATATATGTGTGTGTGTGTGTGCGTGCGCGCGCGTGTATTTTTAAAATTTTAAATTATTTATGACGTCATTCAGTTTAAAAACGCCCCGATTGAGTTCATTTAAACCGGTTGGACTGGTTGAACGGGCGAACATTATCAGATGGTTGCACGCTTGCAGCAAAATTCAAAATTATATATTTATTTAAAAAAATATTTAGAATGTCATTTACTAGTTCATGTTTCACGTTTTGTTTATTGCAGGATTTATATTTATATTTTATTAATATCGTAATTCATACCAAAAGATAACTAGATTCATATTTTATATTAAATTAGTTATATAATTATATATATTTTTAAAATTTTAAATTATTTATGACTTTATTCGATTTTAAAAATGATTCAAACTAGTTTAAAAAAGACTAATCTAGGTGTAAATTTTGTCTGTTTATCTTGAATAGTCTAACTAATTAATTAACTGTATAAGTTAACTGTATTGGTTAACCGCTAAAACTTAAACAATTATTTTTTTGATTTGATTTTAATAATTAATTCAACCAAGTTTTTAAACATTGCATGTAAACAATCACATTGGATGATTTGTTTGATTATGAATCGGACCAATTCTAAAGAAAGTATCAAATTACACCTTTTTGTTTTTCCCCAATATCACCAATCGATTTGAGAGACAAACCCTAATCAAATCGAATCACTCCATCATTAAAATGCCAAATAAGAACAGTGTTTGCTTTCACGTAACCCGCAAATACCAACCAATAGCTGTCCACCATCTCCTCCTTTCAAATTTATCCATCCACTCAAATTTCTTTCGCCGGGAATTGATTCATGGCGACTCCGAACAACTCATTACCGGTTGAATCCAGATCCTCCATGAAGACCGCAGACACCTCTGATTCCTTGCGCTTTAGGACAACCACCCTTGGAACTGCCACGATACGGAGAAATTCCGGCAATGCTTCGCCGGCGAAGAATTCTCCTTGTATGAGTCGATCACGATCGTTCAGTCGCGATATCGGCCATGTTGCTTCTGAAACTTATTTGATTACTCGCCTTGCATTTACTCTCCTACGATATCTCGGGTACAATACATACTCCGATTTTCATTTGATTTTAAATATTTGAGAAGCATTTCGCTTCATTCGATTGATGTTTCTACCCAGTTTTTCATGTAAAATCTTATTTCAAATCATATTTCTAATTATTACTTGGTGTTGTCGTTGTTATTTGACGTATTTAGATAGAATTAAGCATTTACTATGTAAAAAACAGAGATCGTTATTGTTCAGTTTTGGATCGATTCCAAGCGTCCACACACACACATAAACAGAGCACGGAACATAGTGATTGCTACATGAATTTAGTTTGATAGTAGCTATGATGCTTCTCTTATGTATTCTAGTTGATGAAAAGTCTCTTCTGGTAGTTTTGGGGTGCATGAAATTGGAGCTCACATGTTTCAGAATTTGAATTGATTTTGCTCAAGTACCATGGCTTAAAGTTGGAGTTAATGGATATACCAAATGTGGATTCATGAACAGAAAGAAAACCATCAAAAAGTAATTTACAATTTGGATAAAGATGTTGGAACTCTAGGATAACATATAAAAGCAATGTAATGTTGAGATATTTATTGGTCCAAAAGCTGCATCACTACATCATATCATACTTCCAAAAATTGATTTTGGAATGGAGAAGGAAGCCATCAATAGTTTGTACTTTGTAGTAAATCAAGAATAATCATGGCTATTGTATGTATGGTCCATATTTGATTACTGAAACTTGAACCATTCCATGTACTTTAAACATTAGATAATATATCTAGTATAATGTAATTTCATTTAATATTAGAATCTTTCCTAATCTTATATTTTTCTACCAGGTTAGGCCGCCGGTGGATGCTGGGGCTTCTTGCCCTACTCCTTTATGCAATGCTTTTATTGCCTGGCTTTCTCAGAGGTTTGTTTGGTGATTGGTTACTTTTTTACATATAACATTTCAATCTTGAATGTTTGATTCAAGTTATCATATTTTGCAAGCTAACTTTGTCCGTTACAATTTTTCAGTTGTTTATCAATTCTGCGTTTCAAGCCAAGTCCGTAGAAGTATAGTTTATGGTGATCAGCCTAGAAATAGGTAATGTTGGCTTGTAATTTGCGTAGCACATTATGTTTCTTTATGCATTTGGCCTAATTATATCAGTTAGTGCAAATTTGTTCTTTAGGTTGGATCTATTCTTACCAAAGAATATAGACAGCCCGAAACCAGTAGTTATCTTTGTGACTGGTGGAGCATGGATCATAGGGTATAAAGCATGGGGTGCCCTTTTAGGGCTTCAATTAGCAGAAAGAGATATTATTGTAGCATCCATTGATTACAGGTGACTAGATAAAGGATGGGCTTTTCCAATTGAATCTTCTGAAAACTTGACAATTTAAACTGAGATATATATGTTTTTGCATGAATCTTGCATGTAGGAACTTCCCTCAGGGTACAATCAGCAATATGGTTGAAGATGTTTCTCAAGGAATATCTTTTGTTTGCAAAAATATATCTGAATATGGAGGTGACCCAAATAGGATTTATCTAATGGGACAGTCTGCTGGTGCACATATTTCTTCTTGTGCACTCTTTCTGCAGGCAATCAAGGAATTCAAGGGAGATAGCATCTCTTGGAGTATCTCCCAGATTAAAGCATATTTTGGTTTATCTGGAGTGTAAGCATTACCTCTTCAAAATATTTGTTATCTTTTAACTGATCTCATTAACAAATAAATCAAGACTTGCTGGTTTATAAATTATTATTTTCTGTAACTCAACAGGTACAATCTACCCAATCTAGTTGAACATTTTAATCGACGAGGTCTCCACCGCTCTATATTTTTAAGGTATTAATAATATTTATTTTCTTCAAATGCTCCAATAGCATACTCTTTGAATTGGTATGCTTTGATCATTATTTTCACAGGCAAATAACATATTAACATGTTATGACAGTATGATGGAAGGGGAGGAATCCTTGAAACATTTTTCTCCTGAAATGATTATTGAGGATCCCATTGCTAGACATGCTGTTTCGATCCTACCCCGTATTATCCTTTTTCATGGTACTGAAGATTCTACAATACCACCACATGCAAGGTTTGACTCCCTTAAAAGTCAAAACCTTCTACTTCATTTATTACTTTAATACATGAACATTTTTAAATATTTTGTATTTTGCAGTGTAACCTTTGTGGAGACTCTTAAGAGAGCTGGTGTGCCAACTGAGCTAATACTATACAAAGGAAAAACCCATACAGATTTGTTTGTTCAAGTAAGTTTTCACTTATCCTGCATATGAAATTGGAACATCATCTAGGTAATTTTGTCTAAATTGGTAAGAAGAAAATATTGTTGCAGTTTTCATAATTTATTTTTTTTTTGACAATTTTAACTGAATTTTCGGGTTTCTGTTGTATGGTACAGGATCCTCTAAGAGGTGGTAAAGACGAGCTATTTGACTATATAGTCAGTTACATACATGCTGGTGATGATAATGCACTTGCTAAGGTTGCTATGGCACCTACAAGAAAACGACTTTGTCCAGAACCCTTGTTGAAGTTAGCTGGTATGGTGAGCCCCTTTTAAGCCAACCCGGTTTGTAGATTTAGCACGGAAGCTGCTGCAATAGCGCCCATCAAAATTCGGTTCAATCTTGTGAAGTGAAAACGGGGTATTTTGATATCATAGTGGATTTAAAAGTTTGGAATGTTGTATATACATTGAATTTGTTGTTTGATAAGGCTTGCCTAAAGAGTTATATGTAACAAATTGAAATCTTGGGTGGTTGAGTGACTATTCTGAATCTCCTCTTCTCTATCTCCCCCTTTTTTGCCTTCGGCTATTACCCATTGGATTTGTTTGAAGGTTACCTATTATTTCAATCTATATTTTTGATATAAAGTAAAAAAGGCACTCTCGTGCAATCTTATATCATGAGTTGATTGAACATAATCTTAAACGGTCAAAGTTTGATTTGTTTGGTTTTGTGACACCTTAGTAAAATCCCAATTCATTTTGTCCACATAAAGATGTTGGATCATAAAGAATTCTCTATTTTAAATACCATCAACGTGTTTTGACCGTATTGATTGTGGATGAGAGGCGAACCCTCGTTAACCATGTTCACCGTATTGATTGTGGATGAGAGGCGAACCCTACGGTTAACCATGTTCGGATGGGAGCAATTGATGTGACCTCCGGGATAATTTTTAAAAGATAAAGGATTTAGAAAACTTAAACTAGTAGAGTTTGAAAAAAAAAAGAAAAAAAAAGATAGTTCGAAATTTAAAACAACTCTTCAACGTAAACGGTTTGACAGAAATAAGGTTTGCGGTTTAATCCCTTGGGTGTCTATGCATTTCCCGCTGCTTGCTGCGGTTAAATAACCGTTCCTCTTTTTGAAAAACTTACCATGAATCATCTTCATTTTCCAACGAAAACCCTAGAAACTTTTCGATCTTCACTCAACCATGCCACCGATTCTCAAAATTGCTCCCATCCGTATTGATTGTGGATGAGAGGCGAACCCTACGGTTAACCATGTTCGGATGGGAGCAATTGATGTGACCTCCGGGATAATTTTTAAAAGATAAAGGATTTAGAAAACTTAAACTAGTAGAGTTTGAAAAAAAAAAAGAAAAAAAAAGATAGTTCGAAATTTAAAACAACTCTTCAACGTAAACGGTTTGACAGAAATAAGGTTTGCGGTTTAATCCCTTGGGTGTCTATGCATTTCCCGCTGCTTGCTGCGGTTAAATAACCGTTCCTCTTTTTGAAAAACTTACAATGAATCATCTTCATTTTCCAACGAAAACCCTAGAAACTTTTCGATCTTCACTCAACCATGTCACCGATTCTCAAAATTCCGAGTCACATTCTTACACTGCACGTGTTCGGATTAATTTCCACTGCTTCAGATTTGTCAGAGCTCCCTTCATATCAACACTTGATTTTAGGTTATTTTCTAAATGCACATTTTATACTGAAATTGGTTTTCTTTTATGTTCTAAAGTTAGATACAATTTTTTTTTTTTTACCAATTTTGTGGTTTCAATTAGGTAAACTGCAGCATCCTAACTCCACAGCTAGGCTCTCAAATCCTTTGATCACCGATGAAGGAAAGATTTATATATGCTTGGAAAAGAACTTACTGGTTTTTCAGAGTAACGGTTCGATTTCAAAGCGAATACCTCTCAATTACACATGCAATGTTGGTATAACACCTGTTCTTGGTGCTTCAAGAAAGGTACCACACCATAAAACTTTTAACACCTTCTTGATTTATTGTTATTGATAAATGATTGTTGTTTATTTGGCAGGTATATTTGGTTGCAGAAAATAGGGTACTAAAAATCAATACTATGAATACCCAGCCTCCTGAATCTGCAGGGGAGGTGTTATTGGGACCGGAAACAGGAATCAAAGGGATTAATGAGATTATTGGGCTCACAGTCAGCATATCTTTTTCTTGTGTTATCATCAATATAAACAGAAGGGGACTGTTTGGTTACAGGTTTGATGGGAGATTAAAGTGGAGTACGGGGCCTGCGATTAGTCGAAGGGGCTACCGTCAAGGTTGTAGGAGAAATATCACAGACTGTTACTTTGTTTCGGTCCCTATAATTGATCATTGTGATGCTAATATTTATGTAAGCACTATTGATTTTCTTTTGTTAGTAAAGATTAGTATTATGTTTTGTTAGCGGTATTCATGTTTTTAATGTTGTAGGTTTCCAATAATCAAGGAGAACTTTATTCGGTGTCACTTCGTACTCCTCAGTTTAAGTGGATTCAGGATTTTAGCTCATTGGATAAGAATTTCACTATAACTGCTGGAAATAATGGTCAACTGTATGTCACTGTGCCAACTAGATCCATCATTCTTGCTCTAGATGTGTTGACTGGAACCGTTTTATGGCAGAATAGTATCGGACCGTTAAGTGCACAAGACTCTTCACCAGTTGCTAATGTTAATGGTAATTCAAGTTATTAAGCATATATGATATATCCTTCGTTGAATGGATATATTTTTTTAAAATCTTGGTTGACTTACAGGTTGGATATCTATTGGTTCATTTGATGGGTTTCTTTACTCAATTTCACCATCTGGGTTTGTTAATAAATTCCCCAAAAGAAAGAGTCTGGATACTGTGATTCAAGCCAGACCGGTTCTTGATTGTTCTGGCTATGCGGTTTATATGTCTCAGACAAAAATGGAGGGAAAGATGAGCCGTACGAATGGTGAAAACACTTATGTTTCAGCAATGAGACCGTTAAAGACTGTCTTCACATTGCTGGTTCCTGCAACAGGATCTGTTTATTGGTCTGAAAGTTATCCTGGTGATCTGGTTTCCTCACAGTCATTAAAAGTTTGACTTGTTTACAATTGAAAGCAACATAGTTTGACCTTTTATTATTCAAAATTGAAATAGGTTCAGTATCAAGTTTATTCCTCGAGAGCGATTTAAGGCTTTTTGTTATGGATGAAAGCGTACTTCTTGCTTTTCTTTCCATTTCAAGTAAGTTTTTGTTCTTGAGAGATCATCATCATGTTGAATTAGTATATGATTGAGCTTACAACTTCATTGTTTTATCTGATGCAGATACTGGGAATCCACTGTCATGTTTTAGCACACGTGACAACCTCGTATCTTATTAATTTATTATTATAATTCTCTTAATTAATCTGAACATCGTCATAATCTTTTTGTTTTGACAGGTCAGAAGCTTGCATCAAGCTGTTCAATGATGGACCTCAGGAAAGTTAGCATCTACACAGGTAAGCATACCATTCAATTTCATATTTTACATCAATTAATTAACACGTGTAATTCATTTTTCGCAGGTAATGAGAAAGCAATCAAATTGTTTCTCTTCTATGAAACAATTCTGTTGATAATAGTAGCAGCCCTGGTACGATTTTGCTGTGTATTTTGGAGGAAAAAGAAGCTTCAAAATCAAGATCTTGGAAACTTTCTGGAAAAGAGAGTAGGGGCATTTCTTTTCTGTTTCCATTAATTGAAGCATCAGAAAAAAAAGTTTTTGAAATACTTGAATAAAAATATATTTTATAAGTAATGATATTGATTCAATGATATTTAATCACACCATTCTTATTAAACCATCGCATGTTGTTGTTTTGAAGAATTCGCTTCGGCTTCAGAAGAAGATATGTGATAGAACAATCACCGAGCTGGAGAAGAAAACAGAAGAGGGAACATCAACGAATGAAATGCTAGAAAAACTCGGGGATTTGGTCAAAGAAAGAGAAGGTATAGAGCGAAAGCTCTCAACCACATACAGTTTAGGAAGAGATGCAACAAGCCCACAATCAGAATCACTAATTCCGCTCTCTGATAAGAAAACCAAGAGTGTTTCTTTTAAAAGTGGGCAGAAAGAGAGTGTTACTGTCTTCCATACGATTAGTGACCCTTCTTCGGAGGACGATGGCAGCAATGAAGAGAAGACAGAATCAAAGGGGAAGGCTTTAATGGAGCCAGAAAGCTCTAGTGATGACGGTGGTGATCATGAGGCAATTGTTGAAGCACAAGGAGTGAAGATTCTTGATGAGGGAGTTGATCTGCAAAGTGGTAGCAGGAGTATGCGAAAGAGATCGATTTCTTTAACCAGGAGTGTTGGTAGTGGCCAGTAAATGCATTCTGCAAGACGTCTTACGTGTGTTTCTTGAATTTTTGTGGGTTTTAATGATGTTTTCTTTACTAGTTTAAATAGCATGATCTTGCTTGTGAAAGTAAGGGGGATATGATTGATGTCTAAACTGAACATTTTTGCTTATTTTCTTCTACTATCTTTGCATGATCTCTGTCTTTTTCTAACAATGAACAAAGTCGCTATCCGTCGCGTGTCACATAAAGTGGAAGCGGAAAAAGCTAAAAGCGTTCTAGCAAACATTGGGAGAAAGTTTATTATCGAATCTACTAACTGAAATATAAAGTTTGGTCATGAATTTCTATATCATCGATTTCTTCATAATTTATGGTTTTGACTTCATGACTCTTGACCATGCTAAAATTTTTTGTCACCTCCAACATTATGGTTAGAGGTTTTACTCTTGTTATTAACCTCTATATCTTGATGTGATACATCTTCTATTAGGTCGAGATGCAACGGTTTTGATATTGTCGTCAAAACAAACATACTCCTCATCAAGTGAAAAATCAATATAATGGATTGATGTGTTCATATTGAACCAGTGCTACTAGTGCCTCTCTTGCTCACAATGGGATGTCGAATAACAAGACAGTAACCACCCTTGTGATTCTCGTGAACGTTTTCGTCACTGCGATCATAACACGTAGCTCTTCAAGGGTTGTGCTGATTTTGTCGGCCCTAGCAGAAAGATCTTCAAGCGCACAATACAAACCATCAACACCATGATATTCCCAACGAGGGGTTGATTTATTCCAACACAACGTGTCATTAGGATACTAACGAGCTCCGATTGACGTAGAATAGAGTTGCAATCCGTCGCGTATCACGCAAAGCAGAAACGAGAAGTGCTAGATACGTTATAACAAAAGTTTAGATAAAACTCAAAGGAAGAAAGTTTATTATCATATATCAATGTTTCCCAAAGCATTACAAAATAGTCTTTATTTATCGACGATTCTAGTAACAGAAATATTGAGTTTGATCAAAGTTACTGACACGTTAACTATGACTTTAAATTAAAAAAAAGTGTAACTTAAATATTAAATTGGGTCAAAAATAAATAATATTATAGACTTATTTAAAACAAATAATAAAAATCGTCAGACTAAAATGAAAATATTAAAATTCTTTGTTGATGATTTTATAGACTTATTTAAAACAAATAATAAAAATCGTCAGAAAATTTGGTATATCTCTTCATAAGTCCAACACAACCGTCTCAACTTTTCTGAGTAACCTTGAAACTCTGTCCCAAAATCTTCATCCATCACAAATCAAGCTTTAATCTTTCATGATGTCTCCAATGCTTTCCAAACTCTGTTGTGATCTTTAGCAATAACTCCACACTTACAAAAACATCAAAAACAATCAAAAGTAGAATCCGCTCCACCAATTCACATGATGCACAAAATGATCTAATATACGTATGATAAATGCATGATATGTGGGAAAAACTGAGTGAAAATGAGTTATAAAACGTGCCTAAATATGTAACTAAAAGTTAAATGCATAAAATAGGAAGACACTTAATGTTTCATTTTGATCAATATATTTGATATTTGTTAATTAAAAGTAAGTTTTCTGTTTCATTTTAGTAATTAAAACATTGTTTTTTTGGGGGTTTTCGACTAAAACGTGTTGTGGGTCTCTATTTGTTCACTTGAGGAAGAAGACATTTGCTTTAGCAATTAAGAAACATACTTTCAATCACTGTGATTAGAACCTAATCGGAACTGTCGATCGGATCTTGAACCGGCTATAATATTTTCCATATAAGAGAGAGAGAGAGAGGGGAGAGAATGTATGTGGTCATTGGTCTTAATGAAGAGAGAGAATATGTGAGTGGGGCAAAACATAGTGTTTGGGCAAGAGACGAAGGGTGATCCATTCTGAATAAGACAACATCACGTTGGTAGACATGTTTCCGGGTATTCCTTGATCATTTCGTCTAAGAACAGTTCCTCTAATTCTATGAATTTTTATAAAATCCTCTTTTATTTAAAGGTAAAGATTAAGAGGATAACCCCTTCCAAGCCACAACTCTAAAGGTGTTGTAAGCCTTTGTCAAACTTCCCAAACATTACGCGCCTTCCGAAAAAAGTAACTATTAATTAACACTAATGCTAATGAGGACCATCGACCAAGAAGGATTTCAGAGACTGCAATCGAATTGATCAAAAAATCAAAAGAGGGCCAACGAGGTCTCGTGGATTACTACTAAAAACCTACTTTTTTATTTTTGGACAAACGATATCATGTCAGGGACGAGTTATGATGTTGCGATATAGGATCAAAATAGGATTTTATTTCACTTAACTCGTCAAAACAAGGAGTGACTACTACCCATCTAATCACTTGATATCTTTTTTTGGTGGTAAAAGTTGTGTTGCCATCTGTTGTGTTTTATATAACGCAGATGTTATTGAAATCGGTAAATAAAATGCTATATGAGTTGTTAAAAATAATTATAAAAAATGGAACTAAGAAAACATATATTAAATTAATTTAAATGGTTGTTATAAATATTGGTATAAAAATCACTTTTCAAACAATTAAATTAATTCCAAACTTTATCTTTTTAATACAGGAAAATAATTTCTAGTAAATTAAATTAAGTGTTATTGTTTTACATGTATAATTAAAAAAAACAAGCTTATAAAAATCATATCAAATATATAAAAAATAAAACGCATTTATGATCATACTGTTCCTCTATCGTCATACATGTTAAATGGTAATACCGAATACGCTAACTTAAGAAAGCTGTGACGCAACCACTAGCTTAGCCTGGTGACAAAGGTATATACTCAAGACGTCTTGGGTTAAAGCCTCACTTGTGACAAAAAAAGGAGGTCAAAGTTGGGTCATGGGGCTTTCTCACCTATGATTGGTTTTCTCCTAACGGAGATAGAGATGATCAGTTGGGTCACTGACCCGTTAGTGATCCAAATTGCCGTTGAAAAAAAAAAACTGTGACAGTTTTTTTTATTATTCTAATTAGTAAAAAAAATCTGTACACCAAGTAAAAAAGTTGTTTAAAGATACGTCAACAATAAATTATTTATGAAATTATACATTAAAAAAAAAAAACGTCTTTATCACTTTTACCAACATTTAACACATGAATTAATTAAGAGAAGTAGTAATCTGCATATAGCCTATCAAATCTCTAACTAAAAAAAAAAAAAAAATTGCCTTTCAAAAAAAAAAAAAATCTCTAACTAATGAATCAAACAAAATTAATCCTAAAATGACATTCAACTTTGGCGCCATTATCCTTTAATTAATCATTAATTTCACAACCAAGATTCTCCATAGAACGAACATAAGAAACCTAGTTAGTTATCGCTGCCCGGCGCGACCCCACAAAATCAGCAGAATTAGAAATCATTATCTATAAATCAAATCAATCAATTTACCCGTCGGACATTCGATTCATCCATACATTTTGAAGATAGAAACAACGATTCCCACAAAAATTAACCTTCCCCCTTTTCATCCATCCCAAATTAGGGTTCCTGTCTCATCTTCCAATTTCAACCCATTGCAATCTTCTTCAAATTCTTACACCCCCTGTTTATCCTCTGTTCCTGCAATTTGAAATTATGAGAGGATGGTTTACGAATTAGGTCATCAGAAAGACGGAGGCTTCGCGGGTAATTTTCACAAGAAACGACGTCGTGGTGCTAATAATGTTAATAAGTTTATCGGCAACATGTAAGTTTTCAATTTCATATCTACAGTTTTTGTTTTGGATAATGATATGCTAACAACAGTTTATTGGTGTTAATCTGGTATTAAATGGTAACTTTTAACTTTTAGGCATAAAGGGGCATACAAAGTGCATAATATAGGGATCAGAAGTTGGAGTGAATATCATATGGTGCATTTAATTGTGTAATTAATGAGTGTATTTATGTCTAGTGCCAGGAATTATATGGAGACAACTGAGGGGGAGAATTGGGCATCCAACCTTATAAGTCATTTGAATAGCCGGTTTCCGACTTCTATCGACACTCGCAAGGTGAGTGCACTTGTTCTAACTTATAACTTGAATTGGTATTACAATGTGGTAGTTTGTAATCTGTGTGCAACTAGTTAATGCCATAATGGTTGCATCGGAAGAAGATTTAGGCCTCCGATTCGCTGTTTCAATTTTGTTTCTCGAAATCGGTTTGTGATGGATTCATATGGTAAAGATTGTTGTAGATACTCCAAAGATGTCCATGTTTGTTCTTTTTGTTAAGTAGAATTGATTACTGCAAATCGGATTAGTACCATAATGATCGAATCGGAACAAGATTTAGGGTTCCGATGCACCATCAATTTTGACCCATTTACTTATAAATGGGTCAATTGGGTCATGTTTTTTTATTTCTAATGGGTCAAATAGCTATATGAAGAAACACAAAGTGATCTAAGATGAGATAACTTCTACTCCTTATGAACAAAGTGTTTTGAGAAAAATTCTTCAAATAGGAACAAGATTTATTCAGTAATAATTTTTACAGATTGTAGTTGGTCAAATAATAACTGGGATGTTTCTTCTTTTTAGTTGCAAAATCTTATCAAAAGGCGTAAAGAACAGCGTGCAAAGGAATTCTAGGCTTTTTTCGCCTTAAGAACATGCATCATATTGAAATTGAGTTTCTGCATCTAAAAGGTGTAAAATTACCTTATTTCTTTGCATAAACATTTAAAAGAAGTGAAACGTTTATTTATTAAGAGCATTCTTAAAGTTTATTCGATCAATATGCTGTTTTTCATAGTTAAAATTTTATACTTATTAAAACTGTTGTAATTGTATAATGATTAGAAGTTACTTGCACTGGGTTTGCAGGACTTTATTCAGCAAGAGGTACAGGATGCTAATCTTCATCAGATAATATCCTCACATTCATCTTTGCCAGACTTGTTGGTTTCAAATTCATTTTTTCCGCCTGAAAATGAAATGAATTTGGGATACAGTCGTTATAGTCATGCTGCTTTGAACTTATATAATCCTATTTTGTGTGGAGGTGTGTTCTTCAATCTTCAGCTCTTCCATTTCCTTTTGACTAAAGATTTATAATCATTTATGTTTAATGTCATATTCATAATGAACATGTGCAGGATCAGCATACAACGAGTATATTCAAAATGCTGCTTATGGTGGAATAAACTTAATTTCCCCGTTGGGCATAAAACAGAGTGATTTAGACATAATTACTTCACCTGAACAGGTGTCAACCATCACTGCATGTTCTTATGGTGATATGATATCAGATACTGAAGCTTTTGATAGTATAACAGCAACAAATTCATTCCAACAGCAACCTTTTCATAACAGTATGTTTAATTTTTTCTTATCATAATCTTGCCCAAAAAAAAGGAATTTTTTTTAGGTATCTGACATCAACCTTCTGTTTTGTAATTTTGTTACCAATTACCAATAGGTCAATATAAAAGCTTTACCGGGAACAAGAGAAGTGCATACAGCATGGACCATCCATTATTATCGGTGGATGATGTGCAATCTCCATATCCAAATTCGTGCAACGTCCAACAGAGTTTCCAGAACCTTCCGGAAGCTAGTGACAGTTTACAGAACATTAGTAATAACCAGGATTCATTTCAACCTCAGATTCCGGCTCAACAACATATTGGTTTGGAAAGTTCTAGTGATATATTTAGTTTTAAAGTGCTTAGTGCATATGTTATGTACAAGGATATGCCAGCAAACTTGAGAAAAGAAGTTTCTTTTCAAGATTATATGCATGCAGCAGAGTGCCAGGAGAACTTATGCAAGTGCCACCTGTATCTTGAATTGTCATCCCATTTCGACAAGTGTAATGATTTAAATTGCAATATTTGTGGACCTGCAAGGTCTTTATGTGGCAGTACTGGTAATTTTCAATTGGAATCTAGAAAAAGGAAAGTTGACCAATCAGAGGCCACCAATAATATGGACCCTACTAACACTGGAACTCTTTTAGATGCATTGCCTACAAAATATCCAAAGTTGGAGAGTTCAAAAGTTGGGGAAGATGCTATGGATGATGACCAGAGAAGGAAAGTCAACGGTGCACATGATCAACAAAATGCAGTGGTGGTAAATCAGAGTGATAATGTTGTAAACAATGAAATGATGGAATATCTAAAGTTGGAGAGTTCAACAGTTGGGGAAGATGCTATGAATGATGACCAGAGAAGGGAAGTCAATGGTGCACATGATCAAAAGGAATTAACAGTGGTAAATCAAAGTGATAATATTGTAAACAATGAAATAGTGAAATATCCAAAGTTGGAGATTTCAACAGTTGGCGAAGATGCTATGGATGATGACCAGAGAAGAGAAGTCACTAGTTCACATGATCAGCAGGAATTAACAGTGGTAAATCAGAAGGATAATATCATAAACGATGAAATGATGAAATATCCAAGGTTGGAGAGTTCAAAAGTTGGGGAAGATGCTATGGATGATGACCAGAGGACAGTCAGTAGTTCACATGATCAACAGGAATTAACAGTGGTAAATCAGAGTGATAATATTGTAAACGATGAAATGATGAAATATCCAAGGTTGGAGAGTTCAACAGTTGGGAAACATGCTATGGATGATGATCAGAGAAGGGAAGTCAATGGTGCACACGATAAACAAGAATTAACAATTGTAAATCAGAGTGATAATGTTGTAAACAATGAAATGATAAAATCATCCCAGTTATGTTCTGATCATCTTTCTTCAAAAGAAATGACCTTTGATGAAAAAGAGAAATCTGGACGGGCCATAATAGAAGCAAATAATGATTCGAATTCTGGTGCTGAGGTGGCAGGTTTAAATTCAAATAAATCCATGGCACCAAAGGTGTCTATGGTTGATTGTGATTCGGTCCTAGAATCAGATAATAACAAACTAATAATCGCACCTTTGATTGATAATGACTCACAATTGGAGCCAGAGAAGATCAAAATACAGAGTGTGTCTTTGGCTGATTTGTTTACTGCAGATCAGATAAAAGAGCATTTGTTGAGTTTTACATCTCAAAAGGTTTGTAGATCATGATTTATAAGTTTTTGTTTAATTAAACTAATGGATTCTAATATGAAAGATGCTAATGCAGGTTGTATCAGAAAACATAGCACCTTCAATTGGTCCCAATACATGCCAGTTATGTTCAATGGATAAGCTCGTGTTTGCCCCTGCACCAATATATTGCTCATCATGTGACACGCGTATCAAACGAAACGTTGGATATTATCGATCAACCAATGATTTTGGTACCCGTCATTGTTTTTGTATGTCATGTTACAGGGGATCTCATGGGAATAATATTCTAATGCGTGGGTACGGGTTTTCTATCCCTAAATCAAATCTACAAAAGGCAAAGAATGATGAGGAAAAAGAGGATTCAGTAAGTCATCTAACCAGACCTCATTGGGGTTTTGTTTTATACAAGTTTAGTCCCTGGCTTTAATAGACTTGTTTTTTTTGCAGTGGGTTCTTTGTGACAAGTGTCAATGCTGGCAGCATAGAATATGTGGTCTTTACAATGATGAAAAAGACGTTGAAGGGAAAGCAGAATATATTTGCCCTAAATGTTATTTAGAAGAAATAGAAAGCGGAATCCGTGTTCCTTTACCACAAACCACTGGTTCTGGAGCGAAAGACTTACCAAGAACTAATCTCAGTGATCACATTGAGCAAAGACTGTCTAAACGCCTTAATCAAGAAAGACAAGAAATGGCAAAGAGTTCTGGAGTTGAACCAAACGAGGTAAAATTACTCATATGCCCTTAAATCTTAATATTACATTTTAGAGTTTATTCAACTTCACTAATCTAGAATTTTGTCTGTTTATGTAGGTACCTGGAGCTGAAGGTCTTGTTGTGAGAGTAGTTGTATCTGTTGAGAAACAGTTGGAAGTTAGGCAGAAATTTATAAACATACTTCATGGAGAAGATTATCCCTCAGGATTTACATACAGATCAAAGGTAAGATTATCTATTGTGCTAAATATGTGTGCTGTGAACTGGTTATCTGACATATTGTTTTTTTCCATCAGTTGATATTTTTATTCCAGAAAATAGAAGGGGTAGATGTGTGCCTATTTGGAATGTGTGTTCAGGAGTTTGGGTCAGAGTGTGGAGGACCAAATCAGCGTTGCGTTTATATCTCGTATCTTGATTCTGTAAAGTACTTTAGACCTGAGAGAAAATGTGTGACCGGTGAATCTCTTCGGACCTTTGTTTATCATGAAATATTGGTACTTCACCTTTTGTTTTATAAATAGTTTTTTTTTCACATCTCTTTAGTTCATAATGCTAATAATGTGCAATTATGTAAATCAGACTGGATACCTTGAGTATTGCAAGAAACGGGGTTTTGCCACCTGTTACATTTGGGCATGTCCTCTTATAAAAGGTGAAGATTACATTTTTTACTGTCATCCAGAGACTCAGAGAACACCGAAGCAGGATAAGCTACGCCAGTGGTATCTCAAATTTATATTTAGAAGTCAAATTCATATAGTAATTCGAGTTGTAATTCCTGTAAAGTGCTCAAATTCATTTTGTTCTATGCGCAGGTATAAGTCGATGTTAAAGAAAGCAACAGAAGATAATATTGTTGTTGACCACACTAATTTATACAATCAGTTTTTTGTTCCTAGTGGAGAGGGGAATATGAAGATAACTGCAGCCCGTTTGCCCTATTTTGATGGTGATTATTGGTCAGGGGCTGCTGAAAATATAGTTAGGAAACTTGAAGTAGAAGAAAGTGCTGGTGGATTGCAGAGCAAGTTACCTAACAAGAGGATCTTGAAAGCCATGGGACAGGACAAAATTGATATTGCAGTGAAGGATGTCTTAGTAATGCAAAAGGTAAATTTTTAAGCTTATTTTTTGTAGCAATAAAATTCTTCTTTTTAATTTTTTTTTCTCATTCTACAGCTGGGCCAAATCATTCTACCTGTGAAGGAAAACTTTATGATTGTACATTTACAATATATTTGCACATATTGCCATGAAGTTATCTTATCTGGAAGCAGATGGTTTTGCAGCCATTGCAAAAAGATTCAACTATGTTCTAGGTAAATAAGCTCTTTGTTTTTTTTAATCTTTTCTCTAAATGATATTATTGTTTGGCATTCTAAATTCATCATGTCTGTGTTCATTGCAGATGTTTTAATGCTGATAAGAAAATTTCTGAGAGTAAACTGCACACATGCCATTCTGGTGAAAAAAATCAACTCTCTGAGGTGAAATGAATAACTTCAAGACCTTTTTATTTTCTTTTTTTGTGCTTTTTGTTTAACCGATTGGTTTTATACTTTTACAGGTTGTGGTGAATGATGTGACTCTTGATACCAAGGATACAGATGATGTGTTTGTGAACTGTTTCTTTGAGACCCGTGATGCATTTTTAAACAAATGCCAGAAATCCCATTTTCAGTTTGATACACTTTCGCGTGCCAAATATTCGTCTATGATGATTTTATACCATTTAATCTACAAGCCTGTTATTAAACCGACCTGCACTGCTTGCCATGCTGATATTGTGGTTGAGCTATGCTGGCATTGTGACACCTGTGCTAAGTATTATATTTGTGAATCATGCTACAAAATGAGACATGGTGCTTATCATCCCCACAGTTTAAATCCACCTTCAATGGATATCGACTGTGGGTCCATAAGTCAACAACTTCATATGCAAAAAGATTGGAAGGTAGGAATCCAGTTTGACAGGATAAAAAAAGGAATATTTCCTACAACTTATGCTAATAATGTTTTCCTATATTTCAATGCAGTTAAAGTTTGTGTTGGATACTTTAATGCATGCCTCTGAGTGTGATAGGATACCATGTGCATATAAAGAATGTAATGTTATGAGAAGACTTTTTTACCATGCTGCTAGATGCAGTGTCAAAGCTCGTGGTGGTTGCAAATTTTGTCAACGAGTATGGACGATACTTAAGTTGCACTCACAAATATGTACAGATTCTGAGTGCAAAATACCTCGCTGCATGTAAGCTGTTCCAAAAATGTTATTTGAATGACTGAAGTACTAGTTTCAGACCAAGATTAGTGTCTGTAATATGATTTTTTATTTATTTTAATTTTTCTATTTTTCAGGGATATAAAGAAGTATAAGGAGTTGCTTGCAGCCCAGTCTGCGAATCTGCAGGTTACAATGAATGATCAGCAGGAAGTAGCTGCTGAGGCTCCTGTTGGATGACTTAATGTAAAGGAAATAGAGAGTTTTGCATAGCTAACTTGGATAGATCTGGTTGGAGCTTTTGTTTTGTAGAGTCATAGGTGATGTTTTGTTTTTGCTGTGTGAAAATGGGAACATTTTTATATAGGGTCTAGAGTAGTTGAACATCACAAACAGGTTAACTTGCCTTGTGTAGGAAAACAAGTAGTTGGACCATTTGGTCTGGAAATGATTTTGCCCAAATCATGTAAAGATGGAATTTTCAGTTTTCTTTTAGAGACTAGTTTTGATGGTTAATGACTCATTTCCTGGTTTATCTCACAAATCTGCAGTGGGCAATTAATTGCATATTCTGGGCAGAGTGTTGAATTGAACCACAATTGTTTTTTCATAATACACAGTTGTATTGTAAAAGATCATAGAAAATAATATTTTCAGTGTCTGACATTTTCTGATTTTTAAAACAATTTACAAGTACAATGACCAAAAACTATCTTTTTTATTGAGAACATGACACTTCAAATCTGCAATACAAAAAGAAAAGACTAGACAAATAGAATTAGAATGAACAATCCGAGTCCAACTCCGGTAACAAATTAAGAAAAATAAAACGAGGTCACAAACACCACACAAGAAAATGAGAAACAAGCGTGTGAAGGTTTTACATGTAGCAGCAACTCTCCCTGCAAAAACAACCTAAGGATGATGATATACCACACCAATGCCATATCTTCTAAAAACTAGCTACCAGGTACTGTGACTACATAAAAACAATTAATAGACGACTGACTGACGCTAGAAAACACAACAAACAACTCTCGGCGCCAAAAAGGAAAGAGCTGTTAGGACTCTATGCATATGAATATAAAAGGCTTTTTTCACTCTCATCATGTCGAGATAAAAGTCCATAGCTTTCTTCCTATGGAAACTTCACCAGGATGTTCAATCTCTTCATCTTCAGAATCATCATCATCATCTTCTTCTTCTTCTTGGTTCTGGGCACCAGGAGTTCCAAACTCTTGTTCATCATTGTGATTATCTCTAACCTGCTGAGGTGTCCCGTTGACTTCTTCACTCAAAGCCATATCTTCTGGAAGCTCATTTGCAACCTCATTCTCACCATCCGCAACCTTCTTCTGCTACCACCACAACCAATTATTATTCAATAATAATATAATATTTCTTCAAAGAAAAAGAAATAAATGAAATAAAGTTCACATACGCTGTCTTGTGAGTCTCCAACATGCTCTCCGTTAGCAATACTTGTTGAAGGTCCAGGCTGAACCTTTGAACTAGGGATTCTTCTCTTTCTACCAACAACATTCTCTGTACTTTGATTAGACAAAGTTCCATCACCAGCTGTGGGGTTTCCTCCCCTGATTATCGGGAAAATGAACACAAAACCTTAAATTATGAATAATGGATTGATGAATATGAAAACAAGGAAAAAATGCATATAGATTTAATCATACTTACGTCTTAGATCGACGTAGGTTGTATCGTTTTACTTTAGGAGCCTCAACATCTCTAGCAACTTTCTGCCTCCTGTTCCTGTGGGCCCCATTTGTGACACTGTCACGCTGTTCACTGTGCTCAGGCTCGTGTTCACTTGCACGCTTACGGCTTCCACCTTTTGAAACCCCCTGGCTCACAGAGTGTTCTGCGACACCATGAGAAATCTCAGTAGCCCTGGAACGAGTAGTCCTGGGTCTAAGCCTCTTGGTTGACTTACTTTGACCTTCATTCCCATCAGGCTGCTGAGAAACTTCTTCAATCTCATGTGTTTGGCTGTTGACGTGTCTAAGATCATCATCAGCTGATTGGTCCACCTGCCGTTGAACATCAAAAGAATCTTGTGCAATCCTAGCTGATACTTCAGGTTCATCCTCTGAGCTCAGTATATATTCTGGTATTTCTCCAACATCTACAAGCTTCTCTTGTGCTTCTGTTTCTGTTTCACCAGCTTCATTTTCTTTTTTCTTCCCTGCTGAGAATATAAATGTACATTTTTTCAACCAGTTTAAGGTTTTACTACCAGAACCAGGTGATCCTGAATTACCCATAGAAGTCCCCACATTCTGTTTATTATTCTCAGAAGTAACCTGAACAGCTTCTTTCAAATAACCATCACCTAATTTTGGTAGAGAAAAATTATCAGCATTCTTAATTTCTTCTAATGATTGAAGATCAGTTAGAACAAACTCAGAAACTATCTCTCCACATTCCTTGCATCCCTTTTGTTTCTCAACAAACGCAACAAATCGTTCTCTTTCTTTGAAGAATTGTTCACGTTGGTCTTTTAATTTCATGCTAAGCCCAACAAGATCATCAATATCTCTTTTCATTTCTAGCTGTTGACCTTCTAGATGCTTCTGATTTGCAAAAACATCATGTTTTTCCTTTTCTAACCGCGTTCTTTCTAATTTCATTTCTTCCATTTCTCTACTCGCAACATCCCTCAAGTATTTCACATTTGCCAACTCTCTTTCTCTCTCTTCTTCAAATGATTTCTCCCGTTCACGCATGCGGTTTTCAATCTCCATTTCTCTGTTTCTCAATTCAGTCTCGAGTTCTTGTTTCTTCACTTCAAAATCATGAAGCATTTTGGATTCTTTACTGTTGTATTTTTCTGATAACGCAGATTTCTCGTGCTCCATGTTAGCAGCAAACGACTCTTTAGCTAACTTTAGAGATTCCAACTCTCTCTCTACGTAACTCTTTGTTTCCAACCTCATATTTCTCAATTTTTCTTCTTCTAAACGATTCAATTTTTCCATCTTTTCTTTCTGTACAGCAACAGATTTCAATTCTTTCTTTATCTCAGCTCGTTTCTCATCAAGTTCTTCCCATTCTTTTTCAAATTTCTCCTTCTCTTGCTTCAGATTCTCCCTTTCCATCAGAATCATCTCCCTTTCTTGCCTAGTTTTCTCTATCTCTTGCTTTAATTCCAACTGTAAACGGACAAATTCAGCCCGCTCTTCTTCTGTTACTTGAAGTCTTTCCCGTTCTTCGATTGCTTTCAATTTTTGTTCTTCAATTTCAGTACTTAATTTCTCAAGCTCGGTCTTGAGATTTAACAAATTCTCCATTTCACTGCTTAATTCTTTCCTTTCTTTCACTAAGTTTTTCTCTTCATCTTTAAGGGACTTCTCTTTCTCCTTCAAAGCTTTTGACTTTAAGGCAAAATCCTTCTCTTTCTCCTGAATTTTCTCTAGTTTCTTTTCTAGTGCTTGTTCTCTTTTTACAATTTTTCCCTCCAAATGATTCACTTCAACTTCCTTTTTCTCCACATCAGCAACCTTAATTCTGAAATCCTCATCTAATGATTTTCTCTTTTGTTCCATTTCCAACTCAAAGTCGTGTGTTTTTGCCTCCAAGATGGCCTTGTGTTCATCCAAAAGTTTTTGAATCTCTACCTGCAAGGAGATGATATTAATCACATTTATAATGACAATAAATTTTGCAACATTCAAATTATTTTGTATTAAGTACTTACTTTTTCTCTCACATTAAGCTTCTCCTCTAGCTCTTGTAATTCCTTTTCTTTTACCTCCAAGTTCTTTCTCATAGCAGCAGCTTCCTGCAGATGAATCATACAGATTAAGTAAACCCACAACCTTTAAGATATTAAAATTAGCCAAAACCCTAAAACACTTACCTTCTCTTTCAAAGCTAGGTTTTCCATCCTCATGCTTATATCAATTTCTTTACTTTTCAAAGCTGAATTAGCCATTTCAATCTTTTTCTGTGCTTCTTCAAGATCAATTTGTTTATGTTTAAATATTTTATCATTATCATTTGCCAGCTCTTCTCTTTGATTAATCAATCTACGAAGCTCAGCCAATTTCTCCTCTCCCTCTTGTAACTTCCTCTCCCATTCTCTTAAATCCTCCCTTTGGTGAGATAAATTGCGTTCATGTGCGTCTCTCCTGAATAAAAAAAACATATAAGATTTCAAAAATAATATGATGAAAGTATAAATTTTAACAAAACGTGAAGCATACTCGTTATTAAATGAAATCCGTTCTCTCATAAGTGATTTTTCTTTTGCCTCAATCTCAACTAATTTTCTTTGCATCTCTGAAGACTTCCTGCTGACCTCAGCAAGCTTAGCATCAGCAGCACGTAATTTTGCCTCTACTTCTAGTGAACTCCCTTCAATGCTAGTAGTCAACGCATGTGCTTCTTCCAGCTTTGAATCAGCAGTGAATTTTATTTCCGCATATTCTGACCGCATTTCATGCAAAGCCTTCTCTAACTGAAATAACCAATCATTAATTATTACTATTGACATCATGGTTTAAGGTTAACATAAACAAAGATAACAATATTAGTTAAGATGTTACCTCATGAACACACTGCTTTTCAACTCCCAACGCTTTTCTTAACTTCTCTTCTCGCTTCTCCACCTCTGACATTGCAATAAGATGAGCTGTTTGCTCTCGTTGAAGAAGCTCCTTGGTTTCGGCTAATGCTTGCTCAAACTGTTCATTTTTGGATGTCCATTCTTTTTTCTCAATGAGAAGAAGCCCCATGTTGTATTGGTATTCATAGAGCTGTATGTCAACAAATAATCAGATGAACTTGATTTTCAACTGGACTAGTACAATAACCAAACAAACAAACTGGAGAAATAACACTGACAAAAGAAAAGAGAAGTAGCAATCCACTATTTGCTAAAAGATGCAGAACTTTCCTCTTTGATTTGTTCCAAGAAATGAAATGTTTTACAGACAAATCATCTATATGAAGTTTGGAGTTGAAAAGAAGTCCAATTGATATAAAACTTAAGTGCATTAACACATATGCCATTCTAGCTTAAAGAACTTCTGAACAAATTAAAATACCCAGCGAGTTTTCTTGTTTAACTAAGTGCTTTATTGTGCAACTAAGCATGCACATTTTTTTTTGTAACGGTGAGAACCTGTTACCAGAAAACTCACAGGGCCCGCCAATACCTTACCACACTTGTGCTTCATGTGCGTATGAAATGTGTTAGTTTCTCTTTCTCAAACCAACTTAAGTTCACTTCATTTATTGTTTTCCATTGAGTTCTCCTTAGACCACTTCCTAACATTAGGTAAGAGCTATAAACTTACATCGGATGCTGCTTAACGAAGCCCAATTATGTCATTACATTCATTAAATACAAGTAGAACTAGTGTTTACATTCCATTAACCAAAATAAAAATAACACCCATGATCAGGACTCCACTTAAACCTAATTTACTTACTAATTGAGAAAGAAAGACCAAAATCAAGAAATTCCAAAATAATAAGATATTCACGCAGCTTAAAAACAAACAACAAATTAATTGCCACTAACCTCCTTTTCAAGCTTATTAATATTATCAATCACCACATCTTGATCCATAATCCGGACATTCGACACCAAACCCTCGGGTGTAGAATCACCAATCGCAAAACCCTTATCCTTAGGGCTTGAATTAGGGTTCGAATTGCCAGATCCAGTCCCCTGCTTCTCCTCCCTAGGCGAGAGCCAACCCGACCACACCTTCTTTTGAGGCGTAAACATCATATTCTTTTCGAAATTGCAGATCCTAAATCTACAGACATAAAGAGTAGCAAAAATCGATCTTTTTCCAACCGTAATCAGATTTTCCTAATCCCAAGAGTGAAAGAAAATGAACCCTAACCGGGCGTGAGAAAAATCCCAAATTCCAACTAATAAAGCAGTTCGAATCCGGTAACGTCTCCAAACAAACTTTTCTCTCTCCAAAATGTGCCAAGAAGCCACCGATGGTGGATTAGCGCGCATCACTCACTCACTCACGTTCTTTCTAAATTTTTATTTGCTAGTACAGGCTGCGACTTTCTTAAACTACTAAACTGCCCTTCGTTTTTATTTATCTGTTTAAACATCTTTTATTTTCTTTAAAATATCTTTTATTAAAGAAAATGTGCATATATATAATGACTTAGAATAAAAGCCGGAAATGTGAAATTAAATTGCCTTATGATATACGGACACTCGTATAGGTCTATACGAATCGTATACGAGACACAATACGGTTGTATTGTGTATTTTTTGATACGGCCGTATTAATGACCGAATATGTCTAATGTGACGTGTCTGATCATTGTCAATTTAACTTTTTGAACAATACGATTTGTACTAAGACTTTACGAGAAAGAGTGTCAAAATTTTCAATGAAATGATAGACGTTATATTTTCAATATTATTTTTGTAAATGCAGGGAATTGTGTTCCGTTAAAGCAAGGTCCTTTTTGGTAATTTAATAGGCCGCCTTTGGAGAAAGAACGTGGGTGTTGAAACGGGTAGGAAATGACGATACTGTCCCTGTAAGTGGGGGAATAAAAGGGCAGCACGCTTTGATAAATATATTCCAGAAAGGGTAATGGTTGCTGTAAATAGTTGTATATTACTTTATTAAAGTTGTACTCTTATCTGTAAAAACATATTCTTCATCTTCCAAGCGAAGCAAGGAGTGGATAAGGGCCTTTCAACGGTCGTATTTTGTCTTTTGTTTTTTTAGCTTTTGCAAATTTAACTTTATCACAATCAAAATTAGTTAGTTCCTCCCTGCATCGCGGCGGGACATAAACAAGTAGATAAAAAAAGGACTTAAACAACCTTGTATAAACGAATACACGTGTTTCGTCATGGAAGTCTAGTCGTTTTTTACGAACGTCACACGGCAGAAGTTTGATCATTATCGGTTCAAGCCGTCGAAAACTATAAAAGCGAATACCGACATTGTTCTCACAACATTTGACATTTAGTACATTATCAAACTTTGATATTTTTCCGACGATCAATAATTCATGCTTATGCTCAAACAAATTCCAAGGAAATCTAAGAGTGAACTGTCAGCTCTTGTCCCACAAGCATGAGGCTGACATGCAAAACTATTAAACTTGTCTCATTTGCATGTATTCCTACTAATTTTATCGTTACATGTTCTTATGTAAGGAATATAAGCATGGGTTGACACAAACAAACAACTATCAATAAAAATCTAAATAAGATAATCTTATATCCTTTTGTACTTACACTTTCTCAAAGATCATTCGGTTGATTTCCAACTTAGTAGAGACTTGTTCGCATACTTTACTCCTAGTCTCATATAATTAAAAAAGTCTTAGAGCATCTACTGTTAAGAAACGACTTCTTAACACGTGCCTCGAGGAAATGCAACTCTCCCACATTTAAACACTCAATCTATCAACTTTATGGCTTAAACCCTTATGCAAAGGACTTTAAGGCTATAACCGATAGTGATGGATTACGAAATGGTAAATCATAGCGATATCGTTTGTAAGCCAAGGAAGTTGTAGACATACTGTACTACCAGTTATTGGCAGATAATCAATTCGACCCTCTTCAACACTAGATCTAAGGACAAACTTTGAGATCTTATAGTCCATTCCAACCAACTTTAATGGGAAAACAAGGACCTGAGTGGAAAATTGAGAATCCTATTTATTTGAAGGATGCGTCCTACAATCATAAAGGGGCAATTTTGAGAATTTGTTCTTGTGTTCTACGATCCCTAACAGATTAAAGTTGCACGCTAACAGGAAGATGAACAAATGACGAATCATAGTTGACTCTGCTCTCTTGAAGGTCTACACATATACATCACTTTTGACTCCTCAAGTTCTTTTCAATTTTTATACACTATTTTCAAGATCCGTTTGGGATATCCATGCATTATCTTTAAGTGACCTAGGAGCATAACGTTCCCGCGTTTGGCAAATTCCTCGAGTTTTACTTGATCCTATCCTATTTTCTGTCATTTACTTATGAGAGTCAAGCCTCAGGCTAAATTAACAATGTTGTTACATCAAATTCTACCAACTTAATGGGTTAGCAAGCTCAGAATCAATTTTGGGAGACACTATTGTCATGAGATTATCTCCATGACATGAATGTTTACTTCCTCATCGAGATGAACTGCGGATTACCTTCGAATCATTTCAATCCACATCAAGGATAATGTAGACGTCGAATATTATCCTAGCAAATTTGAACAACTCGATGTGATGATTATACCGTCTTTTTGATATAGAATCCTTATTATATTTTAAAATTCCATTTATGATCGTTAACCAAATTTGATGTATGGTAGTCAATTCAATGTCCGAATATTGAACTGCCACATAGTCTTTTAACTAATCTACTTGATTAGATCATTCTGGATTTTTAGTTACTTGCTCTATCTAGATTTTATCGTGACTTGATTATCATATAACCCATTGCTAACTTCGGGCAAAATGTATATGGACCTTTGGTTGAAAATCACCAAACATGGTTACATTATATTGAGACTAACACGTGAGTTAGTATCGAATTTCAATGCTTTGTGATGAGGTTACATAACATCGGGTCATCGTTGACATCTATTTTATGATGATGACTCATTTCCTATAACACATGATATTTCGATTTTCAGAATCTTTACGTATCGACTTTTACGGTTATGTTGTATATGACCAACCATGTTATATCGCCCTATGATGCAACAATGTACCAACTTTTGATTAGTAACTATTATTACTGGCAACCCCTAGGTACAACAACCCGAGATTCCACGGTGAAAGTGGGAACAAATTTCAAGGGATTTCATTTTAAGTGACTCAAAACGTTTGGCGGTCACGATTTGACTTGAGCCATTGTTGGCCGATTAATGAACTTTGCACATTTCCTGCCTATTCGAAATGACTCCAAGATGGAGGAATTAGCTCGACTGTATATTAGTTAAGTTGTAGCAAAGCATGGAGTGCCTGTTTCTGTTATCCCCATTAGGGATAGTCGTTTTACATCTCGTTTCTGGCAGACACTATAGAAAGCTTTGAGAACGTGTTTAAGACTTGAACACTGATTACCTTCCTCAAACTAACGGTCAAAGTGAAAGAACCATTCCAGCCTTGAAGGATACGCTCATGGCTGTGTGATAGACTTTGGTGGTAATTGGGACGCTCAATTACCATTGGTCAAATTCCCTTCCAATATCAATTATCACACTAACATTGATTATACGTCATCTAAAGACTTTGTTCGTACGTAAATAGCAATCACCTCCTCGTTGGACCGACGTTGGTGATAATCTTTTTGGCCTGTCCGAAAGTCAAACCTAAGGCAGACATAAGGTTGTCGAAGGCCAACCGTAGAGTTATGCTGGTGTTTGGAGAAAACCTCTGGAAATTCAAATCGGTTACAAGTACTTTTTAAGGTATCACCCTGGAAGGGTATAATTTGATTTGGAAAGAGAGGTAAGCTTAACTTAAGATACTTTGGACCATATGAAATCATTGTTAGATTCGGTCCGGTGATGTCCAAACTGAAACTACCTCAGCGACTTCGTGACGTTTCCGATAATTATCATGTTATCATACTCGAAAGAGTTTAGCCGTAAAATCTATATTTATACCACTTGAGGAAGTTCGAATTGATGACAAGCTCATTCTTCGAGGTGTTATCCCTTTGAGTTCTAAGTACATGATATGATCATTTTTCATAACTTAGAGTATTGGTTATCGATATGATACATTTTTATTCCCAATGAGACGTGCTAAAGTCTACCAACATTTAGAACATTTATAGCACCTCTCTTGTTAAAAATTTCTCGTTGCTATATGCGATAGTATTCCTTAGTATCACTAAATGGAATAATACTTTTCTATGCTCGTGAAAGGATACTGAATTACCGAAATTTTTATCTTGATATCATTCTAGATTCATACAAATTTTGTATACCTATGATATATCTATCTATGACAGGATTTTTGCCAGTAGTGTACCAATTTTTACTATATCAAACTAGGTACATTTCGACTGAATCCGAGAAACGATGATCTATGGATTCCTTGGAGAATTCGAAGGATCTCTACCTCGTATTACTCAACGGCCTTTTGAGACTGATTAGGTGTAACATATTTTCTGTGATTCTAAGTTCTCGGTTTGTCAAACCCCCTACTCATCAGAGAAACCAGATCTATCTGGACTTTCGTACTTGAATCAAATTTTGAGAAAGAAATTTTCAATTATACACCAATTGAATTTCGGGACGAAATTCCTTTCAACTGGGGGATAATGTGACAACCGCGGTTTTTCAGGTCCTTACCGTTTCTCGACTTTTATACGTTTATATTTTAAATATTATGGTTTTATATATTTTAAGTGTTTCTATGAATTCTAGGAACAATGCCTTAGACAAACACTAAGGTCCGAACTAGAAAACCCGGTTAAGTGCATACACTGCGTGTACCGCGAACGCGTTAAATAAACGGTAAAATTTAAATTCTCGAAAATAATTTTTATATTTATATTTTAGTTAAGAATGATGTTTTATAATATTTATATGTGATAACTTTTGTGATTTTTTTATTAAACTAACGATCAGAGGTGGTTTTTTCGGTAAATACCCGGTATAGCTTTTTAAAATTTTTTGAGTTTTTATGGTTTAAAAATTGTCAAAATTCATTATTTTGTATATTAGATTTTTATGTTTGGATAAAAATATTTATTATAGTGTTTAGGGGTGTAATTTTTATAAAAAGTGGGTAAATTTTATAAAATTTACTTTTAAACTTCAAGACTACACCTTTCCACCTATAAATAACGTACCCCCACCCCATATTTCTTCTTCTTCCTCCCCCTCAAAACCGTGAACCCCACCCCCTTGTCCAAACACCCCCAAATTCAAAAATCTAGCTCAAGATCACTCCATACAAGCTTGGATTTTAGCATGTTATGAGCTTTGCTTTAGAGATTTCAAGGTATTTAAACATGCTTTTCTTCTTTGATTTTCTGTTTTGGTTCTTGCATGTGTGGTCCAAGAACACCAAGAACACACACTACACACACTCACTTTAATCTTTCATTTTATGATTTTAAGTGTTTTAAAGCTTGGATCTTTCATTTTTAAGAAGGATCTATGATTGATTTCCGTTTATAAACACCTATGATGGGTTTTCATGAACACTTGGTGTTCATCACTAGTGTTTATCATGAAATTTTCTTGATTTTGAGTTTTTGTTATGGATTTGAACCACCATTGTGATTGTAGATTAAAACATCAAGAAATCACATGAGAATAGCATTCCATAACACCATCTAAAGCTGATTTGAAAGGTATAATCCTTGATCAAACTTGTTGGTAGCTTGAATGGTCAAGAACATTCATGTTCTTGATGGATTTTACAAATTATTGATTTTGCACCCAAAATTATTTTTAATCCGTAGGTTATGTTTTAAAATGAGGATCTAGAAATTTTGGGGACCAAACTCTTTATAGATTATTTATTAAAATTACTACAAGTTTAATACATGAAAATTGGAAAAAATACCTCTGAGTATTATAAAATTATGTAATTTGGACAGTAGTTAGTTTATTATAAAATACGACTCCTGTTCAAATTTCGTGAAAATTGGAGTTGTTTAATTAGGTGTTTAGTATTTATAAATTTAAACAAATGAATTTGGGATCATATACTTCTGGACAACTTCTGGACTAGAAACTTTGAATGGAATCTCATATGGACCTAAAACTAATCTGGTAAATACTTGGTGAAGTTTGGACAACTTTAACTATTTTTCTCGAATTTGTTAAATTTTAACAATATTATATTCATAATAAATAATCTGAATACTGAAAAATTATAAAAATTGGTCAGAAATTTTTATTTATGTATATTATCAATTGGTAAAAGTTTCAAGTAGTAAATTTATGTCTAAGTATAGTTTTAAAATTTTGGTCCATTAAAACTTTATAAAAAGTTACTATTTTTAGAAATTTTTGTATAAAATTGTTTTTATAAAAGTTTTAGGGGATTTTGGACAGAAGTGTCACACCCCCAATTTCAACTAACGGAGTATTACCGTTTGGGAAGTGACAAACCAGGATCTCAGACACTAGTTACATTGAACGACTCTACATGGGACTCAAAATGAAAATATCTTTTTAAATCAGAGTATCAATGCGGAAGCGTAAAGAAAGCAAATGCGCAAAATACACGCGCCCAAAACAAAAGTCCAAAAGTCCAAACAAACAAAGTACACTAAAATAATTCATACAACATAAATAGACACAAAGCAAAGCAGTTGAATCCCATGCATGCCCTAACGTGCACATGTGTCTTAGCTTAGCGTCCTGAGAAAACATGTAAGAAAAGTGTCAACACGAGGTTGGTGAGTTCACAGGTTTCAATATATAAATAAACGTTTACCAGATTTATTGTACAATCAACATAAATACCAAATGAGTAGCTAACCCATGTTCATTGTTTGCTATTACGCTCGCAACCGTAAACTGACTGTTTGTATTGCCTCCCACCAGGTCTATCAACCACGGTGCACGTTTAGGTCAATATTGCACCCGTTCAATATCCAATCGTGTTAGCGCGACTAACACGGGTGAGGTTTGTCAAACCCAGTAGTACTACCCAACATACCTCGCTATATTCATATTTAAACGGTTCGATGTGAGGACTTTTATGATAGAGTTTACGCATAGTCATAACAATTGATATAAAATGAAGTACAAAAATCAAAAGAGTTTGTATCATGTTTTCTCCCCCAGTTTAAAAGCTGTAAAAGGGGTCGTGAAAACTCACCTGCTTGGCGTTGAAGGTAGTATCACACAAAGGATAAGTTGAAACCACGTGTGTAAGTCTCAAAAGACTTACGAATGCCCTAAAATTATAAACATATAAATTAGGGATAAAAGAAAAATGGGAAATGTGACAATGACACGGATTGAGAAGCGTCCTAAAGAAACACTCTAATATTCAAGAGTGGACGAAAGTGTCCACGGAGTTAGGAATTACTTTACACGACGAATGACACGAATAATAATAATTATAACCGGGTGTTTTGTCATTCACAAAAATTAAGAAAATAATAATATATGTATACGAGTAAATAGTATAACCAATTATATTATTATTTAGTCTCAATCGACACACGATGTTATAAAATGATTTGAAATAATATAAATATATATTATTTAATAATACGGGTCACGGTTTGAAAATAATATAAACATATTATTTTATATGAATTTACGGTTTAAAAATAATATAAACATATTATTTTTACTTGATAATAATAACAATATATTAATTATAAAAGTGGGTATAATTTATAAAAATATGTTAATAACTCAAACCCGAGCCTACGGGTTGTTTTCCGGCTAAAACACATTTATATAATAATATAATATTATAAAGTTTGATTTTTATTAATTAAATATAATAGGAAACTGTTTAAAAAATAGACGTGGGAGCCCGGTCTCGAACTCGGGTCTCTCCCACACACGCATACTAAACCAACCAGTCCCGCCCGCTAGGGATTCGCAAACAAATCCGATTCCGACTGATTTTAATCCGAAACTCTCCTGAGTTCATCCTTTTCACCCAACCCAATCGATCCTACCCTGAATTCCCTCGATTTCGAATACAATCGATCAAACACAAGAGAATGGGTTTGATAATCGAGTCCATGCGAACCTGTGAGTGAAATAAATTTCAAAAACATCAAGTTCAGGTTCGTTTAATTCTCGTTTTAGTAACCGAAAACCCTAGACACTAACTATGAATCAATTGGATCGATTTGGATATTAACACTCGATGTAATCATGGGGCTTTTACTAAACAATTGATTCTGAATCTGACCATGAGGTTTAATTAGATTAAAACAGCGTCTAAGATCGAAAATCCCAAATCGATATGAACGAACCCTAGATTACTGGATCGAGTTCAATTCGATATTGTTAGGTGAAATTGATAGGGGGTTTTTAATGTATTCGAGATTTCGAAACTGTTTATGTGAGTTAATTTGATTGAGATTGGGTTTAGGGTCGAAACCTCCAAATCGTTTTACGAGGAACCCTAGTTTACTGTTCTTGTAAAATTGAGTGTTGTTTGGTTCGATTAACATAGGGTTTTTATTAGTCAAAGAATTACGAAGCTAATGATATAATTTAATCGAATTAAAAACGGGTCTGGAATCAAAAGCCCCAAATCGGTTTTCGTTTGAACCCTAGATTAGTGATCTTGTCAAATTCAGTGATATACGATCCAATCAACATAGGGTTAATGATGTAGATGCTAAAACGAAACTGTTGATGTGAATATTTACCAGAATGCGTGACGGGTTGATGGAGATCGAGTAAACTAAATGCCGACGGCGATGGGGTTGGCCTCCGGCGACTCCAACAGCTTCTCCGGTCGAATTATCGTGCGTAATAGCTTCAGGGACGATCGATTTAGGTGAGAGTGAGTTCGATTTATGAAAACAATACTCAAATTCGTCGAATTTGATGAAATAACGACTAAAGTCGACGGTTACGGTTTGATTAGTCATAATTGTGTTTAATTTGGCAATAATTGGATTTAACTCAGTGGTTACGACTGTTAGGGTCATGCACGTTCGACATCCGTTACAGACTCACACAAGGATCGGTTAAGGAGATTGAATTTTTGAAACCAAAGTTGCGAAATTGACTTTCAAAAGTCAACAAGAACAAGAACCTTCAATTTTGACTTTCCAAGTTAACAGAATTGGAATTGAGTTAATTACACTTTGATCCCTGCAGTTTGAGTTCAGATATTGACAGAATTTGACACCGTGGTTAGATTTAACTGGGTTAGTTAACGGGGTTAAGTTTTTAATAAGAAACTTAACGGAATAGTTAACGGGGTTAACTTAAAAAGTCGGATTGTCACAACAAGTATAAACATATTAAAAACATAAATTTGGACTTTTAAATTGGGTGCTAAAATCACACTAAAACCCTAATTTCGGACGAATCGGATTTTCAAACCGTAAACGTGACTTTACGCGCGTAACCACGTTTTTGATCAAACGAAACCGTGACTTGAGAATTTATCATATATGATTTTATAACTACTGATGTTCTTTATTAAAATCTAAAACTTAAGGTTTTATAGTCACGAATTTATATAAAAGCCGGTTTTACAATTTCTAACAGTTCGTACGCGTATGCACGGGTTTTGGGTATGCAACCGACTGCATAGCCACTTTTGTTTTGTTGACTTATTCACACACGTTAGGTGTCCTAAATGTTTGTTTCGTGTCTAATTGGTTAGTAGGACTCGGTTAGGACATCATATTTGTGGTTTCTTCGGTTAACCGTACTTTTTGCATTACCGCGCTCAGGTGAGTTTCGCGGACCCACTTTTTAATTTTTACTGTTTTACGTGGGAAAAGCTGTTTCACACAGTACACGTTGTTACCTGGGTTTACTTATGAATGTATTATGTCCTCACTTTAACGCAATCAATTAGCTTGGATAGCCGATGAGAATTATGTATAGTACTATTTAGGTTATCGCGCCAACCAGACTTGTAGGGTCATTTGGGCGCATAATTAACCATAGTAGGTGTTCACATTCGACAGCTGGATACAGGGGCAACAACTAGTCTGACGGTTTTGATTGTGGTTCAAGGTAATTAAATCTTAACACGTGTACTTGATAATCTGCAGATGGTTACTATTACAATTTGAAATTTATTTACTTACCTTTTCTTATCGAGATGCAAAACCTGCGTACTCACCAACTATTTTTATAGTTGACCCGTTTTCGAAACATGTTTTTCAGGTAAACAGTTATGGGGATCACGAGCTTTAAACGACTTGCTTTCGGGAAGAATTATTATTGTGTAACTTTGGTTGAAGTCAGACATTTTAGACACTTTGTATTGATTCGGGATTTTCATGTATTCGCACTTTCGTTAGAAGCATGTAGTGTGGTTCAATGTAATGCATAATTTTTCCTTTTAGTTTCTCTTGTACTTGTGTTCAATGCGATATATCGGTTACATCTCGTACTTCCGCCTTGACGGGGTGTGACAAATAATTACAGTGCCAATCGCTTCATTGATTTATTAATATTATTTTTGTAAATAATTTATTATTATTATTAGGTAAATTGGATTTTAATAATCCAAACTATTACTCATTCGCTGATAATAATTCATACTAACAATTTGATCAGTGTCAGTCATAATTTTCATTTTTGTTGTCAAGGGTAGTCCCAGTAGCATAATCATTAGGCTTGTAGACGAACCGAACAAACACGAACGGGGAATGTTCATGTTCGTTCATTTAACTTTTAACCAAACATGAACACGAACATATAATCGAACAAAATTTTTTTTCATGTTCGTTCATTAAGAAAATGGGCACGTTCGTTTCGTTCATGTTCGTTCGTAAAAAAGTTAAACGAACAGTTTATGAAAAGAAGCGGACACAAACGAACATAAACAACAAATATAAACGAACAAACATAAACGAACACAGATGTACATAATTGAACAAACATAAACGAACATAAATGAACACAAATGAACAAGCCTTATGCATCATGTTTCATCCAAAACACACATCTAAGTTACTCGTTCAAATAAACATGATTCAACCAAAAATCCATCATGATTCATCCAGAAATCTTCCATCTATCATCAATGTTTCATTAAAAAATCATCCATCTATCATCAATGTTTCATTCAAAAATACATCATCCATGTTTAAACCTATAATAAAAAATAACTAAAATTCATAAGCTCAAATTAGTGGTTCCAATTTAACGAGCGGAGGCAATGGTTAACGAGGTAGTTAAATGTATATATATTTAATTGTTTTAGAAATTAAAAAATATAAATGGGTTTCGTATTAATATTTAAACAAACATATATATATATATATATATTTGAAATTTGGTATTAATATTTAAACGAACGTAAATAAATGAACATAAACGAACATATATGAATGAACATATACTAACGTTCACAAACGTAAATGAATGAACGAGACATGCGTTCATGTTCGTTCTTTTAATTAAATGAACAAAATTTTTTGTTCGTGTTCTTTTGTTTAATAAATAAACGAACATAAACAAACTACCTACTAAACGGTTCACTGAACGTTCGGTTCATTTACAGGCCTAATAATCGTCATAGATTTATACTCGATTTACACTCTATTTCACGTGTATATTTTTTCTTTTCGTTCAAAATTATCAAAACAAGTGTAGATCTATGATAATTATGCTACTGAAACTGCCCTTAGCAACAAAAGTAAAAGTTAGAACTTTTATCAGTCAAATTGTTAGTATGGATTATTATCGGCAATGAGTTATAGTTTTGATTATTAAAATTTCAATTTGACTTATTATTATTTTTATTATTATTATTATTATAAAAGAAAGTGCTAGTATATTTGCCATTCAAGGTGTGCCACTTTTTTTTCACCCCTCATACTATGTATAAAAAACGCTTTTAACCTGTTTAATTATCTAATAATTTTATTTTTCTTTAATAACTTTCGTTTGTTAACGGTTTTCAAAAAAGCGAGTGTGCGACTGTTTTTTTTTGTTTGTCAACGTTCCGATATAATTTTTTTTAAAACATAGTTGTATTCAAAATTGAGGCTCTTTTTGCTATCGTGGACTACAGCGCGTGCCGTTACTATTGTGGTACCGTGCCGAAACGAACCTGTTATGAGCGAACAACAAAATTGCAGGAACCGGTCCCGGTTTTCGACGACCCGAACTTTTTCCCCGTTTTTATTATTTAGTTTTATGTTTCTTTTTTATGAACATTATTTTTAACGTTGCGTCTAAGTTTTCGTTTAAATTTTATTAACAATCAACCTGACGCCCACGACGAAGCACGAATGTCTGAACTTAAACTGATAATGGGACCAAATCGAGGATTTTTTTATACGTTCCGATATAAATTTATTTGAAAACAAAGTTTTTTTATCGTAGCGTATATCGATTGCCGTTTCCGTTGTGATACTATGACGAACTAAACCTATTCTGAGCGAATTATGCGACCTGACACTCGCCGTAAAGCATGGGTATTCAACGAGTTATTATTATTATTATTATGGGTGTGTGCGTGTTGTAATAAAAATAGTTATATACAAACCCATAATTATTATTATTATTATGGGTGTGTGCGTGTTGTAATAAAAATAGTTATATACAAAGGATATAATATGTGTGTTGATCAAATGCAATAAGCACCAAAAGACTTATGATCAACCTACCTAGGTTAAAAAATTGATTTTGTTGACGATCAACTGCACTATGGCTGTCATGTTATCATGAAATAGTTATGAGTTGATAAACTACGAAATAAAATGAAGAGAGAGGTTTTTTTATAATATACGAGGATAATGAGAAAATCATATAGTTATACGAAAATCACGAAGAGCCAATCAAATAATTTATAGATTTTTTATTATTTATTTATATTAAACATTTTACATATTGTGTTTTACGTAGAAATAACTGCAATTTTTTTGTTTTCTATTTACGTATATGTAAAACTATGTGTTACGTATATGTAACCCAATACTTAAAATGATTTTTTTGGTAAAAATATGTAATAATACATTGATACTTTTATAAATAAAATAGAATAAAAAATTATTATTATTTTATGATTGGTTAGAATTGGTTTTTCTTAGCGGTTTTCGCATAACTATGTGGTTTCTTTACCCTATTATCTATACCATAACAATATTAAAGACCTAAAACACAATTTATTTGGAATGAAACAAAGGAAAACAAAGACCGCGATAAATACTCTAATGAAACCAATGAAAACTAGAAGTCGTAACAACTCTAATATGCTCTCTCAAGCTAGATGTGTGTATCGACGTGAAGCTTCGACCGAAGAGTGTCAAACCACGTGGAAGACAACCATTTCGTCAAAAGACAACCGTAGGAACATATCGAACTCTGACTCTGAGAGCCTGAGTAAGAAACATGTCACGTATGAGATACAAATCAATCTCAAGACGTTTCGTACACTGACTGCATTGACTATTAAATGTGTATCGCTAGATTATCTTAGATAAAATTGGTAACACCTAGATAATTCAAGATAAATACATCACCCCAAGACTCAAACCACAACCTTTGGTTATGGTGATATCATCACTTTAACTCCTTTATATTTTTACCTAATTACTTATTTGTTTTTAATAAAACTGATAACACAATAAAATCCTTATTATAATAATTGAATAACTTTATCTGACACGTTTCGACTTCTGGTGAAATATAGATTTTTGTTTCCCGCCTCTCTCTCCTATTAAATAATAATGATTTTAAATAATTAAATTTCTAAAATTTATTTAATATTTTATCAAAGTTTACTAAATCATAAGAAAAATTTAATTATATTTTATCTTAAAGTATAATTTTATAATTCTTAAATCTTTATTATTTGTTATTTATAATTCTTAAATCTTCATTATTTGTTATTTATAATTATTAGACATTTATTATTCGTTATTTGAAATTCTTAAATTTTTATTATTTTTTATTTTATTAGATAAATTCAACGTACAAATATTCATAAAAAGCATTTGTTACAACAAATTGTTGATAGTTTCTAACCAAATAAGAGGGTGTTTGAGATTGCGTTGGAAAACTGCTTATTGATTTATTGGCTTTTTTAAAAGCCAATAAGTTAAAAATAGCGTTTGGCAAACATAAAAACACTTTTTGTTTTAACTTTTTGATAAAGCTAAAAAGTTGTTTTTTAAAAAATCATAAATTCTTGGCTTTTCAAATGACTTTTTGACTTTTGTAATAAAATATTATCAATCTACCCCTAACAATTTCTAACAAATACATATATATATATATATCATTATATTACGTGAATGTTTTTTAATCATTTTGGTTTTAAATATAAAAATGTCTTTTTTGATCATTTTACGTGAATAAGCTAAGTCAAGCACTTTTTAAAAAATAATTTATTAACTTATTGGTTTTTCATACCACAAAAGCTAATCAAACATTTTTTTGAAAACTCTTTTTTAAAAAGTTATAAGCTAATAAGAACTTAAAAAAAAATAAATTCTTTTGGAGTTAAATAAGCAATCCCAAACACCCTCAAGTATCCGTATTATTTTTGCCGAAAGTCAAGATCTTTCTTCCCCAATTTCACATAACAGATATCGAGCTTTCTTAATTAGTCGTGATGACAACTTGGACTAATTTAAACTCTGATCACCTATTTTAATCTCCCCGGAACCCTAATTATAAACCCCTGCTACTCCTAGTCTGCGTGTCTTTGGAGCAGGAAGATGACGGTTCCGGTGGTGAAATTCCCTCTGTTCTTATGCGTGCGGGCTCTAGGTATATTTGTGGCTGCGTTGGTTCTCATCTGGAACATTCGCTACCGAGGAGGATTGGCTCTTATCTCAGAAGACAAAACTCTCATCTTCAATGTAATTTTATTAATCTATTCATCTGGAAACGAAAATCCTTTTTGATATTTATATTTTTATGCTTGCCTAAAATTAGGGTTTTTTGGGCAATGCCATGAATGTAGTGATCTAGCTCTTGACTTAAGCGCATGATTCGGATTCATGTTGGGTAGATCTTTAATTGATGATGTCTGCATGTTCTTCCCTGGTCGGCAATGAAAAGACCTGTTCTGCCAAGTGCTAAATGCACAATCAACTCCATTGTTTTGATTAGTTGATTTAGGGCATATTTAATTGTAAACATAGGATTTCTTTTGCATATTAGGGGTTTATGAGTCTTCATTGGGTGATAAACAAAATGTTGTATACCATATGAAGAGTTTATGATGATTTTACTGGATCATTTGTTTAATCCTTTATGTTTATACAAAGGATACTGTGCTTTAGTCTTAAGCTCCCAATATGCTTTGTCTTCAACAGGAAAATTCAAGTGTCATGATTTTTAAACTTTATAAGCTTTTTTCTTAGCTAAGCTGCTTTTACTGCAGGTTCATCCTGTTCTAATGGTGCTTGGCCTTGTTCTGCTGAATGGGGAAGGTGACTGAACTTTAACCATGCTCTCTTCACTGAAGTCTTACATTTTCGACAGTTAGTATTTTTGTTGTCAATTTATTATTATTTATCAGAGTTGTTGGTTCTTCATGATTATAGCTCCATGAGTGTCCTTTAACTTTGTTAATGTAATGCCAACAATGTTCCCCCTTTGAGGATGAAGATGGAAGTCTCCATATACCAAACTGTTTTAACTGTTTTCAACGGTCCAATGTTGTATCACTTAAAAGGTGGTATTAGTGTCTCAATACCATCTGCTGTCACCCTTCTCTCAAATAATTATTTTCCCTATCATTTATGTAGGAATCGATGATCTTTCCATTTTGGAAAATTTATGTTCTAATTCCTAGTTCTTGATGGATGCAGCCATGCTGGCATACAAAACAGTATCAGGAACAAAAAGTTACAAAAAACTAGTCCATCTTTCCCTCCAGTTTCTTGCATTTTGCTTTGGAATAATTGGTTTATGGGCTGCTTGGAAGTTCCACAATGATAAAGGCATTGACAATTTCTACAGCCTGCACTCATGGTTGGGCTTGGCTTGTTTATTCTTATTCACCATTCAGGTTCTCATTTTTCTCTACTATTTATTTTGGTCAAAGAAAGTCAACTATTGAAGCACAAATGTTTGAACTTTTAGTGGGGAGCTGGATTTGCAACATTCTGGTATCCAGGTGGTTCAAGAAACAGCAGGGCTTCACTGCTGCCATGGCATGTCTTCTTTGGAGTCTACATTTATGTGCTTGCAGTTGCTGCTTGTGCTACTGGCCTTTTAGAAAAAGCTACATTTCTTCAAACCAACAACATAATTTCGCGTTATTCTGCAGAAGCAATGTTGGTGAATATTTTGGGTGTATTGATTGTTTTGTTGGGCGGTTTTGTTATTCTTGGCATCATATCACTGCCTAATGGCAAAGGCGACGTTCTCAGAGGATCAATAGAGTAAACACAAGCCGCATTTTATCCAATTTTCAGAGTTGTGACCGAGAGGCAAAGTTAGTGATGTAAAAGTACTGATCCGATAATAATCATTACAAAATATTTTAAGTGTTTTTTTGAGTGTAAGGAAATCATGTTGTCAATCATCTTCTGGTATTTCCTTGCATATTCAGTATTGTAAAGTGAATGGAAATATCTGAATGATTACTATAGAGATCCTCAATATATACTGAGGGGACCTCAATATACACAGGAGCAAAACTCTAGAGAAATCTAACTTGGGCCTATGAGCTAAATACAAATAATACAATATATATACAGTTAACAAGTATGTCCTGTTATTGGATCATAATTGTATTATCGATTCGTGTCTGCAGTCAAGGGTCTTGCAAAAATGCCAGTTGATACGTTATTTAGGTTATTGCAAAAAAAAAAAATTCAATTAAAACAAATGGCTTACGCCGATTCTGCAAGAGGTTAAAGGCACAACCAGCATTGGTCGGTTTCGGACCGAAAACCAAAAATTTGTAAATCGGATACTGGACCGATTTCCATGACTTGAACCCATGATCTTCATGGCTTCTTGTTAAAAAATGAGTTTCCTGCAACACGCGCCCTTGAATTTAGTAGTAATCAATTTTGCCATTCCTATTAGTGTTACATTGACAACCTTGGATTTCTATATCTCTAGACCTCCACACTTGAGTGTTGTTGATTTAATTATTAGTTAATTCATATAGTAAAATCAGGATCCTTTGTGACCTTGAGGTTACGGGTTCGAGCCGTGGAAACAGCCTCCTACACAAAGTGTAGGGTAAGGCTGCGTACATCAGATCGCGAAGCTCGCGATCTGGCCCCTCCCCGGCCCCTACGCAAATGCGTGAGCTAAGTTAAGCACCGGGTACGCCCTTGAGGATCCTTTGCCTTACATATGAGATAGAAAAGGAAGAAGTGTTAGATTCTTTGTAACATGTTATGGTTCCCTTCAAGGTCTTGTGTGATGGGACATATATTGGCTCATGATCTTGTACCTGCACGGTCAGTATCGGCTTTTCAGCTTGTAGTATGATTATATCTTTAACATCATATAGGTGTTTCCTACTTCCCTATACTTTTTTCTAACTAATTGTCTGTTCAATTGACACATATTCCTGTTGTGTCTGTAATATTTGCACTTAGAAATGCTTTATTCCTTGAGCCTACATCTCAGTCTGAACAACAATTTGCCAAATCTGCTGCAGAACGCTCTCACATGGACGAGTTGAGATTAAAATGCTACGTTCTAAGAAAAAAAGAACCAAAGGCTTGTAGCCTAGCAGTATACTGGTGTGTAGTAAAGGTGTTCTTCCCCGAGTGGTCGCCCACCCGCAAAAGTGAACCCTGTTTCAATTGATATATTTGTTGATTAACGATCAAATTGATGTGTACCTAATTGGTAATACAGAAAAACAGAAGGTTCTTTATGGGAATCCAATTCATATGCATAACATTCATAATACTTACTTGCCTAATTGGTTATCTAACGGAAATAACTACCATTATTCAACTACCTGTCATGACTCGGACATAACAAAACTGATCTTAAAAAATAAAATCGCCGTTGCCGGGGATCGAACCCGGGTCACAGGCGGGAATACTTACCACTATACTACAACGACCGATTTTGTTTGTCTTTCACGCTCTAAGATCTATAAATGTTGCAATAAGTAACGGCTTATCCAGATTCCAGACGCCTAATTGTTTCAAATGAGATGGCATAAATCATAAAATACGAAAAGCTAACTAGTTGAAACATCATGGGGTTGCCATAAAATACAACTATATAACGTTAACGTTAGAGTATACACACGATCACCGTCTTAATCTTTTTGTACATTTACTAATTTAGAGTTTTAATTATTTATCAAACGATAATTAGTAGCATATATTAAAAAAACAGTGTGTAGTTTATTGATTTACATATTGAATTAAACAAAAAAAAAACTCATCCTCGAAAATTAAATCAAAATCAAACCTCTAACTCTGAAACCAAAGTTGTTGATATATCCATAATAGGTATATACGAGTAAAAATAGAAACACTCCATAAACAAATATTAATAATTAAATATGAAAAAGAATGAAATGAAATGATGCGCATAACAAAGGAAAAGTTGTGTATGTGACAAGTCTTCAATCATCATAAGACAACTTTTTTATCTTTCATAATTTACGATGCATCATAACATAACATGCGTTCGAGAACCTTTTTTATATTAAATCACTTTTACATTAACCAAACCCTAAATGTGAATAATAAACAGCTAAAATCACATTACAAAGTAAATGGCTTTCTTTTTTTTAACTGATTCAACTAGTTGAAAAAAAAAGTTTCAGACACCACTCTTACGACCCTCGTTATTCTACTTTAAAAACATTGATTCGTCAGTCTTTCTTCAATATATTTTTTTAGCGTGTTTAGTTCATAAAACATTGTAAACTTAACATATCAACTTTGATTTCTTTTTCATTTATGTAATTAAGATCATTATATCTTATAAAGAGAAAAATATGCTTTTTGTAAAAAAAGATTTAACCTGCAAAGCATACGAAGGATTCATGAAACAACGATGAACATTCATCGAGCTTTAAGGTGAGGGCATTTGCTTCTATTTAGTTACAAATGGTTTAAGACACTGTTGCAATAAGTTGAACTCATTGTATTTCTCAAGTTTATTCAACAACGAACATGGGAAATTTAGACATGCCATTATGTTAATTAGACACACCATCATGATAAGTTTAGACGCACGGTTGTAATCAACAGTGCATCGGGATTTAAAAAACATCGTTTTAAAAAAATATAACAATATTATATTCAAATTAAATAAAATAAAATTCTTGATTTTATGATATAATGTTTTAAGAAAATTATAGAGTAAATATCTACTTTTATTGTTTACTTTTTTGACCTTTTTTCCTCCTAAAGAAAAGAAAAATACTAACAAAGATTTTACTTCTGAAATATTGGAGTATGTTTTAGGTTGTCAAAGTCAACCAAGGCCCAAGAAACAATTTGGAGAAGGAGTAGTAGGTTTTGGGCTTTCAGACAATGGCCCAGAGCTGATCTTAAAAATAATATCGCCGTTGCCGGGGATCGAACCCGGGTCACCCGCGTGACAGGCGGGAATACTTACCACTATACTACAACGACTGGTATTGGATTAGAAGATTATATATATGTCTTTTAAGAGCAATCACAGTGATCAAAACCAAAGCATCATACGAAGCGCTACAATCATAAAATCCCAAAAGCTAGCTGGTTGAAGCTCTTGGACAAGTTATTCTACTTCAGCCGGTTCGACTTAAAAAAATAACCTGAACTTAGGGTCCTAAATGGTTTAGCTTTATTCAATTTTTAGGTTTAAAAAAAATCACAAAATTAGTATATTTAAAAGTTTTTTCTTAAACTAAAATCACTATAACTTTAGTTTGGGTGATTGTACGATTTTTAGAAATCATATAAATTGTGTTATCATATTTTCACATGTTGTGATCGTAAACAAAACAATATCTTCTTAAAAAAAATACCCCAATTTTAAAATTCGCATTCAGCTCACATAAAGGTTGAGCACACCCTACACATTTGTAATCCAAGCAACAAACTCGAGTCAATAAACAAGTGCCTGTGAGTATTTAAAAATGTTTTAAAGTTTAAAAAGAGTGATAACTTTTCCAACTTTATTTTTATTGATAATCCGTATTTCTACTTTATGAATATTTTAGTTTGAAAAGAATGATAACTTTTTTAAGTACATTTGGCTTAATGGTATCAAAGTGTGTTACATGATGTCTCTTTCTCAGAAGGTTATGAGTTTTTGTCCCGTAAAAAACAAGTGGTGTAAATCTAGAGTGCGTGAGTTCGACGTTAAAAAAAACCATAAAACATTTCAACATCACAAATTTTGAGGTTCGATTGAAACTTGCAATCAAAGATGTGATGTTTAACTAGAAGACCCTGATTTGCTCCCCACTCCACCTCCAACCAAATTCAAGCATTTTGGGTTCAAAATCCATCATGTGATGGGCTGTTTTCTTAGCACAAATTCAAGCAACAATCGGACATTATCATCACCATCTTCTTCTTCTTCATCAATGTCGAATGCAGAGCTCAGTCCAGATCTAACATCCTACCAAGACGCTTGCCAATCGGATCCGGAGCTCCAGTCCTTCGATTCCACCCTCCAAGACCGAACCAGCAGAGTCATCACCAATCTCGCCGTCGGCGTCGAGGTCCGTTCCCTTTCCCTTGACTCCCTCCGTGAACTCACCGGAAGTTTACTCGATATGAATCAAGAAGTAGTCAAAGTCATACTCCAATGCAAAAAGGACATTTGGGAGAACGACCAATTGTTCTCCTTGGTTGAGGATTACTTCGAAATTAGCCTACAAACCCTAGATTTCTGCACATCGCTTGAAAATTGCTTGAAAAATGCTCGATCTAACTTATCATTTCTTCAAATTGCAATCAACCAATACGATGCAGATACTAATCACTTAACCACTATTGAGCAATTCAAAGCTTTAGACAGTCCGTTTTCAGATGAATTCTTCCAACTCTTTCAATCTGTTTACGAAAAGCAAGTTTCAATGTTGAAAAAACTACAAACCCAAAAGTGGAAAGTTGATAAGAAGTTGAAATTAACAAAGACATGGAGGAGACTGAGTAATGTGATATTCGTGACCGCTTTTAGCGCGGTCTTGATTTGCTCGGTGGTGGCGGCAGCAGTCTCCGCACCACCGCTGGTGACAGCACTGGCAGCCGCGGTGGCTGTGCCGCTAGGATCGATGGGGAAGTGGATTAACTCTCTATGGAAGAAGTATGAAAAGGAGTTCAAAGATCAGAAGTGGATGATGGGTGCAATGCAGATTGGTAGTTACATTGTGATCAAAGATTTGGATAACATTAAAGCTCTTGTTGACAAGTTGGGGGTTGATATGGAAAGTATGTTGCAGAATGCTGATTTTGCGGTTGAGGAAGCGGATCTGGAGGTGGTTGGGATGGCGGTGGATGAGATGAAGAAGACGGTGAATGTGTTTGCAAAAACGATTGACGATTTAAGTGATCATTCGGAGAAATGTATACTCGATACAAGGAGGGCAAGAACTATGATTTTGCAGAGGATCATCAAGCATCCTAGTGACTCACTTTAACTGATTAGGTGTTTGTTTCTTGATGCATATTTACTGAAGATAGGCATGTATGGAGGTTGTCTATGAGATTAACATTTAAATCTTGATCTTTGGTACATCCTAAACTATAGAGTTCAATGTAGAATGTTAGTTTTCAAAGCTGGAATTACTTGTTCCCCTACTATTTAAACATAATATATAATGAAATATGAACCTTTGTTATTAATAATTTTCAAGCTGGAATTACTTGTTCAGTGCTTGTACGAGTCTACTCTACACCGTAAGTTCAATCACACATTCGTTACCAGGATTTGTCACTATTTTAGTATATTTAACAGATATAATATGGATGATTTTGTTGACCTAATCTGGATTGGAGGTGTAATAATATTTAAACAGGTATTAAATAATATTTTATTAACAGTTTAAGATTGTTCTATTCTTATCAAAGTAAATGCTCTGATGTAATTAAGAAAATAAGATCATTCACATTCAGAGCGGTATCTTTATCTTCTTTTATATAATTTAATTAAATATCATTTTTTTTTTCAAAATTATTTTTAAATTTGGTTTAATCTCCTCACATCTTATTCTTTATCTCACCTACAAACACTTATTTTATTCTTTTTTATCTTTCTTAGACACTTATAAAAAATATAGAGATTGATTAAAATGGATCTCTATATTTAGAAAATCTCTATTTACTAAACTCTAAAATTTAAAGATGGAGATAGAGATCTTAATAGAGTTACAAAATAGAAGAAATCTCTAAATAATAGAGATAGAGATGGAGATGGAGATAGAGATAGAGACCTTGTTGTGAATGCTCTAAGAATTACCGGATTTTATGAAAGATTTTGGTAAACTTTATGACCATTTCTCTGATCTCCAGAATTTTCGCTTTTAAATACATTTTTTTAGAACAACGTCATTGATATAGAAAAAACGAAAGACGCTAGTAAGTCAATACAATTAAAAGTTGGAGAAATTCACCAAACTAACCAAGAAAAGCTATTGAAATTACCCCTATTCTTAATCCAATTGTATGAGAGAAGTTTAATCTCCTGAACAGTTGAGAGGAATTGAGGGAAGAAGGTCGCCCCATGATCTAAATCAGTTCCAAATGGAGGCCGAGAAATGACACCCAAAAAAGACATGTTCAATCTCCTCATCAGCTTCCACACAAAGAGGGACAAGTGATACAAGAAACATACACGCCTCTTTGACAAAGATTTTCGGATAGCGTTTTTTAAAATTCTCCACATAAAATCTTTTATAATTTTAGTATTTTTTAGATTTTCCGTCAAATCTTTTAGGCTTTTTTAGCGGTTAGATCTATAAGAATTACCTTAGTTAAAACACATACGTTTTACTAATTTTGGCTTGCAACCGATCAAAACATGTCAGTCTTTTTTTTTCACTCATATAGCCTTTTAAGTGTAAAAAGTAATTATATAAATAAAAGGTTCATAAAAAATATCGTGACATGATCAGTTTTGCATATCTTCTTAAATTTTTATTTTTAGCATTATATTATTATTATTTTTGTTTTTAGAGAATTAATAATTTGAGAGTTATATCCACTATTTTACACCACCATTATCATTAAATTGAATATTTGCAAAACTAACGTGTTAAATAATAAAGATTGTAAGTTGGTGGACCGATGGAATAATGATTTGGGCTCTTGGTCGTGGCTTAGGAACATTCAGGGTGGTATTGAGGCAGATCAACTTGAAGACCTGTGCCATATTCTCCATAGTGTCTCGCTAAATCTGGAAGACTATTCTTGGTTTTGCAGGTTAGTGGAAGATGAGCCTTTCTCAGTCAGATGGATTTGTGTGTGGATTGATCATTGTATTCTCCCGGCAGGACCTCGCCCCACGTCTTGGAATAGATGCATTCCTAGAAAGATTAATATCTTGGCTTGGAGAATTTTGTTGAATAGGATTCCTACTCGTGTAAATTTGGATAAAAAAGGGATACGCGTTCCATCAATCCTATGCCCTTTGTGTGACACGGAGCAGGAAACTACGGATCATGTCTTAGGTGATTGCCTAATTGCTTCCAAAATGTGGAGGGCTATCTCAAAATGGTTAGATATCTCTCTCCCTGTTTCTAAAAAGCCGGTCAAAATCATAAACTTCATCGAGTCGCATAAACGAAAAAAGAGCATGAAGGATTTGCTGGAAACGATCATGTTCTCTTCTTGGTGGGTTCTATGATGATTTAGAAACGATGCAATATTTAATCCCAACAGCAACCAGGAAGTAACGATCTTCGACTCTATTATTACTTATTTTTATGTTTGGATTGCTCATAGGAATAGAAAGCTAAAAATGAAATGGGTCGATTGGTTGAAAAACCCTCTTATGTTCATGTAACTTTTTTGTTCTCCGGTTAGCTATTTGCTAGCCGGTTGGGATTTTTTATATATTCTCTTTTGCTGGTAAAAAAAAAACATTATAAAAATTCATAATTCATATTGAAACTTGACGTTTGTAAAAAAATGCTTTCAAAAGACAAGAGTGACATGAATTAATAGGTATTTAAAAAGTTGGTTTAGCGGATTTAAAGAGTTTGCTTAGCATACGTTACTCGAGTTGTAGGATTAGCATATTAGTAAGGCGGATAACTCTGTCTCTAGAGCTATTTATCACTATTATCGTTATGTGAGTTTTTATGTAATATTTTTAAAGTCCGTATGTAAGAAAATGATATTACTTGAAAATTTTATTTTAATGATTCGTGTGAACATTAGCATATTTATGACATACGACTATGTGAAAATTAATTGTAAGATTATTTTTTTAGCATGTTTAAAATAAGAAGATCGTTGTTGATTACATTTCAAGGATGTTATTATGATTTATGAGACTTTTATTTTATTTTTTATATTTTTTGAACGACAACACCTAGATATTCTAGGATAATTGAGTTTGCCCGGGGCAACACCTAGAACATACATGGCAGCCCACCCCAGGAGGAACCCCCCAACTGGGTAAACCCCCTGACCTGACCACAGACCCCTTTTTTTGCTGTGCCCAGGATTCGAACCTAAGACCTCCACTATGGGAAGTCTTGAGGCTACCATTGCACCAAATGGCCAACGGTAAGTTTTGTTTAATAGTTAAACATTTATAAGGAATTTTAAAAACTGATTTTTGCACAATTTTTATTATTTTTACTAGGTAGACACGTGTTTAAACTATCATTTATCGTTCTCTCGTTTATGATTTTATGGTTAGTTGTCAAAGTTGACAAAAGAAGATGAAGGCGATCCATGCGATAATTTTAGCAATGTTTTGGTTCTTATGGAAGGCGCGCAATGACATGATATTCAATCATAAACGCATATCATTTGTGAAGTTAGTTGAAGACAATAAAGTTCTTAGTTATCTTTGAATAAGTAATCGACCGAGGGCCCTTAATCTAGGAAGAATGGTGTAGGTTTAACATTACTTGTATCGGAGGTTAACTCCATTCGATTTTATATTTGGTCGATGCAAATATTTGGGTCTAGCATTCTTGCTAGTAATTGTTTGCTGACCGTTCAAATAAAAGTTGTCAACGTGATTAACTGTTTTAGAATTTACATGTATATTGTTTGAAAATTGTATCAAGATGTTGGATAAGGATTAGCCTTTCTATGTGGTGAGGGTTCAAATCCCGTTGGTGGTAAAAAAATGTGTAATTAAGCTGTTAAAAAAAACTATTCTTTAAAAACACCAAATGACAAAAACTTCAGATTATTAAAAGAGAATTTAACGACGACTAAACTACTGAAACCGTGAGTGTAAAATAACCGTTAAGAAAATTAAAAGAAATAATAATGATATGATGAAAGTTTAATCAAACACTAATCAATACATATTTACAAAATTGACCTACTAATAAATATTACGATCTAAAATATTTTCTTTTGTAAGAATTCAATTATATTAACTTTTTTTACAAAATTGATCTACTAACAATTATTACGATCTAAAATATTTTCTTTTGTAAGAATTCAATGATATTAACTTATTTTAAATAACTATAATAATATTTGGGATGGGGGAGGGACCTTATAATATTTGGGATGGGGGAGGGTCTAATGACAAATCCATTGAGTCCCCCTTATAACGGGTTGATTTAAATTAATTATAGTGTAGATTAGGTGAAGTAACATTTGACCGTTAAAAAAAAAAGAAAACTGTTATAAATGTTTAATCGTATAGACAATAATTTCAAAGAATCATACCGGAATAAAAATTGGAATATTAAGCATAAAATTACTGATCCATTTGATTTTGGAGGCTAATTGTCCACGTAAAGTTCTTAAACCACCCGGTTTATAATTAAAAATATATTAATTTACTAAAATTATTAAATTATGAAGGACACCCCCTACTTACTGAAAATGAGGTAATTACATTGAATCACGCATAAATGATTATTCCAAAAGTCAAATAAATCAATACGATTCTGCTATTTTTGTATCGACTACAACGATATTTTTTTTAATTATTTTAATAACAATTAATAAATTAATTAAGATACATACTGAAAATAAATTAAAATATAATATTTGATATTGTGCTGAATTAAATATGTATTTATTAGTTTAAATATATTTTAATGATATTATTTAACAAGAATATATCTATTAGTCAAAATATTAAAAGGTATAAAATGTAACTTATTAAAGAAACGGGTAAAAGTAGAAATTATGTTTTACAAGAAATTAACAAGTGTTCTTATGTATTTATTAAAAAATAAGCTTTCTTTTAAAATTTCTTTATATTTAAAGAAACCGTTGAAGCACACCATCCATCGTTTTCTTTGCAATAACGTTTATTTATAATGCTTAAAAAATGAGACGTTTATTATATGTATTTTTGTTTAAAATGTATCCAGATGGTAAACAAATGGTGCAGATTTAGGAATAGATTTAGTGGGTGTACACCATCGAGCCTTCTGGTTGAGTGGTAACACCACGACTTTTCAAATGGAAGGTCATGGGTTCGAGTCTGACAAAATGTTTCAGGTTGAGCCAGGTGATTTTCCCAGTCGTGGGTAAGGCTATTAAAAAAAAGATATAGTGGGTGTGCGAGTTCGCCGTTCAAGTGTGTATATTGCTTGTTAGCAATTATTACAATATTTCCTGAATATCTATTATATTTTTCAAATATGTTTATAAAGTGTATCGTATGAAGTGTAGTTTATTTTACTTAGAGTATTCCGATATTTTTATGAGAAAGCAAATTTGCCCCTCATATTTGAGTCTTAGTATTTACCTTCGTATCCATTATTTTATATTTTTTATGAGTGGTAAAAATAGAAAAAAATAATAAAAAATAAAAAAAGCATTATTTTTGTTGAATAGAAATAGATATGTGGAACGAAATGCTAAAGATTTTAAGAAAATAAAAGATAAATTTAAAAAATAATGTTAAATTACATTGATGAGAACAGGGAATAAATGAATAATGCTCTTATTAGTTAGTAGGTTAGATTCCCGTGTATTACACGAGTTGAATAATTATAATGTTATATACTAAGTGATGAAAATTTATGTTTTTAAAAACCTATGTATTACACCAGTATAATCTGTTAACACATACGCGCGTCAAAATATGTCTTTAAAAATCTATTTTGACGTGACAGTTACAAATTATGTTAAGTTAATTTTTAAAATATTTTTTTTTCCAGTCGGGTATTATTTTTTTTATACATAATTGATAAATGTTAGTTCATATTAGATTCATTTAGTTAATGTATGATAATTATTATCTATAATCAAATAATTAATATCCATAATTAGATTAATAATTAATAGGAGAGAGAGGCGGGAAAAATATGATAAGAATGAATATGAAGACGACACGTGGCACTAAAACCTTTATTTATTATATAGTATAGATTACTCGATAACTCCATATTGAATTATTTGAGAATAATTAATTATGCAGGTGGCTTCAAGCCTTCAACTATGAAAATCATTAAAAAAAGAGTTTTTTTAAAGGTAAATTTCTTAACTGCTATAGGAGTGAGATTTGAACTCATGACCTACTCAAAACTTGATGTTTCTAGAGAATTTTTCTCTACCATTGGGCCACCAACACCAATGATATTAAAAAAAGAGTTAAGTGATTTTTTCATCTCTGTACTTTGCTAAAAATTTTCATTTGAATCCAAAGATTTAATTTTTGTCATTTGAATCCAAATGTTTCATAAAAAATTGCCATTTGAATACTTTGATTACACCTAATTAACATCGTTAACATTTTTCGTTAAACCTTCTCCATTTGAGGGGTATTTTAGTCAAAACAATTCAAAATAAAGAACCAGCCCCACATGAGGGGTTTTATGCGTTCAATCTCTTTAGGTAATCGCAAAAAACGAATTCCCACCGTTAAAATCAATATCTTTCGTCCCCATAATCAACATCAAACGTAGTAATCGCAATCGCAATTTCGTCCCCAAAATCAATCGCAAGTAATGTTTGAAGAACTTTGGTTTGTTCGTGTCCCTACGGACGATTTCGATTCACATGTGTAACGAAACAAAATTCTAAATTATAATATTATTTGCCTAAATAATATTGCGAGGGGTGAAATTGGATTAAATTTTAGTTGAGGGTTTGTTTTATATGGTGCATTTCATGAACTTTGGAACAAAAGGAGTTAAAATGAGAATTCAAGGGGTTGAAATGTAAAAATTAACAAATCAGATTTGTTAAGGGGGTGGGGGTCACACTTGTGTCTTGCAAGAATGGAAGAGAAAGGGGAAGACATGAGATCGAAAATTAAGGTGTTTGCATGCTTGGATTGAAGATTTTGGTGTAATGATACCCTTCTAATCATCAAGTAAGTGATCTCTTAACTTTGAATCCACCATTTGAAGTGTTCATGGTGGGTTTTGGGTGAAATCCGAATTGGGCTGTTAAGAGTGAATTAGATGGGTAGAAACTTGAAATATATAGTCATCTAGCTTGACTACAAGTAATGATAGGTAGATAACATCATCTAAACATCTAATTTGTGGATTCAAGAATTAGGGTTCTTGAGGGTGATTTGGGGGTCTTCAATTTAATGATGTTAGAATGCTAAATTGAGGATGGGTAAGTAGGGCTGTAAATGAACCGAACCGAACGAAGCCTTGTTCGTGTTCGTTCGTTAAACATTTAACTTGTTCATGAACGGTTCACAAACACTAACCGAACGAAATTTCATGTTCGTGTTCGTTCATTAAGGAAATGAATTTGTTCACGAACGGAATCGAACGAAGGCTAGTTTGGGACTTTTGATGTCAACCTTAATGTCTTTCGAAATGAACACTTGGTAAGATGATTTTAATATCAAGTTTTTTGTACTTGTATCGAAGTTACTTTACTTAGTTAATTTTAGGGTAAAAAATAAAATAAAAATTAAAGAATATAAATAGTTTAGATAAAATAAAATAGAAATATACAAAGATCTTTAATGAACAACATAAACAAACGACACATGAACGAACACGAACGTAAACGAACATAAACGAACGAACGTTCACGAACACGTTACCGAACGTTCACGAACACAACTGAACGAACTAGACCTCTGTTCATGTTCATTCATTTAGTTAATCGGACGGAATTCCTTGTTCATGTTCATTCATTTATTAAACGAACGAACATAAATGAACTTCCCGTCGAACGGTTCATGAACTGTTCGCTGAACGTTCGGTTCATTTACAGCCCTATGGGTAAGTGTCTAGGGAGTTGATAGACACATTTTTATGCAAGAAACCTTATCCAATTTCATGATTTAGAAATTAGGATTCTTAAGGATCAAAATTGAGGGTTTTTGATTAGGGGATGTTTGAGTGTTGAATTAAGATTAAGTAAGTGTCTAGGGAGTTAATAAACACATAATTAACCATAAAGTTTCAATTTCTATGGTAAATTGGTGAATGGTGAAATTGGTGAATTTGAGAGTTTGACTTTTATTGGTCAAACAGGTCAATATGGGTTGAAAGATTAAATGGGATGTTGGAGGTTTGGTTAAGGTTGTAACAACCAAACTAAGTTAGGGTGTTGATATCTAGATCATAGGCGTGTCTTGAATCTCAATTTGGTGAATAAATTGAGATCATAAGATTTTTAAATGCAAGTTGTATGCTAGGTGATCAAGGCGTCAAAGGAGCTAGCTTGAAGATCAAGTGGGATCCTTCTTAGAAAAAGGTAAGTGCTTTGCACTTACTTAGTAACGATAGGTGGTAATAAATGCACGTATTGATTTACTTGTTGATATTGTTGATTAGCATACATGCAAACGTGTTTATGTTGATTTGGTGAAACTACATATGGTGTTTGTTTTGACCAAAAATTAACAAAACTAATTAAGTGATCAAACTTTGTAAGTGAGGTAGTGTGCTTGTATAGCTTGCTAAAGAGATTGAACGCACAAAACTCTTCACGTGAGAAGGATTTAGGGCCATTAGATCAAATTGTAGAAAAGATTTAATGGTTGAGATCAAATTGTGGGAGAAAAAGTTGTTGAAAGGGTATTTTAGTCATGGCCATTTTTGTTGACTTTTTATCAAGTTCCCCCCTTTTTTTAAACGTTTATAACTTTTACATACGACATTATTTTAAAAAAAAAATTACACCATAAAAACGAGCGTTTTTTTATCTTTAAAACGAGTATAGTCTCGTTATATACAAAAACGAAAAAAAATGTTACGTTTTCCAGCTCATCGTGTAATTTGCTCGTCATTGTGTAATGTCAGGTTTGGTCATTGTGTAATGTCAGGTCTGGTTATTGTGTAATACATATAACACAATGATGAAAAATATTTGACAAAATGAGCAAATTACACAATGAGCTAGAAAACGTAAAACACAATGATGAATACATATAACACAATGATGAAAAATATTTGACATAATAAGTAAATTACACAATGAGCAAATTACACAATAATAAGCAAATTACACAATGAGCTGGAAAACTTAAAACACAATGATGAATACATATAACACAATGATGAAAAATATTTGACAAAATGAGCAAATTACACAATAATGTCAGGTTTGGTTATTGTGTAATGTCAAAAATAACACGAAATTATCTAAAACATAAAACACAATGACATTTTTTAATCTTTAAAACGATTATAGTGTCGTTATATACAAAAACGAAAAAAATTACAAAAACGAGTATAGTGTCGTTATATACAAAAACGACATTATTGTGTAATTTGCTCATTTTGTCAAATATTTTTCATCATTGTGTTATATGTATTCATCATTGTGTTTTACGTTTTCCAACTCATTGTGTATTTTGCTCATTTTATCAAATATTTTTCATCATTGTGTTATATGTATTCATCATTGTGTTTTACGTTTTCCAGCACATTGTGTAATTTGCTCATTATTGTGTAATTCGCTCAAACATGTCAGGTCATTGTGTAATGTCAGGTCTGGTCATTGTGTCTAATGTCTGGTCATTGTGTCAAATATTTTTCATCACTATTTTATATATAATACATAAAAAAAAACAGTGACAAAAATAACACGAAATTATCTAAAACATAAAACACAATAATTAATACATATAACACAATAATGAAAAATATTTGACAAAATGACCAGACCTGATATTACACAATGACGATTATGCCCTCCCTTTAAAAACAATAAAAGGACACATGTCAAGCCCAGAATCCTTCTTACCCTTCTTTTTTTTAAAACCCTTTTTACCATAACCTAACCCTATATATATATATAGAAAACTATGTTGTATATCTATAGTTCAATTCAAGAAAAAAACCATTTGGTCATAAAATCAACCAGCTTGAAGAAACCGGTTCTTCAGCTATGGTCTCCAACAACGGCTTATTCTATCTACACATTGAAATTATTTTCTTAAACTCCGGTGAAGAAGGCTCATAGATCTAATCCAAGCTCAACCTCGGCGACGTAGGTGGATTTTCCGGCAGAATTCTCACGTTTCCTATTTTACTTGCACCAGATTTAGCCGCCAGAAAAAGCGACGCCAAATCAACGGTGGCGGAGACGGAATTAAGTCTGCTCATCGGAAACATGATGTAAACGGAGGCGATATCCATGTCCTCTCCAGATCCTCGTCGACATTGAGAACGGAATCAAGTCTGCACTGAAACGTCTAATCGTTCGGGTCCGTGAAACCCCCAAATCGTTAACCAACATCATCATCCTGTCACATCGCGGGTGGCGATTTAGGGTTTATGAGAGGGTGGTGGTGGTGAACGGATTCTCAGATCCGATTCGATTTAGCTTCGTTTTGGTTAGATTTGACAGAGGCGGTGATGGTGGGGTGGGTTCTTGGTGCCAGGTGTGACATCCATGATTTTTCAGCCTTATATTTTTTATTTACTTATTTTATTTTATGCTATACAATAATGACACCCAATTTTAAACCTTTATTTGTCTAACGGAATATGTTACATTAATTATTATAAACTCGAAGTTTCAACTTTATATTACATATTATGAATATAATAATATATATATGTATACGTATACCTTGTCATACCCATTAAATAAAAATTTTAACTTATGAGTTTAAAGCATGCATTTACTTTTCTTATATATATATATATATATATATATATATATATACATACACGTGTATTTATTTATAAATAAATGTGTAATTATATATATACATTTGATCATATTAAATAAACCATTCGTAATTTTATAAAAATAAAACTTGTTCATTTATAAATATAATGTTTAGTTTTTATAAAGCATATAAAAACAATTCTTATAAACAAATGAAATGAATCCTTATGAACAATTAAAATGAATTAAAATTTAGTTTTAGCTTTGAACCCCCTCAAATGCCCTTGAACCCTCTCTAATCTTATTTGAACCCCCTTCTTGGACCCCTTCCCCTTTGGTTTTGGACCCTGAATGTTTATCAAGTCAATTTTGACTTTTCAAAGTCAAACCTAACCAAAATCAATTTCTGTCTCACGAATTCGGGAGAGTTAACGCTCGTATATCATATGGGACCATTAATCGACCGTTTTCAAGTGACTACATCAAACCAATTCAATCACAATTAAAAGATTAAAACCCATTAAAGAGTTTTCGGTTTCGAAAGTTCAAACCCATGATTCGGAGTTAATTTCTGTCCAATTCACTTCCATAACTGTAGAGAACGCATTGTTTCTTGAGAATTTGATACCCATTGTATGCCTAGTTCAATTACAACTCGGAATCATCGCCCAAGGCCATCCCCGTACCCCCTATTATGATCGGGATTTGCAGCAGTGACTCAACTTTTTCCCATCCGATCGATCCGATTCCAGGTAAACATCATACATTTTGCTCGACTTTGATCCTCATTCGAAACCCCTTTGATTCAGGATCGAATTGATGTGGAATTGGGATTAGGGTTTCGTTTTAGCTTTTGGGGAAAAAGAAGGGTGTTTGGGGAAAATTAATAAAACATTAATATTTCTGTTCTTGTCAAGGCTTGATGCCCAGATCGAGTGGTTAAGGTGTTCCCCTCCCAGGCGCATGGTCACGGGTTAGAACACGGCTGTGCCCTAGCTTCCCTTTTCTGTTTAAACTTTTCTTGCCATTTTACTACATAAACTAATAGTTTAAATTCTATTTTGTTTGTTATAAAATTTTATAAATATACTTTATAACTTTTATAAAAACAGAAAAATATAAAGTGATGTTTTACTAATTTTATTCTAGTAAAAACATGTTATAGATATTATAATTCGTAAATAAACAATATAAAGAAAAGATTTATTTAAATCTAATTATGTTGTTTTGTTTATATAATAAATCTTAAGTAATTATTTAAATTACTCCATTTCTTAAAACATATAAATAAATTATTTTTGCAAAGAATAATTATTTAAAAGATTTTTAAAAATTATAGAATTAGTTAAATAATTATCTTTATTAAATAATTATGTAAATCCATTTAGTTTCATTTAAAACTCACTCATATTTTTATTCATCTTAATGTCGCTTTTAATTATCATTTAAATAAAATAAATTATTTAAAACAATATAAATAATTATTGTTATTTATTTAAAGCAATTATTTAGACTTTTTATAATTTATTTTCTATTATTGGGATAATTATTTAAATAGTTAAATACTTATTTTTATAAGAACAATTATTTAAACCCTTTCACATCCATAAATTACCCACTAATTATTTTCAGAATAATTATTTACATGAATTCAAACATATTATTATTGTTATTATAACCACAATGCTTATATGATTGAATTAGAAAATATAACTAATTCTAATTAGTTTCATAAACTATTTTATCAATTCAATACTTGGGATAAGCATACACATTTTCCTATAAACCTGCACAAACCCTCTAACCAATCCCGAATTTCCAGAATCCAAGAAACACAAGTAAACTTAAAATTCCTTACTCTCATTTTCAATAGACATACGTTGAGCCTATAATACAAATTAACTGTGTAGTTTGATTGTGAGGGATCCTTTCGAGCCTATCTTTCATTTACAAATTATACAACATACTAGCTTTATTACATGTGAGTTTACATAGCCTCTTTTTACTTTTTTTACTTTTGGGGTGAAACATGTTTACAAATGCATTACTTACACAATTCAATACCTTTGTTCTTATGCTTTGGTCTTTATGCTTTATGTCTTAAACTGCTTGGTGACCATTACATGTGTTCATGTCAGTACATTCATTAACTTGTGTGGTAAGCCTAAGGTAGTACCTTTTATGATCATTTATACGGGAATCCGAAACTATAACTTAACACAAAACCTTGGCAGGTTTTGTTGAGTATCATCTTACTCCTTTGGGTATCATTTTACCCCTTTTTCAAAATGGCAATCAGTGGGATTGCGTAGCTAGTTTTCTATTACTAGCTTGAATTGTACACTTGGAACCTTGTGTGTTTTCACATATATGTTTTAGACATGCTTTGAACATATTGAATTGTAAAAACTATACTTAACTTTGTTTGGTGTCAAAACCTATGTTTCTCACCAACTACTTGTAGTTGACATCTACTCGCACGTTTCAGGTGCACCTGTTTGAAGACGCTACTTGATCACCTAGGACATGGACCTAGTTTAAAATTTAATTTATGTTATGTCTTGAACGTTTCATTTTCCATTTTCTTTTGTAACGGATGCTTTTAAATTTGATGACTAAATATCTTCACTTTAAATAGATGATCATGTGCTTATGAACAACCGCGTCAGCCCCGACGTATAATTCGCCGGGGTGTGAAATACAACCTTTGGGACAACTCCCAAGTCAAGTCACCAAAAACCAATACAAAATCAAATTTTAATTTTAATGGCATAATTTAGGGCGTAAGGTTACTCCATTTAATGTTATTGGCGTAAGGTAGGGCGTAAGACAATAGGTTAGGGCGTAAGGTTACTCCCTCCCCTGCACAAACATGATTTTTTTTACAGTTTTTGGCCTTTTCGACCGACAACCGCAATCCCTTTTGGTCTTTAAGCCACAAAACTCACCAAATAACATCTATAATTCACCCACATGTACTAACATATATATATTCGTTAGTTTTCACCCCCAAACCCGAGTACCACTACTCGTATTTTACCCTTGTAGTGTTTGACTTTAAGTTCAATCAATTTGTTAGTTTAGGTACATAATAACCCTATAACTTTAGATACATAACGACCCATACACCTTTTTTGTTTTACCATTCTTTCAACTTGACATATCCACATGTCTAACGAGAGATCCACCTCTCGCTTTCTCACATGGAGTATTTGTAACGAACCAAAATCTAAAAGACAATATTATTTGCCTAAATAATATTATGGGGTGTAAATAAATACAAATGGAAGTGGAGAGTTTGTTTCAAATGGTGGCTCATAAGTAGTTTTGGAAGAAAGGTCAAAACTGAAAGTTCGGGGGGTGAATTGTAATATTTGCAAATTCAGGTTTTAGAAGGGGGAGTGGGCTTTACACACCATTTTGGTGTGTGTTTGTGTGTGTTTGAGTGAAAAACAAAGAGAAAGAGGAGAAGGGGAGAGCCAAGACTCAATCTCTGGATATTTGATGTGGAAGATGGAAGATTTGAAGGTGTTTGTGGCTCAACCAATCATCAAGTAAGTCATCATTCATCTCCTTCATCACCTACATCTCCATCTATGGAGTTGTAGTGGGTTTTGGGTAGAAAACCCAAATTGGGTTAATTAGTATGGTGATTTTGGTTTAATGTTGTTTATGAACCTTAATCTAGTGTTCTTAATATTGTAGAATCATGTTTTACATGATTATAACACCTAATTTGATGTTTGAAAAATTAGGGTTCTTAAGGTGAAATTGGAGGTTTTTGAAATTGAGGTGTTTGGATGTTGAATTGAGGTTGGGTAAGTGTCTAGGGAGTTATTAGACACATAATTAACCATAAAGCCCAAATTTTTTTGGTGATTTGTAAAATTGGAGAAATTGGTGAATTTGAGAGTTTGACTTTAATGGGTCAAATGGGTCGCTATGGGTTGAAAGGTTGTTTTTGGATATTGGGGGTTTGGTTAAGGTTGTGTTAACCAAACTAAGTTGGGGTATGATCTTTAGATCATAGGTGTGTCATGAATCTCAAATTGGTGAATGAATTGAGATTGTATGATCTATAAATGCAAGTTGATTTCTAGGTGATCAAGGTGTTAAGGAAGTTAGCATTGAAGATCAAGTGGGATCCTCTTTGGTTAAAGGTAAGTGCTTTGCACTTACTTAGTAATGATAGATGGTGGTATTTACACATATTTGATTTACATGTTGGTTGTTCAAATATCTTATATGTGTTTAATTGTATGTTGAAAATTAAGAAAATTGCATATGGTGAAAATATGCAAGGGTGGGTGCGTGATGTTTGAGGTCTAAGAACCTCACCTTATTGTTTGGTGAATTAAGTTAATAAACTTATATGGTGAATTTGGTGTAAAATTGACTTAGGTGGTAAAAGTCAAACTTGTATGCATAATGTAGTTGAAATTGGAGTAGTTGACTATGTGGAATATAGTTAAACTAAAAAGTACAATGTGGTAAATTGGTGTAATTGACTTATATGGTGTATAGTCAAACTAGATGTGATATATTGGTGTAATTGACTTATATGGTGTATAGTCAAACTAGATGTGATATATTGGTGTAATTGACTTATGTGATGTATAGTCAAACTAGATGTGATATATTGGTGTAATTGACTTATATGGTGTATAGTCAAACTAGATGTGATATATTGGTGTAATTGACTTATATGGTATATGATGTGTGCTGGACGGTCTATAAAAACTAACTATAAAACCTAACCTAGACACTCTAGCTTTAAATTTATAAATCTAGACTCAACCTAATACTATACCACACAACCGACAAGTGTACCGACCAATGTAGCAAAGTCAAATGAAGTCCGGATATCGAACCCACGAGACACTAGCGACAACTCTATCTAGACTCTGACTCAACTAACTAAACTAAAATGTATTTGGGGGGATTTTGTGTTGTAACCTAATGGAACTCTCTAACTAACGACACCAAACAGAAAGCAAGAAACTTTAGACAACTCACAAATGGGGAAAGCACTACCTAGACCTTGAATCCTATGCATGTACCTTGGAAATTTCTCGGATACGGATACTATGATGGAATCGGGCTCTTAGAATACGACACACTTAAACAACCTAGTGGATCCCTTATCATTCTCCAGGTGTGACCAAAAAGGAAACCTAAGGGACGTGTGAAACTCACCAGTTAGTCGAGTCACCTCTCAGCTATCTCCAACAACACTAAAGTACTTGCTAGACATACTACCTCTCAGTCTCACTATCTCAATACACCTTTCAGTGCAAGGAGTAATTTGAATTCACTTGACAAGACACAGAATAACAATGAATGCTAAGAAACCCTAGGAACTCTCCTTTCAGAGCAGTTGACCTAAAAACCCTAACACCACAGATTACCCGACAAATTCTCACCTCTCAGCTATTGTAGCAGGCAGAATACTCAATCCTATTAGACTCTCAATCGATGTTCCTATGGATACGACGTTAATCAACCATAAACAAATCACATGCACACAGCTAGCGACCTAATATGCAACCATACATGAAAGACATTCACAAATTAGCATATGGAACAATCAATAGATCATAAATCAAGATTAAATACGCAATTACATCCAATCAAACAAAACCAAGTTCTTTACTTTACCGTTAATCCATCAACAAATATTCGAAATCCGAAATCAATCCAATTAACAAAGCATAATCATCAAAATCTAGGTAGCTATAAAAGTCTAGCCAATCATCATGGTCAATAACATCAAAACAGAAGAATCAAACACATAAATCATGGTATCAATTATGGAAAAATAGAACAAAGAAAAATAACGAGAACCGGATGACGAAATCGACCCGATCTTCAATCTCCAACTTCAATCCAAGTCTCCGATTGATCCTAGAAGCTTTCTCCCACTTAGAATCACCAAAAAGCTTCAACCTTTACGTCTGGAATCGACCCCCAACCATAGAAACGAACTTAACCTTTTATACCATGAAAATACCTAAAAATCTGCCTAACTGGGGTCTCCCGCGTACCGTGAGGCCCATTGGTCCAGTCTCTCACGTACCGCGAGAGACAAGATAGTCGTGGCTGAATTCACACCCCTCGCGTACCGCGAGGGGGAAGGCTCTCATGTCTCGCGTACCGCGAGGGAACCATCTTCACAGAAAGTTTTGTTCTTTTCTCGTTTCGCCTTGTTCGCTCGTGCCTTCACATATCTTGCTTGTTTAAGCTCCAAACTCACCCGATTACCTACAAACCATGACAAAAATCAATACTAAACATAAACGACTCAATACGACTCTAAAACTATACAAAAACGACACGAAACACATAGGAATAAGAGGTGTGCTTTGTAACACATCAAACATCCTCACACTTAACCTTTTTTCGTCCTCGAAAAAGATCTCTGCAATGGAATCACAACTGGAATACAAGCTTTAACAATCTTATAAATTCCATTAGCATAGATATAATCACGCGTTAAAATGCAACAAATGATATTTCGATCCGATTAAACCCAACACCAACTATCAAGCCCCCGCTTGTGTTCTAATTCCTATTTTACCAAGCATATCAATCTATCTATTGGTCCCACACTCAAGAGCTACAGTTCCACCTAATCCCGTCTCACGGTCATGTTTAGACACGGGGTTAAACCGTATAGATTCTCCCACCACGTTAAACTAAGATTTACAGTTTTTTAGAAATCAGATGAAATCATGTATGAATGGTATGATAATGAGCATTAATTCAAGCAAATGAACTTTCGTCTAGAGGCGTTTCAACCAAGTCGTTATCCCGGAGGGTAACACATAGACTAAGTACAATCAATAAAACACATAAGAATCACTTAGGGGTGTTTTCTCCAAGTGGCCATCCCGGAGGGTAATGCATAAGCAAAACTCATACTTCTAATCAATTACTCATGAATATGGAATTATATGGATGTGGGCACCACCAAACTTGGATTTATTTTCATAAAAAGAGAGTGGTGTGCCAAGAAATTTCAAAAAACTCTAAATTCTAGCTTAACGTGGTACCTATCACCATATGTTGACAGTTTCAGTATTACCGACACCCTAAGATGATAACCCACAAGATTTCATGATTTAATCTCAATTAATTATCCTAATCAACACGCACAAGATATTTAAGCAATCGAATTGGTTGGGTCTACCAAAACATCATAGATTATACGCGTTTTCTATCATTTATTTTCATTTAAACACACAAACAGATCCAGTTATACCTATCATCTTCCATTTTGCTTGCAAAAACTCTAATTCAAAGGACATTTTTTTTTCAAAATTTAAAATTTTACCTAAAAATACAAAAATAGACTCAACTTACGAAACCTAGACGACTGTTTCCCATCCCCACACTTGAACGACACATTGTCCTCAATGTGAACCGAGAAACAACATAAAATAAAAATAAAGACTCAAAACACAAGAAATTAGACAAATAAATAAAAATAATAAAGTGGAGACGACTTAGCTGGTAATGATAGCAATCTTCTTGGCCAGCTTTGCTCTTCCACTTGTGCACCGTATAGCATTTCATTCGCGGCTGCACAGACACTCTGCTGGGTTCCCTTTACATGAATATAAGATTTGAACCGACCCAGCCCGAATGGAGATTGAGTACGGACGTTGTGATCTATATCTGCAACAATAAATCTCACAGCAAACCCAAACAGTATCAAACAGACTCAAAATAAAACCAAAACTTGTACAAACTATACACCCGGGTTCTAACCTGAGAAACAAACCTAATCAGGAGGCTTCTCCTTTATGCTGCCGTGAAAGAACCGAGATGAGTCTGTCTTTCTCTTGACTGTTGGAACATACACCCGAAGCCCGACACTCCCATCCTATGTTTCTTCAGTTAATATGTTATATAAAATGTTAGTGTAAATTACGCTTTTAGTAAATATGGTTTGTTAAAAGTAATAATTTCAGTTCAAAATTTTAAAAATTATTGTTTCAGTCTATTCTCATTAAATCATTAATCTGAAATCCACTCCACTGTTGCTGGCTAAATCAGCATCCTCGTTCTTCAACTTTCGTTTGAGTAGATATAGAGAATGGAGATTTCAATTTATACATATGTTTTTTGTTATTTTATTTTATTTAATTCTTTTAATTGTTTAGTTTAAGGGGCAGCTTTGTCTTTTCATACAATATTTAACAGAACTAATGGATGAAGTTAGAAGCGCATACTTGATTGTAACGAGAATGAAAGATAAGGGATTGAAATAGCAATTTTTAAACTTTTAGATTGAAATGGTTACTTTTGAAAACCACATTGAAGAAAACCACAATTTACTCAAAATGTTAATATGTTATATTTAATATTTTAATGTTGTTTAAAAAGCTCATTGTTTACTTGAAGCTCGATCGAAATCGGCTTGTTTGTATACGAGTCGAGCCGAGCTAGATCGGTTTGTAATCAAGTTAAGCTCGAGCAAAGGTAAGCTTGCTCATTTGGCAGCTTTAATTCGAGCCCAAATTTTAATGTTTATAAGAGCACTCATAGTAGGCACTCCATCCCCATCATGGGTCGGGTCATGGGCCAGGTTATGGGTCGGATCATGGGGGGCCATGGTTCGGGCCATGAGATAGGTCATGGGACATGTCATGGTTCGGGTCATGTGTCAAGAGGGCATGGGTCGGGTCAAACGACTGGTCATGGTTCGGAGCATGGGTGGGTCATGGTTCAGGTGATGGTTCTGTGCATGGGTCGGGTCATGGATACTGGGTCGAGTCATGGGTTGAGTCATGGGTTTGACCATAGGTCGGGTCATGGGTCGGGTCATGGGTCGGGTCATGAGTTGAGTCGTGGGTCGAGGCATGGGTCGGGCCATGGTTTGAGTCATGGTTCGGGTAATTAATTAAACAAAATCATTCTATTCCTTGAAGGAATGAAAAAAAAACACCCCTCCCACAAGGAATGAAAATCATTAGAAGATAATGAATCACATTTCTTATGTAATAGTCCATTCCATTCCTATGTGGTTACCAAACATGTTTTGTTTCATTTCAACGTAACGACTCATTACATTTCACCATCCATTCATGCATACCAAACACTACCTAAATTTTATATATTTTCTTGAAACCTTCTACATCCCATTCACCATCTCTATTTGGAGATGGAGAGAAGAGTAAACCCCCCAAATATGGAGGAGTACTCTTATTTTTCTATAAATTTTAGAGTATGGGGATGGGGATGGGGATGGGGATGGGGAGGGGGAGGGGGATGGGGTGATTATTTTGTTGCTTTTTTAAAACTTTGGAGATGGAGAGAAGAATGAAGGATGAGTTGTGAATGCTCTAAGTTATAACATAAATAGCATATTAGCAGTCACATATAAAAAAATGCTAACCGGGGAACTTATAAATTCTAGGGGTAAGTAACTGATCGTAACCGGCCCGACATGGACCGAGACCGGAACCGAAAGATGGGCAGAATAAGACCCGAGGACCGGACCATTAGAGTTATGGTCGGTCCGGTTTGCCACGTATCTCGTGGGTCGGCCCTCTAACCGGTTCGGATAGGACCGTTTATGTGAATTTGCGTTTTCCAAATTACAAATAAAAACTCTGTTTGACCACTTTAATTTGTAGAAAACAGCAAGTTCTCTTGATTCTTATGTGGGATTTTGAACACTTTAAACAAATTGATTTTTCTCTTTGGCTTTCTCTTTATACACATACAACTATAGGTAGGGCTAGCCGAGAAACAAATCAACAATACCTGTCAATGACAGGATGAAGCCGAGAAGATATAATGCGAAACTCAATCTTAAACTTGATGAACCGAAGAAGAAGATGAAGTCATGTTAACAGAAGAAGATTATAAAGTATTTCGAAGAAGAAAAATGATACGTGCACATCCATGCACACATTACTTACTGCATGTAATCGTGGGTCTAGTTTTACAAGTATTGGGTAGTTATTTCCAATAGTTATTAGTGGGTCTTAGTGGATGCAGGGCCGGCTGGGATAGAGGTGCAGGTTGGGTCACTGCACCGGGGCATGTTTACGAGTGGGGCATAATTTAAAATATATATATATATAATTTTTTTTTAAAATAACTTATAAAATCTGAAAAATTTTATAAAATTTAGGGGCAAATTTTTTTTTTAAGTATCTAGGTATGTAACTAGATACTTTTCTATAGTAATTTTATTTTCTTTATTATTTTAATTACAATTATCGTCGTATTATTAAATTTTTGTTATATACGTGCATATTGAAGGGGGAATGAGGGCATTTTTCTTATCTCGAGTCGGATACTTAATTTCTCGGGGACGGCCCTGAGTGGATGTTTAGTTGTGATTTCTTTTAATTGTAGCTTATAAATTGGCATCATATCTTTATGTAAAAATTGTTACTTCTAATCTTTTTAAAACTTAGAGAAGATTAACCATCTTGAATCTGTGCATTATCAAAAACACTACCGTCGATTGGGTTAAGTAGACTTTGGAAATACCCCCTAAAAACTAGGTTACACCAGGTATGGTGTATACTATGTAGTGAATATCATCTACATTTATATTATGACAAGTATTACGACAAATGATAGCTAATGAGCCCCAGATCAATTGGTTTGGGAGTAGGCACCCTCATGGCCTTCCATTGTGGAGGTCATGGTTCGAGACTCACTTGGTGCAATATGCTCAGGTGGGCCAAGTTTTTTTCTCACAGTGGGCCTTCGGGTGGTGGGTTTCCCCTGGAATGGTGGGCGAGCCAGGTCACCAGTGCTGTCTGTGTTCACAGGCGTGAGCGGCCTTTCGCCAATGAGTTTACCGGGTGACCGGGCTTATAATATTCGTTGGCTGTTAAAAAAAAATTAAAGAGAAATGATAGTAAGTTAAATGTTGTCACCTATCATCACCTCTGTCACGTTAACCCACCCCCAACACCCATATATAATCATACCCTCACTAGATCTAAAAAGCAAATCACCAAACCAAACCAAACCAAACCAAACCAAACGTACCCAGTATAATCCCACACATAGCTAACGCTATTAGTAGGGTCTGGGGAGGGTGTGATGAGAGCAAACCTTACCCCTATCCCAAGGGATAGAGAGGCTGCTCCCGTTTAGACCCCCGGCTCCATGAGAAAGAAAAAGATAAAAATATAAATAAAATTAATGAGTAATAAAGTAAAATAAATCTAACAGTAATCTAACAATTAGCAGTGTATGACTAGAGTATATTAGTTACAAGAAACACAACACACCTACAAGAAACAAGACATACGCAAAAACTTTGCTAAACAACTCTACTCTCCCACACAACGGGTCACTCATCCTAAAACCCTAATACGACGTCTCCATGAAATCCTATCATTGATCATGTCCTCTGAGAGGTGTAAATCTAGCAAATCAAGCCTAATCCTCTCATCCCACGTTAATTTCGGTCTCCCCATGCTCCTTTTCCCCTCTACAACGAGAGTTTCCACCGTTCTCACTGGATCTGTGCTCTGTCTCCTCTTGATATGTCCAAACCATCTCAATCTTCCTTCTCTTATCTTATCTGAGATACATGTGACTCCCAATCTCTTCCGAACAACTTCATTTCTTATTCTGTCCTTTCTTGTGTGTCCACACATCCACCTCAACATCCTCATCTCAGCTACATCCATTTTTCGAGCTTGTGTCTTCTTGATGGCCCAACAATCGGTTCCATATAGCATCGCTGGGCGAACTGCTACCCTATAAAATTTACCCTTTAACCTATTGGGAACCTTTTGTCGCACAAAACACCTGAGGCCGCTCTCCATTTACACCAACCAGCCTGCACCCGATGGACTACATCATTGTCGATGTCCCCGTTACTCTGAATGACAAGGATCTAAAAAGCAAATCAAAATCTCAAAATCCAAATAAAAATCCCAATAGATAACCATCAGAGGTTTTGGGGTTTGGGGTCTAGTGTTAAGAAGGGAATCCTATAATTAAGAGGTTGTGGGTTCAAATCTTGGCCAGAGCAAAATGAGTTTAAAAAAAATTGCCGTTAAAAAAAAGATGACCACCCATAATCGATAATCTAACCAAGGATCAAAACCCAAATCAAATAGGAAGAAGACAAAAAGGGACGTGCCAATAGTTTGGTCATTAGGGCATGTGGCCCAAGTGAGTGAGGCTCAAGTGATATTAACATTCCTGTCATGTGGACGCCACCTCACCTGGGCGAGTTGCTCACGCCACTCTCACATGGTAAGTGATATACCTAAGTGAGTGAGAGTTGTACTTTAAAAATTACAGATTTAGAAAAAACTTTGATCTGATAATTTAAAAATATAATAGAGGATTACTTAATTTAAATTCGTTAAGCAAATAATATTATCTTGGTATGCAATTTTTTCTTATTTTTTTGACTTATCTATCATTAATTCAATACTCCTTAAATTGTCACGTTTTCTTACGTGTATGATTTGCTACCGACTCGTCTTATTTGCACCGTCCACTGTTGGCTGACGCATAACACAATTTTTTAGAAATTTAAACTTTCAACGATTTTCTATTTTTGAAGAAGCTTGAAAATAAATAAGTTGAATAAAAAAGAATGTTCGTTAAAAAAATTACATAAAAAAATGTTATAACTCTGGCAGGCTGTATCCAGACCAGATTTTACTAGGTCATGTCTATCATACCCACCAAGTACCAATTGCTTCGCGCCTCCTTCTCTCCTGATTTCCCTCGAATATGTCCCACCCCTCCCTTTCTTATCCTTGATGTTTCTAATCCCTATTATTTAGACACTTTACATTATCTCCCCAATATTATCATCTATTCAATTTCATGCCTTGGATTTTTCATATAGATATGTGTATCATATAAACGTTTGATTGTATATTTCTTAGATGATTTCATATAAATCAAATAATAATACATGTTTTTAGTATATATACACCATATTTTGAATTTAAATTGCATCACTTAGATTACATGTCTTTATTTATCTACAAGATATTTAATAGACATGTTAATATTTTTTAGAAAGTTATCTATAGTGGTCTCTTTGGTATTTTAATGAGTTGTGTACTACACCTAAGGATAACACCAACCTTTATGACTTGCATGGGCAAAGCTTTCTTAGGGCCCCGAGGGCCCCCGGCCCCTCCCCATTTTTTACTCAGTAGTGTAAATTTATACGTATTCGGTGAAAATTTTATAGTTCCGGCCCCCTTGATAGGAAAAAAAATCTCGCCCCCCTGCGTTTTTCTTCAAACTTCGCCACTGATGACTTGTCATCAAAGGAGAGAGGGTGGTAAACCTAACTTAAAAAGACTATAATTACAAGGCTATTTAAGAACTAAACACATTTATATTCTCTTACAAGTAATGAAGAAAAAGCTCTGCATGTTTAAGAGAAAGAAAAGCCTTGAAGATTACCTAGTGATAAATGGTTATGAATTGTTCAGGGGCTAGTTTAAAGCATAGAAATAAAATAAGGGGGAAATGGTAACATATTTGTGGTTTCTACGTGGCGACACGCTTGCGTTTGCCAGAAAACCTTAGTTGACGTCCACGTCATTCCGATTCTTCTGCGTCTCTTTCCTCGCACTGTGTGGTAATAATCATGTTTTAGAATACAACTATTTAACCTTTTTGAACTAGGCAATTAGTTCGTGGTGGAGTGATAAGGGAGAAACATGATGTTCTTTGTAACACAGGTTCAATCCATGCCCTTCACATTAGTTTCTGCGTCATGCAAATGATGCCTAGCTTTTAGACTGATTCATATGCGTTTTACCCACGCCGATCCAGGGTTCGGGCGTCGGCTCTCCCTCAAGCCCGAATGGGCCGTATTGGATGTGATTTTTCGTTGGATAGTCTCCAACTCTGACGTCAAGTGGGTCCAGTTAAGACAACATATTGGTCGCAGTTAGACGAGCCTCTCCCATGTGACGGGGGATGCGACGTCACAACATTCAATGCTCTCCCTCAAGCCCGCCGATCCAGGGTTCGAGCCTCTCTCCCTCGTCTCTTTCCACGCCGATCCAGGGTTCGAGTCTCGGCTCTCCCTCAAGCACGGAAGAGGCCGTATTGGGTGGGATTTTTCCTTGGATGCTCTCCAACTTTGACGCCAAGTGGGCCCGGTTAAGACAACATATTGACCGGAGTTGGACGAGTCTCTCCCATATGACGGGGGGTGCGACGTCACAACATTCAATGTTCGCCGTTAAAAAAAAATCAATGAAATTAATTGAAATTATAGCCCATTCTTAAAATGTTTGATTCATAAATTTGTTGGAACCGAAATATAATTTTAAGAGCTTGTTTGGTTGACAGAAATTCATGAGATTTTAGAATTGGTTGGTAAAGAGAAGGAATTGGAATTGGAATTAATTCCAACCAAATCCTTCAACTAATGGAATTCAAAATCTCTTCTCATTTCATTGAAATTCAGAATCTCTCACAATTTTAAGGAGTGATTTTGTCTTTTATGTATTTTTACATTACAATTCTATTAACAAATATGTTAACCAAACACATTATGAATTTCAAAGGAATCTTTTAAATTAAATTCCAACGAATTTCGCGAACCAAAACCATTAAAAGATAACGTTTTGGTTGAGAAATGAATCACAAATTCTAATTTCTTTATTATTGTTTTTTAACCTAAATTCATCATAAATCCAATTACTTAGATTTTAGTTCCTTCCTATTTAAAATCAGTTTACAAATTGCAACTTCGAATTTCAATTCATTTAATAAATTCTGTTTACTTTAAAAAATCACGAACCAAAGTCACCCTAAAAGTTAACCACGGGATAAAAATATAAATTTAATTTTGCATAAAATTTAAGAAAGTAATTATCGTAGAAGTATCATATTACCGTAATAAAATTTGATCTTATCCATTTATAGGATCAAGCTTAAGCCCCTTATAAATCTGGAGCCTCTTAACGGCTGTCATCCTTCAATTCAATTCAATTCAAGCCTTAATATTTCACTATAAAAGAGCAATCGTTTCCTCTGTCCAGTAAATCACAACATAAACTACCAAAGTTTGTCATAAATGGCGTTCAAGCAAAAACTAATTCACCGGATGTTGAACATCTGCAACAACAAATTCTCCAACCAGACGTTACGTAATTGCCGCATTTCTCCCTCCACCTCCTCCGCCGCCGCACAGGTTTTCATGCCGCCCAATCCCGATAGATTGGCACCAGATCCGGGAGACGATACGGTTTTCCGGAGGTTTTTCCAGCGGAGTCCGATGCACGTCTCTTCCTCCGGCATGCTGGAGATCCTCCGACCGAGAGGGGAGAGCTTGTCGAAGAGGCTAAAGGAAATGGACATTACAAGAGGCAGGATCCGTCTCGATGTTCTTTCTCCTCCGGTGGAGAGATCGTCGGAGGGGGAGTTGACGGTGGCGGACGCTAAGAAGATCCTTAGGGTTTTGCAAATCGAAAAGTTGAAAACGAAATTGAGAAGCAGTCGTAAAAATCACGTTTCGTATGACGAATATATCGAGATGTGTGTGGTAGGATGTTTGAACAGAGATGAAGGGTTAGATTTGGCGAAAGCGCTGGACCATTCCGGTGATGTCATCGTGTTAGGAAACGTTGTTTTCCTCAAGCCTGAACAGGTTAGCTCTTGATTTCAACCTAATTTCATTAATTCCAGTCAATAGTTCATATAAATTGCTGCTTTGTTCATATCAATTAGTTGTTTTACAGAATTGAATGCTAGTCATTTGGAGTTTTAGGTTTTGATTTATTTCATAAAGAGATAGACCGAAATCTGATAAGTTCTTTTGTATTATTGTGTGATGTTTTCTCAACAGGGATGAATGAGAAACCAGATCTAAAAACGTGTAGTTTCACACGTTTGTTTGAGGTGGAGACCGACCTAGAGATTATGATCCATCTTCCTCCCCAACACCCAACCCCTTGAAATTAATAAACAAAAAATTTCTTGCCAGATCACACCTGCAACTGCTCAAATGGATTTTTTTTTTCTGTAGATAAATAATTTTTTTATTTATTTCAGTTTTGATTAAGCATTGGTTTTCTGGTTTTACCCATTTCCCACTTCCCAGATCCACAAATCCGGATATATGTACAACTTGCAATGCATGTAGTGCAACTTGACATAGCATAGTTCTGCTGGATTTGTGAAACCTGCTATGGGAAAAAGGACTTGGGGTGGTTATAAAATCTATACTTGTCATGTACCAGTTACTCAATGCCTGATGTGTTGTATCGGGTATACCTGTTTGTGGTCTTATGTGGTTAAAAACTACATGCTTGTTATCCGATCCGATCTTAAACTAGCTGATACACGGACTTGAACTTCTAAAAATTCTATAATTTTAGTAATTTCAAGTTCTAACAACTTTAAGATACTATTTTTTATACTTTTTAAAGTTATATAATATGCCAATATATTTGGTTTTATGTGGTAACTTAATTCCTCCAAAAGTTTTTGAAACTAATCCCATGCGGGCTTATCTGTACCAAATATTTTGAGTTTTGGGTTTTCCCATTGGGTTGAGGTTTGTTTCCATCTAAGTTGGGTTCAAGAAAAGAACAAATTAGATGTGTATGTGTGAGTTTGGTAGGCGAGGTTATATGCTCAATCGTTCCAAGTTGTATGCTTTCTACTTTTCACTTATTTTATTTTATTTTTTGGTGGTCAGAGTTGACTAGGGACAAAAGAGTCAGAAATTGTCAATTGTCAAATTTGAATTTGGGTGTGAGTCTTATTTTACCAGCAATTTTGTATTACAGGTGGTGAAAGCCATACATGGCTTGCTGCACACAAACTTGCCAGCGACCCACAACTCACCTGTGAAAGAATTGGAAGAGATGGAACGGTGGAAGTCTGTCATTGACACCAGGGCGAAAAAAATGGTTCAACGAGAGCTATGGGGTGGTCTGGCATACCTAATTGTCCAGACCGCAGGGTTCATGAGGCTCACTTTTTGGGAACTCTCATGGGACGTAATGGAGCCCATTTGCTTTTATGTTACATCAACGTATTTCATGGCTGGATACACGTTTTTCTTGAGGACCGCAAAAGAGCCTTCGTTTGAAGGGTTCTTCCAGAGCAGGTTTAGTTCGAAGCAGAAGAAGTTGATGAAACGTGAAGGGTTTGGTGTAGAAAAGTATAAGGAGTTGAGGAAAGCTTGTTACCCACATCAAGAGGCATGGCCAAGTGAAAACCCATTAGTAGATGAAGGGGTTAAAAAGACATATACTTGAACATAAATCCAAAACTGGAAATGTTTAGAAGAAATAGAAATTTTACTCTAAGCCCTCTGAAAAAAAAACTATATTTTTCTTTTGAGTCCGTTTAGATTGAGAAGCGGCAATTTGTAAACCTAACATGGAGAGCCAAGTTTTGTTTATTTTTTTCTCGCTATTTTTTGTACAAAGTGTAGGGTAAGGCTGTGTGTATCAGACCGCAAAGCGATCCGGCCCTTCCCCGGACCCTGCGCAAATGCGAGAGCTAAGTCAAACACTGGTTCGCCCTTCGCCCTATTACTTTTTTATTTGGTAAAAGTTCACTAAGATTAAGAACACGAGCTAGATAAAACTGAAAGGGTGGATCAAATACAAGGAGGGACGTCCAAAATATATAGACTAACATAAAAGCAAATGGGTTCTAAAATAAATCGTCCACATAATCCTAACCTCTTAGATCAAATACAAGGAATGATGGCTAACTTTTAATCCATTGTAAGCATTCTTCATTTTTACTGTGAACCAGAAAGCTCTTGTTCATAGTCTTCTTTGCTTGCTAGTAATCACAATGATAATCATCATCACTGTCTGGAACTCGCTTCAAGAAGTATCTGTAGTATACATATTGCATTATTATCTGCAACGATTACGTTTGTTAAGGTAATCAATCGTACATAAAAAGTTCAAAGACGAGATGATTAGGATTCCGTTAAATAAGAAGGGATCAAAACATAAAAATTTCAATAGGGAGGATACGAAAGCATCAAGAGCCACACAAACTGCAGCATCAAGCATCCAGGGCATGTTTGCTTTAATTCTCTCCCATTCTGTACTTCTTATAAGAATGCTGCATTCAGATCATAAATGTGTGTCAAAACACCTTAGTGTGTGTGTCTATGTGTGTAGGAGAGATCTAGAGAGAAATCGAGCACCTTCCAACATAAGTTGCATTGGCAACAAGAGCAAAAATGAACATGAGAGGATTCAAACCCTGAATGCAAGTCGAAAATTTGTTGGTTTTTTTTTTCTTGTATCATTAAATTTAAGAGTAAATGAGCAAGGGACTCACCTCAACACTGCCTCTTTTGATCTGGAAACAGTTACAGCAAATGTGTTACATGTTTGATGAAATCTTACTAAAATGGACTGTCATCGCGAACCAGATTTTGATACGATTAAGATGAAAAATTAAGACTTACATTTAAGACGATCTGAGGAATCCGACCGCCCATGTATATAGCAGCCATTAACCACCCTAACAATTGGCCATAATATGTATGATTTCCACCATTATCCTGCAATTACACTAATTTGATCAACCATGAAATCAAATACAAGATCTTAACTTTTTCTGCAACACTGAGGTAAGTAATCAGTCAGCATACTTGTAGAAAGTTCCTGTAAGCGTACACTTGCACCAAACCTTTCGCGTGTGAAGGCATATATAGTGAAGTACCCAAAAATGGTCCATAACCAACCTGACATAAACAACCCATATATCACAGCTGTTACAAGAAAATGGTATGTTTCAACAAGTAATAGAAATCAAGCTTTATAATGGCTTACAGAGCGTGGTATTGGCCTAGGCTGGGAAGCAGTCTTTGGTATCTCAACAGACGACTCGTCTTCTGAAGAATCATCCTTATCCACAGCCATAGCTGAAGCTGGACCACTTCTGGTTGTCCACGGACAAGCTCTATGAGGCGGGGTTGAACTTGCAGCCAATGATCTTGCTGACCTGCACACAGATTTCATAGATTTTGTTAAAATTTATCAACTTCTGATAATAAAGGAGTAAAATCCAGGAGTTGATAGACATAAAGAATTAAAGACAGACGTAAAATAGTAGTCCCGGCGGTGAGACAGGTTTGGCCTGATCGCACGAACTTGTGATCCTGTGATTGTTGGTTTGAGAGGTTTCTTGGCTTCTTCCACCTAATAAGAATGCATTAGAGTACCAATAATTATCTAATAGAAATGGATTCAGTTGAAGAGCCAATATCTAGGAGTAAGTGACGTTTTACCTCGGGACTACCAGAATCGGCCTTCCCTGATTTCAACCACGCATAGATGTGATCATAGTACAGGCTTTGCAACACCAAGATTACCGTGCTTGTAGTGTAAAGCTGTTTCCCATTTTCAGTCGTACAAAATTGTGTATTATTGATCAACTATTTCTATAGATACAATAAAGATAATTACAAAAGAAATATAATTTAATCATAACTCTTAACTAACACGTAACTAATATTTTCTATCTAATATATATCTCTAAAAGAAATTGAACAAGGAGTATCAAATTTACCATAGCAGTGTAGTACTGTGTGGGCAACTGCATCCAAAACGAAGATAAGAAAATCAGATAAATTAAAAACAGAAGTATGGATCTGTAAATAGATGAAAAAGACTCACAGTTGCAGGTTCAAGAAGACAACCCACAAGATTAAAGACATCACTGCACCATTAAAATGAAAAAAAACAGGTTCAATTACTAGAAATCTTCACACAGGCATAAACACAAACACGTACCCTGCAATCCACGTTAGGAGGAAGACGAGGGAGACGCCATGGCTGGATTTAGTACGGAAGTTGGTGATGATCTGAGGGATTTCAGCTACACCCCAACAAACAAGGCTTATGATACCCAATCCAAATGAAACTTGGTCATTGACATTGCAGAGACAATCTTTGAAATACTTGTCTACCCACCACCCAACACATGGTTTATTCTCTTTAACACAGTAGGATGACAATGAGTTACTTGTGCTACTGATAGCATTCCACAACAAAAACTTCATGTCTGTGTGTGTGATCTTGAAGGTGATCTGTAATGGAAGATGATTCAGTATTTATCTGAATACCAGCGATTGATGAAGTGGCGTCCGGTGTGTTTTTAACTTTTGTGGTACCATAAATGTAACAGTCGTAAGCGGGATGATGGCACCTGGATTTACGATCTGCCCCCTGTTTTTTTAATTACCAATAAAGACAACATTTACGAGAATCAACGCTAAAAGCGTAAATAAAAAGGGTATTTTATTATTTCAGGCAATCTATTTTTATTTCTGGCGAATTAGATTTTAATAATTTAATAATGTAAACTATGATCAATTGGTTGATAATGATTCATACTAACTGTTTGGCTGGTGACAGTTATAACTTTCATTTTTATTGTTAAGGAAGGTCCCAATAGCATAATAATAATAGATTTACATTCGATTTACACTCGATTTCATTTGTACGTTTCTCAATTTCATTCAAAACCATCTTTTTGAGCGAAATCAAGTGTAAATCTATTATGTTTATGCTACTGGAACTGTCATTTACAACAAAAGTGTTGTAATCAACAATGGATCAAATGTTTGAAAGAGTTGTTTTTTAAATATATTAATATTATACTCTAATAAAAGTATATAAAATTCTGGATTTTGTATTGAAAAGGTTTTTGAGTTTTAAGCTTTATGTAGTTGTTAACATTGGTGATATATGTGTAATCAGTAATGTATACTTTTGAGTAAAACACCTTTAACGGATCAAACCTTTTGTGTGAGAACTCTCGTCACACACTAGCCACCTCCACTCACTCCCTATGACAATCATTTAAACAGCTACCATTCTCACCATCATATTCGCACACCAAACAAAACCCTTTATCAAACAAATTAAGCCAAAATATCAAACCCAATAAAAAAACCAAGACCTAGATCCAAATAAATCAAGACAAAGACACACACAAATACAATCACACATTAAAACGCACATCAAACACACCAAATCCTACAAATTTTAGACTCCAAATTGCACATAAATGATAAATCAGACTACACGTTTCAGACAAGTCATACTCAATATCGCACATGAACGTAATGTTGGATATTTTAGTGTAATTGGATTAACTTGTTTTTACCAATATGTATCATCATAAATATCAAATAAGTAAAGAGGTGTGGAGTGCACGCTTGTTTGAGTTTATTATGATATTAGGGGCGAAGCCCCTAAGTAACGGGGGTCCGGGGCAGCGCCCCCGGTAGCGAGGTCTAAGGGGCAGAGCCCCTGGCTAGGAAATTTTTTATTTCCACAAATATTGCTTCATTAAAAATTCATTTGAAAATGAATTTCGCGAAATTCACAAATGAAATCCGAAGGGGGCAAAAGTGGCAAATTTGAAATTCGATAATTGCCTAGGGTAGTTTCTAGACCTAATAACTGCAAATACGCTCATGCGAATTTTGGTCTCTCTTCTGGTTCGAATTCATCATAGAACACCCCATGCTTTGTTCTTCTAATCTCTTAATTGTATCCGATCAATCATTTGGGTGAACCACTAAATAGATTTGATCTGAAAGTGTGATCACGCCTTTCAGAGTATCCAAACATTAAGTTTGTTTATGCAATTTCTTCTACACATAACTCCTAATCACATAAATATAACCACCAAATTCAAATCTCAACTCTAAATCGCAACTCAAATTGATTTGCAAAGGGCGACATGAGAGAGAGAAAAAAAAGGAGATGATTAAGAGATGGTTTGTTTAACAAAAACGTATTTACAAACTAATATGGGTTAATACTATTAACTTTTTTCTATCTTTATTTAGTTGGCGTACATAGTTTCGTAACTAAAGTTCGCAAGTATTTTTGTAAATGTAATATTTCTCATAACAGTTAATATAATAATTATGAGTGATGATTCACATTTGTGTTGGTTTAAAGTTTGTTTATTAATAAAATAAACTAATGTGGGACTAGCCAACTTGATAGAGGTTCTGGCCTCTTAGATGTGAGGTCTTGAGTTAAAATCCAGACATGTGGGAGATTAATTTAGAGCAGTTTAATAGTAGGAGTATGATAAATTGCCATTAAAAAAATAAATAAACTAATAAATACTTTTACTTAAAGTTTACATAAAAATTTGAAAAAAAAGTTGCAAAATTTCAGGTTTTAAACTTATGATTGGATGAGAGATAGTAGAAAAAGGACAAAATCAAGTAAAAATGAGAAATAGTAAAACATTGTTATCCTAGTAATTTTTTTAACGGTAGTTCTTAGATTTTTTTAGGATAAATACATAATAACCTTCACATTTTAGGATTTAAACACCTAACCTTTTGATTATGGAATACACACAGTCACATAGATGTACCGTTGAAGACGTTATCCTAGTAATTGATTGGCATGACTTAAGTATAACCTAATTATTAATTTTATGTAAAAACCGCAAATGTTAATTACAAACATAAAACAATAAATCTTGACGGACAAAATGACAAGATGATGTTGCAAGTATGTGCTCATCCATGTAGGTGGCCCTTATGATGACCAGGTTCAGTTTCCAAATGCTCGCGAAAAGATGTAAGACGATAAACTGAAACTAGTTTCAGATCTAGAAATAATTATCACATTATATATATATATATTTAATGTGTGATTATAAACAATTATATTAAGATTAAAAAATATATATTGTGCTAAATTTAATATCATAAACAATTATACATATACACGTTGTAATGACTGATCGAGTTTGTGAATTTGTATGTGAATCTTATTTAAAAGAAAATAATATATTATTATTATTTTTCTGATCCTAGAAAGAAAAAACGTTATACTTATTTGAAACAAAAATATTTTAATTCTTGAAGAACATATAGAATAAGATAAATATCATAAGATTCCCATTTAATTCTTTGTGGCTACTGCTAATCATTTAATACGTAGTTGGATATAAATGTCTGTAAAAAGATGTTAACATTTTTTTTTCTTTTTTTTAGATGGAAGGGATATACTTCTTTTTATTTGGATAATATAGAAATCAATACATGTCTTTGATTAAGAAGAGTGGCCTTTAAAACAATTTTCCAACTAGGGTTTTTAAACCATGGGTTTTGAGGTAGAAGGAGATACATTAATATATAACTAATTTTAATGAGAGAACCGTATGCCTGGAAAACTGGACGGGTCGGTCGGCCGGGTTCAGGTCACGGGTCATAACGGGTTCGGGTCAGAATGGGTTCGGTCAATACGGGTTAGGAGCAAAATGACTTCGGGTCAAAACGGGTCGTTTAAAAAAAAGACTATCAATTTGGTTCTGGTCAAAACGGGTCGTTTTAAAAAAAATCCATCAATTTGGTTCTGGTCAAAACGGATCGTTTTAAAAAAAACCCATATGCACTATTTTTAAGTTAACAAAATTTTAGTAAACTAATTTAAGGTAACCCAAATTAACCCGTTGACCCAAATTGACACGTTGACTAATTTAAGGTGACCCAAATTAACCCTTTCACTAATTTAAGGTCACCCAAATTGACTCATATTCAATTGATTTTTGTCCAAATGAACCCATTTTTTAAAGGATGGGTCAAGATTACCACCTTAGAGAACCGTAATAATTATATTAGCATTGGTATTTTTTAACTTTAAATGTGATACATACCTCACAATCACATCTCTTTCTTTCTTCAACTATATCCATACAACACTACTTCAAGTGTTTATACGGTTTTCATAGTTTTATACTTAAAATTAATTATATATTAAATGCACCCCATATATATATTAAGACAAAAGTATTTTTGTTGAACTGGATTCTTAAGCTGTAAGGTTAACTCATCGGAGCTAATGTAGGAGGATGAGACATCATGATTGACTCATCAATGTTAATGAAGTTAGAGAATATCACGTTTAGAGTATGGGGTATACTCTCACTTGGGAGAGCCAAGTGAGAGTACCTTTTCTGTCACATGAGCGCCACATCAGCTTGATAAGTTTCTCACTTGGGTCTCACTTGGCAAAGAAAATACCCAAATGAGTGAAATACCACATATTTGATCGTGAAGGACCCACCCAACATCCACACCCACAATGGGGGACCCACCCATTGTTCTCACAAATGGGTTTCTTACTCGCGTGAAGCCCCTCACCCCCCCTCACGCCATAGGAGGGTGGTGTTGCAAGGTTGGTCACGGCGTGAGGCCCCTCAAAGTTGTGGCGGTTAGTGTGGCACAAAATCAATGTAATTGGTTGCGGTGGCTAAGAAAGTGTAACGATGAATATTGTATGCTACCAAATTGTGTTATTTTGGTGTTATTAAGCTAAATTTCGTCAAAAAGATTCTAATTTTTAATATCATTGCTTAAAACTTAGACGCAAAGATTGAAGACGACGAATGGATGAATTTTGAGGGACAAATGACCACAATGTTGTCACAACGAATCACAAGAAGTCTTTAAATTTAATGATTGTAAACCTGAGCGATCCAAATAGTTATGAAAATGATAGTTATGAAAATGTATGTAGACGTGAGGGATGCAACAAGTTTTGAAAATGTATAGTAAGACACTACAAGAAATACAAGCAATAGCGGCGACGGCATTAGCGGCGACATGCCTAATGTCGCCGCTATTGCTCAAAATCCGGGTGAAATTCTTACCAACACATATGACCGTTGATAAGCGACCTGATCCAAGGGCTGATATTCTATAGTGCAATAGCGGCGACTTATTAGCGGCGACATGTCGCCGCTAAAGCCCTGAAAACAATGGCGGGCTATTTCCCTCCATCAGCCTTTACTTTTTGGCTTATCCACATTACTCGCCTCGGAAAGCTCTCTCCCAATTTCACCACTAAAGGTCCGTTCACCGTCTCCACGCCTCCGCTAAAGCCCTAAAGCACCACCACACACCTCCGCTAAAGGTCGTCGGTGCTCCACCTACACTTTTTCCGTTCAATTTCACCGCTAAAGCTCTTTGGCGTTCATCACGGCTCCGACGTCCACTCCCGTTTCCGGTCACCCGACTCCGGCTCCCGTCTTCGACCACCCGACTCCGGCTCCCGTCTCCGACCACCCGACTCAGGTAATATTTATTGTTATATATGTTGTATGTTAATTAATTAGTTAAGGTTGTGATTGATGAAACTGTAGCGTTTTCAATTTTATAATTAGTTTCTTTGGATGCTTAATCTATATTTAGGGTTTCGTGTTGAGTACTACTTTTTCAAGAAGCAATTGGGTAAATTATCTAATTAGTATCGAATGCTTCATTTTGTTTTACCAAATATAAACGTCCAGAACATTTGATTGTTTTTTTTTGTCATTTTTGTTTTATCTATTGTCAGTGTTCTTTTGCCTATGAATGGGATCACAATCTTCTCTGTTTGTTGTGGAATTCTTGGATCTCCACAACATAGGTATTGAATTTGATTAGGTGTATTGCTGTGTAGGTTTATCCAATTTGATTACATCTCTGAAATTGAATTATTGGATTGCAAAAGATCTTGTCTGCAAACTGAATAATGGTTGATGTAGGATTTAATCTTGACAGGTTCTAAACCGGGTCATCGGGTAGGATAATTGGAGCTTCTGCAAAACTTAGTTAATTTATCACATGTTTATTATGTGTTTATTGGGTCAAAGTAGTGGGTCTTGATGGGTTGTTTTACTAATTTGTAGGAGTTATAGGAGGTAGTGGTCAAGTGTCCTTTTGGGTCTATTTATGTAAATTTGTTGCAATGAATTGAAGTATGGGAAATAGAGTTTTTATTTGTGTGTGTTTTTACTGTGTGAGTTTTGGGTCTGAACCAACAGTTGAGTTCTTGACCGGTTGAAGCTTTTTCAGTTGGATTACATGGGAGGCGAGCCATGGGACAAAACTGTGAAATGGGATATCATGGCTTTTTGCCTAATGTGACCCAGCAGGCAATGTTACTTCATCTGCAAAAGTACCTGGTTCCCTAAGTGCAGGTAATGTATAAACGAAATGAATTTATTCAAAGGGCCTACATATTTAGATGAAGCAATATGGACTATGGATGGCAATGGGTGGGGTTTGGGATGAGTATAGTTAATCCCAACCCCATACCCTATTAGAAATTTATGTCCCATACCCGGCCCAAAACCTGTCAGGTATGTATCGGGTATCGGGCAACTTTTAGCTTCATTTTTTATTAGTTTTGTTTTGAACCATACCAATCACATAAACACAGGTTCACACTAGACCTGAAATGGTTAGGGATTTGTATTCAATTCAGATGCATATCCAATGTTGCAATACATGCTGTGTGTATAGTTTGTTTTTATTGGAAATGAATGTGGAGCATACTAAAGTCAAGAACATCATTTTCTTTGTGTGTGGTTAGAGAAAGTTTTTGTTTAAGGCAAGTACTTTAGTATCAATGAATTGTGAAAACCAGGAATTAACAATTACTATCGTTCCGTAAATGTATCTATCTATATTTGTTATAGTTAATAACGAATGATTTATGTGGATATTATGTTAATTACAATGTTATAGGTCACCTTTCTTATTGATTTTCTATCACTGTAGTATGCTTCTTGCTAATTTCCCATGTCATTTTTTTTAAATTAATACTTGTTTATAACTTATATGAATTTATTCTTGTTTTTTGCAGTGGTATCCTTTGATTTTTGTTTTTGGATGTTCATTCCTCATATCCATCCTCATTACCAGATTTATCATGATTAGTGAGTAGATCCATCAGTTTTAATTAATTACTTTCTAGCTTGTGATTGATGAAACTCCTGTAGGGAAAAAAGAAGAATTTATTTTAGAGCGGATGAACATGGGATTAAAATCATTAGGCACTTCAAAGGAGCACTAAATCCAAGTTCACTCAGTCAGTTGGAGTTCAACTCTCCACACCTTGGCCAAATAGCTAAAATTGGCTAAATAGGAAAATACTTGAGGTACACAATTTGTCAGTTTTATTAGATTCTATAATGTTTTATCCTACACTAGTCCATATCAAAACTTCAATAGTAGGAACTATAATATAATTTGGTAAATGTTAGTAGACTTGTTAAATGTTAGTAGTTTGTTAAAATTTTGTTTTAACTCATAATCTAATTTAATTGTAGGAACTAGCTAACATTGTGTTTGACGACACGAATTTTAGAGATTCTTAACAAGTTTAATCTTTCGTAAATGGGACAAAGTAATAGGGATGAATCATCTTCATCTACATCGTCGAGTTTCTTTGGTGAGAAGCAGACAACTAATACGAAAGAAGGGGACGACAATGATGATGATCTAAGGGCTAGTTTTACATTTTATGTAGTTTTATTTTTATAACTTATTGTCCCAAACATTAATGAATTATGATATTTATGTAGTTTATATGTTTTGTATGTTTATATATCTCAAAACTGCAAATTTACTGGTATTTTGTATTTGAAAAAAAAAACTGGAAAATACTGAAAATATGAAAAAAAGCAGAAAACAGGAAATAAAGGCACTAGCGGCGACCTTTTAGTGGCGACATGTCGCCGCTAACGCCTATGGTTATCAGCGGCGACATTTTGGGTATTAGCGGCGACAATTTACTTTTAGCGGCGAAGAATTAGTGGCGACTCAATAGCGACGACTGTCGCTGCTAAAAGGTATTAGCGGCGACATTTTGGGGTATTAGCGGCGACAAATGTCGCCGCTATTGAGTCTTTTCCATGTAGTGAGAGACAACTAGTGTAGTTCATGGTATTTTGGGATGAATCCATAACTTTCTATATTATGGACAAAATGTGATTTACTATTTTTTTTTCTTAATTGAGCCTATAGTCTTTTCGATCACATATGTGTGTAAAGTTGAAACATATTAAAGTAGAACATTGAACTAGGGTATTTTGTGAAAGTGGAAAACGTGATCAAGTCTTTTTAATGACTATAATAAGTCTATAACATGTTTTCGCCTTTCAGCTTACGGTATTAAATACTACTCACAATCAAATATTCAAATGGTCATACTTTATGCCAATTTTTAAGAAGAATAATTTCTAATTGTTCCCAAATACATTTGGTGGTGTGCTCGTACTTGAAAACTCAAGGTCTACCAAATTACTTGGAGCCGGAACTTTTAGCAGTAAATTGTTTGGTAAAAATAGTTATAATATAGAAAGTATAAAATATTATTTAAAAACACGGGTGTAGATAGGTACTAGGCACCGGGGTCAACCGGCCCAACTTAATTTCAAAGTTTTAGTAGCGGTATATTATGTGAATGTCGAGCGACCCAGTCTTTTTTCGAGGTCGACCCCATCGGTTTAAAAAAAAATATTTGACCCCGAAACTTGAAAAAAAATATAGTTTTTTTTTTAAATTTAATTAACTCTATTAATTAAGCTTATAAGTTAGATTTATTTAATAAGCTCATTAGTTAGGTAACTCTAAATCTCTAAACCATAAGTTAGATTTATTTTTGTAAGCTCGTAACCCTATACCCATAGCGCATTGGTGATTTGATCTATAATCAATTAAGGCATTAACTCAACTAGTTTATTAGTATTAAACTTAATTATAATAAAAATTAAAAAAAAGGCCAAGCAAAGAGGCAGATCGCATTGATAGAAACGATCAGAATTCTGTTCAATCTTCTAAAATCCAACACCCTCAATCGACCATTGATGTTCGACGATACCAAAGAGTTAAACTCCAAATACGATTTCAATCACAAATTTACAATCAAAATACAAAATTAAACACTCCAATAACGAATACGAAGAAAAACAAGGTTAGTTTCCAATTTTTTTATTCCAAACTTGAATCTTTATGTATTACTTATTATTAATTCTTGTTTAATGAATTAATTTTGATTATTGAATATTTAATCTTTATTCTTTAATATTTGAATCTTTTAGTTGATTTTTAGATGTAAACCCTGTGGTGGAACTATTTCATAAAAGAAAATCATCTAATGTGTTTTTATTTATTTTTAATGACATTGTATTTTTACTTTTTCTTTTTCTAATGACGAGTTATTTTCATTATCATATCGTATCTTATTATGTGACTAACCTGATTCGATTACCTGAACCAAATCGGCGAACCGGCCCAAAAAAAATTGTATTCGGGAACTTAGAAATTTGAGAATTAAAAAAAACGATTCCACTAGAAAAAATTTCAAGCTTCGCCATTTTTTAAAAATATACACGTTATTTATTAGATATATTTGGATAATTTTGTTTTTAGAAGGTCTAATTTTTTGTTTCTAACAGCTATTATAAGTAGTCTATTTTAAAAGCCTTTTTTTTAAATAAAAGTTAAAACTCTACCATTCAAATAAAGTTTTTATATGAAAAAATATTTCTAAAATGTAAAAGTTCGTAAAAGCTACGTGTTAAATTGATATCTTTATAAAACTCAAATACATCTTGAAGAGAGAGATCGGTGCATATGAATGAAGATATAAATTCCATCCATGTTCATGCATACATTTAATGATCATGAAGGGTGCGTGGGGTACACATGGTGGTGTTAAGTCCACCCGCAACGGGTGTGTGGAGCTCACGGAAGAACGACGTTGCAGCCGGTGGACACAAAAGACCCACAAATGCCGCATTGTGCAGCTACGTTCGTGGGGCGTTTTTGAAGGACGGGTGAGAGGCACGAATGCCCACATAGGGGTGGGGGTATAACGTAATGTAAACTAGATGGTTATACCCGCTGCGAATAAAATTTAAATGAAAGCGTAGACGCAACGGTAAAAATAATGTTATTCAAAGAGAAAAATAAAACTAAATATTAAAAAAAACTCGTGGGAAAAAAAAACTCGATTTTAAATACAACTCCGTTTTTTAATACAAATCCGTTTTAGCGTAGGCGCAACGGTAACAACAGTGCTATAGGTAACGATACAAAAAAAACTCGATTTTGAATACAACTCTATTTTAAAAAAAAATTATATCGGAACGTTGACAAAAAAACTAAAAACAACTGCGACTTCCGTATTTTGAAAAAAAGTTAATGAACGAAAGTTATTAAAAGAAAACGAAATTAATAGAAAATGAAACGGGCTAAAAGCATATATTGTATTGTATATAGTATACAAATTGAAAATAAAAATGTAAAAAAAAAATTGACGTGTCAAAAAGTGGATGGACTGGATGATACTGTTGAAAGAGGTTCTGTTTTAATCTTATTTATTATATAATTTGCTAAACATTCATTCGGTATACGGGTGCTTGATGCAATGGTGTGGCGTTTTTTCAAATTTTATTTTGTACTAGGATAAGAGTAGTAGCCGGTAGGGGTGAGCAAATTAACTGACATAACCGATAACCAACATAACCGATGGTTATGGTTTTGAAGCTTTGGTTAACCGACCAATCGGTTATGGTTATGATTATGAAGCTTTGGTTAACCGATATAACCGAAACCGAACCGAACTTGAAACATTTGCATAGTATATATTATATATAAGAAGGTTTATTAGGAAACACTGAAAAAAATAGAAAACAAGAAAACACTCTATATTTATCTTAGTAAAGCATCTCACCCTTTGATTTTATTTAATTCATACATCTGCTAATTATGGAGCTTTCATACTTGATTTTTACCAAACAGAAAAATTCTCCTTGTGGCTACGCAGGTGATTCACCACTAAATACACATGAAATGGTTGCTCTTCAAATGTCCATGTCTGAAGCTATTTCTAGACTTTTTACCCATAACTTGTAAAAAAATCTTCAAAAATTCAGTTTAACAATATAATTGAACTTCAACAGGTAAGATCCTTAATTAAAAACGAGCACGAAGAACGGTTTGGTTTAAAAGCCCAAGCTAAGTATAATGGTTAATTAACCGAAATTAACTGAAACCGACCCATAACCGACCAATCGATTATGGTTATGGTTATGAAAGAGGCCATAACCGACTAAGCGGTTATGGTTATGGAAGAGGCCATAACCGACTTTGCACACCCCTAGCAGCCGGGATGATGCCACTTGGATTTACGATCTTGCTCCCTGTTTTTTAACTACCAATTACGATAATGAATAGTAAAAGCATAAATAAAAAAGGTATTTTACTATTTTATGCAACCTATTTCTTTTTACAAAGAATAGTGCGTGTCTATTAAAACATTCCAATAACAAGGTTTGACGGACAGTGTCATGTCAGTAACCTCCACGAATGCCCCTTATCTTCACGTGCATCACCCCTCTCTCCGGTCCCTCTTACATTTCCGTTTGTGGGCGTCCGTCCCCACAGACAAACCCTCTTCTCTAACTTCATGTCTGTCGCCACCTAAGCACCCTATTGACCACGAATGGCCAAGGATCCCCCATTAGGGATTTCTTAGTTTAATAAAAAAAAAAATTTGTTAGTGACCATGGTCATAATAACTTGAATAGAAATTTGTTTTCTACTGAGAAAAACTAATGTTATGATTGATTGTAACATCCAGAATTTTTTAGTAATATTAATATAAAGTTCTTAACTATTTAAAATAGGTGTTTCCATGTGATGAGCTGGTTTAAATTCCCTTGTGCCTCCAAATTTGACTCAAAAGTCAAACTTATTAGTTTTATGGTCAAAAGTTTAGGGTTTAATGGTTATGTTCATATATGAGAATTAAAGGGGTTAACTTGCGGTACAAGCTAGTAGGAGTCTTGGAAGGTTGGTCGATATTTGGAGATTGGAATCAAGGGGGTGCCGTGACTTTTGGAGTAGGATTGCTTTGGATGTATTTATCTTTAATAGGTTTATCTCATTGTTTGGATCATCTTTAAAGCTTTTTAGTATGATTAGGATAGGTTTGCTTCTGATTATTTATATGGATGATTGTAATCGCAATTTGCAAGTAATCATAATGAAGGTTTCGTAAATCTTGTTCTTAGTTCCATATCTTGTTTGTAACCTACATCTTTTCTAGGGGTTGCGGATTAGTGTTCTTGTTCCTTGGGTTGGGTTGGTGTGTGTTGCAAGTGATATCAAAGCCAACAATTGTTACAAGAGCTTCAAGCTCTTGGTACTGTGATCGAAAGAAGGAAGAATTAAGTTCTTGTTGGTTCTAGCTGAGAAGCAAGGAGGAAGAAAGTAAGAATTAAGAACTTGTTCTTGATGAAGTAGGAAGAAACAAGAAAAAAAAAAGTCTTGTTAAGTAGGCAATCAAGAACTCATTTCTTGATATATTGAAGGAGGGAGAAAGAAGGAAAATAGTAGGAAGAAGGAAATCTGGTTCGAAAGAAGGAAACCTAGCAAGAAAGCAGGAAAAGAAAGAGAATGAATAACAGATCCAAACCTAGCATTGGGTCTAGTACGTGAGCAAGGGAATGTGACACTTCAATGTCCAAAATTGTTCGAAACAAACTACACCACCTGGTCAATTTTGATGGAGCAGTTCTTAAGGGCTTATGGCCTTTGGGAGATGGTAATTGCAGGAGTAGGTACAAAAGTAGGAGAAAATATGGTGGCTACTACTAAGGCAATGATCTTTCAAACATTGTCTGAAGACATCCTAATGCAGGTGGCTCAATACCAAAGCGTGAAGGAGGTGTGAGATTCAATCAAAGTCTTACATATAGAAGCATATATAGTTTCAAAGGCTCGTTTGCAGACTTTAAGGGCTGAATTAGAAGCCATGAAGATGAAGGAGAATGAGACGATATACATGTTTGTAGGAAAGCTAAGCGGGGTAAGGGCCAAGTTCAGATCTCTTGCTTATGTTCTGAATGATAGGGTGATAGTGAAGAAGCTGTTGAATTCAACACCAAAGAAGTTCTTACCATTCATAGCTTCAATTGAACGATATACTGACATTGACAAGATGCTATTTAAAGATGCAGTTGGAAGGATGAAAGCTTTTGAGGAAAGGTTGAAGGATTTTAGTGAGAATGAAGATAATGATCAAAGCAAGTTGCTTTTAGCAGGTTCAAGTAGTCAGAAGGTGGAAGATCAAAAAGGATGGTCTAATGATAAGAGTAGGGGTGATCAAGGTGGTGGTTATGATTCCGGAAGAGGCCGTGGAAGGTATCATGGAACTAGAGATATATGCTCTTTCAGGTGCTATGAATGTGGTGAGTTTGGACACTTCCAATTTGAGTGCACCAAGTGGAATGACAAGAATCAAGATAATGATAAGAAGCAAGAAAGGGGCGCCGATAATGTGATTAACTATTTTGAACTTAACCATTAAGGGGGTGAATGTAGGGTTTAATGGTTATGTTCATATATGAGAATTAAAGGGGTTAATTTGGAGTACAAGCTGGTAGGAGTCTTAGAAGGTTGGTCAAAATTTGGAGATTGGAATCAAGGGGGTGATGTGACTTTTGGAGTAGGATTGCTTTGGATTGGTTTGCAAGTTTTGTTAGATATTGATAAGTTTTATTAGTTTGGTATGTATCTGTAACATCGACCAAAAGTTGGGTCCCAATTTTAACAAAACCAAACCGGAAGGAACGAAACAACAAATATACCAAATCATGGACTAAAAGTGAAAATATGGAAATAAGGATGGTAGCGGACAGCTACCGTTAGCTTAACGGTCCGCTACGAGTTCCCAAGATCCGGATCAGGACACAACCATTGGCCGACATGTGTATGGTGACTACTCGTGGAAAATGACATATGTCTGATGACTCACCTTGGTATTAGATCGCTACTGTTAGTCTAACAACCCGTTACCCCCTTATGGATCAACACAAACCAGAGGCTGCCACGTGGCAGGATGACTCGCATGAGCCAAGGTGGTAGCGGACCGCTACTGTTTGGCTTAGCAGTACGCTACAGGTCCCAAGTTCAGCCTGTAAATAGTTGAAGGTTAGTTCGGTTTTCCACTTCCAAATCCGAATCTCTTTACCAAATCTCCCGTTATACTCACATTTAAGTGTGCTTTGCTTTAGAACGACGTGCATAATCCCTACCAAGATAACCAAAGTTAGGAATCAAGCATCGAGGTCCAAGTCTTAGAAGTCTTAAGTCTTCACAAAGCCAATCATTAAGGTGAGTACATTTAATGCTTTCAAAACTTGCAAATGATTTACATCTTGTCAGGAGTCAGAAGATAATGTAAATATTGTTTTTATATAAAACAATGTTTTTTGTATTAAAAAAGAATGTTTAAATCCTCATTTATAAAACTAGGTTTTATTCAACCTACGACTTGTTCATTTACATAGAAAAGAAAGATAAATGTTCTTCCGCTGCGTAATCACTCAAAAGCAAATCAAATCAAAACACAGAAGGTACCAATCGATTGGTCGCACATCCGGGATGTCTAGAAAACCGGGGTGTGACAGGTTGGTATCAGAGACACAGGTTTTAGCGAATTAGATACTTGATTAGTATCTAGGCTTTGATCAGAGTAAGCTGATGCATGAGTAAGTTATGATACCTATAGATAAAATAGGTAAATAAAAGTACTAAACATTATTGTACATGATATCTGCTAGCGACAATTACTTTACCAATTTCTTTAGCCACAATCAAGTCCATGATTACGAGTCTACGAGCCCCTCCATTACTGCCACAACCATCGCGAACAAAATAAAGATAAATGATATAGCTTTTAGCACGTATCCTCTTTTACCTAATTAAATATGTAACTAATCAAGTTTGGAAGGGGAAATATCCCTTTCAATTTGTAACTAATTATAGACAAATATATTAAGTTTAAAAAATATATTACGTTAAATTTAATATCATAAACATGTATATACGTTGTAATGATTGTTAAATGTCTAGGTTTGGAATTTGGGTAGGAGTCCTATTTGAAAACATAAAACAAAATATTATTCTTGTTTATCCTAAAAAGTAAGACACTTTACATATTACAATAAAAGAAACTTCACCAAATAGTAACCAAGTTTTCTAAGTGTTTCATTTAAGTTACTTAAAGTTTTTTTGTTTCTCTAAAGTCACTTAACTTTCACCAAGTGTTTCAATCATATGTAATATTTTTATAAATGTTTAAATTTTTTGAAATTGAATGAGGCAAATGAAATATATATGAATATTAGTTACTAATAAGTGAAATTTTTATTCCAATTAACTTAAAATAGGGAGTAAATTACAGAAATCGTCCTTTATGTTTATACCATTTTTCAGTGTATGTCCTTTAGCCCAAAAAATATCAGAGATCATCCTTTACGTTTAAATATGTTACGGTTAACGTCCTTTAGCCTAACAGAGGTTAACTTTTCAAGTTAACTCCAGTCATGTGTCTTACACATGAGAGTGTTTTGGTCTTTTTACCCACAAAAATAATTTACTAAATTTAAAAAAATATATAAAGAAAAACCCTCCCACAAAAATAAGTTTCTAAATATAAAAAAAATATCCAATCAGAATGGTAGATGTGATGACATAGCATCTCTTGAGATTAAACTCCGAGAACGAACGCTTCTTGGCAAACGGCACAGTACAATTTTGTGATGACGTGTACATCCGAGATCTCAATCGTCGGCATCGATCAGAAACTCCGACATCGTCGGCGGCAGAGGTTGCAATCTGGAGCCGGATCCGTCATCGTAGTACAACTCAAACCCTAGGTCTCTGCCGCCCTCGGCACGGCGGAGAACGATAACCGGATTAAACGGAGATCTGTCGCCGGTGTTCCTCCGGCCGACACGCCGAATCCGCAGATCTGACCAATCGTTGCCACAGCGTATGTACATCGAGGAACTCCGTCAAGATTCCGGTGGTGAAGACACGTGAGAATCCACGGCTTCAATGAATTCTCCCTCGCAATACGGACACACAAAGGCGTCTTCAGCCGTTAGTCTGACCATGCTAATTGTTCTTCCATTGGTGGTTCAGTCAAAACTGATGAACTGCATCTGGAATACTCTCAAGTGTGTCAAAACCTTCATTACCACTTCTATCTATTTAGTGGCAGGGTTATTTTTTCGAAAAGAACAAGGCTTACCCCTGAATAAGTAGAAATGTGCATATGCTTGAAGGACTATTTGGATGCGGTGGAGCGGATACAAGATTCATCTTTACTTGAAGATGAAAACATCGTTGAAGCGGAGATACACGAGGATGAGATCGACATGGGAACGTCAAGCCCACTAGAAGAAGATTAATAAATCACCAAATGAAGTCACGAAGATGATAAAAAACGAAGTCACGAAGAGAAAAACCAAGACAACCTAGTTTTTTTTATATAATTTATCTATGTTTTATGACTTTATGTTTTAAACATTTATCTATTTTGTAACATTTTAAGTTTTTAATGTTATTGGACTTTTTAAGTTAGTTATTTATATGTTTAATTTATGTATTTATATGTTTAACTAAGTTTTTCGAATAGCCGGAAATAGGTTCTTGAAATACCCACCTTGAATTACCGGAACCGGTTCTTGAATACCCGGAACCGGTACATAGGGTCGGGTTTTTCAACCAAGAACCGGACCTGGAACCGGAACCGGTTCCGGTACCGGTTCTTGAGAATACCCGATTTGTGCACCTCTACGGCTATGTTATACGGAACAAATTAATTGTTGGCCCATTAAAAAGACACAAGCATGTAAGCTTTATGTAGCTGAGATGAGGATGCTAAGGTGGATGGGTGGGCATACAAGGCTAGACCGGATAAGAAATAAGGTTTTTTGAGAAAGATTAGGGTGGCTAGAGTGTAAGATAAAATGAGGGAGGAGAGACTGGATGGTTTGGGCATGTGAAGAGGAGACAGATGGCGACGCCGATTAGACCAATGGAAACCCTTAATTGTAAGGCCCCAAACCCGGGAGGCCTCACTTATTGGATTTACTCATCAACACATAGCACTTAAACATAAAACATTTATCTCTTAGCAGCGGAAATGATTTAAACTTTCAACATAACAGCGGAAGCATAACATGTCTCACAACTTGTCAAATTCAGACTGAAACTTGTCTTAAACAACAAAAACATAAACTGGATGCTAGACACTGATCTTCGGATAACTCGTCTCGCCAAGCCAAGCATCCACATCAATCTACTGCCACCTACACTTAACTGATGTGCATACTAAAAATCAGCAACGCTGAGTGAGTTCTAACGTTTACTTTAAATCAATTATACAAAAGCTTTACTAATACTTAAATACTGCCCTTAAGGCAAAACTTTACAAACTTTACTTTACTTTTCAAAACAGTTTAAAAACATATAATGAACCGTCAATTCCTTTACACTGTACTGCCCTCATGGCTGGCGTCCATAAACCGACAAGTACCTGGTCATTGCCTTCATGATCAACGACCATGAATCGACAATACCGCTTTATCGTCAATTCCTCTGTCCGGTCATTGCCCTCATGATCAACGACCATGAACCGGCAATACCACTTTACCGCTAAGGGGAGTTGCGTAGTTCTCCCGAGCAACCGCCGTCACTCATCCTAGTTGTACAACCGTTAACGAACCATGAAGGTTCTTACTAATGAGTAGAACCCATATCTGACATCTTGCACAAGTAACATCTGTCCCAAGGACCTTTACAACTGGTACACATTCCCGAAGAAAAACTGTTCACTTTACCATTCATAAAACTTTATGTAAATCTTGCTCATAACTTTCACATATAATATGCCTTTGTTTATGTATATAAAATATAGTAAACGCTTGTCATAAAATATAGTTATGCTTTACTAAACATAGTTTTACACATATATCATGCCTTTGTTTATGTATATCAAAATATAATAAACGCTTGCCAATAATATAATCATACTTTACTAAAAATGTATGTTTGCCTCTTTTAAACTTTACACTAAAACATAGCTTTCACTTTGTTTATTAATATATAAAATATAATAAACACTTTATACTAAGTATGCACACCACCCCTAAAGCAGGCAAAAAGGGGATTAGAAATCACCTGTGATGAACACGGTCAAAGGTCTCTAAGAGATCTTCTAACCTGTACGTACGCAACCTAATCTTAGCTTACATACATCTCGTTACATTTTGACCCCCACTTTACCGAGAACCTAGGGGTACATGGTTCTTTCCCGTGACTTTTAGGAGTTCACGGCTTAATCTCGTGAACATGGAAGTATACGGCTTAAGGAAAGTTCTAAGGATTTTACCCGCGAACTAGGCCCGAGAACTCTAACCGTGAACTTTACCTAGATCGCAAACTTTACCCAGGCCGCAAACTTTACCCCAACCGTGAACTTTACCCCATACCGCAAACTTTACTCCAACCGTGAACTTTACCCCATACCGCAAACTTTACACAGACCGCAAACTTTCCCCCAACCGTGAACTTTACCCCAACCGTGAACTTCACCCCAACCGTGAACTTCATCCCAACCGTGAACTTGCATGGATTCAGATCTGGTTCGATTGATTCGTCAAGTTTGAAACTTTTTACGTTCAAAACGCGTATTTTTCTCTCGTGATTCCAGATCTATAATCTTTTTCTCATTTGGTTCATAAAAACCCGTCCTTTTTACGAAAATACCCAAAAACCCAAAAAAGAATAAAAACTCGGATTTGGTTCGGGTTATTACCTGTTTCGAGATTCCGAATCGGAAAACCTACTCACGAGTAGTAGAGGAACGAGATGCTAGCTTTTCGGGTCGACCCGTCAACTTTCTCTCTCTACGGTTTCTCTCTCTAGAAAGTGGGAAAGTTGAAGTGTGAAAATGAGGTGGTTGGAGTGAGGGTTAGGGTCTTAAGGCCCATCCTCATCCTCAGCTCAGCCTACCTAGCGACCCGACCCAAGGCCCGGTCCATCTCACTTCCTTTTCCTTAATTTCATGTAAACCTCGTGCTCGTTCTATCGCTTCGAAATACGAGATGTTACATTAATGTAGAGGGGAGGAGGGGTGGGGTAGAGGTAGACCCAAACTGACTTGGGATGAGCGTAATAAGCAAGATTTGCTAGACTTGCATGAACATGGTCGAGGATAGGACTTCGTGAAGACGTAAGACGAAGGTTAAGGACTTTAGGATAAAGGGTATAGATTTGTATTAGGTTTATCTTAGGGGCATAGTTACCTAGACTTGTCGTAGCCTTTACGGTGTTGGGCCCGAACCTACACACTAGACAAACCCATTACGATTTAGCTCTCTTAGCCTCTTACCTCATAAAGGAGGTTTCACCACCCATTCAAGTAAGACTACCCGTAGAGGGTCACGCCCCCACCTTCTCACGCTTCCCCCTCATTGGACCAGCTCATATATGGGCAGCTCGCGCCCGTGACCACACTCACGATTGCCCCCCACGACCCCTCTCACGGAGGGGCGGCGCGGTGTTCCATGCCCCTCACCCCCTCCATGTCATCCCGGTCACGCCCCTCAACTCGACCATTACGCACAGCCTAAGGGGCCTCCAATTCTTCCAACTCCAAGGAGAGGATTATTTATGCCTCCTCTTGGAGAATCTCCACCACATTACCTCCTTCCTTCAACCTTATGGCTCTCCATCTGTTTCACATGTCAACTCTCCCTTTCCCATCCTCTCATCCCTTATACTTGTTTATATTTCTATGTGTGTTCAATACGCTTATCATGTGCTACATTACTAATCTAACTTGAGCGCTGGGTTTGTTCCCGGAGCTAAGCCCCCGGGAGACCTAAGTTCTAAGGAGTTTGTTTATGTGTTGCAATCTAAGCTCGGGAACGCTAGTAGCAGTTCAACCCAACAACAAAGCCCAGCCCAGATTCAGATGTAGCATCAGTTCTAAATGTATTTCAATGTCCTCTCTTTTAATACATATATAGACTGGAAACAATTAACCATATCAAACTTTGGTCACAAATTTATTAACGCATCTCTAACATTATACAGTCAATACATAAATAATAGATATTGATTCATGCTCTTAATTGAACTTATTATGAAACAAACTATCAGCCTAACATCCCTAGGGATATGAAACTACACAGTATTCTAGTGACAAGAGGGGGATTCTTCACATGAACTTGAAGGAGGGTAATCATGTATTTGGTCACAAATGCTCTGCAATCCAGACCTGTAACTAGGATGAATCAGCCTCACTCCAAGTTCCTTCTTCATACGTGCATTCACCACTCGTTTCTCTCCCCTCACACTTCCCTTTTCAGTAAAGGGTTCATTTGTAGCTGTTTTCTTCATCTTCATCTGGGACGGCCATTTCTCATTGATCAATTTATGAGCAAATGAGAACACTTCTATTCTTGGGGCCGGGTCATTGTCCACAATGTTGTAAATTCTTCTGAAATAAGACAAAGGCCATATTATTTTGAAATTTAAACGAATCAAGGCTTAGCTAATGCAATAAACATACCCTGGTGATGGTTTGTGAATGCATTCATTCAAAGCGTTGCAAATATCATCAACATGAACACGGGACGTGAATTTCTTGAATGATCTTGCTCTTTGAACATCTGATAAAGGCTCAGGTTTGATAATTGTATCAATGGCACTGAAACAACACAGTTAATCAAATTAATTATAAGAGTGATGATTTTCCACTATGAACTTTGTAACGCATATATGACAGACAACCTTCTACCAGGACCGTAGATACCTCCGAGCCGAAATATATGTGCTGCCAGCCCAAGATCGTGTCCTAAACTTAACCATCCTTCCTCAGCCGCTAACCTCAGTTTAGCCAATTCACTTGAAGGATTTGGTTGATAACTGCAGCAAGATAGTATTTGTATTTATGCCTTGTCACACCAGTTAATAGTGACATCAAATTGGACTTACTTTTCATCCACCCATGCACCACCACAATCACCATAAACACCTACAAAACTCAAGAGAGTATAACATATAAAACTTGTTCTTGGTGAAACAAAAAAAAAGAATTATGAATTAACCAAACCTGTTGTAGATAGATAGCACAGCCATTGAAGGCAGTCACTGTTGAGTTTCCTCCTCAAAAGTTGAGCATGTTGAAGCATCTACATGATAGAAACAACCAACCACCAATTCATGTGGTAAAAATGTCAATTTGAATACCCATGGAAACAATTGCAGGGTACATGTTTAGATTAAGTTTACCGGATCCCCAATATCTTTGCAAGGAGGGATTGAAACAAGAAGGTGTGTATGTTGGTTCATGATATTTAGGACTTCAAGCCTGACAGTACAGAAATTCTATTTCAAATTCTATTTTGGATAACTAATACCATGGTTGGAAGCTTGTTTAGTTCAGACTTGAATCCCAATTACTATTAATTATGTAATATGTACTGCTAAAGCTGTGTCATATTTACTCTTGAATTTAGTGTTCGAAGTGAATTACCCTCCAAAACCTGATTCTAGGTTATATTATTATCCAAATCCAATCAATCAAAGATAATATAATACGTCCTATTTTTAAGTTGAATTGCAGGCTGCTATAGTATGAATTATCAAGTTAAAAGTTCCGAATACTAACTCAGGATCATTAGCATCAAAAAGATGGACATCGAATCCCAATTTCTTCAATTTTTCCTTTTTGGCAACGCGGGTACAAGTTCCAGATACAACCCTACTCGTAGTGAATTAGAAAGATTTCTACCAAAAATCTATAATCAATCAAATTGAGGATGAAAAACGGTAGATTATGGTTAACCTACCATCCTTGATTCATGAGGTCTTGAGCTACAAACTCCCCAACGTAACCCATGCCGAGTATAAACATCCGATTCTGAGTTTGAGTTCCCCCATTAGCGAAGTGACGAAGTTCTATAGACGCTGCAGGGCAAAATCGTAACTTTGAAGGTCTTCCAATCGGCCAGTTTTCCGACACGGGATTGAGTCGGTACCGGAAACCACCCGGGGCAAATCGCAGTGCGTGCATACGACACACTTCCATATCCAGTATCCTAGATCTAGATTTTGATTTTGATATAATCAGGTGATATTGGGCCGGCCCATCAATATATTTTCTTCATGTTGTACTTTATTAGTAGTAGACCAGTAGCTAGAGCCCAGAGATGCTAAAATCGGGTGTTCTTAAGAACCGGTTTCGGTTCTTACCGGTTTTGAAAAACCGAGTATTCTCAAGAAACAGTTCCGGTTACGGGTACGGTTCTTGTTTGAAAAACCATACCCTATGTACCCGGTTCCGTGTATTCAAGAACCGGTTCCGATAATTCAAACAGTGGCGGATCCAAGAATTTTTTTCAATGGGTTCACTGTTTACATGCTCCAATTTCATATGGCCGGACATAAAAAAATTCGGGTCGGTTCGATGGTTCGGGTCGGGTAAAGTTCATCACATAACAAAAATATGACACAATAATAAAAAAAATTGTCATTAGAAATGAAAAAACACATAATATAAATAAAATAGTCTTTATGAATTAAATAAACTAGAGTTGTTCCCTACGAGTTTTCATCTTTTGAAATCGTTGCATTACATCTTCGTCCGAAACTTGTTGAAAGAACTCCTTTTCTATGTAACAAATGCATGAATCGTTCATGTATCCATCACCCATCCTATTACGCAATTCCGTCTACACATGCTTCATTGAAGAAAAACATCTTTCAACACTTGCCGTTGCAACCGGTAAAACTAATGATAACTTTATTAAACGATAGACCAGCGGATAATCAATGTGTTTATTTGTTTCCACCATCATTTTGGCAAGATCACTTAACCCATTTAGGTTCGCAAACCGCGTATCTTTTTTCACATTGTCAATGTAGCGGTTGAGTTTGGGAGTCACATGTATCTCAGATAAGATAAGAGAAGGAAGATTGAGATGGTTTGGACATGTCAAGAGGAGACAGAGCACAGAACCAGTGAGAACGGTGGAAACTCTCGTTGTAGAGGGGAAAAGGAGCAGGGGGAGACCGAAATTAACGTGGGATGAGAGGATTAGGCTTGATTTGCTAGATTTACACCTCTCAGAGGACATGATCAATGATAGGATTTCATGGAGACGTCGTATTAGGGTTTTAGGATGAGTGACCCGTTGTGTGGGAGAGTAGAGTTGTTTAGCAAAGATTTTGCGTATGTCTTGTTTCTTGTAGGTGTGTTGTGTTTCTTGTGACTAATATACTCTAGTCATACACTGCTAATTGTTAGATTACTGTTAGATTTATTTTACTTTATTACTCATTAATTTTATTTATATTTTTATCTTTTTCTTTCCCATGGAGCCGGGGGTCTAAACGGGAGCAGCCTCTCTATCCCTTAGGATAGGGGTAAGGTTTGCCCTCATCACACCCTCCCCAGACCCTATTAATAGCGTTAGCTATGTGTGGGATTATACTAGGTACGTTTGGTTTGGTTTGAAAAACTTATTTCAAGAACCTATTTCCGTGTATTCGAAAAACTTAGTTAAACACATAAATACATTAAACATATAAGTAACTAACTTAAAAACTCCAATAACATTAAAAATTAAAATGTTACAAAATAGATAAATGTTTAAAACACAAACTCATAAAACATAGATAAATTATATAAAAATACTAGATTGTTTCCAGAACCGGGTATGGATTTAGGGTTTAGGGTTAGAGGTGCACATTTCGGGTATTCTCAAGAACCGGTTCTGGGTATGATCGGTTCAGGAAAATAGGGTATTAGAAGGAACAGGTTCCGGTTCCGGGTCCGGTTCTTGGTTGAAAAACCATACCCTGTGTACCCGGTTCCGGGTATTCAAGAACAGGTTTCGGTTCTTGGTATTTGGGCGGGTTCGGTTCCAGTTCCGGTTTTTTTGTGCACCTCTACTAGTAGCTACTAGTTAGTTGTGTGTAAAACCAGCTAAAAGTTAATTGATTATATAATTAACTTTTAGGCCATTCGTAGTGGTCTCACATTCATGCCCGTCACGTCACCGCCAAATTAACATGGGGCAATCACTAAGATGCATAGTGGTTTCACTATCCGCACACAAACATATACACATATATATACATAACACACACGCACATACCTGTCCCTTCTCCTGTGAAACGGCTCACGGAAAGAGCCCCACGCACCCTTCACGCTAGGGGGGGGGGGGTGTTCCGCGCCGGTGATTGAGCCAACTGGCTCACACCTCCACTACGGAGGGTTGGTTTAACTTACAATTAATCTCTTGACTAAGAGATAAAGAATCTAGAAAATTACAAATTATTTCAAAATGTGTTACCTTTGAGAGAAAAGAAACCTTTTGTATACGAATGATCTAAATGTTTTAGATGTCAAAAGGCTTTACACCTCGTCTCCAAGCAAAAACCCTATCATCTCCTATCCTTGATAATTCGACCTCCCTATCAAAGTTGTTTGCTTCAAACGTAGGACAAGATCGAGCACGATGTTATTGGTCTTCAAGTCATGTACAAACTAGCTCCTCAGTCGAAGCTTGGATTCATGTATAGGAATGATAGCACCATTCAATGATATCAACAAGCATCACAAAACTTAAATCTAGAGTGTGATCTCAAAAGTATTGTCGTTTTGTTCATGATCGCTTAAATAACTTTTGTGTTTTGTAAGTTAGTTTAAGTAGTTTTAACCGTAATTGTTATTATTGTAAAGAAAGGAGGGATAAGAGGGGTTTGTGTGCAGAGAATTCCTCAATAACTGAGGAAGAAGGATTAGCTTTAGACGAATTAGCGCTAGCTGCAAGGGAGTCCTCTCTAGCCTGGTAATGAGGATTTGTAGTGAAAGAAGACAGTGTTTTGTTCAAATAATTATGTTTGAAGAGGAATAAGCTCGATGTTTGAGATCGAGAGAAGGGAGAAATCACTTATTTTGTTAAATTTCACTTGAACCATACTTATAAGAATGATCGTAACAATCATGAACTTGGACATAGAAGGCATGTAATTGTAAATGAAGACACTTGGTTTTATTGCAACACTCGCAATATTGTTGGTTCTTGTTATGTGCTAGTATGTGTATTAGTACCACGTCCTTCAACTAGAGAGGAGAAGAAACTACAACGACCACCCTATCGACATGATATGCACAAAATTGAAATGGTAAGTAGTATGTTGGTGTTTTAGTGTTGATTCGTCGACACATGTTTACAAGGTAATACAGTAAAGATCTCAAGAAAAAACATTATAAAATATTTGAAAAGTTGCTGGAGAAGTGAAGTAAAGGATTATAGGTGGTAAAATTTGGTTGAAAGACTACCTTTTTTTATCTTTCCTAACATGTTTAGAGATTTTAATTTAGTATATAAAGTTTGGGTTGAGAGACTATTTTTTATAGGGAAAATCCCCATAATGTCTCTTTTACAAATCATTTTCCTCATAATGTCCGTTTGATCCATTTTTTTTCAATAATGTCCCCCATAACACCGTCGGATCCACTAGTATAACACGGTCGTCTGACGTTGTTCTCAGCCAACTACAGCCTATCACGTGTCTCAAAAAGATCGGAATCGCCGGTATGTTAATAAACACCAGCAGACCAGACGGTATTTGATCCCTGTCATCGTCCCTACGCTTCCTTCATCAAGCTAGGTCAACTCCATATATGTGATTGAAATCCATCTTCTTTCATTCAATCGACTTCAATTTCTGTCCCTGAGTTTTATCTTGATTTGCTGTATCCTCTTGATTTGTCCAAAGATTTTGATTCAAGCCCAGCAACCATATATCAGGAAGTGGAATACAAACTGTAGTATCAGAAATGCTTCCACTTCTGTTCTTGGTTATGCCTGTAATGGTGTTAATCAGACCTGTCAAGCTTATCTCACCTTTCGATCCAAACCCCCTTATAACACAGTTGTTTCCATCTCCAATCTATTGAATGCAAACGCTACTCAGCTTTCACAACTCAACTCGGTCTCAGAAAATTACACTTTTGGAGCTGGTGATACGTGCTTGTGCCCACCAGGTGTTCGTGTTTAGGTCAGTTCTATCAAGCCAATGCCACATACGTTATCCAGTCCGGAGACACGCCTTTCTTGATCGGCAATGACACGTTCGGAGGCCTGTCAACTTGTCATGCTATTCAGGCTGAAAGAAGCAATCTTACTGTAGATATTTATACAGGTTCAAGACTCACTGTGCCATTAAGATGTGCTTGTCCAACTGAGAAGCAAGCTGCTGCTGGTGTTAGGTATTTGCTATCTTACTTGATCACTTGGGGACAATATGTTTCAAGCATAAGTGCTATATTTGGAATTGATACTGGGCTGACTCTTGAAGCCAATGAACTATCAAAACAGGATTCTACTATTTACCCCTTTACCACCCTTTTAGTTCCACTCTCTAATCCACCTTCAAGATCTCAAACCATAGCACCACCACCGCCAGCAACAACATCCCCACCACCACCACCATCATCATCACCACCAGGTGGTGGCGCCACCTCCGGCAATGATCATAAATGGGTTTACATGATCGTAGGAGTCCTCGGAGGGGTTGCTCTCACGTTTGCTATTGGGTTGAGTGTTTTCTGTTTTTTTCTTTTTAAAGAGAGAGAAAATGACTCCACCTATGGTGTCTTCTGCTTCTCAGAGCTTTGAGGCGATTGAGAAACCAGGGGATAAGAAGTTGGATTTTGATGAAGAATCGGAATTCATGGAGAGTTTAAGTAACATAGCTCAGTCCCTGAAAGTATACAAGTTTGATGAACTTAAGTCAGCCACAGAAGATTTCAGTCCTAATTGTTTGATTAAGGGGTCGGTTTACCAAGGTACCATCAACGGAGACCTTGTTGCCATCAAGAAAATGCATGGTGACGTATCAAATGAGATTCGATTACTTAACACTATTCACCATCATAATCTCATTCGCTTAGCAGGTGTTTGTTTTAGTGACGGTCATTGGTTCCTTGTTTATGAGTTTGCTGTTAATGGAGCATTAAGCGATTGGATCTATTATGATGCACTAAGCAGCAACAGACTGTTAAATTGGATGCAGAGAATCCAAATTGCTTTAGATGTAGCAAACGGGCTTGATTATCTCCACAGCTATACCACCCCTCCATATGTTTACAAGAATCTAGAAAGCAGCAATATCCTTCTTGATAGTGACTTCAGAGCCAAGATTACAAATTTTGATCTTGCAAGGTCTGCTGAAGGGCAAGAAGGTCAATTCGCAATGACCCGGCACATTGTTGGTACTAGAGGTTACATGTCTCCCGAGTATTTAGAAAACGGTTTGGTTTCCACAAAGCTTGATGTTTATGGATTTGGTGTCCCGTTGCCTGAAATAGTAACAGGAAAACATGCGTCTGATCTCTATGAGAAGGTGAATCAGAATTTGTCGAAGGTTTTATGTGATATTCTTGAGGAAGAAAACACAGACAGAAATGAAAAGTTGACCGATTTCATTGACCAACGCCTGCAAGGGAATTATCCTCCAGAACTCGCCATGTCTGTGGTCAAGTTGATTGATGGTTGCCTCGATAAAGATCCATCAGCTCGCCCAGATATGAATGAGGTTTCACAATTTCTTTCTAGGAATTTGATCACCTCACAGGCTACAGATCTTTCATTAACCATTTCAGTTCAGGGGAGATGATTTTGTAAAATGTTTCATTCGGTATTTTTATTATGTGATATGATCTAGACAATATATCATCTTGTGCTTTCATCTGTTTTACATCTTTAAAAGTGTAAGGATAACCCAGAATACACAAATAGACCAAAAGTAAAAAAAACTGTGATAACTAGGAAATTTACAAGAGTCAGTCGACTTATAATCTTTCTATTTTCTTTGGAGTAAATATGATATGTGTTTCTCAGAGTCCGAATCAGTATTTTTTTTTAATTACATGGATGGCCCTTTTGTTTACACGGATTTCACTTTTAACTCCTAGGAATAGGAAACTACATGTTTAGCCCAATAGTTTGCACAAAAGTAACACATTTGGCCCTTGAGTTTGATGAACGTTAAGTTTGGCTGTTAAGTGTGTGTAAAATATCTAAAATACCCTTACATTCATTTTTTTTAAAATGGTTCATCTCCCTCCCCCAATCCCATCAGACCCAAACCCTAACCCTAAAGGCTTACCGACATACCACCACCACCACACCTCCATCGCTGCCACCCTCCCCACCGTCCAACCGCCCCACTGGACACTGGTTCTCGTCGGGCCCACTGGTCCAGACAATAGCTGAAAAAGGAAGGGAAGTAGCCAAGTAGGTCAAGTAAAGGGGTCAGCATCAGCAATTTGAGGCGGCAAGAGAAACAATGACAAGGTGCCGGTGGCGGTGACGAGCACTCACAGACCGCCGAATCTCAGAGAAGCATATCAATCGAAGAATTTCGGACGTAATCAGTCAATCCTATGGCTTGATTTTCCATATCATATGTGACCAGCTTATCTCACAAAACAAGATCTGCATATATGAAATAAAATAATGAAATTCAAGTCAAACCCAATAATAATCCACACCTCCTAATTACATAGTGTTGCTCAAATATTCATATAGTTCATGTTTGACTTTTGGGAGTCAAAGGTGTCTACTCTTAACTACAAAACTGAAAATAATTGTGTTGGAGAATCAAACCTCCTCATCCGTCGCCGTCCACTCATAGACTGCCGGAATCTCCATCGTTGGTGCCAGCGCCGGTGCCAGTGGTGGTGACGAGCACCAATATATGACTCCGCCAGGTGACAGTCACCTGTTGTTTCGAAATCGGATCTCTATCGCCACCATCTCCACCGCCTTTTTCTGTCCCCATCTCCGGTTTTGGACTTTTGGTTGATCCAGATTGGGGAATAAGCTGGTGTAAGATGAAGATGATGGTGATGGTGATGGTGAGGGTGATGGTGTGGTGGGGTGGGGTGGGGGTGGGGTGGGGCTGGGAGTGGGAGATGGTGATGTGGAATCTATTATTTAAGATTAATATATTATATTTTTAGTTTTAGGTTTTTAATATTTAATACTAGCTTAGAACCTGTGTACAACACGGGATGAAAAATATCAATACATAAAATTTCTTAAATCTTTATATATGTATCTTATAGGTGAAAAAATGTATTACATATACTAACAATAGAAAACAAAATCAAAAAATATGTAAAAATTAATATATAATTGAGTTTAAAAATACATTAAATATTATTCAATTTAATTTGACTTTCATTTATAATTTGATTGAAGCATAAGTTAGATAATTACATTTCAAAGTTTCCTATAATATGAGATAATTTAAAATTAAATGTGTTTTATTAGTATAATTAATAATTTATTTAAAAATATTATTATTGAAATTATGAAAATGCATTTATTATGAGAGAGAGGCGGAAAAAATTTTATGAGGATGAATATGGAGACGACACGTGGCATTGAGAAACTTTTATTTATTATATAGTATAGATTATTATTATCGAGGGGTATTTTAGTTTTTTAATAAAAATTTAACAGAAAACTTAACATTCATCTAACTCAAGGGTCAAATGTGTTACTTTTGTGCAAACTATTGGGCTAAACATGTCGTTTCTCATTCCTAGGGGTCAAATGTGAAATCCGTTTAAACCACATGGGCCATCCGTGTAATTAATTCTTTTTTTTTTGGAGTAAATTATGTTTTTGACCCCTGAGGTTTGACCTGTTTAACCATTTCAACTTTTCATCTTTAAAAGTGAAAAGATTACCGAGAATTCACAAATAGACCAAAAGTATATTAAAAAAACGTGATAACAAGGTAATTTACAAGAGTCAATCCACTTATTATCTTTGGAGTAAATATGATATGTGTTTCACAGAGTCAATCCCTTCCCTTAAATCAGTAATTTTTTTGGGAGTAAATTACGCTTTTGGTCCATGAGGTTTGACCTGTTTAACCATTTCAGCTGAAAAAGTAATCTTTTAACATATTAAACCCTATAGTTGCATTTTGTAACGGTTTTTGGCCATTTTGACTAACCCTGTTAGATTTTTCAGTTAATTTAAGGGTAATTCAAATATTTAACATATGAAGGACCATTTGTGTAAATTATTGAGTTAACTTAATGTTTAGACGGTTGCTTTTGTAATTTACTTAAAATAATAAAAATACAAAACATGATGGACTATTTGTGTAAATTATTAAGATAACTTAATGTTTAGGGGTTATATTGCAATTTACTTTAAATAATAAAAATATAAATCATGAAAGAGGCCAAAACCGTTACAAAATGCAAAGCACGTGGCTTGATATGTCAAAAGATTCATTTTTAGACTGAAAGAGTTAAACAGGTCAAACCTCAGGGGACCAAAAACGTAATTTAATCAAAGAATAAAAACATATAGAGTAAAGTGTCATTTTCGTCTCTGTGGTTTGACCATTTTAGCCACTTTCATCAAAAAAGTTTTTTTTAGCTTTTTCGTCCTTAACCTTTCAAAATCTATCAATTTTCATCCAATTGACTAACCCCGTTAAATTATTACCGTTAAACCAGGGGCATTTTCGTCTTTTCAAAATTCCTTTTTTATTCTCTTTTTTTTATTTCCTTCTTCCCCTCCCCATCCCTTTTCATTTTTTTTTCCTCATTTTTGTTAACTTCAAATCTGCATGCTCTCCCTAATGTCTACAATACCACAACTGTTTTCCAAATCATGTGGCAATGTGCAAATTTCTCATCGGATAACTGCACCCATCTCCGTCGTTCTATTTCCAAAACGCCATCCACGTTGACGACGGTGTCACCGGCCATCCACGGTCGTCATCCTCTTCCTTTTACCGGCCATCCACGGTCGTCTTCATCTTCCTTTTACCGGCCATCCACGGTCGTCTTCATCTTCGAAACCGCAACCGTAAGCGGAAAATTGAGAATCGCCTTACTACCTCACATCGCAAACGCCGCTCTATCTACGCTTTCGCAGCTTTTATCGCACTATCATACGTACCTAACCAAACCCTAGATCTGCGACATTTCGGATCTCGGATCTCCGTCGCGTACTTCCCCCACGGCCTTTGCCTCGCTCCTCTGTAACTCCTCGAAACTGCTTTTTCAACATGTTTTGAAGTTACCAGATCGGTTATTTCTGTTTCGTCAAAATCGATAGTACGATTGACCGGTAGTGTAATGATTAGAGCAATCAAAAGAAACTAAATAGGAGGAATCACAGAGGAAGGTTGAAATCGAGCTGAAACTAATGCAATGATCATCGGAGTTGAAGTTAGGGTTACAAGTGGTGAAATCGGTGAAGATTTGGTCGATAGGTGAGGATTCAAGTTCGTCGAGAAGGTGTTGTCTGATGTATTCGAGAGCTGCAAGTTCATCAGGTGTCGCCATTAATGTTAATTACAGGATTAAGCTTGGATTAGCAAGGGATGGGGAGGGACAGAAGGAAATAAAAAAAGATAATAAAAAAGGAATTTTGAAAAGATAAAAATGCCCCTGGTTTAACGGTAATAATTTAACGGGGTTAGTCAATTGGATGAAAATGGATATATTTTGAAAGGTTAGAGACGAAAAAGCTAAAAAAACAACTTTTTGGATGAAAGTGACTAAATTGGTCAAACCACAGAACGAAAATGGCACTTTACTCAAACATATATTTCAAAATGGACCCGGTTTATACATGTAAGATTCATTAAATTCCACCAAGCTTAGCACCAAAATGCAATATCCCAAGTCTTACCTTCCTTCTCTTCCCGTTGACCTAAACCACATGATTTACTCATTCATCCATTACCAATTTGCCATTGGTTTGATTGATTCCCCCATGACGCTTTCGATTCAAAACCTTGGACTTGTTGGTTTGACCCAAACAAAACAATGTGTATTATTTTTAATCCCCATCATGCATATATATATATATATATATATATATATATATATATATATATATATATATATATATATATATATATATATATATATATATATATATATATGTCACATATGTGACTGGAATCCATCCTCTTCTTTCCAATCAATTTTCCGGCTTCTGACATGACGTCTCTGCGTTTTTTATTGCTTTCCTGTATCCTCTTGATTTCTCCACAGATTTTGATCCAAGCACAGCAACCGTATGTCGGGAATTCGACTACAGACAGTAGCAACACAAATGCTTCACCTTCTGTTCTCGGTTATGCCTGTAATGGTGTTAATCAGACCTGCCAAGCTTATCTCACCTTTCGATCTAACCCTCCTTATAACACAGTTGTTTCCATCTCTAATCTATTGAATGCAAACGCTACTCAGCTTTCACAAGTCAACTCTATCTCAGAAAGCTCCACTTTTGGAACTGCTCGTGCCCACCAGGTGTTCGTGTTTAGGCCAGTTCTATCAAGCCAATGCCACATATGTTATCCAGTCAGGAGACACACTTCTGTTGATCGCCAACAACACTTTCCAAGGCATGTCAACTTGTCATGCTATTCAGAATGAAACAAGTGATCCTACTGCTCATCTTATTCAAGATTCAGGACTCACTGTGCCATTAAGATGTGCTTGCCCAACTGAAAAGCAAGCTGCTGCTGGTGTTAGCTATTTGCTATCTTACTTGATCACTTGGGGACAAACTGTTTCAGGCATAAGTGCTGAATTTGAAACTCAAACTGGGCTGACTCTTGAAGCCAATGAATTATCAGCAAATGATTTTATTTACCCCTTTACCACCCTGTTAGTTCCACTCTCTAATCCACCTAAAAGATTTCAAACCATAGCACCACCACCCGCCACCTCCGTCAATGATCATAAATCGGTATACATGCTTGTAGGAATTCTTGGAGGGGTTTGTTACAAACATGGATTCACTCTTATTTCTCACAAATATCAAATACAAACCAGATAATCTGCACTAAACAAAACTGAATGAACAACAAGACTGTAATACCTATAACAGTATCTATTTCTAACAAGACCAGATCATTGATACTATGATCTGAGATAAACGAGACTTAAAGACCTCAAGAACACAGGGAAACATCAACGAGATGTAACCCTAATCGCTACAGCAGATGAACGTGCGTATAACAAAATGAACTCTCTTACCCTAAACCCTCAACATCTCATTCAATATATACAACCTGGACTCTCATAACTCAGCAGCTGCTTCAAGCACAAAAACCCAATGCATATTCCTTTAAGCCTCTGGCTCATCAGCACCTCTTTCAAGAACCAGCCCACTCAGAATATATGAAACAATAATAAAATTGAATTAGATCAAAAAACCAATATTTTTAACACCCCTCCTCAATTTTATTATCAGAAGGGATTAAACATACCTAATTGAGATGTCAAAAATTCATGTTGATTTGCAAACAGGCCTTTTGTGAATACATCAGCCAACTGCTTTTCTGACTCAATCTGGACAACTTTAACAACCCCTGATGATATTTTTTCACGCAGAAAAAACAGATCTATCTCAAAATGTTTTGTCCGGTCATGAAACACCGGATTAGCAGAAATAGACAACGCTGCTTTATTATCACAAAACAAATTCACCGGAATATGTACAGATACATACAACTCCCTTAACAAATTTATAATCCACATCAACTCACAAACTGCAGCACACATTGACCTGTATTCAGCTTCAGCTGAAGATCTGGAAACGGTACTCTGCTTTTTACTTTTCCAGGAAACTAAATTGTTTCCTAAAAATATACAAAATCCAGTAACAGACTTTCTTGATTCCAAACACTTTGCCCAGTCAGAATCAGAAAATGCTACCAAATCAAATGAATGTCCTTTACTAAACAAAATACCCCTCCCAGGTGCCTTCTTTAAATACCTCAAAACCCTTAATGCAATTTGCAGATGTGAATTTAAAGGAGAATGCATATATTGGCTCAAGTAATAAACAGCATACGAAATATCAGGTCGGGTATGAGACAAATAAATCAATTTTCCAACTAATTTTTGATACCCGGTTATATTTGATAAAATCAAATTGTCTTTTTTACACAAAGATGTTACCACGTAATGTTGTTCTATCGGAGTATTAACCGGTTTGCACCCGCTAAGACCAAACTCAGCCAATAATTCCATGCAATATTTTCTTTGAGAGAGACATATTCCTTTTTCAGACTTGATGACTTCTATACCCAAAAAATATTTTAAAGGTCCTAAATCTTTTATTAAGAATTTTGTTTTAAAAAAAACCTTTATTTTATTAATTTCCGACTCATTGTTACCCGTTATCACTATATCGTCCACATACACAAGAAGCACTACAAACACAGAATCTTCATGTTTCACAAATAAGGAATAGTCGCATTTACTTTGCACAAAACCACATTCAACAAGAACACTAACCAATTTTTCATTCCACATTCGAGGTGCTTGTTTTAGCCCATATAACGACTTTTCTAGTTTACACACCTTAGTTTCTTTTTCAGAAAAATAACCCTCAGGTAAATCCATGTAAACATCTTCATTTAAATTTCCATATAAGAATGCATTATTTATGTCTAACTGGTATAAAGACCAACCTTTTTCAACAGCTAGACTTAGGACACATCTAATAGTAGGCATTTTTACAACCGGAGAGAAGGTCTCATCAAAATCCACACCTTCTCTTTGATTATAACCTTTTGCAACTAGTCTAGCTTTATATCTCTCAACTTCCCCGGTAGATTTATATTTAACTTTATACACCCACTTGCATCCTATAGTTTTTCGATTCTTAGGCAAATCAACAAGACTCCACGTATTATTTCTATTTAATGCTTCCATTTCCTCATTCATAGCATGTATCCAATTTATATCCTGTTTGGCAGCTTTAAATGTTTTTGGTTCAATATATTTGTTAAGACTAGTTGTAAAACACACATTTTCAACAGAAAGATTAGCATAGTTAACTACTTTTTCCATGCCATACTTAACTTTACCCTCAACAATAAAATCTTGTAATTTTTTTGGTAAAGAACTTTGCCTAGTGGACCTTCGAACAGAACATAATGGATCATTAATACCCTCAGGAGAGTTAGAAGTTTCATTCAATCTAGAACTACCTGCCCCGCTAGTATCATTCCTCAAACTGTATGACTGCTGTAAACCAGTCTTAGTTTCAGTTCCAGTCTGATGAAGTTGCTGAAAAGCATACTCATCTTGGTACGATTGACCACTGGACTGTGGAATACCAGCCTTATCTATACAAGTTTGGGTCTGACTACTAGGCTGCTGGTTAGAACTAGTTGTCACTTTATCTCTCAAATCCCTCCCTTCATCATCGGGTTTTTCACCATTAGACTCTTCAGACTGACTTTGAAAAAAGATGTCAAAAAAATTCAATGTATTTACAGAATTATCAATTTCAGAAACAAACTCGTTTAATTTTTTGTTTTCTTTAAAAGGAAAGACACTTTCATAGAATTTTACATCTCTACTAAAGAAAATTTGTTTCTTATCTAAGCTCCACAACTTGTATCCCTTTTTTTGAAAAGAATAACCCATGAAAACACACTTTTCAGCTAAGTAAGAAAATTTATCAGTACTATTTAACACAGTACTAAAACAAAGACAGCCAAAGACTCTAAGGTGATCTAGAGAGGGATGAAATTGAAACATTAACTCATAAGGCGATTTTCCATTCAACACAGATGAAGGAGTCCTGTTAATCAAATACGCAACAGTTAAAATGCAATCAGACCAGAAAGACAAAGGGACACCCCCTTGGAAAAGAAGAGTTCTAGCAACATTCAATAAATGTCTATGTTTTCTTTCTACTATACCATTTTGTTAAGGAGTATAGACACATGAGGTTTGATGGATAACACCATTTTTTCTAAAAAATTCCATCATTTGGTTATTAACAAATTCCTTACCATTATCACTTCTAAACACTTTTATAGTTTTCCCAAATTGATTTTTTATCATTTTAAAAAAACTTTCCACATTATAAAACACTTCATCCTTATGTTTTAACAGGTATACCCACACAGACCTCGAAAAATCATCAACAATAGTGAGAAAATATCGGTATCCTTCTCTACTCTGAACTCTATAAGGACCCCAAACATCCAAATGAATTAACTCTCCTATATGTGAGGACTTGTGATCACTTAATGGAAACGGTTCTCTATGCTGTTTAGATCTATGACACACATCACAAGGAATAATATCCAATTTACTTGTTAATTTTAGTCTATCTTTTAATAGACTTAAGACATGATCAGATGGATGACCCAACCTAGAATGCCACAAGTTTACAACATCATGACTGTTAAAACACACCTTTAAAGGCTTAGATGCATCACCACCACATAAGTAAAGACCATCAACCTGATCACCAGTCTCCAGGACTTTCTTTGAGAACAAATCCTGTATATAACACTGACTTTCATTAAATGTGACACTCATCTTGTTATCCCTAGCCAACTTATAGACCGACATTAAATTGACACAATAATCAGGAATAACAAAGACATCAGACAGAATAACATGATTTCCTAATTTTATACTTCCAATTTTAGTAACTTTAGCATTGGTCCCGTTGGGATGCTTAACAGAAATGTTGTATTCGGAAACATCTATAGAGTTAACTAGACCCTCATCAGACATAACCATATGTTGGTTTGCCCCTGAATCAACAACCCAACCAGACATATTATTGTTAGACCTGCTTGAAAAATTAAAGACTCTTTTATTAAAGCAATCAGAAAATGAGGAATAGGAAATACCTCCAACATTAGCACAAGATGATCCTTCGCTAGTCTTTTTACTCAACAGACTTAACAATTTGTTTATCTGATCTGATGTAAGTGATCCAGATGTATTTGACATAGCTGACTTACCTGACTTACCCCCTTGACCACTATTTGAACCAGTTCTAACTCTATATCCGGGAGGATACCCAACTACATCAAAACATTTTTCAGCTATGTGGCCTAGTTTGTTGCAATGAGTGCACTTCAGATTTGGATTAGGACCTCTATTGAACCTTTTTTTATTATCAAAAAATTGATTTGTCTTGGACACAAACCCCATGTTTTGACCTTTTGAAGATCCATTTGAACTCCTATGAGACTCTTCCCTAGAAACTATTGAGAAAGCATTTTTAATTGTGGGAAGAGGGTCTTGAGTCAGTAAATTTGTTCTAACAGGTTGAGATACCTCATCCAACCCCATAAGAAATTGCATTAGTTTTATTAAATGACTAAAGTTATTAAACTCTTTTGAAGCATTACATGTACATGAGGGAAGTTGCACAATTGCATCAAACTGTTTCCACATAGTAGTCAACCTATGATAGTATTCAGACACAGTAGAACCACCTTGTGTTATAGAGTTGATTTTCTGATATAGACTAAACACTACAGACCCATCAACTCTATCATAAGTTTCTTTTAGATCAATCCATACTTCAGAGGCTAACTTGGAATAAACTTGACCCACATACAATTCTAACAGAATTAAGAATCCAAGACAAAACCACAGAATTACATCTTTCCCATTGCATAGCTAGCACACTATTATCAGTTGATTTCACACAAGAACCATCTACAAAACCTATCTTATTTTTTGCTTGAAGAACCAGTTTTATAGTATTAGCCCAGAAAAGATAGTTTTCAGTTCCTTTCAACTTGATATTCACAATATTAAGACAACTTGAATCACTAGCATGAAGATACAATGGATCACTAGCATCCAATTTACTAACCAAAGTTTCCACAACAGAACCAACAATATCGCCCATTTTAGACACCACTAAATAAACTTGAGCAGAGACACTAAAGGGATGATTTCACACAAGCACACGCACACTAACCAGCCAAGACCAGCGCCAGGTTTTCACATCCACTTACTGTGGCAGATCAAGGATTAGTCAAGGTGGAGATGCAAGATCAAGCAAGATTACACACAGTGATGCACTCAATTCAGATTATAGACAGAAGTTAAACCTAACACTAATGCACACCAAAGAGCAGTCACCACAAAAATGCAACAAACAAATAGGGGATGTCTCTCCCTGTATCCAATTTCACAATGCTGGTCCACCTAGCCCAGCCAATCAAATCCCTAAGCATGCAATTCGTGTGACAGTAAAGTAACGAACAAGAAAGTAAACTAAGATGGAACGAACTAACCAAAAAGCGCCCAAGTTAGGGTACTCCTTCCAGAGGTTCAAGACTCGTAACCTTCACTTAGGGTTACGAAGTCAAGAACAGAAAATAAACAGCTCCAACGATGTACCAGATCCGGATCCAAGAAGGAGCAACACCAGATCTAGGGTTTCAGTTTTGAAACCCGAACTGACGCTCTTGCTGTAGAACGGCCGATCGATCTTTAATCAGAGTTAATCGTGACAAAAAAAACCCTAGATCAGCGGCACTTCAACTTCTAGATCTTTTGACGAAGAAACCCCAACTTTAGAGAATAATTGTGGAAGCGACACCAGAACCAATCAAATGGAAAATCAAAGCCCTAATAGCTCTGATACCATGTTACAAACATGGATTCACTCTTATTTCTCACAAATATCAAATACAAACCAGATAATCTGCACTAAACAAAACTGAATGAACAACAAGACTGTGATACCTATAACAGTATCTATTTCTAACAAGACCAGATCATTGATACTATGATCTGAGATAAACGAGACTTAAAGACCTCAAGAACACAGGGAAACATCAACGAGATGTAACCCTAATCGCTACAGCAGATGAACAGACGGAAGAGAAAAAGGTGCGTATAACAAAATGAACTCTCTTACCCTAAACCCTCAACATCTTATTCAATATATACAACCTGGACTCTCATAACTCAGCAACTGCTTCAAGCACAAAAGCCCAATGCATATTCCTTTAAGCCTCTGGCCCATCAGCACCTCTTTCAAGAACCAGCCCACTCAGAATATATGAAACAATAATAAAATTAAATTAGATCAAAAAACCAATATTTTTAACAGGGTTGCTCTCACATTTGCAATTGGGTTGTGCGTTTTCTGGTTTTGCTTTTTAAAGAGAAAGAAAATGACTCCACCTTCGGTTTCTTCTACTTCTGAGAATTTTGAAGCAATTGAAAAACCAGGGGACGAGAAGCTCAATGTTGATGAAGACTCAGAATTTATGGAGAGTTTAAGTAACATAGCTCAATCCCTCAAAGTATACAAATTTGAAGAACTTGAGTCGGCCACATAAGATTTTAGTCCTGATTGTTTGATTAAGGGGTCTGTTTACCAAGGTACCATCAATGGAGACCTTGTTGCCATCAAGAAAATGCATGGTGACGTGTCAAACGAGATTCGATTACTTAACACTATTCACCATCATAATCTCATTCGCCTATTAGGTGTTTGTTTTGATGACGGCCATTGGTACCTTGTTTATGAGTTTGCTGTTAATGGACCGTTAAGCGATTGGATCCATTATAATGCACTAAGCAGCGACAAATTGTTAAACTGGATGCAGAGAATACAAATTGTTTTAGATGTAGCGAACGGGCTTGATTATCTCCACAGCTATACCACCCCTCCATATATTTACAAGAATCTAGAAAGCAGCAATATCTTTCTTGATAGTGAGTTCAGAGCCAAGATTACAAAATTTGATCTTGCAAGGTCTGCTGAAGGGCAAGAAGGTCCATTCGCACTGACCCGACACATTGTTGGTACTAGAGGTTACATGGCTCCTGAGTATTTGGAAAAGGGTTTGATTTCTACAAAGCTGGATGTTTATGGATTTGGCATTCTGTTGCTTGAAATAGTAATGGGAAAACATGTTTCTGATCTTTATGAGAAGATGAACAAGAATTTGTCTGAGGTTTTGGATGAAGTTCTTGAGGAAGAAAACATAGACAAAAATGAAAAGTTGACTAAATTCATTGACCAACTCATCAAAGGGAATTATCCTCCTCAACTTGCCATGTCTGTGGTCAAATTGATTGATGGTTGCCTCGATAAAGATCCATCAGCTCGCCCAGATATGAATAAGGTTTCACACTGTCTTTCTAGGATTCTGTCAATCTCACAAGCTAGAGAACTTTCACTATCCATTTCAATTCAGGGGAGATGATTTTGTAAAATGTTTCTTTGTGTATTTTGTTTATATAATAAAATCTTATACTTTCATCTGTTTTTCACCTGTAAATGTTTAAGGATTGCAAATAATACACAAATAGACCAAAAGTATATTCAAGAAACATGATGGCAATGAAATTTTACAATTGTACATATATCCACTTCTTATCTTTCTTTTTTTCTGGTAATATGATATGACTTATGAGCTGTCACGTTTGCATGTTTTAACGACCTATAACTGGACTGATTATATGAGTATCTTCAGTTTCTAAACATGAAGAAGTCGAAGATCTTTCATACATTTCAGAAGACGTTTGACTAAGAACAGAGAAATTAAACACAATTTCTGTTATTCCTGGTCTATCTGCAGATTTCTCTGATGTGCAAGCTCTAGCTAATGCAGCCATATTCAAAGCAGCATCAATCGGGTAAAAGCTACCCAGATTTGGATCCATCCATAACCTTACATTTTCTTCTCTTTTGTCTTCAACTTCAATTATCTTTCTAATTTCCTTCCATGCCATACAAATCTCTCCACCATCTCTAGTTTCCATGGCTTTCTTTCCTGAAAGCAGTTCTAATAGAATAACCCCAAAAGCAAAAACATCAACTTTTAACATGATGGAGCTTATAGCAGGTCTAGCTGAAGAGAAATTTCCAATTTTGCCCTTGAAATTGGAGTCTAGAAGTATGTTACTTGTTCTGAGGTCTCTATGTGCAATGCTAGGCTGACTATGTTCATGCATATACTGAAGACCGTTAGCAATATCTAATGCTAGATTCAGTCTTTGAGACCATGAGAGGTTAACATTAATAGATGAACCCAAAGAAGAAGATAAATGTCTTGTAAACAGACATTTATCGAGTGAGCCCTTTTCGGCATACTCATAAACCAGAAAACAATTCCCACCAAAATCAGATGAAATTCCCATTAGTTTCACTAGATTCGTGTGGTGTACTCTTTGTAAAATCTTGAGTTCTTCGGTTGCATCCTGCGTTTTTTTCACAGCCAAAATCTAACCATGGATCATGGCCTTGTAAACCGCCCCACCAATTCTGTAACGTTCACTAAGATTCATGGTTGCTTCCATGATCTCTTTTCTGTCATACATAATTGGTTTGCTTAAATAGCCTGAAACCTCTGGAAGCAATTTATCTTGATTCTTCTTCGTGGGCACAAGCGGTTCCTGTTTTGAAACTTTCTTCATATTAAGAAGATCAGTGAACTCAAAAGACGACTCGTTATGAGCCAGTATTCTTTTGGATTTACGCGAACGATATCTGTAAATCAGAAACCATGACAGAACAAAAAGAAAGAAAGATCCAGTTGTTCCAAAGATAATAAAGATTATCTGATGCTTTTTTGACTTTTTACTTTCAGAACCTGGTAGATGACGAGGTGGCGGGAAGGTCGGTAATTTAGAAACGGGTATAAGAACCGGACGACACACAGCAGCGGTGAAATTGCGGAAATTATTCTCGTTAGCAACATCATAAGAACTTGTATTGAACATAGTGCTCACATGCAAGATTTCATCTTCTGGTTGCCATACATAAGTAATAAGATATCGGTCTCGATTCTGTTTAGGGCAACAGGACAAAGGGAAAATCACTTGATCACCAACTGTCAAATTGGTTGGATTTAGAGTAGGGTTCATCTCTTCAACAGCAAGATAATTGGTCAGATTCTGAAACACAGAAGATGCAACAACATAAAAGCTATCACCTGTTTTTGTTGCATATGTGACATTAGAGAAATAATGATTCCCATTACAGCTGCAAGTAACGGGTATCAACAAAAGCTGATCATAAAGTATTTTTTCATTTTCTAAAGTGAGATTGCTCGCTTCTGCAATACTCAGACGGCTGATACCAAATAAATCAGAAATGTTCTCAAGAGCCGTGTAAGGTGACCTGGCACGAAATGTGAGGTAGGTTTGACAGGAAGGCGGTGAGTCAGCAGAACACGTGAAGCTTGTGTCTGCAGGTGTTGTGGAGACATAATTTATAGAAATTAAGAACAAAGAAAGAGCTAGCAATGGAAGAAAAGAGAATGCCATGCTAATGAGCTTCATTCACAGGTGATCTGTTCTAATCTAATATAAGTTGTTTATTATGTGCTAAGATTACAGAAGCTGCTACTGTTACTAGTATTCTGTAGCTTTCAGTCCTTAATATAAAAGTTCATAACTTTATGACATTTTGATTTATTAACTAAGATAACTCCAAAATCGTATAATATATTCATGTAATCCAGTAATAGAACCAATTCAAGCCGGCTTGATAAAGGCTATCTAGAAAGTTCTAACATCTTTGCAGAAGTTAACCAGAAAAAGACAGCTTTGGAATAATATATTTTGAAAGAATTTTAAAAAAGAATCTTGATGGTAATATCCGGATTTGCTAGAGAATGAAAGGACCATTTCAAGAAATTTAAAAGCACTAGCATTTAGACATTTAGAGAGCAGTAAACCTTAGTCTGATTTATAAAAAAGAAACAAATGTTTTTCTATATCATATTTCATTATTTTCCCTATATATTGACAGTTGCAGAAAACACAAACTGGTAATCGTGTAATGCCACCATTAAATAGTTGATTATTTAATATTTTGCTCTTTAATTAATCTTCAAAACACATTGATGGTGAAGTTAACTAGCAAGGAAATCTTCCAGTAAGTCGGATATGATCAAGAGTGCTTCTGAGACCGTATTTAAGCACAGCTTTGTTTCCTTCTCTGAATCCATCTCCATAAGCTGCAGATGTATCTGACTCAATCTGGTGTTTAAAGAACTCACCGAGTTGCTTCTCGAAATCGGACCTTTTGCCTTTTTTTGATGATGCAGGTGCAGGTGCAGACGAAGATGATGAAGCAACACTAGTGCCACTAGCTCCAGCCATGATCTCTGAGTCCAACCACATATGAGCAAGAACTTGGCAGATCCCTTCTTCAACATCAGGTGGCAAATTAGAGTATCCTGTTTATTCAAAAAAAGAAGAAAATTACTAATTTAACCTTAGTATTAGACAAGAACATGGAAGATAGAGATGATGAGAGGGTGGAAACTGGAACGGATATTTTTGTCATTGTATTATGATAAAAAGAGAAAAAGCAAGAACCTTTAAGCCGGAGCCATGCATGCATCATCTCATGAGCCAGAATTGAGCCCGTTAATAACCTGAATTTATGAAGGTTTTAAGTCTTTTATTGTATATAAAAGCATTATTTATAACTATATAAAAATCATAGCTGAAAGTTACCTAGGGAGACTATACAAAATGAGAATAGCTGTCACTTCACATTTACGAACTAGCTTATAAGGCTCTGTAAACATGTCTATTATCCGTCCTGCCCCAACCCTCGGCCTCCTTATTATCTGGTATTTTCAGTAAAACAGAAAAAGAAAATTAAAAATGAAAAACTGAAAACATTTTTTATTTACAGTAAAAAGATTTAAGATTCATACAGTGCTGATGGTTTGTTCTTCTGAAAGACAAAGTCCTCTAGTTTCAGGCATGTGATGATGACCCTGCCAGCAATTAAAGATTAAATCTTGAAACTAATATGAGGATTATATTGTAGTTTCAGTACCACTACAATTGTATTTAGGCTTACATGTTTTTCTCCCTCCATGGCTTCATTTAGGGCTTGTCTCTCAACCAACAACAATGGAACTTGTTGCTCAATTTTCATATTTAATCCTTCATAAAAATCCTGAATTTCAAGATAAAGAGGTTGACATTCATGAGTATCCATTATTGCAGAGTCAAGACACTGCAGGCATAGCTTTCGACCATCATCTAGCAATAAATATCTTGTGTCCCTTGGTTCCATTCTTTCACAGCTGCAACATCTAGGAGTCCCATCATGCTCATGGGCGGGGCAGTACTTTTGTAGCCAAAAAGGATGGGCCCGGTACTCAATCAGACCACCTACATTAGTTGGTATCTGCGTACAATTTTAGAAAAAAGAAAAAAAAAACTATAAATATAAAAGTAGTATTTGTGAGAAGTACCAACTCATAAAAAAAGGAACTTACAAAGTTCTTGCAAACGTCACATTTTGGGTGATGGTGTTCTTTATAGCATGATTTGTGGAAAGGACGGTTTTCAGACATGGAGAACTACATAGATGAGCAGGAAAGTCAAAGTCAAAGTCCAAGTCCAAGTCCAAGTCAAAGTAACAATAAAAAAGAAATGTTGTGATTTTCATGGATGGAGAGTGATTTATATTCTGAATCTAAAGTTGACATCTTTTTAAAAACAAATCTGAATCTTTCTAAAGCGGTTAGAGTTTCAAGATTTAAAAGGAAAATAGGAAGACCTTGTTAATGATAAGTTTGACTTGGAGTAGAGTTTGACCTCATAATCAGATATTGGTAAACTGCAAGCATGACAACGGAAACATTCTGGATGCCAAACTCCTCCCATGCAACTCAAAAACCGCCCATGACCAATTTTTCCATTGCAACCAGCACATGTCCTACAATCCCGTGTTTTAAAAGCGGTTAAATGAATCTATTAAGAACTATTGTGCTTAAAACATTATTTCAATTATTTGTTGGAAATAAAATATTACAATAAAAGAATATCTACCTATAAACACCTTGAAAGAAGTTAGGAAAACGAGGAAGTAAGCTTCCATAGTTATTCCTTGGTGGCGAATCCATGTTTAAGCTTAACTGAATAGCCTTGGCGAGCTCTTCATCTTCCTCAAAATAAGAATTAACATCTAATAAAAAGTATTCTCAATTAAATTATATGCAATAATATATTATATAATAAATAAAATGAATGAGAATTCATAAGAAACACAACAAATGGAAAATACAACCTACCAATTACTTTTTTTCCTTTATGATCTTCTTCAGAAAGAGATGGAACTTCATCCTTTTGATCTTCTTCCTCTTCTTCTTCTTCTAAACTTGAACAGACACTTTTGTTATCATCTTCTACAAGGGAACATGCTTCTCTTTCATCTTCTTCAGCAAGAGAAAGTGCAATAGCTCGATCAATTTCTCCATTATCAAAGTCCAACAGTTCATCCTACATGATGTAGAGAAATTAAGTGCAATATTACAACAAATACCATACATTAGTACAAAATGTTTTCAGAAGGGGGTGTTTGGCATTTCGTTTTAAAATGTGATTATCTGGTTATCGTGTTTTCAAGTAGCAGATGATTAGTTTCTAATGTTTGGGTATACCAAAACTGGTTCTGATTATATGATTATTTATGAGCCAAATTATGAGTTTACCGCAACACAACTAATTCGTTTTTTGGGGGGCAATTTATATGTAAATCCTTAAACAATCAGAATTTGCCAAACACTCAAGTATTACAACTTCAAACAGCAGAAGCACATCCAAACACCATCTCCTGCAGCCTGTTCTTTAGCAGCTGGTTATCTAATTCTGATTACTCCATGTCACATGATCACTTTCAAAACATAATGGCAAATACCCCCTACGTCATAAATTAATTAAAATGTAAAGGAAGTGCCAAATACCATAGGAGGGTCCTCCCAAATTCCATCATTTTCATATCTCTCATGATCCCGCCCTTCAGCGACTCTATGACTTGAGCCTGAGCTGAACCCTTTTAAAATTTTAGTTAGCCAACCCATACCACAAAATGCTGTATAGAATCGGGCTTGTTAATCGTTTTCTGCAATCCATATCATTCTTTAGTAATTACACAAATCATACCATATAACAAGTTAAGAACTCTAAAGATCAAAGACACCTTTTTTTCTTGAAAAAACTCCAAATCAATTGCACAAATTAAAGATTTTATAAAGCTAACATCTTTACCACCATGAACACAATCCTGCTTAAAATCAATTGAATTAAACTCTCTTTGGACCAACTGCTTATTGATCTTTATGATCAATAATCCATAAATGATCTCAACTTCCACCAACACCATCAAGTATTAAAAGGGCTCAACAACTATGACTTTGAAAAAGTGAGATAAAACAAGAATCTTCCAGTAGATTTTGACCATTTATGACGTCAGTGTGTAGAAAATAGATAATATTTCTGGGTATCAAAGATCTGACCTTACACAACTCAAAGAGCCAGCAGAAACCAATGAAGATGATGAACCGAGAAACCATAAAAAAAAATGAACCCAATTATAAATCATCAAAAGAGAGAAGATTTATGAGTCCCCAAATTCTCCAATTACTCACCTCCTGCTCACAACAATATCAAGAACAATAAAAGGAAGATCTTGAATCAAACTTGAACAATAAATTTCGAATCTTTTAGCATTGGAAGGTGAAAATCATGAAATCGTATGTGTTGCAAAGATAAAGTATACCATTTTAGAGACGTTGGTTGAGGCACGAATAGATGTTGAAATTTAGCACTTGGATTGGATGGGACCTTGTTTTCCTGCTTTTCAACAATAGTCCGCTACATGTCAAAACTATGAAACCAACTGCTTACCTTCTTCCCCCAATTGACGAGAGAGAGACAAGAGGGAAGATATCAAGATAGTGTGGCTATTCACTCCTATGTGCTATTTTAGTGTTTTTAACCTAACTTAAATAAAGAAATTTAAATATGGGTTCTATTTGCACCTAATTACACCACTTCATGTGAAAATTCTAATTTTTAGACTATTATTTTTTATTTAAAATATAATATTTTTATAATTATTAATATTTTATATAGGTTAAAATGTGTCGTAGAGATGTTTATTTTTATCTAGAGTTAATTACGTCAAATTATGAAATTGGTTCATAACTTTGAAAAATTATGGATTTGATCTCAAAAAGCTTTCAATTTATTTCGTTGATGGTCCATAGAGTGAATATAGGTTAACTTATTCTGTTAGGTAGGTGTGAAAAAACTAAAATATCACTTAATAAGAATAAAAAAATATTAAATATAATATATTAAAGAGTAAACTCTGGTTTTAGTCCCTGTGGTTTAGGTCAATTTCCTATTTTAGTCCACTAGTTCTAATTTCACCTTTTTAGTCACTGTGGTTCCATTTTTGTCTCAATTAAAGACAAATGATTAACACCGTTAAAATTTTCAATTAGTTTTTATATTAAAAGACAAAAATACCCTTGTTTGACCACCTATGTCTTTCTTTTACATAAAACCATAAAATTCACATAACTCCCTTGTCACCACCCACCACCACCTCCACCTCCATGGCCACCATCACTCACAAAAACCCGGCCACCTTCCACCACCCTAAACAACCACTCAGATTTGAAAAATCCACATCACTCAGATTTGAAAAATCCACACCACAACCACTCAGATTTGAAAAATCTGGCCACATTTCGACTAGGCCAACACCACACCACCTCCGTTTTCCGGTTAGGCCACCACCAACACCCACCTCCGTTTTCCAACTAGGCCAACACCACACCACCTCCGTTTTCCAGTTAGGTCACCACCAGCACCGACCTCCGTTTTACGGTTAGGCCGCCACCAGCACCACCTCCGTTTGAACGGTGCAAGAAGTATGTCGCTTCTGTGAAATGCAAATCGATCTAGGGCGGCGGCTGTGGTGGTTCGTTTTCCGGCGATCTAGGGGCGACGGCTGTGGTGGTTCGTTTTCCGATGATCTAGAGCAAATCAAACCCACCATCTGCTACGACGATCTAGGGCAAATCAAACCCCCCATCACCATTATCATTAAACCCACCTCCCTGAAAAACGAGTTTGAGGTAGAGGATGAGAGAGAGAGAGAGAGCGAGTGAGCTTAGGCGGTGATGGTGATTTAGGTTGCCGGCGAGTTGATTTAGGTTGTCGGCGGTCAAAGAAGGGCGGTGGAGGTTGTGGACGGAGGGTTGCCGGCAGTTCTTGGTAGAGAGAGGGAGAGATGGGAGAGATGGTAGAGATGAAGAGTTTGTGTGTTTGGATAAAGATTATGGGGTAGGTAGGGTTTAATTATAAGGGGTAGTTTTGTCAATTAATAAAAAGTTAACAATAAATTTTGACGGCGTTAGCCATTTGATTTTAATTGAGACAAAAATGGAACTACGGTGACTAAAAAAGTGAAATTGAAACTAATGGATTAAAATAGGGAATTGACCCAAACCACAAGAACTAAAACCGGAGTTTAATCTATATTAAAAGGTAAGACCACTTCTAATAAAATAACGTAAAAACCCAAACGCCCCCAAAGTCACAAACCAAAGTAATCTTCTTAACATCAACCACCCACTCCAAGTTCTCACAGGCGTACCAACTCCGTCCATATTCGCTTTTTCGGTGACCCGCCTACGCCACTTTCCGACAAACAAATCATGTTCTACTCTCTGGCAAACAAATCACAACATGCTTAATAAAAAAATCACGTGGTATTCGAAAATTGAATTTGAAAATGGTGTTGGATATTTTAGTGTAATTGGATTAACTTGTTTGACCAATACATATCATCATAAATATCAAATAAGTAAGGAGGTGCGGAGTGCCAGGGGCGGAGGATATAAGGGGCCCGAGGGGGCCCCGGCCCCCCTGATTTTTCGCTCAGAAGTGTTAATATATACGTATTCGGGCGATTTTTCGCTCAGTAGTATTAATTTATATGTATTCGGTCGAAAATTTTATAGTTCCGGCCCCCCTATATGAAAAAAAATCCCCGGCCCCCCATGCGAAAATTTTCAAGCTCCGCCACTGCGGAGTGCACGCTTGTTTGAGTTTATTATGATATTATGAGCGAAACCCCTAATTAACGGGGGTCCGAGGGCAGCGCCCCCGGTAGCGGGGTCCAAGGGGCAGAGCCCCTGGCTAGGGTCGATTATGCGATTTTGATCTCAATTCTGGTTCAATTTCATCATATAACATATCATATTTTTGTTCTTCTTAATCTCTGAACTGTATCCGATCAATCATTTGGGTGAACCACCAAATAGATTTGATCTAAAAGTGTGATCACGCCTTTCAGAGTATTCAAGCATTAAGTTCGTTTCTGCAATTTCCTCAACAAATGTGTGGGAAAATTCTATATTCTATATAAGCAGATAAAATAAGAAGATCTTCTGATATGTTTTGATCGAATTTGGTAACACGTAAGTACATATTACTATAAAAGGAATATCCTTGATTTTCATTATTTTTTATGTTACTACCACTAGTAATATTGTTGTACCACTTTGAGCATTTTTTTTTTCTTGTAGAAAGCTTGTACTAGAAACTTATGAATGTATCATAAAGTTTGCCCATGTATTTCAAGTTTCACTAAAGTATGTGTAAGTAATATAATCTATATATTACTTACACATGTGTATGTTGAATATTTTTTAGCTCGAGTCCAAATCTCTCTTAGCACTCGTGAACAATCCTAATCATATTTTAAAATGTTAACATGTTATAGTTTATTTTTTTCTCAAGCTCGAGAGATATGGATTTTACTAATGACTTTGGAAGTCGATAAATATAAAGAAAAATATGTTGTTAATAGATGTAACTAGTAGTTTTATCCGCGGCACGCTGCAGCGGCTTCAAAACGTACCCTAACTCGAATTCCGGTGTCACGCGGCATAATAGGTTCGGGTCGTCACGGTACCATAACGATAACGACACTCGCTATGTGCAGCGATACCAAAAAATACTCGATTTTGAATACAAGTCCGTTTAAAATATATATATATATATATCGGAACGTTGACAAAAAAAATTTAAAAATAGCCGTGCATTTCGTTTTTTAAAAAAAGTTAACGAACGAAAGTTATTAAAGAAAATTGAAATTAATACATAATTAAACGGGTAAAAAACGTAATTATATATAGTATATGGTGAAAAAAAATTTCAGCAACGTGCCTGCTAGGCTGCTTCACTATTCCTAGTAGTTAGGTTTTAAAAGGTTTATAATTTTGTTACTTGTTTGAAAAAAAAATAACTAGCAAAATAAACTAAAAGGCAATGGGTTTAGTTTATTTACTCCCATGGCCATGACCCATCCTCCGTCTGGGCAAGCGGGCTAACTAATCCGATGCAAGAGCGTTTGTAAGTCATGGCAATCTTTTATATCCAGCCCTCCTTTTGTTAAAGCTCACTTGAAACATACTTGCAAGAATGATCGTGACAATCATGAACTTGGACATAGAAGGATCGGTAACGGGATAACTATAGATGAAGATTATTGGTTCTGTTACATGTTGTTGGTTCCTGTAATGGCCTTTTCTCCTAGAGATGTTGAATTTATAGTAACCAATCCTTCGACTAGAGAGTTGAAGAAACTGCAAACGCCGCCCTGTACGCTCAAAACTGGAATGCTAAGAAGTGTAGTATGTTGGGTTTTGGTTATGATTCGTCCGCAGATGACTACAAGGAGGCTTCAGGGCACGTTTCTTTAAAAAGCGGATGCTTTTCTATGTGTTAACATTGAAATCAAATATTTGGAAAGTTATTGGAGAAGTGTCCAGTATAGGTGTATTAATGGTGTTACCGGTATCTTATGTGGTGGGGTATCTTTATATATATATATATATATATATATATATATATATATATATATATATATGTTAGTGTGCATGTTGATACTAAACCGTCCTAATTTCTGTTTATATACTCATGCAATACAACAGGGGCAGGAATCTAATGAAAGTGTTCAAGGTGGTGTCAAAGGCAACATAATGAGGCCGATAAGAAGAAATGGGAAGATCGAGCCTGAAATTAATGAGGCCGATACGAAGAAATTGAGACTAATTAAAGAAAAGCGTGTTCTTGCCCCTGAGTAGTTTGATAACAAATATAAGAAGAAGGGCAGTGAAGAACATGAGGTAAAATGCATCTAGTACTAATCAGCTACGGGGGTTGCATAATCAACTATTTTGTTTCACTAAAAGATGAATTTGCTTTTTAGGGTTCATCCATGAGTTTGCAATATATGTTGGAGGATTTGGGAAATTTCATGGATATGATGTATAACAAGTTTGATATGTAATTGATTATGGTGATTTATAATTATGATGAAGGGTTGGTAAGGATGTGTTTATAAGGGAAATTGGTCATACGGGTTGGTGATTTACATTATGTGGTTACAGTAAACATATAAATGATTATGCTTGGGAAACCAAATGTGGAATGTTTAAAATGACCTTTAGGAAACCTGTGCATCAAGACTGAAGCACCAGAAGCAAAAGATCATCCTAGGATGTGACACTTACTAGAATACTATGAGGTGGTGCAATTATATTAACGATGAGTTCTTTTTCTATTAATAGTGAAGAACAATGTTGTGAAGTAGCACTGACATGTAGCGTTAATATAATTGCACCAACTCATAGTTTTCTTTTAAGTGTCACGTACCTTTGTTTTAGGATGATCTTACTTATAGGATGAATTATTATTGATCAATAGGCAATTGAGCTGACAACAGAAAAGGAAGTAGACCCGAAGAAAAATAATATGGCCATAATCTATCTATATCAGGCATTACTAGAAGACTTGGTACTACAAGTCTCTCAATATTCGAAGGCAGCAAAAGTACGGGAATCAATTAAAGTATTAAAAAACAATTATAATATTATAACTAAAGTATTAAGAATAACATAATGATTGATCTGAGCAATGAAAGAGTGAGTGTTTTTGGAATTGATAGTTTATATCAACTTATGTGTTTACTACATTAATTCTGTAGATTTAATATGGAATCATAGATATGGATATTGTTAAGTTTTGAAAAATGGTTTATTGGAAATTTTTATTTAATGAAGTAACTTTTATTCTCTCAATGAAAAATTCACAGTGAGAATAGATTTTATGCATTTGCTTTTGAGGTTGATGTGTTATGTATTAACTGCACTTCTGTCTTCGAATTTGATCCCAAGAATTTCAAGGTTTCCAACTCCTGGCTTAAGTGACTTCACCGTCAACCGCGTGTTTAAAATTCACACCAAGTCACAGCAGTTAGCAACAACACCACCACCCGCGGACGCAAGTGAAAAAATAGGTTCCACAGCAGAACTCAGAAGACAATTCCGAATCTGCACATTTTTTACTTTTCAATTTCTTTAAAACAAATTAGTGCTTTCATAATTACTTATGTATTTTTGTTTTGTTAATTAATTTTTTTTGTTCTCCATAGTGCAGTTATAAGACAATTGTGAATCTCAAATTTTTTTCTTACTTTTATGTTCTTTTAACAAAATTAACTAGTTTTATACCCGTCCGGTGGCCGGGTATTTTAATGTCATAATGACATAAATATTTTTTCTTTGCATTCTAAACAAAAACATTATTTGTTTATAAATTTCAATAAGAAAACCAAAAAAAATATGTATGTTCTAACAGACCCAAACTATTAGAGACCCATAATCACGTTCTAATTCTTGCAGTCGCTTAATGGTTGAAAGGTCTTGCTGAAAAAACAACATATTTGCAAAATGCAATGGCAAGATTTTTGTAGAAAAACTTCTTTATTTTGGCTCGATTATGAATGATATGATTTGAGGTGTGTTTTATCTCAGACCAGTCAAAGGTGTTAAATAAAGAAAACAGTTTAAAGGGAAACGTGTTAAAAATTGCCAAAAGTATAATTTAATGCATCCAACGTATCGTTTTATTCAAAGTTTAATATGATTCTTGTAACATTATTGTTAATGTTATTACCATAATTAATGTATTCTTTATAAGAAGATAAAATATAGGACAAAAAGTATTTGTGGGTCGCATGTTTTGACTTCACTAAAGTGACCCGTTTTGACCGGAACCGTTTAACCCATTACTAACCCTGTTTGGCCCACCATCTTGACACCTCGACTCTTGATTCTTGCAAAGCCAATTTACCTTTATTTAAAAGGTACTGTATATGTTTGAATTTCGAAAATCAAAAGCAATATACTGACCATAATGGCTCGCAAGGAGAGTCGCATAACAGCCGCAGGTGATGGGGCTGTCCATCCGAAAAACGATATGATGATCTTTATAGCAATCTTAGAAACATAATCAATCATCCATAGAATATTGAAGACAATATTACAAACACACAAGCTTAAGCACTTTATTTACCACTTTATCCGGTAATTTACCTATGGATCAATTAATAATCGTATTCCTAAATGAACTTTCAGGTGTTTGTGAATGATCAATTCTTGAATTGGGACCCAGAGAACCGTATCAAAGTCCGAATTGTGTGTGCAAGAGCTTACCACTCTTTGTTCATGCACAACATGTAAGTGAATGAGATTTCTGCCTTTTATAAATAACAATTTATTTTTACAAGTAAAAAGCTCTTAGACCGATATGTAATAGTGTGTTAGTGTAAGGTTAAGAATGTAACATTGTGGTCTATAAATACCACCTCAATTGTAAACCCTCATTATCTATTCAATATACAAACACACTTTGTGGTATCAGAGCTAAGGAGAACAACCACCAAAGACATCGCCAAAGGGGCGGCCGCCACCCTGCCCACCACAACCAACTGCGTTCGGCCATCTTCTCCTTCTTCTCTGCCTTTTGCCTCCCTACACAACCACAACACCACCACCATAACGCCATAGCCATCAACCACCACCGCCATTCAACAACATCTCCATCACACCACCGCCTGCTCCAGTGATTGCATTTGCAAGCTCATCCCAAGCTTCTTCCCCATAAATTTGTTTCATTTCAGGTGCATCTATGCCCCTTGGCCGAATTCTGTACATTCGTATCAATCCCTCCAATTCTAGAACCCGATAACCATCACGCCTGAGCTCCTTTTCACAACAGATGCTAAACTGTATCTCTTATGCTTCAGATGGTCGTTGTGCTTCTGCATCGAGAATAGTATATTCATAGAAACTTGAGAATAGTCCTTCACTTGAGCCCAGACAGTGAAACCATCTCCATCTCCTACAACGCTCCTCTCCACAGCAATTGAAGGGATTGCTATAAAAAAAGGGCTAATTGGTATTGAATCAAGTTGTTGTTGCTGTTTGAAAAAATATATATATTTATAAAAGACAGATTGTTTGTTTGATTCCTTAGCTGGTATATTATCTTTTATCTTTGTTGCTTTATGGACTGACCAACAAAAAAAAGAAAAGGAAAAATTGGTTGTGGGTTCTATCCATCACCATCACCATCACGATCTCTCTAAAACATTGCTTGATTAATTTCTGTCTATTAAGTAGTATTGGTTGTAGTTTATAGTTATTGATACATCCGCCGTTTTAAGTAATCTATTACTCAAACGGTGTGACTGTTGAAACTGTATATCTATATCTTCCGTTGCGTTTCTAATACGGCTACTGTGTTTTTAATTAATAAGAACACGGAAAGGCTGTTGAAAATTCTTGACTATATCAAAACAAAAGGTGGCAATTGCCATCTTTTAAATAATAAAAGACAAGAGTAGTTGTTAATCTAAGTCATGGGGCTCTAATAAACAGCTTTCTAATTTCGAGCGACTGCCGGTTACCTACTAATAGGAACTCGAAGCAGATGCCGGTTAATTAGTTGTTTAGTATTAGTTAGCCCGGATTTAGATTTGTCTTTTAACACTCATTTTTATGTTCTGTCTCTCTATTAAATCTACTTAGGATCCTAAAGGAATCTTTTCGATTCATACTTGTTTGATTGAAGACTGCCATTGGTATATGTTTCCGCTGCTATGTTGACTTGGTGAATCTAAACAAGAATCTCAAGAAAAATATTTACTTATGTTGAATTCTCTTCAGAACAATGTAATGTCTCTAAAACATTTTTTAACTATTTTTTTACATTCTGTCACACATATTGTTTATGTCTAGGCATATTGTGGCCGGGTTAGGAGGACCGGCATTGGATTTATTTACTGGTGACAGACCACCGAATTTATTTGTGCATTATACGTGTTGCATTCTGTCTAGTTTATAGTTGCTTTGCTGTTTTTTTAATTTAGTTTTTGTTTATCTGCTGTTAAGATTCATCTGTGTGTGTGAGTTGGTGCGAGTTCTTGTGCTTTAGATTTTCTCTCTTATATAAAGAAAAAAAACTTCAAATCTTTTTTTTCTTTTTCGTTTACCAAGTTGAAATATTGTGTGTGTTCTATGGTCCCTTAGTTCAATCTGTGTGATAAATCTTATGTGTCTTGAATTTAATCTTAATCATGATTGCTAGTAGTAATAATCACAAAGTTATTACTCTTCTAAAAATCTTATTCTTCTATCTCGTCTAATTCAATTTTGTCTTAAAGAATGATAAAAGTTGTTTTTGTCATGTATGTTATTTCTCTTGTGTAAGAGATTCTTTGTCGGCCATGTATGTTTATCTCTTGTGTAAGAGATTATATGAATTTTGTTTTTCATTTGATATCTGGTTGGCTGTCTTTTTCTTGTCTGATATAGCTTATGCTAGTCTTATTATTATCAGACTTGTTTCTTGAATCTTGTGATTCGGTTATTATTTGTGTGAAGTTGTAAAAGTTTTTGCTTGTATCAAATTAGTCTTTATGTTCTTTAAGAGTTTCTTCTTAAATGATTCTTCTTATATTATTCTCGTAAAGTTGTAAAAGTTTTTGATCATGTCAATTTAGTCTTTAACTTCTTCACAGGTCTTGTCTTTTCAGACATGGTTCTGATTTCTTAAAAAATTGTGTGCCCTTTATTCTCATATCGGATTTTTTTTCTGATAGTCTTATATGAATCTTGCTTGGAATGTTAATTTATTTTCTGATAGTCTTATATGAATCTTGTGATTCGTCTTTTCTAAAAGTCGTGTGACTTTTTGTCTTAAAATTTTTCTATACAACATGTGTGAATATATATGGTTAATATATGTTTTGAAGAAGCTGCCAGTTTCTATCTGTCTTTCTAATATGTTCCTTTTTATTTCACATTTGTTGGCCAATGAACTTTATGGATCTTGTTTCTTTGGCTCCCTTTTATTTTGGGTTGAGACTTTATTTTGTTGCTGCTATATGGGTTCAAGTCTTTCAAAATGTTGTGCACTCTTTTGGCTTCACTAAAGGTTTGTTATCTTCCAACATGATTTCTTAATTGATATGTTATCTATGTTTGACGTGCTCGAATTATCAAATTGTGGGGGTGTTAAAATATTTCCATGTATTTAATCCAATTTGCTAATTCAGTTGTTTTCTTTTGTCTAATGCATTGTGGGCTCCGGTCTCAACTTAACTAAATGGGCTACTGGCCCATATCCAAGATTCAAATGTGTTGGCCCAAGTCCAAGAGCTGAATGTGTTACAGTCGCTTCAATCTTGCGTTCTTCATTACAAGGTTGTGTTAGGGGTTTCTTCCCCAATTGAGAACTCACCTCTGCCTCTCCTGCAACGTCCCCTCTCCTAGGGTTCTGTTGATCTCTCCGCAATCTGCTCGGTTTCCTTGTTTGCAAGGCTCCCTCTCCGCTACTTAAGAAGCGGCTCTCTGCTTGATGAGATACGAACGATTCATCTACAATTGGTGTGTATTGTTTATTAATTAGGTTTTCAAAACCCATCTCTGTTCGTCTTATTTTTCTTTGTATTCCAGTGTTGATTGAAGGAATAAAACCGTATTTAACTTGTCTTTTTGACACAACTAAAATACAATAATTTAAATATAAACTTTTCATAAAAGCTGACTCTTAACTTTAACTCTAACTTAAAAAAAAAGCCCATATGATCATATAAGATTAATTTTAAACATATACTTAAATTAGTTTTATTAAATGTTTGAATAATATCTTTTTATGATATACTCAACTTGGAAATACAATGATGAAGAGCAAGATATTATACTTTTTGTAAGGCACGTTCAATGGATCAACTGAAAGGAAGCTGCGTACCATACCATCAACTTCATTTAGGCACTTCATTTTCAGCATGCTATCTAACTTTTATCAACAAAATAAAAATCTGAAGAAATTCGAATATGTACTTTTAGTCTTACAATAAGTCAATAGAAGTATTCAATTGCAAAAAGTGGGTTGCTAGACACTACTTTGCGCCGTGTAACTTGAAACTAGGTCTAGAAATGACCCCCATTTGTAGACGCTTTGGGTTGGCACACAAGGTGGAATTGACGCTCCTTGACCATCAACGGCTGTAGTGGATTCCAAGTAAAATCAACTTCTTCGGTTGGAGAGAGGTTACAAACAAGTTACCGACGTTGGTGGCTCTTTCTAAACGGGGTGTTCTTAGGAATGGACATCATGGTGTAATTTTATTTTATTCTTTGATGTTTTCTTCGTATTATCAAAGGTTTGATGCATGCACAATGTTATGTATATTTGTTGTCGCTCTAGCTCCTTGCTAGATGCCAATTTATAAAATGATATTCCCCGCTATTAAAAAAAATTCATTTTTAATTCTAAATACATAGAAGAAAAGTATTTTTTTTAAAGATATCCCGTATTTAAAAATATTTGGATGTTGAGCCATCTATTACAAAATATAATAACTTTAACGCTAAATTTTTATGTTAAATTAATTATTTTTACACTAATATAATTAAAATGGGTTTAAATAAAATAATATTAAAGAGATCTTTAATAATTTATAAAAATAAATTGTAATGTAATATCTTTTAAAAGTTTTTTTTGATTGATACTCAAAAATTTGTTACTTTTGAATGTTATACGTTATTAAAAAAGAGTGTAGAGAATTAGTGATTAAGTATCAGAACTCGGATAATTCTTAAGATACACTCATAAGATCGTTTTTAATGGGTAACCATGTCCAATGTGACATCGCCCTTAGGAAGGGCAGCATTGGAGTTCCTCGCATTTGATCGGTTGTCCATTTGTAAGGACATGTATGGATGAATGAATGAAAGGAGTTGATGTCTAGATTAGTTAATTAACTGTTTTCTTTTATTTTTCAGTTTGATTTGGTAAATGCATACCATATTATAACATATTTATTTTTAATTTTAAATCATTTTAAATTTAGTAATTAGGTAAAATAACAAAAATATTTAATTTTTTAATTTTAAAAACATTAAAGGGTGTACCCGGTGGTTGACTTAACTCCCACATTTATGCAGGGTCCGGATCACTTTACGATCTGATGTACGCAGTCTTACCCTACATTTTTTTTGCAGAAGGTTAACCCATGATCTCAAGGTTACAAAGCAGGTACCTTACTAGTTGCTCTAAGGCCCGCCCTCTAACTTTTAAAATAAATTAATTTTAAAAACCTTAATTTAGTTAATTTTTGCAATGTTTTGTTTTTTGTATGCAACACTTTAATTTATATAAATTATTTTACTTACAATGTATATGTTTATTATAATAAGTTAAATTGAATTTTTATAAATAGTTTGATTTGATATAAAATAATTAATTTGATTATGAAAAATAAATTAAAAAGTGATGATTATGTGAAAATGTAAAGATTTGTAAGGATGTTTGTATGTTAGAGAGAAAGTAAGTGTTTTTAAGGGACAAGTGGAAATCTAACGTGACAACTGACTTCACGTGTTCTTAACATGCCTCCTCAAGCTAAACATTGGTAGTGATATTTAGCTTGAAACAAATTAATGAAAAGCAATTAACATGAAAATAAAAAAAATAACTTGACCAATCTTGAAGGCTTCATCTTCCAACAAACTTCATTTTTTTTCTTTTCTTTTTTTTTTTAACTTTACTTCATCTTCTTTCTCCTTTCTTCATCTTCATTTCTTTGGATTCTGTTTTTTTACTCTTTTTTTCATGTGATTGTTTGTAAGGCCCCTTTCCCGGGTGACCTCACTTGTTGGATTTACTCATAAACATAGCCATAAATACTGAACTTAAATTTAAAACATTCATCATTCAATTACATTACATAACAGCGGAAGTCTTAACAATTAAAAACACAACATTGTCTTAACAAACAAAAGTGGGATGTCAGTCTTGTGCCGGGTAACCTTCACGCCATCGCACGACCTTTTCTTCCTTTACCTGAAATGTATACTAAAAGTCAGCTAACGCTGGTGAGTTCTAGTTAAAAACATTTAGGTATGAACATTATTCATTTATAAATACTTACGTATAAATATATAAATATAAATACACATTTACATATCCTTTGCTTTCTTTTATCATTCGTATGTGAGCACATAAATATGCATTCACCTTTACTTTCATTAACATTTATTGGTCATACTCATAAGAGTGATCAGCCAACATTCATTTATGCGTAAGTCACGAAGACAATACGCCCGTCCTACCGTCGTAGTCCGTCCTCCACAACATCCGGCAAACCTTCGGCCATCTGTTATGCTATACCGTCCGGCAAACCTTCGGCCGTCCGTCTTAACCGTACTACCGTCGTAGTCCGTCATATTCGCCCGTCTGCCCTAAGGCATCCGTTTCCCACGTGAACTATTATATATGCAACCGTTCTACTTATCATTGATAAGGCAATTGCTTCGACCGTCCATTAGTGCCTTTCACACGTCCTAGCTAATGAAGGAACGTGTTTGTCCCGATTGCAAAATAGTCACGAGGTCGTCCGTCTACCGAAGTAGCCGTTATCATCGAAGCGTCCATACATTTACATGCATTCGTAACAAGCAATATATAAAATATAAAGCAAGATTTTCTTCTTTTTCGTTATGTCGTTCGTTCATTCATTCTTTGTATACATTCGTTTCATTCTTGTTCATCATTATTTTACGTATGATCATATTAACATTCATATATATATAAGTATCACATATGATCACATTGGCATTCATAACATTTATTCACTTAGTGTATACATCTCAGCCCCAAAACATTTGAAAACATTTGCACATAACATAGAAGGGGCACATAGAACTCACCTGATGAGTAGTTTCTGTAATACACTAAGCTGGCTACTGGGCTTCACTAATGTCACTCACGATCTGTATAATAAAGTCATACACATAAGATGGTGCTCCTAGATGACACTAGACCTTACTATGCTTGAACTCAGTAGTTTCGGGAGGTGGGTCGCATCAAAACTATGGTAGTTTCGAGCTATGGTCTTACACTCGAAACTAGGTAGTTTCGAGTCATAATCCTTCTATCGAAACTAGGTAGTTTCGAGTCATGAGATCCTATCGAAACTATGGTAGTTTCGAGTCATTAACTTATGAAAAATCTTAGTTTAGGTTCAAGGTGACACTCGAAACTAGGTAGTTTCGAGTCCTGAGTTCCTATCGAAACTATGGTAGTTTCGAGTCATTGGCTGCTATCGAAACTAGATAGTTTCGAGTCAAACATGACTATCGAAACTAGAGTAGTTTCGACAGGTCTGTATGTATCGAAACTATAGTTTCGAGTCATGGGTCTGCATCTTCCCTGACCAGAACCTTGCTCCAGCCAACTTATTTCCAATCGATTAAACCTTGAGCATTTTACGTTAAACACCTTCCTTTGTCGTTCTTGAGTTCAAATACGTGATTTGTTTCAAGTTTCATATGCAAAAATCGTATCTTTATTTGATTTAAACCCGAGACATGCAAAGACTCATAATCAGAGGCGATGCTTACCTCAACAGGCCCGATTTCTGTTGTTATGCGTTGAAATGGTGGAGTCGGATGATTCCCGAGCCCTTGAGTCTTCTCCTTGCGGTTTTCTTCACAAGCCGATCGCTCTCTCTCTCTCTCTCTCTAGTATTCTTGCGCAGGAAGATGAAATGAGAGGGGTTTGGGTTGAAGCTGCTGTTTTGTAATGGGGTTTCCCCCTTTTCTTTTCGGCCCATGGGCCGAAATTTTGGCCAAGCCCACTTTATTTCCCTTTTCTATTTGTCTTGTCATTATTTGGGATGTTACATTGTTCTTGATTCATCATGAGCCGATACCGAAGATCCATGCTGGTTTTTTTTTCTTTTGTTTCTTTATCCGATTCTCTTGCTTCTTCTTTCTTAAAAACAACAAATGAAAACTAGCACAAGCGAAAACTATTTTTAAAAGTAAAAATCAGTAGTTCTTAATGCATTTTTTTGTTTTGGTTTTTAAAGTCAGGGTCGACGCCCGGTTCTTACTAGATCATTGTTGCATTTTTTGTTCATTGTTCCGGTCTTTAAAAGTCAGGATCGGTGCCTGATTTGAAAAAGAAAACAAATTCAAATGAAAAGCGGAAAGATTTGGTCCTCAGGAGCGATACTGATACCCTGATAAAATTAAAATACAAAGGATTGAAACTACCTAGAATAATTTAGGTTAGAGAGAATGATTTTGTGTAATATAGACTTGATGTTTTTCATTCTCAATTCTCAACAACAATTACATAGGTTTATATAAAACCAAACAAAGACTTTGAGCTATCTATCATTAAATACTATTTAATACTAGTAATCATGTGACTTTTTAACACTACAAAATATCATTTTAGTGTTCTTAACATGTAGCTTAAATTTTAAGATTGTAATACGTCTTCTTTGTAGACATCGAAGCAACACGAACTATGGTGATGAAATGCGTCACTTTTGATGAGAAAATTAACCGTTTCACGGTTAAATAAGTAATTAATTTCAGTTGCTACTTATTAACTACTAAAATAGTCAAAGAAAATACGTATATAGAGTTTAACTACTTTGGTACTTAAACTCTATCTACCCATTTACCTTGCTACGGGCACTACACTAGAACTCTGTTATCAACACGTTCTGTAACTTTTACACGTATTATAGTTTAACATGAATAACATGAAATATTTTTTAAGGTTTAAGACTAGAATTATTTAAAATATCACTCTTATTAATAATAAATTATATTTATTTAAATATTTTTATCGTTAAGAACAATCTCATAGAAATTTACAAGCGAAAATGACATTAAGAGGCTGTTTGACAAAATCTGAATCATTAAGTGCTGAACCATTAAAAGGTTTGAACTCTGAATGGTTCAACATGGTTTGAAAGCTGAACCATTAAGAGGTAAAATAAACCATTAAAAGGTGCGTTTTTAACGAAACAAACACCATTACCTCTGACCGATTCAGATGTAAACCTCTTACTGAAATCGTTAAAAAACTACCGAACAGTCTCTAAAACTTGGTCTTGGTCTTGGTCTTTTTTACTTTGCTCTTCTGATATGGAACGTAACGTGAACCCCAAACCACATCATTAAATTCATACCTTTTTAGATGTCAAAATGTCGAATGAACCAAGATCCATACAACTATATTATCGGTGAGTGCAATTATGAGGGTCATGATTTCAAGTTTCAACTTCTGTTTTCTTTTTTAAATGCCAAAGTCTCCTTTATTTGTCGCGTTATGCTAGTTTATTTAAAAAATATCCAAATATAATATTCATTCGAATCTGAATTTAACCTTTTCCAGTCGTGCATTTTTCTCTTTAAATTATATTTATTTAAATATTTTTTTTCGTTAAATCTAATCCTAACTTATTATCACGGTAAATAATGGAAAAGATGTAGAAATGCATGAACATGCAATTTTCTAATAAAAGAAGTCATATTTCAGGGGTAAAAATGGAAAATTCCCCAAAACTCATTACACTATTTACAAACGTATTAACTTGTTTGTTCATCCTGAATTCTATTCAGGTATGACACTCAACATTGCCGTAAAGTTACGTCTCCTCCCTCCGCTTCTAGATCCGATACTCCCTACATCCGAAACCCGACCCGAACTCTTGGTATGGCTATAACCACTTGAAAACGCCGGTGTTGTGAGACCAAGGCTTTTACGACGACAACCGCATTTCTCACCACCGCTTTTGGCCAATGCAGAGCTGGCCTTGACGGCCAATGCGGCCATCTCCTCCGGCAGAAGCGGAAGCCTTAACCGATTCAACGGTAGCGCGAAATACAGCTGGCCAGGTTGAAGCACGTCTTCGTCACGGATGGCGGAAACGACGTCGTCAAACTTCATCTCATCGGAATTACAGATAAAGGTTGAAGGATGCTTCTGTAAAACGTATGAAACCTTGACCGGATAAGAGAATTCCTGCAGGCTGCCGTCTTGTAATATCAGTTTAGCTGTGGCGACGGCAGTTGAATCAGATGAACTGCATATTCCCATTGTTTTTAGAGAGAGAGAGAGAGAGAGAGGATGAATATGGCGTTGGGAAAGAACCGGGGAGGGGTGTGTATTTATACAAATGAAACTATGGACCGCCAATACACGTCAGGAAATGGCAAAAGCGTAATTAATAGGCCATGTGGGACTATAAGAAATGACGACATACGGTGGGCCCAGGACCAGCTGTGAGTTGTGGATGACAGGCTGTAAGCATCAATAAACAGTAAAACCACAGTTTTACGGGACCAGTGAGACAGCAGATGACGGTTGCAGATAAGCAGCTGTGTTTATAACATTTTAGAGATTGTTTTTTACATAGTTAACAAGTTAATTTTTTTAATGAAACTTATTAACAGGTTAACTACTTTTTTTAATATCGACTAATTTCTAGACTCTCTAAATCTAGTTATAAATATATATCAAATTTTATAATTGGACTAAAACCCTCAATCATGTTAAGAGAAACATATTTACTACACATTATAATATCCGTAGGCTACAAGTAGAGGTGTAAACATACAGTGCGGAGCCTGAGCTCGACTTGTTTTAAACTTTATTTCTAGGGCTCAAGCTTGGCTCGTGAGTAGTTTTTAACCTCGAGCTCAACTCGTTAATTTATTATTCATTAAATAGTTTATATATATAATTATTTATATATTTTTATTATAATTTTTACATATAACATAATATATATTATTTAGTTATTTTTATCATAATGTTACATATATGTTAATTATTATTATATAAATATTGAGCAGAATTGGCTTGTTTACACTACAAGTTAACTACTTAATATAGGCTCGTCATTCAACTCGAGCTTGATAAGTGAAGCTCGGGCTCATGATCATTTAGTAACTTAGGCTCGAGCTCGTTTAAAGTTGAATTGATTCGAGTTTTTAGCGAGCCGATCTCGAGTAGCTTTCGAGCCGACTTGGCTCCTTTACGCTACAAGTTAACTTCTTAATATAGCAAATAAATATTGTGTTCGCTTATCATATTATATCATTGAAGCTGGTTTCGTGTAGATAACTTCAAATATACATTAAACTACATTTAATTTGATGCTAACCGTTACGTATGTATCATACGTGGGAGCTATTTTTAGAATACATGTATTATAATTCCTTTGTTGTTTAGTGAAGAAACGTATTGATTGTTATGACGTTGGTTTTGTTTCACTTCTAAACATGGGGCGTCTTGTTGAAGATAAAGACAAAAGGTATAGGTGAAGGTGAAGGTGTTTCCGTAATTTTGGATACTTGATAGGGTAATATAGTTTTGTACGTGGCAAGCCTTTTAAAGCCATAGAGCCACGTTGCGTGAGCAGGAGATGAGCACGTGGAAGAAGAGCAATGTGGCACCGCTAGTGCTACAGCGCACTAAACAACTGATACCCTCTACTCAATTTACATTTATGTCTCATCCTACCCAATCACTAATTTACAATTATGCCCATCTTCAGTAACTGTTTCCTTGTTGAAGAAAAGACAAATTTAAACAATTAAGAAAGGGGACTACTAATGATACATGGGAATTGCTATGTGGACTTGGCCATATACGCATCGTATAGGGCAATACGATGCGTATAGTCCTTCACAATTTCCCATGTCTGACATCCTCGTACAACCTGGTCATTCCAACACTATACGCATCGTATAGTTCAATACGATGCGTATAGCGTACGAGGTACTTTCTGCAACTAGTCAACATCACATCGCTATACGCCACGTATAGATCTATACGGAGCGTATAGCGATGTGATGATTGACTAGTTGCAGAAAGTACCTCGTACGCTATATTCATCGTATTGAACTATACGATGCGTATACGAGGTTTGACCAGGTTTGACCCGAATCCTATACGCACCGTATTGCCCTATACGATGCGTATATGGCCCAAATTTTGTGTATTTAACCATGCAAAATTCTCATTCGAACGTATCGTTCAAAAAAATTTCAAACAATCTCTCAAAAATTATAAACATGTCTTGGTGGTGGGATGGTAACTACGGTTTTCAGGTATATTCTAACGAGTCGCTGGAAAACAACCCGCAAAGTTCTGGCGTTCAAGAGGTGAACTGGGAGGAGGTCTCGTCCGACGTTTATTCTAATCAACGGGTAAGGCTTCCAGATTTGAACGAGCCACTGAGCAATCCCGAGTTCGTATACGGTGAACCGTCTTACCTTACACAACCCACGAACGACTACGTATACGGTGAAGTCTCCTCCCCGACACAACAAACTAACAACTTCGTGTGCGGGGAAGTCTCTTACCCGACACAACAAACCGACGACTCCAAAGACGAAGAACAAAACCATCAAAATGTGTCGTATAAAACTGACTAGAATTTTCAGTCTCGTGAACAGTTGGTGGATTGGGCTATGCGGAGAGGACGTGAGAATGGTTACGTCCTTGTCACCCGACGATCGAGGAGAAAAGGCGACGATCCGACGGAACCGTTTATCAAGGTGTGGCTTGTGTGTGACCGTCACGGCGAACGTGCGTCTACTGCCACGGTTAGACGTGCCGGTAGCAAGAAAATAGGTTGTCCCTTTAAATTGGAAGGAGAGTATCAAGAAAATACTGGTGATTGGAAATTAAAGGTGAAGGATGACAGTCATAACCACGATCCTAGTCAACATCTTGTGGCGCACTCGTTTGCAAGGAGACTGTCTCGGTCGGAACAACTTTTGGTGGGGAAGTTGTATTCGCAAAACATGTTGCCACGAAACATTCTGGCAACTATAAGGGAACAAAACCCAGAGAGTAGTTGCATTAAAAAGGACATTTATAATGCGATACAAAAGATAAAAAAAATGAAACGAGAGTCGGTGAAACTCCAATACAGATTCTGGAAAACCTGCTTTCTTCTAAAAAATACGTCTAATATACTCGAGAAGATCCTGTCACAAATAGTGTGGAGGAGATATTCTTTGTTCATCTGAAATCGTACGAGATGTGGCGTGCATTCCTGCACGTGTTGATGATCGACGCGACCTACAAAACAAACATGTATAAACTTCCATTTGTCCAAGTGGTCAGTGTAACCTCCACACACCAGTCGTTTTGCGTCGCTCATGCATTTATATCAAAAGAACGGGAGGAAAACTTTGTTTGGGTGCTACTTCAAATAAAAGCAATGTTGCAAAAGTGTATGGAGCCGCGTGTGATAGTAACAGACAGGGACAAAGCTCTTATGAACGCGTGTGATAAAATATTTCCGGGCTGTTCCAAGAACCTATGTCGGTGGCACATACATGAGAATATCGCAAAACATTGCAGGGCATCATTTACAGACGAAGACTGGAAAAATTTCAAGTATTCATGGTCGGTATTATGTGAGTCTCCCACGCCAGATATATACATGTAACATCCCGAAAATAGTAACTAATTAAATAATAATACGATGGAGATTTAAACGTTATAAAACGAAATAAGAACGGATGGGCTTGGGCTCGGCTCCAACGGGCCGAAGGAAGCCCAGGTATAAAAGGGGCAAGGCAGCCCACTAGTTCATTTCACCTTCATTTTCACCATCTTAGAGAGAGAAAGGGAGCTCGGGTCTAGAGAGAGAAGGTCGACGGATCGTCACGAGAATAGAAGAGGACGTTACAACTGAGCTCGTGAGCAAAACCTCCGAATCAGAACTTCAATCCAGGTAATGATTCAACCATAATCTGAGTTTTTGTTCATGTTGGGGTTTCTCGATTTTTAGCTAAATAGATAATGTTTTTACGGATGAAACTTGATAATAAGCTTAGAAATAGCATCTAGAATGAAAACCGCACGTTTTGATCAAAGAAAATTGTAAGATTGGCATGATCGGGTTTGCATGCAAGAACTTCGGATTTTTGGTCCAAGAACCAGGTACTGCGTACTTACCAAGTGCGCAGGAAGGAATTCATGCGTACTTACCAAGTACGCAGGAGGAAGTCCCTACGTACTTACCAAGTACGCAGGAGGAAGCCCATGCGTACTTACCAAATACGCATGAGGGAGACTCCTGCGCACTTGCCAAGTGCGCATGAGCAAGTCCCTGCGCACTTACTAAGTGCGCAGGTAGCAGGTTGGTTAAGTAAAGTCATTAAGTTTAGAATGATTAAACCATTAGAGTCGGGGTTGGGTCTAATGTGTATTTAACTACCTAATCCAGATCGGAAGTGACGTTGTTGGACCTTTGTTTAGGACAACCTAGAGAAGCTTATCAGGTGAGTTCTATGTGCCCCCTTCTATGTTATGTGCAAACCTTATTAAATGTTTTGGGGCTGAAATGTATACACTAAATGAATAAATGATATGAATGCTAATGTGATCATACGTGATGTACTAATATATATTTTGTACATATAAGAGAATGAATTATGAACAAGGAACGAAACGTATGTTTACAAAGAATGAAGGAAAGAATGGCATAACGTAAATAAACGAAATCTCGCTTTATAATTAGTTATAATGCATGTTATGAATGTAAGTATACGTTATGGACGGAAACGAAGCTAACGGCTACTACGGTAGATGGACGACCACTTGACCATTATGCAGCCAGAAACAGTAAGTCTAGAAAGGTAGACTAAATAAAGGCCACTACGGTGGAGTAAGTCGCTAAGTCAATAATTCGGCTGTATAATTAGTTCAAGTGGGAAACGGATGCCTTATAGCAGACGGGCGGTTATGTCGGACGGCCGAAGGGTGGCCGGACCTAAAGTTATGTCGGACGGCCGAAGGGTGGCCGGACCTAAAGTTATGTCGGACGGCCGAAGGGTGGCCGGACCTAAAGTTAAGGCGGACGGTTTCTAGGACCGGACGAGTAAAAGGGCTACGACGGTAGCTCAGGGGCGTATATCTTTGTGATATACGTAGTAAATGATGGGTTGATCACCTTTAAGTGTATGACCCATGAATGTAAAGAAAAGAAAAGGGTGAATGCATATATATATGTAATCACAAAAATAAAGATGAAAGAAAAGCAAAAGTTATGAATACGTATTTATATGAATGACTTTATAATAATGCACACTTATAAAGTAAAGAAAAGAATGTTTATATCTAATTGCATTAAACTAGAACTCACCAGCGTTAGCTGACTTTTAGTATACATTTCAGGTAAAGGAAGGAAAGGTCGTGCGGTGGTGTGAAGGTTACCCGGCACGAGACTGACATCCCACTTTTAATTATGTTAAGACAATGTTATGTTTCATTTGTAAAGACTTCCGCTGTCATGTCATGTAATTTGAATGATGTTTGTTTCCGCTACTTCTGAATGTTTTAAATTAAGTTCAGCATTTATGACTATGTTTATGAGTAAATCCAACGCATGAGGTCACCCGGGAAAGGGGCCTTACAAGTTGGTATCAGAGCAATAGTTTGAGAGATTCAGACATCCCAAAATGTCTGGACTCAAACTGATTATGGGACCAACGCACGGATGTCAGTATGGGTAGCCAACGCCAGCCCGGTAAGTAAGTAATAAAGTTAATGCTCTTGCATAAGAATAGATACCATAACTTAGAACAAATAGATGTTAATGCCATGACTGATTTGAAGAGTTTTGAACCCGAAAAGCAATGTAAATTAGTAATCATAAACCGGTCACTGTAATTAAGAATTTACCTTGCTCGCACTGTTCCAAACTATGATCTGAAGAAATGACATTGATGTATTCCCTTTATAACTATCAGGAAACTAAGAACTATGGCTGGTGGAGGAAGGACAGGACGCCGAGGCGGTCGCACTGGCCGAGTAGGTAGACCTCCGTTGAACCAAAGAATTGAAGAAGAAGAGAGTGTGCACACAGAGCACACCGAAAGTGTGCACGAAACAGAAGTGACCCCAATTAGGGACGACAGTCCAGGGCCTATACAGTTGGAACCTGAAGTCAGGGATGCTATTTCCCGTGAAGTTGTGCTCACTTTGAAGAAGGTATTGCCTGATCTACTATCCGAGGCAATAAAGAAAAGTAAAGAGGAGGATGAAGGAGACAAGGAAGAGAAAGTATATGATAATGATGGGGATGAAATAAAGATAGGATCGAGCAACCGTGGGTGTACTTACAAAGGCTTTAAGGACGGAGACCCACCCAAGTTCGATGGGAGCAAGGATTCAGTGGTAACGCTTGAATGGATTGAGAGGATGAATGCTGTAATCAACATCAGCGAGTGTCGACCAGACCAGACTGTTAAATACGTTGCTCATTCTTTCACCAACGAAGCACTAAGTTGGTGGAGGAATATTCAGAGAACTAAGTCACCAAATGCTATAAACAGAATGACATGGGACGACTTAAAGAAGCTGATCATCCAAAAGTTCTGTCCACAGAACGAGATTGATCGAGTGGAAAATGAATTTCTAAACCTTAAGGCTGGAAACAAGACGCACCGCCAGTATACTTCGAGATTCAATGAGCTAGCCCAACTAGTACCCCACCTGGTAGAAACTGAAGACCGTTTGATCAAGTACTATGTTAAGGGGTTGCCACAACGGGTCCGTGTTCATGTAAAAGCTAACCTACCCTCGACCTTCGAGTCGGTAGTGAATATGAGCGGAATCGTCTACGACGACTACTCCAATGAGGACCCGGCACCTGAGACACAAAAGAGAAAGTGGGAGAACCCGTCTAGAGGTACCGGAAGAGGGAACGTAACAACTGAAACTAAGAAGCCAAGATTTGATGAATATGAAACTTGCAAGAAATGTGGAAGGCAACACTTTGGCGAGTGTCGAATCGGCACCACCACATGCTATAAGTGCGGGAAGCCGGGGCACTTCTCCCGAGAATGTATAAGAAACGTCAAGTGTCAAGTATGTGGATTTTTGGGACATCTGACAAAGAACTGCAGGAAGGCCGGCCAATCTGGTTTGGGAAAAGATAGGGAGCAGGAACCGCAAAAGGCAAGGACTCGTGCCTATGCCTTAACCGAGGAAGAAGCAAGAGGAAACCCTGATGTTGTGTCAGGTACGTTCCTAGTTAATGATGAACATGCTGCTATTTTATTTGACTCTGGTGCTAGTAAAAGTTTTATATCCAATGCATTTAGTCGTAAACTAGATTGCACTATCAACACCATAGTAAAGGCCTTTAGCGTACAAACTGCCGTTGGTAAAAATTCGGCAGTATTTCAAGTAACAGAGGATTGTATCATAGAAATAGAGGGTCATAAGTTTCCTTCTAGATTATTCCTTCTCACCTTAGGAGGATTCGATATAGTATTGGGTATGGATTGGTTAGCTGCCAATGAAGCTCAAATCATATGTAAACGTAAGAGGATACACCTCAAAGCTCCTAGCGGATGTCCAATTACGGTTTATGGGGATTGGAATTGCACGATGCCGAACGTCATCTCGATGATGAAGGCCGAAAGTTACATAAGGCGCGGTTGCGAAGCTTATCTGGCATATGCTATTGACGATAGAATGAAAACGAAAGAACTCAAGAATGTACCCGTGGTGTGCAATTTTCCGGAAGTATTCCCTGAGGATCTACCTGGGTTGCCACCCGATCGGGAAATAGAATTTCAGATTGATTTACTGCCAGGAGCTGAGCCCGTTGCCAAAGCCCCCTACCGATTGGCTCCATCAGAAATGAAAGAATTGATGTCTCAACTAGAGGAACTAACCGAGAAAGGATTTATTAGACCGAGCATCTCACCATGGGGCGCTCCGGTACTATTTGTAAAGAAGAAGGACGGCAGTATGCGCATGTGCATTGACTACCGCTAATTGAACAAGAGAACAGTAAAGAACAAATACCCACTACCTAGAATAGACGACCTTTTTGATCAACTGCAAGGTGCGAGTTGGTTCTCAAAGATCGATCTTAGGTCGGGTTACCATCAGTTGAAAGTAAGAGAAGAAGACGTACCAAAGACCGCGTTTCGCACGCGTTATGGGCATTATGAGTTTCTCGTGATGTCCTTCGGATTGACTAACGCACCAGCAGCGTTCATGGATTTGATGAATAGAGTATGTCGACCAATGTTGGATCGATCGGTGATAGTTTTTATAGACGACATACTGGTATATTCGAAAAGCGAGGGTGATCACCACTGTCACCTAAGAGAAGTTCTAGAAGTGCTAAAGCAGGAAAAGTTGTACGCAAAGTTCTCCAAATGCGCGTTCTGGCTTAGGGAAGTCCAATTCCTAGGTCACGTAATAAACCCAAACGGAATCATGGTAGATCCTGCAAAGATCGAGACAGTAAAGGAATGGAACGTCCCAAAGATACCAACAGAGATACGAAGTTTTCTGGGATTGGCAGGCTACTATCGAAGGTTCATTCAAGATTTCTCAATGATAGCCTCGCCACTAACCAAACTGACACGGAAGGAAGTAAAGTATGAATGGGGTCCAACCCAAAGCAACGCGTTTGAGGAACTTAAAATGCGATTAACCCAAGCTTCAGTCTTGACACTACCTGATGGAAATGAAGACTTGGTAGTCTACTCTGACGCTTCAGGGCAGGGTTTAGGGTGCGTACTCATGCAACGAGGAAAGGTAATTGCTTATGCATCGCGGCAACTAAAGATTAACGAGGTTAACTACCCAACACACGATCTAGAATTAGCAGCAGTAGTTTTCGCGTTGAAAATGTGGAGACACTATCTGTATGGAGTTAAATGCACCATTTACTCCGATTACAAAAGCCTGAAGTACTTTTTCGAACAAAAGGAATTAAACATGAGACAAAGGAGATGGTTAGAGCTACTGAAAGACTATGACTGTGAGATATTGTACCATCCAGGCAAGACAAACGTAGTGGCTGACGCTTTAAGTAGAAAGGAAGAATCGGCACCTATCCGGATCAAAGCGTGTCAGCTGATTATAACACCAGACTTGATGGGTGAAATATCAAAGGCACAAGAGGAAGCACTGTTAGAAATAAATATGAAACGGGAAAGAATAGTAGGACAACGAGGGAACTTAGATGCAAATGCGTACGGAGTACGAACTAGGTTTGGCCGGATGTGGATACCTAAGATTGGCGAGCTTAGAGCCAAAATACTCGATGAGGCCCATAAGTCTCGTTATTCTATCCACCCCGGGACAAACAAAATGTATCAAGACTTGAAGAAAGAATACTGGTGGCCTGGCATGAAGGATGATGTGACAAAATACGTGAGCAAGTGCCTAACGTGTTCTCTAGTTAAGGCCGAGCACCAGAAATGTAACATCCCAAAATAAATGAGGATTTTAAATAACGGGTTGAACCGGGACGAACGGGATAAAAGAACGAGGCGTAACGGGCCGGGCCGGTTGGGCCGGCAAACTTGAAGGAAGGGGGGGTTTCCTCCCTTTAAATAGCCAACACACACACCATTTCTCTCATTTGCAAGAATCTAGAGAGAGAAACCGTAGAGAGAGAAAGTTGGCGGATCGACCCGAGATTGAAGGAGCTTGTTGCTACTGAGCTCGTGAGCAAAACCTCCGGATCAGAATCTCGAAATCAGGTAACACCCGAACCAAATCTGAGTTTTTGTTCGTTTTTGGGTTTTCGGGTATTTTCGAGAAAATGACGGGTTTTTATAAACCAAATGAGGAAAGGGTTATAAATCTGGAATCACGAAGGAAAATACACGTTTTGAATGTAAAAAGTCCGGATCTTGACCAGGTCGGACCTGCATTGCGAAAGTTAGGGTTTTTCACGGGGAAGATAGCTGAGTTCTGCAGGTATCGAAACTAGAGTTTCGAGCGGCCTGCAGGTGTCGAAACTAGAAGTTTCGAGCGGCCTGCAGGTGTCGAAACTAGAAGTTTCGAGCGGCCTGCAGGTGTCGAAACTAGAAGTTTCGAGCGGCCTGCAGGTGTCGAAACTAGAAGTTTCGAGTGACCTGCAGTTATCGAAACTAGAAGTTTCGATGGGCCTGCACCTGTCGAAACTAAGTAGTTTCGATAGGTCTGCATCAGTAAGTGAAGTCAGTGTATTCACCTGTAACAGAACGAGTAAACCGTTAGAGTCGGGATTTAGGTCTGATGTGTATTTAATTAATCAATTCAGATCGGAAGTGACTTTGTTGGACCTTGTTTAGGACAACCGAGACTAGCTTATAAGGTGAGTTCTAGAAGCCCTCTTTTAAATGTTTTTATATAATGTTTTCGGGCTGGTGTGTACACGTATGAAATGCTGTTTTATAAAATGATTTTTATGAAACTACGTTTACGAAAGGAAATGATTTGGAACGAAGGATTTATGGAAAGAAAGTTATGAACGAAATGCTTACGAACGAATGTTATAAAGAAATGGTTTAATGAAAAGGTAAAGGGTTTTGAAAGTGAAGGAAATGTTTTATGAAAAGAAAACAAAAAGGGGCAAAGGTTTTAAAGAAGTCATTACAAATCTAATCTGTCGAATGAATGGAATTGACGAATGAAGTCTGGGAATGTGATTCCCAGCCTTGTGGTAGATTATGGACAGCGAGCCATAGTTACCACAAGAACAACATGGGCAATGTCTTTGTGGCATGTCAATGGTTTTGATGTTGTACAACTGGTAAGGGAGTAACGACGGTTACTCGGGTGATGACGATCATCCTAAGCGAACGAGGTAATGGGAAATCAATGACGGCGATACGTAACGGTTGATTTCCAAAGGAAAGATGCGTGTTGGGCAATGACGGCGATACGTAACGGTTGACCCCACGCATTGAAGGGTTGGGCAATGACGGCGATACGTAACGGTTGACCCAACGTAGTGGTATGGTTGTGGCAATGACGGCGATACGTAACGGTTGCCCACAACATTAAAAGTTCCTACGGGGACATAGAGACGCGTAACGATACAGATTTAGATAATAATGTATGACTTAAATGAATGTTAATATTTTAAACAAATGATTGTGTTTAAATATGCGAAGGTTTACGAATGAAAGGCCCTGTTTTCTTATACGAATGTTAAACCCTAATGAATGTTTGAATGATGAACCATTTCTTAAAACGAACGAAAACTAGAACTCACCAGCGTAGCTGACGTTTTTAAGTGTACACATTCAGGTTAAGGCAGGTGATGAGGATGGACGGTGATGCTTGGCTAGAGATGAAGAGTTACCCGACTGCTTTTGAAGACTGGCATCCCGTTATGTTTAGTTATGATGTAATTATGTTTACGCTTCCGCATGTATGAATAACGATTAAGTTATGTTTAAATGAAAATTTCCGCTGCGTTATCTGATATTCATGTTTAAGAACTGCTTGTGAATGAGTAAATCCAATAAGTGAGGCCTCCCGGGTTTGGGGTCTTACAAGTTGGTATCAGAGCAATAGTTTGAGAGATTCGGACACTCCTAGTGTCTGAACTTAAACTTTGAATGGGACCGAAAGCGGATGCCAGTACGGGTAACTCGAGCCACAGCATCAGATATGAAGGTAGTATATATTTACGTATATAGTATGCCTTAGAAAGAGTTAGGAAAGGACTTGTGTTCTGATGGAATCACAAAGGTGGTCAAATAGAAATCGAAAGGTAGTGTAATGGTTAATTACAGATGGCCAGTGTATATTAACATCTTACAGTGCTTATTGAATTTTATTTGTTAACTAGCGTGATGACATTGGATTTCTTGTCTTATAGAACGAAATGGCGAGGAGAGGGAACGGAAGGCGTGGTGGCCGTACCGGTGGTCGTACCGGCGGTCGAAATGGTGGGCGTGGCAGGATTCCTGCTCGCCAAGAACACAGTGAAGAAGGAAGTGTTCACACTGAACCGGCGGTTAGTGTGCATGAAGCTGAGCAGACACAAGTTGAAGAGCAACCTTTCACTTTTGAACCCGAAGTGAGAGCAGCTATAGCTCGAGAGTTCACAGAACTGATGAAGGCTTCTCTGCCAGGTCTGTTGGCAGAAGCATTGAAGCAAGTCAATGGGGCGGGTGGGTCTAGCACGGCAATTGGTGCTCAGAACAATGAGACCGACAATGCACCGCCTGCTCGCGGATGTGATTATAAGTCCTTTAAGGCATGTGACCCGCCGATACTCACTGGGAAGAAGGACGCGGTAGCTACTTTTGATTGGGTAATACGTATGGAAGCCGCCATCCGTCTGAGCGAGTGTCGAGCTAATCAAGTAGTGAAGTTTGCTGCTAACTCCTTGAGGGAGGAAGCATCCCACTGGTGGGAAGGTGTACGCCAGGCTAAGGGGAACGAGGTGGTTGATTCGATGATGTGGGATGATTTGAAAACTTTGGTGATCAAGAATTTCTGTCCAAGGAACGAGATTGAAAAGGTAGAGAGGGAATTTCTGGGTTTGAAGGCCGGGAACATGACGCACCGGCAATACACAACCCGATTTAATGAACTGGCACGTCTAGTGCCACACCTCGCCACTACTGAAGAGAGAAAGATTGCCTGTTATATTCAAGGGTTGCCGGACCAGGTCCGCACCTATGTTAAGGCAAACGCCCCTACTACCTATGATTTGGCAGTAGAGCTAAGTGGCGTAGTATTTGACGATCTGGCACTGAATGTTGTTGCCGTTGAAGAGCAAAAGAAGAGACCGAGCTTCTCAAACAAGCGAACTGGGGGAAAGATGTTTGGGTCTCGTGATAAGAGGGCTCGGGTGGGTGAGCCGACTGTTTGTAAGAAGTGTGGAAGGGAGCATGTAGGTGAATGCAGACTGGGATCTAGCTTGTGCTATAAGTGTGGCAAGACCGGGCACTACTCTCGAGAATGCCCGCAAGGCTACAAATGCTACAACTGTGGGGATTTCGGCCATATGAGCCGAGAATGTACCAAGCCCAGGATGGGGGAAACCGGGAAAGGAAAGGGCCCGGAAAAGAGGGGAGAAGGATCTCGTGCAAAGACTCGTGCGTACGCACTGACTCAAGAACAAGCCAGGGCGGATCCCGATGTGGCGTCAGGTACATTCATCCTTGACAACACTTTGGTTTCTGTGTTATTTGATTCGGGTGCTAGTAAGAGTTTTATATCTGCGAGTTTTTGTAAGCGAGTGAAGTACACAGTTAGTAAGCTAGAAAAGGCCTTTAGCGTAGAAACCGCTGAGGGTAGAACTGCAAGAGTAACCGATGTAGTTAACAACTCCACGATAAAGATAGAAGGTCATAGATTTCCCGTCAGATTGTTCGTTATGGTTTTGGGAGGGTTCGATGTGGTGTTGGGTATGGATTGGCTAACTGCCAATGAAGCGCAAATTATATGTAAACGAAAGATAATCCAACTCAAGGCTCCGGATGGTAGCAAAGTCGAGGTTTTTGGAGATCGTGACGTCTCGATGCCAAACGTCATCTCAATGATTAAGGCAACGAATTACTTGAGGCGCGGATGCGAGGCTTATCTGGTATATGTGATTGACCAGTGTAAGGAAGTGAAGGAACTAGACGATGTACCCGTGGTACGCGAGTACCCGGAGGTGTTTCCAGAGGATTTGCCTGGGATACCACCCGACAGAGAGATTGAGTTCCGAATCGACTTAGTACCAGATGCCCAGCCCGTGGCTAAGGCTCCATATCGACTAGCACCAGTGGAAATGAAAGAACTTATGGTACAACTAGACGAGTTACTTGAGAAAGGATTTATCCAACCAAGCATCTCACCTTGGGGTGCTCCGGTGTTGTTTGTGAAGAAGAAGGATGGGTCGATGAGAATGTGTATTGATTATCGCGAGTTGAATAAACGAACGGTGAAGAACAAGTACCCTTTACCAAGGATCGATGACCTGTTCGACCAGTTGCAAGGCGCAAGTTGGTTTTCGAAAATCGACCTTCGGTCCGGGTACCATCAGTTGAAGGTGAGGGAAGAAGACATACCGAAAACGGCGTTTCGCACGCGTTATGGACATTTCGAGTTCCGCGTAATGTCTTTCGGATTAACGAACGCCCCCGCAGCGTTCATGGATTTAATGAATAGGGTGTGTCGACCGATGCTGGATCGATCGGTAATCGTGTTCATCGATGATATCCTTATCTACTCCAAGAATGAGGGTGATCACGCGTGTCATTTGAAGGAAGTGTTGGAAGCTCTAAGGAAGGAGAAGTTGTATGCTAAGTTCTCCAAATGCGCGTTCTGGCTTAGGGAAGTCCAATTCCTAGGTCACGTCATTGGCCCGAACGGCATTATGGTTGACCCAGCAAAGATAGTAACGGTAAGTGAATGGGACATTCCTAAGACGCCAACTGAAATCCGCAGTTTCTTGGGATTGGCAGGCTACTATCGGAGATTCATCCAGGATTTCTCGAAAATAGCTTCGCCATTGACAAAGTTGACTCGGAAAGAAGTTAAGTATGAATGGGGTTCGACCCAAGATGAGGCGTTTAAGAAATTGAAGGAAAAGCTAACTCAAGCTCCAGTCTTGGCCCTTCCCGAGGGCAGTGAAGATTTGGTGGTATACTCTGACGCTTCGGGTCAGGGGTTGGGGTGTGTGCTGATGCAACGTGGAAGAGTGATCGCATACGCATCACGACAGCTGAAGGTTCATGAAGTCAACTATCCGACTCACGATTTGGAACTTGCTGCTGTTGTGTTTGCATTAAAAATTTGGAGGCACTACCTCTATGGGGTAAAGTTTACCATATACTCCGATCACAAAAGTCTGAAGTACTTCTTCGAGCAAAAGGAGTTAAATATGAGGCAGAGGCGATGGTTGGAACTTTTGAAAGACTATGACTGTGAAATCATGTACCATCCTGGAAAAGCAAACGTGGTGGCTGACGCTCTAAGCCGGAAGGATGTGCCTGCTCCTATTAGAGTGAAAGCTTGCCAAATGGTGGTAACGTCGGATGTGATGAGGGAAATTGAAAAGGCTCAAGAAGAGGCACTAAAGGGGGAAAACATAAAGAAGGAAAGGATGGTTGGCCAACAGGATAAGTTAGAATATAACACCCTTGGTGTTAGGACACGTTTTGGTCGAGTATGGATACCTATGGGTGACGAGCTTAGGACCAAAATCTTGGATGAGGCTCATAAGTCTCGTTACTCTATCCATCCCGGTACCAACAAAATGTACCAAGATCTGAAGAAGGAATACTGGTGGCCTGGGATGAAACACGAAGTGACGAAATACGTAAGCAAGTGCTTGACTTGCTCACAAGTGAAGGCCGAACACCAGAAACCGTATGGGAAAATTCAACCACTTGAGATACCGGAATGGAAGTGGGAACACATTACTATGGACTTCATAACCAAGCTACCTCGCACAGCTAAGGGTCATGACACCATTTGGGTAATTGTGGACCGTTTAACGAAGAGTGCTCATTTTCTACCTATTCGCGAGACGTTCTCGTCGGAAAGGTTAGCGGAAGTATTTATTAATGAAGTAGTAGCACGGCACGGGATGCCTTTAACGATTGTATCCGACCGGGACACACGATTCACATCGAGGTTCTGGAAAAGATTTCACGAGGCGATGGGTACGAGACTTAATATCAGCACGGCATACCACCCGCAAACGGATGGTCAGACCGAAAGGACCATTCAGACGTTGGAGGACATGCTTCGTGCTTGTATTATCGACTTTGGTGGCAGTTGGGACAGTCATCTGCCATTAGCCGAATTCTCCTACAACAACAGTTATCACACGACGATAGGCATGCCGCCTTATGAAATGTTGTATGGGAGAAGATGCAGGACCCCGGTTTGTTGGGGTGAGATTGGACAGAAGGAATTGGGAAGTCTCGAAGTTGTTAAAGAAACATCGGAAAGGTTTGATCAGATCAAAGCACGCATGAAGGCCGCCCAAGATCGTCAGAAATCCTATGCGGATAAACGACGAAGGCCTATTGAGTTTAATGTTGGGGATAGAGTAATGTTGAAAGTGTCGCCTTGGAAGGGAATCATACGATTCAGAAAGAGAGGAAAGCTAAGTCCGAGGTTTATCGGACCATTCAGGATTATGGCACGGGTTGGTGAAGTCGCATATCGGTTGGAATTGCCTGATGAGTTAAGTGGGATTCATCCTACCTTCCATGTATCACATTTGCGAAAGTGTTTGGCGGATGAATCGGCTCACGTACCACTTACGGACATCGAGGTCGACAACAGCCTTAACTACATCGAAGAACCTGTTGCCATCCTAGACAGGAAAGAGAAACGTTTACGTAACAAAGTTATCCAGTTGGTTAAAGTCCAGTGGAAGCACCGGAAGGGATCGGAAGCTACATGGGAAACGGAGACGGAAATGAAGGAGTCGTACCCTCAACTGTTTGACTTATGATAGGTTTCGGGGACGAAACCTATTGTAAGGGGGGTAGACTTGTAACATCCCAAAATAAATGAGGATTTTAAATAACGGGTTGAACCGGGACGAACGGGATAAAAGAACGAGGCGTAACGGGCCGGGCCGGTTGGGCCGGCAAACTTGAAGGAAGGGGGGGTTTCCTCCCTTTAAATAGCCAACACACACACCATTTCTCTCATTTGCAAGAATCTAGAGAGAGAAACCGTAGAGAGAGAAAGTTGGCGGATCGACCCGAGATTGAAGGAGCTTGTTGCTACTGAGCTCGTGAGCAAAACCTCCGGATCAGAATCTCGAAATCAGGTAACACCCGAACCAAATCTGAGTTTTTGTTCGTTTTTGGGTTTTCGGGTATTTTCGAGAAAATGACGGGTTTTTATAAACCAAATGAGGAAAGGGTTATAAATCTGGAATCACGAAGGAAAATACACGTTTTGAATGTAAAAAGTCCGGATCTTGACCAGGTCGGACCTGCATTGCGAAAGTTAGGGTTTTTCACGGGGAAGATAGCTGAGTTCTGCAGGTATCGAAACTAGAGTTTCGAGCGGCCTGCAGGTGTCGAAACTAGAAGTTTCGAGCGGCCTGCAGGTGTCGAAACTAGAAGTTTCGAGCGGCCTGCAGGTGTCGAAACTAGAAGTTTCGAGCGGCCTGCAGGTGTCGAAACTAGAAGTTTCGAGTGACCTGCAGTTATCGAAACTAGAAGTTTCGATGGGCCTGCACCTGTCGAAACTAAGTAGTTTCGATAGGTCTGCATCAGTAAGTGAAGTCAGTGTATTCACCTGTAACAGAACGAGTAAACCGTTAGAGTCGGGATTTAGGTCTGATGTGTATTTAATTAATCAATTCAGATCGGAAGTGACTTTGTTGGACCTTGTTTAGGACAACCGAGACTAGCTTATAAGGTGAGTTCTAGAAGCCCTCTTTTAAATGTTTTTATATAATGTTTTCGGGCTGGTGTGTACACGTATGAAATGCTGTTTTATAAAATGATTTTTATGAAACTACGTTTACGAAAGGAAATGATTTGGAACGAAGGATTTATGGAAAGAAAGTTATGAACGAAATGCTTACGAACGAATGTTATAAAGAAATGGTTTAATGAAAAGGTAAAGGGTTTTGAAAGTGAAGGAAATGTTTTATGAAAAGAAAACAAAAAGGGGCAAAGGTTTTAAAGAAGTCATTACAAATCTAATCTGTCGAATGAATGGAATTGACGAATGAAGTCTGGGAATGTGATTCCCAGCCTTGTGGTAGATTATGGACAGCGAGCCATAGTTACCACAAGAACAACATGGGCAATGTCTTTGTGGCATGTCAATGGTTTTGATGTTGTACAACTGGTAAGGGAGTAACGACGGTTACTCGGGTGATGACGATCATCCTAAGCGAACGAGGTAATGGGAAATCAATGACGGCGATACGTAACGGTTGATTTCCAAAGGAAAGATGCGTGTTGGGCAATGACGGCGATACGTAACGGTTGACCCCACGCATTGAAGGGTTGGGCAATGACGGCGATACGTAACGGTTGACCCAACGTAGTGGTATGGTTGTGGCAATGACGGCGATACGTAACGGTTGCCCACAACATTAAAAGTTCCTACGGGGACATAGAGACGCGTAACGATACAGATTTAGATAATAATGTATGACTTAAATGAATGTTAATATTTTAAACAAATGATTGTGTTTAAATATGCGAAGGTTTACGAATGAAAGGCCCTGTTTTCTTATACGAATGTTAAACCCTAATGAATGTTTGAATGATGAACCATTTCTTAAAACGAACGAAAACTAGAACTCACCAGCGTAGCTGACGTTTTTAAGTGTACACATTCAGGTTAAGGCAGGTGATGAGGATGGACGGTGATGCTTGGCTAGAGATGAAGAGTTACCCGACTGCTTTTGAAGACTGGCATCCCGTTATGTTTAGTTATGATGTAATTATGTTTACGCTTCCGCATGTATGAATAACGATTAAGTTATGTTTAAATGAAAATTTCCGCTGCGTTATCTGATATTCATGTTTAAGAACTGCTTGTGAATGAGTAAATCCAATAAGTGAGGCCTCCCGGGTTTGGGGTCTTACAAGAAACCATGCGGTAAAATGCAACCTCTACCAATACCGGAATGGAAGTGGGAGGAAATCACGATGGACTTCATTACCAAGCTACCGCGAACAGCTAAAGGCAATAATACCATTTGGGTGATCGTCGACCGCTTGACAAAGAGTGCTCACTTCTTGCCTATACGTGAGTCTTCTTCGTCAGAAAGACTAGCAGAAGTATTTATCAAGGAGATTGTGAGCAGACATGGTATGCCACTGTCAGTTGTGTCCGGCAGGGATACTAGACTCACATCAAGGTTTTGGAAGAAATTCAGTGAAGCAATGGGCACTAGACTGAACATCAGCACCGCTTACCACCCTCAAACCGATGGCCAATCTGAAAGGACCATTCAGACCTTGGAGGACATGCTCCGAGCCTGTACCATTGACTTCGGTGGGAGCTGGGACAGCCATCTACCATTGGCAGAATTCTCATATAACAATAGCTATCATTCAACGATTGGTGTGCCGCCATTTGAAATGTTGTATGGAAGGAGATGTAGGACCCCGGTTTGTTGGGGGGAAATTGGATAGAAGGATTTTGCAAGTCTCGAAGTGGTCAAAGCTACTTCCGAGAAATTTGATCAAATCAAGGCTCGAATGAAAGCCGCAAAGGACAGACAGAAATCATACGCGGATAAGAGAAGAAGGGATTTAGAGTTTCAAGTAGGGGACATGGTACTGTTGAAAGTATCACCGTGGAAAGGAATCATTCGGTTCAGAAAGCGTGGCAAACTAAGTCCAAGGTTTGTCGGACCTTTCAAGATTTTAGCAAGAGTGGGTCAAGTTGCTTACAGACTCGACCTACCCGTTGAGCTTAGTGGAATACACCCTACGTTTCACGTGTCGCACTTACGCAAGTGCCTAGCTGACGACACAGCTCACATACCTTACGACGAGATCGAAGTGGATAACAGTCTAAATTATGTAGAGGAACCGATAGCCATTCTTGACCGAGCTGAGAAACGACTACGCAATAAGTCGATACCGTTAGTCAAGATACAATGGAAGCACAGAAAAGGGTCAGAAGCTACGTGGGAAAAAGAAGACGAGATGAGGGGACTATACCCTCAATTGTTTAACGTATGAACAGTTTCGAGGACGAAACCTCTTTAAGGAGGGTAGACTTGTAACATCCCGAAAATGGTAACTAAGTAAATAATAATACGATGGAGATTTAAACGTTATAAAACGAAATAAGAACGGATGGGCTTGGGCTCGGCTCCAACGGGCCGAAGGAAGCCCAGGTATAAAAGGGGCAAGGCAACCCACTAGTTCATTTCACCTTCATTTTCACCATCTTAGAGAGAGAAAGGGAGCTCGGGTCTAGAGAGAGAAGGTCGACGGAACGTCACGAGAATAGAGGAGGACGTTACAACTGAGCTCGTGAGCAAAACCTCCGAATCAGAACTTCAATCCAGGTAATGATTCAACCATAATCTGAGTTTTTGTTCATGTTGGGGTTTCTCGAGTTTTAGCTAAATAGATGATGTTTTTACGGATGAAACTTGATAATAAGCTTAGAAATAGCATCTAGAATGAAAACCGCACGTTTTGATCAAAGAAAATTGTAAGATTGGCATGATCGGGTTTGCATGCAAGAACTTTGGATTTTTAGTCCAAGAACCAGGTACTGCGTACTTACCAAGTGCGCAGGAAGGAATTCCTGCGTACTTACCAAGTACGCAGGAGGAAGTCCCTGCGTACTTACCAAGTACGCAGGAGGAAGCCCCTGCGTACTTACCAAATACGCAGGAGGGAGACTCCTGCGCACTTGCCAAGTGCGCATGAGCAAGTCCCTGCGCACTTACTAAGTGCGCAGGCAGCAGACAGCAGGCAGCAGGTTGGTTAAGTAAAGTCATTAAGTTTAGAATGATTAAACCATTAGAGTCGGGGTTGGGTCTAATGTGTATTTAACTACCTAATCCAGATCGAAAGTGACGTTGTTGGACCTTTGTTTAGGACAACCTAGAGAAGCTTATCAGGTGAGTTCTATGTGCCCCCTTCTATGTTATGTGCAAACCTTATTAAATGTTTTGGGGCTGAAATGTATACACTAAATGAATAAATGATATGAATGCTAATGTGATCATACGTGATGTACTAATATATATTTTGTACATATAAGAGAATGAATTATGAACAAGGAACGAAACGTATGTTTACAAAGAATGAAGGAAAGAATGGCATAACGTAAATAAACGAAATCTCGCTTTATAGTTAGTTATAATGCATGTTATGAATGTAAGTATACGTTATGGATGGAAACGAAGCTAACGGCTACTACGGTAGACGGACGACCACTTGACCATTATGCAGCCAGAAACAGTAAGTCTAGAAAGGTAGACTAAATAAAGGCCACTACGGTGGAGTAAGTCGCTAAGTCAATAATTCGGCTGTATAATTAGTTCAAGTGGGAAACGGATGCCTTATAGCAGACGGGCGGTTATGTCGGACGGGCGGTTATGTCGGATGGCCGAAGGGTGGCCGGACCTAAAGTTATATCGGACGGCCGAAGGGTGGCCGGACCTAAAGTTAAGGCGGACGGTTTCTAGGACCGGACGAATAAAAGGGCTACGACGGTAGCTCAGGGGCGTATATCTTTGTGATATACGTAGTAAATGACGGGTTGATCACCTTTAAGTGTATGACCCATGAATGTAAAGAAAAGAAAAGGGTGAATGCATATATATATGTAATCACAAAAATAAAGATGAAAGAAAAGCAAAAGTTATGAATACGTATTTATATGAATGACTTTATAATAATGCACACTTATAAAGTAAAGAAAAGAATGTTTATATCTAATCGCATTAAACTAGAACTCACCAGCGTTAGCTGACTTTTAGTATACATTTCAGGTAAATGAAGGAAAGGTCGTGCGGTGGCTTGAAGGTTACCCGGCACGAGACTGACATCCCACTTTTAATTATGTTAAGACAATGTTATGTTTCAATTTGTAAAGACTTCCGCTGTCATGTCATGTAATTTGAATGATGTTTGTTTCCGCTACTTCTGAATGTTTTAAATTAAGTTCAGCATTTATGACTATGTTTATGAGTAAATCCAACGCGTGAGGTCACCCAGGAAAGGGGCCTTACAATACCAGTACAACTTCAACCGGCTTTACGAACGTCTGTATGCAGCCAAACTAGGAAGTAAGTTTTAAATATTAAATATTTAATATTTTCAGTATTTAAATATTTATTCAATATTAAATATTTTTCCAGGAGTTATAGATTATGTGACTAAAAATTGGCTGGACCCGTATAAAGAAAAGTTTGTATCCGCGTGGTCCAACAGAAACCTCAATTTTGGTCAACATACAACGAACCGAGTCGAGAGCCAGCATTCGCTCTTAAAGAGCTATCTTAGAAACGCTAACAGCTCGCTAGATAGACTTGTTGGGTTTGTTGATGAAATTGTATCAGATCAGTATTATCAGTTACAGTTTGGGTTTGGAACAAGCATCATAAGGAAAATGGACAGCCACATAGCTATTGAATTGTTTGATAACCTGCACGGTAAAGTTTCACATAAAGCTCTAGATTTGATAGAAAATGAGTGGTACAAGTTATCAAATATACGGAAACAAAATGCATCGTGTGGGTGCCAACTTTTCAGTAGTTGTGGTTTGCCGTGTGCTTGTCGTCTGGAAAATATCGAAGCTACAGGTAAACTGTTCTGACTATTTAGTAGTTGTGGGTTGCCGTGTGCTTTTCAAAATGTTCTGACTATTTCGTTTAAAATACAGGAGACATAATCCCTCTAGATGCGGTGGACGTCTTCTGGAGGAAACTTGATTTAAAACCGTCGTTTGTCGATGATGAAAATGTAGACGTGGATAAGGTACTGGGTCAACTGAGAAACAAAATTATGTCACAACCCGATCAGGTCAAAAGAAGTATGCTGTCGAGAATCGCAGGGGTTGTCTTTCCGAGCAAAACCCGATCAGGTCAAAAGAAGTATGTTGTCGAGAATCGCAGGGGTTGTCTTTCCGAGCAAAAGTAACAAGAAAGCGCCTATGGTACAAGAAGATACTCGCGGTCGTCCAACTTTGAAAAAGCAACAACAAAGGAAACAGGATGTCGCGAGAAACAGCTCATTCATAGGATCCCAACAAAGCAAATGTGACCATGCGAGACACAGCTCGTATATTGCGTCACAAGAGTCTATACAAGCGAGTTCGGTCTTTCAACACCGTCGTTCAACGAAGAGTAAAGGAAAGCAACCGCAAGATGATAACGCCCATCTTGGGTTTCCATTGATTACGGGGAAAGATGCGGTTAACAATATAAAATGTTTTAAGGATTCGATACCGTCTTTATTTTATCCATACATTTTACATATACAGGATGTAAATCCCGACGGTAACTGTGGTTTTCGATCGGTAGCTTTGGGCTTAGGGTTAAATGAAAACCGGTGGCTATTTATCCGACAACAACTTCTAAATGAGATGGACAATAAAGAGGAATGGTGGAGAACTGTTTTTGATAGAGTCGCCTTTCAAGAGTATGATAGGCTACGTCACACAATAGATTGGCAGGATGTGAAAGCCGCACCAGTTAGTCGTTGGATGTCGATGCCATACACAGGACTCCTAATTGCTCAAAGATTTGGGGTGATTGTTCATCTTTTAAGCATCAACGGTAATCAAACATTTTTTCCACTGTGGTTTGGTCCTAACGTTCACGCTCAACATCAAGTCGTATCGTTAGTTCACGTCAAAAATGCTCATTTCATCCACGTCAAGTTAGACGGAGAATTTCCGATTCCTACGCCGAATGCACTTTGGAATTTGCACCGAAATGATGATGCAGCAAAATGGGAAAATATATACAATGATCGTATTGAACGATTTAAGAAAATAATGGCTACTAATAGATCTAGATTTCCACAATATTTCACGAATCTCGGATGATATTTATTTAAAATTGTATTGTAACTATTTTTGAATTAATTTTATGGTCATTTTAAGTATTTTTATTTAATTATAACTAATTATAATTAAACTACTAATACGTGTGATTAATTTTAATTAAATATAATTATAATTAATTTTTATTCAATATCTTATACGTCACGTATAGTCCAATACGTGGCGTATAGATATAAATCAGAGGGAATTCAAAATTTTCAAATATATTTAAAGGCTATACGACACGTATTGATCAATACGTGGCCTATAGAATACCAAAGGTTGCGGGAGATACGACACGTATTGATCTATACGTGGCGTATAGACTTTTGTTATATCAGTTTTTACCCCCGTACTGTACCAAACGAACCAAACAAACAAACACAAAGCCATACGCGACCCGCTTATAAAACGCTCGTTGATTTGGATTGTGGCCTCAAAAAAACTTTGTAAAGGTACGTGTCTCAACCCACGATTATTAATGTTAGGTTTTTATTGAATATTAGCGGGTAAAACTGGGTATATTAGCGATTTTTAGGTTTGAACTTAAGAACTATACGCTACGTATAGGGCCATACGTGGCGTATAGTTCGTCCTAGGAAGACGATGAAGCCATACGCAACGTATGGCTTGGTTTACCCGGTCACTTGCCTGCGTATGGTCTGGTTTGGGTCGCGTATGGCTTGGTTTACCCGGTAACTCGCCCGCGTATGGCTTAATTGACCTGCGTATGGCTTAATTGGCCTGCGTATGGCTTATTTTGCCCGGCAACAGCCTATACGCCACGTATAAGCCTATACGTGGCGTATAGGTTTTTAAAAAATTAATAATTATTATTATTATTTATTAATTCAATTAAAAACAATATATTAATAATTATTATTATTATTTATTAATTCAATTAAAAACAATATATTATTATTATTATTTATTTAATATTTAAAATAAAAAAAATTAATTATTATTATTTATTATTCATCACGCATATCATGCAGTCGGTCATACCATTTGACCACCATGAGCCTGCGATGTTACCGCCCATTCCCCCTGTCCGATTAGATCGTCACACGGCGAGCGGCATGCACATCACGCACCGATTCCCGCAGGGCCTTCGGTTCGTAGGGGCCGTCCAGGACCAGGTTTAGGTCCCGGTGCCGTTGCCGCAGATGCCTGGACAGGGGGACCCGCCTATGCCTCAGCCGCTACAGGGTGTGGCGATTGAGGACGAGCCGCCACACGTCGAGCAGGTCCACGAGCATCCGCCACAGCATCCCCGACACATACGTCGGTCTGTTAGGCTGGATAGGGCTACCCAGGCATTGCTTGATGGCCTTGTTGCCGACTCACGGCGACAGGGTCGTCAACTCGATTGCATTGAGGATCTGATGATGTGGGCGGTTGAACAGCTCGTGAATCAGTCACGAGCCGCCGGCATCGAGCCACCCCCACTACCACCGCCACGTTATTATCCGGACGACCCCGTTCAGGGTGAGGGCGGGGCGGGTCAGGGTGACGGCGGAGCCGGTTAGGTTTAGTTCTTTTATTTGTATTTTGTTTCTTTCGTTGTTATGTAGGTAAAACATTTTGATGTATATATTTAATTTTTTGATGTAATGTATATAATTTTAGTTTATTTGTTTGGTTGTAATGTTTAATATTTTGTTTGGTTTGTAATGTTTAATATTTTGTTTGGTTTGTAATGTTTAATATTTTGTTTGATTAACAAACTTATATTAACAAAATTATATAAATTAAAATAAAAATAAACAAAATATAAATAAAATAAAAAAATTATAATTAAATAAAAAACACCTATACGTGGCGTATAGGTCAATACGCCACGTATAGGATTCTTTAACACCAAATCTTCCAACTTTTCAAGAAAATTATTGTGCCCTGCCACATACGCTGCGTATAGGGCAATACGAATCGTATGGGACATATACTTCAGACAGAGAATGACACGTGTCATTCTTATGTCAGAGAGTGAACCCTATAAGCCCTCGTATTGATCTATACGAGGGCGTATAGCGCGACGATGGGTCCAATTAGTAATATTCTGTGTATGGTTAGAATTTCCCTTAAGAAAATAGGGCAAATACGGAAATGATGTATAAAATAAAAAACATTATAAGTTACAATTATGCGTACACGTGTTGCGGTGCATAGAAGAAATTAATAAATAAAGTAGTAAGAAAATAAAAACGTTAATAAAGTTATCTTTTATAAAATAAATAAACGTACTTGAAACTTTATATAAAAAAAAGTAAAACCTTTATATAAACCCACATATTACAACGAAATAACTAGTAATATTTCAAAAACTTTATATACAAAAACGAAACTATAACAAATCCATTAAAAATGTTACTGATAAAAAAATTAGAAAAAGAAAGCCAAAATCGTTTAAAAAAGGTGAAAAGTTAAAAAAATAATAACAATGTTGTACGCAAGTGCTTAGATAACTTGCATACTATCACGCGCAACTCCGTTACAATTGTGCGTGTCACCCGCGCTCCGTAGTGGGTTCAAAACGTTAATAAAAATAAGCAATACGCTACGTATATTAGTACTCTTCCCGTAAAAAAAATACACGTCAAAAGTCAAAACTTTGAAAACGCAGATACAAATTAAAAAAAATAATAAAAGTATGATTAGAGTTAAATAATTGATTTTCATATTTTACCATGAATTCTTGCAATGAAGTCATCAAACTTACATTTTATTATAAAGTGTCACTTATAATATGATTAGAGTTAGGGAAAATTACCAAAATGGACATTTGACTAACCTATTTTTTTTAAATGGATATTAACTTTTAGCCTACTAAAACATGGTAATCAAGAACAATAGACGGCTAAGACGGCTAGGCTTAGCCGGCTAAAATTTCCGTGCCCGAATGGAATTTGTCAGACGCTACACCAACCAGAAACTGACACGTGGCATTACAAAATTTTATGCGGTCTATTTAGACGGATTAGCTGGCGTTTTTTTTTTCCGGCTTGGCTCGATTGTAGCCGGCTAGGCTCCTTTTACTCGGCTTGGCTAGTTTTAGCCGACGCTGACCCTATATTTTAGCCTATTAGCCGTCTTCAGGTTTTTATATTTTTTTTATTTTAACCTTTTGTGGTTTTTTTATACTTGATTTTCTCATGAACTCTTCACTTTTACGTTATTGTATTCATAATTATGACCGATTTTAAATATATAACGAGTTATTAAATACCCATTTTGTATCCATGACCTAATGGTATGGTGTTTGTCCATAACAAAAATGTTGTGGATTGAAATCCTTAAAAATATAAGATTAGATAGTATTTTGGTGGCCAATGAGCTGGTGGTGGAGTGGTAAGGGAGAGACCTAGTGTTCCTTGTGACCAAGGTTCAATCCCTGACCTCCACATTAGTTTCTATGGCATGCAAATGAGGCCTAGCTTTTAGGCTGATGCACCTGGGTTTTCCCACGCCGATCCAGGGTTAGAGCCTAGGCTCTCCCTCAAGCCCGGAAGGGGCCGTATTGGGTGAGATTTTTCCTTCGATGCTCTCCAACTCTGACGCCAAGTGGGCCCGGTTAAGATAGCATATTGGCCGGAGTTGGACGAGGCTCTCCCATGTAACGGGGGGAGCGACATCACAACATTCAATGTTCGCCGTTCAAAAAAAGATAGTATTTTGGTGTAAAAAATTATTGTTAAAAAAAAATAACTCCCACCTTTTTCTGTTTCCTACCAAAAAGATCTTTAAAATTCACGGGTTTCCTTATATTTTTTTTCTAAAAACGTACTTTATTAACTTAATGCAAATTAAGCAGGACGCATGTATAAAGGAAACTCCCCTAAACATATATACTATAATTCATCCATTAGCTTCACCAACGTTGAAATAATTTAGAGAAACATATATAAAAAGAAGTCATGTGCAGAGCAAAGCTGTATTAGGCCCACTAGCTACCGGTCGTCTTCCTTTTGTATAAAGACAATTTTTTAAATTTCTAAAAATAATTCAGAAATCTTGAGATCTACACTCACAGACTGAGGCAATTTCCTCCCAAGACCGGCTGGCTGGATTTCAAGAATTTAATCAGTTGCCACATTCAACAGTTCACCAAACAACCGGCAACACGACAAGAAAACTGTACCAGCAATGACTAGGACTAGATTTAAAAAATACCATTCCTAATCGTGTTCCTATGCATGCAAGTGTTGGTCGTATATAAATGTTTTTTTTTACAATCTGCTTATCTGTGTTGTCTGCAACCCCCATGATCCATGGCTCCCTATTCATTAAAGGCCGGTGGTGATCCATGCAGTATGATCTGGCTGGTCAAACTTATACATCAAATGATAATCCACACGCATGCTTGATTATTAAACAATTGTCAATGATGAATATGCTACAGGAAGTTTTGGTTGTTCTTTCTCTGTGGTGTTGGTTGTTGATTATAAAACTGATTACTAATTCTACAACTTATAATGTTAATATGCATTTACTCAAATAAGTTTCTAACAACCAACATTTGGCGTACATGTCAGATTAACGAACTTATTTTATTTCTGTGAGGGTAATCCTGATCATTACCCAAGCTGTATATTCAATGGGTCATTTATATAATTTATCTAAAGTTGTATTTAGAGTTAAATATGTACAAGTGTAAGGGTCTTAGCGTTAGATTGGTAAATTAGAAACTGATAAGTTTGTAAGGAGATGTTGCTTGTGAAGTGTTGCGTCATTCCAAAAATTAGGATTACATATGCAAACGAAGTCGTGTAAACTATGGTTGACAATTATTATCAAATTCAAGTTTCTATTCAAATATTTATCAATTGTTCTTGATCAAACCTGGGCAACAATTTCATGTCCTTGCTATACTCAGGAGAGGCAAATATTTCAGCAGGCAGTCTACTCAGGAGAGACAAACTACTCCGGAGAGTCAAACTTACTCAAGAGAGCAAATTTACCCGGGAGAGCAAACTTACACAGGAGAGCAAATTTACTTAGGAGGAGTAATCTTTACTCCAGAGTAGTAAATTGGTCAGCATAACCAAACTGGTTTGAAGTACCATCCTTTAGCGGTTTAACCCCAGTCAGAGGAGTTGTCCCTTGGACCCCATTAGGGGCTGCTAACCAAGGGCGCTGCCCCGGACCCCATGGTTCAATGGTCTTTGCCCCCTTGATACAATAAGGTCTTTAGCACTAGAAGTCATAAGATCATCAAACAAGTGTGCACTTCACACTTTCCAACTTGTTTGATGTTTCAATATGACTTCTCATTTGGTTACTAAGTAAATCCAAATACACTAAATAGCTTAATGGCACTAAAATAAACCAACAAGTAATCCCTGACCAACATGTATTTTTTTGGTTGAAGCAAATGATCGAACATAAGGCTATGTGTAATGGATGTGAGAAGGAGAGGCGTGAGTGCCACCTCAGCCTTTCACAATACTACATACCGCGCTGTATGGGGCGTGGCCCTAGAGACGTTAAGACTGTGAACTGGGCTAACGCCCTTGTACACATCACTCCTTTAACGCCACAAACACCATTACAGGGGCGCCAAACCTTGGGGGGTTGCCCTGTTAATGGGCGTGAAGAGGAGAAAGAACCGTTGAGGTTGGGTTCTTTCGAGGAGAAAGAGCCGTTAAGGTTTAAATAAAAATAATAATTTAAACACATATATATACACAAACCTTTCTAATTTTAACCATAACTATCTCAATCTTCTCCCAAAAACTCTCTAATTCTCTGCAATTTTTTTCTAAAAAAATGGCTTTGCCACCCAATTATTTATCGGATTCAGATTTGGAAGATGAGTTGACCGTTTCTACGGTTCGAGCGGGTGTCCAACTTTTAGTCGAAACCTCACAACCACATACATGACAAGCTGCACTTCTCTGGAAAATACGTGATTCGGAAACGCATATTAATCTTCGATCGGACTTGGTAGAACATCTATAGATGAGTCGCAGTGATGGCGATAATGACGATTAATAATTGCAAATTTTTTTAGTATTTGTAAATGTTTTTTTTATTATAAGTTTGTAATTTTTTTTAATAATTGTAATTTTTTTTATTAATATTAGTATTTTAGTGAAAACAATATATTTAAATAAATAAAAAATAATGAAAAACAAATGATTGAAAAATAATTATGTGTTTAGTTAAATCATTACATAATTTTGAAGGTTTAGTTAGTAAGAGTCACACTACCTACATGACACTAATATGATAGTAAGCCTCTTTTTGGTAACGAGAGAGAGAAAAAGTGGTGGACAAAAAAGTTGTTTTTGTACACAATGTCGATGGTGGTGATGATGACCAATGGCCATGATTGATGCTTCTCTACAATCTTTAACTCACCCATCACAAACAACACATATATGTTACTATTCCAGGCAACTTTAGGAAAATAATACCCATAGTAGCAGCCAAGATGGGCGATGAAGGTGGTCGAAAATGGACTAAGGTGACTCCCAGGAGAGCAAAGAAGACGCATGGAAACCGGTACGAGGATGACGTGGTGACTTTCTTCGTCGCTAATCTCCCTGAGGAATGCTCTAGTTCCTTACTTTGGAAGTCGTTTGCGAAGTTTGGAAGAATCAGGGACGCATACGTTGCTAGAAAGAAGGACGTCAGAGGTAATGGATTTGGATTCATTAGATTGGGTGAACTGTGGAATATCAACGAGGTCTTGTCGGCGATGAACCAAGTGACGATCTTGCAGGCGAAAGTAACTGTTTCCATTGCTAAATACAGTAAACGAAACAGGAAAGAAATCCCGGGGGCTCAGGCAGGAACCTCAAGAAGACAACATCATAATGTGCCTATAAACCATTTCTACAATGCTGGGGCTACAACTAGTGTCGGAAAATCCTATCTACAAGCTACATTGGGGAAGGATCACATCCAAGAAATCCCGAATATCGTCGTGAATGCCGCTGGGCTGGCTCCATGGTCCCCTTCCCTTAACGTTAACAAAATGGTTATTTTCAAGGCTAAATCTATGGAATCTTTAAGCAACGTTAGTCGATTGGTGTATGAAGCGGGTGTACGGGGTACGACAGCGGCTTATGTAGGGGGATTATACGCATTAGTAAATTTCTATGATTCGGAGAGTCCAAAGTTGTTCCTTAGTACAGCTAGCAGTAAATGGGAAGAAGACTTCGTAGATGTGATGTTATGGACTGGCAAAGAAGAACTGTCTGAACGTATCGCCAAAGTGAGGATAACCGGGGTTCCATTCCAGTTCCGAGATGGAAAGGTGTTTGATAAAATCAGGGAAGCATTTGGTGCGGTGATTTTCCAGTCTGACTTCACATGGGATAAAACAGATTTATCATCTGGGTCTTGTATTGTCCTCACGGATAGGAGAAGCAAGATCCAGGTTGACGTGACGTTGGAATGTGCAGGGGCATCATGTATCGTTAATGTTTCGGAGGAGGATTTTCGGTGGTGTCCTAAGTTTTGGGAGCCAAGTAACACTGTGGGTTTGGGTTCGGATGAGCTGATCGGAAACCTTGAGGAAGGTGAACTCCGGCCAATTGAAACTCAAGCTTACGGGTCGGTCTCTATCCGGAATATGGACGGGCAATTGCATGGAGATGTGCATGCCTCGGAAAACGGGGCGGCGCACGACTTGGGTCCCAATGGCAAGAGTAATAATGAAGAAAAAGGTGGTAACGAGGAGCCGCTTGGTGTAAATTTAACATCGGTTGACGCAATCGCTGGCGCCTTTAATACTGATAATAATGGAAGAATACTGGAGAATTGGGAAGACCTATTTGTGGGCCCGGATAAGAAGAAAAGGAAAAGAAATGATCCTGGTCATCAAGTGGGCCGACCCGTTGAAAATTCTGGGCTTCCTGATCTTAACGTCCCTAACCCTGGTAGCAAATATTCTCGGCCCACTAGTAGGGGCCATTTCAAGGCAAAAAAAGGATTCAAAGTGGGGCGAAAACCTAAACCTAATTCTAGGATAGGCAAAGATCTTGAAGACCGGGTCTTGTCTGAAGAAGATATATCGATAGTCAGGGACTCATTCACGATTGAATCTAGTGAAGATGACGATGATGATGATCATAATGTTCCTCCGGATATCCCTAGGCATGGTTGGAGTGTGGAGGAAGAGGCTGCAATTAGAAAGGAAGTTGGAGAAACGGTCGAAATTGGCGGTGATGTTGGAGTACCGTTGGTGGGATTTGAAGATGATGTGGGATGTATTGTACAAGGTGAGGTGATCAGCCAGATTTTATAATGAATCTGGCAAGCATAAACATAAGGGGGGCTGCCCGTAAAGATAAAGCATCTTGGGCAAGGCAGATCAAAATTAAAAACAAGGTTACATTTATGGCGATTCAAGAAACTAAATTGGTGGGGATGAGCGATGAGCAAATTATTAGATTCTGGGACAATAACAAATGTGAGTACGCAGTTGTCGATTCGAAAGGAAGATCGGTTGGCTTGCTATCTATATGGGATCCGACAATACTCAAACAGAATCTCATAATCAAAAATAAGAATTTTATTGTAGTTGGAGGTGAAATGATTGGGAAAGAAGAACAATTCTTTTTCATCAATGTTTATGGCCCTAGAGATGCGAGGGCTAGGAAGAGGCTGTGGTTGGATTTATTAGAAATAAAAAATGAGCTAGAGGGGGTGTTCGCCTACATGGGAGATTTCAATGAAGTAAGGGATCAAGAAGAAAGAAAAAATTCTATATTCGATGTGTCGAATGCTTTGGCGTTCAATAATTTCATCCGAGAAGCAGGGTTGGAAGAATACAAAATGGGCGGTGCCAAGTTCACGTATATGTCGGATGACGGAAGTAAATGCAGTAAGTTGGATCGCTTCTTGGTTTGTGACAGTTTCCTGGGCCCATGGCCAGAGGCGTCTGTCATGGCTCTGGAAAGGGTGAAATCCGACCATAGACCCATTGTTATGACCACAGTGGCTATGGATTACGGGCCTATCCCCTTTCGTTTTTTCAACAGTTGGCTAGAATTGGATGGGCTTAGTCAAGTGGTCTCGGAGGCAATGAACACTCAGGTTGGAGCTTCGATTAAATCTGAAATTATGACCCAGAGGTTGGAATTATTGAGGAAGAAAATTCAGCACTGGTGCAAAAGTAGAAAGGAAGAAGAACTTAAAACGGTCATTGAAGCAAAAAAATGCAGAGATGAGTTAGAGCTGATTGTCGAATCTAGAGATTTGCTTGACAATGAAAAAAGGGAGAGGCTACATGCCATCTCGGTGATTAATGAATGGGAAAGAATAACTTATATGGATCTCAGGCAGAAGTCAAAAGCTAGGTGGCTGAAGTTTGGGGATGAAAATTCCTCATTTTTCCATAAAATTGTAAACAACCATCTCTCAAAGAACCGTATAAACGGTCTGCTGATTGGAGGCACATGGGTGACGGATCCAGTACAGGTTAAGTCGTCTATCATGAATTATTTCAAACACAAGTCATTGGAGCCCATTGGTAAGAGACCAAAGATGAGTGCGGATGGCTTCAAGAAACTTACAGAGGAGCAAGCGATATCCCTTATTCAACCATTCTCTATGGTGGAAATTAAAGGGGCTGTGTGGGGTTGTGGGGGCGATAGAGCTCCGGGGCCAGATGGTCTCACTTTCGCGTTCATAAAAAGCAATTGGAATCTGATGGGAGATTCTATCAAAGAAGTGATAGACGAATTCTATATCCACGGTGCTGTTAACAGGAGGAATGCAGAGTCATTCATCTCTTTGATTCCAAAAAAGAAGGACCCGGATTCTCCGTGTGATTTCAGGCCGATCTCATTAGTTGGATGCATTCAAAAGATTATCTCTAAGTTGCTAGTGAATCGGGTAAAGCCGGTGATTGAATGTGTCGTTTCCCCGTGCCAATCTGCTTTCATTGCAGGTAAAAACATTATCGACATACCCCTCATATTGAATGAGATATACGACTGGGCCAGGAAAGCTAAACTCCCCTTAGGTTTTTTCAAAGTGGACCTAGAGAAGGCTTACGACTCAGTGAATTGGAAATTCTTGATTTCGGTCCTGTCCAATATGGGTTTTCCTAGCAAATGGAGGTGTTGGGTGATGGGAACGCTGTTTAATAGTTCTGCAGCCGTGATTGTTAATGGGTCAAAAACAGATAATTTCAAGCTTGAAAGGGGATTAAGACAGGGGGATCCATTATCCCCGTTCCTATTTATTATTGTGATGGAAGCCCTTAATGTGATGGTAACTAAGGCAGTAAATTAGAACATCTTCAAAGGAATAAAGTTGCCACATGGTGGTCCGATGATTTCACATCTCTTCTATGCTAATGATGCAATCTTCATAGGAGAGCCTACGGTGGACAACTTTAAAAATCTCAATCGGATATTACGCATTTTCCACCTGGTTTCTGGTTTGAAAGCAATTTTGAATAAATGCAGGATATATGGTATTGGGATCCCGGAATGTGATGTCGCTTTGGCTGCAAATTCACTTAATTGCAGAAGTGGAAAATTTCCTTTCCAATACCTTGGGTTGCCAGTTGGTGAGAAGATGGGCTGCATATCAAGCTGGAAACCTGTGGTAGATAGATTCAATGCGAGACTTTCAGGATGGAAAGCGAGGAACTTGTCCTTCGCAGGCCGTATTACTCTTGCTAAAGCTGTTCTTGGTAATTTACCAACATACTATCTTTCACTATTCAAGGCCCCGGTCAAAGTAATCAAAACCTTGGAAGGAATTAGAAGAAACTTCGTATGGGGAGGGGCGAATTTAAAAAATAAAATCAAATGGGTAGCGTGGGAGAAAATGATAAGGAGCAAGGCTGCAGGAGGGCTGGGTTTGGGCTGCTTGAAACAGTTTAATCTGGCACTGTTGCTGAAGTGGTGGTGGAGATTTCGCATGGAGAAAGAGAAGTTGTGGGCTAGAGTCATCCTCGCTATACATGGTGGATCGTGGGGGAAGGACATCGTCCCGGTTAAAAAGAACGGGGCGGGACTATGGAAGAAAATAGCTGGTATAGGCAGTCTGATCCTAAAGCTGAACGTGAATGTCCAACAGATGCTAGTGTGCAAGCTAGGGAGGGGTGACGCTATTAGATTTTGGCATGATTCGTGGAATGAGCAGGCCCCTATGTGCGAAAAATTCCCTATATGTTATAATCTGACGAGGCATAAAAACGGGTGGGTGGCAGATGCTTATACCGATACCCCAACGGGGGGTTCCTGGCAATGGGAATGGATTAATTATCCAGCCTCCCCGATCGAGTGGGGGGAATACTTCAGTCTAATGGCGTCCCTAAACAATATTAAAGCAAACGACTCAAAGGATAAATGGGGTTGGCATTCGGATGGTGGTGACAGTTTCTCGGTTAAAATAGTAAAAAGCGATCTGATGAAGGCTAACATGGCGTCCCCGGTTGGACATGTGTTAGAATGGTGTAATTGGGTGCCATCGAAGGCCAACATGTTCTCTTGGAAAGCCCTTGATGGTAAAATTCCGACGGTAGTGGAACTGGAAAGGAGAGGAGTGAATCTTAATAATCAAATATGCGCTAGATGTGGGTATGGTATAGAGACGGTAGACCACCTTCTAGTCTCGTGTCTCTCGGCTAAATCTATTTGGTGGTCTGTTGGGGTTTGGGTGGAGGTTCCGGTGATAGCTACAAGTGGGTCGATCAAACAGTTGTTCTTGGCAGTGGCTGATCTGAAAGTGAATGCTAAAAGGAAGAAAGCAATCCTAGCCATCATCATGACAGCCCTTTGGAGGATTTGGATCGATAGAAACCAAAGGATCTACAAAGGGAAGGGGACGGCTACTTCAAAGGTTGTAGAAGACATAAAGGAGGATACGTTTCTCTGCATGAAGCAAAGGGCTAGGTGGAAGAGTTTAAGCATTGATAGATGGTTAAAATTCGATTTTAATTTGTTTTAATGTCTTTTGTTTGTAGGTCGTCGTTTGTGTCCTAGGAGTTTTGGGTGCCCCTTCTAGCGTCTCGCTAGGAGGTGTTGTATGTTTTTCTTTTTTTTAAGGTGGAATATATCGCAAACTTGTTTGTTCAAAAAAAAAAAAAAAAAAAACAAACTAATATGATAGTAACTTTTTCAGTTTTTAGTTAAAAGAGTACACTTATTCTAATATTGTCAGAGCCTCATAGGTGTTGGTAGGGGTGTTCAAAACCGGATATCCATCCGAAAATTTCGGATAGTGAATTTCACTATCCGAATCCGTATCCGAAATTTCGGATATCCGAAATTCGGATATCCGAAATTTCGGATATCCATTCGGATAGTGAAACGGATATCCGAAAATATAAAAAAAATAAAAAAATATATAAAAAAAATATTTTAAAATTACAAAAACAATTAAAAACCTTAAAAAACATTAGAAAATATACATATAAAAATATATAAATATAATATATCGGGTTTTGATTCAAATTTTCTTATTTTTAAATAATAAAAACAATTAAAAAAAATATATAAATATAATATTTCGGATATTCGGATATCCGAACTATCCGAAATATCCGAAAATCACTATCCGAATCCGAATCCGAAAATTCGGATATCCGAATTTCGGATATCCGAATTTTCGGATAATTCGGGTTCGGTTTCGGATTCGAATTTTTTTGAACACCCCCAGGTGTTGGGAATCAAGGATAGAAGGAAACTGCACTTGAATAGTGCCATCCAGCTGCGTGGAAATTGGTTTTTTTTTCTTGAGTAAACTGCCATTTTCGTCCCTGTGGTTTGGTCAAAATTGCCACTTTCATCCAATAGTTTGTTTTTTTGTATCTGGGTCCTCGTGGTTTTAAAATATTGCCATTTTCATCCTCGTGGTTTTAAAATATTGCCACTTTCATCCAGTCAGCTAACACCGTCCGTTTTTCTCAATTAAATGAGGGGTATTTCAGTCCTTTTACATATTTGTTTTATTTCTTCATCTTTTTTACTCTCACTTTTTAATCATAGAAACAAGCGACGGAGGTGTTCCAGTGGTGCTCGTCGGAAACTGGTCAGGAAAAGAGGAAGAAGGCCAGCAGGTGGATGATTAAATTAGAGGTTAAATTAGGGATGATTAAAAAGTGAGAGTAAAAAAGATGAAGAAATAATACAAATAAGTAAAAGGACTGAAATACCCCTCATTTAACTGAGAAAAACGGACGGTGTTAGCTGACTGGATGAAAGTGGCAATATTTTAAAACCACGAGGATGAAAATGGCAATATTTTAAAACCACGAGGACCCAGATACAAAAAAACAAACTATTGGATGAAAGTGACAATTTTGACCAAACCACAGGAACGAAAATGACAGTTTACTCTTTTTTCTTTAAATAGAGAAACAGGTTACTTGATATGTATTTTTTCTTTGCGGTTTAATACAAATAATTTCCTCTGGTGTAGTGGTTTCTTATTTCCAATGTTAGCAAGGAGTCCTGGGTTCGAGTGGTGTAATTATATTTTATTATTGACCTTTTCCCATTTTCTATTTTTACTTCCACATGTAATTAATTTGTGAACTTCTTCCTGTGAAGTGTATTTTTGTTTGGTACGTGGCGCATCTATTGCCTGTATTGGTATTATCAGAATCGGTTTCGGTATTCGTTTTTATGGTTTTCGACGACCCGAACCGATAACAATCAAGCTCCTGTCGTTTATCGGCCCGTCACCTGCCGCGTAGCGCGTTTATTAATTTCGTCTTTCTTTAATAAATTTTGTTCGTTCACTTTTTCCAAAAAATCGGTTTGCGGCGCTATTTTTATTTTTTGTCAACGTTCCGAAATAAATTTATTTTAAAGCGGAGTTGTATTCAAAATCGAGTTATTTTTGTATCGTAGCTTATATCGAGTGACGTTACCGTTGTCGTACCGTGATTAACCAAACATATTATGAGCAAATTAGACAACCCGACGCCCGCCGCGAAGCGCGGGTACTCAACTAGTTTGGATTTAATATACACATTGGCCAATCAAGGATAGACACCTCAACACTTTTTTTCTATTTTTTTAGTTCAATATTTAGTTTAAGATTTAATTTATCTTTTTCTTAAATAACCCGTGCTCGTAATTATTTTAAAAAACCAAAATACATAGGTTGCTTATTTTTTCTCTTAACATTCCAGTATAAATTTTAACGAAAACAGAGTTGTTTGCAAAATATATATATATATATATGGTCTCATAAGTGGTTTAACACGCATATTGTTTTTATAATATTAAATTAATATTTGTATTTTTTGTCTTTATTTTAAATAAATATTAGTATTTTCTCAGAAAATCAAAATTTTAAATAAACTAGTAAATAATTAATAACAATGATCCGTTCTAAAAAAAAGTTAATGACTAAAATTTTAATACTAATAGTGAAACCATTACACACCTTAGTGATTATGTTTAGTGATTGCCCTCATGCTGATATGACGAGATGTTTTTCATTTTTTAGTAATTCCATTACATATAGCCTAAGGTTTCGGACTAGATTGCAAAAACACATAATGGGAAGAGTTGCAACAATTCATTGCGACTATTCGACCCCTGTATAAGAGATTTATTTGGTCTAATTTGAGAACATCATTTTCAAACGAATTTTCTCAGAAAATCAAATCTCGTTCTTAAGAAACACTTTTTGTCTTATCCGATTGAATATTTCGTATAGGCGAAATTTAAAAATGATCTTTAACACAATTCAGATGGCTATCCGGGTAAACATGAAATCAAGAAAAACCTACACGAAATTATACTGTTGCAAAAGGGAGTGGTGGGGGCAGAGAAGAAAGAAAAGGGAGCATGCTCTGTTATGGCAAGAAACAACCATTAAATGTTTAAGTGAACATGTTATGTTGGTAGTCCATGTAAAAAACAAATAATCGGGACTGACTTGGATATCATCAGAAAAGGATGATAAAAGATTATTCTGGGCTTTATTGGATCAATCTTATGGGCCTATTGACTGGGCTCAAATTGCATGCGGTTCACATCGACACATCGTACGGTTTTATTTAAGAGAAAAGAAACAAAAGAATATTCTGGGCCCCCACACACACGGCCTACTCGTTAAAAAAAAGGTCAGAAATGGTTCGCTCAAAATTGACTCGTTTGTAAATTAGTCGGCTCGGTTTGGTTTGTAAACAATCTGAGTTCAATCTTGACCCTAGCTCCGCTTGTTTTGCCCCGTTTAAATTAAACCCAGATTTTAATGTTTTATATCTTAGTCCATTCTTACTCCCTCTCACCCATATCTTACAGCACAAGTGTCCAGCCTAATATTCGACTTCTCAGGTAATTTGTTAAACTTTATTTTAATGTTAGTTTAATTATGTTATACATTCAGTAGTGTAATTTGTTTGATCTTAAAATGTCTATCACGCTTATTTTGTAGAGATTTATAAGTTAGTAAAAGTTCTAGTTCTTTTTATGATATTGTAGAATGTCTTTTCACAAAGATTCAATTGGTGGAACCGAGACTCTAAGTAATGATTATGTAGATTTAGAGTTGTGCAAATATCTCGATGCTCGCTTGGAAATAGCTCGCACGATAATATTAATATTAGTAGTAAAAAGTGGCATTTCAACCTAAAACACTAAATCGATTAAGTAGTAACTAGTGAGAAGCTCACTTTTAAACCTAGACCTCAAAATAAAATAAGAGTAAATTACAAATTGTGTCCTTTAACTATTATTCAAATTGCAAGTTATATCCTTTGGCTTCATTAATTACACTGAATGTCCTTTCTTTAAAACCTTTGCACACTTTAAGTCCTTTTGACTAACCCCATCCAAAACTTTTGTTAAGTCAAGTCATATGCCCCTCACATGAGGGGTATTTTCGTCTTTTTACCCCTATATTTTATAATTATCAAATTATCATCATCTAACATACCCCTCCCTCTCTCCAACGAAAACCCAGAACCAACCATCATCCTCATCTTCAACTGACAAATGCAGCAACGTGCTATTTGGGGATTTTTAATTCCATAAAAATGGGTTCATCATCTCCTCCATCAGCAACCCCATACATGACTAGAGAAATCAGAGGAGGTTGGAAACTAACACAGATCGCTGCCACCAGTTATGATTACTCCTTCAAGATTCTGGTCATCGGAGATTCAGGTGTCGGCAAAAGCAACCTTCTTCTCAGTTTCATCTCCACCTATAAAGACCCTTTTCAAGATATTTCTCCCACTATTGGTAATGATTCAATTCCCACTATTTTTATTCTGAATAGTTATTTAGGTGAAGCTACCCATTAAGAATTCAGGAGCAACAGGACCATTTAAGCCATTATAGATCCCAACAAACATCCACCCATGCTCTTTCGAAACCACCACGTGCACTCGATCCTCTCCTGCCTTCCCGAGAGCCCACTGAAGGTCAGTTCGGGGAGTAAAAGTGTTAGCACTTACCGAGGAACCGGAATAGCTTTGAATCCGGTCTCCGGCAGACCGGCCGGCTGCCGTGCCCTGAACGTCGACGATTCGTGCGACAGAGAGAATCGCAGAGACTGCGAGGGAGAAATGAAGCAATCAGAATGAGTAGGAGAGAGGAAACGAGCTGAATAACGGACATAACAGAAGGAGTGACCTAGGGTTCGAGTGCAAGAAAACACAACCTAATTGAAGAAGATGAGTACCAGGTGAAGTTGCCCAAGAAATTAGTGATAGAGCACTCAACTGTTGGTATCTGTTTGTAGCCATCAATACCCCCAAATCTTATTCATCTGTGAAACTAAGTGGTATGATGACGATGATGAAGAGGTACGATGAAGAGGAGGATATTCGTGGATTTGTTGGAATCTAGGAGACACTGATGAGTTATGCCGGAGAATATGGGGAGGTGGTTTGAAGGTACATCAATGGTGATGGTGGTTTCATGGTCTGTGATGAATAAGATTGGGGAAAAGGCAGGCTGAGATGTTTAAGTAAATTACATATATGGTCCTTTTGGGGTGAAATGACAATTATACCCTCATGTGCATTGCACATGACTGGATTTAACATAAAAAGTTAACTCCGGTTAGTAGAAAGGACGAAATGTGTGCAAAGGTTTCAAAAAAAGGACATCCAGTGTAATTATTGAAGCCAAAGGACAATATCTGCAATTTGATATATACTTAAAGGACATAATTTGTAATTTACTCATAAAATAAAGAGTTAATTGCACAAATGGCCTCTGTGTTTTAATCAAATTGCACGTTTGGCCGCAAGTTTTAAAAACTGTAAACTTACCCCAAACTTTTGTTACATGGATCCGTCTTTAGCCACTGACGTTAATACCAATTAGTTTTTAACGAAAAATTAGCCCATATGTCATCCACGTGACTTACGATTGCAAACTTAACCCTAAAAATGGGTTAAAATCTGTAAAAGTCAGTAAAAAATCTGTAAAAATAGTACAAATTCATAAAATCAGTAAAAATAAGTAAAAATCACTAAAAAATTTTTTACAGATTTTTACTGATTTTAACTCATTTTTTGGGTTACACGTGGATGACACATGGGCTAACATTCCGTTAAAAACTAACTGGTATTAACGCAGAGGCTAAAGACGCAACCATGTCACAAAAGTTTGGTCTAAGTTTGTAGTTTTTAAAACCTGGTGGCCAAACATGCAACTTGATCAAACCACAGGGATTTGTACAATTAACTCTAAAATAAAATAATATTGTCTGAATTGGTATAATGGTTTTTGACAAATTTAAAATATTGATGAATAAGAAAATTATGAATCCAACTTAAAAGTTTTTAGATGTTTATGATGATACACAAATATATACTTTTAGCAGATGATGTAGAACACTACAAATTATCATAGAAAGAAATTTTAATTTTAGCTCTAGATACACATAATTATTTGATTCTATAAATACTTATTTCATTTTAATATAAAAAACAAAGTGTACAATTTTTAAGAAATTTTATACGGCAGGGGGGAGAAAAATTGGATTAAAGTTGTGTAAAAATGAATAGCAAATGATTTTGTTAAATCGCAAGTTTGTTTGTTATATTAAAATTTAATTATAGTTATTATTGTATTATTTATCATTTATCTATAAGTTTGTTTGTTATTCAATATTCTAACTATAGTTTGAATATTAGGACAGTTATTGATCATTATCATCACTTGGTTAGGTTTATTATTATCCTTTTCATTATAATCTTTCTTTGTGATTTTCATTTATTCAACACAGATAATATCATTCATCAAAATTGCTCTGAATTCTTTCAAGCAAACTGAACTACTCAACTCATAACGTTTTGATATCAGTTCGTATTATTGAACCACTCTGTGTGTAGTATATATTCTGAGCCAAGGGGTCGGTTAGTTGGAAAAGGTATATCAGTTCCATACAAGATATAGCAATTTGTACCAACCGCTTCTGCTTGGGGTGCCTTGTTTGTTGCATGCAGAGTGTATAAAAACATTGATTTGGCACAAATAGAAGCGAAATGATTATTTGAGATCGAGCCACACATTGCTGGAAATTATATATTACTACCCAATACCAAACTATGGTTAGAAGCTCACGAAATCGAATTAGCAACACAAATCACACGATGTTTGGAATAAGCTCTCCAAGTTTTATTGATCCAGAAAATAGACTCAAAACTAGATCAAACTCTCATAACCATAATCACAGGCTCGATTAGGTTTATATAGAGAAAGACTTGATTACAACTAGAAAAGAACAAGAACTCCTAATTAGATAATAAACCCACATGTTTATCTACTAATCTAACTAGCCATTATAAATCAAATACAACTCATTTGATTTATCCCTAATTGTTTTATTAATTAATTAATTGAAACCCATCTCCATAAGCTCGGAAACAAGCCCAATAACCCGACCCATCTGCTCGAGCTCGGGAACTTAGCCCATGTCGGCTAACAATCACCCCCCTAATTCCTGACTCGGAATAAGGAGGTCTTCCACTCCTAACATGTCACGCATCTCTTTGAATCTCAATCTCTCGAGTGCTTTTGTTAAAATGTCTGCACGTTGCTCTTTTCCACTTATATGCTCAACGGTCACTTCATCTCGAGAAATGCACTCTCTAATATAATGATAGCGAGTCTTGATATGTTTCGTTCGTCCATGAAACACAGGGTTTTTCATAAGGGCTATAGCAGAAGTATTATCAACTTTCAAAACAACCTTTTGACGATCTCTACCCGTTATCTCGCTAACAAGTTCCCTTAGCCACACAGCCTGACATGTGGCTGAGCTTGCTGCCATATACTCGGCTTCGCAAGAAGACAATAAAACAGTGTTTTGTTTTTGAGAGCACCAAGTGATAGGAGAAAACCCGAAGAAAATTATGTGACCAGTAGTACTCCTACTATCATCCTCATCGATGTTATGGCTACTATCACAGTACCCACTTATCACCCCTTTTTCATGCTTATAGTTAATTCCAAAGTTGATAGTTCCTTGCACATACCTTAGAATTTGCTTAACCACTTTAGCATGAGACACCTTTGGGTTTTGCATATATCGACTAGCTACTCCGACTGAGTATGCTAGATCCGGTCGAGTTTGGAGCAAATAACGTAAGCACCCAATGGTTTTCCTATATTCAGTTGGATCAACATCTTCCTCCTCTTCGGCCTTTGATATTTTCAGATTCGGGTCCATAGGAACATGTGCTAAATTACATTTTTCCATCCTGACTTGTTTCAACACTTTCCGAGCATACGATTCCTGCTTGACTCGTATCCCATTACTTCCTTGTGAGACCTCAATGCCGAGATAGTAGGATAGGATTCCTAATTCACTCATCTCGAATTGTTGTTCCATTTGTTTCTTTAACCTTGTGATTTCTTCCGTACTTGAGCCCGTCACAATCAAGTCATCGACAAAAATGTCGATTATCATCAAATCATTACCGGTGTATTTCATATAGACGGCTTGCTCCTGAGCACACCTTTTATACCCAAACCCCTTTAATGTTCCATCGAGTTTGAGATTCCAAGCTCGAGGAGCTTGGCGAAGACCGTAGAGTGCCTTTGATAGACGATAGACTTTGTTTTCACAACCCCTTTTCTCATAGCCTTCTGGTTGCGAGACAAATACGAGTTCCTCCAAATCACCGTGTAGGAATGCCAATTTAACATCGAGATGATGGACTTGCCACCCCTCTTCAGCAGCTAGAGCAAGTAACATACGGACGATTTCTAATCGAGTCACCGGAGCGAGCTCATCATAATCAACTCCATATTGTTGCACATAACCTTTAGCAACAAGCCTCACTTTATATTTCACAATCTTTCCTTCTGAATCTCTCTTCAACTTATAAACCCATTTAAGACCGATAGGTTTATGTCCGCTCGGAAGATTTTTTAGAGTCCAAGTATTATTTTTTTCAATGGACTCTAACTCCACATCCATAGCCTTTTTCCAGAATTTACTATCCTTTGCTTCTGAGTATGTTGTTGGTTCGTCTTCAGACAATAACAATAAAGCCTCTTCTTCATTGTAACGACTCTGGTTCACCCCGTCCTGAATGACGAAGTCACTAAGCTTGGCTGGAATGTTGTGAATTCTAACATAACGACGGATTGGAGCTGTACCCGAGGCTGCTGTGTGCTGTTCATGATGGATCATACATCCGATCACCCCCTGAACCTGGTTCGGATCCTAAATAGACCATGGGATGACTTCTTTCATCAAGCTTTTTCAAGTTTACTGGGGCTGAGATAGCATAACCGATGCATCCAAATACCCGTAAATGTTCCACGTTTGGTTTAACTTTGGTAAAAGCCTCATATGGTGTCTTGTTCGGTAGTGCTCTTGTTGGAACTCGGTTTAGAACGTAGACTGCATGCCTTGCAGCTTCCCCCCAAAATCTTTGTGGTACATGAGTAGCTTTTAGCATACTCCGTACCACGCCAATTACCGTTCGATTTCGACGTTCCACGATCCCGTTTTGTTGTGGAGAATACGGGGCCGTGAGTTGTCATTTGATGAAGTTTTGTTCACACCATCTTGTGAACTCTAGGGATGTGAATTCCCCTCCTCGGTCAGTTCTGAGAGTACCCATCTTGTACCCCGAATCTCGTTCAACTAACCCTTTAAATTTCTTGAATACATCAAACGCTTGGTCTTTGGTTTTGAGAAGATAACACCACATGTATCTCGAATAATCATCCACCAATAGAAAAATATACTTATTTCCTCCGGGTGTACACGGTGTGATTGGGCCACATAAGTCACCGTGTACAAGTTCGAGTGGTTTTGATGCTCGAAACATAGCTTGATCTGGAAACGGTTTTCGTGTTTGTTTTCCTGCTAAACACGCATCACAGAGGTTAGAAGGATGTTTAATAGAGGGAATTCCACGTACCATATCCTTCGTAGATAGAGCCTTCAAAGAGTCAAAATTGAGGCCGAGCATGCCAGAGCCAAGCAGGGTCCTCTATCTTTGACAGAAGAGACACCGGGGAGACAACCTTCAACCTGATTATGTATAGCCTGTTTTCAGTCCTAAACACCCGCATCATCAGTCTTCTTGAGTTGTCAAGAACAAATAATACATCATCTTCCATTATTACTTTGCACCCCGATTCAGTTGCTTGACCTAGACTGATTATATTACTTTTCAAAGTTAGTATGTAATTAACTTCTGACAAAATACGTTGCTCGCCTCCTTTTCCTTCAATCAAAATCGTCCCTTTTCCAAGAATGTCCACATACGAACCATCCCCGAACCTTACTTTCCCTATAATGGAGTGATTTAACTCAGAAAAATACTTTTGGTTACCTGTCATGTGATTACTTGCTCCATCGTCGAGGTACCATACGTCGCTTTCATTCGGTCCGTTTTCATATCTTTTAGGTATCACCTTCTCTTCGTTAAGGAACACATTGCAACTCGTCATGAAGAGATTTGGGTTTAGTTATGTAGTTTCCGCTACATGAGCTTGATGTTGTTCCTTACGTGTCGGGCATACCGACGCGTAATGCCCAAGTTGATCACACCTAAAACACTTCACTTGTGAGTGGTCCTTCACTTTTCCCTTTTGCCGTTCATCGGTTTAGATGATGTAGAGCTTCGTCCCTGTTCGCGGCCTCGACCACGACCCCGTCCCCTTCCTCGAGACGGGTTATATTCCCGTCCTTGTCCACGGTGCTATTCACTTGACTTAGACGAGCAGTCAGATAGATGAACAAGTAGTTTACTTTGAGTTTCTAGTGAGGATTCAACCCCTTTTATTCTGTCCTCAAACGTTTTTAACCTACCAATCGCTTCTTGAAACGTCATAGATTTTAAGTCCGCAAACTGTTCAATAGACGCTACGATTGGTATATACCTTGCTGGTGCCGACCCCAAAAGCTTTCTGGTTAACTTTTTGTCTTCAAAAGTGGTTCCAAGGCTAGCGGCTTTAGTTACCAGTTGGCTGATTCTTGCTGCAAATTCATCAATTTTTTTTTATTCTTTCATCTTTAGGGACTCGAACTCTACCTCCAGTTGTTCAACACGAGCCTCACATACTCGATCCACCCCTATGTATCGAGTTTTAAGGGCCTCCCAGATTTCTCTTGTTGTTTCAAATTGAGCAACTTGAAACACCAAATCTTCGGGTATTGCCTGGAGCAACAGCGCGACTGCCATATCGTCCTTCTTGGCTTCAACGGGTTATCCTTGTGGCTCAAGTGCTTGCAGTATTCCATGGACTTTGAATACTGCCTTAATTCGAATAGCCCAGATGTTATAATTGGTTGCAGTTAACATCGGAAATTGAAGTATAGTTGTATTATGTTCTTTAACAACTACAGGTCTGACTTCATCTTCTCCGTTTGCCATTGAACCCTCCTTCGTCTTCCGTCGCTGGTACGTGAGTGGGGTGTTGCCCGGTGAACCCTGATCCAGTCCGTCAGATCAGGTTCCAATCTCCTTGCTCGAGATCGGTGGTGGGTTTCTGATTTTCCGACTACTCAGATTGCAGGTCAGGGAATTCCCGCTTCTGGTTTTACACGGGTTGTGTTTATAAGAGCAGGTCTCAGATCTTGAGAACACGCTCTGATACCAATTCACGAAATCGAATTAGCAACACAAATCACACGATGTTTGGAATAAGCTCTCCAAGTTTTATTGATCCAGAAAATAGACTCAAAACTAGATCAAACTCTCATAACCATAATCACAAGCTCGATTAGGTTTATACAGAGAAAGACTTGATTACAATTAGAAAAGAACAAGAACTCCTAATTAGATAATAAACTCACATGTTTATCTACTAATCTAACTAGCCGTTATAAATCAAATACAACTCATTTGATTTATCCCTAATTGTTTTATTAATTAATTAATTGAAACCCATCCCCATAAGCTCGGAAACAAGCCCAATAACCCGACCCATCTGCTCGAGCTCGGGAACTTAGCCCATGTCTGCTAACAGAAGCATCAGAAACCAGAAAGTTAAGGAGGGATAAAGGAATCAAGAAAGAGCCCGATTGTAGCTGCATACAAGTCAAAAACAAGGTACACACTTTTGAAGAGGTCACACTCAAGGTGATCTTCCCTTTTGAAGATGCAGTATTTTTTACATTCTCCTTAACAAGTTCCTCTTCATCTCCTCGCCCGCCAGCTGGCAGAGCAACTGCATTGTCATAACCCGTGGACCCACCTTGGCCCTTTGGGTCAAGGAAAGAAGAACCTCTGTAAGATGGCACTAGAAATTCTCCACCAAAGCTCTCGGGTTTACCCGTTGCTACAAGTTCTTTGATTGTAAACAGAAACGGTACACGTTCACCACCAGGAAGCTGAACAGTCACTGCAGCGTAGTCAATTCCGTCTTTTTCCTCAAATTTGATGGTGCCATCTGGGTGTAGGTCAGACGGGTCATCAGTTTGGTTTTTTGGAACTCTGGTGCAGAGTTCTTGCTTACACCCTCGGCTTTGACCGTGAACGATGTGGGTTCTAAACAGAACTTCTTGGCGTTGTATTTACCGGGTTTGACCGCGAAGCCGTTGACTCCACCCTCAATGGTTGGGCACTGGTTGGCTGTACCTGTTCCTTTGACTTCCATGTATGTTTTGCTTTGGATTTCATCATAAGTTAGCCTTTTTGGACTTCCTTCAGCACTTGCTCCCTGTTTTAACATCAAGAATTTGAATAACGATTTAAATTTTGAATAATAAGATCAAGAACCCGAGAGACATACCGAAACAACGAGGGCAGAAGTTGCGAGAGCAAAGCCGGCAATCTTGGCTGCATCGGTGCACTTCTGAGCAAAGTCTTTGAGATCGGCTTGAAGGGAGCAACTGACCCTGGCTCCAGGTGGCTCGACACCGAAGGCCTTGCAAAGGCTCGGAGAAGACCGGTTAGCTAGACCAACCTTGGTTGGCTGCATAAATGTAGCAGCAGCTTGTAATGAGGCTGCCATTGTTGCAAGTTTGCAAACCTCAATTCTTTTCTTTTCGAAAGAGTGTGATTCTAGTAACTACTTGCAGACAATTGGATTGAAGTGGGGAAGGGATCTGTGACTGTGTGGTGCATGGGGAGTAGGGTTGATAGGTACAAATTATCTGGTGGACTTGATTGGAAGCAGATAGGATAAGACGGTGTTGCATTGGCTGGTCTGAGTTATTTTTAATGGCTTTGTGTCTTGACATGTGGCATTCATGCTTTCTGGTTATTTTTTCACAAACAAGTAAATAGCTACATGATTAAATTCATTTACAAAAGGTGAAAGTTGTACTTGATTGAATTGTACATCAAAGTTAAAAAGTTATTACTTTTCTAGTGCTTTATTATTAATTGGTAAAAACACATAACACCCATATTAGTGTTTTATTTCTAAATCCTATAAATTATACATTTCACAAAACAAAAACAAAAAATGAAAAACCAACGACACCAAGACATTAACTTCCAACGTTGTTGTTCCTTCTTATCAATCACCTCCATGACCATCAATCTATCCTGCCAATAAACAAGTATATATGAAACCATTCAGGCAACATATAATTTAAAAACTTTTATTCTAACAAAAGAACACTAGGCGAAGAACGATGATCACCAGCAGCAGCAGCGGAGGCGGAAGCCAAAGCTGTCTCAGATGAAGCAATTACGACCCCGGGCCACGGACGACACATACAATGCTTATCATTTTCTATACCCCCATACACCAACTTCACATGCTCGCCACAGCCTTTCCACCCAAACTTCCTGCAGTTATCGCACACCACCCTGTAACACATTGCACCTGTTTCTACTTTCTACCCTCAATTTATCTTTATTTATACTTCACCAAAACTTTGTTATCATCGGTAAATCATAGCATGTGGGGTCCCACTTGGTGAAAATAAAGATTTTTATTGGGCATTGTTGTTATACCTGTACATATAACTATATAAATATGCTGTTTATATTCTTTGGTTTAACCAATACAAACACCGAATGCTGGAAACCAAAATTGCTTTCCTAGGATCCAATCATCTAACAAACGCTTCATACATGGATATTGTACCAAACCAACAAGAGATGCATAATATTAATATTTACAAGATGACTGAAGATTAAGTAATTTAAGGTTCATTGGATGATGTTGCTTAACAAACTACTGGTTGAGGGTGAGCTCTGATCACTTAACCAACCCTCCTGCACCATCACAGGCGAGCTGTCTTTATCTTTGGTTGTACAACTGTCAGTCGGGGCCCACCCACTGAGTCTAATCTGTTCCAACTCATTTGCAACTTCAGTCATTGAAGGTCTCACTTCCCCATGAAAAGCTAAGCATCGAAACGCCAGCTCAGCCACTTTGTGAATGGACGAGGTTGTCCAAGCGTCCCTGTTTGGTTCCAGAAATGGATCTATAATATCATCCACACGACCTTTCCCAATCTTGTCAACTGCAAGAGCCGCCAAGTTGACTTCACTGTTACGCCTTGACAAGTCGACCACTTTTAAAGCTGTGATGATCTCTACAAGAACAACACCGAAGCTATAAACATCACTTTTATCAGAAAGATGGAAATTTTGATGGTATTGTGGGTCCACGTAGCCAGGTGTCCCTTGAGGTGCAGTCGAGATGTGTGACTCATCAAGCATCCCGAGCCTAGAAAGACCAAAATCTGCAACTTTTGAACTGTAATTGTAATCTAAAAGTATATTGCTGGATTTTACGTCTCTATGATAAATCGGGGGGTTCATAGCAGAATGAAGATAAGCAATTGCTTGTGCGGTTTCTGTTGCAATGGTTAGCCTTATTGTCCATGAAAGACCATTTCCTCTCTCTCTTTGTAGATGCTGAGACAAGGTACCGTTTGGCATGAATTCATACACAAGGATTTGTTCTTCTTGTTCAATACAAAATCCTAAAAGTCGTACAAGATTCGGGTGGCTTACAGAAGACAGAAGTTTGATTTCATTCATAACTTGATTAAATCCATATGTTTCTTTATGTCTAATCTTTTTAATGGCAACCCACTCTTGATTGTTGAGTTTTCCAGCATAAACTGTGCCATATGCTCCTATACCTAATCTTTGTTTCTCGGAGAAACCGTTTGTAGCCTTTGAGATTTCTTTGTACGGGTAAAATGGTACATTTAAGCTCCCTGTAGCTTCTGAAAGCAGGCGTTTTGCACTCTTTTGTTTTCTTAAGTTTGTTCGTTTTCTGATGCAGTAACAAATGAGCGCAACTGTAGACACTAAAGAAGCTCCAGCAATAATCCCTAAGAAATATACAGATAAATAAATAGTGTTTAAGTGACCAAATGTAACATAGAATGGCTAAAAAATGACCAAAATTTATATTACATACCTCCAATTAGAACAGCTACTCTTGTAGTTCCACCACATTCACCAGACATGTATCTTGAAGCATTGCAATTCGACACTGTTGCAAGTCAATACAGATATTTTTTTCAAATTTCTTGCATCAAGTAAATGAGACCGAAAATCACACTGTAGATCCTTGCTCAAATCAAGAAAACCTCAAATTGTTATAAGATTTGCATAGTCAATAGTGGTCAAGGATCCTGATTCCAGAATGGTTCATTGTATGTTTGACTTAATAGTTATACAACATTTAAAATACAAATCTTTCAAGAAAGCATCTTCTCACATGATCTAATTGATATTTTTCAACATACTATACAGTTTACGCATCTAGACGAAATCAAGAAAATTTCAAATTCAATCACAAGTAGATATAGATTACCCCTTTTTCATTGCACAACGACCTTAATTACAGAATATTAATTTAAAATCCAAAGCAGTTCTATTTTCAACATTCTCGAAAAATACAGAGATGCAAAGTCTTCCCTAAATGAAAATGATAGCTCGCTTTTGATTTTAAAGATTCAAAGTTACAGGCTTTTGGTTGAAATTTGACTAGGATTTTTTACTTTGAGGGTGTTATTCTCTAAAATGTTTTTTATCTAATACTCTTTTTTTTGCTGACCGTGATAACCTATTACCGGTAAACTGACCCACCAATACCCTGCTAACCAATAAGATCAGGTACTCTTTAATTCTTTATTGTGTGTGATGGTGGTGGGGAGGGTAGGGTTCTTCCATAAATACTAGTATGTGGTTAGAATTGCTTGAAGAAGATGGATATTTAATAAAACTATCCATCTAGATCCATATATTTGGGCATTGCCCAAAGTCAAAGCATTTAGATCAATCACCACAACAACCAAAAACAGATGGATGGACCAAAGAAGAAAAAATAAACATCAGTTCCTTATAGTCTACTCCAATTATCCATAATCAATTCGTATGATTCAACAATGGCGACTCTGACTCATGTTCTTATTTTCTCTCTTTGACTAAACAAAAAACAGCATACAACTCATCACCATTTTAAGGCAAAACGAACTCACAAATCACAACTAATTTACTCTTAATCAATCCCCTGCAAATAAAACCGAAAACCTAACAATTAAAGTAGTTGAATAGGGGACTAGACTTAATGACTTACCTCTCTGGCAGCCATCACCCTCGACGAATCCATCTCCTTCGTATCCTTCAACGCAATGGCATCGATACCCCACCCTCTTATTATCAACTAACACGGGCTTACAATCCGCCTTTCGATGGCAACTGCAGTCCCCGTCGATCCACCACCCCAATTCCACCGACTGAAACCCCATCGACACCGACGAGCTCTGTCTGTTCCTTTCTAAATCAACGGTAATCGACGAGTACAGATCCCTACAACCGGCCTTGTCTAATCTGATCAAATTCATAAACTCTGCGGGACCAGGGTTGTCATCTGAGTAACAAGTTAAGCTTCTATTGGTTGGTTTACATCTTGGTAAGTTGAAGTGACCCTGGATTAAACCCGTTGAGACCACACAATCACTCAATGTCTGGTTACAGTTATCCAGCAGCAACTCGTTTCGCCGTGTGGGAGCGTAGTTGTCGTTTTTGAATTTTTTGATTTCTCCAAACGGCCGTGTGCAGTTTGCCGTCAAATTGAGCAGTATATGATCTGTAGTTAAATTAAGAACCCGGTAATTGTTGATAAGAATATCCCCAGCATCTGAACAATTAAGACGAACTTTACAGCCTTTAGAGAATCCAAACGGGTAACGAACCGGGATTTCATGATTACTTCCTTTACAAACCCTGTCGCAATTTGATCCGGCAGGGGAAGATGATGATGATGTGATTACCAGATTCGCGTAGAAAAGAAGAAGAAGATGAATAAACATGTTTGAAAATCGAAGTGAAACTGAAACTGAATCGGTTGAGGTGGATCATTTAAGGAAGAAAGTAAATGTGTGCAGTTGATGTAGGTGAGAAGTTTGTGATTTTTCAATAAATGATTTTGGAGAAAGACACAGGGCTTGTTCTTAAATTTTGAATGTAGGAAATTACTGGTTGACCTTTGATAAATCATAAATGTTTATATAGATTTAACAAGACACGCCATTGACGAATTGGACTAGTAAACATTCAGGAAGAGAGATTCCGGCGGATGCTTTTTGAGAAACACGGTATGGCAGGGCAATATCACAGAGAAGCCGTGACTGTTGGCGTTTAAGGCAATACATGGACCGACAATGAAGATATTTTGAAAAATTACTAAAATGGATATTTCACCAGAAAATTTATTTAAAGTGGACACCCTCATTTAGCCGGCTCATTCATGGACATTCTTCACAATAGCCGTCTAAACTTAGCTTGCTCAGATTTCCGTGCCGAAATTCCATCTGACAGAGTACGAACCAATGATATCGCGACACGTGGACGGCTATAGCCGTCTAATCCTGTTAGCCGGCTAAGCCAGCGCTTTTTTCTGAATCTAGAATTGGCTTGAGCCGGCTTTGTTATTGGCTTGACTTGATGGCTTTTAGTTGTCACACCCCAACCGACGGCGGATTATACGTCGGGGCGGACGCGGTTGTTCAATAGCACAAGGTTGACTATTAAAGTTTCAATATTTCATTAATAAATAGGTTCAATACCAAGGAAATAACAAGTATATAACATTTATTTAATAAGTAGTCTAGGTCCAAAGCGTCCTATGTGATCACAAACAAGTCTCATGATGTAGAACCTAAAACATGTGAAAAAAATCTGTCAACTATAAAATAGTTGGTGAGATACAAAGGTTTTGACACAGTTTAACCAGTATTTGGAAAGAATTACAATTCACTATGATATATAATGTAAGTATGATAACAAGTATCTTAAACATTGTGCATATCAACCCTCCAACCAAGTTTAGGCATAACCCGCAGGTTACCCTTATAAGTCTCAAGTTTAAAAGTTTAATTCAGTAGCAATCACCAAGGGCTCCCCCCCGAAGGGTCAATCAATCAAGGTGGATTGGTAAAATGCAATAGATCTATCATTGTTACCATAGGTTTGATCAAAGTTAATGAATTTTCTAGTTTTAAGTTTAATCTAAGTATACAAGTCTCAAGTTTAACATAAGAATAAGCATCTAGTCATAGTTGTACAAAAATTGTATAAGTTCAAAGTTTTGAACATGTTTCACCCCAAAAGTATAGAAAGGAAAAAGGGGCTAAGTATACTCACATGGATTGATGAAGAGTATCCGATAAGAGTAAGTTTGTAAGACTTTGAGGGAGAATATCCTCACAATAAGCCTAAGAATATAAGTCTAAAGTTTCAAGTTTATTTCTATAAGTCCAAGACAAAGGATCTAGGATTTCAAGATTGACTAGGGTTCCAAATGGGAGACGGGAATGATTGTGTTTCATAAGGTTTTGAATCAAGTTTCAAATGAAGTTTTGAATGCATAATGCAAGACTTGAATACCAAAGTTTAGTAAGTTTATAGTTTAAAATAATTATCTAAAAGACTTTATAATTATCAACTGCACTAGTTAAGTTATAATAATTTAAGATAGTTAAGTGTAAGACTAAATATTTATTAAGGTTTAACCATAATTATTCAAAGAATAAATAATTATTAAAGATTTATGATATTTATTTAAAGAATATATAATGATAATCATTATTTTAAAGGATAAATAATAATTAAGGTTTTATAATAATTATTTCAAGAATATATGACTGTTAAGGATAGAGAATTATCCAAAATATTTATCTAATTAATATAAATCATTTAAGATTTATCAAAGCATTTAGGTATTGAGTATTTATTATCTTGTAGTTTAAATCAGATAACATATGTATTTTTAAGTTATAAGTTTTAAAGTTTACAAGTTTATAAAGTTTACAAGTTTATAAATAATCAAGTAAATAAAGTATAAATAATTCTCTTTCCAAATTAGTATTAGGAACTGATTAAAAGGTTAAAAAAAATTAAAGGGACGAAAACTGGGCTAACCGGATTCGAACCTGGGTCGCCCGGTTCACAAACACACACATACGCTTAAACCATCCCGCCTATGGGCCTCGTTGGTTTATATCACCGAAAAAGAAATTGATAAAGAGAATCCCGAATCAACCCAGATTTCTTTATGAACCCTAGATCAAGAATCCTTAAATACGACCCGATTAACCCTCTGTTTATGCAAATTGACAGAGGGTTATTGATAATTGGATGAAAACGAATAGAATGGCCATTGGAATTACCTGGTTTGGTGTCGAAATGAATGAGAACCGAGTTGAGTTTTAGAAACGACCGACGCAAGCTTGACTTGATAATGCAGGTTCTAATCGGTCGAATTGATGGTCTTGGGAGTTTGTGAGTGGTGTTGTTGATGTGTGGCAACGGGTTTTTATAGCCAATTTGGGCGTTTAGTGCCTGTACCGTTGGGAGTTTTATGGTTGAGCCAATGGGTTAAATCCCGACTCCACGCGTAGTTGCAGGTGGAAATTGGAGGTTAATGCACCTCGGTTAAGGGTCGCATGCGCGGGATGAACCCGAGGTTCATCGAATCCGGACGGGATTCGCGTTTTTGAATAATCGCGGGTGGGAAACGGGGTTAGCTGGGATCGAACCTAGGACCGGTTTTTGAATTCTGGAAGTTTAAGCTTGTGGCAGAACAGGTCCCTGATGTTTCTGGAGTTTAACGTTTTAGGTTAAAGTATAGTTTTAGTTTTAAAACAAGTTTCAGCATTTGACAGTTTTGGTCCCCGGGACTTTTATAAAATCAAATATATATATGTTTAAAATTTTAATAAGTTTTCTCAAATGATTTTATAAATTTTATAAAATTTATTATAAGTTAATATAACAAGTTTAAATGATTACAATTTGTAAGTTTTTGTGAATTTTATATACTTATATATATATATATATATATTTAAAAGTAATCCTCACATATATACATACGTATATGTTTTAAGTATACATTATTTTTCCTAAATCATATATTAATTTAAAATTAATATTTATTGTTTTAGGAAAATACGGAATTGAGTTTTTTAAAGTCTTAGGACACGTGCAAGGGTTTTAGATAGGTCGAAAAGTCTCGGATTTTACATTAGTTGGCTCCATTTCAATTTTTTTTGTTTAAAGTTGATTATATATAAATCATAGGTGTTTTATTTTTTTATGTCTCACATATGAAGTTGATATGGAAAATTATCCGAAGGCTCCTCTGGAGTACGTATTGGAGAACCATTTCGTTGATTTAGCATGGAATCCTTCTGTTGACGAACCGGAGAATCATCCTGTTGACGAAACTCAGACTGTTGTCGAACCGGAGAATCCTCTAAGCTTTGATAAAAAACCATGCCCAACACTCACCGATACACTCTCTATGCTTTGATAAAAACCATGTCCAACACTCACCGGACTCTGATTTGCTAACACCATATGCAACAAGCAAAATCTGATTATTCCCGTCCATACCGACCGCTAAGAACGTTGTTCCTATAAAACTACCATTAAGATGCGCCCCGTAAATAATAATTATCGGTCGAAGGTAAGGCCTGAAACTATGAATCTGTAACACATGTATTTTACATGATGATTAATACAAAAAATTTAATAAATACTAACCGCAACACCAATAGCAACAAAACACATTTCAAAACGGCTAGACTCGTCTATTAAAATATGAGTGACAACTCCTGGATTCGCCCTTTTCAAATTATGAAAATAAACTGGAAGTTCAGAAAATGAATCATTACAATTTCCCATCAATAAACCCAACGCCCATTCCTTCCCTCGCATAGCTTGTTGGTATGATAAACTAACTGGAAACCTTGAATTAATATCTTTCATTATTTCTTTTGCTCTATACACACGTCCGCTATCCTTAAGTTGATCTTTAATCAATTCGCCAACTACTTGTTTATTTGCTTTTCTTAAACGAGGGTAGGTCTGCGTTCGTGAACATGTGTGTTGATTATTGAAATACCTAATATGAAACACACTAGACTCACCATAGCTATATGCCCTAATAGGCCACTCACAATTAGGCGTAATACATGATGCTTCAAACCTTTTCAGTTTAGATATATTAACTTTAAAATCAAAACACTTTTTAAGACACAGTTTCGAAAGCTCCAACTTTAAATGATATTTATCTTTGAAACACATACCTACATAAAACATCACGTGATTTATCCCCCTTGCACACTTTTACTGTTTGTACCAAAATGATCGGGGGTTGGGTCACAAAGCAAATCTGGCTTACATGATGGCTCAAACGAAGTCTCTTGTGTCTCTTGAATCGAGAAAAGATTACCCCCTGAAAATTTTGCCTCTGAATAAAACTCAAAATTATCAGGCTCGTAATTATCTAGCACATAATTATCTGGCTCATAACTATCTACTGAAACATTTAAATCATACGGTAATTTTAATTTATCCTCTTTAGTTGTTGGTTCAGAGCTTGAGCTTGGCAATCTGCTCGAACCAACTGACCCACGAACTAGGTTAGACGAACCATTAGAAATCGGTTTCTTGTTCGATGAACCAACACCATCTTCTTGGACCACACACAACTTAAATATTTCGAATGAATTTTTTTCAACTACATCCAAAAAAATGAAATATCACCATCGTCAAATATGTCGATTGCATCAGTAAATGTTGACATTTTATACGATAATCTACTAATATTCTTAAAACCACAAACCTTTGAAAGCATACATAATAAAGAAGAGTAAGTAACATATGTAGATAACTTTAAACCACGCTTTGCACAATCGAACGGAACGTATTCAACAGCACCCCCAACAATATCCTATTTACCACCGCTGTAGATTACAATGTTCACACACATGTTGCGTGTAACACAAAACTTCAGACTTCAAACACTCCACAATGGTAAAACAAATATGGTTTCAAAACAAATATGAAGCCATTCTGAAAGTATAAACTCTAAAAGTAAAAAACAATAATAAAAAAAATTTACCAGGCTAAGTACAAGTTTTAGCCGGCTAAAATGAACGAAAATCGAAAGGAGCCGACTAAAATCCATCAAGCCAAGCCAATAACGGAGCCGGCTCAAGCCAATTCGAGATTCAGAAAAAAGCGTCGGCTTAGCCTTCTCATAGACGGTTATAGCGGGCTAACAGGATTAGACGGTTATAGCCGGCTAAGCCGGCCATGTGTCGCAATATCATTGGTTCGTACTCTGTCAGATGGAATGTCGGCACGGAAATCTGAGCCGGCTAAGCTTAGCCGGCTATTGTGAAGAATGTCCATGAATTAACCGGCTAAATGAGGGTGTCCATTTTGGATAAATTTTCTGGTTAAATGTCCATTTTGATATTTTTCCCAGATATTTTTGATGAACGTATATAATAAGACACGATTACCTGAGGTGTTAGACACGAACACGACACGATAATTAATCATGTCATTTTTTTTCCAGACACGAACACGCACATGTTTAGAAACAGGTTACACGAAGGACCTGGTTAGGGACACGAAAAAGTAAGCACTGATTTCTTACAAAAAATTAACCACCGACTACATACCGTCGCCGATTGAAGAGATGAGGGAGCCGGGACGATGAGGGATGAGGGAGCTTGGGTCATCATGTAACACCCAAAATAAAAAGAAAAGAAAATTTTAAAATTTCACTCCCTCGCGGTACGCGAGGGAGATTTTGACAAAACCTCGCGGTACGCGAGGGGACTGCTTATACGCCAGATTTATACCTTCTCGCGGTACGCGAGAAGATTCCCAACCAAGCCTCGCGGTACGCGAGGGAATAGTACACGCGTCAGGGCCAGAAAACACGTGTCATTCACCCTTGCCACCAGCCGACACGTGTCATGCTGACTCAGCACCGTTCGTGACACCTCATCCTCTCGCGGTACGCGAGAGATTTCCTTGGACAGTCTCGCGGTACGCGAGAGACCGGAATTTCAGCCTATAAAAGGCCTTCAAAGGGGATTGAATTCTGTACAGTTTCCAACCATTCGTTTCACACAAACCCGATCTCTCAAAACTCCACAACGTCCCGAAGCGCTGTTCAAGAATCCTACGACACCCAACTCAAGCCGTAGTTCCGTCCAAATCCCGCGAAGTAGGTATTATTAAAACTATTCATATATATATATAGCCGCAATTATATATATATTCTCTCATATATATTCTCGTTAATCGTGTCTTCCCTAGGAAGAAACGTGTCGAGGTTCTGCTCAAATTCCGAAGCCTACAACCCTACCAGCCATCAAAATCAAGGTGAACACATTTAACGCTTTTCAAACGATAAAACCATTTTATTTACGAAAACGGCATGAAACAAATTAAATGCTTTAATCATAAGGGTAATCTACGTGATAGCATTCAGGCCATAAGCATACGTAGATTTGATCAAATGGTATACATGTGACGGGTGAAAGTCCGGTCCGTGGCTGGGTACAAATCATGTAAGGGGGTATCATAAGACTGAGGATATGGTTCCTTAGCAGATTATACGAGGGACGAGTTCCTGAGTATCATGTAAGACTAAGAACAAGGTTCTTAGCATCACGACCCTGGGAATAGGCTATCAGTCTGAGACATAGAGCTCAGCCAGTTGACCCCATGGCAGTTAACCCAGTGTATGTAGGTGGTATATACTTCAGGTGAAAAAGACTGCTGAATGTGTAGATTTACCATACAGAAACGTGCTTAAAGGCTTTAATTTGGTTTATGTTAGAAATCATTTTCGTGTCAGTTAAATGTGATTCACCGGCTTTATGCTGATGTTCATTTTCAAAACGTTTTTCACAGGTAGTGAAAGAAATCATTAAATTCAGGGTGGTGCAGTAAAGACAAGATCTTTAGGCATATTTAAATCCCTGTGGCAGACTAATACAAGACCAAATGTTGGAACGGACGTAGATCCTAGACATTTTTAAATGGCTTGTATTATGTAAATTAATCCAGCAGATGTACATTATATAATAGACTTTTGAATGTCTATATCATGAAATGAAAAGGGACGTGGATCCCAAGTTTTGACAAAAAGTACAGAATTAACCCTTGAGGTTATTTACATGACATTTCATTACAAAAAGGCATCAAGTAAAAACAAAGACTTCCGCTGTCCAATTATATGGGACCTCATTCAGATACCAGCGTTGTCTCGCGACGCCCGGGCAGGGGTAGCCCGGGGTTGTGACACATCAGGACTGATCAAAAGGATTGGAGCCGGGACGATGAGGGAGCTAGGGTCGTCGGCGGCAGGAGGGGATTAGGACTGAGGAGCAGCCGAGCAGGACGATGAGAGAGCTAGGGTTTTGTTGCAGAGAAATGAGAAGGAAGGCGATTGTTGTTGTTAGAAGGAGGCGGGATGAGAATGGACAATGGTATGAAACTAAGGCTTTGTTTAAAGTAAATAATATTATAAAGCTAAATGATAAATATTTATATTTTTTAAAATATTTAAAAATATAAACATGTTATGACCTGTTAAGACACGATGTTTATCATGTCTTAAACGTGTCGACCTGTTTAAGACACAAAACCTTTTAACTCTGTGCCGTTTCATGTCGTGTTAACAGGTACGTGTCAGAAATTATCAACGCTAATTTTTATTGAGATTTTGAATGTTATATGTTTTTCCTTCCTTTATTCTCAAATCAAGCATGACTGATATTTATTTTCAATTCTTGATTTGAAAAAAGTACTTTTATTTATGGTAAGTTTTTTCAAGTGTATATTAAGGAGTGAGTTATTTTTGCACGTTACGGCGATTCGGTTTTGAATAAATATATATCAAAACGTAGACGAAAATTAGCGCGTTGCAACGGTATACTAGGAATTTTATAAAACATTATATTTGAAAAGAAAAAAAATCAGTTACCTCGATCGAAAACCATAAAAACGAACACTAGTACTGATTCCGATAATACTAATAATTGTACCGATGTTGTTCAATCGGTATCGGTTCCATTCGTCACGGTTCCGGTACGATACCAAAAAAATACCTTTTTTCGAATACAACTCCGTCTTGAACAAAGTTTAAACAAGAATATTGAGAGAAAAAAATAAACACAACCGCGTATTAAGAGAGTGTTTGAGATTTCTTATTTAACTCCAAAAGTGCTTTTTGTTAAACGTGTTTACTGACTTCTAACTTTTTCAAAAAGAGTTTTTAAAAAAGTGTTTGGATTAGCTTTTGTGGTGGGAAAAATCAATAAATCAATAAGTTGTTTTTTAAAAAGTGTTTGACTTGGCTTATATTTATTGTAGGGTAAAGGGTGGGTAGATTGGTAATTTTATGTTCAAAAAGTCATAGAGAGTTTTAAAAAGCCAGAATTTGTGACTTTTGAAAAACAACTTTTTAAAACTTGTCAAAAAGCCAAAATAAAAAGGACTTTTATCAATGCCAAACATTTTTTTGACTTATATGCTTTTTGAAAAAGCCAATAAGTCATTTTCAAACTCAATCCCAAAACCCCCTAAGTTTTTATAAAAAAGTTAACAAATGAAAGTTATCAAAGAATTATCAAATTTATAAAAAAATTAAATGGATTAAAGACATATATTATATATAGTATAAAGGGTAAAATTGTAACTTAAAAAAAACTTATCATCTTCAACCACGCATAGAACCATTCCCTCATTACTAAATGTTGCTAAACTAGTATTTTTACCCCGCACATCGCGGGGGAGCGCGGCCATGTTTTTCTCTGCATTACGCGGCAAGAGATTGGTCGTTATCGCTTCCACGCGTTGAAAAAAATTAATATGAACACCGATATCGGATACGATTATACCAAACACCGTGAATGATGTTTTTCTCTCATAAGCGTTTGGTACTTGATTCTCAACACAACTCCGTTTTGAAAAAAAAGTTTATATCGGAACGTTCACAAAAGAAAACTAAGATCGGATGCACATTCTATTTTTTTTAAAAGGTAACGAATTAAAGTTATTATAGAAAAACGAATTTATTAGAAAAACAAAACGGTGTAATATTCCCCCCATTTGGTAAAATAAGTTTAAAAAGATAACGAATGAAAGTTATTATAGAAAACAAACATTTATTCACCTCGTGTTATTATGCATCGATGTTATGGAGCTTCATCAGCAACTGGTGTAATATTCCCCCCATTTTCGTTTTCTCTGTTCGGGACATCCTGGAATTAACTACGCTGGAGCCGTGCGTAAAACATCACCAAAAAGCCCTACAAGTTGTCATTTTAAATGCAGTTTGGAGTCTTTGGAAATTAAGAAATATAGTAGTTTTCGGGGGCAAAAAGGCGTCGCTTAGATGACTGTTTGAAGATATTAAAAGCTCAAGTTTTCTGTAGGCTAAGAATCGAAAGAGTATTAGGATAGATGATAGAGAGAAATGGTGTTGTTTCAATTTTTAATCTTTCTCGTTCGTCACATAATGTATGTTTCGTTTCTCTCCTTGTAATTTGCTAGCCTCTGCTGGCTTTTATTATATATATTCTGCCTTTAAAAAAAACATAAGAAGATAATACTTATGGGTTTAATGTTCACACTATTATTATTCCTTTTAAACTTAAGCATTTTGAATTTAAATAATCAAACTGTAAGAACCCAATAATTGTAAGTAAGAGGTTCAACAATCATGTAACAATAATAATCTTGTTTTGTTGACGTAGATACAAAACAGTAAAATACAATTAACATTATTATAAAATATTTTCACTGAATCGTTAAACAAAAAGGTGCCACACAATTTTGAAAAAAAGAAAATTTCTAGCTTCGATTCCAATGGCCACGAAAAAAGGACAAAATTCCCCTGTCTCAATCACACTGCTCTTCTCACTCATGCTTATTCCTCTGTCCTTTTCGCGCTTCCCCCCCCCCCCTTCACTTTCCCAAAACCCATTTCCCCCATCGATTCCCTCTTCCCGCCGGCGATTCCACCTTCCTTAACACGCTTCACCGGACTCGTCTCCGGCTGTTTGAAACGCTTTTACTTCTTCCGGTTAACCTCCTCCCTCTCTTAATTTCAGTTCCATTTTCAAATTTCACCCGTACGGGATTTCGTTTAAATTAGGGTTTTTTTTGTCACCACAATGGTTTCCGACGAGGGTGGAGCACCCTACTCGTTTGCTTTGGAATACGAAGGTCCTCCGATATCACATCACGGTCTTCCACGAGCTGTTCCAATTGACATCAATAAGATTCCCGTTGCTGCGGTTGTTCCCCCCTCTCATAACAGTGGTAAACTCTCTATGCCGGTTGTACAACCTATTCTTGCATCTGATATCACCACCAACTTCGCCAAATTAGGTACTACCGAAACTATTGTTTCTCCAATTTCAGTAATTTCCTTTAGTAGTAGTGATGAAAATTGTAATTGTAATGATAATGGTAATGGATCCGGTTCCAAAGACCTAGTGTTAGGGTTAGGTACCGAAACGGAGACCACCGTGTCTCCAGCTCATAACGGTGGGTTTGAGGAGGGGAGTTCTAGTAATCCTGATGTGTTTATTAGCTCAGGTGAGTTTTTGGATATGATTAATGGCGCAACCAACTCGTATGAGTTGTCAGGTAGGGTTGAGAGTTCAGGTACTTTAGGGTTTTCAGATAGTTTCGATAAGTCTAGGGAGTTTTCTGGGAATTCACTTGCTTTTAGACCTTCGAATGCATGCAAGGAGAGTCTAGATTTCAACGAATTGAATCATCCGGATTGGGCGTCAAACGGGTCAGGATTGAGCTTCGATTATCCGTCTTCCCGGGTTTCTTCGTCTCTCAAAACAGGAGACTGTAAGGACGAATCTGCGTATGATTTAAGGAAAAACCCGTTGATTACTTTTCGTGATATCGAGTCTGAAGATGAAGATTTGCTTGAGGATCTTGATCAAGCTCAACCTGAGGTTACGCAGATGAAAAGAGAACCGGAGGTGAAAACAAGAAAAGGGGCGTGTTATCGATGTCTTAAAGGAAACAGGTTCACAGAGAAGGAAGTCTGTATAGTTTGTAATGCAAAGTATTGTGTTAATTGTGTGCTTAGAGCCATGGGGTCAATGCCAGAAGGAAGAAAGTGTGTTACTTGCATTGGGTATTCAATTGATGAGTCGAAGAGGGGTAAGTTGGGAAAATGTTCTCGTATTCTAAAACGGCTTCTGAATAGCTTAGAGGTTAGGCAGATAATGAAGGCTGAAAAACTATGTGCCGTCAATCAGTTGCCGTCGGAGTATGTTTGTGTAAATGGAACACCCCTTTGTCATGATGAGCTGGCTATACTGCAAAGCTGCCCTAATCCTCCAAAGAAGCTAAAACCTGGAAATTATTGGTATGATAAAGTATCTGGTCTTTGGGGAAAGGTAAATATTCAGTTTTTTAAAAACTCATACGTGGTTGTAATATTTTTTTAATTACTTGGAAATTAAGGGTTGTTTTGATCTTTATCTTTTAACAGGAGGGTGAGAAACCTTCAAAGATTATTAGTCCCCATTTAAACGTCGGGGTCCCAATTCTGCCTGATGCTAGCAATGGAAACACAGGCGTTTTCATAAATGGTCGTGAGATAACAAAAGTCGAGCTAAGAATGCTCCAGGTTTGTATTTTTGTACCTGCCATATTTTTTTAGATGAGAGATGATTCAAATTTTTTACAGCATCTGTCATATTACAATCTTGTTGTATGTTGCAGCTTTCTGGAGTCCAGTGTGCTGGTAATCCACACTTTTGGGTGAATGATGATGGTTCATATCAGGAAGAAGGACAGAAAAACACTAGAGGATATATATGGGGAAAAGTAACTTTTTTGATATTTTTTGTTTTTCTTTTCGTGTTTGTAGTTTGATTTAACAGTTTTTTAAACATATAATTGGTTTTCAGGCTGGAACAAAGCTGGTTTGTGCTGTGTTATCTCTTCCAGTTCCATCTAAGACAATTTATCCCACTGGAGAGCAATTGAGTAACAACACGCTTGGTCAATCAGTGCCAGATTATTTTGACCAGATGTCCCCTCGTAAACTTCTCTTAATTGGATGTTGTGGATCTGGTACAAGTACCATATTCAAGCAGGTTATTCCAATTTTAGTCTATTTCATTTTTGGTTTAAGATTTTGTGTGAATTTATGCTGATTATAATACCTGGTGAAATATTATTAACAGGCAAAAATCCTGTATAAAGTGATCCCTTTTACGGATGAGGAACGTGAAAGTATCAAATTCATAATCCAAAGCAATGTCTATGGCTACCTTGGGATACTTCTAGAAGGGCGTGAACGTTTTGAAGATGAAACATTGAATGAAATTAAGAAAACTGAATCTATTGGTAGGGATTTAGTGTTTCTATCTTTTTTGCTATCATACTTGATTTTGTTTGCTCAACAAGTTATAAGAAATTTATGGTTGTCAACAGGAAATGGTGTTACAGAAAATGAGAAAACTATATATTATATCCCCCCAAGGCTGAAAACATTTTCTGATTGGCTTCTTAAAACCATGGTGGCTGGTAATTTGGAAGATATTTTCCCAGCTGCCACACGGGAGTATGCGCCCGTAGTTGAAGAACTGTGGAATCATCCAGCAATGCAGGCCACTTACAAGAGACGAAATGAATTAGAAACCCTCCCTAGTGTTTCTAGTTATTTCATGGAACAGGTAAATTGTAAATGTTTAACATTTTTCACACTAAATAAGCAAATTTAACATCTTATTGCGTATATGTGAATTTTCAGGCTGCCAACATATTGAGCGCTGACTATATACCCTCAGATGTTGACATTTTGTATGCTGAGCATGTTACTTCTTCAAACGGGCTTTCTAGTGTCGATTTCTCATTCCCGTTATTACCAGATGAAAACAATGACACAACTGATCAACATAATTATCTACTAAGGTTTGTTCAAGAAATCATAATCTTCACCATTTACTTTCCGAACATTATATCGTAATCTTTTTAAACCACTTTAATCAGGTTTCAATTAATAAGAGTGCAAGCAAGAGGCTATGGCGAAAATTGCAAATGGCTAGACATGTTTGAAGATGTTCGTGTTGTCATCTTCTGTGTTTCCTTGAGTGATTTTGATCAGTATGCCATTGATGGAGATGGGAATTTAGTGAACAAAATGCTGCTAAATAAGAAGTTTTTCACAAGCATTGTGACCCACCCGACTTATGATCAGATGGAGTTTCTCCTAGTACTAAACAAATTTGATGTGTTTGAGGAGAAACTCGAACGGGTTTCTTTAACCTGCTGTGATTGGTTCAGTGATTTCCAGCCAATAGTCAGCCGAAACAGCCAGAACAAAAACATTAGCAGCAACAACATTAATCACAGTCCTTCGATGGGACAAATGGCTTCACATTATGTTGCTGTGAAGTTCAAGAAGCTATATTCATCGATTACTGATCGTAAGCTGTTTGTTTCAGTGGTTAAGGGGTTAGAACCAAACAGTGTGGATCAAACACTCAAGTATGCAAAGGAGATACTAATATGGGATGAAGAAAAACCAACTTTTAACTTCAACGAATACTCGATTTATAGCTCGGATACAAGCTCTAATTCCCAATGATCCTCAGATTAAAACCAGAAAGACAGCAGTGTACATAAAATGCCCGTAATGTGAACAGAAAGGCAAGAACAAGCCATGTGTTTTGACATCAATTTACTTCAATTTTGTAGGTGTTTGATTGAGTTGTATTATATGATTTCAAAACGGATCTGATATTAGGTGATACGAATGTATTTAAATTGTTATTGTTTGTTTGTATGGCTGGCAAGTGAAATCATATTTGTTACTACTTCCATTAGCAAACAAGTTGATACAAAAAGCAGTGATCTTGATCACAAACAACTCAAGAACCAGATCTAAGGATTGTAACAACAAACACATTTCATCTTCGTGAATTAGCTCAAGAACACAGATGTCCCCAGCTTTTATACCATTGTCCTCAACAAACATCCGCCAATCAGCATTCCCCAGACGATCATCCTGTGCAACAACCTTCCACGCCTTCGATTTCTCATCGCTCTTAAGTAGAAGCAAACATTTGCGACGGTTATCGTGACCCCTCAAGAGTTCCCTTCTCAATGACATCGGTAGACACTGCAATGCAATCGAGAAAAGTCACCACTTTTTAACTAACTAACTAACTATTACCGGTTCATAAAGATGTATAACCGACAGGGAGGAAGTTACCACTCCGCGTTTAGTAGTTACATGTGATGTACTCATTAAAACCATGAAGAAGGGTTTATCACTTTTGAAATTAGCTTTAGCTTCTTCAAGTGCTAGTCTTCCTTCCTCCCCCCTCTGTGTCTTTCTTGAGCATTCACCTTCCTCTAAAATCAAATCAAATTAAGCTATTTATACTACAAAAAACTAAAATAATCAAAGATAACAAACCATAAATCTTGATCCCATGTTTTTGATCTTCTTCACTCGACGTGTCATCATCTAAAATTATAATCTTGGATTCATCACATTTTCTTGCACGATCTGTGTGTTTAAGGTATTTAATCTCTGATGCAGTTGCATCGAATATGATCACACCAAACGTGGAGGACCCTTCATATTCGAACATCAACAAATGCCAAATCCCTATACTGTAATGCTCTACAAATCTCCCCCAACCATTTTTTAGCCAAATCTCATCTTTAGACTTGTGTAAACCAACTTGCCAAACGTCACCGTTTCGTACCTTCAGTGTCACCCTCTCTAACAAGTATTTTCCGTACTCCTCCGTAAACTTTTCCGGTAACCTCTGGAATACAAATCAAATATAACTTACTCATTCAAAAGGACTGTAAAAAAAAGGGAATATGAACTTACAATGCCTGTAGATGGAGTGTCATTGGAGGGAATGATTTTGAGAAAGTTGACTGGATTCTCCGGCGAAACCAAACGCCGGTGGGATTTCATAGTTTGATCAAGATTTGAGAATGGTGTAAACTGAAAAAGGGTAAGGGTGAAGGAGGCACCCTCGGGTAGAGGAGAACGGGTATGCGGGTAGGTCGGGTACACCGCCGCCGTCAATGCGGGTATGCTCACGGGTAGAAGAAATCGGCTATATCTACCCGAGTGTGGTAGATGGTCTTGAACGTTGCCTCAACTGTCATCTTTTTCTTGTATTTTCAAAAGGTTGAAGATGACAAAACAGAGCAAACAAAGAACAAGAATCAAGAAAGACACAAAGATTCAGAAAGTTTGTATTTTTTTTTTACTTTCTTGAACACAAACAAAACAAACCCAGAAAGAATAGAAAGAAGAACGGAATCAAAGATTTTAGAGAGAGAAACTTGATCTTAGAGAGAGAAAGCTGGATGGTGACTTGGATCAGAGCTCACAAATGGAGAATCATGGGAACTTTGCCGGAACAAATGGAATGGCTTTCAATTTAAAAAATTACAAAAAAAAATTTAGGGTACTAAGATTGTGACCCTAATATTTTAGGGTATTAGGGTAGTATTTAGGTAAAAGTAAGGTGATAAACCCTCATTTGTTGGTTTTGTTAGGGTAGTTTTCGAATGAGGATTGTGTCCCCTTCATCCTAAATAATGAGATAAACTCTTACTTATCTTGTCATGATGTAGTTTCTGCATTTAAAGAAGAGGGTAATAAATATTTTAATTAGTAATTACAATTTAACGTTGACGAGCGGGTTTCAGTAATTATGAAAGTTGAACCGGTTACTAGTCACGTTTTCCGATTAAGATTTTCATATCTTTTGGAGTAATTACATAAATTGTTCTTTAGTTTTCTTTAATAGCTTTTAGTTATAAAAAATAAAATCAATGGGGTTTCTCTGGTTAAAAAACTGGGCTAAGTTGTCTACATTGGATTGGGATAATTAGTGCTCTTTTAACTTTTAGTCGTTAGGTTGTATGTGCGGCTGTTAATCTACCCTTTTATTTGGTGATCTTATTTCTTGTTTGTATTTTATTTCCTGTTTTTTTATACTTTTTTGCTACTCTCTGACTACCTGGTTCTATTGGATCTCTACTTTTCAAAAAAAAAAGATATATGAAATTGTCCTTTAATTTAAATAATAAATAATTATAGAGATTGTCCTTTTTTAGAAATTTTACACACATTCCATCTTTTTCATTAATCAGTGTTAACTTTTTTTGTTAAATATTTAAAAAAAAAGTGAAATGAAAATTATAAAAATCTGAAAAAAGAAATAGTAATCTATACATACTAATAAATAAAGGTTTTGGGGTGCCACATGTCATTCCCATGTTCATCCTCAATTTTTTTTCTTGCATCTCTCTCCTATTTTATTTAATGATACAAGTTTCTATAAAAAAATTATAATTTTCGTTTCCCGCATCTCTCGCCTATTAAATAATAATGATTTTTATAACTATTTTTATAAAACATTTTTAATTAAAAAATAACTTTGTTCATAGAACATTTTTATAATTTGAACATTTCTTTCATTCTTTTTATTAAACATTTTAAAAAAATAACTATATAACGTCTCTAAAATTTGTATTAAAAAATCTATATCTATACATACTAATAAATAAAGGTTTTTGATTGCCACATGTCACTCCCTCATACCTCCTCACATTGGTTTTCCCGCATCTCTCTCATAATAAATGCACATATATCTTATTAAATAATAATGATATTATAAATATATTATTAAAGAAGAATAATAACTAGATTAAATAAGATTATATAATAAGAATTCAAAATATAACTAATTAAAGAAAAATACTAATCTATACTCCCTAATAAATAAAGGTTTTTGTAAAATGGTTTTTCCACCTAAAGTTTAATTATAATTTAAGATTTTAAACCTCTTACAAATAATAAATGCTTACAAATATAATTGCTAAAATTATTTAATATTATTTGACTAAAATTTAAAAACCGTTTGATTTGAAAATTTTGAACTTTGTATTATTTAAATTATAACAAAATCAATAAATTAACTCTCGCAAATTTACTATAATTAGAGAATTAAATTGACAATTTTTAAAAAAAATTAACAACTTATCTTTGTTAAGCAAATAACAATTAATCAAAATCAACTTTCTAGAATCTAAAAAATTTACCTTATGTAATTTGGTTTTGTGAATGTAATTGTAATTTTATTTTTTTCACTATGTAAAGTAATTATTATTTAGACACTTATGAATAATATATGTTTCTTTTCATTAACCGTGTAATATACGGGAACTAACCTAGTTATGTAATATACATGGTTTCTAACATATATTATAACTATATACTAAGTATATATAATACTGTATTTATTCACCCTGTATATTATACAGAGTTTTTAACCTATATTATAATAAATGAATAACCATACTTGCTACGTGTCGACTTCTGATGAAATCTAGATTTTTATTTTTCGCCTTTCTCTCCTATTAAATAATGATGTTGTTAAATAATTAAATAGCTAACATATATTCTAATATTTTATTAAAAATTACTAAATCATAAAAAAATTTCAATTATTTCTTATTTCACAGACGACTAATAACATCAAACATACAAATCTTCATAAAAAATATTGTTTTATAACAAGTTGTATTTATTCAACCCATGTAAATCATGGGCTTTAGCCTTGTGTAAAATAAAATAAAATCATATGAAATTCTGGCTTATTTCCTAAAATCCCATATAATAAATACACAAATGCGAAATTTCCATTGAAATCGTGAGGGGACGCCTCAAGATTCTTCATCTTCCCCGACAGTTGAAATTCCATACTCTCGAACGAAAGACGGATGAAGAAATTTCAAAACAAAAACCCACAATTTATAAACATCCTCAAAGTTAGTCAAAAAGCCAAGTGAAGCCGTGACGGCTTCAGCTCTCACGAAACCTTCAAGCCGTGGCAATTGAATTCCGGTATGTGTTTCCGGTACATTTTCATCATCTCCGGTGCCGGAAAATTGAGATAACCGGTCAATTGAATCGCTCAACTGTCTCGGAAACACTGAATTGATAATTGTTTATGAAGAATTTTAATGGCGGTTTTCTTGATGAGAAGGCATCCGAATCCAGTCTGGTCAAACCGGAAGACTCTGTAAAAGGAAGTGATTATGAAATCGGGTCGGAACAGAGATAACCCGAGTGAATCCATGTCTAAGGGACCCAAAGCACCTGCATCAAGCAATTTTGTATTCTTTCATTTTTTTCAATTAATAAGTTCGTCGGTTAAGTGTACACCCCCTCATATCATACGACCCGTATAGTCATATACGGGTCGTATAGCCCACATCATACGGGTCGTATAGCCCAAGTCAAAGTGATAGTTTCTGAAAAATTCACATTAGTCACATCAAGACATAATACTGGTCATATTGTGTCCCGTATAGCCATATATGACTAGGTGTCCCATATAGGGCTATACGACTAGTATAGGTGTAAGTGGTGTACAGATAGCGACAAGTGGTGTATGGATAGCGGTTTCGTTTTCGAGTCCGCTCCCTTTCCAAAAGAAATAAAAAATAAAATAAAATAAAATCACCTGCATCAAGCAATACATGCCAATTGTTCTTTTGCGCAAATGACATCCATTGATTCGAATACTTGGCAACGGTAACTCTTGATTGAACCGGAAACACAAAAAGCCCTTTTGAAGAATGTTTTTTACTTTTTTTCTTGTTTAAAATCTGTTTCTTCAAATGGGTGGAACATGGTTTAAGTGTAGGCCATTTAAACCAAGCGCTGTGGACCTTAGCACCTTTCTGTTTAGCACATTGAGCCATCCAATCAACCTGACTGACTCTCGTGGTCGAACATGGTTAGGAGGTTGTTATTGGCGTTAAAAGGGTACGCGTCGGCTACAAGTTTGAAAGCTGAACCTCGGCTGACCGTGAACACGAGAGCGTATTCATTTTTAGGGACTTTTAAGTAATCCATGATCCTAGTTTTGATATCATGTTCAACCGTACATGTCTCCATGCCACCATATAATGCATGGATTCTCAAATTTGTAGTTATTTCGGATAAAGTAATCGAACATGATTCCCAATATTGAACAACTTGAAGATATGAAAACAACCCAAATCCACAATAATCAAGACAAACCTTAGAATCATTGTCACCCAAGTGAGCATACTCAGTAGCCCTTAACTGATCTATCTTCTCGGACGATTTGTATGTTGGATACATGGTTAAAAACTTCGAGAAAGCTTCGTTGAGATCATGAATGGAGTCCTCGGATTCGAATGTTGTATCAGCAGCTAAAGAAGTTGCTTTTAGGAACTCTTTTTGAGCTTCTAGTCTTGCTAGTGATCTTGATCTTTCTAAACCCGTGTTTTCCACGTCATTGGTGTCTGAAACATCGATCTTTTGGGGTTCGACAAGGGACCCGTATTCGGATGCTAGTTGAAGAGCAGCTTTGATCTTAATTTCTTGGGATTTTTTAACTTCTGATGAGTTTCTTTTGATCTCTTCTGTGGATCGACTGGACCCATGTTTGCTTCTGGTTTTCTTGTGGCAGAGTAGACAAACATATCGAAATGAAATATGCATGAATCTTTGTTAAAGATTCAAATGAAAGATGATTGGGAAATGAAAGAACACAAAAAAAAGGGGTTGGTTTGTGTGTTTTTGCTTCTTGTGTATTCAGATTCCCCCTACCAAAGGGTTTATAATAAAAAAAACATTTGATTGAAATAAAGCAAAAGCACTCAACGCAATTTTCGAATAAAACATTCTAAAAAACGCATTCTAAAAACACACTTATAATTAGTCGGTCTAAAACGCATTCTAAAAAACAGGATTTTTTTATAAAAAACATATATTTTATTCTAACACGTGGGAATACGACGACACATATTTTTTTTATATACGATTTACAAAGAACACATAATCACACGTATTAGAGTTGAAGTAAGTTTTAATAAAAATAAAACTATTTTAGGTTTAGTGATTTTTTTGATCTCCTTGTCAAAACTCGAAAATACATAATCACACGTATTAGAGTTGGAATAACTTTTAATAAAAATAAAACTATTTTAGGTTTAGTGATTTTTTTGATCTCCTTGTCAAAACTCGAAAATTAAAAACTTCAGCTTATTTTCTATACACTCGAGCAGCCCCTGAAAAATAATTCGTGAAAAAATCATATATGATTTGAATGTGTGAAGAAATCAAATATATATTAATTGTATGTTGTGTGAAGAAAGCAAATATAATTCGTTTAAAGTATAAAGTACGTGATTAATGCATTCTAAATCGTCGGGAATGATATCATGCAGACAACTAATGCATCTTAAATTGTATATATGTTTATATTTGTTTCTTTATAGTGGGTTCTTTTATTTGAAAAAAAGGCTTTATTCAATATAAACTAGTATTCATATTTCGTGCGTTGCGACAGGTCGGTTTTAAATAAAATTTATATCAAAATATAAGTAGAAATGTAAGTAGAAATAAACACGTCGTAATGATATTTTTGAAGTTTAGAAAAGCATTACGTTGTTTTGTAAAACATTATATTTTTATAGTTTAAGAGAATAACAAAATATATTCAAAAGTAATCGGAAACTAACAAACATACTTAGTAAAATACTATTCATAATAAAAATTAATAAAACATTAAAATAATAATATCTTTAAGAAGTTGTACCTTGAAACCGAAGAGAATAATAGTATTTTTAAGGATTGAAGAGAAAAATGGTTAAATGGTAGAAATCAGCAATATGATGAAACTATACATCATCTTTTACATTTTGTCTTTCTCTTAATTTTATTGGAGATCACCATTCTCTCAAATAAAAGTAGATATCACCTTTATATCTTCTTCCCAGGGCCGGCCTATTGGGCCTACGGGCAATACATCCGTAATGGGCCCAACATCTCGAGGGGCCTAAAAAAATTGTAGGCTTTAAAAAAAATTTGGTCTTTTTTTAAAAGTAATTTTGAAGGCTTTATAAAAACAATTGGGCCTTTTTTTAAAACAATTAGGCCCAACAATTAATATATTAAAATTTTATGTGACTTGGGCTTAAAAAGGAAGTTGATGCTGCTAGGCCAGACCAGCGCTCCACAAAAAAGGAAGGTGACTTGGGCTTTAAAATTTTCAGTGATCGACGTCTCCACAGACCAGAGATGACCGACGAGACGCTGCTGGGCGCTGGCGCTGTCTCCACCACTGCTGCCGGCCTCCACACGGCACCACCTGCCGCCGCCCCTCCACCTCCAGCAGTCCGGCTCCTTCGATCCTTCCTTTAGTTAAGGTAATTTTATTAGATTGAGCCATAATTTTATAATTTAAAATTGGGGTTTTTGTTAATATAGATTTATTAATAACTTATTGGTTTAGCCCTAATTTAGTAATTTTAAATTGTTAGAATGATTATTTGATTAGCCCTAATTTTGTATGTGTCAATGGGTGCTAAAAAAAAACTATGCCTTTGATTTTATTTTGCATTTGATTTTAAGAAACTATGTCTCCTAAACAAGCATCGGGTGCTCAAAAACGTAAAAGGAAACAACACGATGAGGAAATGGTAAAGTCTCAAGCTGGTGCTTTACTTATGTTTTTACATAAACCGCCTGTTAAAGAGCATGTAGAGGTAGAAGTTGAAGAACATGTAGAAATAGAAGTAGAAGTAGAACATGCGAAAGAAGAAGTACATGTTGAAGATGCGGAAGAGCATGTTGAGCCTAACATAAATGAAGAGCAAGACAAGCATAATCCACTTGATATATTTGATCCAAGAATGTGGGATGGACTTAATGAGAATGAGATTAAAGTTTTGGTCGAGAAAGGTCCGAATAGAGATAATAACGTACAATTTGGTCCGTACAATACCAATAGTAGACGATTTTCCACAGCTTTATATACAAGAACTTTATCAAATATGGAGAAGGTTGATCGCTCATGACTAGTTTATTGGAAAGAGACAGACAAATTATTAGGGCTGGCAAAACAGGTAATTCGTGTCTAAACAGGTCATAGGCGACGCGGATAACACAAGTATCAAATATGAATACAACTCGTTTAACTTCTTTATATCTAATGTCTATAAGACAGTTGTATCTTTTATGTACCAAGAAGGAGAAATGATGGAGTCTAGCCTTTTAATTTTACTTATTTTTTAAAATGTATAAAATTACATAGTGTACTTTTTCTTAAACAGGTTTAATCGTGTCTTAAACAGGTAGAAATTGCCAGCCCTACAAATTATATTGTTTATGTTGTAAAGTGTTTAGAAAAGGGCCTCCGAAAGGTGCATTGGATGGTGATGGTTTTATAAATTGGCAAGAAGCCTTCTGTAGACTCAAGCAACACGAACTTTCTTCGGATCATTTCAATAATATGAATGCGTGGTTTGATATGCGTAATAGATTGAAGTTGAATGAAACAATCGATAAAATTCAACACGAGCAATTCAAGAAAGAAAGAGATTACTAGATGCAAGTCTTTTTGCGAATCATTGCACTAGTGAAGTTTCTTGCTAAACATAATTTAGCATTTCGTGGATCAAAAGAAAAGTTGTATTAAAAAGGTAATGGTCTTTACTAGTTATTATATTTCCCACTTAGTGTACTTAATTGTTTTAACTAATTCCACTTTTTATTTGTTGATTGTGTTTAAAAGGTAATGGAAATTTCTTGGGTCTCGTTGAAATGTTGGAAGAGTTTGACCCGGTTATCAAAGAGCATGTGCTGCGGATTACAAGTAATGAGCTTCATGTGCATTATCTTGGACACAAGATCCAAACAGGACACAAGAAGTTCTTCCTAATTTACTTGGTAGGTATCCTCATGACAACTTTACACACAAGTGTTCAGATATATGATATAACTCACTTTTCTCTCTTGCTTTCTAAGATTTAAACTCATATAATATGATCATTTAAGAATACTTTAGAAGTGTAGAGATTTCATTTACAAGAGGTGGTTTTGTTAAAAAGATAGCCTTAAGTGTCCAATCTACAGAAAAATGAAAACAAGCATGTATACGTGATAGATTGGCACGTCGGACCACGGTCTTAAGTGTCCTTTGCTTTCACACGCTTTGGGACATTTTGTTGTAGTTGTTATGATAAAATGGGATAACATCTGATTTAAAGCTTTTGGTATGCTCGGAAAAGTAGATATAAGGCTCTTTAAAAAGTTATCTTTTACCTATGTAAACTAATAATAGATTTAGCTTAGTTTATAGATGTGGTTTGATCAAGTTATATGTAAGGAGATGTTGGACCATGCGTCCATGCTTTAAGTGTCTACCATTAGATTGATTAGTCCAACACATTCACGATGGATTTGACTTTGTAGAATATATCCTTAAAGGAAGATTATTTTATTATAAAACACAAGATTTATAAAAGACATATAATTTCTTATAAAATTCAAAACCTATTTAAAAATTAGTTTGGTAAATATACATCTTCAAGGGATTATTCAAAATTTCTAATACACTAAGGGTCTGTTTGGTATTAGGCAATTGAATGAACGAGGGAATGGAATGGATGAGTAAATGGAATGGACAAATGAAATAAATGGATCATTACCATTCAATTGTCCTGTTTGGTTACCCTATGAGAATGAAATGAATCATTACTTTGTAATGTTTTGTAGACAGTAAAATATATTTTATGAAAAATAAAATATTTTTAACTAATAAATTTATCTTATGGTTCGGGTCACGGGTCGGGTTGTTGGTAGTGTCATGGGTCGGGTCATTGGTAGTGTCATGGGTCGGGCCATGGTTTGGGTCATGGGACCGGTCCTGGCTTGGGTTATGGGTCATGGTATGGGTCGGGTCGGGTCGGGTTCAGGGCATGGCTCTGGTCATGGTTTGGGCCATGGGTTGGGGCATGAGACGGGGAATGAGACGGGGCATGGGAAGGGGCATGGTTTGGGTCGTGGGTCGGGCCATGGGTCGGGTCATGGTTCGGGTCATGGGGTGGGACATGTTTGGGTCATATGACGTGTCATGGTTCGGGTCATGGATTAGGAGGGCATGGGTCGGGTCAAGCAACTGGTCATGGTTCGGGGCATGGGTGGGTCATGGTTCGGGGCATGGGTCGGGGCATGGGTCGGGCATGGTTCTGGGCATGGATCGGATCGTGGTTCCTGTCATGAGTCGGATCGTGGGTATGGGCATGGGTCGGGCCATGGTTCGAGTCATGGTACGGGTCATTAATTAAACAATATCATTCCATTTCTTGAAGGAATGAAAAAAAACACCCATCCTTCAAGGAATGAAAATCATTAGAAGGGAAAGAATTACATTTTTTATGTAATGGTACATTCCATTCTTATGTGATTACCAAACATGTTTTGTTTCATTACAATGTAATGACTCATTCCATTCCACCATACATTCATACATACCAAACACTACCTAAATTTAACCCTATCTCGAAAGTTTCTTTAAAGCTTTGAAGATACATATGCTTAAGTTTGGCTTAAAAGGTTTGTCTAGACCATGGCCACACCACAGCCGGATTGTGGGTTTAATTACCATCATCCACGTGTTCTCCTTTTTACAATGTCGACTGATCCATTGTTACTCCACTTCTTCATTTTCTCTAATTCTTTAACGTGAACATTTGTTTTTGATGTATTAAAATGTAGGATATGACATATGAGTATTTATATTTAACATATGTATCACAACATCATATTTGTTTGTCATCAAAATAATTTCCACGTGGGTCATGAAATGTCCTTCACTTCTTGATTGCTTCAATTGTTTTGACTTAGCACACCAATTCTTGATGTATTACAATGTATGATGTAAACATGAAATTATTTATATTTAAACACATGTTCATATATGTGGTTATCAAGAGAGTGCATTTTAAATGCGTTTTGTAAAGATTTGTCATCAACCTTCATCTGATGTTTTCGAAACACTTAATAAATCTTTAGCTTATTTAGTATCTATATGTCATGTGTTTTTTTTAAACGACGAACGCACACATCCACTAATTCTATTTCTAAATTACACTAGAACACTCTTGCCAGGTATAGAATCCATAATCTTCACCTAAGAGGCATTGTGCTTCTACCATGTGAGATAGCCTCACAATGACACGTGTCATGTGTTTTATTTAAAATAAAAAGTAAAGATACACTGAGTCTTTATAGTTAATAGAGCGAATTACAAATTACGTCCTTTAAGTATTACCAAAATTTCAGAATATGTCCTTTAACTAAGGAAATTACAAAAAATGTCATTTATGTTTAAAAACCTTGCACGTTACGTCCTTTAGACTAACGGGCGTTTAATTTCACCGTTAAATACAGTCATGGTGAGGGTATTTTCGTCCATTTAACATTTTAATTAGAGCGAATTACAAATTACGTCCTTTAAGTATTAACCAAATTTCAGAATACGTCCTTTAACTAAGGAAATTACAGAAAACGTCCTTTGTGCTTAAAAAACCTTGCACGTTACATCCTTTAGGCTAACGGACGTTAAATTTCACCGTTAAATCCAGTCATGTGCAAGGCACATGAGGGCAAATGTGTCATTTCACCTATACAGGGACTAAATGTGTAATTAACTTAAACCCTTAAATGTAAAATGTGATCCTTAAAGGGCTAAATGTAAAATTTGGCTAATACCCCCACCATAAGAACTTTCGGCTTCCGCCATCCTCAACAACGTTCGGCTTTCGCCATCTTCAACACCTTCCGACTTCCGCCGATCCACTATCATCATCACCATCCACCGCCGCCTTCCGTGATGCCTCCAACATCACTGTCTCCATCCAACCAAACCCGTTGTCTTCATCTTCTGCCCTAACACGATGGTTGCCGAACCCTAATTCGGAATTGCAGGTCGTGTAGGTTTGGTCCCCTTCATCGGAATTGCAGGTCGTGCAGGTTGGTTTAGTCCCCTTCATCGGAATTGCAGGTCGTGCAAGTTCTCGTCTCCACCCCCTATTCAAATTTCAGATCTAAAAAATCACTAACAGATCTAAGCTAGCCTCAATGGAAGACAGGGGTTGTGAGATACAGATAGGGCTATTTTAATTTTTTTAATTAAAATGATAAATGGATGAAAATACCCTCATCATGACTGGATTTAACGGTGAAATTTAACGCCCGTTAGCCTAAAGGACGTAACGTGCAAGGTTTTTTAAACATAAATGATGTTTTCTGTAATTTCCTTAGTTAAAGGACGTATTCTGAAATTTGGGTAATACTTAAATGACGTAACTTGTAGTTCGCACTAATTAAAATGGTAAATGGACGAAAATACCCTCACCATGACTGATTTAACAGTGAAATTTAACGTCCGTTAGTCTAAAAGACGTAATATGCAAGTTTTTTTTAAACATAAAGTATGTTTTCTGTAATTTCCTTAGTTAAAGGACGTATTCTGAAATTTGGATAATACTTAAATGACGTAATTTGTAATTCGCTCTAGTTAATAAATAGTATATTATTTTTTAAATTATTCGTGGGAATGTAAATCTATATACTATATGATAAATAAAGGTTTTGATTGAGACACTTGTCACTCTTCTGTGCATCCTTAGTCTTATTTCCCCGCTTTTCTCTCTTTTAATTATACATGTTTCTTTAATTGTTTTTATAATTTTTTGTTTTTCGCATCTCTCTACTATTAAATAATAAGGATTTCTTTAATTATTTTTATAAAACTTTTTTTAAAAAAAAAATTAGGTTTGTTCATACAACATATTTAAAAATTGACATCTCTTTCATTCTTTTTATAAAATATTTTTAAAAAATAACTATATAACGTCTCTATAATTTGTATTAAAAACTATGTAATATGTCATAAATATGTAATATATAAATTTTTATTACTAAGTATATAACATTGTATTTATTTAAAACCTAGTCTCTTTAGTATATCAACAATCAGAGAGTATTAGATAGTAATTTTAACAATGCAAATGTTTGGCTTAGTGAATGTACGTCAAATTTTTATTTTTAAGGAAAATATTACACATTTTACAATAATAGTTTAATTATTGCAATCCATTATTAGTATTATTAACTAATTTAAAAACCAACGTACGTGAACAATATTTTATTATTTTTTTATTATTTTTTTGTTTTCAACCCTCATACTATATATAATATACACTTTAACGCGTCAACTTTTCTAATAACTTTGTTTCTCTGTTATAACTACTTTATCATTAAAAACGGAAAGTGTAACTTTCTTTAGTTTTATTTTGTCAACGTTCCGATATAATTTTTTTTTAAACGGAGTTTTATTCAAAATCGAGTATTTTTTTTCTTACGCTATAGCAAAACTTCGTTTCTCTATTATAACTTTCGTTCTTTACTTTCTTATTAGAAACGGAAAGCGCAACTTTCTTTAGTTTTATTTTGTCAACGTTCCGTTATAAATTTTATTAAAAACGGAGTTTTATTCAAAAGCGAGTATTTTTTTCATACGCTATAGCGACTGTACGTAACTTTTAGCCCCGCAAACGAGCCGAACCAAATTCGACGATGTCCCCGCCATGTTGCAAGGGGAATCGTTTTAGCCTCTCATAATATATATAATATACGTTTTTAACCCGTTTAGTTTTCTATTAACTTCGTTTTCTTGTGCTAACTTTCATTCGTTTATTTTTTTTAAACGGAATACGCGGTTTTTTTTTGCCAACGTACAAGTATAACTTTTTTTAAAACGGAGTTATGTTAAAATTCGAGGGTTTTTTTTCGTGCGCTATAACGAGTTTGCATTTCGACATAAGTTTTATCCACCCAAATGAGCCAACCCCGATAACGATCAGACTCTCGCAGCGAAGCGCGGGCGAAAAAAAATCTAGTTTAAGTTGATTACAAAAATGCCCAAAGGAATAGGTTACACCCAAGGAAGAAAAAGCACTTGACTTCTTTTTAAAGTTAAAGGTGGACATTGACAGTTATTAATATATAAGCTTTGATTTCTTTACGGTGGAGGAAGCTTCTTGATAGTGAATTGCCTTTATCTTGGGTGGTGTCTTTTTCTTTTATTTATATTTTTAAGAATAATAATAACAAAATATAATTCTCAATAAACAATAATAATTTTATAATAATTTGTTTTTCTGCTGTAAAAATTGTATATTGTACGTGATATCAAAATTCATTGAAACAAGAATGCGTTTTGTTTTGGGCTTTGACAGACGTTTGATTTGGGCCGAGAGCGTCAACCTGATTGGGGATTGTAAAATGCTAAAATCAAACATGTGAACTCTGGTAGACTGCTTACTGACTTGGAAGTTGGTATTCTGCAAATAATATCCACGTGTCATGCATGCTACATCAATTTTGAATAAATATTAATTTTTTTTTATTTGAAAGACTAATAAACACAGCCAGCCTAACCAACAGGTCAGGAGGCGCAAAACCAAACAGAACTACACGAAAACAAATTTACACCATTTTAACCAAGACATAGACTTATAATTGGATCTATACTTAAACCGTAAGAACCCGAAAGACTTGACATCCACAATGATTTTTTCAATCTTGACCGTCTTGTTGGAGAATCATCTTTCGTTTCTATACTTCCACAAGCACCAACACGCCACGATCATAATACCTTGAAACGCCTCTTTTGCAGGACCCATCAAACCATTTTTTAGGTTTTTTTGGTCAACATTCCGATATAATTTTTTTTAAAACGGAGCTGCATTCAAAATCAATTTTTTTTTGTATCGTTGTCTATAGCGAGCGCCGTTACCGTTGTGGTACCGTGACGAGCCGAACCTGTTATGAGCGAACAACAATATTGTCGATATTGGTATTATCGGAACCCAACAGATCTTTAAAAGAAATGGCAAAAATATTCGTTACCCGACACCACACGCTGATATGCTGCCACAAAACAGCAGCCCCTCAGGAGGTAAAAATATGAGCCGAGGATTCCGGCTCAGAATCACACAACGAGCAAACCTGATTCTCAATGAAAACATTCCTTCTGTAGAGAGCCATAACCGTAGGAATCCGATCCATTTCTGCCCGCCAAGCAAAAATATTGCATTTCAACGGAACCCACTTGCACCACTTCATAACGAAGAGGTTGCTCGAATCCAAATCCCACCTCAACCAACGTTTCACAGAACCCACAGAGAAGGCACCCGAGTTGTCGCTAAGCCAAACCCAGCGGTCTTTATTGATATTCAAAACCACATTTTCAAGAATTCTAATAAGCCCATTCCACTCAATCAATTCTTCATCCAGCGAAGGAGGTCTTTTCCACAACCATTTCTCCCTAAAAGTACCATCTATCTCGTTAAATCGATCCCGAACCCTGCACCTCTTCTCTTTTTCCAGCAGGAACAAAAGAGGGCAACAGTCTTTAAGAGGCTTCTCGCTGACCCACGGGTCGAGCAAGAACCGAATAAATTCCCCATTTCCCACCACCCCTCGGATCATGTTCTGAAAAAGCACCCCATCCGAAACCGATCTACCCACGATTTTAACTATACTTTTCCACACCCCACTTGAGGTCTTGCGGATAGGGAAGGGGGACCACAAGTTTTTGATAACATGAATGGCGTCAATAACCTTCCTCCATAAATTGTTATCCTCCTTCTTGTATCTCCACAGCCATAGCCATAGCCATAGCCATTTAGATAAAAGAGAAAAATTAATATCTTTCGAACTACACAAACCGAGCCCCACCATAGACTTAGGAGTAGCCACACGCTCCCAGGCCACCCAACGCATCTTCTTACACTAGGAATAAATATTAATACCTCATTAACATTAAAATCCTATATGTATAGTTTGCTTTAAAAAGCAACGGGATCAATGTTCGAAAACCTGGCATTCCAATTAGTCAAGACAGGTAAAGGCATTGATGATTCAATCTTGACCGTCTTGTTGGAGAATCTTCTTTCGTTTCTATACTTCCACAAGCACCAACACACCACAATCATAATACCTTGAAACGCCTCTTTTGCAGGACCCATCAAACTAGTTTTTAGGTTTTTTTGCTCAACGTTCCGATATAATTTTTTTTTTAAACGGAGCTGTATTCAAAATCAATTTTTTTTTATCGTTGTCTGATGCGAGCGCCGTTACCGTTGTGGTACCGTGACGAGCCGAACCTGTTATGAGCGAACAACAATATTGTCGATATTGGTATTATCGCCCCTTCAATTCCCTTCATTCACACTTTAATTTGCAACCTCCACTATTTTACCGCCATTAATGGATTCCAAGGATGCTCATGCTCCTAATTATAATGCAGCAGTTTTACTTCTTTTAATTGCTTTCACGGCGACGGCGGCGGCTGCTGACGGTAGTGATGAAGTGGAACTCTAGGAGCTTCTTATATCTTCGGTGATTCTTTGGTGGATGCCGGAAATAATAACTTTTTGCAGACGTTATCGAAGCTAACATCAAACCTAACGGAATTGATTTTAAATCGTCCGGGGGAAAACCTACGGATCGGTATACTAACGGTAGAACCATCGGAGACATTGTCGGTATGATCCTCAATTCCGGCCACTCGTTTTCAACTGATTCATAATTCGTAAACTAATTAACTAATTTGATGTTTTGCTTTGTTTGTAGGAGAGGAGTTAGTGCAACAACACTACGCGGTGCCGTTTTTGGATCCAAATACCACCGGAGAAGTTATATTGTACGGCGTGAATTACGCCTCCGGCGGTGGAGGGATTATGAACGCCACCGGGAGAATATTTGTAAGTTGTGTAGATTTTTTTTTAGAAAAAACGGAGTTAGCATGAATTATTTGGTTTCTTGGTCATTTTTTAAACTATTTTGGTTTTCGGAGAGTCCATTCATCCTATAAGCGGATTCTGACTTTTCAAGTTTGAGTCCGCTCCTACCCTAAATGGACTTTGATTTTTTAAGTTTGAGTTTGCTCCTCCTACAAGTGGACTCTGAGCAAATGGCTTATGTGACAATCACAGATTGGAGAAATGGTGGAGCTCTCCCGCTTGTGGAAGGAGCGGACTCCCTGTAAACCAAAATGGTTTAAAAATTCATCCACAAACCAAATTGTTCATGCCGGTGTTTTTAATACCGGACAGGCTGGTCAAACCAGGAACCGGGCACATAACCGGTTCGGTTGTGTGTAATTGAACCGCTTTCATTTGAACCGGTCGGACCGTTGAACCGGACCGGATTTAGTCTTTTTTTTGTTTTTTTTCTTCAAAGTCTCATTCTCTTACTAATTTAGTATTTCAAGTTGCATATTTTATTTATTTAAGCGTTTATATGTCATTAAAATTGTAAATTTACATCAAAACAAAAAATGTTTCTTAAATCCGGTCCAACCGTTTAGACCAGTGGACCTTTAAGATGGCCGGTTCGTTGTTCGCTCCGGTTCTGAAATCATTGGTTCATGCTAACTCCATTTTTCTAAATAATTCTAAACTAGTTGAATACCCCGTCGCGCTTCGCGGTGGGTGTCAGGTCGTCTAATTCGATCATAATATGTTCGTTTTGTCACAGTATCACAACGGTAATGACACTCGATATAGACTACGACACGGAAAAAAAGTCCAATTTGAACGTTTTAAATAAATTTCTATCGGAATAATGAAAAAAAAATTTAAAAGCAGTCGTGCACTCTGTTTTTTGAAAAAAGTTAACGAACGAAAGTTAATAAAGAAAAACGGATTTAATAGAATATTAGACGGGTTATACTTGCGCTACGCGACGGGTGTCGGGCCGATCGTTAATAAAATTTACGCGAAAATGTAGGCGTAACGATAAAAATAATTTTAACAAAAACGATACCTAAAGGTAAATAATAAAAAAAGAAAAAAAAGTTCGGGTCGTAGAAAACCATAAAAGCGAAGACCGAGACCGGTTCCGATAATACCTATACCGGCAATGATGCTGTCAGCTCATTAAAGGTTCGGTTCGTCACGGGACCACAATGGTAACGACAATCGTTATAGGCCACCATACAAAAAAAAACTCGGTTTTTAATACAAATCAGTTTTCAAAAAAATATATGGGAATATTGACAAAATAAAAACTACAAACTATTGCGTACTGCGTTCTTTGAAAAAAGTTTACGAACGAAAGTTATTAAAGGAAAACTAAATTATTAGAAAACTTAACAGGTTAAAAAACGTATTCTATATATAGTATAAGGAGTGAAAAAAAAACAAACAAACAAACAAACGCATGTCAACCGTTGAATGGAACCACTATTCATTTTGCTTCTACTTTAGTCTATTATACTAGATGATAATAACTGCGCTACGCGACGGATGTCGGGTCCATCGCTAATAAAATTTAAATGAAAACGTAGGCGTAACGGTAAAAATCTATACTATATAATAAATAAAGGTTTTTAGTGTCACGTGTCGCCTCCATATTCATTCTCACCATTTTTTTCCCGCTTCTCTCTCTTATTTAATGCACTTCTATTTTTTTAATAATAATATATATTTAAAGAAAAATACTAATTATACTAATAAAACACATTTATTTTAAATTATCCCTTATTATAAGACATTTTAAAATTTAGTTATGTAACTTTTATTTTAATCAAATAGTAAATGAAAGTCAAATTACATTAAATAGTAATTAACGTATTTTCGAAACTCAATTATATATTAATTTTTCTATCCTTAGTATATATAATATATTTTTACACATGCAAAATATATACATAAATATTTAAAAAAATTATATATATATTGATATTTTTTAATTTTCACACCATGTGTAGACACGGAATCTAAACTAGTTATGTTAATAAAGGGAAACATAAAACTAAATAATAAAAAAGGAAAAAAACAAAATAAAAAATTATCGGTTCGGGTCGTCGAAAACCATAAATGCGAATAGCGATATGGGTTCCGATAATATCAATACCGACAATGATGTTGTTCGCTTATAATTGGCTCGGCTCGTCACGATACCACAACGGTAACGGCACTCGATATAGGCAACGATACAAAAAAAACTTAAATTTGAATACAAGTCCATTTTAAAAAAAATTATATCTAAACGTTGACAAAAAAAACTAAAAACAGTCGCGCCCTCCGTATTTTGAAAAAAGTTAACGAACGAAAGTTATTAAAGGAAAATTAAATTAATAGAAAATAAAACGGGTTAAAAGCGTATATTATATATAGTATAAGGGTTGAAAATGAAAATGTAAAAAAAATAGAAATTGTAATTGTAAGCTTACTAGAATACTAAAATCACAACAGAGTTTCTGTTTCTGGTGATGCTTATCTAAAGGTGTTTGTTTCTACAGGTGAATAGATTATCGATGGATATTCAAATCGATTACTTCAACATCACAAGAAAACAGATCGATAAACTTGTCGGTGCATCGAAAGCAAGGGAACACATCATGAAGAAATCGATCTTCTCAATCAGTATCGGATCTAACGACTTCCTCAACAACTATTTGCTTCCTGTTCTCTCGATTGGAGCTAGGGTTTCACAGAGCCCCGATGCTTTTGTCGATGATCTCATCAGTCACCTCCGATCACAGCTTACTGTAAGTTTCACGTGAATCACAAAACTACAATCGAAAATTGAACTCCGTCACAAACTATTGATTACACGCCTGTAAAAATTGATCGCAGAGACTTTATCAATTGGATGCACGAAAATTCATCGTAGGAAACGTTGGACCAATGGGATGCATTCCGTATCAGAGGACGATTAACCAATTGAAGGAGAACGAGTGTGTTGCGTTGCCTAATGAACTCGCGCTTCGATACAATGCTAAATTGAAAGATTTGGTTGCAGAATTGAACGATAATCTCCATGGAGCTGCTTTTGTTCATGCCAACGTATACGACTTAGTCATGGAGCTGATCAAGAACTATGATAAATACGGTGAGAAATCGATCATCATATCCAGGTGATTGTTTTCCTTCCGATCTGTTGAATCAAATTTTGTTAAATTGCATGGTTGAATGTTGCAGGATTTAAAACCTCGAGCAAAGCATGCTGCGGGAATGGAGGTCAGTATGCTGGGATTATTCCTTGTGGTCCAACGTCGACTTTGTGTGAGGAAAGAGATAAGTATGTATTCTGGGATCCTTACCACCCTAGTGAAGCTGCAAATGTGCTCATCGCCAAGCAATTGCTCCAAGGTGACCGAAAATACGTGTCTCATATGGGTCTCAGGGAACTTCGGGATCTAGATCTTTAACTCGATCAATTGCTGCTACCGTTTTTTGTATTGTGGATCTTTGTGTAACTTTGTAGTTGATTTTATGCGTGTATGTAAAATGGAGCCTGTGCTTCAATTGGAGTAATTGATTAGATTGAATTTGTAATATGTTTATAACTTGGGTTATACAATCATTAAATCATGAAAATGCTCATCTGTCTCATCCCTCAACCTTTTGGGTTATACATTGTGTTGGTTTGGTTATACATAAACCATGGTTCACGCAGTATTATCGGCACATTCAACCCGTTCACCCTGAAAGACTAGCGGTACCGCATAGGGTGGGCGGTGTTCCCTAGCGGTACCATATATGCTCAGTGGCGAAGCTTGAAGAAAAACGGGGGGGGGGGGGGGGCGACGGAGTCCTATAATTTTTTTTCCTATCGCTATGTTTCGGGTTATATGTTCGGGTCGGCGATTCGCTTCGGGTCGGGTCAAACAATAAAAACTTTAAATATATAACAAATGACCGTTCTTACACATAAAAAAAACTACATATTTTTTAACAAACAATTGAACAAAGATGAAAGACTTAAATTATTAATGATGATGCGAGAGGAAGGGTGGGTACCTGGAAAAAGAATTACAGTTCAGCTCGACTACCTTTAAGATCAGGGGGACCGGAACTTAATACCTATAAAATTTTCGGCCGAATACGTATAATTAAAACTTCTGAGCAAAAAATCAGGGGGAGGAGGGTGGCCCCCCGGGCCCTAATGAAATTGCGCCACTGTATATGCTCCACACCCGAATGCATACCAAAGCCACACCCGGTGGCCTAGTACACTTTTATTTCAAATGTGAGAAGGGAAGGGCGATGGTCAAGGGAAGTGGTTGTTTTTTCGTGGGTTAACGGAGATAGATGAACGGTGGTGTGATAACGTGATGCGAGGGTTGCTACGTGGTGGTGGCGTGACTAGTGGCTTGAACTTGTAGGGAGAATCGAGAAGAAAATGGAGTAGGGATGAACCTACAATTTGTTCAAACCAATTTCCTTGTTTGAAAATAGTGACAAAAGTTGATGAGTCTCATGTACAAATGGATTCACGGCCATTATGATGCCACAAGGACTCAAGGTAGTCGATCATTTGCAAGATACAATCGCAAGATTTGAGAGATTGGTGAAATTAAAACTAACCTAACGTTACTTAAACATATTAAATTTATTTGGTACAATCAATTAAGGTCTCTTTATAGTACAGTTTTTACTATATATCCCCACAAGTAACTTTAGAAAGTTTTTTATGCAATCTTTTTAATGGCATTATGACCATTACACGGTTTGGGTTCTTTTTTATCATAATTGTAACATTTTCTTTTTCTTTGTGGTTTTGAACCGTTGTGTTCGATTTAATTTCCTATTTAACGGTTTACACGGATTAGGTTCTTCTATCCAGTGGTGTACCCATCCTTTGTGGGTTGGGTCTCCCGACACCCATGAAAAACATTTTTTTGTTTGTAATTTACTAGCTTAGAACCCGTATAATACGCACGGGGTGAAAAATATTAATACATAAAATTCTTAAATCTTTATGTATATATTTTACAGGTGTAAAAATGTATTACATATACTAAGGATAGAAAAGAAAATTCAAAATATGTAAAAATTATTATATAATTGGGTTTCGAAAATACGTTAATTACTGTCTAATATAATTTGACTTTCACTTACTATTTGATTGAAAATAAAAGTTACATAATTATATTTCAAAGTTTCTTATAATAAGGGATAATTTAAAATAAATGTGTTTTATTAATATAATTAGCATTTTTTTTAAATATATTATTATTAAAAGATAGAATAAGAGAGAAGCGGGAAAAAAATGATGAGAATAAATATGGAGGCGACACGCGGCATGAAAAAACTTTTATTTATTAGATAGTATAGATATGATCTAATCCCGATCGACTCCCATGAAATTTTGACACCGACCCCCCTTGAATTTTTTTTTACCACAACGCCACTCAAAAAATTAATTAAAATTTTACAAATATAAACTTATTAATTGTTATAAACTAACTAACAAATATAAACCTTTATAAATTATTTAGATAATTGAACCTACCCATTAATGATTATAAACAATTAAGTTCACTAGGTCACTAACCATTTAACCTAATAACCATTTATTCTAAGCACTTCAGTTCATTTCTAAACAATTAACCGGTCTTGTAAAACCCTCCCCTAGGCATGTAAACGAACCGAACGAATACAAACGAGGGTTGTTCGTTCGTTTAACTTTAACCGAACAAATGAACGAACATAAACACTTAAATGAACGGATTTCAATCCGGCAAAAAAATTTCAACTCAAAATATTTTAGTGGCCTGACTCAATCCGGTGAAAAAAGTTCGATGACCTAATTCAATCCAGTGATGACCGACCTGACAAAAATCTTTTTTAATATACATTCTAACACTGAAAATTTCCGATACCCACAAAAAAAATTTCTAGGTCCGCCACTGCTTCTATCATATCATATTCTTCTTATTTGCACAATATTTGAAGTTGCATACAACATATAGTATAAGTAGATGAGATGCTCCTTACTGCTGCTACTTTAATGTGTTGCTTGAATGTGCTTTCTCCATGGTTAGTCGATGATCTTTGAAAACAAATGATTTTTGAATGATAACATGTTCTGATATCATTTGCAGGTCCCATTTGAGATTAATAAAAGATCAATTAAATCAAAAGGGGGTTGAATACTTATAATTCTTGTTAAGAATTGCATATATGTTTTGTGAAATAAGCAAGCCATTGGAATGACAAGTTCATCAGAGAACAAACTTTGAATTTGATCTAACAATCTAGACACATTGATTGTAGGCTGTGAAGTGTGAGCTCCCTTTCTTGTATTCTCTCCTTTTAAAAGCTAGTAATCTTATCTAGAAATCCACACATTCTTTCATTATACAAATTTAAATTTACAGAATACCAAGTTACTTGGGCCCCAGATGTACCATTTCCAATCCAGAAGTTGTAGAAATGCAAGCAGCAATCAGCTGAGCATGGTAGGATGTCCAGTTTGGAGCATCCTCTTAAACATGTCCATTCCAAAAGCTGAATCTGATGAACTACAAAATACAAATAAGGCAGCAGTCAATAAAATTACTGGCTAAAGACTAAATTACACAACTCATTGATACAAACAATATTATTTAAGTCTCACCTTGAGATAGTAATTTCATAGGGAAATGAGACTCCTTCCATGTTTGGTATAGGAGGAATGTGATCTTTTTTCTCATTAACAAATTTAATTATTTGAAATAAAACTTCATGCAGAGAGGACTCGAGTGTTGCCCGCCTACCAGATGCACTTTCTGTAACATGGTAAAAACTGTAGATGATTCAATTTCAACTCATGTGCTACAAATATAGATTTTCAAGAATGAGAGTCAATAAAAAGTCCATTTTACCTCCAGGGTCTACAACTAATTTAGAATGATGTGATTTGCCAGAATGTGGTTTAGGGTGTTGAGCAACATTTAAATTTATATACCACTGCTCCCAGTACAAGTGTTCAACTTTGTGAGTAAACCATGTTGCTTGTTTGTTCTTTACTTCAAAGAAAGATACACATATCTGGATCATTAACATTAACAAATCAATCAAGATTCAAGCAAGCAGCGAAAGTGATTAATTATAAGAAATCTTAAGTTTATTGATGAAACCTGTTTTTTCTTGTTTGGGTGTTTCTCTACCCTATCAATGAACTGATCAATCTTTTCATCAACTTTCTTCTCAAGCTTGGCATCACCACATTGCACCTAGAAAAACAGTTTCTCTAACATTAAGTAAAATGACGGAAGGTATATTCATCTATAACTTTATGTGAAATGATGCATTAATCATCCAAGGATGTGGATATTGGATATTACTTACATATGTAATTTCAAAAAGTTCCAAATCAATGTCTTTGGGCCGCACCAGTCCTAAAGCTCTGTGAAAGAAAATTGTGTGCAGGATGCCTGCAAGTCATATAACTAACTGACTAAGTGTTTCATTCGGTTAAAAACTAAAAGCATCAACTATATTGATACAAAACAAGACAACTGTTGATGATAAATGCAGTCATAAGAAAAACATTACTTCATGTGATACAAATATAAGTTTTTTAGTTCTAAGGATGTGAACAAATGGACATTCTATCCTATACTTTAAAACCTTTGAGAAATTAATATTTTAGGGCTTGTGTACTATACAATTACAGTTGATGAATATGAACAAATAGGGGATTTAATCCACGCAAGTAACTTACATCGAAGAACTTCACGTACCTCAAAGTAGTCCGCATCCTGAAAATAGAAGAAATTTTAGAAGGAAGAAAGCAATTTAGTGATTTACAAACAAGTTAATGACGAACAATCAACAAAATATCCAGTTATATATGCAGATCATATATAATACTGTAAAATAGGATACTAAATCCCAGGTGTCTAGAAATTACCAGTTCTTTGAGTTGACAAACTTCGCAGTTCATTGTATCGACTGTTCGATTCAGATATGCTTAATTGTTACCAAAATTCTCGAGATTTACGGGTTGCACGTCGTTATTCGATCCGTTTCGTTCAAGTAACTTTGTATTTTTGATTTTGGGGCATACCCCCTCAACTATTCAGATTTATCAAAACACTACCCTTCAACTTCACTTCACCTATCTATGTAATTCTATAACTATTTAAAGAGCATGATAAAGGGGTAAAGAGCATGATAAAGGGGTAACAAGTGGCCATTCAAAATTTTTTTGTTTTTTAATTTTCGTTTTCACCCATCATACTATATATAATATACGCTTTTAAGCCGTTTAATTTTCTAATAATTTCTTTTTTCTGTAATAAATTTCGTTCGTTAATTTATATTAAAAAACGGAATGCGCGACTTTCTTTAGTTTTTTTTTTTGTCAACATTCAGGTATAAATTTTATTTGAAAATGGAGTTGTATTCAAAATCGAATATTTTTTTTGTATCGTATGCTATAACGAGTATACGTTTTGACGTAAGTTTTATCTTCGCAAACCAGCCGAACCGGTAACAATCAGACTCCTGTCGCGTAACGCGAGTGAAAAAAACTAGTTCTTTTTAATCAATGTCTCCCAGCCCATGCTTGATAAAAACAGGTTTACATATGTTGGGCATTTATGGGCCCATTACATAAATATAATTTGTCAACCGCAAGTACCACACTGGATGCCTGGATAGTTAGTGGGTTAAAAAATTTTGGGTTGACGGGTTAAATAGGTTGAATCCAAATGACCAAACATGACTCATATATTTATTTGTATAAAAGATATTAATCATAATCCAGACACACGTAAAATCATGTCATATTCGTTTAGTGTTTGGGGTGGACATGTAAAATATATTTATTTGCGGATATGAATAATACCTGGTGACTTAGCAACAACTTAAATAACCAATGAATACAACTCCAATGAACATTTGTTTTGTAACCGGTGTCTTTTTATATGTTTTTGTTCCTTATTTCTCATACCTAATTAACAAACTTGAGTTTACCGATTAGAACAACATAGTTATTACAAAGCAGAGGTATTACACAATTAAAATTTTAAACAACTAAGGTATTACCCAATGGAAATCAAGCTCCTTCCTCTTCTTTAAACACGGTTACACCCTCGTAACTGCCTAAAAATGGAAAGAAGAATATATAAAAAAAAGCTACATTCAACAATAATTCAAGATTTTCTACTTCAATGGTGCCAGACCACATCTAAATGCATTTTCTGGGATATCATATTCAGTGCGAAAACTCTTTTCATCATTCCATACACGAACATATAACTCTTGTCCCAGGTATCGCCTTGGCCAGATTGCAGACCTCAGATTCCACATTCCCTTGTTATCCAAAGAAACCAATATTGCACTCCATGATTTTGGATATACCTGTCAACAAATTACAAATATTGTTCAAGATTTTATTCTTTGTATAAAAAATCAGAAATTTAAATGATCCAAAAGAGCAATGTTACCTGCACAGTGTGTCTTGTGGTAGCATCATTCAGATTGTAGAATCTCCTCCTAAGTGTGGAGTTCCACATGCCTGAACCAAACCTATAATTTGAAAATTGTTATCATGTGATTTCAATTGATTTTATGAAGACGATAAAAAACTAAAATATAAGCTTACCCAACAGTCCAAAAATCTGACCCATCAAGATGCCATGACTGAATGGTGTTCTCATTGTTTTGGAAGATGATTTCAGCATAGTCATGAAGAGTGTACCCAAGAACAGAGACACCGAGGATTGGAGAGAATGAAGGGGGTGTATCTTTGAGTGAGTTTACATGAAAGACTCCGGAAATGTTATAAAAATCAGCAATCTTCAATGGAGTTTCCGGGTTAACATAGGACACCTGATTCACAGCATACCTAAGCTTGCCATTGATATTTGCTTCTGAATTAGCCAACACAACTGTTCTTGTTACCGGGATTGTACCATAATGATATGAACCTTGAGGGTTAGGTCTAGCAGCATTTGCAGTCAAGTTCCATCTAAAAAGAACCAGAAAAAAGTTCAATCTCCAACCATAAAAGTTCAAAACGATGAAAATGGAAATCAAGAAAATGTTATACCTGATTGTTCTTGCCTGCTTCATTGACCAGTGGATATGATAGGTGGGACCAATAGGAAGTGGCAAAGAAGCTTTAGTTTGAGAGCCATCATAATGAAGGATTCCGGTAGCAGTAAGAGTGGGTTTGGTAAAACGAGTTGAAGCAACAATGAAATAGTCTTTTACAGGAGCATGAAGTTTGACCAAAAAAGAAGCAGATTGACCGACATGAAGGTCAAATGATTCATACGCTTCTTGCAAAGTATGTGATCCTTCTGTCTCTACCAATGTCAGTGTATGGTTTTGGATCCTAAAATTAATTGAAGTAGTCAAAGCCACATTTGACACCCTAAACATGTATAGTTGACCTGAAACAAAAGCAAAGAACCGGTATCATATAAAATTTACAGAGCCAATTTAAATTATTTTACACATGAATACATAAGTGGATATATGGTTAATACCTCCTAGAACAGTAAAAGAGGTTGAAGAAGAATGCCCGTTGATGAGAAGACCATCAGCCATAGGAAGAGGTTCCCCAGAGTCCAGAGTTTGAGATAGAACCTGCAAATAAAAAGTCAATGAACTGTTTTTCTACAATAACCTTTTGTTTATGTAACAAGAACATGGAACCAAATAAAAACCTTGTGATCAGATTTCCACCAGTCACTGATGAGTAAAGTGAACTCCTCAACTGGTTTAAGATATGGGACAAAAATCACAGCCCTTGCTCGGACATTAATTGCACCGAAACCACCAGAAGCTCTATGCATCTTGGTTGAAGGGAAGTAGGAGTAGGATCCAATTTGATCTTTCATTTGCATGTGGTATGTCCAGTTTGAGTTTGGTGGAATAGGGCAGTTTGTCCCCAACACTCCATCTTGCCACGAGGATTTTCTCTGTTTGACACCGTTCCTGTTTTGCAATTCTTAAGATATTACATATGTGCCCAAAGTAAAAAACATGCTGACCAAAGAGCTCAACAAGCAGCAGAAAAACAAAAGGAACACTAACCATGTGATAAGAAAGGGCTCGTCTAGCTTATTAATGACATTAACAATCACATTGTCATTGGTTACACAGTCAATGGTTGGGGCCGGGAACTGTCCATTGATGAGTATGCCCTTCAATGATTGTAAACAAGAATAGATGTCAAACATCATATTGTAGTTTTTAATAACTAGAATTATGTTGATTATTACCCTTTGGGGAACTCCAAGAGGCGAAATTTGTCCATATGTAACTTCAAATGTAAAAAATCTGTATGGGTCTTCAGCCTTCACACAGGAGACACACAACCAAGCCAGAAATCCAAGATGAAATGATAGGAAGTTGGTCTGGTTCATGTTGCCCACGTACGTCCTTCCAAGAATCTAATAACTGTACCATTACAGGATGGTTTAAGAAAATTCAGCCATAACAAACTAAAAGCTAAATAGTTCCATGCAAACTATTTTCAGAAATTATAACTTTATAAGCTATACATATAGCTAAGCCCAATAGCATATCAAGCATGCATGACTTCCTGTACAACACATAAACTTGAAATTCACCAGACATTTAGCAAAAGCATGCATTTTCTAAGTTGCCCAAAACTAACTAATAATAAACAACAAACAACTTATGAGCAAGTGAATCAAATACTTACAGAGCTGGATGAAATCCCCAAATTTGAATTGAGGAGGAAAGAACAAGACTGAGGAAATGAGAGTGTGATGATCGGAGACAAGTCCATTGGACAATTTATATACGAAGACAAGGCCAGAAACATCACGTCGATTAAGGAGGTAACATGGAATCGATTTCGAAAATAGAATCGAGATCTGTAACCCCGCACTTCAAGCTGAGCATTAATTATCGGTACAAAGGAGTCGTAGCAGCTCACAGTTTTGAAATTGTGAATCATAGTGGGATCTATTTGACCCCAAAATAATTTAGGTTTATGCAAATTGAGGCTCGCCGGTGAAACCCTAGAATGTCGCAATGAAGAACGGATCAACAATAAATGCGTTTAATTGCTTAATGTTTGTTGATCTAGAATTAATTAAGAGGGAAGTGGAGGGTTAGGGTTTATGCCAATGGCACATGGAAATTGGAATGTAAGCAAGGCGAAAAGACAACGGGAAGCTTCTGTCCATTGGTCTTGGAACCACATTTTTACGCGCCAACCCGATTTTGTTGTTAAATAAAACATTAAAACAAAATTAAGTAATATAATATATACATGGTAATATATAGAGTTAAATACGGTTTTAGTCATAAATAACTATTTCAATCTAAAAGTTTAAATTTGACTTTTATAGTTCAATAGTTTCACTTTTGTTTCAATTACAATCCGATCCACTAACTCCTTCCATTTTTTCTGTTAACTTTATTAAAAGGACTATAATACCCCTCTAACTAAAAAAATAAATAAATAAATTATCTTTTTTAAAACCCTATCTTCCTCATCAGTCATCCCTCAAGAAAACAACCCCTACCTTCACCCTCCGGCTGTCACCGCCACCTCAGCTCCACCTCCGGCCACCACCTCCACCTCCACCTCCACCTCCACCTCCGGCCGCCACCTCCACCTCCACATCCACACTCCGCCATCTCTGACGACCTCCGAATCAAATGTTGAAGTTAACCTATTCCACCTCCACCCCCGGTCACAACCTCCACCTCCACCTCCACGCTCTGCCACCTCACCTCCTCACCTCCTAACCTCTAAACCCCCAATTTCTCACCCCTTCATTTTCCCTATCAAAACCCTAGTCCAAATTGGACCGCCGCTGTGACACCCGACATTTCCAAGTCATTATCCATACAAACCCCAGTCATATTTACATGAACCATTTGCATGATAGACTTAATTTGGTTTAATTAGGTCATTTCATGCATAACAAAGTCCATTCATGTCACATCTTGCATTTGGTAATTTTAGAAATTACCGGGTCACACCCGTTAACCCGACACGCGCGAACGTTAGTAACAAATATCAAATGTTAGGAAAACATTCTATCTCATTATTTTACATGGTTATATGTGTAATAATATAAATATATAGGTAAATATATATTTGGTTATTATTTGGGTTCGTTAACGCGTATTTTAACCTTTAATACGTACTTTACACATTTAATGCGTCTAAACGATCAACGTTTGTGTGTGTATATATATACATGTATAAATATAAAAACCCGACACATTTTTATTTATATTATTACGATCTTGAGTTTATATATTAAATGGAGTATTTAGCGGGTATTATTTGAGGGTAGCGTACTGCGTTTGAACCACCATCACATCCTAATCACTACCATCACTTCACATCATCATTCCCTTTTGTTCACTCTTTCACGGCAGCCCAACCCCATCCCAAACCCCCCATACTTTTATGACAATTTGATTGACTAAGTTCTTGATTCACCATGCCATGTTATCACTAAATATTCATGATGTTTGATTTCTTTTTATATACATATATATACATATACCATGTTGTTCTCAATTGGAAGACACAACACCATTATCTATCCGAATTCCTCGGCTCTCTCTCTCTCTCTCTCTCTTTTTGCTCACTCCTTAGAACCAAAAATCACACACAAATATCTTGCAATTTCAAGTGAAGATCAAGTGCTCTTCCAGGTGATTTAGGAGTTCTAAGGTGTTCTTGCAAGGATCCAAGCTCCAATCTATCATTCTACCTTCTCCTTGCTTTCTTTAAGTGAGTATCATCGTACTAAGTCTTAATTTTATTAAACCTACTAGTTGTTTTGTGTAGAAGATTCACCCAAGTAATGGATTGTTCAAAGAAAAAGTCAGCACGTTATACACGTTGTGGCTGGCAGAATTTTTAGCCAACTTTAGAGAGTCTTATCTCGGTTAAAACTAAACTAAAAGGGACTTTTCTTGAGTCTAAAATTAAGTTTAAAGAGTCCTCTATCCATCCCATGTGATTTTGTGATTTTTAGTGGAGATTTGATACCCCCAAAAGGTCGATACAAGAAAACGGGGCAAAGCTGAAATGTTTGGACAGATTCATAAGGTCAACTTGTATAGGTCATAACTCACTCAAAAATGGTCCAAATGAGTTGAATCTTTTTCCTAAAACTAGATTTTTATGTAGATAATAAAACCCATATGGCCTCTTATGATGAAATTAAAATTTTGACCCCCCAACCGTCAAGATTCCGGAGACCTATCCGACAAAATCGAAGTTGTTAACCTATTTGTGTTATGATTTTTGTTTGAAACCCTTAAACCCCTTTATAAATTGTGATCCATACATTTCTATTGAGCCAATACACTTATTTGATTGTGGTAAAATTTCCATAAATTATTGAGTTCGATAATCTAACTAAAAAAAACGACACAAGTTGACTTAAAAACCCGAATACTTTACTAAAGGCTATTTTGAAATAAACGTTTTACCTTCCATACTACATATTTATTTTCAACCTGAACAATGATGCTGTTGCGTAAACGTAAACACACGTCTTGAGATACATAACTTATTTATATAAGTGTACATAAATATATCTTATTGTCACAACTCGTCACTAACGGTCGTCATGTCAAAACTGTCGGAAACATAAACTAGTACTCATGCCGCGTCTAGTTAGGTGAATCGTATACACGATACCCTTAGATGTTAGAAACATTGTTTAGATCTTAAAGTGTCTTATTTTACCATAGGGCACAGTTAGGTCGGCTCACGTATTCACGGACTTTGCTAGTTGCTACTTATTTTGCTTGCTTCATTGTTTGCTGATCAGGTGAGTTTCACGGCCCCCTTTTAACTTTTAAATGTTTTAGAAACACCGGGGGGAAAACATACTTGCTTACAAGTTTGAAAACATGAGACATCATTGTTTACTAAAGTTGGGAACATCATTGCCTGATACATTCGGGAAAACATAAAACGTACTTACAAACATTTTCATATGGTAGCAAGAAAACAAGACTCGACCTTTATGTTTGCATGAGTTAACACATATAGAGCGTCGAAAGTCCCCTGAACATCATATTTATAACCATTAGCTATAGGTTAGCCTGAGATTCTATGGATAGCACTATTGGGATTGACACCCCCGGTCATGGTTAGTCGCGCTAACTATGGGTCCCTCTGGCCAAATGACCGCATAGTGTTCAAACATTGCTCGTGAGGTATGAGCGAGGGGCAAAACACCTGTGTCATGGTTTGGTTATGCCTCATGTATGTACATATTATTTGTATTCCTAGCTAGTCTACAAATGGGTCAACGTTACTTGTTTTGTTTATCATATTCATTTAAACGTTTTCGTGCAGATGGATCTGCCAATCACTTATACACCAATGGTTTTGCCATTCGTTTACGTGGAAATATTTTTATCAATGTTTTCAAGGAAAACAGTTTCATATTATAGCCATGCACATAGTATCTATGTTTTCAGGAAAAACGACTTATTTTATAACTATGACGTTATCACATGTTTTCATTGGGAAAACTACTCGTTTTATGACTATGAAGTCATCACATGTTTTCAAGGAAAACAACCTTACATTAAACCCGTGTACATATTTTCAATGTTTTCAAGGAAAACAGTTTCGTATCATGGCCATGTACACAATATCAATGTTTTCAAGGAAAATCACTTTACATTGTAACAATCAAACCTGTGAACTCACCAACCTTTGTGTTGACATTTTTAAGTATGTTTTTCAGGTAACACATAGTTAAGGCTCGGTTGGAATAGGCTAGCTCTTTGGATTAAACCATAGGAGCTGAGGAACAAGTTGTCAAACCTCAAGTCTATGTTTGATCTAGGAGTATTTAGATCATCGTATTATTTCATGTTAATAATTGTAAAGATGTTCGATACTTAGAAATTTGTACTATAGTTTCCGCTGTTGTGTAATGTTACTAATCGTTACAACCTTTATTTATTTATTAAGTAAATAAATTTGGGGGTGTGACAGCCGCCAACCTCCACCGGCGATTCAGGCGATGGTGGAGGAGGTTTGAATTTGGCCTGATTAGTGCTTCAATTTTGGTTGATTTGAGTTCATAGCCACGATGAAGCCGAGCTAACGAAGTGAAGATGGGACTGCAGATCTCGGTTCGATTTGGCTTGATTAATACTTCAATTTGATTGATAGAGAACTAGATTCTCTATCTAGCTGTGCATATACGTACACTCCTGGCTCAATTTAGCAGGTTTCAAATACTTCAATCTTTACCTGATTTGCAAACAACTTTTTAGATCTAAGTTCTTGAGGCTCGAATTGCCTCCCACCAACAAGGCTGGTCGATTTTTTTTTATTCCCATCCAGAGTATCGTTCAAGCAAGATGAGAAAATAAAGGGGATTAGGTTGGGTTCCGGTGGAGGTGAAGGGTGGAGTGGCGGCCGGTGAAGGTGGTGGCTGGAGGTGAAGGGGCGGTGGAGGTGGTGGAGGTCTTGAATTGGGGGAAAGGGGAAAGGAATTATGGTTTTTAAAGTAGGGATAGATATTAATATTTTTTTTATTAACAGGGGTATTATAGTCTTTTTATACATAGTTAATAGGAAAATTCTAACGGAGTTAGTGGACCGGACTGAAATTGAAACAAACGTGAAACTATTGGACTAAAAAAGTCAAATTAAAATTTTGGACTGAAATGGTTATTTTTGTCAAACAAAGGGACTAAAACCGTATTTAACTCTAATATATATCTATACTCTCTAATAAATAAATGTTTTATTGGGACACTTGTCAATCTTCTATGCATTATTAACATTTTTTTATCGTCTCTCTCTCATATTTATTATACAAATTTCTTTAATTGTTTTTATAATTTTTTGTTTCCGGCATCTCTCTCCTATTAAATAATAATGATTTCTATAATTTAAAAAAAAAATGTTTTATATTTAAAAAAAATAGGTTTGTTCATAAAACATTTTTATAAATTGAACATTTCTTTCATTCTTTTTATAAAACATTTTTTAAAAGTAACTATATAACGTTTTATAGAATTTGTATTAAAAAACTATGTAATATGTCATAAATATGTAAATCTTTATTACTAAGAATATATAACATTGCATTCATTCAACCCGTGTAATATACCGGGTTTCTAACCTAGTTTAAATAATAAATTATATATTTTATACGAGTGTTAGATCCCGTGTATTACACGGGAGCTGGATAAATGATAAAATGTGAAATGAAAAAATATGTTGAATATAATTCATAAATATGTAAATATCTCTTTATATACAACGTTAGATGTTTATTTGAAAATTTTCCATCCATATATAAGATTTAAAGTTTTAAACCATCTCTGCTTTAAACTCTGGAAAGTGACACGTACAGTTGCCCATGAGATAAAACCGGTTGCCTCAAAAACCAATGCACCAAAATTATATTTTTTTAGTGAAATGAGTAGTGTTCAAACTTAGTTCGATTTGTACATTTAGTTACAAGTTAAGCTCGAGATCACATGTAGGATCGTGTACATACAAAACTAATAAACTGATTTTGGTTTTACAAATCAAGCCCCGTGATTGTGTCCAAAATCATTACCCTATATTTATCACTTTATCTTTTTAGAGTTATATATATATATATATATATATATATATATATATATATATATATATATATATATATAAAGAGACTATATATCAATAACGTGTGTTAGGGCACACCCATCCATCCCCAACTTCTATGACCGATTCATACGTCTCACCAAAATATAAATAAACAGTCTATGGAAGATGTACTCCTAGAGTACTAAATGAAGACATCATGATCTTAAACCATTGCCAAGGTTAGAGTCATGTCATTGGTGCCGCAATGACATGCTTGCGGACTCACTCCATGAGTAGGAACATGCTCAAGTAATAGGATATATATATACATCATGGTAGTTTATAACATATACTTGAAATTTTAGTGGTAGTCCAACTAAGTAACTTATAACAGAGGTCATAAAACAGGTTAAAGGTCTTTCAATTTATGAGTATAAGTACATTATAACCTATTGCATGTTGAGGTCTCAAAGTACGAGTCTAAGTAATCAAAATAGTCTTGTCATATTAACATACAGAAAATCAGAAACGACAGTTAAAATAAAAAATGTGGGGAAAACGTTTCAGGTCGTAATGTCATGCATAAGAGGAAAGAAATGGAGTATCATTTCAGGAAGTTCAAAAATGTATCCGATGCTTGAAAACCAAAAAGTTCATGTAAAAAGGTTAAAATATCCTTACCTTAATACTGAATCAAAATAACTAAAGATAATCATAAATTGAATCATGTATTGTTAAAACCTACAATATGTGTTAAATTTTGTATTCTTAGTTATTTATCAAACTACTATTATGTTACCTATATCTTACTAATTGTCCAAACGTCTTAATTTCTCAAATATTTAAACTTACTTATTATTTGATGATTTGTTAAGTAATTCGATAAGTCTTTAGGTTCTAGTTTTATTACTCTTACAAGTTTAGATCTTGTGTTTACACACGGGGTGAAAATTGAAAATTATCATTATATAAAAATTTTAAATATTTATGTATTTATTTTACATTGTAAAAATATATTACATATACTAAGGATGGAAACAAACCTAAAATATGTAAAAATTAATATATAATTGAGTTTCGAAAATAAGTTAATTACTATTTAATGTAATTTGACTTTCAATTAGTATTTGATTGAAATGAAAGTTACATAATTAAATTTCAAAGTTTGTTATAATAAGGGATAATTTAAAATAAATGTGTTTTATTAGTATAATTAGTATTTTCTTTAAATATATATATATATATATATATTATAAAAGAGAGAAGTGCATTAAATAAGAGAGAGAGGCGGGAAAAAATGGTGAGAATGAATATGGAGGCGACACGTGGCACTAAAAACCTTTATTTATTATATAGTATAGATTTAACATCAAATCTAAATTCCTAACAGATTTATAACACATAATCTAGTTTTTTTTTTATTAACACATCTACAAGTTCTACAAATTCATTAACTTCTTTACAAATTTATTAACACATCGATAACATTTCTTAAATAAATACTTCTCTTCTTCCGGTTATGCAATTTTTAATATGAACTATTTTCTTTCATATTTGAATGTTCATTGTTTACTCAAAAATAACAAGTGAGAGTATTATAAAAAGGAGTTGCATTCCAAGAAGCGATCAAAATCTGACTTTTTATTTACCAATATTATATTTCTTTATTTTGAAGTTGCTAACTTTAAATATAGGGGTAACTTCATAAAAATGTAACAAACTTTTTAAACTTTTCAAAATAAGTTACTCAAACTTTTTTTATTTAGTCACTCAGCTTTCATGTAACCTGCTAATCAGATATTTTTTACATGTTTAACAGGTTTTAATGCTGACGTTACATTTATTTTTTGTTTCTTTTTTTAATATGCTAGCGTAGAATTAAGATTTTTTTTTAATTCCACGCTAGCATATTTAAAAAAAAAAACCAAAAATAAATGTCACGTTAGCATGTTAAATGCCACATCAGCTTATAAACCTTTTAAACATGTAAAAAGTATTTGATTATCAGGTTACCTGAAAGTTGAGTGACTAAATCAGTATAAAAAAATTTAAGTGACTTAACTGAAACAGTTTAAAAAATTGGTTATATTTCTATTAAGTTTTCGTTAAATATATTAGGAAAAAAAGTTGACATACAATATTATAATTTAGAAACAATGTCAAAGCATTTATAAACACCTACATACTCTACGTCTAGCTCCATTCACCACTCCCGAGCACGTGGCATTTAACAGATCTGCACGTGCCCATGGTTTTTTAAGGCACAATATTGTATTTTGTCATCGGAAGCTGGATCTCAAGCATCATATATTCAAATTTTCACACTCAAATGTGCATTATCCTAATAACTATTGTTATGTATTATTATCTGTCGATAACACATATGATTTCTTAAGTATCCATAGACACATTGGCAAATGGCAATGAACATTATTAGATAACTTGTTTTTTGTGCGGTGAAAAATGAGATTTGAAACGGTTTTGGACAGCCTCAAAAAATTTCGCTCTAAAAAATGAGATGATTATAACTTGACTTTTTATATTTGTTTCGATAACTTTACTCCTAACAAAATTTGAGTCAAACTAAAAAGCATTCACGTCACTGATCACATACCTTACTAAAGAAAAAAAGCCCGAAAACTCAACAGAACCCGAGAACCTCTCTCTAGTTCTACTCATACATAACCTGCTTAATATTTTCCATCTCCACAAGAGTACAAACACGGTAACATAGAAAAGTCAGTTTGACTAGTATATATACTATAAAAGGTAAACATGGGTTTGTGAGTGATTTCACTGTTCAATAAACAGTGAATAAATGAACCAATGATGTTATGACTTATGTGAGGTGGTTAAATACAAATACAATCTATTTAATTATGGGCCAGATTATTTAAGATAACAAAAGTTTGGACAATCATCTTTGTTGCTTACGAATTTTGGGCTTTTTACCAGACTTTGGCCCAGTAAAAACCATTAGGCCTTTACATAAATCTTAACCGCCTCTCGAAACCCTACGTCCCTACACATATCAATATTAAACTAACTAATTTTTTATACTTTATTTTTTTATTTAAAAAAATTAACATACTTTTTTTCTATTTTTAGTTAATTATAATAACAAACTAAGTTTTTAAATGCTATATCTGGGTTGGCTACCGTTTCACAAGGATTTATCTTTTCGTTAACCGGTTTTTTATTATTCCTTTTCTTTTTATTAACATTCATTTTTACATCAGCATGGTTTTTTCGTGATTTACGTATATATCGTTGCTACGTGCTCTTTTTTCAACATTTTTATTTTAGAACCGAGCCAGTGCAATGCCCGTCCCGCCGCAGCGCACGGGTTAAAGCATACCAGTTTTTCCTATTATTGATCTTTAAAAAATCTAGGGGGAAGAATTTATAAAGGGAGTTGTTATATGTACACCGCTCCCCTCTTCGTACATTAGGCCCATGTCATTTATACAAGTCATATAGACCTATATGACTTCTATAGATGACCGTGATGTCATATTTTGTCTGGCGGTTGTATCATACGACTTGTATAGGTCCTATACGAGTCGTATGCTTGACGACTGAAACATATGACTCGTATACTTTATTTTTATAAGAAAAATATCAAATTTATGTTAATTCACCTCAATCAAACAGAGTAGTAACTGGAAACGGTGGATTTCACTTACGGTTACGAAGTAGACATGTCAGTGTTGTTTCCCAAACAGCTACAATTTTTAATTACAAATAATAGATTGATTTTCACAACCTATGAAACAGTTTTGAAGTTTCATACATTTGTTAAAGGAGAACACTTGGATTTGTTTCATAGGAAAAAGATTGCTGATGTTATTTGTGAAATCCATATTCTTGCAATTGTTTATTAAAGTTGTTTTACCCTAAAACGGTTGCAACTTTTAATTACAACTTGTATCAAAGTAAAAAAGATTGCTACTTTACCACACTCAACAATAAACAACCCAAAACTTTTTACATCAAAATAACCAGTTTTTGTATATCAAAAGATAAAAAAGTACACTCGCTAGTCATACTAGTCCCGTTGAGCTAGATCTGACGGCTGAGGCGGATACAATCGAGGCGGTGGTAAATCAGGAAGCACGATCTCCACCAATCTATCCATAGTAGAGTTAGTAGCATTCATGTGTTTCATTTTAATGATAAATCAAGTATGGGAGAGACATGAACACCTTGAACAAAATATGATTGTTAACAACGGTATAGTTACATAATACAAAAATAATGACAAATGTTATACCAGATTGGTGGAGAACTCTTATATATTGCTAGAAGATTCACTACCTAACACTGAATTGTTTCTGTCAAAACATGATATTGCAAACTTTTGTTTAAAGTAAACTCATAATACATGTGCTAAATGAATCAGATGTTAGAGATGATTGAATGAATAAATGAATGAAACATATATTCGTTTATGTAATATATTTTGAAGGAATCTTACGTCGTATCAAATAATTGGCGGAATCTAGTGTCATTTCAAATATGACAGAATCTTGTGTTGTATCAAATAACTGGCATGCATAGCGAGGAAAAATTTATCCGTCACGCAAAACTGAGTAGTCAAACAAAAAAATGACCCATTTGAATCCTATACGAGTTGTATAGATACGTGTCATACGACCCGTATAGGCCCTATACAACTAGTATAGCGTTACAAGTTGACAGACATGACAAGCTTTGTTGCCTTAACTGAAAGATGCCACCCATACGACTCACATAACACCTATAAGACTTGTATATGTGTCATGTGATGTGTGGATAGTTACAGGTGGTGTATGGATAGCGGTTCCGTGTATTTATTGTCATCCATCATAGATGTATTTATTCTAATAAAATCAATATAAGGCTGAATGATGAGTTTGTGTGGTGAAGAAGCACCTCACTCAACTTTGGTTAAGCGATAAAATAATTTAATTTATTAGTATATCTTTAAATACTCATTTTTAGCCACCCTATAAACAAGTTGAATATGTTCCCTACTTTTATATAACTTACCATATTTTGTATTGATCTAACGTAGTTGTATATTTGTATGCATCGTGGCACAGTTGTTGATATTGACGGGGGCTTATGAGATTTTGGATGTTTTATTTGACTTAAAAAAATGGGTCCCTGAAAATAATTGTTATAACAATAAACAAAAAAAACTATTGTAGCAAAATAATCTATGTTACATAATTAAATTAATCGTGAGGCTGTTCTATCATTCTTATAAGGAAAGTTGTTGATCAAGGATTCATAATCCGTAATCTTTAAGGGGGCGTTTGGTTTGCGAAATTCGTTGGAATTGGAATTTAAAGGATTCCTTTGAAATCCATAATGTGTTTGGTTAACATATATGTTAATAGAATTGTAATGTTAAAATACCTAAAAGATAAAATTACTCCTTAAAATGGTGAGATTGATGATAATTGTTATAACAAAATTTCATTATCTCCAGCCCTTGAATCTCGATTGATGATTACCGGTAGTTTTTTTTTGTTGCGATGAGTTGATCGATTTTCTCACCTGGCTAATGACGTTCACAAGTCACGATTCCATCCTCCAGACTGGTGTTTAGTTTTTTTTATTTAAGTTTTAAAATTGTTTAATTTTTTAAATAGATAAAATGTAATTGGTATAATCGTGGGGGGTTGGGTCAAATGACAAAGTCATTTTGAGTTAAAGTGGTGAAGCTTCCATTGAGGTAAAGAGTTCGAGCCTCGTCTATAACGGTTGGTGTAAATTATTAGGAATAGTTTAGGTCGTCTCAAAGTGTGGTATTATTGGTAAAAAAAATGTAATTGGTTTAGATGGGCTAAAATTTAAAACTTTGGTTTAAATGGGCTAAATTGGTTTAGATGGGCTAAAACTAAAAAAAATGTTGAATATGTTTAGACGGGTTAAATTGGTTTAAATGGGCTAAAACTAAAAAAAATTGTTGGGTTAGTTTTTTAAAAACTTTATTAGGTTTAAATGTAATTAGGTTTTTATACTTTATGTATATATATTTTTTAAAACAAATTTAAAAATATAATATATAAAAAAATTAAAAATTTGAACCCCGAAAAATCGGGCCCTATGCGGTCGTTTATCCGGCACCCCATAAGGGCGGGCCTTGGCCATAGAAAAGGTTTACCTCTAAGGGAATATGAGAAAATGGTTAATATACAGAGAATATGCTCCCCTCCCCCCTCAAACTCACGCGATAGCAATAATCATTGGGAGTTTATCACACGAGATAAAACCAAGAAGTCGTGTAATATCTCAAATTTACAAAACCTAAATAATAATAATAACCAATGGCGGACCCAGAAAATTTTTTCATGTGAATCAGAAGTTTTTGTGGTCGATTGACTAACGGTATATAATATTTTTTCGGTTCATTTCGGGTCGAATCGGTTCGGGTCATATAAAAAAAAGATATTGAAACTAAGTAAGTATGCCCTTCTAATTTCATCGCGTTGATTAGGGTGAAATTATGATATTGGTTTCTGATCAGCAGGATCCGAATGAAGAGTATCCACATCAACATATTCAAGAGTTTTAGAAGATGATTCTTTTAAGGAATCATTCCATTGCGTGGTTGTTCTGTTCAAAATCAAAATCACCTTTTTAGGGACTGCTCTGCGTCTGGTTTGTTCGGAATCAAAAGTCTGATCACCGACTTCCTTTTTTCTTTTAGAACCGTGCGTCCTTGCCGTTTCAGTGTTCATTCTTCAAACAAATAACAAGTTTGAATGAATGTTTGATTATTAGAATTAGGGTGGGCTTAAGACTTGAATTTAGGGGATTGGGTGTGGGCTAATGTGCTTAAGAATTAAGACTTGAATTTGGAATTTATGATTGAATTGGGCTTAAGACTTAAATCATAAACTTATAATTTAGTTAGATAGTTATTATTTTATATAAACTACTATATTAGTGTTTAATTGAGATTAATTATTTATATTTGAAAACTTATAAATTTCTAATTTGGTTTTTCTTAGGGTCGGTTTTAAAGTTCATGGGGGTCGGTTTCAAAAGTTCATGGGGGTCGGTTGCAAAATTTTACACGGAGCGATCCGAATTTTATCGCGTATATAACACTAAAATTTTTTTTTATGGAGGACGGCTGCCCCCATTCAATAGAGGTAGGTACGCCTTTGATATTAACTAGAAAATTTTAATAATAAGTCACGTTGATTGTAACAATTATTATAGTGTTTTTAAAATAAAACATTATATCGTAAATGTAAACGGAAATTATATGTATATAAAGCCGGTGGTCGATATCTACAGTACCGACGATGTGGCAAGTTTTTATTGGGTCATAGGAAACCAACCAACTACAGCCAGCGACATGGTAGGTTTTATTTATAAAAACGATTTTATTGTGTGTCAAAATAAAATTACATTCGGCACATACAACGACGGTGATGCTAGGTTAGTTCGTAAGCGCGTTGTTCTATGTGAAGGGAGGCGAGGGTTCGAATTTAGGCGCCCCCACCCCGTATTTTGCTTCTCTTTTGGTTTTTATTTTTTTGCTTTTTTTTTCTTTTGTTTTTATTTTTTAACTAACTGATTTTCATAAGTTTTTTATTTATTGGACCCTGTTCCATATCTGTCAGACATGCTAGTTATTAGGTGCATATGGTTATTTAGACATACGTTTAAATATGACGGCTCTTTAGAACCGTAAGGCACATTTGATTATTAATGGGAAATTTCATATGGTGGCATCGATTGTACATAAACTTTTAGCCCGGTGGTAAAACCGACCACTATTAGTACAATATATTCTCTTGTTGTTTCATGTTCTTGGTACATTCATCAACCGGACGTCAAGAATACCTTTCTACAAAGTGATCTTAAGGAAATAGTCTATATGCAATAACCACCCCCGTTTGTTGATCACACTTATCTTAACCATGTATAGCGGTTAAGGAAATCTTTATATGGGCTTAAACAAGTCCCCCGGGCGTGGTACACTCGATTTACAGATTATATTTCATCACATGGTTTTTGCAGCAGTATTTGTGATACGTCTTTGTTTGTTTATCGCAAGAGGGCTATACAATATACTTGCTTCTTTATGTGGACGACATCTTTATCACAGCTACTGATTATGGTTTTCTCAAACGCATCATCTCCATGCTCTCATGAGAGTTTGCTATGACCGATTTGGGACCATTACATCATTTTCTAGGCATCATGGCTACACGTGACAAATAGGCTTTATTCTTATCACAGTCTACCTATGCTTGTGATATTATACATAGAGTTGCCATGTCCATTTGCAAGTCGTGCACTACTCCGATGGATCTTTCGCCCAAACTCAATGCTACTGACAGTTTCCCTTGGTCAGATGGAACCATATATCAAAGTTTGGCAGGTGCTCTTCAGTACCTCATCTTCACCAGACCAGATATCTCATATGCAGTTCATCAGGTGTGCCTCTTCATGCATGCCCCTAAAGTACCACACATGGCATTCTTTACGTATTCTTCAGTATTTAAAGGGTACATTGGACCATGGTATTCGCATCATCCTGTCTCCGAATCACATGTTCACTGCTTATTCAGATGTAGACTAGGGTGGGTGTCCAAATTCTCAACGCTCCATATCAGGCTACTGCGTGTGCTAAGGGATAATCTAATCTCTTGGTCCTCCAAGAGGTAACCAGTTGTCTCTCGTTCAAGTGAAGAGGCGGAATACCGTGAGGTGGCTAACGCTGTCGCTGAAGCTTCTTGGTTATGCAACTTGTTACTTGAGTTGGACGTTCCTTTACTGAAAGCCAACGTGATATTTTGTGACAATGTATTGGCAGTCTACTTGTCCGACAATTCGATTCACATCAACGTACGAAGCACGTTGAAATCGATATACACTTTGTTCGGGAAAAAGTTCGTATTTGTCATATTCGAGTGCTACACATTTCGTCATCGCTACAATATGCCGACATATTTATCAAAGAACTTCCTCGTGAACTGTTCGAGAACTTCATATCTAGTTTAAGTGTACGTCTTGCTCCCGCTCGAACTGCGAGGGAATATTAATAAATATTGTATTTTATATTTAAATGTGAATATGTATAGGCTAGGCCCATTAGGTTAGTCTGTAACCTCATCCTATTTAAAGGGTTGATTCTAATGAAATAGACACAAAATCATTCCACAACTGACTTGAAATTGTTAAGTCATTCATAACTGTTCAGTTAAAGTAATAATTGCTTTTGGTCGAACCATCTACTTTCCTTTTGCGGGACGTGTTTCCTTTCAAGATTCATCGATTATAATTCTATTTTTAGTACATAGCTTTGCTTTTTTAGTTATAGTTAAAACTAACTATTGTTTTTATCCAAATTCTCTTGTTTTCATCTCAATCTTACCGAGAATTATCTCTAAAGAAAAAGAGATTCTAAATAGAATTCTCATTTTTTTTTCGAATTCTATTTATTTGTTATTAGAAATTGGTCGAAATTGAAATCGAATTGTATTATCCTTTCTATTTGATCATCTTTATATAATATATTTTAATTTTTTATGAATATGCCCATTTAAATTTTTATGAATATTAATAGGCATCGCCCGAGTTTTATAGGGTTCTCCCAGTTCTTGTTTAATAGGGAGATTAATCGTAATACTTAGTATAATAACTATTATCTTCCGATATCCTGTAAATTCTTATACTTTAGTCTTAGATACACGTACAACTGCAAACAAATATATATTAGGGGACTGGGAGTCGTGAGCGGGTAGGAGGCGGGTAGAAGGCGGCTTCGCGGGTACACCGCCGCAAGCCCAGCGGCTTCAGCGGGTAGAGCAACGCGGGTAAGCTCAACGGGTATTGGAACCCGTTCAAATTGTTGGAGCTAGCCGTTGGAGTGTGCCGTTCAACGGCAATATAGCCGTAAAAATTAAAAAAAGATAATTTAACAAATTTACCCCTTATAAATACATAACCAAACATTATACTCAATCCCTAAAAAATACATCATATCTCCTCTGTTCTTTATATAAAAATACAATGGATTTCAAAAAAGTTTCTAAACCGCACGACCATCTAACCGGACCGTTGTTGGAAATAATTTTAAAACGGAAACGTGAAATAGCCGCAAAGTATGATTGGCCATGTGATTTTTAATTTTTTAGGTGTTTTTTTAAGTTGTTTTTATTTATTGTCTTTTTAATTTATTATGTATTTTTAATTAATTAATTTGATTTGTTTTAATTTTTTTTTTTGAATAAGAGGATTGGAGGGTAACACTCCTACCTTAGAGTGTAGTTTGGGAGGGTAGTTTGTTAAAATGAGGTGGCATATCCTCATTGGTGGGTTTAAGATGGTAGTTTGAAGTGGGAGGGTACCACTCTCACATCCCTTAGGGAGGTGGGAATCGTGAGCGACTTCACCTGCGGGTACAAGGAGGGTACAGCGGGTACCACTCCCATTCCCAGCGGCTAGGTTAGCGGGTAACACGCGGGTATTGTTAGCGGGTTTTGGAACCTGCCGAAAGAATGTTGTTTGCGGGTAAATAGCGGGTACCACCCCCACCATAAAGGATAGTTTGAGATGGTAGTTTGTTAAAATAAGGTGACATATCCTTATTAATGAGTTTAAAAGAGTAGTTTGAAGTGAAAGGATACCACTTTCACCTCCCTTAATAGTTAAAAAATGTAGGTTGGAATCATAAGTAAATGCAATTATATAAACCATGTTGGTGAGTTTTAGTTGTGTATAAAAGAATTTATTGTGAGATGACTACCTAAGTTTTATACGTAGGCAAAAACTATTTTGATTATAAAACATCTGGTCACAATGCAAAAGGACAGCACGTATCAGCGACTCCCCTCTAGAATTGTCAGATCCAAACCTCTGTCTCTGTTTGACTTTGCAAAAATAACACTCGTTTGTTCATTTGAAAAATATAATTTTATTAATTTATTAGATATTATACTTTTTTTTAACAATAATATAACCATGAAAGAGGACAAACAATAAAACAGTAGCATATTCAAGTTTTATTAAAAAAAAAAACCGGGTCGTTATTTTACACCCATGTCAATTGGTAATAAATTAATAACTCTACACGTTTAATCTCATTATTGGATTTCGATTATTTATATTTTTTAAACAATTCTTAAACATAAATGACTTCTATAATTATGTTAAGATTATTTAGTGAAAATTTAGGTGAAATGACATCTTCAGGTGCATCGTTGGTTGCTAAGATTTATGACATAAAGATCTATTAATTTAGTTTTTAAAATACTTAGTTTTGCTATTCAAAAAGTGTTAAAGGCGCAGCTTGTTGACCGTTTACCTTCTATTCCGATGTAAAAAAAACTAATCTATATCTATACTATATAATAAATAAAGGTTTTTTAGTGCCACGTGTCGCCTCCATATTCATTCTCACCATTTTTTCCCCGCCTCTCTCTCCTATTTAATGCACTTATATCTTTTAATAAAAATATATATTTAAAGAAAATACTAATTATACTAATAAAACACATTTATTTTAAATTATCTCTTATTATAAGAAATTTTAAAATTTAATTATGTAACTTTTATTTCAATCAAATACTAAATGAAAATCAAATTACATTAAATAGTAATTAACGTATTTTTGAAACCCAATTATATATTAATTTTTACATATTTTAGATTTGTTTTTATCCTTAATATATGTAATATATTTTTACATAAGTAAAATATATACATAAATATTTAAAAATATTATATATTGATATTTTTCAATTTTCACGCCATGTGTAGACACGGGATTTAAACTAGTTAAAGAATGAAATAGAGTAAACTGCCATTTTCGTCCCTGTGGTTTGGTCAAAATTGCCACTTTCATCCAATAGTTTGTTTTTTTGTATCTGGGTCCTCATGGTTTTAAAATATTGCCATTTTCATCCTCGTGGTTTTAAAATATTGCCACTTTCATCCAGTCAGCTAACACCGTCCGTTTTTCTCAGTTAAATGAGGGGTATTTCAGTCCTTTTACTTATTTGTTTTATTTTTTCATCTTTTTTACTCTCACTTTTTAATCATCCCCAATTTAACCTCTAATTTAATCATCCACCTGCTGGCCTTCTTCCTCTTTTCCTGACCAGTTTCCGACGAGCACCATTAGAACACCTCCGTCGCTTGTTTCTATGATTAAAATGTGAGAGTAAAAAAGATGAAGAAATAAAACAAATATGTAAAAGGACTGAAATACCCCTCATTTAATTGAGAAAAACGGACGGTGTTAGCTGACTGGATGAAAGTGGCAATATTTTAAAACCACGAGGATGAAAATGGCAATATTTTAAAACCACGAGGACCCAGATACAAAAAAACAAACTATTGGATGAAAGTGACAATTTTGACCAAACCACAGGGACGAAAATGGCAGTTTACTCAATGAAATAAGAGTACTTCAAGAGGAAAATGAAAGATAAGTATAGTTATTTTAAAGTTTAAATTAGGGATTTGTTTCTATATTTTGTTGCAATCGTAATGGTTTTGGTGTATAATACCAATTGTGACGTTAGAAATGTATATTTTATTTTAAAAAAATAAAAAAGATAAAAGTTAGAATAAAGTATATATGATGGTTGGAAATTAATGAAAGAAAGAGGGTTTAATAAATGTAAATGTAATTGAATGACATAAGAGAATAATTTAACCCGAAAGAGAAGCAAGGAAAGGGCTGGTTTTAATTTCATTCCAACTACCAATTTATATACAGAAATAGAAGCATACGTACAGGTTATGGTTATGATTACTGACTGTGACGCATCATATTCATGCCTGTGAAAAAGACAATAATTCCAATTAACTACCCTTTCTTTTGCATTAATTACGCATTTCCCTCTCTTTTTGCATATTTCTTTCCTACTTATATTGCTAATCATATGTTACATTTATTGACAAAAAAGTTATAGTGTTTGAGGTGAGACTTAAATTTCTAAGGGACCTGGGTTCAATCTCTGTCATCATTATTAATTTCTGAGGCATGCAAATGAGACATAGTTCTTAGACTGATGCACCAGGGTTTTACCCACACCGATCCAGAGTTAGAGCCTCGGCTCTCCCTCAAGCCCGGAAGAGGCCATATTGGGTGGGATTTTTTATTGGATGCTCTCCAACTCTGACGCCAAGTGAGCCCGGTTAAGCAACTTATTGACCGGAGTTGGACGAGCCTCTCCCATATGACGGAGGGTGCGATGTCACAACATTCAATGTTCGCCGTTCAAAAAAAAAATATGTTACATTTATTTTTAAACGTTTTATCACAACTATGTTTTATATGTTTCTTTTTTAGTTGTAATATAAGTTTTTTAAATAGATAAATTTCTAACTTGGTTTCGCAACTAAGTTATATATATTTTTTGAACGACAACAAACATTTATTAAGATTAAATAACAGATCTATCAAGGAACACAAGATACAACATCAAGTAGAAAAATCGAAACTACACCATCCATCCTAATCCATTAAATGATGTTTTGCCCTATTTTTTTTTTATCTAAATGAAAGAACTTGCCCTTATGTCTTCCAAAAAAACTTTTCTGGATTGTTGTAGATGTTAAAAACCTTGTTTCCAGCCTTCCATATGCACCATAACAAATTAAAGCCTTGCTTGAATTAATTCTTTATAAAATCATGTTGATAGAGATTCTCTAAACTCTAAAGTTAGTTATATATAACCTTTTATTTCTCTAGTAATTCCACATAAGTATGATCTCAAGTCTTAAAAAGAAACGAGCAAATAACATGGGACGGTCCATCAATTAAAATAAAAAATTGAAAAATCATACAAAAAATTGAAAACTAAATGACTACAATAATATATTTATCTATGTTCTCACTCAAACAACCTTAAAATCTAAGTTTTTCTTCTTTCTTCAATGATGGTGAGGAGAAATGGAGTGATCGTATTTAAACATTTAAATGTTTGTTTGGTGACATGTTGACATAATAGAATTCGGTTTGTTAACTAAAATTGGATGCTCTAAGCTTTTAAAACTTCATTCGAATCTAACAAAGATCGATTTTTTAAATACTAAACCCGACCTGTATTATATTTTAAACAAATTATAATTACAATATAGCACAGTTTTTCTAAAACCAGACACTATTGCATTTTAAACTTATATAATTACACTAGTAAAATGCTCGCGCGCGTTGCAACGCGCTAAACTCGGGAAATAATGTTAAGTCTGTTACATGTATTTGATCAAAAACCAACAATATTATAGATATAGTATAGATAAATTAATGTTAAAACAATTTCTTTTGTCTCTTCTCTTTGACTGCTACATATACTGTATGATGAGTTTCTTGAATCTGGTTCTCTTTGATTGCTTCGGCAAATGGAGCAGGTTTGGGTACTGAAAAAAATAATGTTAATTCTATTACATTATTATGTGGACTTTGTTTTGAAATAATTACTATTTGTGCCTACTATCTAGTGGGGGGCCGCGCGATGCGCCAGGGAACACAACCCTTAGGTTGGTGGTTTTAGCGGTGTGCACAGAGTGGTTCAAACTAACGTTGGGTTATTTTTTAATTTATTATTTTTATTATTGTTTGAGTAAATTTTGTGATGTTGGAGTAAAATAATCAATTGTCCCATTTATCTTATCTTGCACATGACCTGAGATATTGGTTCAAACTAACGTCCATTCATCAAAAGACGAAATGTGTGAAACATTAAACGAAATGATATTTTGTATAATTATTGAAAATAAAGAAGCCGGTTGCATTTTTTAAGATATCTAAAAACGAAACATGTAATTTATTCTATAAAATATAGATTAAAAAGATGTCATCTTAAATAAAAATCAACTTTTAATTCGTACAATCAACTAATAAAATTGTATCACCAATTTGAGTTTAGGAAAAAATGTTGTCTTATTGTTTTTATTTTATTAATATCGAAGACTTAAATAGTTTTTCCAAGCAAGTTTTTAAATAAGTGATTAATGATTTTTTTTATAACTTTTCTAATCTTTAAATAATTTAATATTTTGTTATATTATATATCACAATAATTGATGAATATCCGGTTCACAAAAGTATAATATATAGCTAAACTTATAATAATTTTGAACAACATAACTAATAAGACTGTGTATAACCATACAATTATTTTTAACATATTTTTTTTAACAAAAGTACTCACTATTACACCAATAAAAATTCAGATTAAGACATGTTAATATAAATATAAGTTCGACATGTCCAATTATTTATTAACATTGTTGTAAAAATCGGGATTAATCTATAATCGAGGGTCTACCGATGCGATTTCATCTAATCGTACCAAAATACAAGTAGGCGGTCTAAATCGGCCCAACGATTTTATTTTTTTATTTTTCATTTGCACTTATTCTTTAATAAAACTCAAAATTTCGTATCAATGTTTATCGGTTGGACTGAAACACGGTTGTGTCGTATCGATGTTTACCAGTGTTCCAATATATATATATATAGGGTGTCCGGGCGATACGGTGGAGAACACAGACACTGGTAATCACATAACATGTTTTTTTTAATTAGAAAAAAACTATAGCAATACCATACTCAAATTAAAGAGAATAAAATGCTCGTTTTTATGGTGTAATTTTTTTTAAAAATATTAAAGTATGAAAAAGTTATGGTCGTTTAAAATTACGAGGGGAGAAGGTAGTTACTATATGAATAACTTCCGTTTTTAGTTTTTTTAAAGCATTAGAGTGTTGTATCTTATGTTAAAAAAAGTGTGTAAGTGAATTTTCTTAAAAAGGTGTTAAAAGAAATATTTGTTCTCATCAAATATATTATATATAGTATAGATATATTGTTTGATATTTTTTTTTCTAAATTCATACTTTATATATTACATTTAAAAACGATTTGTTATAACTTATAACTACATACAAAGTCCAGTTTTTTACTATAAATTAAATCAAGTTATAGTTATTTATAATATTCTTTCTTATATTGTTTAATTTCACGTTTTATTATTATTTTTTTTTTGTATTTTTATTTGTCACATGTATAACACTTTTCTTTATAGAAGAAAGACAATACTTTTGATCATTCTACCCGATATGGGTAATGTCATTATACCCAATTAAAACTAAAAATATCATATATCAAATTTAAATAATTTTTTACTTTTTGATCATTATACCTCTATCCATTATATAATTTATTTATAATCTATTTTTTTTAATTTTGCAAGTGGGAAAGTTAAATATAATATTTTGAGAAAACTATTGTTTATGAGTAAATATAAAATTTTAAAATTAAAAATAGATAAAAATAAAATTTTAAAAGTTAAAATGTGTAAATATGAAATTTTAAAGTTAAAATGAGAAATATGAAATTTTAAAGTTTTTAAAAATAAGGATAAAATGATCATTCTTAAAATGTTTTAAATTAAATAGGTATATATGATACTTTTACATGTTTGTAAAGATATATATAACATTTTTAGTTTTAGTTAGATGTATATAATATTTTTTCCAGTTTATAAAAGAATATATATGAAATTTCCTCATCCATTATAAAGATGTATATAATGATGTATATGAAATTTCCTCCATTTTTTATTGCACACTTGGAACTCATAGCTTTGATTTACAAACCGTGGCAGAAATAGAACAATTAAATTGACGGGCAGAAAATATTACACATAAAAAACCAAAATTTTGTCACCAAATAAAGACCTTAAATCCCAAAATTGATGCGATTGTCCGGATTTGTGAAACAAATTTGGGTTTTTTGTCTGGATTAGGAGTGCCCAAACACTATAACTAATATGAAATAAACCTATTGATCCGAAATCAATACTTTTAAATAAAAAAAAATAAATAAAGAAAGTCATGGCCCCCTCTAGCACCTTAAATGTTCAGCCCCTATTTAGAAATGGTCTTACCTTGATAATTTCACACTTTAAAATAATAATATTTTTAATATCCAAAAATTCGAAAAACCAATTAAGTAAATAATCGTACCAGTGATATATATGCATGGATTTTTATCATATCGTCTTAATTTAATCAAATGACCCACCAAATTCAACAATTTAGTAGAGAATCAAAATTAACACGCACGCAGGCACTTGATCATTCATCTAAAACTGATCGAACTTCGATTTAAAATTTAAACTAGAATAGTAGAATATTAAAACACAGTAGGACAAAAATCAACACGGTCAACACTCCCACCGTCCGGACTACTCGGCTCTCTGCGGTGGCAGCGGTTGTTGCTGGAGAAATAGCTGGAGGTGCTGGAGATGATGTGGCTGCTGTTGACTCTGCAGATATATATTATTATTACTATTATTTTCATAAGAACCACCCAGAGATAAACACGGTGACATGGCGGTGGTCGTGTGATTAAACTCGCTAGTCACGGCTGAAACACCATCAAACCCACCATTAAACCCTAGAACATCCGCCGACCGCTGCTGCTGAACCTCTCGCAAACCCCTGGACCCGGTCAAGCCCAAAACCGGATACGGGTAAGGTAGAACCGATTGCTGGAGGTTCAAAATCGGAAGCATTGCCGACGGCCCAATGTAATTAGCCAATTCCCGTTTAGCATTTTCTAAATCCATCTGAACCTGCTTTAATCGGTGCTGTAGAATCGAGATTAATCCCACGCACCCGTAGACCGGATCACGCAGCCGCGCATCGGCTTCGTAAGCCAAGGAGTTAACCGCGTCTTCTCTCTGTGTGGCGGGGAGGTCGTTGAGGAGCTTGGCGACGTTGCTGGCTCCGTAGACTTTGTGTACGTTGGCAAATTTCTGGGGCTGGTCGGGTGGGAAGTAGGGTGCGAAAACACATTCTTGTGTGCATTTACGACGTAGAAACTTGCACGCTGCACATGGAGAATTTGATGACATCTTCTCCTTCACTTTCACAACTGCATACATGATTCAGTACCACTGCACACAGATTATGAAACTTTAAATAAATATACAATAAAATTAATGATTGGGATCATGTTAATTGACAGATAAATTTGTTGGTTATATAGTTAGAGACATGTTCATGTGAGCAAACTAATCAGGGAAACGAATATTATTAATTTGGTTTGAAACTGAGAGGATGAATGATTAATGTCAATTGTTAAAATAATATTAAACCAAAGCGATTGAAGTAAACTAAAAAAAAAAAAGAAAATCGGCTCTTGAATCTGGATCAGATAATCAACTTGGATGCAAAATACTGCTAGAAAACCAACTGGTCTAGAATATGTTTTTTTTTCCAAATATCTTGAAAATTTGAAAAAAATAAACATTGAGAACAAATCTGCGAGAAATCAAAAACTGGAACAAAATAGAATTTAAATTCGAACTATTGGACAGTAATCTCACCTGGAAAAGTAAAACCTTTTTAGATCACAGTCTTATAGTTCCTTCTCCCAAACGAAAACCTAATAATTAACCTGCAAAAACATAACCGAAGAAATAAAGAATGATGAATCATGTGATATGAGTTGCTTTAGGGTTGTAGTAGTACCGATTCAAACCGTTTGATCCTATCTTTATAAAATCCTGAAGGAGCATGAAATCAAAAATGCAGAATCAGTGAGAAAAGACACAGACGTGCGCGTTTGAAGAATCATCAGAGAAGCATTATCTCGACGTAAATGACGCCAATTTCTGTCACTGTGTGTATGGATATATATCGATGAGGGAGAGAGAGAGGGTGTGGTGTATCCTAGGCCGTCGAGATTTGGAGAGAGGATGGGTTTGACCATCGGATGAGAATTCGGGATGTTTGTTACAGACTGGTGAGAGAGAGGGAGAGAGAGGGACATGACCTATATGATTCTGAACGATGACTTAAATGCCCCCTGAGTTTCCTCTTTGTCCATGTACTGTTTCCATGTATTTCCATAAGTACCCCTTCACTTCCATCTTCATAATTCTAGAAACAAATAATAATAAATAAATGAACCCTAAAATATGAACGGCCAAAAGTTAATTATAATATTTTGTACATATTATAAATTTAATATTTACCTTTTGTCATTTGATACAATGTTAGCACCAAGACTTCCTATAGTGTAGATCTTGGGTTCGAATCCTGACAACAGTAAAAAAGGGTCTGTGGTCAGGTCAGAGGGTTTACCCAGTTGGGGGGTTCCTCCTATGGTGGGCTGCCCTGCATGTTCTAGGTGTTGCCCCGGAGAAACTCAATTATCCTATAATATCTAGGTGTTGCCGTTAAAAAAAATTAATATTTACAATTTCAGTAACGTGTTTACGTAGACACACGTTATTTGTACACCCTCACGTGTTATATGTACACAAATCATTATGTCGCATAGGGTCGTATTGTACCATACGACTTGTATGTCTTCAAAAGAGTCACATCATACCCCATTACGAGTAGTATGGTATATTACGGTTGAGAGCATACGACCTGTATGGTGCAATACGATCCGTATTCCCTTTCTCTTTTTTATTTTAATTATTTTTTTTATATTATGAAAAATAAAAAATTAGTAGCTAGCAATAGTGAATTTCATTGATGATTCGTAGTTTTATGGAATTAACCATAATCCAACATGGTTTGAATTGTTTCACCATATACATTGTAAAAGTTAACACATAAAGTCAAATCAACCATTATTTTTTATGAATTTTCTCTAGATATTGAAATAAAACTTTTGAGTTTGATGAAAATTTTATATTCTCTGCTATAACAATAGTGGATACGGAAGTTGATCTTGCTTTTTTGCTTCGCTTTTGTCTCGTCTTAATTGACTTGTCATTTGATAATTGATTATTAGTTAAAGATACTGTTTGAAATCACACCATCAAACAAATCGGTTTGAGATAAATCTATATTATTTGCTTAACAATAGTGAATTTTACTGATTGTTGATCATGACTATATACGATAAACAACCAATCAAACATCAAACCAATCATCAAACATCAAAACGATAAACAAAAATATAAATGTATACATCAAAATGTTCATTTTGTACATGAAAAGATAAATAAAATATAACTATGGCGGCGGATGCTGGTCTAGCGGACGCTCCTCTGCAGTGTCGTATGGCTGTATAGAGGCAAATCAGGGAAGCGGATACTTATGTCCTGGCCCAATCCAGAAAGAACTGGGCCATCAAATGCTTCATGACATGCATGCATATCTCTAATCAGATAAAACGACTCTCGCATAAAGTCAGCGCACGCCTGGACTGGTCTGGTAAGAATCTGAGGCTGTTGTGGGGGCGGTGGCAATGCGGGCTGTGCGCCCTGCCCCTGATACTGCTGCACTGCAGCCTCTCCTAGTACCGGCAACCGCTAGATGGTCTGTCCCCTATCTAAACACCAATGGAGTCTGCCGCCAACATCATAGGCAATCCCCATGCCTATCACCGTCTGTCGACCTAGACGGCTCAGCGAGAACTCCATAGTCTGGGCCGCTAAAATGTCTTCTGTATAAACACCCAGACAATAAGCAAGGTTGGTCACATAAGCGTCGCAGGTAATGGGGCTGTCAAGTTGGAAAATGAGATCGTTAGTAGAGAAATAAGCAACAATTAATAAGAAAATAAGTAAGTAAATGTCATACCTTCACCTGATGAAGGCCGACGAAGTAAGCCACCATATAATATGCTAGGCTGGCCCTGCGTGGCGTAAGAAAAGCTCGCAAAAAGAAAAGGTCGGAAAAAGTCACATGTTGTTAGCTAGCCACACGCCCGACAATCGTCTGTGCAATGCACCGATGCATATATCGGTGCAGTCTCTGATATGGCTCGCCCGGTGACGATGGCAGGAGAACGATAGTAGTCCGAAGGCGGCGGCGATCCGATGGCGGCGCGACGCAAGGAGGAGTGGGAGGAAGGGCTTAGGATTTTTAACTTATTCTCCAAGAATTGTCTCTACCCCTTTCCTTCCCTACTCATTGTATTTATAGTAAACCTATAACTTAATCCCCATGTTTAGGTTTAAGTTTAAATTAATTGTTTTTAAGTCTTGTTGATAATAACCACCAACTTTGGTTAAATACAAAAGGGACCCCTTGATAATTTTAGATAATCATTTAGTTAACTTTTATAATTATATATATACATATCTCATATATATATATATATATATATATATATATATATATATATATATATACATAATTTAATTATTCTATAATTCCAAATCATAGAATTAGTTTATTCAGTTACTTGTAATTCCAAATTACAATAACCGTAATTCTTGCAATTATCCTTGATAATTTTAGATAATCATTTCTCAAATAATATCTTGTCACAGTCTTTATTCATATAAGGTTCGTTTAACTCCTTAAACAACCTTCTTAATATATAAATATATATATATATATATATATATATATATATGTATGTATGTATGTATGTATGTATGTATTGTTGCTCGCGGTGTAACTATTTCGATCGATCTTATCTTGGTGGCTATGTTGTCAACCGTCGTTACTCGGGCATACAAGTCCAACAACACTTGCACTAGAGGAACAAAATCGAGGGGGTTTATATGGATGGTGATGGAGAGATGAAGGCGTTACCGGATGCACGACAATGGAGAGGAGATGTAATGACGATTTAGTTTAACAAGGATGTAAGGATAAATACGTTACCAGGGTCGTCCCTGAGACAGATATATTGTTTTACATTTCATCTAGAAAAATAAACATATAAGTTTTATTCCGTGGGCTAAAAGGGGCAAACTTGTAGAGTTGACATGTTACATGAAATGGGAAGGCCGCACGGATATTTTCCTTATTATTTTCTCTGTGAACTTTGATTCCTAAAACTATCAAGACTAATATATTTGGATTAAATTAATAACATATTATCTTTTATATTTATATATATATATATATATATATATATATATATGGGACGGTTACACTAAAAAGTTGTTTTTTGCTAAGAAATATTAAGAATTGGGTCAAACGAACTCCGATTGAGCTCATTCCAGAGGCGTTGGAACCGTCTCATCGAACCCTAACCCGGACCCAAAAACCTAAACCCCCCTCCACCCGCACCCCCAAAAACCTAACCCCCCCCCCAACCCTACCCCGAAAAGCCTAAAACACCACCCCCACCCCCCAAAAACCTAAACCCCATACCCCTCCCCCCCCCCCAAATGGTAGAGTTCGACGAGACGGTTCCAACGCCGCTGAATTTAGCTCAATCGGAGTTCATTTGATATCGTTTCTTAAGGTTTTTGTCATTTTTTAGATTTCTTAGCGAAAAACTACTTTTTATTTGATCATTCCCTATATATATATATATATATATATATATATATATATATATGATATCGTTTTTTAAGGTTTTTGTCATTTTTTAGATTTTTTAGCGAAAAACTACTTTTTATTTGATCCTCCCCCTATATATATATAGGGGTGAGTTCACTAGAAAACTCATTTTCTAGTGAACCTAAACCCCCCACCCCACCCAAAAACCTAAACCCCCCACCCCACCCCCACCCAAAAACCTAAACCCCCCACCCCACCCCCCATCTCCCAAAAAACAAAACCTAACCTAAAAGCTAAACTAAACCCAAAAGCTAACCCTACTACACATATGTAGTAGACCGCTGATTTTTTTTTGAAGAGGACGACGTGGGGAACAAGGTCACCGATGCGGTTTTTTAGTTTTTGATTTATATTTTGAGTTATGATTTTTTTATTATTTTTTTTACCTTTAAAAAATAGTTTTTTGGTTTTTCTCATGAACAATGAGTTTTCTTATGATTATTCCCCTATATATATATAGGGAATGGATATATATATATATATATATATATATATATATATATATATATATATATATATATATATATATATATATATATATATATATATATATATATATATAGGGGTATGTTCTTTTGAGAACCAACAATATGTTGAGAACCGCATTAACTCTTTCTCTATTTATAATATAAATTGACTAGAATTCATGTACATTTCAATATGTTTAAGGTTTGGTTTTAAAAGACCTCGAATTTATAGTCGTTTTTTTAAATGCATATATGTACTCACACTATATGCACAAATGAATGCATATATGCATATTTTATACTTTTCTTAAAAAAATTCAGGAGAGAGGAGATAAACTCAAACTAAGAGTGGGAAGAGATAAATAAAACATTGTTGTTGAATTTTACTTTTTTCACTAAAGCGATATGTACACGTTTTGTGCGGTTCTTTCGGTTCTCAACATATAGTTGGTTCTCAAAAGAACATATATATATATAAAGGGTTAGGTTCAAATAAGAACTTATAAAGTTTTCTTATGATTATTCCCCTATTATTAAAATATAACATAAAAAATAATTTATTTTTTTAATTAATTCATCACTTCTTTCTAAATTATCCTTAAAAAAATTTATATACATGTGTCAATGGTAAACACTTACACATGTGTAAGTGGTAAACTTACACAAGTGTATATTTTTTTTAATAAATGAAGACATGTAAATTTATATATATAAATTTATTTTTTTATGTTGTATTCTAACAATAAAAATAGTAAAAACAAAAAAAAAAATGGTTTTGATTAGTTTTTGATGAGTTCTCAAAATATTTATGAGTTCTCAAATAATTCAGTCCCTATATATATATATATATATATATATATATATATATATATATAAATAAAACAAATATTAATAAACGAATAATCACTTAACTGTTATTTGACGAAACGAAACTAGACAAACTTTTAAAACACAATTAATTTTACAATATATTTAACAATACGTGTTCATGGTCATACAAGTAATATGAACATTAGTACTTTTATAAAAATCAAAGGTTATGTTTTGAAACAAAACAAGTTAAAAAGTTAAATATTCTTAACAAAACAATTTTCTATGTTTTTTTATACAACAGTATAACTTTCGGGCAATTATTATGACTTCTCCACGTATCCTCTTCTCATCCGACCCATAACTCTAACATGTAAACAATTTAATTATTCAAATCCCAGATTAAACACATTTATCGAATTTTAAACATCACCTCTAACTTAGTAGAGGTGTTAATTTATGTCAAGCAGACATAATCACCTCTTATGGTCAAAACTACATGTAATTAAGCAATAATACTCGGGAGAGTGAAGATTAGGTACCACTACAAGGATATCACCTTATCCCGACGACGTCTATCGAGACGACAATAGTCGTCGGTATCAGTGGCGAATACATAAATTTTCAGTAGGGGTGGCAAAATATGGGTCGGGTAAAAAATAACAAACTAGTTAATAAAAATAATTACTAAAATGAATTAAAACTAAATAATTAGTTAAAAAAAACTAGAGACTACGATAGTGAAATAGGGAAAAAGTTGCTTAAATAAAATTGAATCAAACAATTAGTTAGAAAAAACTAAAGATTACAATGGTTAAATTGAGAAAAAAAATTACAACTTACAATGAAGAAGGTTGTACACAAAAAACTAACTTGAAAAATAGAATAGGAAGGTTGGAGAGACTCGACGGCTGTAAATAATTAAATTAAATAATTTATAAAAAAGAAGTTTTACTGTAATACTAAATAAGTAAACAGGTAAGTTTAATTAAGGGTTTTGTTTATTTTGTGAAAGTGGGCCCTTGTACACAAAAATCATGTCCCTTTGGGCCCATATTCAGAAGAACATAAATTAAATACGAAAAAGTAAGTTTTTATTTACAATTTGATGGGCTATGGGGTGCCTATACAACCCCTACTATTGCACTGGATCAGCCTGGTCTGTATAGGTCACCCATGTCGTCGGTACAAGGTGACCCTATGCCGACGACATGTCGTCTGAAGAAGTGTCATTCCTATACCAACGACATGTCGTCCCTATAGAATTTAATTTTGAAGTTGTTTAATTACCACTTTACCGACGACAAGTCGTCCGGATAGCCACCTCTATTCCGACGACACCTATTCCGAAGACTCCTATAACGACGACTTCTTTGACCTATTGGTACGAACCTTTGCCGACGAAACCTATACACACGACAAGTCTTCGGGATAAGTCAAATCACGCTATCCCGACGACATGATGTTGGAAAAAGGTACGGATATGTTGTCCCTATAGGGTTTTACTGTTGTAGTATACATTCCTTTAGTAAATTCTAAGCCTCTTAGAAAGCTCCTTTTTTTTTTGCTTGATTCAAACGAATTTAGGGCTCTTTGGTTCCTCTTGCTTGAACCTATGAGAGCTTCAAGAAGCTTATGCCCTTTTCTTATCTCTAAGTAATTCATAGATGATGATCCAAATGCTCCAAGCTTACATTTATAAAACTTATAAGTTTGACCATTTAACATTTTCTCCCCTCAACTTTCTATCTTTAAGCTTTTATGCTATTTTCAATCTTTTTACATTTTAGATACCTTTTACTTTTTATTCAACTTGAAATTTATATAATCATCGCCGCAACATATTACAGAATAATAAATTCAACAATAATTCACTTCAATATTTAACCTTTCACCCTTTTGCGCTTTTCGGGGCGTGAGATATTATATAAAGGTACAATTTCATATATACCCTTACAAACTTGAAAAATATTATATACCTAACAAAAACTAAAAATATCATATATGCCCTTACAAACATGTAATAATATCATATATACTCATTTCATTAAAAACAATTTAAAAGATGACCATTTTACCCTTATTTCTCTAAATTTTAATATTTCATATTTACCAATTTTTAACATTGAAATTTCATATTTACACATTTTCAACTTTAGAATTTTATATTTAACCATAAAAAATAGTTTTCTCAAAATATTATTTTGCATTTTTCTCATTTTTTTATAATTTTACCAACTTTATTTTATAGCATTAGTGTTTTGTAACTTTCTCGCAGTCATTCCTTCTGAATCGATACCTTCTGAATGAGTTTGGAGAATCGCGATAGTCGTCATCAAAAGAACGAGTGATCTTTTACGTATTGGATAAAAATAAAAAATTAGGTTATAAAAAATCATATAATGGATAAAGGTAGAATGTTCATAAAATAACAAATTATTTAAATTAGGTATATATGATATTTTTAGTTTTTGTTAGGTAATATGATATTCACCCATATTTGTAAGGGTATATATATGATATTATCCCTTATATAAAGGCCTATTAAAGAAAATTAAAATTGTCCTACTAAGAAAAATTATCGAATAACATTGTAATTATAATTATAATATTGTTACATAATAAAATGGAAAGAAAAAAATAATAATAATATCATTTGTTTCCAAAATGCAGCATAACTAGAGCTCTCTATTAGAAAAGCATTGCTATTCAATTTTCAGCCACTCGTGAAAACCCCAATTCAAAATCAACACTTTGCTTCTTCAATTTCACACACATAAGAATAAGATGGAAAGTGGAAGCCATGGATACCGAAACCAGAAACAACCCTCCTCAAGCCGATGAGCAATCGTCGATACCTGGTAACTCTTATGTCTCCGTTATTAATATCTGATTATTTTTTAACAATTTCTGGATCAATCGTATCCAGTTGTTGATGCATCTACGATTGCACCGAGACCTTGTTGGACTACTTGTTCTGTGGCCTCTGTTAGATTTCTATTTCCAAAATCATAATTATCACTCCATGGATCTAACTTCTCTTACAACTTGAATTCCTGTTTCTGAAACTTTCCACAAGTTTCTCGTTTCATTCATCCTTTTGTTTTCGATTATTTATTCGGATCGTTGTTATTATTTAGTAATTATTACCATGTCTTTTGTAAATATGTCTTAATTGCAAATGCTATACAGTCAATCAAAACGAGATGCTTAACTAGAACAATTAGGATTTTGGATCTTTATCTTATTATGCATGAATCTGTGATTTTCGCCTGCACAAAACTTAAGAATCGTGCAACGGATTTGAAAATTTCCCAATTACATATTGGAACAAATTATTTTTTGTCAGTCATATACTATTATTTGAATAATGATATATATGATTAAAAAACTATATAAATTTGTTTTTATCCGATTGACATAAAGTACCACTATGGAATCCACTTACAAACCATTTCCACCAATCCGTGATCTCAACCCTCAAAATTAATGTTTGGATTTGGATGGATTAACATCATAAGGGTGCTAGGTGCGTGCTCGGGTGGTGGTTGATCGGGTACCACGGGTACATCGCCGCAAACCTTGCGGGTACCCGTGACAGGTAGGGAATATTCATCTACCCGTGTGCTCGGCAATCAATTTTGGAAGGAGATAGACGTTGGGTTCCGTTAGGGTACGTAGGCACTTAGGGTACCTGGGGTTGGACTTGGGTAAAAATGAGGTGAACTCCTTCAATGGTTAGAATCATTAGGGTACTTGGGTACTTAAGGTTGTATGAAAAACATATATAATTGATTTAAAACAAAATAAATAAATAAATATATATATGTAATATAATATATAAAATTATTTTATCTTTGTTATGTAAATTTATAAATCTAATAAAATATGAACGCTGGTTTAAATAAAATATGGAATCTAAATTAATAAATAAATTAGTAAATGAGATTTTGAAAGGAAAAAAAAATGCGTTCCAATCCAAGTGTCCAACCAGTTGGTTATGGATCTATCTGATCCATAACCTGCCGGTTTAAGTAAAGGTGATTCAAAGTACTTGACCGACTGGTTATGTAACCCATTCTCGATCCGGAACCAGTTATGTAACTCATTCCTGGTCCGGGCCGATTCTGATAAGAGCGCTCAAAATACATTTTTTTCAGACGCTGAAACCGCCAAGCTTGAATTTCTCTAGGGTTTATGATTGGTGAACTTCTCTAGGAAGCCTTGAGCCCCACGGAGATCTTTTTTCTGTCTCATTAGTTGTACACCATGCAAAGAAAGTTTTACCATACCGATTGATTAATCAAGTCCAAATGTACATTGATTAATTATAAACTATTTTTAAGAAAATCAGGTATATAAAAAATGTTCAAGGGGGCGGATTTACAATTCGATGAGTGTTAACCGGCTCTAGACACCAAAACCCGGTCTATAGGAACACAACAGGGTTCAAACTTCAAACTCTACTGTTATTGAGCTTTGGCTAAGTTCCTACCCGTGGTACCATGCAACACCTTAACGAACCCAATGTACGTGAGGTTCCCGTCGCTCTGCCTAACCCAATCATCCAAGACATCACGGACCGGAATCGATGGGCCGAGGCCCAGTTCCTAAGATAAAAGTCCCACAAAAGTATGAGGAATTCATGGTGGTTAACTCTGTTTAGTTGGAACAAGAACAAATAGCAGTAAACTTACAGAAGCTAGTTCTTCGACCACAATAGATCTGTTACCGTCTTTCTCAAATATTTCATACGCATCACGGGTTTGTTTTTCCCATCGATCAAGACCCTCGAGTTGATGGACACGAAGGGCGGCTGCACAGAACTCCTCAAAATCCATCCTCCTATATTGAAGTCTGCAAAGCTGCAAGAAAACCAAGGGTAGAATGGTCAAATTGTCTAAATTCCTGAACACGATTATACGTATAGAACGATGGATAGTTAGTTACATACCGACTCTAGGAAATCATGGACACCAGAATCCTTCATTGCATCCGTAGTGTATTTCATCAAGGCCTGACCCATAGACAAGAAGTTAAACAGCAACATTTGACATATATGGTGTGTAGAACAAGAACAAACTGTGTTTGTTACCGACCGTTTTTAAGTTCTCGACACTTATGAATCCGTTTATGCCTGGTTCTAACAATGAAAATTGCTCCTTCAAGTAGACTAATTCATCAAAAATTAAGGTCTGTGATAGAGCCTGCAGATTAAAGCACATGGTGTTAGGCCTATAATCATAAACCTGTGATCGGTTCATCATATTCAAAAAGCATAAATACGCACCCGTAAAGCAGCTTTACGCAGATTCGATGCACAAATATAACGTTTCACAAACTTCAGTATTGAAATATCAAATGGCGTTTTCACTTCATTATCATTTCGAAGCCATGGATGACCTACAGCGTGTTAAGTCATTTTAGTGTTAAAGTGATTGACTTGTCACAGAAACAATAGTTAGTTTACAACAAAAAAACATCATAGATGCTTACATAATGCTTGTGCAGCGGTTAACCGTTTCCTAGGATTCTTATTCAATAAAGTTTTGACAAAATCTTTGGCCTCAAACGATAAGTTAGACCACAAGGCTTCATCGAAATGGGGTTCATTTTTTAGTACAGATCGAAATATCCCAGACTCGGTTCGACCCCAAAAGGGACGGTTGCCACACAAAAGAACAAAAGCTATAACGCCAACGCTCCATACATCAGCTTCAGTACCATATGACCTTTGTAGAACCTCGGGAGCAACATAGTATGCACTACCAACAATGTCATCCAACTGTTTCTCTGCAAACCAGATAATGTATCAGTGACAGATCCAAGATTTTTTTAAGGTAAATTGGACTTTAATAATCCAAACTATGACCCATTTGCAGATGATAATCCATACTGACTGGTGACAGTCATAACTTTCACTTTTGTTGTTAAGGACAGTCTCAGTAGTATAATCATCATAGATTTACCCTAGGTGGAGCGACGACTTACCTGGGCAGACAAAGTCAGACAAACCAAAATCTATGGCCTTCAATTCTGCGTCGTTGTCTTTCGTGGCGAATAAGAAGTTCTGATTCATCAATTAGACATTGTTACATAGGGTTAACGGTATCAAAATATATGTTTTGAATTAACAAACATCTCACCTCGGGCTTTAAGTCCCGGTGAACCACACCTTGAAGATGACAAAACGCGACAACAGTCAACATTTGTATCAACACGCCCTTTGCATCATATTCCGTGTACTTTCCGCCCCTGTGAAATACACGATTCCTCTATTTTTAATAAAATATTGCAACTTCAAAAATACAACAAGAGTAACAGAAATTCTAACCTTGAAAGTATTCTATCTAAAAGCACTCCTCCTTCACATAACCTAAGTATGAAAAAGATTCATAGACGTAAATATTTATAAAAATAAAAATAAGTATGAAAATTCAAGACTTACTCCATTACGAGGTAGACATAATCATGATCCTCGTATGCATCATAAAAGGTAATTAGATTGTTATGTCCTGTCAAAGCTCTTAGTATCTTTACCTCCCGATGAACATCCTCAATGGCAATGGCTGTAGTCATCTGATCAAACGGATACAACTTTTACTAACCAAATTGAATAAAAAAAATATACATGATAACAAAATAAAAGAATTGACCTTTGACTTTGAAATAATCTTGACCGCAACTTGTTGACCTTTAAATTCCCCTTTCTTGCATTTAGCTCTACAAATATGCCCAAAATGCCCTTTGCCAACCTCCTCCCCAATATCATACTTATGCCCAATATGCTTCGAAAACCCAAAACTCCTATTCAACTTTTCCTCCCCACTACCCTTGGCCGTCCGCCGTGCCAGAACCCCCTTCATGTGCTGGGCAGGAGACAGCGGCGCAAACGCCTTCCGGAAAAACCGTTTCGGCGACTGAGACGACTTCTTAGAAAACAAATACTTAGACGGGCTTCCAGGGTAAAACGCCAAAAATGCCGATTTCTTCCGTCCCGCATTATCATTATGATTATGACTATGATTATGGTTCTTCTTCTTGCATGATTTTTCTATCGCCTTATCGTTGTGACGTTTAACGGCACCGGGGATTTCTTTGTTTTTGCCGTGTTTGGAGCTGAATATACCCATTTGGGGGATTTCTGCATATACGCGAACGCGTCCCCCAAACAGGAAACACAAATCAAAATTGGACGAGCCCTATGTATTTTTGAATTTTGAATTGGAAAACTTTGTGTTTGGTGTTTGATGGGGATTGAAAAGGGAGGGGAGGAGGAAGAGGAAGTTCTGTATTGTAGATTTGTGAAAATCTGGTTAATTAGGTTCTCCGTTTGAATTAAAATGGTGAAATTTGCCACATTTGAATATCAACGGCCCGATGATGTCCACCTGGAACTCCATCCTTTTATTTGAAAATATACAAAACTAGCTTTAAATCATATGTTACACGGGCTAAAAATACTTTACATATATTAAGGATATAAAACAAAATTCAAAATATGTAAAAATTAATATATAATTGAGTTTTGAAAATATGTTAATTACTATTTAATGTAATTTGACTTTCATTTACTATTTGATTGAAAATAAAAGTTACATAATTAGATTTTAAAGTTTATTATAATAAGGTATAATTTAAAATAAATGTGTTTTATTATTATAATTACTATTTTCTTTTAAAATATATTATTATTAAAAGATATAAGTGTATTTAATAAGAGAGAGACGCGAAAAAAAATGATGAGAACGAATATGGAGGCGACACGTGGCATGAAAAAATATTTATTTATTATATAGTATAGATTTGATGTTGTATTGGTAATTTTTTCATTTTGTTAAACGTCAATATTATATTGATGAAGGTAATCAAAACATCAAAAAAATACATGAAAACTCATTTCATAAGTAATGTTCTTTTTACAATACATTAAATTACATGTTAAATGAAACCTTATAATTATGATTTACAAATTGGAAAAAACTTCTTTGTATACAAATTTGACGTGGTATTGGTAACTTTTGCATGTTTATCAAAGATTAATAGTTTAACTCTTGATAATGCAACATATTGCTAAACTTGTCCCCATAGTTATCCATGATATTCAAAATACACAAAAAATGACCATTTGCCCAAGGGTTTTAGCATAAAAATGGTGTGAAATCTGGTCCAAAACATGAAGTCTGCGACATTGTGTTGTAATGTTTGCCCTTCTTTGCATATGTTCTTGTTTCTGGAGAATTAGATGAAAAAAGTTAGAAGTTTGAATAAGGTGTTATTATACAAAATCTGTTTATATTCATGCATTCTTGTTTCCACAGAATAAATGAACAAATTTGATTGATGATGTAATATGAAGCATCTGTCATTTTATTCCAAATCAATGAAACTACTATTGATGATGCACAAATTCATTAAGTATATTTATGTTCTTCAATATTTTAAGTTGCAATCATGATGTGTAATATATCATATTAGCATTAAACCCGGCCACGTAACGGTGAAAAAAATTAGCATAACAAGCATGTTGCGGCGATCAGTTTTGAAATAGAAACGCAAATAAAAGAAGCACGTCAATGTGTTATATTCGGAAACACGAATAATCTACGGTGTTATAGAAACAAACGTTTACAAAATATAAAAGTATCTTAGCATTTAAAAATTTAGTTTGTTAAATATGATATATTTTTTAAATAAAAAGAACTTTAAAAAAAAATATTTAGCTAATTAGGAAAGTGGGATTTTATTTTTAAAATTATTTAGGTAAATAATAAAAAGAAATTTTGTTAAATGATATGAGGGAAAAAGAAATAAGAAAATTATAAAATATAATATATGATGTCAGCATCTGCCGTGATGAAGCAAACCGGAGGGGATCGATGTCGCGTCGCATGTGAGAGTAGTAGAGCAGGGCATCACTAGACCGTGTTGTTTATCCTTTCCGTTATATATGTATACAGAAAACGAAGTTTTGAAATTTAACAAAAAATTATGAGTAAGCTCTTGTCACGTGGCAGGAGCAAAGCAACTGTTTCAGTGATTAGTGTTCCGTCTCACAACAACAAATAGGAACACAAACGTTACATTTTGTATAGTATGCTAATGTAGAGGTGCACAAACCGGTTTTTTTTCGGAACCGGATCCGGACCGGTTCCGTCAACTTTGGTCAAGAACCGGATCCATTAGAACCGGTTCCGGATCGGATCCGGTTCCGGGTGTGGAGACTTGGAACCTATTGGGACCGGATCGGATATTTAGAACCGTACCAGATAAAAAAAACCGGTTCCACCGGTTCCGGAAAAAAAAAATTTTAAAAATTAATAAAGATACACTATAAAATACATGTTTTATTTATTTTGTAGATTTTTTAAAGTTATTTAACAATAGTTCGTACAAAAAAAATACAAAAAACATAATTGAATCACAAAGCATTAATTATTTATTATGTTTTCAATATTCTTCGTCGTAGTCTTTGTAACATCGGTTTTCATTCTTCTTCGCTTGAGATACGTTGGGCTTCATCGTAAGCTTGTTCTTCGTCCGAAAGTGGAGTCGCCGCCCCATGTTCTACTTCGAATTCATGTATTTCTTGTTCAACGTCAAGCTCGCCTTCTAGTTTTGCAACATGTTGTACACGTTCGGCGGCATCCAAATGGTCCTTCAAGCAAATACACATCTCCATAGATTCCGGTGTAAGCCTCGTTCTTCGAATAGATAAAACCCTGCCACTAAGAGAAAAAGCGGATTCCGAAGCTACCGTGGAAGCTTGGACGGTTAGTAGGTCACGGGCCATTGCGGCTAGAACGGGATATTGGGATTCCCTTCCTTGCCACCAACTCAAGATATTAAAGTTTTCAAACTCTTCGGATCTTAGAGTAGAAATAAAGTCGGTTGTTTGATATCTCCCAAGCTCGCTACTTGGTGTGGTTCCACGAGCTCGTTTAGTATTTTCGTTTCTTAAAGTGTTAAATAAATTTAGTATCGGGTTCCTTGAACTACTAGAAGTTGAACCCGAACCCATTGATTCACGTATGTTTGATGGATCACCACTTCCACCATATTTGCGTAAATAATAATCAAACATATTATTAAAAGCCGAATTGAAATCCCTTATTGCATTTGATTCAAAATTTGAGTCTTCCTCGAACATATTTAAATCATCCGATATTGATCCAATTAATGTTTCAACACCGGTTACATTAATCGTTGGGTTTAAGGCGGCAGAACATGTAACAACGGCCGGCATTTCTGAAAAATATTTTTTAAATTTAGCTTTCATAGGTTTTACCATTTTTTCAAAAATAAGGCCGTGATATTCAAACTCTTTTAATTTATTACATATTAAGTATAATTGTTGAAGTATTAGCGAAGACGTGGGATAATAAACTCCCGATAAACATGTAGTTGCATTTTTAAAAACCTCAAGCAAATTAGTTAGTTTCTCGATCATATCCCAACTTATATTATCAAATTTTTGTAAACAACGTTTCTTTTATACAAGTTCATCATGGAAATGTTTTAAAGTAATTCTTTGCCTTAAAGCCGATTCAAACATTTTCCAAGTCGAGTTCCATCTAGTAGGTACGTCCCAATTCGGACCTAAAAAGATGGAATCCGTTTGTTGGCACAAGTTCTATAGTTTATATATCTTTTTTTGCTTATGCTAAAAACTTCACGTAACATCACTTTAAAATTTTCTTTTACGTCTCTTATTTCTTGGACGTTTAGACCGTCTTGCACAACCAAGTTAATGATGTGTGCAACACATCGACTATGAAAAAAACACCGTTACAAGGCGGTTCATATTTTATTTTTAATTTTTCGACCGCGTTTGTGTTATTTGAAGCGTTATCAAAAGATATTGAAAATATTTTTGGTTGAATTTTATAAGTTTGAATTACCGAGTCTAAAATATAAAAGAAGTTTTCACCGGTATGTGGATATCCAAAATAATCAAATGCAATCGTACGCTTCATCATTTGCCACGACTCCGGTTGAACCCAATGTGCGGTAACGCAAAGGTACGATTCGGGTAAACCATGTGGAGCGGACCAAACGTCCGTTGTTAAGTTAATGCCGGTATTTAAATTTTCAAAACTTAAAATTAATTCTTTTTTAGCTCTTTTCCACATTTTTAAACAATCTCTTCTCAAAGTAGAACGACTTACATTTGTGTAACTCGGTTGAAGCGTCTCTTGTATCATCCTCGTCAAGCGCGGATTATCAAAATGATCAAAAGGCAAGCCTTCTTGAATGACGAAATGTGACATTCTCTCACGAACCCTCTCGACATTGTATTGTCAAACTCCTCCATCCCTACCAATTTGAGTTTGATCTTCACCTTCTTGAGTGTGTCTTGCGTGACTAGCAATATGTTTCCTCAAACTGCTATTTCCCGCCGCACCCAAAAGTCTACCACAACGTTTGCAACGAGCCTTTTGCGAACCGTTCGACATTTCGCATAAATCGAAATAAGCCCATATTTCTTGGTTTCGGGAGCAAGGAAGTATTGACACAACCGTAACATCGCTAGTAGAACCACCAACCGAATTTTGAGTGCTTGCGGAAGCCATGAGAGCGTTTTTTTTTGCTTAAAGTGAGCGTTTTTTTGCGTTTTGAGAGCGTTTTTGAGTTTTGAGAGCTAGAATGTTGTGGTGAACTAACCCATACACCCAATACATATAAAAACAAAAAAACGGGCATAAAACGGCTATATAGCCGTTTTTTTTTAACCCCAACGGCTAGAACCGGTTCCAAAATGTCCGAAAAAAACCGGTTCCAAAATATCCGATTTTTATCCGGTCCGTCAAAAAACCCAGAACCGGTCCCGGAACCGGCGGTTCTCAAATTATCCGGACCAGTTCTAAAAAAACCGGTTCTAGCCGGATCCGGTTTCGGATAATCCATCGAATCGGTTCCGGTTCTTTTGTGCACCTCTATGCTAATGCAGTAACGTACCCAATAGAGAATAGACCAATATCCCTTTTAAAACAAGGAAAGGGATTATGTAATTGTATATATTTTGTCGTGTCATAAATTTTCACCTTAATTAATAAGGTCTATGTCAATTATAACAAACCAGCTTTAACATTTTTATGAGTTAAGTCCCTTAACTTTTGTTTGTAGTGGTTTAATGAGTAAACTTTTCTTTTACTCGGTGAACTGTTTTTGTTAATTTATCAATTAAGTCTAAAGTTTTTTATCTAATAAAATTTAAATCGTATTATATAGGCTTGAAATTAATAAGACAAACTTAGTTCAAACCCCTTGCAAGTTTGATTATCCACCTATCTACGATAAATCAAAATTATTAGCTAGTCGCGAAACTCTCAAAATGTAAAGACATAAACTATTCTCGTTTTTATATTATAAACACCTATCTATACTATATATAATATATTTGAGGAGAACAAATATGTCTTTTAACATTTTTTAAGAAATTTATTTACATACTTTTTTAAGCATAAGGTACAACCCGTTTGGTGGATTACCCACCTATCTGCTGCTGGATCTGATCCGTTTGGTGGAGCTGATGATGACGACTTATAGTGTTAGGTTTTATTAAAAAAAAGGTGATCTTTTAAGAAAGGAATAGACTTTGAATGATCTCCATTTTGTTCTGGTATTTAGAGTAAACGTTTCTCTTACGTTTTTTAGTTTCGAATCATTTAGTAAGTTTTTTATGGTGAACATAGGTTAAGTTTTAATTTTATTATTTTGAAAAACCCGGCCTGGGACGGGTGTTCTACTAGTTGTTTATTACTTGAATGAAGATATGATACAAAGAAAAATAAATAAACTATTTATAATGCAAACATCCTTGCATCCTAAGACTCCTAAATTGACTAACATTCAAATTCAAATAAAACAAACTTAAACCGACTGAGACTTTCTATCTTTTATCTCTATTCACGTAAACAGCAACCTTATTTCCAAATTACTTATTTTAACCTCTGCACTTTAAGATCTTCTCCAAACCATCCCTTAAGATCAACCGAACCACCCTTGATGTTGTAACTTCATCAGCGTCCTGCAACTTTTTAAACGAATCTAAGGTTGGGTGAGCGAATATCTATTTCTTGGGTCCAAGCGGCCCGAGGCTGCATGTGCAAATACCAGTAGGTCTGAGCCACCGAATCAGGGTCCATAGTTCCGTCTCCTCCTACTCTTTGTTGTTCCCCAACCAACGATCTTTTTGGCATCATCAACGCCCTGCAACATTACCAGACCCCACCAATCATTTATCGATCTCACTTCCTTCATCACAAAGATAACTTTCCACGCAAGCACAATCAACCAAAGATAACAAGTAGCCAAATGCATGTGTGCAAGAATATGACGTTTGGGACAAAGAATTTGACTTTAAAAACTTTATAGTGTATTAAAAGATACTGTTTTTTCAACTTTTTCAAAGTTTCAAACAATTAAATTTAAAGTCTTTTTTACCAAAAAAAAACGATAAACTCGTTATTATCTAATCATACACTACAAGGAAATGACCCTGTGCCGACGTCGTCTATACCGACGACACTTGTCGTCGGCATAGGTCACCCTATACCGACGACATGTCGTCGGTATAGGTCAAAACAAAAATTTTGAATGGGACACGTCGTCGCTATAAGTTGAGGCAGATTGGAGGGAAAACTGGCGCCCAATGAATTTTTTGGTAAAACCTATAGTGACGACATGTCGTCGCTATAGGTTAATTTTGATTTTCTTTTTGTTATTTTTATTTAATAAATTTTCGTCGGTCAAATTTTTTTTTTTAAAATTAAAAAAAATTATGGAAAACCCTATGGCGACGACATGTCGTCGGGATAGGGTTTTTACCTTTATTGACTGGTCAACATCCTACGAACCCTATACCGACGACATGTCGTCAGCATAGGGTACCTGTGCCGACGACATGTCGTCGCCATAGGGTGCAGCGCGAACAAATACGGAAAACAGACGGCAGACCTTCATTTCTACCCAAAATCCTCCAAAACTCCCCCAAATTGTTCTCTCCGACGATTTCACGGTTTTTGGCTTTTTGGAAGCAACTTTCACAAAAACTCCCGGAATTTAAGGTGGGGTAACATCCGGGTTTCATATTTTAGCTACTTTTTCAAGATTTTAAAGTTATGTTTGTTTATTTTGGTTAGGTTTTGGAGAAATTTCACCATTTTTTGGATTTCTAGCTTTGTGAAGGTAAATACTTGTTTTGATTACTAATTTGTGATGAAATTTGGTTTAGATCTAAGATTTTTATGATTTTGTATGTATGTGTATGCATGTATGTTTGTATGTATGAGTATGTATATTTGTATGTATGATGGAATTATTAAATTATGATCAGTTTAGGTCATTTGGTTTAGATGTGTGATTATTTTATATAAATTAGTGTTTGTATGTATGTGTATGTATGTGTGTAATTTGTGTTTATGATGATTAGTTTGAATGTTTAGTTTGTATGTATGTGTGTAATTTGTGTTTATGATGATTAGTTTGGATGATTAGTTTGTATGTATGTGTGTAATTTGTGTTTATGATGATTAGTTAATAGGAATGTATATATGTGTACGTATGTTTATATGTATATGTTTGTAATTATGTAATTGGACATTTATTTATGTATGTATATGTTTGTAATTGTGTTTTTATTTATGTATGTATGTAATTGTGATGTGTAGGTATATAAGAGGGTATTTATTGGGAGCAACTTTCACAAAAACTCTCAGTATTTAATGTGAGGTAACATCCGAGTTTCATATTTTAGCTACTTTTTCAAGATTTTGAAGTTTTGTTTGTTTATTTTGGTTAGGTTTTGGAGAAATTTCACCATTTTTTGAATTTTTAGCTTTGTGAAGGTAAATAATCGTTTTGATTACTAATTTGTGATAAAATTTGGTTTAGATTTAAGATTTTTATGATTTTATATGTATGTGTTATGTATGTGTATGTATGTATGTATATTTGTATGTATGATGGAACTATTAAATTATGATTAGTTTATATAATTTGGTTTAGATGTGTGAGTATTTTCTATAATTTAGTTTATGTAAATTAGTGTTTGTATGTATGTGTATGTATGTGTGTTTATGATGATTAGTTTGAATGTTTAGTTTGTATGCATGTGTGTAATTTGTGTTTAAGATGATTAGTTTGGATGATTAGTTTGTATGTATGTGTGTAGTTTGTGTTTATGATGATCAGTTAATATGAATGTATATATGTGTATGTATGTATATGTTTGTAATTATGTAATTGGACATTTATTTATGTATGTTTGTATGTGTATGTTTGTAATTATGTAATTGGGCTTTTATTTATGTATGTATGTATGTAATTGTGATGTGTAGGTATATAAGAGGGTATTTATTCATATGATTATGTATGTATGTATATGTAACTTTATTTAATTTTGTTACAAGTTCAGAACACGTTGCGGTTGACGAGAGGAAGAACGTCGTACGCATAATCAACAAATGCTTGAAATGCAACGAAAAATGGATGAAATGCGTCGAATGTGTGATCACCGAACTAGCAGCGATGATAATTAGCTTGGAGTTGTTGAGCCTTTGCCTTTGTTGTTGGTGTTTTTCTTCAATAATTTGCATATTTGTGTGTCGAATAATTTTATGTTTTGAATGTTTGATTTGTCGGACAAGTTTGTGTGTCGAACAATTTGGATGTTTGGTTTATGTTTCGGATATTAGTTTTTATCAGATTTGAATGTTTGAATGATTTAAATTTAATGATTTGTAGGTTTTTGTTTTTAGAAATTTAATATTTCTAGATAAAATATTAAAAATAAAAAAAAACCAGAAAAGACTTATACCGACGACATGCCGTCGCTATTGGCCTTTTTAAAAAGTTATAAAAAAAAACAAAAACCCTATACCGACGACATGTCGTCGGAATAGGGTCAACCTATACCCACGACATGTCGTCGGTACAGGGTTGGACTCTATACCGACGACACTATACCGACGACATGTCGTCGGTATAGAATTTCTTTTTGAATTATTTAATTAGATCCTATAGCGACGACATTTCGTCGGTATAGGCCGACCTATACTGACCACACCTATACCGACGATAATCTTAGGCTATTGGTACGAAGCAATCCCGACGACATCTATACCGACGACAAGTCGTCGCTATAAGGTATCCCGACGACAAGTCGTCGGTATAAGGTAAAAAAAATCGTCGCTATAGAGTAATATTGTTGTAGTGATAGATGCATCTAGAAATGGACAAGAATCAGTATTGATAGGACTACACTAGTTTTATATATATAAATTGTGGCCAGGGTCGTATCAAGTTTTATGAGGCCTAATAAAAAATTGGGCCTGATTTTTGTAAAAAAAAATAATAATTTGCTTTCGATCCTATGATTTCTTTATCATCCGTGTAAGCATAATTATTGACTACAAGTCTCGCCATCAACAATCTCAAATCCCAAATTGCCTACTTATGAAAGTAGAGACCCAAAGTCATTGCTTTATTTACTCCCCCTTGAGCCGCCTCTAGTTGTACCTTAATTTCATTAAGCAATTATGCGTATGTTAAATGAATGGGTCAAGAAGCAATCGCACTTGAACCAAACGTGCTTAACTCGTGTCAAAAAGATGTTCATATAAAAATAAAGTAAAAAAGAAAACGCTTCAAATATTTGCAAGAAATGATCACAATCTATGATAAAAAAATTCTTTTATATTTTGTCAATTGTTTTTCTTGTCTAAAATAATTTGTCAAGAATATCAAAGTAAATGAACATACCGAGATGCACCGATTTTGCCATCAATGATGACATGTGCTATGTGTACTCCTAGCGGATGAAATTCTTTAGCAAGACATTGAGATAATCCTCTTAATGCGAATTTGCCACAACCTAATTAACATTTAAAACAAAATTAAATTAAAATAAATAAACACTAATTAGAATATTTTTGTATAAACTATAATCCTATAAACAATCCGTATAAACGTTCATGGCAAAACTTGCTACATAAAATTTGTTGAAACAAGAATATATTTTGTGAAGAAAATTTCACATCAATGATCAAATCATTGGATAAATGATTTGTTTTTGACAAATATCACATCGGAGTTGACACAGGTGTAAAGAAAGGAATGAATGAATGCTCACATAATTCAGAAAATCCGGCGACACCGGATAAAGACGCCGCACATCCGGTGAATAATATGGTCCCTCTTCCTCTTTCCACCATTCCCGGCAACACCTACATAGAATTGAAATTTGAAAGTGAGTTAGTTAGTGACAGTGAACATATGAAAACTATATGTATTCAGTCGCAAATTATGTACCTGTTGAGCACAGTGGAAAGCACCTACTGAGGATACGGCTAGGGACTTTTGGAAAGAATCGAGACGGACGTCGGTGAAAGTGGAAGGACCGCCGTACTGCCTTGGAATAGGTTGGTAGGTGTTGTAAACCAGAACCTCGACAAAGCCTAACGAGAGAACGCTTTCGAATGCATCTCTTACGCTCTGTGCTTCTGAGCAATCTATTGGAATAGCATACACCTGCGCCTTCTCTTCCCTTGCTATTTCGTCCGCGAATCTCGATAATCTACCTGCAAGGGCAAACGGCTTAAAGATAATTACAATAAATTTTATTTACCTACAACGACAAACGGCTCATTTGACTGATCCACATAAGGAGTAAAAATACTTCTACGATAAAGATAGTTATAATAAATCTTATCTACGTGTAGACAAATGGCTCATGTGAAAGATCCATATAATTAAGGAGAGAGAGAGTAATATCTATGTAATAAATCTTATCTATGTAAAAAGTAATATATAGAGTAATATAATTATAATAAATCTTATCTATGTAACAAGTCATGACTAATATATTTTATCTAATTATAACTAATATATATATACATATGGCTAGCAGTATGTATATACCTAGGTCTCTGGCAAGGATGGCAACGGCGTATCCTTCGTGAGCGAACTTGCGAGCGATGGAACGGCCGAAATTGGGACCGACGCCAACAATGGCAGCGATGCCTCTTGTAGAGGTGGAGCTTGTGAGGCTACGCAGCATTGGTATTAAGTTAAGGAAGCGAGAAGATTGAACAGAGGGTTTGAGGTGAAACGTTTCTATTCCCCGACCATCTCTGAGCTCTTTGAACGTGGCTTGTGGATGGGATAATATAAGTATGTTTATTGTAGAATAATATTTTGATTTTTGACTTAAATGCAGCCAAGCCAACTGGCAAATGTCTGCCCTACCTCTGTAGCCTTGACTGAGTTAATTGTCCGACTCACTGCAACTCGGGGATCTTGTAGCTAGCTGAATTCCAAGGTTATATATATTTAATTTAAAAAAAAAAAAAGTAATTAGTGTAAAGTGTATTTTAGGGTCCAATATGTAATTATGTTTAGCCTAGGGTCAATGTGTAAAAAATACAAGATAGAAACTGTATTTACATAGGGTTGGGACGGTTTGTGAATCGTCGCGTCGGTCACCAACATCGCTACTTATACCGATCAGATGTAAACGGATTGAATGTTGTCTTGTTGATTAATCAAATTGGTTGTTAGGGTTAAATCCCATTATTCTTCTTCTTCTTCTTCTTGATTGATGGTTGAATCATGATCACTGGGATTCTATATTCAATACAAATTTAAAATATCATATTCCCTTTTTAAATGAACCTTATGTTTATGGCAATATTCCCTTCTTGGTATATTATTTTTTTTCAATCATATTTTAATTTTTGTGAATATACTGATGAGAAAGTTTTAGGATTTTGTTTCTCCGTTGTTTCAATTGCGTCTGCTTCTCCCATTGCTTCAATCGAACCCACCGATTATGCTTCTCACAAATTCAGGGAAAAGATGGAATCATAGTTTACCGTCTCAGAGAGAAATGGTTAACTGTTTTTTCCTTTCAGTTACCTTAAAACAAAACCAATCGAACAAAAAATGTAAGATGAACAACTCAATGAAAGGTTAATCTTGATAAATTATGAGAATTAAAAGGGTTAAAGTTGTGAGATGGCTAAAGAATAGTTGCAGTTAAGATGTTGAAGAAAAAGGAAAATATTGGTTTTTTATTTGTTATTGTTTTTAGAATTTGGTAAGGTAATATTTAATTTGATTTAGTTTCTTAATTAAGTCAAATTAGGGTTAAGAGTCTACTCTATTTATATAGGTCATGTTTTGTAATTTGTATTCTAGTTTTTTATTAATCAAAATACTCAATAATTCATCAGATATGTTCCCAAAGTAAAGCAAGCGGTAGTAATTTTGAGTGACACTTCATTGAGAGGGCTTGGTCATATATACTTTCAATTGTTCTTGTTTTTTTTTAAACCATACAGGAGGGAATGGTTTTATTAATTGATGTTTGTCCATCAACTACTAAACGTTGTCGGTTTTTTTTTTTTGATATTGCCGTGGTTAAGTACGTAAAGAGAAGCACATAAAATTGCGGTGGCAAAATTATGAATATTGAAACGTAGATAAAAAACACGTTATAACGGTACATTCAGAAATCAAGAAAAAGTAACGGCGTGGTAAAAATGAGCGTTAAGAAATATAAAAACTGATGTAAAAAACATATCATAGTTGACCCGGCTTGGTTTTTTAATAAAATTTCAGTCGAAACATAGATCGACTAGCTCAATTTTAAAGAAAATTTATACTGAAACATATATAAAAATAAACATTTCGTAACGATATATTCAAGTGTATGAAAGAAATTATATTTTAAGTTATAAAAAAATAAAATATGTTTAAAATTAATTATAAATATTAAAATAATAAAAATATTAAAACAATAAAAAAAGACGTGATGTGTTGTGTGAGGAAGCATGTGTGTGACGTGTGTCATGTATGCTTGTGTGTGAGGGGAGCATGTCTGCATGTGTATGTGAGAGGAACCAAAGAACCGGCCTATATATTTGATATGGTTTAAAAAACAAAAAGTTAAACATAAACTTAGCAAAAAAAAAAATTGAACGCAAATTTCTTTATTGAAATTTGAATCAAGGACTTAGGTGATTTAAGTGGTTTTGTCCCTATCACTGGATTTACAGTCGATTATGATCCAAGGAGAGAAGATGATATGAGGCTATTTCATTATAAAGATTGGTGTCCCTGTCACTGGATGTTACACTCGATTTACAGTCGATTTCTACACGATTTCGCTTGTACGTTTCTTCATTTCATTCAAAATTATCATTTTGAGCTAAAACAAGTGTAAATCGAGTGTGAATCTATGATAATTATGCTACTGGGAACCGTCCTTGATAACAAAAGTGAAAGTTTGGACTATCACCAACCAAACTATTAGTATGGATTATTATCGGTCAGTGGGTCATAGTTTGGATTATTAAAATCCAATTTGCCTGTTTTTATTTGTGTAATTTATGTTAAAATAGTTGATCTAGGGCCGACTCAACATTTTTTAGGGCGTAAAGTGGATTTTAAAATCGGGACCCTTTTTGTATATTATTAATAAAAGGTACACAATCACATATTTTAGAGTTGGAATGAGTTTTAATGAAAAGAAAAACGTTTGTAAGTATACTGATTCTTTGCTCTACTTGGCAAAATCTGAAAATTAAACGAAATTAAACTTTTAGGAGGCGCTAAGCTTTAGCTTATTTTTTTTGTACAGTTGAAACGCCACTGAGTTGATCTTATAAGTTTTGCATGAGTTAACTTGTTTTAATTGTATAGTTTTGTATCTTTGGAGGTTGTTCACACGATGAAGTAGGAATTGTTGTATTTGTAACGCTATCCATAGTGGTTTCACGCCCCTCCACGTCAGCGCCACATCACCGCAGGGGTTTTCACTGCCCATAATCACTAAGGTGCGTAGTGGTTTCACGCCTCGCATTTAATTAATAATAATAAAACAATTAATAATAATAATAAATATAATAAAACTAAAAAGTAATAATAAATATAATAAAACTAATAATAGTAATAATAATAAAACTAAAAACATATAATAATAAAACTAATAATAATAACAAAACTAATAATAATAATAATAATAATAAAACTAATAATAATATTAATAATTAAAACTAATAATAATAATAAAATAAATAATAATAACAATTTGACTCAAAAGTCAAACAAAATACAAGCTCAGCGCCTGTGAAATGTCCCAGCCCCCCTTTTCACTCCCCTTTCACGTCTAGGGGGCTGTGTTTCTGAGCGTGAAAATCATATGTGGCTCACGCCACCCCATCTCACGCTCCCACTACGGATACTCTAACAGAAGATAGTATCAGTTTAGTTTACCAAGTTCTTATTTATTAATCACTCATTTTTTCACGTTGACATAATATTCAAGTACATGAATTTTGCATAAAATGGATTTTGTGCTATTAATATTTTTGACATTTTTGCTATTGGTTTTATATATATTTTTTGGCTACTTTTTTTTTATTGTTTTTTGCATTTCATGTTACATCATCCCGTATTTTTGGTACCTCTGAAAATTACGTCTATTCTATTTAATACTTGATCAATTGGTTCCTCCACGTATGATGTATGCATGCTATAAAGAAATTTGAAAAGAATATTAAAAAAATCCAGAAACGAATAAATATAAATTTTAAAGTTAGAAATGAATAAATACAAAAATTTAGAGTTAAAATGAGTATATATGAAACTTTAAAGTTAAAAATTGATAAAAGTAAAATTTTATAAGTTAAAAGTTGGTAAATGTGAAATTTTAAAGTTAAAAATAAGTAAATATTAAATTTTAAAGTTTCTTTCTGTTGGTGTTCATACCAGTCCGACGAACTTAGGTTCAACGAACTTAGTTAGTTCGCTTAAATCTGATTTCAATCTCTATTTATATCAGTTCTTATACTTCATTTACCCTTGAATGAGAATCTTGTTTTCACAATTCTAAATGGTATTAGAGCTAAAGGCTCTCGATCATCATCATCTTCATGTTCGTTCATCATCTTCATCTTCCGCATCAACGATTCTCATTCCATTTAATTGCAGAAAACTATATCATTCATCCAATCCATGGCTCTACAATAATCTTATCAATTTCGTTCATCTTTTCATTTTTTCATCAATTGTTCTATGCAATTGATTTCATTCGATTCATTTGGATCGAATTTCACCTTTTTCAATCCTATTTGGATTGAATTTCACCTCATTCATTCCTAATCGGATTGAATTTCACATCATTCGGTCCTAATCGGATTGAATTTCATTATAATTGATCTTCTTTGATCGATTTCACTCAGAATTTGATTGATTTTTTGTTCTGTTTCTTCATTTTTTGTTCTTTGTTTTCTTCATTTTCCTGCAAAGATGCTCCGACAACTTACATTCATGTGATTCTGCTCAAGTTCTTCATTTATGGTTCACATTTTCATCAATTTGTTACTGCTTCTTCATGCTCTGTTCCGGTGAAGATGCTCCGGTCCTCCACATGTTCAAGTTATCAGCTATCGTTCTTCTCCAGTCCGGCGATGTTCCGACGATCATGTTCTCAAATTGGAGCTTCAACCGCCTCCAACTTGTGAGGAGGTGTTGGTGTTCATACCAGTCCGCGCGAACTTAGGTTTCCTGCAAACTTAGGTTCAGCGAACTTAGTTAGTTCGCTTAAATATGTTTTAGTTTAAATCTGTTTTAGTCTGTTACTAGCTTGATAGTTTGATTTCAATCTCTATTTATATCAGTTCTTGTACTTCATTTACCCTTGAATGAGAATCTTGTTTTCACAATTCTACACTTTCATAGGAGTTAGCGCTTTTCGGTTTTTTTTTTTTGAAAGGCAGTTTTTTTTAATCCTGGGAATGAGACTTGAACCCATGACCTTCCCAAACTTTGGTGTTCCAAGAGGATTTTCCTCTACCACTGAACCACCAACCCCAATGACAATAACTATTAATTGCTAGAAATCTTACGTTTACTTTTGAAAAGTAAATTTATTTTGTGGATCCATGTTTTCATCGCCTGCCTGATATGTTGCTACTATCATATGGCAAAAGGTTTCATCATGGTGTAAATTATCCTCAATCTATGCTTTTGTAGTTAATGACTTATTTCATATTCATCTGACTGGAGGGTTTAATGATCAGAAAAAAAAAACAAATGGTGTAATCTATCATTCTTCTAGTATGTTGGGCAATATGAAAAGCAAGGAACAAATCGTAGTCGGTTTCCATTGCAAAAACCATTGAAGAAAGAAATAAAGATTTTGGATTCTTATGGTCCATAAAAAATTGTTTTGTGGATAACGAAGTATATTTAAAGCAATAAAAGTGAACTTTTTTCAAGAATAGCATGTCCATTTTGTCTTTTATGGAAAGTCTCTTGGTCATTTATTCGAGTCTTCAAATAGAATATGAGGGACAAGGTTATCATTTGGATCCGCCTTTGATCCCGAAAGCTATATTACTTTATTCCCACTTTCTTTTAATTAATATATAAACTTGTAAAAAGTTTATAAAATCTATAAATATATAAACTTATTAAAACTTTATAAAGTAAACATATTAACTTGTAACAATAAAATTTAAGTTTTGTTTTATTTCTATATAAAATTTAAGAATTTCACGTTAAATATTTATTCATACGATATTAAAAGCTAAATTAGTTATTAAAATAAATAACGTTAAACTAGGGATGGTAATCTTGACCCATCCTTTAAAAAATGGGTTGATTTGGGCAAAAATTAATTGAATATGGGTCAATTTTGATGACCTCAAATTAGTCAATGGGTTAATTTGAGTCATCTTAAATTAGTCCACGGATGAATTTGGGTCAACTCAAATATTCAATGGGTTAATTTGGGCCATCTTAAATAATTCAACTGGTCAAAATGATAAAGTATTATAAAATTGTGTTAACTTAAAAATAGTGCATATGGGTCTCTCCCAACTTTGTCACCCGCCCCCCCACGCCCTGCCGCCGCCACCCCCCCTTCACGTTGCCGCTCCCCCCCCCAACCCGCCTCCCACCGTATTGGCCGAACCTGTTTTGACCCGAACCACCCGCTCCACCCGCCCTCCAGACGCCGCCCTTCCACGGCCGCCACCCGCACCCCCGACCCCCTCACCCCGCCACCTTCCACCGCCGCCTCCCCCCCCACCCACCCACCCACACACCTCACCTGCACACACACACACATATTCGTATTGTTTCTGTTGAAGACTTTAATACCAAATTGGAAACTAGAGACTTTTAAATTTGTAATAACTAGTATTTGTACCCGCGTTTTGCGGGAGCGCGGTCATTTTTCAAACGTATTATGCGAGAGAAGTTTGGTCGTTATCAGTTCGGCTCGTCGAAAACCATAAAAGCGAGCACCGATACCGGTTACGATAACACCAAAACATCTGCAACGATGTTGTTCGCTCATAAGCGGAAGGGTTTGTCACGGTAACGCAACGTTATTGTCGCTCGTTGTAGCGTATGATAAAAAATATATATACTCGAATTCGAATAAAAGTCAGTTTTAAAAAAAATTATACCGGGACATAAAAAAAACTAAAATCAGCCGCTCATTCTGTTTTTTTTAAGTTAACGGACGAATGTTACTATAGGAAAACGAAATTAATAGAAAATAAAAATGGTTAAAACGTATACTATATATAGAATAGAGGATGCAATTCCGTTTTTTTAAGTTAACAAACGAAAGTTATTATAGGAAAATGAAATTAATAGAAAATGAAATTGATTAAAAGTGTATATTATAAATAGTATCGGTGTAGTAGATGAAAAAAAAAATTAGACGTTGCACACTGTCACATGGACCAATCACAAAAAAAGAAAAAACTGTTCATTCCCATTTTCTTTTTTAATAGCTTATATATATAATTAAAGCGCCACCTGCACACACACATATTTTATTGTTTCTGTTGAAGACTTTAATACCAAATTGGAATCTTGGGACTTTTAAATTTGTAATAATTAAAGCTGGAAGTGAATTTTACTGGGCCTTAATTACTTTATAATTACGATGAAGAGTCCATATATTTGATCTTAAAAAAACTACCCGTTTTGAAGCGTACTAATTTTGCTCCTAACCCTTATTGATCTGAACTCGTTCTAACCCGTGACTCGAACCCGTCCGACCCACTCAGTTTACCACACCTACGTTAAACATAAAACTTGGTGACAATGTGAAAAATGTAGGTGTATGATGATGAAATGATTGCTTGAGAAAAGTTTATAGAGGGGTTTGTGAATGTTGCTCTATTTAAAATAACTAAATAAGTTTTTGAATTAGGATTTTCTATTTGCACTCTAATCTAACTTTCATTTGCACCATACTTTATTATATTAATTATATTGCCTAATTTTATTCATATTTTAATGTTAAATGAGAGGTATTTAACGTTAAATTAGGGGTATTTAGGTCTTTTTATATATTTTTATTTTATCAAATATTTCTAAAATCGTCTACACCCCTTCTTTTTAGTCATGATTCTTTTGTTATCTTCTGGCATGTTATCATATTTTGGCCTTTGATCTCTTATTATTGAAAGATGTTAGCCAGATCGAACACTTCGGCCCTGAAATTGCGACTGGCTAGGGTTCCGGCAAGGTTCTGCAACCAACGTCTCCACATCGAACAATCATCGTCGGCAGCTCATTCCACGACGTCGGAAATGGTTTTCGAAATCATTGAACGCATGATGTACTTAAACGATCCTGAAGCTGGCCGGATAAAAGGTTTCCTGCCAAAGCTTCTCATTCTAGATCGAAGGTTTCCTGTAGATACCGACAACATATCCAAAAAAAGGAAAAAAATATTAAAATCTGATGACATGGACCAATATAAACATGACACTTGGATCACTAAGAAAACGCCTCATGGCCGGTACTGTAGATACCGACCACAGACTTTAGTATATATAGTAATTTGACCATTAATAAATATAAGAGTAAATTACCGTTTGCGTCCCTGTTGTTTACACGATTTAACACAATGCGTCCCTAACACGAATTTTTAACGCTTTGGAGAGTCAGTCGCTCTCAATCACGGAGTTCGACATCGAACAATCATTGTCGGCGGCTCATTCCACGACGCCGGAAACAGTTTTCGAAATCACTGAACTCATGATGTACTTAAACGATCCTGAAGCTGGCTGGATAAAAGGTTTCATTCCAAAGCTTCTCATTCTAGATCGAAGGTTTCCTGTAGATAACGACAACATATCCAAAAAAGGAAAAAAATATTAAAATCTGATGACATGGACCCAATATAAACATGACACGTGGATCACTAAGAAAACACCTCGTGGCCGGTACTGTAGATACCGACCACATGCTTTAGTATATATAGTAATTTGACCATTAATAAATATAAGAGTAAATTACCTTTTGCGTCCCTGTGGTTTACACGTTTTAATACAATGCGTCCCTAACACAAATTTTTAACGCTTTGAGTACCTGTGCTATATAATCTGTAACACTCTGAGTCCCTGGACCTAGCTTCGTTAAATTCTTTCCTTTAAGTTTAGTTTCGACAGGGATAAGATGGTAATTTACTTTTTTTATAACCCTAATTCTCACTCTGAGCCCCTGGGCCTATTTTAACTCACGCCCCCTATCGAAACTCGTCGTCCTCCCTCTTCCAAGCTCGTCGTCCTCCCTCTGCAATGCCTCTTCGAGTGGAAGCCGTGCTAGACAACCAGGCTGTCACAGGTACATTCTCCGGACATTCTCCAATTCTACAATTTTTGACCTAATAATCGTCATTTTTTTAAGCCGGAATGCGGGTACACGCGACCCCTACTCACCTAAGGGTCGTGTTAAAGTTCCTTTTCAACTGGGACTTCAACTTTCAGATTGAATATGGCGGGGATGATAGGTAGTTCGATTGGTTTTTTTTGGTCAAATTAGTAGTTTCGATTATTTTTTTGCGTATGTATTTTGGATTGATTTCTTGGTGATAATGTATTTAAGATTGGATTTTTAGTAGTTTCGGGTGAAGTTAGTAGTTTCGGGTGAACTTAATAGTTTCGTGTAAACTTCAGTCTTGCCAGCAGGGACGCAAAGTAAATTACCATCTTACCCCTGTCGAAACTAAACTTAACGGAAAGAATTTAACGAAGTTAGGTCCAGGGACTCAGAGTATTACAGATTGTATACGACAGGTACTCAAAGCGTTAAAAATTCGTGTTAGGGACGCATTGTGTTAAATCGTGTAAACCACATGGACGCAAACGGTAATTTACTCTAAATATAAAATCAAAACCTTTTCATTAGATTTATTGGTAAATTATACAGTAACATATTAATTAAGAGTAACTAGTGGGCGTAACTTCCGCGTCGCGGTAGGTGTGTTAAGATTTGTAAGGATCGGCTTCGACAATCTTTACATTAGTATTAACCCAGCGAAAAAAAATTCCATCTCGAAACGTTAATAAAAATAGAGTAAGAGAGAAAAAACTAATTGTCACACCCCAACCGACGGCGGATTATACGTCGGGGCGGACGCGGTTGTTCAATAGCACAAGGTTGACTATTAAAGTTTAAATAGTTTTATTAAATAACCTCAAGGTTCCAATACAAGGAATAAATCAAATACATAGCAAGAATACAAGTCTAATTGATTAAGCATTCTAGGTCCAAGCATCCTATGTGATCACGATAAACTCTCATGTTGTAGAACTTGAAACATGTGAAAGAATCTGTCAACTACAAAATAGTTGGTGAGATACAAAGGTTTTGACACAGTTTAACAAGGATTTGAAAAGAATTACAATTCACTATGATATATGCATTCTATAATGTAAGTATGAGAAACAAGTATCTTAAACATCGTGCACATCAACCCTCCAACCAAGTTTAGGCATAACCCGCAGGTTACCCTTATAAGTCTCAAGTTTAAAGTTTAATTCAGTAACAATCACCAAGGGCTCCCCCCCGAAGGGGTCAATCAATCAAGGTGGATTGGTCAAATACAATAGATCTATCATTGTTACTATAGGCTTGATCAAAGTTAATGAATGTGCTAGTTTTAAGTTTAATCTAAGCATACAAGTCTCAAGTTTAACATAAGAATAAGCATCTAGTCATAGTTGTACAAGAATTGCATAAGTTTAATGTTTTTGAACATGTTTCACCCCAAAAGTATAGAAAGGAAAAAGGGGCTAAGTATACTCACATTGGATCGATGCAGGGTATCCGACAAGAGTAAGTTTGCAAGACTTTGAGGGAGAATATCCTCACAATAAGCCTAGGAATATAAGTCTAAAGTTTTAAGTATGATCTATAAGACTAGGACAAGAATTCTAAGATTTCAGGATTTGACTAGGGTTCCAATGGGAGATGGGATTGATTGTGTTTATGAAGTTTAAATCAAGTTTAACCCAAGTTTATAATAAAGGTTTTGAATGAATGTCACAAGACTTGAATATCAAAGTTTCATAAGTTTGTAGATTAGAATAATCATTAATTAAAATAATTATTTAGGAGTCTTATAATTACTATAGTTAGGTAATAATAATCCAAATAGTTTTCTAAGTATTCGTAAATGAAGTTGAAGTAATTGTTAAATGAAAGACTAAATAATTATTAAAGTTTTAATAATTATTCAAGAAATAAATAATTATTAAAGATTTATAATAATTATTTAAAGAATATATAAATATAATTATTATTTTGAATAATAATTAAGGTTTTATTATAATCATTTCAAGAATGCATAATTATTAAGGATAGATAATTATTTAAAGAGTAAATAATGGTTAAAGTTTAATAATAATTATTTAAAGTATACATAATTATTAAGGATGAATAATTATCTTATAAGAATAATTATTTTGTTTAACCATCTATTAAAGTATTTAGATGTTTAGTATTTATTTCACATTTTAACTTGGAAATAAAGAACGCTTAAAATGTAGTGTAAGTTTAAATGAATGATATGTAATTTATAAGTTTATAAAAGTATTTTTATTTTCTGTTTTAATTTACTAAATAAACAAGCCTTAAATAGACATAAATTTTATAAAAATGCACAAGTTTACAAGTTTTCTAAATAATATTTGAGTTTTATAATTTTTCTCAGTTTATATGATTTGCATAAGTTTCATAAGGTTAAAAAGTATTCTTTTATAGTTTTTAGAGTAAACTGCCATTTTCGTCCCTGTGGTTTGGTCAAAATTGCCATTTTCATCCAATAGTTTGTTTTTTTGTATCTGGGTCCTCATGGTTTTAAAATATTGCCATTTTCATCCTCGTGGTTTTAAAATATTGCCACTTTCATCCGGTCAGCTAACACCGTCCGTTTTTCTCAGTTAAATGAGGGGTATTTCAGTCCTTTTATTTATTTGTTTTATTTTTTCATCTTTTTTACTCTCACTTTTTAATCATCCCCAATTTAACCTCTAATTTAATCATCCACCTGCTGGCCTTCTTCCTCTTTTCCTGACCAGTTTTCGACGACCACCACTGGAACACCTCCGTCGCTTGTTTCTATGATTAAAAAGTGAGAGTAAAAAAGATGAAGAAATAAAACAAATATGTAAAAGGACTGAAATACCCCTCATTTAATTGAGAAAAACGGACGGTGTTAGCTGACTGGATGAAAGTGGCAATATTTTAAAACCACGAGGATGAAAATGGCAATATTTTAAAACCACGAGGACCCAGATACAAAAAAACAAACTATTAGATGAAAGTGGCAATTTTGACCAAACCACATGGACGAAAATGGCAGTTTACTCTAGTTTTTAAGTATTAAAAACTGATTTTAAAGAATTACCCCCTTTTTTTATACGTTTTAAATAAGTTTAAATAGATAAAAAGCTTCTGGAATGTAAAGGCATAAATAAAAATTAGATTTAAGTTTATAAATGTATAACATAATTTATAAAAATTATTAAAAGTTTAAAACTGCCTTTAAAAAAACTAAAACAAATAAAATGGGCAAAACCCGGCTCCTTGGATTCGAGCTCGGGTCTGGGACCGGGTCAAGTATACACACACCAACTAACCATCCCGACTACGGGTTCATTAGTGTTGTAACCGTGAAAAACAATTGATAAACACAAGTTCAAATCGATCCCAAATTCATCATGAACCCTAGAAATCAAAATCCAAGATTCGAATCGATTAACCCTCTGTCATAGCAATTGACAGAGGGCTTTCGTTCCTTGGATGAAAGCAAAGGTGTTAGCTATTCGAGTTACCTGGAAAGGAGTCGAGATGGAGGAGAATGAGTTTTGGGTTCTACATCGGCTGTCACAGGTTCTAGTTGGCAAATGCAGGTATGATATGATGAAATTGAGAGAGTGAGGAGGAATGGTGTGATGTTGCAAGTGTATTCCAGTCGCTATTTATAGCCAATTTCAAGATTAAATGCTCAGACGGTTGAGAAGATGGTAGTTGCGTTTAACGGGTTTAAAGTCGGGTCACGCGTCTGTTAAAGGTGAAATCGAGCTTCGATACACCTCGGGTTTGAGTCGCACGCCTGATTCGGAGTTCGAGGTTCAGTGAACCTGGCCTATAATGCGTTTTCGAAGGAGAAGGGAAGACAAACGGTGTGGCGGGGGGTCGAACCCGCGACTGGGTTGGGATCGGGAGTTTGTTGTAACATCCCAAAAATAAAACGACAGTTAAAATGACGAAATAAACGAACGAGGCATGTCGGGTCGGGTCGGATGGGCCGGCGGGCTGGAAGGGGCGCCTCCCCTATAAATAGCCAAGAACACCACCCTTTTCTCTCATTTGCACCTTCTAGAGAGAGAAATCGTAGAGAGAGAAAGTTGGCGGATCGACCCGAGATTTCCGCAAAGTGTTACTCCATAACTCATGAGAAGAACCTTCGGATCAGAAGCTCGATTCAGGTAACGATCCGACCTAAATCTGAGTTTTAGTTCGTTTTTGGGTTTTTCGGGTTTTGGGTGAAAAGGTAAGGTTTGAACGGATGAAACTGAAAGATAATCATGGATTTGAGTTCCTTAATGGAAAACGAATGTTTTGAATGCAACAGGTTCGGGATCTTGACATGATCAGACCCGAATGCGAAAGTTAGGGTTTTTCGCGAAGAACAGGTCGTGCGCACTTGCTAAGTGCACACGGAGCAGGTCCTGCGCACTTGCTAAGTGCGCAGGAGGAGGGACCTGCGCACTTGCTAAGTGCGCAGGAGGAGGTACCTGCACACTTGATAAGTGCGCAGGCAGTAGGGTCTGCGCACTTGCTAAGTGCGCATGCATCAGGCTGATTAGGTAAAGTTGGTATGTTTAGAAGGTTAAACCGTTAGAGTCGGGATTTGGTCTGATGTGTATTTAACTAATCAATTCAGATCAGAAGTGACGTAGCGGGACCTTTGTTTAGGGCAACCCGGATTAGCTTATCATGTGAGTTCTAGAAGCCCTATTTTAAATGTTTTATATAATGTTTTCGGGCTGGTGTGCATACATATGAAATGATGTTTTATGAAATGATGTTTTATGAAACTATGTTTATGAAATGAAATGATTTGGAAAGAACGGTTTATGGAAAGAAAGTTTTATGAACGGAATGTTTACGAACGAATGTTTATAAAGAAATGGTTTAAAGTAAAGGTAAAGGGTTTCGAAAGTGAATGAAAGGTTTTATGAAAAGAAAAGAAAAAGGGCAAATGTTTTAAAGAAGTCATTACAAATCTAATCTGTCGAATGAATGGAATTGACGAATGAAGTCTGGGAATGAGATTCCCAGCCTTGTGGTAGATTATGGACAGCGAGCCATAGTTACCATAAGAACAACAGGGGTAGTGTCTTAGTGGCCTGCCAATGGTTTGATGTTGTACAACTGGTATGGAGTAACGACGGTTACTCAGGGGTTAACGTGATCCCACGTGAGGTTAAATTATGATCTGACGGTGTTATGGCTGAGAGCCATAGCCGTCGATGGAAGTTGTCGGTCAATGGCTGAGAGCCATAGCCTTCAATGGAGGTTGTCGACCTATGGCTGAGAGCCATAGGGGGGCAACTGAATGGGTATTGTCGGTCCTCGTGCAGTTAGCCTTGGGGGCAATACCAAAAAGGGAATTGACGGAATGTTGTGGCAACGACGGCGATACGTAACGGTTGACCACGACATGCAGGGTTCCTTCGGGGACACAGAGACGCATAACGATACAGATTTTAGATAGTAATGTATGACTTAAATGAATGTTAAATGTTTTAAACAAATGATCCGTTCAATGTGTTTAAAGGTTTGAAGGTTTATGAATGAAAGGCCCTGTTTTCTTATATGTGATGTTAAACCCTACTGAATGTTTTGAATGATGAACCATTTCTTAAATCGAACGAAAACTAGAACTCGCCAGCGTAGCTGACTTTTTAGTGTGCACATTCAGGTTAAGGCATGTTATGAGGATGGACGGTGATGCTTGGCTAGCGAGAGGAGTTACCCGACTGACTACGAAGACTGGCATCCCGTTATGTTTAGTTATGATGTATTTATGTATTAAACAATGTTTACGCTTCCGCATGTATGAACAATGATGACGTTATGTTTGAATGAAATTTTCCGCTGCGTTATTTGATATTCATGTCTAAGAACTGTTTGTGAATGAGTAAATCCAACAAGTGAGGCATCCCGGGTTTGGGGCCTTACAAGTTGGTATCAGAGCAATAGTTTGAGAGATTCGGACACTCCCAGTGTCTGAACTTAAACTGTGAATGGGACCGAAAGCGGATGCCAGTACGGGTAACTCGAGCCACAGCATCAGGTAAGAAAAGTAGAGTATGTGTATGTAGTATGCCTTAGAAAGGGTTAGGAAAGGACTTGTGTTCTGATGAAATCACAAAGGTGGTCAAATAGAAATCGAAAGGTAGTGTAATGGTTAATTACATATGGCCAGTGTATATTAACATCTTAAAGTACTTATTGAATTTTATTTGTTAACTAGCGTGATGACATTGGATTCTTGTCTTATAGAACAAAATGGCAAGAAGAGGAAACGGAAGGCGTGGTAGGGGCCGTATCGGTGGTCGAACCGGCGGTCGAAATGGTGGGCGTGGCAGGACCCCTGCGCGCCAAGAGTATAGTGAAGAAGGAAGTGTTCACACTGAACCGGCGGTTAGTGTGCATGAAACTGAGCAGACACTGGTTGAAGAACAACCTTTCACTTTTGAACCAGAAGTGAGAGCAACTATAGCTCGAGAGTTCACAGAATTGATGAAGACTTCTCTGCCAGGTCTGTTGGCAGATGCATTGAAGCAGGTTAATGGGGTGGGTGGATCTAGTGCGGCAATTGGTGCTCAGAACAATGAGACCGACAACGCACCGCCTGCTCGTGGATGCGACTACAAGTCGTTTAAAGCATGTGACCCACCAGTCCTGACTGGAAAGAAAGACGCGGTAGCTACGTTTGACTGGATAATCCGTATGGAGGCTGCCATCCGCCTCAGCGAATGCCGGGCGGATCAAGTGGTGAAATTTGCTGCCAACTCCTTGAGAGAAGAAGCATCCCATTGGTGGGAAGGTGTGCGTCAGGCAAAAGGGAGCGAGGTTGTGGATGCGATGATGTGGGCTGACTTAAAAACTTTGGTGATCAAGAATTTCTGCCCGAGGAACGAGATTGAGAAGGTAGAGAGGGAATTTCTGGGTTTGAAGGCCGGGAGCATGACGCACCGGCAATACACAACCCGATTCAATGAACTAGCACGTCTGGTGCCACATCTTGTCACTACTGAAGAGAGAAAGATTGCCTGCTATATTCAAGGGTTTCCGGACCAGGTCCGCACCTATGTTAAGGCAAACGCCCCTACTACCTATGATTCGGCAGTAGAGATAAGTGGCGTGGTATTTGACGATCTGGCACTGAATGTTGTTGCCGTTGAAGAGCAAAAGAAGAGACCGAGCTTCTCAAACAAGCAAACTGGGGGAAAGATGTTTGGGGCTCGTGATAAGAGGGCTCGGGTGGATGAGCCGATCGTTTGTAAGAAATGTGGGGTAAGACATGTAGGTGAATGTAAACTGGGATCTAACTTGTGTTTCAAATGTGGCAAGACCGGGCACTACGCCCGTGAGTGCACACAACACTACAAGTGCTACAACTGTGGGGATGTCGGTCATCTGAGTAGGGACTGCCCGAAGCCCAGGATGGGGGAGACCGGGAAGGGAAAGGGCCCGGAGAAGAAGGGAGAGGGATCTCGTGCGAAGACGCGAGCGTACGCACTGACGCAGGATCAGGCTAGGAAGGATCCCGATGTGGCGTCAGGTACGTTCATCCTTGACAACACTTTTGTTTCTGTGTTATTTGATTCGGGTGCCAGTAAGAGTTTTATATCTGCGACTTTCTGTAAACGAGTGAAGTACACTGTCAGTAAGCTAGAAAGGGCCTTTAGCGTAGAAACCGCTGAGGGTAGGACTGCGAGAGTGACCGATGTAGTTGACAACTCCACAATAAAAATAGAAGGACATAGGTTCCCTGTCAGATTGTTTGTTATGGTTTTGGGTGGGTTCGATGTCGTGTTTGGTATGGATTGGCTAACTGCCAATGAAGCACAAATTATATGCAAACGAAAGATAATCCGACTCAAGGCTCCGGACGGTAGCAAAGTCGAGGTTCTTGGAGATCGTGACGCCACGATGCCAAACGTCATCTCGATGATTAAGGCAGCAGATTACTTGAGGCGCGGATGCGAGGCTTATCTGGTGTACGTAATTGACGAGTGTAAGGAAGTGAAGGAGCTAGACGATGTACCCGTGGTACGCGAGTACCCGGAGGTGTTTCCAGAGGATTTGCCTGGGATACCACCCGACAGAGAGATTGAATTTCGAATCGACTTAGTACCAGATGCCCAGCCCGTGGCTAAGGCTCCATATCGACTAGCACCAGTGGAGATGAAAGAATTAATGGCACAACTAGACGAGTTACTTGAGAAAGGATTTATCCAACCGAGCATCTCGCCGTGGGGTGCTCCGGTGTTGTTTGTGAAGAAGAAAGACGGTTCGATGAGAATGTGTATTGATTATCGCGAGTTGAACAAACGTACGATGAAGAACAAGTACCCTTTACCAAGGATCGACGACCTGTTCGATCAATTACAGGGCGCAAGTTGGTTCTCAAAAATCGACCTTCGATCCGGGTACTATCAATTGAAGGTGAGGGAAGAAGACATACCGAAAACTGCATTTCGCACGCGTTATGGACATTTCGAGTTCCGCGTAATGTCTTTCGGATTGACGAACGCCCCCACAGCATTCATGGATTTGATGAATAGAGTGTGTCGACCAATGCTGGATCGATCGGTAATCGTATTCATCGATGATATCCTCATCTACTCCAAGAATGAGGGTGATCACGCGTGTCACTTGAAGGAGGTATTGGAAGCTCTGAAGAAGGAAAAGTTGTATGCTAAGTTCTCCAAATGCGCGTTTTGGCTTAGGGAAGTCCAATTCCTAGGTCACGTCATTAACCCGAACGGCATTATGGTTGACCTAGCAAAGATAGTGACGGTAAAGGAATGGAATATTCCTAAGACGCCAACTGAAATCCGCAGTTTCTTGGGATTGGCAGGCTACTATCGGAGATTCATCCAGGATTTCTCGAAAATAGCTTCGCCGTTGACAAAGTTGACTCGAAAAGAGGTTAAGTATGAATGGGGTTCGACCCAAGATGAGGCATTTAAGGAATTGAAGAAGAGGCTAACCCAAGCTCCAGTCTTGGCCCTTCCCAAGGGCAATGAAGACTTAGTGGTATACTCTATCGCTTCGGGTCAGGGATTGGGATGCGTGTTGATGCAACGCGGGAGAGTGATCGCGTATGCGTCACGACAGTTGAAGATTCACGAAGCTAATTATCCAACCCACGATTTGGAACTTGCTGTTGTCGTATTCGCATTGAAAATATGGAGGCACTACCTGTACGGGGTGAAGTTTACTATTTACTCCGACCACAAAAGTTTGAAATACTTCTTCGAACAAAAGGAACTTAATATGAGGCAGAGGCGATGGTTGGAACTGTTGAAAGACTATGACTGTGAAATAATATACCATCCTGGAAAGGCAAACGTGGTGGCTGACGCTCTAAGTCGAAAGGATGTGCCTACTCCTATTAGAGTGAAAGCTTGCCAGTTAGTGGTAACATCAGATGTGATGTGGGAAATTGAAAAGGCTCAAGATGAGGCACTTAAGGAGGAAAACATAAAGAAGGAAAGGATGGTTGGCCAACAGGACAAGTTGGAATATAACACCCTTGGTGTTAGGACACGTTTTGGACGGGTATGGATACCTATGGGTGGCGAGCTTAGAACCAAGATCTTGGATGAGGCGCATAAGTCTCGTTACTCTATCCATCCCGGTACCAATAAAATGTATCAAGATCTGAGGAAGGAGTACTGGTGGCCTGGAATGAAACGTGATGTGACGAAGTATGTAAACAAGTGCTTGACTTGCTCGCAAGTAAAGGCCGAGCACCAGAAACCGTATGGAAAGATTCAACCACTTGATATACCGGAATGGAAGTGGGAACACATTACCATGGACTTCATAACCAAGCTACCTCGCACAGCAAAAGGTCATGATACCATTTGGGTAATTGTGGACCGTTTAACGAAGAGTGCTCATTTCCTACCTATTCGCGAGACGTTCTCGTCGGAAAGGTTAGCGGAAGTATTTATTAACGAAGTAGTAGCACGGCATGGGATGCCTTTGACAATCGTATCTGACCGGGACACACGATTCACGTCGAGGTTCTGGAAAAGATTTCACGAGGCGATGGGCACGAGGCTTAATATCAGCACAGCATACCACCCGCAAACGGATGGTCAGTCCGAAAGGACCATTCAGACATTGGAGGATATGCTCCGTGCTTGTATTATCGACTTCGGTGGCAGTTGGGACAGCCATCTGCCGTTAGCTGAATTCTCCTACAACAATAGTCATCACACGACGATAGGCATGCCACCTTATGAAATGTTGTATGGGAGAAGATGTAGGACCCCGGTTTGTTGGGGTGAGACTGGACAGAAGGAATTAGGAAGTCTTGAAGTCATAAGAGAGACGTCAGAAAGGTTTTATCAGATCAAAGCGCGAATGAAGGCCGCACAAGATCGTCAGAAATCCTACGCGGATAAACGACGAAGTCCTATTGAGTTTGATGTTGGGGACAGAGTAATGTTGAAAGTGTCGCCCTGGAAGGGAATCATACGATTCAGGAAGAGGGGAAAGTTAAGTCCGAGGTTTGTCGGACCATTCAGGATAATGGCGCGGGTTGGTGAAGTCGCTTATCGGTTAGAGTTACCTGATGAGTTAAGTGGGATTCATCCTACCTTCCATGTATCACACTTGCGGAAGTGTTTGGCGGATGAATCGGCTCACGTACCACTTACTGACATCGAGGTCGACAACAGCCTTAACTACATCAAAGAACCCGTGGCCATCTTAGACAAGAAGGAGAAGCGTTTGCGTAATAAGATTATCCAATTGGTTAAAGTCCAATGGAAACATCGAAAGGGATCGGAAGCCACTTGGGAAACGGAGAAGGAAATGAGGGAGTCGTACCCTCATCTATTTGACTTATGATAGGTTTCGGGGACGAAACCTATTGTAAGGGGGGTAGACTTGTAACATCCCAAAAATAAAACGACAGTTAAAATGACGAAATAAACGAACGAGGCATGTCGGGTCGGGTCAGATGGGCCGGCGGGCTGGAAGGGGAGCCTCCCCTATAAATAGCCAAGGTCACCACCCTTTTCTCTCATTTGCACCTTCTAGAGAGAGAAACCGTAGAGAGATAAAGTTGGCGGATCGACCCGAGATTTCAGCAAAGTGTTACTCCATAACTCGTGAGAAGAACCTCCGGATCAGAAGCTCGATTCAGGTAACGATCCGACCTAAATATGAGTTTTAGTTCGTTTTTGGGTGAAAAGGTAAGGTTTGAACGGATGAAACTAAAAGATAATCATGGATTTGAGTTCCTTAATGGAAAACGAACGTTTTGAATGCAACAGGTTCAGGATCTTGACATGATCAGACCCCGAATGCGAAAGTTAGGGTTTTTCGCGAATAACAGGTCGTGCGCACTTGCTAAGTGCGCACGGAGCAGGTCCTGCGCACTTGCTAAGTGCGCAGGAGGAGGGACCTGCGCACTTGCTAAGTGCGTAGGCAGCAGGGTCTGCGCACTTGCTAAGTGCGCAGGCATCAGTCTGATTAGGTAAAGTTGGTATGTTTAGAAGGTTAAACCGTTAGAGTCGGGATTTGGTCTAATGTGTATTTAACTAATCAATTCAGATCGGAAGTGACGTAGTGGGACCTTTGTTTAGGGCAACCCGGATTAGCTTATCAGGTGAGTTCTAGAAGCCCTCTTTTAAATGTTTTATATAATGTTTTCGGACTGGTGTGCATACATATGAAATGATGTTTTATGAAATGATGTTTTATGAAACTATGTTTATGAAATAAAATGATATGGAAAGAACGGTTTATGGAAAGAAAGTTTTATAATGTTTACGAACGAATGTTTATAAAGAAATGGTTTAAAGTAAAGGTAAAGGGTTTCGAAAGTGAATGAAAGGTTTTGTGAAAAGAAAAGAAAAAGGGCAAAGGTTTTAAAGAAGTCATTACAAATCTAATCTGTCGAATGAATGGAATTGACAAATGAAGTCTGGGAATGAGATTCCCAGCCTTGTGGTAGATTATGGACAGCGAGCCATAGTTACCATAAGAACAACAGGGGTAGTGTCTTAGTGGCCTGCCAATGGTTTGATGTTGTACAACTGGTATAGAGTAACGACGGTTACTCAGGGGTTAACGTGACCCCACGTGATGTTAATCTATGATCCGACGGTGTTATGGTTGAGAGCCATAGCCGTCGATGGAAGTTGTCGGTCAATGGCTGAGAGCCATAGCCTTCAATGGAGGTTGTCGACCTATGGCTGAGAGCCATAGGGGGCAACTGAATGGGTATTGTCGGTCCTCGTGCAGTTAGCCTTGGGGGCAATACCAAAAAGGGAATTGACGGAATGTTGTGGCAACGACGGCGATACGTAACGGTTGACCACGACATGCAGGGTTCCTTCGGGGACACAGAGACGCGTAACGATACAGATTTTAGATAGTAATGTATGACTTAAATGAATGTTAAATGTTTTAAACAAATGATCTGTTCAATGTGTTTAAAGGTTTGAAGGTTTATGAATGAAAGGCCCTGTTTTCTTATATGTGATGTTAAACCCTACTGAATGTTTTGAATGATGAACCATTTCTTAAATCGAACGAAAACTAGAACTCACCAGCGTAGCTGACTTTTTAGTGTGCACATTCAGGTTAAGGCATGTTATGAGGATGGACGGTGATGCTTGGCTAGCCAGAGGAGTTACCCGACTGATTACGAAGAATGGCATCCCGTTATGTTTAGTTTTGATGTATTTATGTATTAAACAATGTTTACGCTTCCGCATGTATGAACAATGATGACGTTATGTTTGAATGAAATTTTTCGCTGCGTTATTTGATATCCATGTCTAAGAACTGTTTGTGAATGAGTAAATCCAACAAGTGAGGCCTCCCGGGTTTGGGGCCTTACATTTGGGAAGGTGACGGGTTTAGTCCCTGAAGTTTTCCTTGAGTTACCATTTTTGTGTTCAATAGTTTAAAGCAGGTTTCGAATAATGGCGGTTTTGGTCCCTGAGGGTTATAAAAGAGTAAATGTGTTTTCTAAATAGTTTTATAATTTTTATTTATTACTTCATGCATTTATAACATAGTTTCCAAGGTTAATGATTTATATAGAAAGATAATTGTAATTTTATGAATCACATTATTTGTATAACGTTACATACTCGTGTGTGTGTGTATAAGTAGAATTGTTTCTCCTTGAAATTTATATTTATTATTTGAGAAACTAATTTTAATAAGAATTTACGTTTCATGTCAATAATACGCGCAACTGTTTCGAAAACGTTTGGTCGGAAAACACTGGATATTACACTAATCCTTGAAGCAGCTTTGACGCCTTGTACGTTTGTGCTTCGGTGACTTGTATATTTTCACGCACAACTAGGTATTAGGAAAATTTTACATCGAAACGTAGATAAAAATAAGCACGCCGCAACGGTATATTTAGGTCGGTTTAAACGGTATATTACGTCGTATACGAAAGCGAAGTTATTCGTACGAAATTTACACCAAAATGTAAATAAAAATAAGCACGCCGGCCGCGTATTGTGGCAGGTCGGTTTAGACGTAGATATAAAAAAAGAACGTCGCAACGGTGTATTTTGAGATGAGCGCGGGGCGGTTTAAAAATAATGTTATGAAAATTCATGCTGAAACGTAGATAAAAATAAGTCGTAATGTCAAATTCAAAATTTTACAAAACAACATAGTTTAAAAGGTGTAAGAGTAAATCCTTTCCTTTTTTATTAGAACGACGCATTCCGCGACGGGTTCAAAACGTAGATACGGAGGGGGTTGTACTACGTGTACGTACGTGAACTACTGGATTAGTGGCGCTATTTGTTTCTTTGTATAAAAGAAATTGTATTTAACAAAAAAACGAAAAATAAATCCAATTAGTTTTTATACAGACCACGTTACGGCGGGTAAAGTAGATAAAAAACACATCACATTCGTATATTTGGAGATGAGCGTTGAACGGTTTAAAAAACGTTCAACATAATCGGTCGATTTAAAAATTACGTTATGAAAATTCACGTTGAAACGTAGATAAAAATAGGCACGTCGCAACGTCAAATTCAAAATTTTATAAAATATCATATTTTAAAAGTTGTAAGAGGAAAACAAAGAAAAACTATGAAAAAATCGAAACCTTAAAGCAGTTTTGACGACCCGTACGTTTGTGTTTTGATTACTTGTACATTATTACGAGCAACTCCGTTTCGAATGAAATTTAAATCGAAACGTAGATAAAAATAAGCACATCGCAATGGTATATTCAAAATTTTATAAAATATAATATTTTAAAAGTTATAGAAAAATGAAAATAACTTCGAAACTAATTATAATAATAAAATAATCAATTAAAAAAAAGACAAAAAGGGAGAAAAAACCTATATGCATAGGGTACTTGTACATTAAGCCTAAAGACATTGCTATATGCTTTTTAAAGTATAGTAAATTACAATTTTATCACTCCGTTTTTTCTACATGGAAACATATATAATGAAGATTCGTGCATTTTGAGACGTTTTTTTTGTCTTGGAGGTTTGTGTTCGATTTTCTCGTTAGGTTTTGACATAAAACGTAGCGAAATAGTAGATCAAAACGAGTAACCAACTTAATAGAATCAAGATGCCGACCAAGGATCCAATTGTGAAAATTGAAGAACCTAAAAACACAAGCATAGGGTGTTGCAGAATGCGTACCCTAAACTGATTGATTCACAGGGATGATTTGACTATCTGTAACATCCCAAATATTAAGAGAATAAAAGTCCAGACACTAAAGATGTAAAAGTCCCAAAAGTTAAAGGATTGAAAATAAAATAAAAATTCAAAATTAGACCAGTAGCGGACCGCTACCGGCTTCTTAACGGTCCGCTACGTGCGGATAAAGTAACGATGAGGGAATGACACATGGCGGGTGGCATGTCTGATGACTCAGCCCTATGGCGGACCGCCACCAGGCAGGTAACGGGTCACGACACACACATGGTGTGTGTGTGATCGTGAAAATCAAGAAGGGAGAAGGGAAAAGCCAAGGTCTTAAATTCTGGAAATTTGGTGATGGTGATTGAAGCTTTGAAGGTGTTTGTGGTTCAAGTATGGATCAAGTAAGTTCATCTTCTCCATATCCATCTCTTAAACCTCCAGTGATGGAGTTTTTAGTGGGTTTTGGTAAAAACCCTAAATGGGTCAAATTGGTGGAGTGATTTGAATTGAATATTGTTTAAAAGCTTTAATCTAGTGTTAATGATGTTGAAGAATCAAGAATTATTTGGTTTTAACATCCAATTTGTTGATTTGAAAATTAGGGTTCATGAGACCCAAATTAGGGGTTTTTCAATTGGGGGTGTTAGATTGGTTAATTGAGTATGTATAAGTGTTTATGGTGCTAGTTAAACACAATTACATGTTTAAAACTCAATTGTTTTGATGATTTATAAATTGGATGAAATTGTGGAAATTGGGTGAAAACCTTAACGGGTCAAAATGGGTGGACTTGGTTTAGGAATGGTTAAAAGCTTGTGTGGAGCTTATTAAACCAAGATTTATTGAGGGTGAAGATCAATAGATCTTGGGTGGGTGTCAAACCTCAATTGAGGAATAATTGGGGATTTACTAGATCACTAAACAAGTGCATTGTTTAGGTGATCAAGGCATGGAGTGGTTAGCTTGGAAGACGAATTGGAATCTTCATTGGCAAACGTAAGTGCTTTGCACTTACTTAGTAATGGATAAGTAGTTTATATGTAGTAGATTATGTGGTAAGTTCTATTTACATGTTGTATATTGATTTTGACTATGTGGTATATGGTCAAACTAAAGTGTGAGTATGGTAGAATTAGTGTAGTTGACTTAATGAGGAAATTAGTCAAACTAACGAGCGAAATGTGGTAAAAGTGGTGTAGTTGACTAATGTGGTAAATAGTCAAACATAATGTGGTAAATAAGTGTAGTTGACTAGTGTGGTATATAGTCAAACTAAAATATAGGATGTGGAGAAATTAATGTAAATTGACTTAATGTGGTATAAGTTAAACCATTTGTGGAAAAATGGTGAAAATGGACTAACATGTGTTATAGGTCAAGCCATTGTGTAATAATGGTGATGTGGTGTAATTTGACATAGGCGGTAAAAGAATCTAACAAATATGTGGTATTTGTGTCATTGGACTTATGTGATAAATAGTCAATTGCATGATGAATGTGGTAGATATTGTGTAGTTGACTTAATGTAGAAATTAGTCAAACTAAATGAATGACACGTGTAAATTGGTGTAGTTGGCTTAAGGTGGGAATTATCCAAACTTGATTAATGAGTGTGATTAAATGGTGCGAATGAATCAATATGGTTAGAGTCAACTAAATTGTAGAATGTAGAAACAATACCCTAAAATTAACTTAAAGTGGTAGAAGTCAACCATTGGTGGTAAAACGGTAAATTGATTGGTTACATGAAGTTGAATTGCTTCATGGGGTGTTTAACGTGAAGTCAAATACTTCAAGGGTGGTAGTGAGGTCAAATACCTCATGGGTGAAAGTGAAATCAAATACTTCACGGGTGATATAAAGTCAGATACTTCATGGGTCGGGATTGAGTCAAATACTCCATGTGGGAAAAGCGAGTGGTGGTCCTCGCATTAGACATGTGGAAATGTCTAGTTAGTGAATGGTAAAACTTAGGACTTTTATGGGATTAATGCATGTCTAAGTCGTAGGTTGTTGTATGCATAAATAATGAATTTGGTAGAACTTGAAGTCAAATACTTCAAGAATGGAAAACGAGTAGTGGTGCTCCGGTTTGGGGGTAGATAACTAATAATTATATGTTAGAACATATGGGTAAACTCATTTGTAGTTAAAATATGGATTTATGATTGTTAATGGCTTAAATATGCAAACGGATCGGGACTAAACATGTAAGGGTGTTATTATATGTTGTTGAAAAAAGCCCAAACTCCTTTTGAGTGTATCCCGGGCTAGAAAATGAGCTACGGAAGCTATAATATATGAATTTGGGGTGTCTCGACATAAAAAATATGAAAAAGGCATAAGTTCTGCAGGTTGGGCGTATGGTACGCTCGTTTGGACGTATGGTACGCTGCAGGAAAAACCCGTACGCCCAACTTACTGCCTATACGGTGACCCTTACGCCCAAAATGAAATTAAATGGTACACATATTTGCTCATAAATAAATTTTATATATCTATTTAAATGAGGTAAATACATGGCTTAAGCTTATGACCCTTATTTTCATAAATTTTAAAAGTTGTATGATTGATTTATTTAGTATAATTCAAATATGAATATATATATGTTTACACATAAATATATATATATACATCTATATGATGAAAATAAAAGGTGTAGATACATGGTTAATAATTCTCATGTTTCATTTTAATATGTACTTATCATAACATAATGTTTGCTTATATATATATATTTAAAATGATAATTAGTGTGACATAAGGTGTTTGATCAAGTACAGAATTGAAATGGATTGTTATTACTAAAATAAAAATATGGCCGGGAAAAATCATGGATTTAACACATCTCTGTTGGAGGTACTGCTCTGGAAGGATAATCACCCAAGTTTACAATATATGACGAGTATGAATATATTATAAAGTTGAACACATGAATATGTGATGTATGATAAATATGAATACGTAAATGCATGATGATACGTGCAAGTATGAATAGGTATGATGGAACGAGTCTAAACCCTAAAATGGAATAACGGAGTACTCACGAAGTGTTGAAAGGGTGGTGGTTACGCCGCTGGTACTTCCTATATATAAATCCTTTTAATGCATCGTGGAGAAACCGTTACGAAGTTTTAAGGCAAGTACTGGTTGGGAAATAAATTAAGCATATACGTGAAAAGAAAACAAATGATTGATACATTTGGGAGGCTGTGAGTCCAAGATACTCAAGATCCCAAATGAAAAGAGATACCCGGCCTGTAAGGTGGATCTCAATAATAAAGAAGAGAACTAAAGAATAAAGCCTACGGGGCTAAGAAATGAATGAGCATTCGTGGCAAATGAGTCTTCGTGACAAATGCAAAAGGTCTATACTGACGAGTATAAGGACCTTGCCAATACTCTGACCGGAGGTACGTCCGAAGATGGTCGAGAGGGGGTTAGCACACCCATGAATGAATTAAATGAATACTCTGACCAGATGTACGTCCGAAGATGGTCGAGAGGGGGTTAGCACACCCAAAAAATATACGAATGACGTGACCGGGGTTACGTCCGGAGATGGTCACGGGGGCGCAGAGAGTCTGGGAAACTTGAACAATAATAAGAACCTAAAAAGTTCATAATAAAATGAATGATGCAGTGTACTTACTTAACGTAAGCTAATTTGAAAACGTTTTTCAAACACTGCATGAAAGAAGCACATTGAATGAAGCTTCCTGAGGACAGAGCTATCGGAGTTGGAAAATCCCTATGTAGAAAGATGTAAATGTAAACATCTTATGTAAAACAATATTTATAAATGAAAAATATACCTTAGACACTTTAGTGACAAGGTTTTGATAAACTAGGACCAATATTCCGCATTATAAAACTCTGATAACAGGAAAAATAAGTAGGGTGTTTCACTATCACGTACATAACGTGTCAACAATCTTCGGATGCTAGTCCTACGAATGCGAAATCACCGAAATCTTCGGTATTGCTTGAAACAACGATCCACCCAAAACCAAGGCTTCACCCTCGGTTCCCTTGTTTTCCTTTTACGACGACAACAAGAGAGAAAGGGGGGGTTGCTAGGTGGTGGCCAGGGCTTTTGATTTCCATCCTGTGCAAATCTAATCTCTACTGAAATTTAATCACTTACCATATATTTATAATCAACAACTAGGAATCCTTAATTGCTAAACTTTGGCCCCGAGTCATTTAGAGTCCAATCCAAAATTAATATGGATTAATTAGAAACTTAGCCCAATGTTTTAGAGTAAATTACAAATTACGTCTTTTAAGTACTATCCAAATTTCAGAATACGTCCTTTTATTAAGGAAATTATAGTGTATGTCCTTTATGTTTAAAAAAATTTGCACGTTACATCCTTTGCATTAACAGGCGCTAATTTTTTCGTTAAGTGTGGTCACGTGACATGCATATGAGGGCAAATTGGTCTTTTCCTAGATGTTTTAAACAGAAATTAAAAATAAAATAAAAATGAAATTATGTAATTAGTTAAATAATAATAATAATAAAATAATTTACAAAAAAAACCTGACTACTGTAACATCCCGAGTTTTAGAGCACGAGAGAATTCACGAGGAATTTAAAACTTAACTAAAAAGAAAGGAAGCGGGCTTGGGCCGGGGTGTATGGGCCGAAAGGGGCAAGGGTCGGGCCCTTATAAGCCTCAAGATCAGCCAAAAGCTCTCATTTCTACTATCATTTTCGTTTCTAGAGAGAGAAGGTGATAGAGAGTCTAGAGAGAGAAAGTCCCGTTTTTCAAATCCGAGCTCATAGGACTGTGGGCATACGTATCTGGACCGTTTAGCTGTGAAGGAGAAGCGATTTCAGGTAACCTATTCTCTTAGATCTGAGTTTTAGTTCGTTTTTGGGATTTTCGGGTTTTGGATAAAAAGGCAACGATTTTGCGGATGGAACTTGAAAATGAGCTTAGGTATAGCATCTAGAATGGAAATCGAACATTTTGATCTAAGAAAAGTTGAGATACTGACTCGATCAGACTCGCATGCGAAAGCTTCAGATTTTTGGAAAGACAATCTGTGCAGACCCATCGAAACTACCTAGTTTCGATATGTTCAGACCCCATCGAAACTACAAGTTTTGATATGTTCAGACTCCATCGAAACTACAAGTTTCGATATGTGCAGACCCATCGAAACTACAAGTTTCGATATGTTCAGACTCCATCGAAACTACAAGTTTCGATATGTGCAGACCCATCGAAACTACCTAGTTTCGATAGGTGCAAATCCATCGAAACTACTAGGTTTAAGCATAGAGATGTCTAGTGTCATCTAGGAGCACTACCTTACAAGTACGTCTTTATTATAACAGATCGTGGGTGACATTAGTGACGCGCAGTAACCAGCTAAGAGTATTTCAGAACTGCTTATCAGGTGAGTTCTAATCCCCTTTTTGCCTTCTTTAGGGGTGGTGTGCATACTTAGTGTAAAGTGTTTATTATATTTTATATATTATAAACTGAAGAGAAAAGCCATGTTTTAGTGAAAGGTTTAAAAGAGGCAAAAGTATGTTTTCAGTAAAGTAAGATATATCATTTGGCAAGCGTTTACTATATTTTTATATACATAAACAAAGGCATGATATATGTGCAAGTATGTTTCAGTAAAGTAAGATATATCATTTGGCAAGCGTTTACTATATTTTATATACATAAACAAAGGCATGATATATATGATAAGCTATGTTTCAGAAAGTAAGAGGTATTTTATGATAAGCTATGTTTCAGTAAAAGTAAAGATATATCATTTAGCAAGCGTTTACTATATTTTCATATACATAAACAAAGGCATGATATATGTGCTAGTATGTTTTCAGTAAAGTAAAATATATCATTGGGCAAGCGTTTACTATATTTTCATATACATAAACAAAGGCATGATATATATGATAAGCTATGTTTCAGTAAAGTAAGATATATCATTGGGCAAGCGTTTACTATATTTTCATATACATAAACAAAGGCATGATATATATGATAAACTATGTTTCAGTAAAGTAAGATATATTATTGGGCAAGCGTTTACTATATTTTCATATACATAAACAAAGGCATGATATATATGATAAGCTATGTTTCAGAAAGTTTTACGAACAGTAAAGTGAACAGCTTTCCTTCGGGAATGAGTACCAGTTTGTAAAGGTCCTTGGGACAGATGTTACTTGTACAAGATGTCAGATATGGGTTCCACCCATTAGTAAGAACCTTAGGGTTCGTTAACAGTTGTACAATTGGGATGAGTGACGGCGGTCGCTCGGGAGGTCCACGCAACCTCCCCTTAGCGTTAAGCGGTATTGTCGGTTCATGGATGTAAGCCATGGGGGCATTGACCAGGGTATTGTCGGTTCATGGTCGTTGATCATGGGGGCATTGACCAGGTACTCGTCGGTTCATGGATGAAAGCCATGGGGGCGGTATAGTAGTGACAAGGAATTGACGGATAAGCGGTATTGTCGGTTCATGGTCGTTGATCATGGGGGCATTGACCAGGTACTTGTCGGTTCATGGATGTAAGCCATGAGGGCAGTACAGTAAAGAGGAATTGACGGTTTATTATACGTTTTAAACTGTTTGAAAAGTAAAGTGTGTTAAGTTTAGCCTTAATGGCAGTATATATGTTTGAAAAGTAAAGTGTGTTAAGTTTAGCCTTATTGGCAGTATATATGTTTTAGTAAATCTTTTGTATAATTGATTTAAAGTAAACGTTAGAACTCACTCAGCGTTGCTGATTTTTAGTATGCATATCAGTTAAGTGCAGGTTTAGATGATGGATGTGGATGCTTGGGCTTAGAGAGAAGAGTTAATCGAAGATCAGTGTCTGGCATCCCGATTATGTTTATGTTATATTTTAGCTTGACGTTATTAAAGACAATTTGTATTAGACATGTTTATGTTTCCGCTGCGTGTGTAAAGAAGATTAAATCGTTTCCGCTGTATTAATGAATGCCTTATGTTTAAAGTGCTATGTGTTGATGAGTAAATCCAATAAGTGAGGTCTCCCGGGATTGGGGCCTCACAAGTTGGTATCAGAGCCATAGTTTGAGAGATTTGGACATCCCCGATGTCCAGACTTAAACTGAGAATGGGACAAGAAGCGGATGCCAGTACGGGTAACTCAAGCCAAAGCATCAGAAGCGTATAGTAAGTAAAGTTTAACTTTTAGAGTGTCAAGATAAGAATAGAGGCTTTAGTGGAATCATGAAAGCGAATAAATGGAAAACGAGAAGTGATGTAATGGTTAATTGCAGATGGCCAGTGTATATTAACATCTTACCTTACTTATTGTGTTCTACATATTCCCTAGCATGATGAAATTAAATCTTTTGTTCTCTATCTTTCAGTTAGAAATGGCTAGACGTGGAGGAACTAGAGGAGGTGGAGGAGGAAGACGTGGTGGGCGTACAGGCCGCCACGGTGGAGCTAGCACAAACCAAGTGATTGAAGGGAGTGTTCACACTACCCATACTGATACGGTAGTCAGTCAGCACAATGTTGAACATGCGGCAGAAGATGATCAGACATTCGAGTTCGAGCCGGCCGTGCAAGCAGCTATTGGCCGTGAGTTTACCCGACTGTTGAAGGAAACCTTACCGGCCATACTAGACGAAGCCTTGAGGAAGGCCAAGGAGAGCCCTAACACAACTGAAGAGCCTGTGGTGCTTCCAGCAATGGGAGGACCAAATCTAGTAGAAAATGTTGCACCGCCTGCTCGCGGCTGTGACTATAAGGCATTTCGGGGTTGTGATCCACCCGTGCTTACTGGGGAGAAGGAAGCATCAGATACCTTAGATTGGATTAACGGCATGGAGTCGACCATTCGTCTTAGTGAATGTCGACCGGAACAAGCAGTCATGTTCGCTGCAAAGTCATTGAAAGGAGAAGCAGCACACTGGTGGGAAACTGTGAAACAGGCTAAGGGTGACCAAGCGGTCGGATTGATGAGGTGGAGCGACCTGAAAGCGTTGGTAATTGAAAAGTTTTGTCCTAAAAATGAGGTCCACAAGGTGGAAAGGGAATTCTTGACTCTACAAGCCGGACTCATGACTCACCGGCAATATACTTCAAAGTACAACGAGTTGGCACGCCTGGTGCCTCATCTTGTAACGACTGAGGAAAGGAGAATTCACTACTATGTTCAAGGGTTGCCTCCAAAGATACGTACCTTTGTAAAGGCCAACACACCGAGTACCTTTGAGTCGGTGGTTGTTCTGAGCGGAGTTGTCTATGATGACATTGCCTCTGAAGTCATTGCTGAAGCACCCAAGAAACAAGCAGCTAAGCGCACTGCTGAGGAACTCCAGGGTCCTAACGATAGGAGGGCAAGGGTAGAAGCAGAGGGTCTATGCGGTAAATGTGGGAGGAGACATGGAGGTGAATGTAAGGCGGGTCAGGTGGGATGTTTCAGGTGTGGCAAGTTTGGACACCAATCACGGGACTGCCCGGAAAGGCCAAGATGCCACAATTGTGGGGGACAGGGACACGTGAGCCGAGATTGTAGGAAGCGCAAAGAGCCGGAAGCGGGAGGATCCGGAAAGGGTTAGGGTGCAGAGAAAGAACCTTACATCAACAAGGCCACAGCAAGGGTTTACCAGATGACTCAGTAAGGTACGTTGCAAACTCTTATTTGTGATATGCCAAGTTTATGATTTTATTTCCTTGAATGATTAGTTAGCCCCATCAGCTTAGGAGCCTTAGAACTAGATATTACCCGGATTAGATCCTCAGCGGTAGTTAATCACAATGGCCTTCATGACCAAGCTGCCTTGCATAGCTACGGTTTATGCCACCCATTCTGTGATTTGCTATCGGTATAGCTTATGGCAGGTTTCGAGGACGAAACCTATTGTAAGGAGGGTAGACTTGTAACATCCCGAGTTTTAGAGCACGAGAGAATTCACGAGGAATTTAAAACTTAACTAAAAAGAAAGGAAGCGGGCTTGGGCCGGGGTGTATGGGCCGAAAGGGGCAAGGGTCGGGCCCTTATAAGCCTCAAGATCAGCCAAAAGCTCTCATTTCCACTATCATTTTCGTTTCTAGAGAGAGAAGGTGAGAGAGAGTCTAGAGAGAGAAAGTCCCGTTTTTCAAATCCGAGCTCATAGGACTGTGGGCATACGTATCTGGACCGTTTAGCTGTGAAGGATAAGCGATTTCAGGTAACCTATTCTCTTAGATCTGAGTTTTAGTTCGTTTTTGGGATTTTCGGGTTTTGGATAAAAAGGCAACGATTTTGCGGATGGAACTTGAAAATGAGCTTAGGTATAGCATCTAGAATGGAAACCGAACATTTTGATCTAAGAAAAGTTGAGATACTGACTCGATCAGACTCGCATGCGAAAGCTTCAGATTTTTGGAAAGACAATCTGTGCAGACCCATCGAAACTACCTAGTTTCGATATGTTCAGACCCCATCGAAACTACAAGTTTCGATATGTTCAGACTCCATCGAAACTACAAGTTTCGATATGTGCAGACCCATCGAAACTACAAGTTTCGATATGTTCAGACTCCATCGAAACTACAAGTTTCAATATGTGCAGACCCATCGAAACTACCTAGTTTCGATAGGTGCAAATCCATCGAAACTACTAGGTTTAAGCATAGAGATGTCTAGTGTCATCTAGGAGCACTACCTTACAAGTACAGCTTTATTATAACAGATCGTGGGTGACATTAGTGACGCGCAGTAACCAGCTAAGAGTATTTCAGAACTGCTTATCAGGTGAGTTCTAATCCCCTTTTTGCCTTCTTTAGGGGTGGTGTGCATACTTAGTGTAAAGTGTTTATTATATTTTATATATTATAAACTGAAGAGAAAAGCCATGTTTTAGTGAAAGGTTTAAAAGAGGCAAAAGTATGTTTTCAGTAAAGTAAGATATATCATTTGGCAAGCGTTTACTATATTTTTATATACATAAACAAAGGCATGATATATGTGCAAGTATGTTTCAGTAAAGTAAGATATATCATTTGGCAAGCGTTTACTATATTTTATATACATAAACAAAGGCATGATATATATGATAAGCTATGTTTCAGAAAGTAAGAGGTATTTTATGATAAGCTATGTTTCAGTAAAAGTAAAGATATATCATTTAGCAAGCGTTTACTATATTTTCATATACATAAACAAAGGCATGATATATGTGCTAGTATGTTTTCAGTAAAGTAAAATATATCATTGGGCAAGCGTTTACTATATTTTCATATACATAAACAAAGGCATGATATATATGATAAGCTATGTTTCAGTAAAGTAAGATATATCATTGGGCAAGCGTTTACTATATTTTCATATACATAAACAAAGGCATGATATATATGATAAGCTATGTTTCAGTAAAGTAAGATATATCATTGGGCAAGCGTTTACTATATTTTCATATACATAAACAAAGGCATGATATATATGATAAGCTATGTTTCAGTAAAGTAAGATATATCATTGGGCAAGCGTTTACTATATTTTCATATACATAAACAAAGGCATGATATATATGATAAGCTATGTTTCAGAAAGTTTTATGAACAGTAAAGTGAACAGCTTTCCTTCAGGAATGAGTACCAGTTTGTAAAGGTCCTGTAACATCCCGAATTCTTTTAACTTAAAAGAACTAGATTCGTTAAGTCCTTAGGTTGTTTATGGTGTTGGACTCTAACAACTAGGTAAATGAAAGGGCGAAAATGTAATTACTACAAAGTTGGAGGGAGCTAAATGAAAATTTTCCTAAAACCTAATATCTATTCTTTCCCTCCAGCCGCCATCATCCAAATCTCGTTTCTCCTTCCTGTGTTCCTTCGTCGCCTGCGAGTCCAACTCCTCACCTCCGATTAAACCCGGAACCAGCTACTAAGCAATACATCTTTCTTGGTTATAATGGAGAAGCGCCCCGGGATGACCACGAGGGAAGTCCGTTTGGGTCGGAATCACGCAGAAGCCGGCAGTTATGGTGGCTGGTTCGCCTCAGGTAGCGGGTGGTGGTGGATGAGGGTAAGCTTCGCAGCAGGAGGTTCATTGTGATATGGTTACCGGTATGGCACGTATGTGACGATGGTGAAGGAAGGAGGTTGGCGGCAGCTTCAAGACGGTTCGCGGCGGTGACTATGATGGCCGATAGTGGTTAACAGTAGTGACGATAATATGGTCTCATGGCGGTGCGCGATATAGGATGGTGGTGACGAGGACGACGATGTGGTTACAGGCGTGGTACGAACTTGATGAAGATGATGATGGTTAAGGGAAGTAAGCTTCATGGCAGAAAATGAGGATGGTGACGGCAGTGGTGGTTTGTCATCGGAGGCAGCAGGTAGCGGTGGCGAAGTTAATTAGGACAGCAGTAATTTCGATGGTAATGATCAAGATACTAATTTCGATTAAGGTGGTACCCAATTGTAGTTTCGGGCGGTGTGATAATGGCAGGCCAATGTAGTTTCGGGTAGAGGTGGATCACAACAGTAGTTTCGGGTAGTGTTAGTTCTCACGATGATGGTGATGATTAGGTGATGATGATGGTTACATGAGAAGATGGTGATGATGCCTACATAATGATGATGATGATAATTACAAGATGATAATGAAGGAGACGGTTCGGGTCGGGTCTCGGTTGTATTCTGGGTTCGTGTTCGATAAGGTATAACCTATAAAACTCATAGAACGCTAATTATCATTATTAGCCCGCGTTATGAATGCCGCATTGATGAGGACGTATAAATATAATTTTATTTAATATCCGACAATGATTTATTACAGTATTTAATCCAAGTATAGAAAGATATCGAGGCTAGAAGTTAAAAACCCAACTATGATGGATTATTGGTTATGATTTAGTAATGGAAGAGGACAATTGGATATTGTCGGGTTTAGCCAAAAACAAACGGGACTCTGTCCGATTTTCCTTTTAACTAAAGAAGTGTATTTTACCTAGACGTCCTCGTTAGGGTATGGGTTGTTTGGGAAAGAAGAACAATGTTATCGAAACTACTATAGTTTCGATATAAGCAAGACCCATCGAAACTACCATAGTTTCGATGGTAATCGATGACTCGAAACTACCAAGTTTCGATATAACCCTAAGAATAGAAATGTTTAATGTCGCTTAGGTTCAGTGTCTTATCTGGTATGACTTGATTATACAGATTGTGTGTGACTTTAGTGACGCTCAGTAACCAGCTAGTATATCAGGACCCGCCCATCAGGTGAGTTCAAGAATCCCTATTTTTACTGTTTTAGGGTGGTGTGCATACTCAAGAATCAGACGTTTATAATAAATGCATTTTATTACTTAAACGTTTTGTAAGAAAGAGAGAAAGATAACGGTTGTTAAACCGAATGTTTTGTAAGAAAGAAAGATAACGGTTGTTAAACCGAATGTTTTGAAAGATAAGAAAGATAACGGTTTATTTAATTAAACGTTTTGTAAGAAAGAAGATAAGAAGAAAGAATGGTTTATTCAACTATATGTTTTATAAACAGAAGATAAGAAGAATATAATGGTTTATTTAACTATATGTTTTATAAACAGAAGAAAGAAAAAAAAAAAAAAGAATGGTTTATTTAACTATATGTTTTATAAACAAGAGAAAGAGAAGAAAGAATGGTTTATTTAAACTATATGTTTTATAAACGAAGAGAAGAATAATAAGTCAAATACATTGTCTAATCTGTAAGAGTATGCTTATACGACGAAAGACTTGGAGTAGTAGCGTAGTCCTAGAGGCTAGTGCTACTCTAAGCATAGTAGCAAGTCTTGAGGTAGTAGTATAGTCCTTGAGACTAGTGCTACCCGAAGCCGATGTTGCGTCATGGACAAGTCCATGATGTACCATGAGAAAAATCGGGACAGTGCTCGGCAGGGCATTGTAACGAGGATGTTGCAACTGGTTAAGATGAGTAACGACGGTTACTCTAGCGGCGACGGTCGCTAAGAAAGAATGAAGAAGCCCGCTTGGGGGCACAGAAAGTCGGTTATCGGCCTTTGGACGTTGAGCCTTAGGGAACAATAACCGCGAGAAAGAGTTCCTTCGGGAAGTAAGAACGAAGAAGCCCGCTCGGGGGCACAGAACAGATTGTAGACATTAATGTATGACTTAAAGAAAAGAGTACAAAGTAAATACGTATGAATATAGAAGAAGAAAGAAAGATTTTTATACGTATGTATTTTAAAGAAGGAAGACATATTTTAATGTGTATTTATTTAAAGAATAAAGAAAGATTTCATTGTATTACGTGTATAATATAATACGTATATTTAAAAGGGAAAATCTTTTTATATATATATATATAAAGCTAAAGAAAACTTGAACTCACCAGCGTTAGCTGACTATTTTAGTATGCACATCAGGTAGCAAAGGAAAGGAAAAGAAATGATGCCGCGAGGGCTTAGGAGTGAATGGCTGGATGGCTGCTGCTGATGAAGACTGACATCCCCATTTGCTAGTTTTAGATTGTTGAACTATGTTTAAATTTTAAGTTTTAATTGACTCTGAATTTTGTAAAGACTTCCGCTGTTAGTTTAATGTTTGATTCAAAGTTTAAGAACTATGTATATGCAATGTTTGCCAACTGTGAGAGGTACCCGGTTTGGGTCCTTTCAAGTTGGTATCAGAGCCATAGTTTGAGAGATTCGGACATTCGCCAAAATGTCTGAACTTAAACTGAGAATGGGACAAAAGAAAGGGATGTCAGTCAGAGCAGCCAAGCCAAGTAAGTGGAACGGTAAGGGCCTTAGTTATAGAAGAATAGTAGAAACAGTAAACAGTATAGGCCACAGAATGAAAGGTAGTCCATGTCCTTATTTAGAACATAGACACTAGATGCCTTAGAATAGAAAAGTAGAAAGAATGTGCCTTAACGTAGAACACATGTCTTAGATATCAACGTCACTACCAATATGAATAGTTACACATAGCACATACGATGGTAGGCGATTTGAGCACATAAGTACAGTAAATGTTTAATAACACGTAGCTACTGTTATTAAGCTTTTGCTGTGTAAGTGTGTCTCGATTGGTCATCCGTCGTATGTACTCTTCACAGAGAATGAAGGAGATGTTAGCATAGTACTACAAATGACTCACAGATTGTAAGAAACGGTGCGATCCATGTGAAGTGAATCACAAACAACGAGGAGAAGTTCGATAGACCATAACGAAAGAAAGATGATGAAATATCAACAGTCTGAGTAGATCAGTAACGAACATTCATGAGCGACTCCCGTCAACTAGGAGTTTGGAAAGGGAAGAAGGATACATGGACTAGGCACTGTTCATAGAAGACATTCACTTTATGAAGCATGATAAGAAGAGTCAGGAATTCACGAGTAAGGTAAGTTGACGATTACGTCAGGATCCACGTAATTATGAATTTACAGGTGCTCGTGCATACTGATGAACCTTATCGTGTGGATTAATAAACATGTCACCGAAATTAATTAAATCACCCCAATCATGACTATGAGATTAGTCACTTAAATAATGATGATGATAACGAATTAGCAAGACGAATGATGGCAACAACGACATACCAAAGGTGGAACGAGAAAGAATGAGACTTTAAATGAAGTTGCTAAAGTTGAGTAACCCTAAAGAACAAGTTTAGAAATATCGACGAAACCTGGTCTGGAACCCGATGCAACAAGTAATGAAGTAGTAAAGCAAACAAGGATAAAGAAAAGGAAAGATTGCACTAGAAGGGAGTTAGTATGAGGATGATGAGAGAGCTTATCAAGCCCTGGTGAAAAGATTGCTTCGCATGGCAACCCGCGAACGGCGAAACCGAATAAGTAGAATTTGAGGAACTCAACACTTGTCTGATTATGAATTGAGAAAGTAACTACCAAGGATTACACGTTAACACGAGAGGTGAGTACTTCATAACTCAGACGAACATACGTTTAGGGAACTGCTTTTGAACAAGAATTGCCTATGCTTAACACAAACGCGATATGATGAATAAATGAAGGCCTACTGTCGAAACATGCACAAGTATGAAGGAAATAATCACACAGCTATACGTCCAAAGAAGGGATGAGTACATGGATGCACAAACGGCATCTCTCCATGCAAAAGACAACCATAGATAAACTACTATGAGTATTCACTAAAATGAGAAGATAGATATACCACTGACAACAAATGACTAGAACCCCATCCCACCTAAGGATTGTTCATTCAAGATAGAAGTGAAAGGCAATCCCAACGGTGCGAAGTAAAGCATGAGCACCGGCAAGGACTCAAGACGAGTCAAGAAAACACTATACAATGATCAAGTCAAGTCAGTAGCACGTGAGACTGCTAAAAAAAAAAAAAAAAAAAAAACTGAAAGGCCGATAAAGAACCCAATGAAACCAGAAAGGAAAGGAATGATTAGTGTCACCACACGTGTCATCCATTCATAACTAAACCAATGAACGTAAATCTAAAGGGGATCACATACGGAGAAATGTTAACAATCATGAAAGGTTAGAAAATTTAAAGTTGGGTCACAAGGGATGCCAATCCCTAAAACCATTCAAAGATATGAAGAAAGAATATTGAGTAATAGAATAATGATGAGAAATGTGAAACCATGACGGGTATGTTTTAAAGAAAGACCAGAAGGGAATTACGTGTACCGAAATATGAATGTAAAGATAGTATACCTAGTGTTCCGTCTGAATGAATACCTTCCCGACAAGTTTTAGTACGATGTAGTAATGCTTCATATGGTTCCTCCGGGAACGAAACGATATGGTTCCTCCGGGAACGAAACGATATGGTTCCTCCGGGAATGAACGATATGGTTCCTTCGTGAATAAAATGATATGATTCCATCGGGAATAAAACGATACGGTTCCTTAGTGAACGAGATAATAGGATTCATTCGGGGACGACATGGTATATTCCTTCAAGGGAAAATACACCAATGATAGCTTATGAGGCACCCATAATAACCAACACGAGTTAGGAGGAGAATGGTAACAAATGCCTAGGACACAAAGTAGATAGTTTAGACAAAATACTAAGATACCAAAGAGACACTCCGAAGTGTTGAAAGGGGTTCATGGCTTGCTCATCATGCCAAATCCATACAAGTATTTTATGAATTCAAGTTAAGTCCACCCAGAAGATGTGCATAAAAGTAAACAAGGTTATACTATGCATTATAACATCCGAAATATCCATGACTTAGAAGAGAAGTAGTAGTAACGCGTAAACCTAATTACATGCAGTTCACATATGACATCGAATGTCCATTTCACCTTCACAAAGCAGAACGGGTGAGTTCACAAGAACCTAAGAGGAGACCTAGTCATGGGAAACAGAGTTTAATCATGTATAAGAGGCACCGAATTTCGAGGACGAAATTCTTATACGGTGGGTAGACTTGTAACATCCCGAATTCTTTTAACTTAAAAGAACTAGATTCGTTAAGTCCTTAGGTTGTTTATGGTGTTGGACTCTAACAACTAGGTAAATGAAAGGGCGAAAATGTAATTACTACAAAGTTGGAGGGAGCTAAATGAAAATTTTCCTAAAACCTAATATCTATTCTTTCCCTCCAGCCGCCATCATCCAAATCTCGTTTCTCCTTCCTGTGTTCCTTCGTCGCCTGCGAGTCCAACTCCTCACCTCCGATTAAACCCGGAACCAGCTACTAAGCAATACATCTTTCTTGGTTATAATGGAGAAGCGCCCCGGGATGACCACGAGGGAAGTCCGTTTGGGTCGGAATCACGCAGAAGCCGGCAGTTATGGTGGCTGGTTCGCCTCAGGTAGCGGGTGGTGGTGGATGAGGGTAAGCTTCGCAGCAGGAGGTTCATTGTGATATGGTTACCGGTATGGCACGTATGTGACGATGGTGAAGGAAGGAGGTTGGCGGCAGCTTCAAGACGGTTCGCGGCGGTGACTATGATGGCCGATAGTGGTTAACAGTAGTGACGATAATATGGTCTCATGGCGGTGCGCGATATAGGATGGTGGTGACGAGGACGACGATGTGGTTACAGGCGTGGTACGAACTTGATGAAGATGATGATGGTTAAGGGAAGTAAGCTTCATGGCAGAAAATGAGGATGGTGACGGCAGTGGTGGTTTGTCATCGGAGGCAGCAGGTAGCGGTGGCGAAGTTAATTAGGACAGCAGTAATTTCGATGGTAATGATCAAGATACTAATTTCGATTAAGGTGGTACCCAATTGTAGTTTCGGGCGGTGTGATAATGGCAGGCCAATGTAGTTTCGGGTAGAGGTGGATCACAACAGTAGTTTCGGGTAGTGTTAGTTCTCACGATGATGGTGATGATTAGGTGATGATGATGGTTACATGAGAAGATGGTGATGATGCCTACATAATGATGATGATGATAATTACAAGATGATAATGAAGGAGACGGTTCGGGTCGGGTCTCGGTTGTATTCTGGGTTCGTGTTCGATAAGGTATAACCTATAAAACTCATAGAACGCTAATTATCATTATTAGCCCGCGTTATGAATGCCGCATTGATGAGGACGTATAAATATAATTTTATTTAATATCCGACAATGATTTATTACAGTATTTAATCCAAGTATAGAAAGATATCGAGGCTAGAAGTTAAAAACCCAACTATGATGGATTATTGGTTATGATTTAGTAATGGAAGAGGACAATTGGATATTGTCGGGTTTAGCCAAAAACAAACGGGACTCTGTCCGATTTTCCTTTTAACTAAAGAAGTGTATTTTACCTAGACGTCCTCGTTAGGGTATGGGTTGTTTGGGAAAGAAGAACAATGTTATCGAAACTACTATAGTTTCGATATAAGCAAGACCCATCGAAACTACCATAGTTTCGATGGTAATCGATGACTCGAAACTACCAAGTTTCGATATAACCCTAAGAATAGAAATGTTTAATGTCGCTTAGGTTCAGTGTCTTATCTGGTATGACTTGATTATACAGATTGTGTGTGACTTTAGTGACGCTCAGTAACCAGCTAGTATATCAGGACCCGCCCATCAGGTGAGTTCAAGAATCCCTATTTTTACTGTTTTAGGGTGGTGTGCATACTCAAGAATCAGACGTTTATAATAAATGCATTTTATTACTTAAACGTTTTGTAAGAAAGAGAGAAAGATAACGGTTGTTAAACCGAATGTTTTGTAAGAAAGAAAGATAACGGTTGTTAAACCGAATGTTTTGAAAGATAAGAAAGATAACGGTTTATTTAATTAAACGTTTTGTAAGAAAGAAGATAAGAAGAAAGAATGGTTTATTCAACTATATGTTTTATAAACAGAAGATAAGAAGAATATAATGGTTTATTTAACTATATGTTTTATAAACAGAAGAAAGAAAAAAAAAAAAAAGAATGGTTTATTTAACTATATGTTTTATAAACAAGAGAAAGAGAAGAAAGAATGGTTTATTTAAACTATATGTTTTATAAACGAAGAGAAGAATAATAAGTCAAATACATTGTCTAATCTGTAAGAGTATGCTTATACGACGAAAGACTTGGAGTAGTAGCGTAGTCCTAGAGGCTAGTGCTACTCTAAGCATAGTAGCAAGTCTTGAGGTAGTAGTATAGTCCTTGAGACTAGTGCTACCCGAAGCCGATGTTGCGTCATGGACAAGTCCATGATGTACCATGAGAAAAATCGGGACAGTGCTCGGCAGGGCATTGTAACGAGGATGTTGCAACTGGTTAAGATGAGTAACGACGGTTACTCTAGCGGCGACGGTCGCTAAGAAAGAATGAAGAAGCCCGCTTGGGGGCACAGAAAGTCGGTTATCGGCCTTTGGACGTTGAGCCTTAGGGAACAATAACCGCGAGAAAGAGTTCCTTCGGGAAGTAAGAACGAAGAAGCCCGCTCGGGGGCACAGAACAGATTGTAGACATTAATGTATGACTTAAAGAAAAGAGTACAAAGTAAATACGTATGAATATAGAAGAAGAAAGAAAGATTTTTATACGTATGTATTTTAAAGAAGGAAGACATATTTTAATGTGTATTTATTTAAAGAATAAAGAAAGATTTCATTGTATTACGTGTATAATATAATACGTATATTTAAAAGGGAAAATCTTTTTATATATATATATATAAAGCTAAAGAAAACTTGAACTCACCAGCGTTAGCTGACTATTTTAGTATGCACATCAGGTAGCAAAGGAAAGGAAAAGAAATGATGCCGCGAGGGCTTAGGAGTGAATGGCTGGATGGCTGCTGCTGATGAAGACTGACATCCCCATTTGCTAGTTTTAGATTGTTGAACTATGTTTAAATTTTAAGTTTTAATTGACTCTGAATTTTGTAAAGACTTCCGCTGTTAGTTTAATGTTTGATTCAAAGTTTAAGAACTATGTATATGCAATGTTTGCCAACTGTGAGAGGTACCCGGTTTGGGTCCTTTCAGGTCCTTGGGACAGATGTTACTTGTACAAGATGTCAGATATGGGTTCCACCCATTAGTAAGAACCTTAGGGTTCGTTGACCGTTGTACAATTGGGATGAGTGACGGCGGTCGCTCGGGAGGTCCACGCAACCTCCCCTTAGCGTTAAGCGGTATTGTCGGTTCATGGATGTAAGCCATGGGGGCATTGACCAGGGTATTGTCGGTTCATGGTCGTTGATCATGGGGGCATTGACCAGGTACTCGTCGGTTCATGGATGAAAGCCATGGGGGCGGTACAGTAGTGACAAGGAATTGACGGATAAGCGGTATTGTCGGTTCATGGTCGTTGATCATGGGGGCATTGACCAGGTACTTGTCGGTTCATGGATGTAAGCCATGAGGGCAGTACAGTAAAGAGGAATTGACGGTTTATTATACGTTTTAAACTGTTTGAAAAGTAAAGTGTGTTAAGTTTAGCCTTAATGGCAGTATATATGTTTGAAAAGTAAAGTGTGTTAAGTTTAGCCTTATTGGCAGTATATATGTTTTAGTAAATCTTTTGTATAATTGATTTAAAGTAAACGTTAGAACTCACTCAGCGTTGCTGATTTTTAGTATGCATATCAGTTAAGTGCAGGTTTAGATGATGGATGTGGATGCTTGGGCTTAGAGAGAAGAGTTACCCGAAGATCAGTGTCTGGCATCCCGATTATGTTTATGTTATATTTTAGCTTGACGTTATTAAAGACAATTTGTATTAGACATGTTTATGTTTCCGCTGCGTGTGTAAAGAAGATTAAATCGTTTCCGCTGTATTAATGAATGCCTTATGTTTAAAGTGCTATGTGTTGATGAGTAAATCCAATAAGTGAGGTCTCCCGGGATTGGGGCCTCACAACTACCCTCTCTCTTTGCCCTATCAGGTGACCACCACCACTGTCTGCAGTGACCGCCATCACCCTCTCCGGTGACCACTACCACTTCTGTTCCTTCACTACCATATCACCTACCTCCTATATCATAACCACAATTGGCCAGCTCCACCCTCAATTGTCCCTCCCTGATCACCGGACATATCAAAAACACCACTTCCATCATTTTAGTTTTTTCGATGACTGTACCAGGCCACCAGCATCCCCCATTTCATGCTAATCAAACCATATTTAAAAAGCCAAAATCAATTTAAAGGACCTTCGTATTCGATTAGGGTTCGTGTGTGGATCTTGAAGAAGATAACAATTGAATTTGAGCATAAAATATTTTTATTTTGGATCTCCAATCAAACGTATGGGCAGAGGAAAATACCAGAAAATGTTGGAAATGTCGGAGATTAGCATTAAAGAATTGGATGATTGGCTGTGACGGAGACGGTGAGAGCTGACGGAGAAGGTTTGTTATTGTGGTGAAGGGATGATGTTTCCGGTGGGGGTATCTAGCCGATCGACGGTGATGATGATGAGGGTGGCGGGGGAGGGGGATGAAGAAGTCGACATGGTAGGGGTGGGGTTGTGTAGTGATGGAGTTACCGGAACTGGTGGTGGCGTGGGGTTTCAGGTGCTGGTGCTGGTTGGGGGAATTTTAGAGAAAGAGGCCATTGAGTTGAGAGAGAGAGAGAGAGAGAGGTGTGTGAAATGGTGATTACAAAAGTAGTCCCTAGAAAGAAAGTTAATTACACAGATAGTCCTTGGAAATATGAAAGGACCAATTTGCCCTCATGTGAACGGCACGTGAACACACTTAACGAAAAAAATTAACGCATGTTAGTGCAAAAGATGTAATGTGCAAAGTTTTTTAAACATAAATGACATACAGTGTAATTTCCTTAGTTAAAGGAAGTATTCTGAAATTTAGGTAATATTTAAAGGACCTAATTTGCAATTTGCTCAATGTTTTAAATAAACTAATCCATTAGTTTAATATTACAATTTAGGCTTAAATGGATTTAATTAAAATATTTGATTATTTATTTATTACTTTTTAAAATAATATATATCATTTATATAATTCCAAACTAGTTTAGAACCCCGTGTCTACATACGGGGTGAAAAATATCAATATATAAAATTCTTAAATCTTTATGTATATCATTTACATGTGTAAAAATGTATTACATATAATAAGGATAGAAAACAAAATTTAGAATACGTAAAAATTAATATATAATTGGTTTCGAAAAAACGTTAATTATTATTTAATGTAATTTAACTTTCATTTACTATCTGATTGAAAATAAAAGTTACAAAATTAGATTTCAAAGTTTCTTATAATAAGGGATAATTTAAAATAAATGTGTTTTATTAGTATAATTAGTATTTTCTTTAAAAATATAATTATTATTAAAAAAAATATAGGTGTATTTAATAAGAGAGAGATGCGGAAAAAAATAATAAGAATGAATATGGAGACGACACGTGGCATGAAAAAACCTTTATTTATTTTATAGTATAGATTTGATAAATAATCCATCTAATCAAATAAACGTTTATTCTAAATAAACATTTATTTATTTATTAATAGTTCAAGTTATTATTTATCCAAATAATAACAATTAATATTATGGGATTATTACTTTTATTTCACAAGATAGTTTTTAACTACATTAATCCGCGTTAAGTCATCTAAAACTCTTTTAGACATTTATGTAATGATCGTTGCTCGTTGTGCGACCTTTTCGGATCAACTTCACTAGCAGTATAAATCAATGTCGATTCTTGTGCATACTATATCCAACAATCTTTCACTTGTACAAGTCTCGATCATATGTATCAATACATACAATGTTGGGCGTCTAGCAACACCGCGCTGCCATAGCGCAGCCAGATGATTTAAGTCATCCACTATCACCAACCAGTCACTGTATCTTACTTCACTAGCGTGGTAGTTATGGTTTCGTGTCAATCATCCTTCTTTATCGACATCTTGTTGAAATGAGACATGGATAAAAAAATCATTCTCATATATTGTTTAACTATTCCGTTTCTCGATCCAAATTCAAAGTGGTCTATTCAAACTCTCAGTTTGACCGCGGCCATGCATTTACACCAGTTTGAATTAACGAGGGACCTATAGATGTCTTCCGCTTGCGCAGTAACAGATTCCATTTTAACTACTTACAACTCTCACTATATTTCAGATTACTCCCAATTATGACCCTTATGAGTGCCTGATAAAATAACCATGTTAGACCATTGTCAAGGAAGAACAGTGTTCTACCCCTTCTAAGACCATGGGGCACGGTTTTCACTTTTTAAACGTTATTCACTGTCACATCAGCGACACATCATTCTTCACTTCCCACCACTCAATCATAGAATTGATCTTCATTACCCCCAAAACTCTTCACTCCACCATTTTGTTTTATTTATATATACAAGTAACGGTCAAAAAGAGAGGGACACCTGTGATTGGGCTCACTACCATGGTCCACGTCACCGCGACATGGTATTCATGCTGGCAGCCAAAAGCTGCTGCTATCCTCCTTTTCGACCTGCGCACAACCCCCAAAAACTTCCCATGTGAACCGCCAAATGCCAACGCTTTCCTTTTTATTCCTCGTGGGCCTGTTTTTGTTTAATTCCTTCCAGCCCACCAATAAGCCCAACGATCTTAATTAGGCCACAAGAACTAGTGTGAGCCCAACTTCGATCCAATTCTTAGCCCATCAATTAATTGTTTTTTTTTTTCTGAGCACAGCACTTTAAAATCATCAATTTATTTAATTGGCTGTTGAGTTCTAACATTTTGTTTAGTCCAAGACAAATATTAATATCATGCAACTTATTTTTTTCCTTTTAGTATGATCATTTAGACTTAAAGTAACTGAAGATGGCAATAATAATGCATGATCGTGTTATGATCGAGAGTGAACGCTAAAAACAAGCGAGAATGATAAATGATAGAATGATTGGAGTAAAAATGAATGATTTGATTGATAAATCAATAATAATTATAAAGAGAGTATTTATATACAAGGAAAGAAACAAACAAAACAGTAAGTTCGCCCCTATTAAAATAGACGAACTTGAGACAAGTTCGCTAACAGATCATGACATGAACCATGATTTAGACCTAACAGATCGTAACAGATCGCAAACAAAACACTTTAGCTCTCTATTCTCCATGTCCTACAAAATATAAAAATAAATCAGACTAACAGATTTTTTACCGGCATTTAATAATTAATTAACTAATACGCAAATAAGTGTATAAAACGAGCTGATTATATGGTAAGCCTAAAAGAAAGAAAGAGCTGAGAAATTATAAAGTTATTGTATGCTTTTAGCATTAGTTTAATCTGGATATTGTTTATGTGATTACCATTGTGTTTATTTCTTTATCCTAAAGTATACAATATTATTAGAGTATTTAGGTAACCGACCAATCTGCATCTACCAATAAAACATGCATAGAGTTGGGTTGTTGCGAAGCTAATTGGAATTCAAGATAGAATATATTAACCGAAACTATTGGCTGGCAACATGATCGATGATCTGTCATTTTTTTTAAAACTACTAATTCACACACTCTTTAATCATACTCTTAAATTTACACTTTTTTGTCCATTATCACTTTAAGGAGGGACACTTTGGTACCGCTAGCCTACAGACCTTTTGGTCGACGCTCATAAGGATTATCATGAATTGTTTTCATATAACTTGTATTCCTTAGGTTTACTTCTACAAGGTGAAAATGATACATGTATTCCAACCTCATGTTCTTGCATCTGAAGGTTTCCAATACTTTAACTACAAGTCATAAAAGAGACCAAAGTTGCACAATCTTGTAACACCAAAAAAAAAATGGAGTAGAAGCAAATTTCTTAGGGCATTCACATCCCATTCTCTAAACATATTTTATCTCTAAATTATATAGAAAAATCTAAAAAAACACATAATTTACCCCTACATCTCATTCTCTAAAATATAGATATGGTTTAGAGAATTTAAACTAATTCTCTATCTATAGAGAACCGAACTCAAATCTCTATAATTTATTGTGATTGTATAAAAATGAGAAAAATAATAAAATAAGTATTTGTGAGTAATATAAAGATGTAGATAGAGAATGGGATGTGTGAGATTTTTAAAACATAAACAAATTTTAGAGAAAAATGTGTTTTTTAGTTAAATTATATAGATAGAGAAGAAGAATGAGATGTGAAAGCTCTTAGTGCTGCAAAGCTATCATTAGAGGATGAAAGTTCATCAAGGCATTCAATTCATATGGTAATTTTTTTCATTTGCTTTTTTCCTCCTTAATACACACTTAATTAATCTGCCTACACATAGTTTAAATCTTTTTGTACAAAATAAAGCCTTTAGAGGGATTGTAACCATATCACCTCAGCACTTGCCTGAGCTCTTTGAAGGAAATATAAATCATGCTTCTATAAATATTTTATTTGAGCTTCATTTAAGGTTTTATTCACCTTGTTTGATGGGGAGTTGATCCAAGAGTTGACAGACTCTTATTTGGACCAGTTAGGAAAGGGGAAACATGGCAGGATGGATCCAAACTTCAAACAAACATAACTTGGTCTACGAATGGAGTTACGGGGCCTATAACTAGTGGACGGAAAGGTCTCGAAGAGCTAGATCATGTGGCCTCAGACTTGAATTCCACCAATTAGGGTTCCAATTCCGCTAACCAACATTTTCCCCAAATTTTACAACCTTTGATCCTTTCCTTTATTAGACTAAAATGTGTAAATCTTTGATTGGCATAATGTACGCTTCCGCTTTGCGTAATTGCTTATAAATCTTGGAATCCTAAAGGTCCATTCTAGAGTTGATGTTGAAATAAAGTATCATCAAACATACCCATGTCCAAAATTAGTTAAGTCCTCTTTCAAGAGTAAATATTTGGTTCTTGTTATCTACCCATCAAGACATGCGATTGAGTATTCAAAGAAAGCAATCTTACCATTTCTCGTTTCTTTATCCCAAGTTATCCCACGTATCTCATATATGAAGTTATGAACTCCAAGATCTCTTCACGAAAATTATACATCTCACAAAACCCTAGTCCGTAGCAAAATTTGGGACCCTTCAAATGGTGGGGCCTAAAGCAATAGTTTTTCCCCAACATTAAAGAGAGGGCGTTGATTTTAAGATGCAGGATGATTCATGCATATTTGATACATGTCAAATGAATGATGTAGAGACCTAGAGGGGATGAATATGTTTTTTTTAGTTTGATGATCACTTTTATAATTTTTTGCTTGTTTATAAAATATTTTTATTGAGATCTTTGTTAATTAAAATCATATTGATAACATTATTTCTTATATTATTTGATATCAGTTAGACAATTAATTGAAATCAATCGATTACGTAAAAGTTATAATGATGTAACAATTAAACAAACATACATACATATATAATGTTTATTATTGAAATAATATTATGTTAACAATCATAAAAATTATTACAACCACTCATTTTTTTCTGTAATTTCTAATAGTTAACTATCTTTTTAATAATTATCAGGGCAATATAGTATTTTCTTAAATATTTTTCAGAACTAATATTATGTTCTAAAAGGAACGTCCATATATACACACATACTCATATGAGATTTAACACATACTATAATTTATACGAATAAATTGACGAATTATTAAAAAACCAAACCCAATTTTCAGAACTAAATCATATTATACCTTCGATGAAACGTACTCTTTGTGTTTCGAATTATTAGTTTTTCAAACTTTGTAACACGCATACTTTATTTTCTAAATTTTCTGAGTGCTAAAATTCTTTTCAGAAGACAAAAAGAGTGTTTTAATTGGTTATAAGATCATTAAAAAGTCACGTTTAAAAAAAGAATATTTTGTAATTTAACTTGATAAAATTTATAGCTTTTTAAAAACATATGAACTGAATACTAGAAAAATCCTGTGAGAGCTTGAGAACATCTAATATGGAAATGTTTATGTTTGAATATTTAAATAAAATAGAAGAAAAAGTAATAGTTATTTACAATTACTAAATATTTTAAACTTAATACGATAATTAGATCAAAACTTTATTTAAAAAGAAAAAAGAAAACGAAATTGCATGAGATTCGGATCTCAAATGAAAAGAGCAAAATTCGCTTTCCCTTTAGTGAATGTCATCATTTGCCTTTTTGAAATAGGCAAACATTTTTGGGACCCCTACTCTCCAAAAGTGAACTATAACTTTCAAAGTTTTATTTTATTTTGAGTAAACTGTCATTTTCGTCCCTGTGGTTTGGTCAAAATTGTCACTTTCATCCAATAGTTTGTTTTTTTGTATCTGGGTCCTTGTGGTTTTAAAATATTGCCATTTTCATCCTCGTGGTTTTAAAATATTGCCACTTTCATCCAGTCAGCTAACACCGTCCGTTTTTCTCAATTAAATGAGGGGTATTTCAGTCCTTTTACATATTTGTTTTATTTCTTCATCTTTTTTACTCTCACTTTTTAATCATAGAAACAAGCGACGGAGGTGTTCCAGTGGTGCTCGTCGGAAACTGGTCAGGAAAAGAGGAAGAAGGCCAGCAGGTGGATGATTAAATTAGAGGTTAAATTGGGGATGATTAAAAAGTGAGAGTAAAAAAGATGAAAAAATAAAACAAATAAGTAAAAGGACTGAAATACCCCTCATTTAACTGAGAAAAACGGACGGTGTTAGCTGACTGGATGAAAGTGGCAATATTTTAAAACCACGAGGATGAAAATGGCAATATTTTAAAACCATGAGGACCCAGATACAAAAAAACAAACTATTGGATGAAAGTGGCAATTTTGACCAAACCACAGGGACGAAAATGGCAGTTTACTCTTTTATTTTCTTTAAATATACGGAGTATACACTTTTAACATTTGTGAGGCTATTATTTAATTAAAAATGGCTTATTCTTAACTAGACATTTAATTAGATATTACATTATAACTATATTTAAAGTGGCTTATTTTTAACTTAACATTTAAAAAGTTAATAATACAACATTTAATTTAGATATTCAGAAATATAATATTAATATATTTTCATATTAGTGGAGAAACACTCTTTGAGTATTTGAGTATGTGAGATGTCTCAAATTCATATATTATAATTATTATTTATCAAAATATTTTTTATTAAAAAGCGGTCCAACCACTAAAGTAGGTCACCGTTCAACCGTCAATCTTCAAAAACCAACTAGTCCAGCCAGTGACGGTTTAACCCATACGAACCAAACCTGCAAGAGGTCTTTGATCTGGTTTTTACAACACTGATATCAACCGAGCAACTATAACTAATAGCCTTTTAGATATATTTGTGATCATTAGCGGATCCAACGTTTTAGGAATGGGTGGAAAGGCACCCCGTAACCAACCGATGCCCTTTGTAAAAAATATAAAAAAGTATATATGTTTTTAGCTTAATTTGAAAAACTTATGGGCACTATTGTCTTTTTATAAGGGTTCCTTGAAGAATTAAAGAGGCACAATTGTCTTTTTATGGTGATAATTTTCTTTTTATGGTGATAATTTGAAGAATTGAAGGTACTATATATAGGCTATTTGGAAAAAATCATGGTAAAATATTGAAAATGAGTTGCAAATTCACATTCACCATCTTTGATTCAAATAAATGTACAACTTAAACCTTTTAGTTTTATTTGAATTTTAAACATCAGAGTTATTTTATCTAAGGTATTAATCATAACTAATTAAATTAAGTTAACAAATGATGTGTTTTGTTGTTTAGTTAGTTAATTTATTTTAACTGTTTTGTGTTTTCTCATTTTTGTTCAACGAGTGTTTTAACCCGACCCGTTTTTGCATCCCGTCACAAAAAAAAAATCTAGATCCGTCACTGTTTGTGAAAAGTTCTGCTCTCATGTAACACTTCTAAAAAGACGGTTTCCGCCCAAGATTTAATATTTAATGGCAAACAAAATAAAAACTTTTGGTTTCAAATCCAAATAATTCTTTTAAGCTGTTTACATCCAGATCCATTAGAAGATTGATGTCACAACGTATGATGGGACCAATTATACTATATCATGCCTCATTAATAAACAAATATGAAAAGTGATATTTAATTAGATGAGATCACTAATGATGCCTACCACACAATGTTGGGATTTTACGGAGCAAGAGAAACCAAGAAAGGGAAGAGCGATCACATGCGAGAATGTGCACGGAGAAGTGGGATCGGAGGGGATCAAATGCCATCATCCTCTACTGAGAATCTTTACACACGTGCTACTTTCGACCCTAATCATTACAGGTGGTGGTGGTAACAAATATTCTCTAGTTTTTTTACTTGTAAATTAAGATCGATGTGATTTTAAACTTACATCTTGGATACATTTTTAATTACTAAATATCTATAGGTCTTTTAATTAATCTATAAATACTATAGTTATTAGTTTAATAAACTCATTGAAAAATAAAGTTTGTTAAAGAGTTATAAAAGTTATTTGTTAAATAAAACTGAAGTGTTATTTAATATTTCATTAAATATTAACCAAGTTTTCTTTTGTGTTATACTAAAATCACTATATATATATATATATATATATATATAAAAATAATAACAAAAACCACTATTGTTCCATTGTTATCAAGTTCTTTTAAACATTACCATTTTTTTAAAAATTAAGTGACCTGAATGTTAGATATGAAACTTGGTTATTTTTTTCAAGTTTAATATGAAATATACGATAATTATGAAAAAAAAACATTAATAATAATCAAGTTTTATAACTTTTCAATTTAAATGAACCTAAAAAAATAATCTCTAAATAGTAATCAAGCTTCATATATATTTCATTTAAATCACTTAGTTTTTTAAAAAAAATTATAAAAAAAAAATCATAACCATAGAATAATAAATGAAACTTGGATGAGTTTATAATAAAAAAAAATTATGAGTAACTTTATTAAAACAACATTAAAAATAGTTATATTTCATGATTTTATCTCTCATCAATATATAAGACTAAAATCAACAAAGTTAATTACAATATGAATATTATTAAACTCAAATTACTTCAAATATTAAAATACTATTATTATATAAAGAGCATACTAACTATATATTTAAATTTTATAAAGTTGTTTTAAAAAATTATTTGAAAGAGATTAAAAGATGCGGGCTCAATTTTTTTAATTTTTTGTCCATCGAGCTTAGAACATCACCCATGCATCTCCGTTGTTTTCCTTGCCGGCGAGATGGGACTACCCATCACGCACGTGATATGCTCTCACTCTAGCGACTCTCAGTGGAGAACCGGCCGGAGATCAAATATATGAACAAAGCTGGCTAAAAAAATATAAGAACAAAGATCCACTAATCAAATGTATATCTATATTAATTCCTGTCATCACACTAAATCACTAATCAAATATATTATATATATATATATATATATATTTTGCCTTTCGAAAAAAAAAAAGTTAAGTACAAGATGATGAAAATAGCAATTTGAGCTATATTATGTTAGGCTAATGGTTGTGGCAGGTTGTTGGGGGCGCAAGGGGGTGGGCGCGAGCCACCTTGGCCGCGCACACCACAAGATGGTCAGGCGATGGGGGGGGCGCGATCGGTGGGCGTGGGGCGGCTAGCGAGAGCCGTTGGGGAGAGCCGTTGGGTTTAAAGAAAAAAAAAAATTCTATTTATATAAATTAACTTCTCTTCACTCATTTATCTCTCAAAACCTTTATAAACTTCCAATTTTCTCTCAATTTTATAAACAAAAAATGGAGTGGAATCCGTCTTCTTCATCCGATTCTTCCGAAGAAGACGATCTCATTATTGAAGTGGGAAAAAAAACGATAGAGTATTTGCTTGAACGGTCTCAAAGGCAACAGTCATTAACGAGACGCCCACCTCGTGATCGTGATCGAATGGGTGCTAACGAAACTTTGGTAATATTAGTATTTATATTAATGTAATATTATGAAATATTATTATTTTTCGATTTTTGAATTATGAAATATTTCTATTTATATTAATGTAATATTAGTTTTTAAATTTGAATTGAATAAATAATTAAACAAAAAATTAATTCGATAAAGCCCCCGCTCACCTGCACCACAACACCCTCAAGTGCTTCAGCAGGGGCTTTATCCACTGCTTAGTCAGCATCCAGTCAGCGCCACATGACGTGATATTAGAGGATGAATCCACTCTCAATAAAGCCCCACAACCATCAGTCTTAGGTGATTTAAATCTCAAAGAAAACGGTAAACGACTCTTATAGAAATCGAATACATAAATAAAAATTGGTAGTAAAATATAAACTTTTCTTTTCGGTATGTCAAATAATCAAAAGGTTATATATATATACATATATATATATATATAGGGTACGTATATGGAGAAAACCCATTGAGTTGAGAAAACTATGGAAACTCTCTATTAACGTATGTAATAGCTAAAACTTGGTGAAAATTTTAAAAAAAAATTAGATAGATTCTATATCTAATTTTATAACCTTTGGCAAAAAAAAATCAAAAAAGCGCCGAGTGGTTTTTTTCATAATTTTTTTTTATAAAATCGTTGAACGTTTTTACGTATGTAAAACATGAATTTTTGTCATTTTTTCACGTGTTACATATGTTACTGCTGACGTCATGCTGACCAATATTTAAAAAAACTTTAATTTCAGTTATTTTTACAAGATTTTTTTTAAAAAAAGTAGTCGGCGTTTTTTTGTGTTTTTTTTTGTAACGAAAATAGTAATAAAAAAAGCTAAAAAAACATAAGTTACATTGAGTTTTCATAAGTTTTCTCAACTAAAATGGTTTTTCAATCTAACCCTCCCATATATATATATATATATATATATATATATATATATATATATAGGGGTGGGTTCCAGAGAAAACCAATAGTTAGGCGAAAACCGAGAAAACCACTAAAAAAATCAATTTTAATCAATAATATAGTTATATTTATTTTTTATTTTATTTTATTTTTATTTTTTTATAAGAGTATAAATGTAATATTACAAGTTTTTACCAAAAAATCATTTAAATATTGGCTTACGTATACGTAACCCATAGTGTTACGTATACGTAAACAGAAAACAAAAAAATTCAAAAAAATTGTGGTTACGTATACGTAACCCATAGTATTACACATTGTTTTAGTGGTTTTCTTGGTTTTCGCCTAACTTTGTGGTTTTCTCTTGATCCTTCCCCTATATATATATATATAGGGTTAGGTTCAAATGAGAACTCATAAATGCTTGAGAACTTGCGAGAACTCGTCAAAAAATCAATTAAAACCATTTTTTTTTTGTTTTCATTATCTTTATTATTAAAATATAACATAAAAAATAATTTATCTGTTCAATTAATTCATCACTTATCTCTAAATTATCCTTAAAAAAATTTATATACATGTGTAAATGGTAAACACTTACACATGTGTAAGTGGTAAACTTACACAAGTGTATATTTTTTTAATATATGAAGGTATGTAAATTTACATATATAAATACATTTTTTTATGTTGTATTCTAACAATAAAAATAGTAAAAAAAATGATTTTGATTGGATTTTTGACGAGTTCTTAAAATATTTAGGAGTTTTCAAATGATTCATTCCATATATATATATATATATATATATATATATATATATATATATATATATATATATATATATATATATATATATATATATATATATATAGGATTGGGATCATTTCAAAACTCTCTTTTATTGTGTTAACCCAAAAAAACCCCGCAAAAATCGATCAAATCATTAATTTTTTTTGTGAATAATATTATTACATTAATATAACGTCATGTTATTTTTTGCATTTTTGTAAATTCACGAGTGTAAGGGATTTTACACTGGTGTAATTTTTTTCGGAAAAATAAATATTTAGCTTAAAAAAAACTTACACCAGGTGTAAACTCACCTTATATTGCGAATTTATGAAAATGTAAAAAAGAACATGACGTTATATTAGTGTAATAAAGTTGTTCGCAAAAAAAATGATTCGGTCGATTTTTGCGGGGTTTTTTTTGGGTTAACACAATAAAAGAGGGTTTTAAAAAGAACACAACCCTATATATATATATATATATAATACTACAAAACTCATTTTTAGAGGCGGTGAATTTAATTTTATAAAGCGGTTTTGGACCGCTCAAAAAATATCGCTTCAAAAAACAATTTGTTTTTTGAAGTGGTTAGTAAAACCGCTCTAAAAAAGGTGTACAACCGCTCTAAAATATTAGAGCCAATTATAAAAAAATGTCGGGCGTGACAACCTCATCGCTGGAGACTATCACCGGTGAACTCATTCTTTGTTCTTGTCTTTTCTGCTGAACTCATAATCAATTTATTCTTTGTTCTTGTATTCACCGATGAACTCATAAACAAACAAACAAGTTCTTTGTTCATGTCTTCTCCGGGCGATGTCTTCTTCTTCATGGTATTCATGATTGTCAAAATTATGGAAGGAAATACCGAGTTTATTTGCAAATAAACAACAAGAACAAACCCTAAAGATAAACAGCGAATTGACAATGAAGTAGCACCTTGATACCAACCAAATAAGGACACCATAACAACATCGATCTGTTTGTCATCTGGGTTGCCGTCACTGGAGGAGAACCCGGCCAACACCCATATCCACCATCTTCGCAGCCGATCTCCTGCTCTTCAACTTCTGGGCTCTCTATCTCATTCTCTCTCTCTCTAGATGATGTTACGAAAGTGGAAGGGTGTTGGTTTCTTAAAATACATCTTATTAAGCGGTTGTAGAACAACCGCTTCAAAAGATCCATTTTTTGAGGCGTTATTTCTTAAAGCCGCTTCAAAAAAACTTTATGGACCGCCTCTAAAAATGAGTTTTGTACTATAAGGGAAAAACATGAGAATAAACATTTTGACTCATTTATTTTTTTTATCAAAATAAATATTAAATTTTACCATTAAAAAATAAACATATACAAAAGTAGCCAATAAGAAAACTTAGTAACCTTAACCACCTAAGGAGACTAGATTTTAGCCAGAATCTATCCATCCTGGCCAGATTTCAGTCTGCGGCTATGAAATCTTGCCCCTGGCTGAAATCTAATCAGCAAGCTACGTGACGCTTTTTACTGGTTTTGATTGATTTTTTAGTGGACCTCTTTGTATTTTTCAAGGCTTTTTGTACCGGCTAAAATCTAGCCTCCTTAGCCGTAAAAGGTTACGCGGATTTTTAGATATGTTTATTTTTGGGTTGCCTAAAGCCAAAGTTTATTTTGGTAAAAGAAAAACGGATCAAACGTACATTTTAGCGATTTTCTCTCTATATAATTTTAAACCGGAAATTAAAAAACTTGAAATTACAAGTCTCGATCGATAGCAATAATTTGACATAAAAAAGGACACAGAATTATACGAGTAGTGCTATCAGGCCTCACATGCCATGTGGTCCTTACTTTTTAGGTAGTATATCCCTCAGGCTCACTTAACTATGCATTAGACCTAAAAGATAATGAAAGTATAGGTTAAGAAGCTTTTAACATAAATTTGTTTAAAATCTATTTCTAAAATACACGTTTTGATGTTATTCTACAATTATATTTAAATTTATTAGTTGGTAAAACTAAAATACCGAAATTATCTTACATAAAAAACGTCTAGTGTATTGAAATACCCACCACCTGTGATGATATGTTGTACTTGGCGTTTGGACATGGGTGCTGAAACATATACACACACACACTGGATCCACATGGGAGTCAGTATATGCCTTCCGGCATTCAAACACGTGCTCGTAGCTTACACGGCAAGTCGTCAGTATTCCTGTACCTTCATCACCGTCGCTGCAACTCCCAACTCCGGCAACTTCTAATTATTCCCTCATCTAATCTTATAATTTTAAAAAAAAAAAAACTTACTGTAGGAGAATAACATATATGATAAACAAGATCTCAAGTTGGAGAAATTGAAATTAGCATTGAAGATCTCTCTAACTTGCTGGTAGAACATTTAAGTTAAACTTTAAAACTGTAACAATTAACATTCGACATTTGTTGAATTATTCTCTAATAATCGTCATCGTCATTTTGCTGGCTTCAGTTGAATCCACTCGAAACGACCTTTCAAAGGAATATCATTTACAATGTCGTAATTATACCTGCATATGATCGATACCAGCATTCTTAGATTATTCCTGCAAAACCAAGCAAATAGCTTAATTAATCACTTACTTGTTTTTAAAACGTTCGTTGAGGCCTTCCTGGGCAGCCGCAAAGAATTCTTCAAGTTCAGCTTCCGGTGGCATCTTCTCCGCCGGTAGGACTGTACGGCAAGAATTATTCGTTACCACTGACTGCTTCATTGCAGTTGATTCCAGTTCGCCTGGCTCCGTGTTAAACTCACCCCGCGGTGTGCTGAAAGAAATATTACGACGCCGTTTTGGATCACAAATACTGTTATTTTAGGGTTTTGATGAACAGAAAGCACAAAAGATGAAACAAATTAATTGAACAGGCATTAATTGAAAACCTTCGGCTTCCGTCTAAATTATATCTCGCATGAGTTCCAGTTTCAACAATCTCCTGCAAATTCGAAACCGAAGAAACATATAACGATTGAGCGATTGAAATAATTATAATATAATTAAATAGAATAAATAAATTAATAAGTATAATCACACCGTACCTCCAGATCTGAACCTTTCAGTTTTCCCATTGCTCCGGTACTAGAGCAACAAGACGCCGGAACACCACCGGATCTACTGCTTGCACAACAGTCGTTTCGTTTCTCATAATCAATAGTTTTAGTTTCCACTTCCACAAACGTTGACGAAGGCGACCTCAATTTTTCGTTACTGAGCTTCCTTCTCTTCACAGCTCCCGAATTATCCGCCGTCTCCTCCGTCATCATCGCCATAGCTCGATCTCTAGTCCTCACTCCTACCTGTGTTACCTCCATTACCACAACCACACCAACTCCGAAACCGACGCCACACTTCGTCACTTCCTTACCTACTTCCATTCCTCATTCCTCAAATGATCCGATCCGCACGTACGAATTGAAATCACCTGTTTTTCCGGCTTTGGGAGAATAGAGAAGATAAGACGCCGATAACACCAGAGATTCCGTTGGCAGCTTCTTATCACTCGTGTGGTCACGCTCTTTATCTCTCTGTCTCCACCTTGATATTAGGAGTATGTAGGCGTAACGATGGTATTATAAAAAATAAATTCTCAATTACAAAGACGACAAACGTCTACGGAACTTATTAATATTACAAAGTATTTTCTTCTCAACCGTATATTGCTTTTTTTAAATTTAAATTTGAATTTGAATAAAATTATATTTCACGTTGTTTTAACTTTTAAGTTGACGCCAAGGGTAAATGTTGACCGGTGATAGCCGGTAAACGGCCAAACAGAATTTGGAAATACAGATGCCACTCATCATGCGATTATTGTCACACGTATATCATCTACCTCGAATGTCGTAGTCCAAATTTGATTTTTAACAATTTCATGTCTTCTTCATTTACTATATTGTTCCTACCAATTAATGTCCAAATGATTTTAACAATTGGGTAGCTGAAAATTTATAAACATGCCAGATTTTGAAGATTATTTATAAGCCTATGAGCTACTTTAAATTATCAAAAAAAAAAAAATGATAACCTGGTAACCCATTTACGCGGTAAACCCCTGGCCCTGACCAATACCTTACTAACCAATCAGATCAAGTAAAACAATGCCTAAGCCAAGTAGGTGGTCTTGTGGAGAATATACAACCCAAGATCTCACGCATGCGCGGTGCATGAGGCTTACCACTTGCATCACTACACAACAATTGATTTGGGATGAAATCTCTTGTACATGAAAATAAAACTTCAAGTTGTATTATAATATGCAGTATTATATATATATATATATATATATGGAAAGATTCCACTAAAAAGTGGTTTTCACTTAGAAACGCTAAGAAATGAGTCAAACGAACTCCGATTGAGCTCATTCCAGTGACGTTGGAACCGTCTCATCAAACCCTAATCCGCCCTCAAAAACCTAAATCCCCTCCACCCGCACCCCAAAAACCTAAACCCCCTTCAACCCCACCCCGAAAAACCTAAAACCACCACCCCTACCCCCCAAAAACCTAAACCCCCCACCCCACCCCCAAAAACCTAAACCCACCCCCCAAAAATCTAAACCCCCCATCCCCACCCTTCAAAAAAAACTTAAACCCTAAAGCTAAAACCCTAAAATCTAAACTTTAAAAGCTAAACCCTAAAAGCTAAGATGGTAGAGTTCGACGAGACGGTTCCAACGCCGCTGAAATGAGGTCAATCGTAGTTCGTTTGATATCGTTTCTAAAGATTTTTGTCGTTTCTTAGACTTATTGGCAAAATATCATTTCTTATTTGATTCCCCTATATATATTGGGAAAGGTTCAAATGATAACCATTTTTTTATGTGATAACCGTGATAACCACTATCAAACAATCACATAATTTATAAATTATTTTTTCTTTTAATTGTTAAATGAGTATTTAAGTATCGTGAACATATATCTTGAACATAAATACGAAAATGATTAGTCTTACATATACGTACCAAATAATGTTACATATACGTATCACATAGTGTTTACGTATATGTAATACTAACATAATGATAATTGTTACATATACGTAACATATGTTTGAGAGTAGTTTTCATGGTTATCATATAAATATTGGTTATCATTTGAACCTCACCTTATATATCGTATCAGTGTTTTAGAAACGGTTCAGTTGTGTATAGTTGAACTGCTTTTATTTGAACTGGTCGGACTGGATTTCAAAATCCTTAAAAAAAAAATTTTGCTTTTTTTCCATCAAAATCTTATTTATGATTAATTTAGTATTTTAAGTTACATATTTTATTTATTTAAGACTTAATACGTCATTAAAATTGCAAATTTAAATGGAAACAAAAAATATTTATATTTTATATCTATTCCGTACATAGTTTTAATTTTTATATTATTTATGACTTCATTCAGTTCTTAAATCCGGTCCGACCATTTTGACCAGCAGACCTCTAAGACGGCTGATTCGCTATCCGATCCGGTTCTGAAAACATTGTATCATATTGAATGTCGATGCAATACAAATATAGATCAAAAATAAAAAGTGGAATATCATGGTTAAGAATATATTGTAATAAAAACCTATGCTATTGGTAAATTTAATGTTTAATCACTTTTATAAAGGAATAAAAAATTAATATTTGTAATGACGAAATTATAAAATTTGATATAGTTCTCTAACATTCATACATTTACATTAATTGAATATTATAACCAAAATAACATGAATTACTTGAGAAAATACCACCCTTCAAATAATACATTACTTTAAAAAACGAGAGGCATATATTTATCTAATATCCTTCTTACATTTTAGAATGAGCTCGAGATCAATTCTCGTCAAGCTGTATATTTTTCTCTCTATTTTCTTCAACCTATCATCGTTGCTACATGTTCTTTGTACAATTTTGGGTATGTTTAATTTGAGTTATATAACTGTGGTATGATCTAGATGTGGTTTGATAATTTTCTATTATGTGACGAACCAACTTTCGGTTTATTAAAATAATATATTTTATATTATTGAAGTGGTGAAATAAATAAATTGGAAGTTTAGAGGTGTTATGTTGTAAATAATTAGTTTTGACTAACTTATGACAAGAAGGAGATTAAAAACAAACTTGAGGGACTGATTGTTTAATTAAACCAATCTGGTTTTGGTTTTGGTGGAGAAGAACGCAGACACACACATTTTGTGTGTGTGTGTCTTGCGAAAATGAGAAGAGAGCGAGAAGGGAGAGATCAAAAAACGAAATTGATGGATTGCATGTAGAATTTGGATGATTCAAGGTGTTCATTTACTTTCAAAACATCAAGTAAGTTGTTCTATCATCTCTAAAGCTTTATCAATGGAGCTCTTGGTGGGTTTTGATAGAAAAACCCAAATTGGGTCAATTGGTGTTGTGATTCGGGTTAAATCTTGTTTAGAAGCTTTAATCTAGCATTTTTGATGTTGGAGAAACAAGAATTACTTGGTTCTAACAACTAATTTTATGTTTGGAAAATTAGGGTTCTTGAGGCCAAATTGGGGTTTTTTTATTTGGGGATGTTTGAATGTTGAATTGAGGTTGGGTAAGTGTTTAGGGAGTTATTAGACACATAATTAACCATAAAACCCCAATTTTATGGTGATTTGTAAAGTTAGAGTTTTAGATGAATTTGGGTGGAACCCAAACGGGTCAAATGGGTGAATGATTGTGTTGGGAAGTTAAAACTTGTTTAAGGTGTAATTAATCAAATTTAAAATGGGTATAATCCATAAGGTCTAGGGTGGGTGTTAGACCTCAATTGGTGAATGGTGAAATTGGGAGTTTGACTTTAATGGGTCAAACGGGTCAAATGGGTTGAAAGGTTGTTTTTGGGTGTTGGAGGTTTGGTTAAGGTTGTGTTAACCAAATTAAGTTGGGATGTTGATCTATAGATCATAAGGGTGTCTTAAATCCCAATTTGGTGTGTGGATTGAGATCATAGGATTGCTAAATGCAATTGGATTGATAGGTGATCAAGGTATAAAGGAGCTAGTTTTGAAGACCAAGTGGATTCGTCTCTAGCTAAAGGTAAGTTCTTTGCACTTACTTAGTAATAGATATGGTGTTAGTAACATGTAAATAGATTTGTATAGTTTAACTCTATTTATATGTGGCGATTTGGTGTAAATTGACTTAGTGTGGTAAAGAGTCAACTAATGTGTGAAGTATGTTGATTTGGTGTAATTTGACTTAAGTGGTAATAAGTCAAACTAGTGTATGAAATATGTCCATTTTGTGTAATTTGACTTAAGTGGTAATGAGTCAAACTAGTGTATGAAATATGTCGATTTGGTGTAATTTGACTTAAGTGGTAATGAGTCAAACTAGTGTATGAAATATGTCGATTTGGTGTAATTTGACCTATGTGATAAAGAGTCAAACTAAATTGTGGAATGTGGTATATTAGTGTAATTTGACTTAGTGTGGTATGAGTCAAAATGTGGTGATTTGGTGTAATTTGACTAATATATGGTAAGAGTCAAAGTAAAATGCAATTGGGTGAAATTGAAGTCATTGAACCTCACTTATGTCGTTGTTGTTTGAAGTCTAAGAACCTCACCCGATAGTTAATTGAGGTCGTGAACTTCACTAATGTTGTTGTCAAGTCTTTGAACTTCACTAATGTCGTTCTAGTTTGAAGTGTAAGAACCTCACTCGGTGGTTAATTGAGGTCGTGAACTTCACTAATTTCGTTGTCGTTTGAAGTCTTTGAACTTCACTAATGTCGTTGTTGTTTGAAGTCTAAGAACTTTCCATGATAGTTATTTGAGGTCATGAACATAACAAGTCGTATTGTGGTATTTGAAGTCTAGGAACCTCACACGGGTATTATTGAGGTCATGAACTTCACATAGTCGTTTTGTGGTGTTTGAGGTCTTTAGAACCTCATAAAGGAGGATGGTCGGGTTAGTGGGTGGGTGTTTAACTAACTAGCGTGTACATACATACGTGGTAATGTATGTAAGGTGTTATATATGCTTACTGAAGTTTTTTGGGTGTAAATTGATATTCGGTTGGGGATTAGACATGTATAGGCGTTAATACATGCTACCGGAAAAGCCCAAACTTCTAATAGGTATATCTCAGACTATAAAATGAACTACGAAAGCCATAATATATGAATTTGGGGTGCCTCAACGCGAGGAATTCAAAAAATGGGGTCCGCACTGGGTTGGGCATAATTTACAGCCATTGGGCATAAATTACGGTGGTCCGGCGTAAATTACTCCCATATGGGGCTGTTTACAGTACTATTTACGCCTAAAATGCCAAAATGTCGTTTTTGGTCGATTATTGTTGTAAGGGCCTGGGGGGCTCATATGGGAGTTGTATATCATTACTAATGGTTGTTTTATGGTGTTTTCTTGTAGATAAAGCTCCGGTCGAAGTCTCGGGTCACGCTTCGTGTCGGTTTGGATTCTCATTCATTTTCGTAGATGTTGGCTGTTGGAGTTGGAACCCTTTGTTGGGATTCATTAAACTTGTTTTGAGTCATCTCTTAGATTTTAAAACGTGTTGTTGTTTTAAGATGTCGGTCGAATGTTTTAAAACAAGTTATGTTGACATTTTGTTGTAATTTAACATGTGTTGTTTTGTCAAGAGTGTTAACTGGGACCTATTTTCCGCGTGTGTTGAAAGTTAAAATTGGTTGAAAATTTTTAGTGTTACATATTAATAGGGTATGCACCATTGCAAAATATCTATTAATAGGGTATGCACCACTTCAAGGCCGTCCTTGAAAATTTTAGGTGTCATGTGCGACTAGAAAAAAATGGGCCCCTAAAGTATAAAGATATATAAAAAAATGCAGTAATACAACGATAATTGTTATAACAATAAACAAAACAAAATTATTGTAGCAAAACATTCTATGTTACAAAGTTAAATCAATTGTGAGGCTCTCCTAGCATTCTTGGAAACAAAGTTTCATTTAATCAAGAATCAAGATTCAAGCATAAATCATATATTAAAAGTTCCAATAATAGTTAAGTAATTCAAGAAATCAAGAATTATGAACTAATCAAGATTCAAGCATAAATCATATATTCAAAGTGACCAAGTTCTAATAATAATTGAAGTAATCCAATAATAGATGAACTAATCAAGATTTAAGCATAAATCATACAATCATTATCATTTAATCTAACTTTTTAACGGCAAATCTACTCTACTCCTACTCCTAAGTTACACCAAATAATTCACCTTATGACTGAGTTTGAACTCAGGACCTCCCATCTAAGAGGCAAGAGCCTCTAACAAGTGGGCTAGTCCCACATTGGCTTAATCTAACTAGTAACTATTAATTTATCTAACTAGTAACTATTAATTTATCAATTAATCTAATAAAAAGTTCTAATAAATCAATAATACTTGAAGAGTGTAAAACAATTAGAAGATCAAAGTTCCAATATTGAAGAATTATGAAATCAAATTTTGCTTCATCAGAATTGAAAAAGTCTGAAATTTACTTGATAAATGATCAATCGATTGAAAGTGATTCTTGATTTTTGATTTCTCCCCCTTGTTTGAAATATCCTGTTTGCTCAATTTATCGATCGTTTTTACTTTGTTCAATCAATTGAAGCTTGATTATCGATTATCGATTGAAGCCCCTAACGACGTCTCCTCAATTTATATTTCATTGGCGCTAGTTTTTTTAATTAGGTTTAAATATTGTTTAACTTTTTTAATTGGGTTAAATGAGTTTAGATGGGCTAAAATTAAAGCAAATATTGAGTTAGTTTTTAAACAGGTTATTAGGTTTTAAAATGTTATTGTATGTCATGCTACAATATTATGGAAAGCATCCAAATTGCGTTGACATCTTGGTGATTCAAAACTAAACTATGAGACCTTCACTTCAATTCAATGTCAAGGGGCTTATTACAATCCTACAAATGATATTAGAAACTAAACTAGGAGAATGGCCAACTTGGTGAATCAAACATCAATTGCCCTTCAAATTAACATAAATGAAACAACCAAAGTGAAATTGCATACATACTACGCGTCTATGAACACAATTGACTAATAGTTCAAGCAAATTAACAAAACAAAGTTTTACAAGTGATGATCAAACCCTCAATCCACTAATGATTATCAAATTCTTAGCCACACATGCTTAAATTGAAAGAAATCAGAAGTAGATGTGTAATCTACATTCAATTTGATTATTATCAAGTGTTAATAATCAATCTTCAATGTATCAAGGCTACTTCTTCACTTTCAATCCGTCCTCTCTCATTCTCTAGTCTCCAGGGGTGATAGATGTGTGAAATGGACGAACCATGGCTAAAGAACTCGTCCAAAACCGCTAAAAACTTCCATAAACCGTCATTTGGGCGTAATTTACGTCGGGGCATAGATTACATCGGTTTGCAAAGTTGTACTCCCCAAGGGCCTGTATACGGTGACATTTACACCTAATTGAGAACCACCCGACCAGTCCCTGTTTCCATTCTCCCTTTCTTGATTTTTTATGTAAATTCCGGTTCACGTGCTTCCAATTCTTGTGTATACTTCCACACTTATTCACTACCAAGACACATATCAGCTAGAATATAACATGTTTAAACCAAGTGTTGTAACATATAAATATAAGATACACGAGGCTTTTCTCACCTATGGTGAGTTTCCTCTTGATAGAGCTGGAGATGATCAGGTGGGTCAGTGATCCAAATTGTCGTTCAATATATATATATATATATATACACACACACACACATATAGGGAATGGATCATTTGAGAACTCCTAAATATTTTGAGAACTCTCGAGAACTCGTCAAAAAACCAATCAAACCCACTTTTTTTTGTTTTTACTATCTTTAGAGATAGAATACAACATAAAAAAAAGAATTTATATATATAAATTTACATGTATGAATATATTAAAAAACATATACACATGTATAAGTTTACCACTTACACATGTGTAAGTGTTTACCATTTACACATGCATATAAACTTTTTTAAGAATAATTTAGAGAAAAGAGATGAGTTAATTCGAGAGATAAATGATTTTTTATGTTGTATTTTAATAACAAATGTAGTGAAAACAAAAAAAATGGGTTTAATTGGTTTTTTGACGAGTTCTCACGAGTTCTCAAGTATTTATGAGTTCTCATTTGAACCTAACCATATATATATATATATATATATATATATATATATATATATATATATATATACATATATATAGGGCTTGGTTCAATTCAAAACCCTCTTTTCAAGAGAAAACCCTAAAACTCTACCACAATCCATGCTTCAGCAACTTCCTTTTTGATCCTATGGTCCTTGTTTTATGTAATTAGTTTTATATTTTTTATCTTTCTGTCCTTTAGTATAAGGGTATTTTAGTCATAACACCTTCCACCTACCTGACACCTTTTTCTGATGTAAATTAAATTATTTGATAAACTTTTCCCTTCCCCCATAAAAATTTAATCAAATGGTTTTCTCTTTCCATTTTCTCTCAACTCAACAACACAAAAGAATCCTCCGACCATTCGATCAAAAATTCTCTCCTCCTATTTCCACATTCTAGTGAACTTAAATCATTGTAACATATATTCACAAAATAAGAAATTTGATTCATCCCTATAATACAACTTCTAATTACATTAATGTAACAATTCTTACAACAACAATTCCTTATTTTAATTTAACTCGACAAGATACATCAATGTAATACCCCACTCTTACATCCATGTAATGCCAACTTCTTACATCAATGTAAGATACCCACTCTTACATCCCTGTAATGCCGACTTCTTACATCAATGTAACGTTTCTTACGTCAACATTTCTTCGTCTTGACGGAACTTACTCTATGTTATCTTCATGCTGTTTTATCTTCTCTCCCAACAACTAACATATCATTTTCAAGTTTCTGCAACGATTAGCAAACATATATGAAGATATTAACCCCAAGCTCATATTATTAAAATACAATGCTACTCAATCCAAAAGGCAAATTAATCGAATATCTAGCTGGTTTAATACTATAGTTACATTAGTATCAAAAAAAAATTTAAGACGTTCGTAATTACATTGGTGTAACTACCAATTACATTAGTGTAACGCACATGGATTTGAGAGTATGTTTAGCTCTAAGTTGTTGCCCAAAAAAAGAACCACACGAGTATTTCATAAAAAACGAATGAATAAATTGACGTTGAAATTGCAAAAATCAAACTCATAATTTTGTCTCCACGAAAACCGAGAGAAATAGAGAGAACTTCGCATCTTCAATTTGTGAAAAAAACCACAATTTCGTCTCTCCGAAAACCTAACTCGAGAAATTACAAAAATTAAAGTGATAAACAAGAATCATACCTCGCGAATCGTCGCCAAACGCCTGGTTTCCTCTTCAATTCGACCTAATTGAGCTTGAACCCTACTGGAATTTGGTGTGGGGGCAGGTTAAACTTTAACCGCTTCCATGTAAAGGTACTCATTGGTTAAACAAACTTCATCTGCAAAAACAATATTAATTAAGAAAAAATTAACTCATAAACTTGTCATAACCTAATTATGAATAGAAAGAAATAATATTACCTTTTAGAGGGAGAATGTCTTTGGCCTGGTAAAAGGCCATGAATCCACAAGCAGCCATGGTCCAGAAAAGCATGATCGGATCTTCTGAGAACCAATGAACCCAGCCATGGTCCACAAGCAGCCATGGTCCACAATGGCATAGAAACGGAAAAAAAACGCATAAAAACGCCGGTGAGGACGGCCGTGGACGGAACGGAGGTGAACGGCGAGATCTGGATTTCTTCGTATCTGTCGGTACAATGGCGAGATCTGAATCTTCTACCTTGCAGTCGGTTGGCTAGATCTAAGGAGATGCGAGAGGTGGAGACTGCGAATAATAATGTGAAAATGGCGACGACGGTGAAGTTCTAGTCCATTGTGGTGGAGCTGTGTGGTATGAAATTGGAATTTGGTGTGGGATTGAGTTCTCAATCTAGAGAGAGATAGATTTATTGTTCAAAAAAATTGAGACCTATTATTGTGTCTGTCTTCAATAGTACATGTATAGAAGGAAGGAAATATAGTTAGTACACGCATACAGCAGAAAGAACCAGAGAGCTTAGAAAATGTAAATTCAGGTTGAATTGTCCATAATATCCTTTACTTAACATAAAGTGAAGAGATAGGTGTCAAATTCTGATTGGTTCAAGTGGGTTTTAGGGTTTTTAAACTAAGAGTGGGTTTTGACAAGATCATCTCCCTATATATATATATATATATATATATATATATATATATATATATATATATATTTATATGAGTGATTATAATAAAAACCTACTTGAGTTGAAAAACCTAGGAAACCATGTTTTTACATATGTAAAAAAAACTTTTTTTTTGGAATGGATTCTACATTCAATTCTATCAGTTTTAGTGAAAAAATTATAAAAAACGCCGAGTGGTTTTTTTTAAAAAAAAATTAAAATCTGCCGTTTATTACATATGTAATTTCTTACGTTAGGAAAAAAAACGCTGATTTTGGTTATTTTTTACATGTTTTGTATTTTTCATACCCTTCGGCGTTTTTTAATTTTTTTTGCGACTATGCTTTTTTTTATACAAATAATCAATCCCAATTTAAAAAAAAATTATCTAATTTTTTTCAAAGGGTTTTCAAGGTTTTTTCAACTCAAGTGGGTTTTTATTCTACCCTTTCCCTATATATTTATATATATATATATATTAGGTTAAAATCCCGTGTATTACACGGGTTGAAAAATATAATATTATATATTAAGTAATAAAAATTATTTTTTAAAAACTCGTGTTTTATATGGGTTAAATAAACTTATGGAATACAATATAATCTGTTAACACATACACTCGTCAAAATATGTCAGAAGATTTATTAATATAAAGATTAGTATTTTCTTAAAAATATATTATTATTAAAAGATAGAGTGTATTTAACATGAGAGAGTTACGAGAAAAAATAATAAAAATGAATATAAAGGTGACACATGACATGAAAAACATTTATTTATTATATACTATAAATATATACACACACGAGGATTTTGAATTAATATTTTTTAAACTCCATAAACATGAGCACCAAGAAAGAAAAAAGAAGTGATCAATTGACCTAATGAGGGCATGATGGTACATAGGAGATATAAATAGGGGGACAAAGAACGCATGGAGGTGCAATAAATTTGGGGCCATGCACGTCCACTTATAAACATGCAAGAAACCCATATTGAATGTCGTCAGGATTGGACTAAGCATCACACGTGGAGGGTTTTATAATCATTCTTTGGTTCTACATTATTAATTATATATAATTCTAAACAACAGAATATTATAATTTTTAGAAGTATACCACATAATTTTTAGAAGTATACGTTCCTCGTGTAGGATCTAATTAGTCAAGCTTAAACATGTTAGAGTGTTTTAGAACTCATTTAATAAATTAATTAGCTTGAAGTCGAGCTTCACATATCCAGACTGGTCAGACTGGTTGTAACATTCGACTTCTCATACCAATTATTACTTTCATTTAACCATAAAAAGCTCACAAATTTGTTTTTAGTTTTTCATATGTAAACTTTCAGGAAGTCACCTATCCTAAGATTGCTCCTGTCACACCCCGTCCCAGGCACCCCCTGGACGCGTGCGACCAACGATTGGTATCACATTTGAACTTTGATTTCAGAGTTTTTATAAATACAGCGGAAGTCTTTTTCAAAAGGATCGTTTCAACATTTTCTTTCAATCTCAAGGGTTGTATTTGTAAATATCAAAACTCAGTTGGAATACAAAGGTTTTATATTTACCTTATAAACAGAGGGATTTAAATACCCTTTTCATTTTGATTACAAACAGTGTTTGAAATTAAATACATTTACAGCCACCGAAAATAGTACTACCCAGGTTTGATCAATCCCCTGGTCCTATCTCCCTTTTCTTTTCTTTAAGATTTTCTATACACGAGGCCTGAGAATCCAACGTGTAAGTCTATCATTTTCATAGGTCAGATCTGATGTCTGCCTCTCACGTTTTCTTTTTTTGGGTCAGATCTGATGTCTGCCCATACCCCGTTCTTATTTCAGTTTATTCATTTCCTCAAAACATTTTGAAAATAAAACGTCAGCGCGAACGCCGGTGAATACAATTATCTTGACATTAAAATCATTTGGCACAAACAAGTATTAATTTTATAATCACAACTTTATGTTCAATCCACACATTCAGCAGGCCCGTCCTGTTCGATCGCACCACAATATATACTGACGTCATGTCTTATAATAATGGACAGGTTTGCCTCTGAAGTTGTTATAAGACAATTACCAGCCGTAATTTGGGAATTTCACCCAAGACCCGTGTATCCCTTGCAAGTTTTACGCATACCTATGGCCTGAATGCTTTGTTCGTAGAAGAACGTTGAGCATTATTCCTTTAACATTTATTTGGTCATTTTCGTAAATAAAATGTTTGACACAATTTTTCAGATAGATAAAGTATTCACCTTGGTTTATAGGAATGAGCCTCTAAGTTGAAAGCTTATACACTTCTTAACTTGATTTCTCTAGCGTTTCAGCACCTCTACTAGCGTTTTCTTCTTAAACCGGGCACTACAACGAGTGGGAATCGAACCGGGATCGTCGGGAGTCGTCTAGGAAGTCTCTGGAACAAAATTGGAAGTGAGAAGTCGTTTTTGGTGTGAGAAAATTGAATGGGCTCGATCATATTTTTATAAGGCAAAATCTGAGCCCGTGACGGACCGTTACGGGTGGTGACGGTCCGTCACCAGTTTAGGGTTCGCGAGTCATCAGACACGTATTACCCTCTGGTCAATTTGGGTTGTGACGGACCGTTACTAGGCATGACAGTTCGTTACAGAGTGAAATGTGGCGCACCAGGGTGAATCTGGGGCCGTGACGGACCGTTACCAGGTGTGATGGTCTGTTATATGGTTTCCACGCGTCAGATTTTGAAGATGAGTCACTGGACACGTGACAAGCTATCAGGGTTCGCGTGCCCAACCCGTAACGGACCGTTACCGTCCGTGACGGTCCGTTACCGTCTTGTGACGGTCCGTTACCGTTGAATTTTCATGATTTCTACGTTTTGAACCTTGATCTATATGTTATTTACACTTATAGTCCTTGTGGTTTGTACCTTAGCCAAATCTTAAACATTTTCGTGGCAGGTGTTACAGCTCCCACCTAAACATACTTAATAGTGAAGTTCTCCTCCTATCCACGGTCATTATGTCCAAGACGGGTTATGATATTTGAGCCGGGACATTTCTTATGATTTAACATCTCTCGTATTGATAAAACATGAATTTTCCGTCTCATTAAGTTTGGACCCTAGCCAGAACAGGGTATTTAGTAGTAGAAAATTGGAGGTGTTTTAAAAAAAAATAATGAAAAACATCTAAAACTGAAAACGTGTTCAAATAGCTCTATTAAAAATAAATAAATTGTCAATAAAATTGACCCCATCCCACCCACTCGTATCCTTAATTAAAGTATATTTTTCTGTTTTTTAATTTTTCTTTGAACATGATTTTTATAATTTTAGTAGTTTTATTAAGGGTGAGCATAATTGCTTGTCGCCTTGATTGCAACAGTATAAGAGGTAGCATATTGATCAATAACCATAATTGATTGTGTCATTTAAGGGGTAAGTTTAACCATAACCATAACCATAACCATAACCTTATAGTTTCGATAATGGTCGGTTTCGGTTAATACATAGAACCAATCAAATTGTTGAACTTGTCAAACACCCTCAAGAACAATGCGAACCTGCAGGGAACATTCAAAGCAAAGAAATTTTCAATTCACTATGTTAGAAGTTATTGTTGGTAATTTCCGGTTATTAGGCCCAACATGAGTAGGTGGAGGGCCTGGTCCGATGGACCCATGGAATTCATTAAGTGTGTTAATGGGTTTAAGGGGTTGCAATTAGAGTTTTATTATAATTGGTAATGTCTTGGATAGCAAGTTTGGGTTAGTCTAAATAAACCGTGTTATGATTAAGCGTTATGTATTTAGTTTTTTAGAGATATTTTCTAAGTAATAAACGTATGAGAGTTATTCACCAAATCTTGTGTTTGTGTTTATCGATTCAATCCTTCAATTGGTATCAGAGCCAAGGAATCGGTTTTGAGAGTCGACCCTCGAAAGAGAGAGCAACCCCTCTCGCTGCAGGAGGCAGCAAAGAGCTGTGATAGAAGGGTGTGAGTTTTTCTAATCGGCAACAGTAGATCCGGAGACGATCAAGAAGCGGTGATCAAAGATTCAAGAACCTGCAGTCAAGAAACCCCGAGATTTGAATGTTGCGATCAGGGGCTGTATTTTGCCGAATACTAAAAGCGACCTCAAGTTGGAGATCGCCTAATCTGAAGGACTGGATCAAAAAATTGAAAACCTCGATCAAGAACAGAATCTTGCTACCAAGTCTCTGTTGACGTCATCTTCCGGTTTTGATTTCGATTAGGAAATCAACTCTAATCAGTGATCCGAAGGACCGGATCAAGCATCCTCAACATCGAAGTTACGATGGGAAGAAGACAAAGCCGAGAACTTTTTGTTCGAGTTCAAGATTTGCGATCAAAGGACTGGATTAAGGACACATTCAACAAGCAAGGGTATGTGATTCTCGATCAAAAGCCACAAGTTGGTTGCGGATGCAATGGGTCATCAACAAGTCAATTGAGATCAATGATGTGGTACTTTCGAAGATCAAGTTCAAGAAGATTAGTTTCAAGTATGAAATAAGGACGAGTTGCTTGGAGTGGAACACCTCCTAGTTTTGAGTCAGAAATTAGGAGGTGATTGTTGGTAATTTCCAGTTATTAGGCCTAACACGAGTAGGTGGAGGGCCCGGCCCGATAGACCCATGTAGTTCATTAAGTGTGTTAATGGGTTTAAGGGGTTGCAATTAGGGTCTTATTATATTTGGTAATGTCTTGGCTGACAAGTTAGGGTTAGTCTATATAAAGCGAGTTATGATTAAGCATTATGTATTCAGTTTTGAGAGATATTTTGTGAGTAATAAACGTGTGAGAGTTATTCACCAAATCTTGTGTTTGTGTTTATCGATTCGATCCTTCAATAAGTTCAATTAAGAACAAATAGCTAAGACATTACTTACATCTCTGTTTAGCACACGAATCTCAGTCAAATGTTTAGCTTCCCTCCCAAATGCATTATAGGTTGAACCATATGGTATTTCAGTTGCTATGTTAGCTTCTTGGGATGTCTTTCTTCCCATTAAAGGGACCTAATTATTAAAGATAATAATACGGTTGCATGAACATAAAAGTATCAACATGGAAGCTCCAAAACTAACTATATAAAAATTAATGTTAATAAACTTCCTACCTTGATTCAAGCAACTAGAACAACTAAGAGTTAATTAATGGTTGCTCGGATGAAACACACAAGCTACGGTTCGGTTCGGTTAAAGTTCAATTATGTGACACCCTTAATCATAACCATAACCGATTTATCATTTAATCAAAGAACCTTAACCATAACCGATTTATCGGTTAATCTCGGTTATATGTTAATTCATTTTGATGGCGATTTGGTTATCGGTTAATTTTTGTTAACGGTTTTGTGGTTTTGATTTTGACAGGTTTTGGGTCTAAGGCTAACAGACGTTAAATTTTCTGTTAAGTATGATTGAAATAATCAAAATACCCTTAGGGGGTGTTTGGATTACTTTTCAAACATACTTATTGACTTATTACATTCTCCAAGAAGTCAATACGTCAAAAGTTTGTTTGGGTAAGGGTGAAAAAGTTGATTTTTTAAGGGTGAAAAAGTTATAAGTTAAGTATAAGGGTGAAAAAGTTGATTTTTTAAGGATGAAAAAGTTATAAGTTAAGTGTAAGTGAGAACTTACTTTTCTAAAAAGTTATAAGTTGTTTTCAATAAGTTAATTCAAACACTATTAATAAAAATAAATAAACAAATATTTTGAAATTTGCTCTTACTTGAATGCGAGTGCACAAATACCATTTTTTAAGGTCGTTTGCGTAATAGTATTGGGCCAGAAAGTTTAATGGGCCGACGACGTTGTAAATGTGTTCAGATTTTCATTCTTTTATTTTGATTGATTTATTTCTTTGTATATGTGTGTATATAATCTGATTTACTTATAATTCTGATTCTTTAATAAATACGTTCATTATGAAAATTTGGTATAATGAATGTTGATACATTAAATTTAATTTTGAGGTAAAAAGGGGTTGATAAATATTGTTACATAAAAAAGTGACATTATTTTAATGTCTTAATAAAAAATAATTTATACTTAATTTTATATCTTTTTAATATTTTGAGTGCATATATTGATGATGGTAAGGGTGCTGCAAACCGGTTAGCGAGTCCAGTAATACTCGTTTTATTAAGGGGTAGTTTGTACCATGATCAAAATTTTAAAACTTTTTTTGGTAGAAATTTGGTGGACGATATTTTATTAAGGCATTAAAATTTTTTTATAGCATTTAGCATAACAAAATTAATCAACATGGCAATAGATGTTTTATTTAAGGTTTCCTAACATCTTATGTTGGTGATATAAATTGAACTTTTTTTATAGCATTTAGCATAACAAAATTAATCAAATAGATGTTTTATTTTAGGTTTCCTAACATCTTATGTTGGTGATATAAATTGAACTTTTTTTATAGCATTTAGCATACCAAAATTAATCAAATAGATGTTTTATTTTAGGTTTCCTAACATCTTATGTTGGTGATATAAAATAAATGGGAAAATGATCAAAATAGACATTTGACAATATGGTTTTCTTAAAATAGACATTGATTTTTAGCCTACGAATTCATAGACGTTCTCTCTGAACAGACGGCTAAAGTCGGCCTAAATTTCAATGCACCACAGAGTTCTGGTCCAATGAAAACTCAAAAAGTGGCAAATTTCACGGCTAAAAATAGTCGGCCCGTCTAGGCTATTTAGCCTTAGCCGGCCGTTATAAGACCCTTAGCCGGGGGGTTTTGCACTTAGTCTGCCGTTATAAGGCCCTTAGCTCTGAGCCTGGGCGCCGGCTTAGCCGGCCGTTATCAGACTTAGCCTTAGCCATGAGCATAGGCTCCGGCTTAGCCGCCGTTATAAGGTTTAGTCGGCCTTTATAAAGCCCTTAGCCGGCGGCTAAGCCACGTGTCGAAATTTCATTGGACCAGAACTCTGTTGTGCACTGAAATTTAGGTCGGCTTTAGCCGTCTGTTCAGAGAGAACGTCTATTAATTATTATGCTAAAAAACAAAGTATATTTTAAGAAAATTGTTTAGTAAAATGTGTATTTTGATAATTTTCCCAAAATAAAACTACCCGAACCCGAGTCCTACAAAAAGTCAAATATTACTCCAGAGACTTATTTAAACCCGTAACTTGAATTATTACTACACATCGTGTGAGAGGCTACCAATTTCATGCCTATTTCATGGTGCGGGTCATCAGACCCACAAATTCATCCACGTCAATCATTCCATCGCCGTCGGCATCCGCCCCTCGTATCATTTTCCGGCAAGCCTCCAAGCTACACCTCTCTCCCAGCTGCCGCAGCACCTGCACCAGCTCCTCCGCCGTTATTTTCCCATTCCCGTCCAAATCAAACACCTTAAACGCACTCTTGATATCCCCCGTCTTAACTCCACCGTCAGACTTCTGCGCCTCCATGAACTCGTCAAAGTCAACGAACCCGTCGCCGTCGGTGTCTATGGCCTGAAACGCCCTGTCTACCTCCGATTTAGCGGTCTTGTTACCAAGCACCCCCGCGGCTGCTCCGTACTCCTCCTTGGAAATCTTTCCGTCCTTGTTCTTGTCAAATTTATCGAACACCCGTCTCATCTCGTCGGCGTTCGGTTGGAAAACAGCCGGCGAAGAGAATTTTGATTGCTTGAGTGATTGAGTTGGTTGTGGCGGCGGGGTTTTTGTGGTTGATGCTTTTCTTGACACACCGTATTTGAAATTGAAGAAACTCTTGCTTGACATTTTGTTAATTGCAAGTTTTGATCTGGTGAAATGAAGTATGGTTTGTTCTCTTTATATAATACCTGAGCACGCACACAAGTATCAAACTTGTTTGTTTTTATATTATTTATTTTTGTTATATAATATAGATGAGTGTGAAAAAGATTAAAAAAAATAATTAAAAAATAAAAAATATTATTTATCTATTCAGATAAAATTATTAGAACTACAATAACCATCGTGATGAATAGTGTTCTCTCACATAAACGATACATACAATTGCTATATGTAGAGATAGAGAGAGAAAGGGATGCGGGCTTCTTCCTTCTATTAGGGTTTACAGACGTGAAGTTTCCTGCTTTCCGCAACAGGCCTCCGACACGGAAGGCAGCCGGAGCCGGTTAATTATAAATATAATTCATCTATACTATACTACTATATATAATACAGATAGAAAGGACATTTTGGTAATTTGGTTCACTTTTTAAGACGCCGGCTGTCTCAAGTTTTAAGACGCCGGACCTCTTGCCTCCGGCGCAGGCGGTGACATTCTTTGCGGAAGACACTTCGTGTGCCCCCCACCCATTGAATACGAATCCATCCGTTATGCCCCCTCACCTTTTATGTTTCTCCACCGCTTGGGGTGCAGCGCTTTGGGTCACCTTCATCGGCGACATCATCATGTTCAAGTAATGCGATTTTTTTAAAAATTGATTTCTTCATTAGCTTTGAACTAATTTTGACCTAATTTTGAAGGAATCTGCCGCGACATCAGTTTGGTAATCTGCAAAGCAAGTTGTTTCTGGCGTAAGTATCAGTTAGGGTTTTTGGTTGCTGGTTTTTGTTTTCAATCTCACCAATCCTTTTGTTCGAATTGGTTTGCAGTTAGTTAGTCTAAATCGCCATGGCCAAAAGCTCATTCAAACTGGAACATCCTCTATATACTTTTCATCTAAATCTGGAATCATAATTCAGAGATTTCAAATCATATAGTTGGTTTATTGTGTTATTGATCTTGTTCAGTTGTGTAGCTTTACCTGTGATAGCTTTAGATCATTTGCATAATTAGGGTTTTTCAGTTTTTGTATATGAAAATCAGGAAGATAATACTTGTTAGGAATAAGATGTGTGAGATTTTAAAAAAATGAATAAAATTTAAAGATAAATATGTTTTTGAATTAACTTATAATGATGGGAATGAGAAACTCAATGTCAATTCTCTAAATAAACATTTACCTTAAATAAGTTAACATTTATAATATTGAAATTAAATTAACTTAAAATCGTCATAAATACTTGATTTGAAACAAAAATGTTCGTTTTACAAGTATAGTGTACCTTTTGCCGTTGCTTTTCATAATATTAAACTAAAAGTAGAATTGGTACACGAACTAATCTTGGTTAAATATTCTTCCTTATGTAAGATTCACATACATTGAACCTTTTGTTATGAACACTTGTTCGGTTAATGTTGATGAACATTGATTTATCCAAGTATTTTCACTATTAGGGTTGAAAACGTACCAGGTAAGAAAAACATGTCTAATTAACATTTACACTAGATCGTAACAAAAAAAACATGAAATTTGATTTTACTTAACTCAGGTAAAGTTTACTAAAAAAATTTTAGAACGCCAGCAATAGATTAAAAGACTAGCAATACGCTAGAAAAACATTAAAAGTTAGATAAAAGAGAAAAAAACACCAATCTAACCATTAAATATGATAAAAATAAATTACATCATAAATTTGTTCACATAATTACCAACTTTTGTCACCTTTAATCAACACACCTAACCTCTCTCAAATTTGTTAATCAAATCCCTTAAAAGTACAATTGGAATAAGCACTCAACATAAAGAATCAAAATAAAAATAAAAGATATGCCAAGCTATTAGATTCTTTTCAATAAAAGGAAATAAAAAAACGTCAAATTCCCACCCTAGAATTTATTTCTTTTTCTGTTAGGATCTTAGGACCAAACTTCATGGGGGAAGTCATGGTGTATATTGCTCCTTGCAGAATCGAACATTCGAATCTACCAATGAGTTGTGTTAGGCACCACGAATACGATCTCAGCTGAGCTTATCTGAATAGAATCTTAATCGATTATGGAGACATCCAAGGGGTAAATAGACACGCACCGGAATTTATGAATAAACAAAAATGACTAGCGGGTTTGAACCGAATTAAGAATCTTGGAAATGAGACTTAATTCGGTTTTGATTACAAACCAAAACGAAAACCGAATATGAAATTCGGTTCATTTTTAAAGGGTTTTGGTTTGATTTTGGGTTTAATCGGTTTGAAAACCGTAAACCCTAAAAGATTGGAGAGAGGTTACAAAATGTTAAAATCCCTCCAACAATTTTGTTTTAGAATTTATTTTTATTTTTTATATTTAATTTTACATAAAGAAAAACCTTTATTCAATCCGCTATTTGCAATATTCGCTTCTTTTTCACGAACGCTTTCCAAAAAGATACAAAAATAAAAAATGGGCCACCATATGGCCCATCCACAAGCCCAATAACCCTATTCCTCTATAAATTATAAAATCTTATCAATAGATAGCCCAAATATGAAATACCCAACAATAACCTTTGATGGCTGCATGAAAATTAAAGGGTTGATGAAGAGTTAGAGAACCAATCAATGGTGAGATTATTGCATGTTAATGATTGAAATAAATATTTATGACAATTATTTCATGAATTAATTACACGAATGGCCCTGTGGTTTACACGGATTTCACTTTTAGCCCCTAGGAATATTCAACTACAGGTTTAGACCAATAGTTTGCACGTTTGTAACATAGATGGCCTCTGAAGTGGATGGACGTTAACTTTAACCGTTAAGTGTGGGTAAAATGACTAAAATACCCTTAACATTAAAAAGTAAAAAAAAGCAAATATAAATATAAAATTCAGGGACCCACATGTAATTACATAAAATGATTCCAAACTCCCCCCCCCCTCTTTTTCTCTTCCGGCGACCCAGCGACCCATTTCCAACGAGGTTTTCCGGCGAGCCCCAACACCTCCCACCACCACTTCAATCTCTCTTTATCTTCAAGCTCTCCGTCATGTGTAGAGCACATGAGGAGACTTAACTGAAAAACTTAACTTCCGTTAGATTAAAGGACAAAAACGAGGGAACTATTCAATTAAAGGATAATAAGTGAAAGTAAAAGTTTTAAAGGGGTCATTCCATAATTTTGTAAACACATAAAAGACAAAAGTTGTAATTTAATCTATTTCTTTGTATATAATATTTGATGTGACGTTAGTAACTTTACTATCTTTATCTAAAATCATCAGTTTCAATTCGTCTCTACTTTTGACTCTGGATAACGCGACATAAAGTTGACCATGTGTAAAAACAAGTTCTTTCAAATCCTTTAAGTGACATGTTTAGGTGGTTTTAGGAGTTAAAAAGATTGTAAGTGGACATATATATATATATATATATATATATATATGTAAAATAAATAATGACACTTTAGTATAATACGAGAACTTAATACAATTTAATAATGAGGATAAAGTTATTTAACTTGGGGACTTTAACAAACGTTGTTTTTTGTAAAGAATGCCATCTGGCAAGTGTTTCCACGTATTTTTCCAAAGATAGTCTGGTCTAGACAGACTGTTAGACATTAACATCGTTGTAAACAAATTTTGTAAATAATAACCGGAACCTGAATGGCAAACTCTAAATCTTGTATTTGCAATATGATTTTTTTGGATGGTTTTTCAATTTTGGTAGTGAAATTTTGAAGGTCATAACATGTAGCAATGACACCAATCACATCTACAAAACAAACAAAAGAAGTCATTAGTGTCAAATTTAAGATAACAATATTGCCTAACGTATCATATTGAAAGCATCTTAATTTTGGGATTAAGAACTCGCACAAACTTATTGTGGAATTTTCAATAACAGCATGATTCAAAATCGGTTGAAAACCGGTAAATGAAAACCCATACAAGGAACCAGAAAAAGTGTCGCATTTCATCACTGTGGTGTTCTAACTAAGAGACACCTTGAATGGACTATCAACATACTTGAAACTCTAACTATTATCAGCAAGGGTGGGCTATCGAATTATCATCTCAAATCTCATTACAAAACAAACGCCACGTTCAACATTTTTCTTTGATGGCACAACAATAGTTTTATAACAATTTATAAATAATGTGATAAAAAAACAGAAACTAAAAGCAACAGTGAAGATCTTAAATAGTAAGGCAATGAAATGTATATGAAGATTGGTGTTAATTGTTGGTAATTTTATTAATTATCAATATAGATTTTGTAATATTGGATTAACTTGGATCGAGTAAACGCTATTAGTTACTAACGAGTTACGAGTTGAAGATTGACTCGTTTAAGCTAATTTCGTTGTGCCTTTTATTTTATGTATATATTTGTTATATATAATATATATGTATATATAATAAATGATATGTAATTACAACTTTACCCTGTGATTGTGGTCTGTACATGAAACGACAAAAGCAAATGGCTTGGGGCAGTTACACAAAAACCATATATTTATTCGATCCCCCTTTTTAGTTTTTAGGGCACTAAAAAATTGTTCTTCTTCTCCAATTTTCTTTCAAGTTCTTTCTCTGCATTTTTCTTAGTTTTATCCGATAGAACGATTTGGGAGTGCCACAGAACGATTTGGGAGTGCCACAAATCGATTTTATCTGATAGTGATCTTTACACGACTCTAAGATAATCCGAGTGTTCTTTAATTTCTATTGGTGATCTAGTTCGAACCGCTGTTCTTGTTCAATCCGCAAATAACCACAAAGATAAAAATCGATTTGTATATCGATGGCTACTGGAGAATCGGTCAAAGAGATGTCAAGCAAATTCGCAAAACTAGATAAATTCGAGGGTCAAGACTTCCGCAGATGGAAAAAGAAGATGCATTTTTTACTCACAACACTGAAGGTTGTCTATGTTCTATCCACCCCCTTTCCAGAAGAGGCAGAAAATGAAACACTTGATCAACAGAGGCGACGGTTGAAGTGGGAGAATGACGATTACATATGCAGAGGGCACATTCTCAATGGTATGTTCGATGCCCTGTTTGACGTGTATCAGAATGCGGAATCGGCGAAGGATCTGTAGGATGCGTTGGAAGCCAAGTACATGGCAGAAGATTCATCATCTAAAAAATTTCTGGTAACAAATTTCAGTTCATATAAAATGATTGATTCGCGTCCAATAATGGAGCAATTCAATGAATTGCTTCACATTCTTGGACAATTCACTCAACACGAAATGCACATGGACGAGTCTATTTCGGTGTCTTGCATTATTAACAAACTTCTGTCACTTTGGAAGGATTTTAAACACACACTTAAACACCGAAATGACGATTTAACTTTGGTACAACTGGGTAGCCATTTGAGGATTGAGGAATCTTTGCGGTTGCAAGAAACCGACAAAGGGAAAGGAAAAATTGATGAAAATAAATCCTCTGTTCAGATGGTGGAAATTGACAATAAATCCAAGAAATTCAACAAGGGTCAAAACGGTAAACGCAAGTTTAAAGGAAACGACCACTGTTCAAATAAGAAACAAAAGATGGTTTGTTGGAATTGTGGTAAACCCGGACATATCAAACGTGACTGTCGGGTCAAAGTGAATTCGGGAAACAAGGCTATGGATGGTGCGGGACCGAGTGGGTCGAAAGATCCTCCGGGTCAAAAAGGTACGATTATTAGTTCCGGCTTACATCATAATATTGTTTTAAATACTGATTTGGTGATGACTTACGGTTCTGATGTGGATGACGTTACTAACTTGGATACTATTATGAGTATGAACAATTGCAATAAAATTAGTAATGTTAACATGACTTACGGCTCTGTGTTTGAAAATCATCACCCATGTCAAACAAATAAAGTAAAGCCCAATTGTTTATTAAACAATAAATTGAATAGTGGGTTACTTTGTCAAAATCGTAACAGTAGTGCATCCAAACATTTGTCAAGTGGAGATTCAATGTTTAATTCTTTTATGAATTACGTAACATTTGTGTCTGAATCTTGTTATACACAGGATGATTTGCTGGCTTGGTGGTTGGATTCAGGGGCTACATGCCATGTTTGTAAAGACCCGAGATGGTTTACAAGTTTAAAGTACATTGAAGACGGATCCGTATTGTGAATGGGGAATGTAGCCACTGAACCCATCAAAGGAGTAGGAACTGTTATTATTATGTTTACCTCTAGTAAGAAACTTGTATTAGACAATGTATTGTATGTCCTGGGAATTCGAAAGAATTTGATATCCGGTGTTGTATTAAATAATCAAGGATTTAAACAAGTGGCCGAATCCGATAAGTTTGTATTGTCTAAACATGGAAGCTTTGTTGGCTTTGGTTATCTCTCTAATGGAATGTTTAAGTTAAATATCCATGTGCCTTTTGTTCATGAATCTATGTGTATGACAACATCAAATAATAATCCGGTAGATAAAATGTCTAGTTTATGGCATGCAAGACTAGGTCACGTCAATTATTACAAAATGAAAGATATGTAAAAAATGAGTCTTATACCGGGCATTGATATGTGTGAAACTAAATGCCACATGTGTAAATTGACTAAAATTACATGAAAACCTTTTCAAAATGTTAAAAGAAATTCAAAGTTACTAAAACTCATACACTCGGATTTATGTGACTTTCATAGTACTCACTCTTTAGGAAATAAAAAATATGTCATTACATTCATAGACGATGCATATAGGTTTTGCTATATTTATTTATTGCATTCTAGAGATGAAGCTCTAGATAAATTTAGAATTTATAAACAAGAGGTAGAGCTTCAACAAAATGGTTTAATCAAGAACCTTCGCACTGACAGGGGTGGGGAATATTATGATCCAGTTTATTTTCAGTCAACTGGTATAATACACCAAACAACAGTACCTTATACACCACAACAAAATGGTGTTGCGGAACGAAAGAATATGATATTAAAAGAAATGGTAAATTCCATGTTGTCATATTCTGGTCTAGGTGAAGGTTTTTGGGGAGAGGCTATGTTAACAACCTGCCATTTGTTGAACAGGATTCCCAACAAACAGACCAAGGTAACTCCATATGAACTCTGGAAAAAGAAAGCGCTAGAGCTAAGCTACCTCAGGGTTTGGAGCTGTAGAGCCGTGGTAAGGATTACGGAACCTAAAAGAAGAACTTTATGCGAAAGAGGCATTGATTGCATATTTATTGGATATGCTGAGCACTCTCCTGTGTATAGGTTCTATGTAGTGGAACCGAATGACAATGTCTCAGTTCATACTGTGATTGAATCGAGGGATGCTGATTTTGGAAATGAGGATAGATTTACTTCTGTACCAAGGCTGAAAAATGTGACTTACAGCTTGAAAACTTCAGCTGAAGCTAATCCTTTAGCTAATGCTTCCACTAGTACATCAAATGTACCACCTAGTGCTGAGCCTAGGAAAAGTACCAGGGCTAGAAAGACCAAGTCATTTGTAGATGATTTTCAACTATACTTGGTTGAAGGAACAAGGGAAAGAATTGAATCCCAAATTCATTACTGTTACAACATTGAAGAAGATCCAAGGAATTATAAGAAAGCTATGGATTCTAGAGATGTGGCTTTCTGGAAAGAAGCCATACAGGATGATATGGATTCCATCATGCAAAATAATACTTGGAAACTGACAGACTTGCCCCCTGGATGTAAACCATTGGGTTGTAAATGGATCTTCAAAAAGAAGACAAAGGTGGATGGTAGTATTGACAAGTTTAAAGCTAGGCTGGTCATCCAAGGCTTTAGACAGAAAAAAGGAATAGACTTCTTTGATACTTATGCACCTGTTGCTAGAATATCTACTATAATGTTGTTAGTTGCACTTGCTTCAATTCATAACCCGTTAATTCATCAAATGGATGTTAAAACAGCCTTTTTAAATGGTGAATTAGATGAAGAAGTGTATATGAAACAACCAGAAGGTTTTGTGTTATTAGGAAATGAGCACAAGGTGTGTGAACTCATCAAGTCATTGTATGGTCTGAAACAAGCACCTAAACAATGGCATCAGAAATTTGATGAGGTGATTTTGTCAAATGGGTTCTGTTTGAACCAAACTGACAAGTGTGTTTACAGCAGATTTGATTCCTCAAGAAAAGGAGTCATCATTTGTTTGTATGTGGATGACATGCTTATATTTGGCACTGACCAAGCACAAATTGATGAAACAAAGAATTTGTTGTCATCTAATTTTGATATGAAGGATTTGGGGGAGGCTGATGTTATCCCGGGAATAAGGATAAAAAGAGGCAAACATGGAATTTCATTGTCTCAATCTCATTATATTGAGAAAGTGTTAAAGAAATTCAATCATCTGGATTGTTCCCCGGTCAGTAATCCAATGGATTCAAGTGTCAAGTTAATGCCTAATAAAGGAAATTCTATTTCTCAGCTGCAATATGCAAAAGTGATTGGATGTCTGATGTATGCTATGATTAGCACCAGACCAGATATAGCATATGCGGTAGGAAAACTGAGTAGGTTTACCAGTAATCCTAATACACATCATTTGCAGGCTGTGAATAGAGTGTTGCAATACATGAAGGTAGAGAAGCACAAAAAAACCGGTTTGAAAAACCAAACCGGTTTCAAACCGAAAACCGAACCGGCCGTGAACCGGTTTATACCAAACCGGTTTCAAACTGGTTCAAACCGCTGGTTTAAAACTGGTTTGAAACCTATACGTTTAAACCGGTTTAACCCGAACCGAACCGATTAAAAACTGGTTTCAAACCATTTTTTAAAACGGTCAAACACGGTCAACGGACCATCTCAAACCGGTTTCAAACCGGTCCAGTTTGAACTCAAACCGGTCCGGTTTGAACTCAAACCGGTTTTGACTTTTTGTTGAACAAACCGGTTCGGTTCGGTTTTGAACCGGTTCAGGTTAAAAAACCGTTTTGTGCACCTCTACCTGAAGGGAACAATGAACCATGAATTGTGTTATTCAGGTTTTCCTTCAGTCATAGAAGGTTATTCTGATGCTAGTTGGATCACAAATATGGAAGACCATTCATCTACTAGTGGCTGGGTATTCCTTCTTGGTGGAGGAGCTATTACCTAGGCATCTAAGAAACTAACTTGCATCACGAATTCGACTATGGAATCTGAGTTTGTAGATTTAGCAGCAGCTGGTAAAGAAGCTGAATGGCTAAGAAATATGATTTATGAGATTCCATTATGGCCAAAACCGATATCACCCATATCTATCAGATGTGATAGTGCAGCTACATTAGCTAAGGCCTATAGTCATGTATACAATGGAAAATCTAGGCACCTAGGTGTTAGGCATAGCATGGTTAGGGAACTAATCATGAATGGTGTGATATCTATTCAGTTTGTAAAATCAGAACTTAACATGGCTGATCATTTAACCAAAGGGTTGACTAGAGATCTCGTGAAGAAATCAGCTGTGGGGATGGGTTTAAAGTCCACCTAAATGTCTTTATGTCAATACACCCAATTCCCATCTAATACAACGTTAGATATTGAATTCAATGTGGAAAGCTTGTTATAAAGATATTGGAGCACATTAATTAAATCATCTCAAGGTATGTGTTCAGACTGCAAGATACATTAGGTTGAAGTTTAGCTTCTTAATAGTTCTTTGACAAATTGCATTTGCAGGTGCAAGAATCTAGAGGACTACCTATATGAGTATGAAGTTTAGCTGCTTCAAGAAGCTTTTGACTTGAGCTTTGATATACTCATTGAAGGATTAGGACACAAGCTAGTAAAATATCGTGTCAAGTGAGAACAATGAATTTGTAAACTTGTGTGTATATTACCTTCAGGTATTCAACTGAATAGCAATGGTTCAATCCATAGGACACCTTTGATATTCGAATATTTGAATCGTGTGATGTACTAAGATGAAAATTCAATCCACAGGACATTTTCATTTATGCATAAGTCTGTGTTAATTGGAAGATGGGTTAAGTTGATCATTGATATTGCTAAAATAGGGGAGGAATGTTGATAATTTTATTAATTATCAATATAGATTTTGTAATATTGGATTAACTTGGATCGAGTAAACGTTATTAGTTACTAACAAGTTAGGAGTTGGAGATTGACTCGTTTAAGCTAATTTCGTTGTGCCTTTTATTTTATGTATATATTTGTATATATAATAAATGATATGTAATTACAATTTTACCTTGTGATTGTGGTCTGTACATGAAACGACAAAAGCAAATGACTTGGGGCAGTTACACAAAAACCATATATTTATTTGATCCCCTTTTTCAGTTTTTAGGACACCAAAAAACTATTCTTCTTCTCTAATTTCTTTCAAGTTCTTTCTCTGCATTTTTCTTAGTTTTATCCGAAAGAACGATTTGGGAGTGCCACAAATCGATTTTATCTGATAGTCATCTTTACACGACTCTAAGATAATCCGAGTGTTCTTTAATTTCTATTGGTGATCTAGTTCGAACCGCTGTTCTTGTTCAGTCCGCAAATAACAACATTAATAAGATCTTAAATAGAGCAGATTACACCTCAAGTTAATAAGTTATTAATAATGTATATTAACGAAAAATGTATAAGATCATGACAAGCCGTATGTGATTGATTCAAAACAATCAAACTATAATTTCTAAGAAACTTTTTTTTTACAAAGTAAGAACTAATATTCAAAATAATAGAATGTAAAAAATAGGTATTGGTGATAACAGGAAGATGCGATGATCGACGGTGGAATTGGTTTTAATGTTTACTTACTATGAGAGGTTATTTTAATTAAAAAGTGACACGTGTCTTCATTTATTAATTACAATTAGTAATACTTCGCCTTGGCCACGGTACTCTTTTTGTTTTTTATGAAATTGTCATATGATAAATACGAAGTTTGGCAAATGATAAACATTTGAAACGATGGCACACTTGGTTGAGATGAGATGCCTTAGGCCCTTCATTATTTTCCCACGCAGGTTCGACTCATTCAATGGCCAACTTTTTTTCTTTTTTTTTCTTTCTTTCCTTTTTTGATTTAGTTGTTTCCTTTTCAATACTTAATCAAACTTTGGTGTTGATATAATAGTTTGGTGCTTCCTTTCCTCTGCTTCAGGTTGCGGGTTCAAAAATCATTCCTAACAAACTTTTTTTTTCTTTATTTCTTTATTTTTTTTCTTTTCATTAATTTTTTAAATTATTAAGCGTAATGTGAGATGCATCCCTAATATTTTAATTAATTATAATAACAAACTTAGTTTTTAAATGATATATCTGAGTGTGAGACAGTTTTACATGTTTTTATCTTTCGTTAAACCTTTTTTTTAAGTTCGTTTTCGTGTTTTCTTAACATTCATTTTTACGACATGACATTTTCATGATTTCTAAATATACTATCGCGACATGTTTTTTTATCTACGTTTCGATGTTTAAAACCGAGTCGCTGAATGCGTGGGTAACACTTACTGGTTACAAGGTTAAAAGTTAAGGTGTTTAAAATGTCAAATGATGATATGTGAAGTGGCGATTCTTGAAAAAAGTTGTAAATTTAAAAGAAAAACAGCGACCAAAATAGGTTTCCATCAGATTGTGCACTTAAAATACTTCCCAAAAAAATACTCTCCTTCGGCATCGCCCCGACTTTAGCGGTTGTAGGGCTTCTCTGACGTCTTTGTATCAACCATCGGCGCAAATCGCCATCGCCACCCGCCGTATTACATCATCGGAGGTAACTGATTCCATCTTATACTCGCTCAACTTGATCGTGCTATTCTATTTACATTCGAAGCCCTAATTTTGGACAGGCAACACTGATTGATCTATATGTCGTGTGTATTTCTTAGCTGTATTTATCAGTTTTCGTATCGATCATAGTTGTGATTTTATTATTCATTCTCAGATAGGTTAACAGGTTTACTGAGAAGAGATCTGCTGAACAGAGTACGTACCTGATTTTTGTGGAGGAAAGAGAAACCTAGGGCTAGGGTTTTGATGCGTTGTTTGGGATTGAGAACAAGTTTTGCGTGTTGGATTGTTCGATTATGGCCAACAACCATGGCGCTTCGGGATCCAAGTTTGTGTCTGTAAATTTGAATAAGTTGTATGGGCAGCCTTCTCATCATAATTATCAATCTCATAGTGGCTCTTATGGAACGGGTGCTGGGACAAACCGTGCCCGGCCTGGTGGACATGCTAGTGCTGGGGGTGGGATGGTTGTTTTATCTAGAAACCGTCCTTTGCAGAAGGCTATGCCGAAATTATCTGTTCCACCCCCCTTGAACTTGCCTTCATTGAGAAAAGAATATGAGAAAATTGATTCATCAGGTGCAGGGGGAGGGGTGGCAGGCGGTGGTGGTTCAGGGAGTGGTTCAAGGCCCACTTCATCAGGTATGGGCTGGACTAAACCTGGGAATATTGCTTTGCAAGAGAAGGAAGTTACTAGTGACACTCAGGTTTCAGAGAGTGTGAATTACACTGGAGGTGCTATGCCACCTTCAGCTAGGTTTGGTGGGGGACTTGGGCATGGAGATACGGTTTCAGCTCATCATTCAAATGCAGTTCTTGTAGAAAGGGCCATGGTATTGAGGGGGGAGGATTTTCCATCTTTACGGGCTGCTTTACCTTCTTCATCTGGGCCGGCACAAAAACAGAAAGAAGGATCTTTACAAAAGGTGAAGCAATTAGTTAGTGAGGAGTCATCCAATGATCTAAGAAACAGTTCTCATTTCAACTCACCAGCTAATATCCAATCATCCCATCGCATGGCAAACGGTGTGAATGAAAACAGTGCGCAAAATCCAAGACCAAACCTTGCACGGTTGGATCATGCTCAGAAGCAAGAGGACCCTCTGTCACTCATATGGTTGAATCCAAGGTCTGATTGGGCTGATGACGAGCGAGATACGGGCCGCGGGTTTTCAGGCAGGAGTGTAAGAGATCAAGAATTGCCAAAAAGTGAAATTTACTGGGATAAAGATTTTGACGTGCCCAGAAGCAGCATATTGCCTCACAAACCATCTAATAATCTATCTGAAAGGCATGTTCAGCCCATTGCAAAAGCTGAGCCGTACAGAGAAATCAACTCTTGGAGGAATTCTTCTATTCACAAAGACAGATCTACTGGGCCCCGTGCTATAAATGAAGGAAACAATGTCAGTGTGCCAAACCGTCTTAGCAACAGTAATACTCACCATGGTGTAGTGACAGAAAACCGGGACCCTGCATATGTGCAAGGGAAACAAGGGGTACAGAGACACTGGAACCACCCTGTCGATTCTCCCAGGAACAGAAATGAAGGTTACCAGAATTCTACAGGGTCAAAATCAGTTTTTTCCTTGGGTGGCAAGGCTGCATTTTCAAAAAGTGAACTGACTTATTTAGACTTTTCTTATCAGAAAGACTTCAGTTCCAGTGTTTATGATGAAAGAGATCCATTTACTGGAAACTTGGCTGGGGTGGTGAAAAGAAAGAAGGGTGTGATTGAACAGACAGATTTCCATGACCCTGTTAGGGAATCTTTTGAGGCTGAGCTTGAAAGAGTCCAGAAGATGCAAGAGATGGAAAGACAGAGGATTGTTGTAAAACAAGAAAGAGCTTTGGAGCAAGCAAGAAGAGAAGATGAAGAGAGACGAAGGGCAATTTTGGAAGAAGAAGAAAGGCGAAGAAGAATGGAAGAAGAAGCAAGAGAAGCTGCTTGGAGAGCAGAGCAAGAAAGATTAGATGCCATTCAGAATGCCGAAGAGCAGAAAATTGCTAGAGAAGAAGAAAAAAGGAGGGTACTTCTAGAAGAGGAGAGGAGGAAACAAGCTGCCAAGCAGAAGCTTCTAGATTTGGAAGCTAGAATTGCAAAACGGAATGCTGAAGATGGAAAAACTGGTGCAGATGATGAAGTTCCTGTTAGTGGCAAAGACAGTGACGCCTCAATGGATTCAGATCCTGATAACTGGGAAGTTAGTCAGAGAATGGTGGAGAGAATAACTACTTCAGCAAGTTCAGATTCATCTGCAATGGACAGACCCTTTGATCAGCCTCAATTCTCTTGTGAAGTTTCATCCATGGAAAGAGGAAAACATGTCGATCCATGGAAAAGAGAAGCATTTGAAGTTGGAAGCAATTCATCTTTCTTACTTAATGACCAAGAAAACGGTCATCATAGTCCCAGGAGAGAAGCACCCATTGTTGGTAGATCTTTTCCTAGGAAAGAATTTTATGGAGGTGGTTACATGTCTTCAAGATCTCCTGATACCGATGGATTTTCTCACATAGGAGATCGAGATCATAGGTGGAATTCTTTTGGGGATGGAGAAGCTTATGGAAGAAACAGGGAAATCAAATCAGAGTTTTATGACAATATTGGTGAGAAATACGGTGAAGTTGGTTGGGGGCAGGGGCATGCTCGTAATAATTCTCGTTCTTATCCGGACCAGTTGTATATGAATGCCGAATCAGATAAGCTTTATTCTTACGGGAGATCAAGGTATCCCATGAAACAGCCACGTGTTCTTCCCCCTCCATCATTATCATCTGTTCCAAAATCTACAGTGAGAGGGGAGAATGAACTCTCTGCTCCATCAAGTTCTCTAGAATCAACTGCAAGAACAGGGAATTATGGTGGTCCTCAAGATAATCTTCAACAATCTGAACTTGTTGATGTTCAACAAGAAATTATGGCCCAGAAGCTGGAGAAAAATGACACGTTAAGGTGTGATTCACAGTCGTCTCTCTCGGTTTCAAGTCCACCTAGCTCACCAACTCATCTGTCTCATGATGAGCTGGATGATTCTGGTGGTTGTTCAGTTACACCTATTGGAGCTGAAGGGATGGAAGTTATGGATGATGAGCCCGGAGAAGTGACAACAATGGCAGCATCAAAGTATGTTTCAACTAATGAAGATGAAGAATGGAATCTTGAGAATCATGATGAGATGCAGGAACAAGAAGAGTATGATGAAGAGGATGGTTATGTTGAAGAACATGAAGTGCTTGAAGGACCTGATGACAACATTAACCTGACCCAAGAGTTTGAGCATTTGCAAATTGAAGAGAAAAGCACCACTGATGTAATGGAAAATTTTGTTTTGGGATTTAATGATGGTGTTGAAGTTAGAATTCCAGGTGATGAATTTGAAAAAGATTCAAAAACTGATGGAAATACGGTTGATATTCCAGAAGTTTCTGTTGGTGTGGTAGAAAAAGAGGCAGCAGTTGATGCAGTGATCCATGAAAATGAACAACCGCATAATGCTTACATTTCAACTTCTTCTAGTCTCTTGGGTGAACCAGTCTCTTCTTCGGTTAAGATGGCATATGTTTCTTCTTCAGACCAGTCTAACTCAACTGTTAAACTCCATTTTGGGTTATTTTCTGGCCCGAGTCTCATACCATCACCAGTCCCTGCCATACAAATCGGGTCTATTCAGATGCCACTTCATCTTCATCCACCTGTTGGTTCATCAATGAGCCATTTACACCCATCACAACCACCTCCTCTTTTCCAATTTGGTCAACTGATGTATTCGTCTCCAGTTTCCCAAGGAATCCTTCCCATGACTCAACAACCCATATCTCTTGTTCAGCCAAACTTTCACCATACCCATACACATTTTAATTTAAATCAGAATTCAGAAAGTCTTCCTCCTAATCAGTTATCTCAAGAAAATTCTGACATCAACATGAAAAACGACACTGGTTCGGCTAATATGTTGAATAATCAAGGTAATCTTTCCCATGCCGCTGCTGATAACATAATTGCTTCTAAACCTGTTATACAAACTGAAGAAGAGGGTCATGGCACAAGTAATAGTAATTCTCGGTTGCAATTTGCCCCAGCATCATCTCGGGGTTTTTCTTCTGAAAAAAATGTACCATTGTCAAAGGCCCAAGGCCCATCAAATAGGGGGAAGAGAACTGTTTACCCACCGCGGAATTCGGGACCAAGATCATCTCAATCTTACGAGCCAATGGGGTCTAACGAATTTCAGAGGAAACATCGACGCCCGATTCAACAAACTGAGTTTCGAGTCTGGGAAAATGCTAATAACTTTGAGTTAGATGACAAGTTAAACAATAAAGGTATGGGGAGTTCTACAAGAAGTGGGTATAGACGTCAAACGGGTCCCACTACATCATCAAAGCATGTTGTACATGAAGCTGGGATGGTCTCTGAAAGCATGCTGACGAAAGAAACTGCAAGAACAAAAACTCAGATATCCTCATCTTCTGTTGAGAGCAACCTAAAGAGGAACATTTCAGAAGAAGATGTTGAAGCGCCTTTGCAAAGTGGTGTTGTACGTGTGTTTAAGCAACCGGGCATTGAATGCCTAAGTGATGACGATGACTTCATAGAAGTTAGGTCAAAACGACAGATGCTGAATGATCGACGAGAACAGAGAGAAAAAGAAATCAAGGCAAAATCACGTGTTTCAAAGGTTTTAATTTACTACCATCTATCCAATGCATAATCTTTTTCGTCTTTTTATTGTGGTTTTGGATATTGTTTAACATTTCTTTCAAAATCTACAGCAACCGCGAAAGGCTCGTGTAATTCCAACTGGTCATAAGAACAAAACTTCTGCAGCATTGGTTGGTGAAACATCAAATAACATCCAGTCTGATGTTGGCTTGTCTAAAAAAGAACAAACTGTTGAATTTTCAACAATGGCTTCTCAACCTATTGCGCCAATTAGCACTGCTACTGTGGACACTGATGTTCAGACTGAAATAAGATCGCATACTACCAAGTATAATTTCTCTAGTTCTAATAAGAACCGAAAATAACATTGAAAATTGTATGATTTTTCGTAGATAACCGTATAACATCCCTCTACAGGCCCCTCCATAGAGGATCAGCAGTATCTGGTGCTGCAGAAGATCATGGTTCAAGTCTCATGTTTGAGACTGAAAACAACGTGGTTGACGATGTTCAAACATCTTTGGGAGGCTGGGGTGATGCTCAGTCTGATCAACAGGTGAAACTTAACCTTGTTTTTTTTTGTTCCCCTAAGCATGGTTTCTGTAAAATGTTTAAGATAGTTTTTTTCTAAAAGTACAGGTTATTCCCTTAACTCAGATACAACTTGATGAGGCTATGAAGCCATCAAGGTTTAATACGACACATATAACATCTATTGGTGATCATACCACTTTGGATAATGAGCCCAAGTTGCCATCTTCATTAATCTTGACAAAGGGGAAGTCAGTTTCATCCTCTTCAAGCCCAATCAATTCTCTGCTTGCTGGTGAAAAAATTCAGTTTGGTAAGCTTATGCTTCTTATTTAAACCATAAATATTGAATTCAAGTAGCCGTGTTGTTTCAAATTCTAATGATGTCGTCATATCCCTCCATGAACAGGGGCAGTTACTTCCCCAACAATACTTCCTCCAAGTAGCCGTGTTGTTTCACATGCGATTGGTGCCCCTGGGTCCTTCCGTTCTGACATGACTCAAAATACTCGAAATGTTTCAAAAGCAGAAAATGATTGCAATATTTTCTTCAAAAAAGACGAGCAATCCACAAAAGATTGTGAGGCTGAAGTAGAAGCTGCTGCTTCAGCGGTAGCTGTGGCTGCCATTGATACGGATGAGATAGTGGGCAATGGCTTGGGTCGCGTTTCAGTTTCTGGCACAAAAAGTTTTGGCTGTGCAGTTGAGGTTATCCAAGGAGGTAAGTCAGTTTTTGTTGCATTTTAATAATGTTATTTATTATTGTATTTATATAAATTTGTTCATTTTTTAAATGTTTTGCAGGATTGGCTGAGGATCAACAAACTGGAAGTCAATCAAAGCCTGAGGAATCACTTAGTGTATCACTACCTGCTGATCTATCTGTTGAAACACCACCAATATCTTTATGGCCACCACTACCAAGTCCTCAGGTCTCCTCAACCCAAATGCTCTCTTATTTTCCTGGTCCTGCACCTTCTCACTTCCCCTTCTATGAGATGAACCACTCGATGATGAGCGGTCCAGTCTTTGCGTTTGGCCCACATGATGAATCTGGCGGGACCCAGTCTCAGTCCCAAAAGCCCACAGGTCCGGCAGGTTCAAGGCATATTGGTGCCTGGCAAAACCATTCTGGTATGGACTCGTTTTATGGTCCGCCTGCTGGATTCACCAGTCCTTTTATTGGTTCACCTGGAGGTATACCTGGTGTCCAACCTCCACCTCATATGGTGGTTTATAACCATTATTCCCCGGTGGGGCAGTTTGGGCAGGTTGGCTTGAGCTTTATGGGCGCCACATACATCCCATCTGGAAAACAACCTGATTGGAAACATGATCCAACATCTTCTAGTAGAAGTGAAGAAGACATGAGTTCCATGAATATGGCTTCTGGACCCCGCAACCCACCTAACATGCAGCCACCAATCCAGCAGCATCTTGCTTCTGGTTCTCCACTATTGCCCATGGGTTCACCTTTGACCATGTTTGATGTACCTCCGTTCCAGGTCGAACTTCTGGTTTTTGAAATATTATTTTGTTTTCTTTTTTTATAGTGATGATAATTAAAAAACTTGGTTAATTATGTGAACCAGACTGCACCGGATATGTCGGTTCAAGCTCGGTGGTCTCACGTACCAGCATCATCGCTTCATGCGGTTCCTATGTCACTGCCATTACAGCAACAGACAGAAGTCATGACTGGACCTTCTCAGTTCAGCAGCCATGGTGGACGCCCTGTTGACCAGTCAACGTTTCCTCCCAATAGATTATCTGAACCTCAAGCATCAAGTCCTTGTGTGGCGTTTCCGGTTGTTAGAGATTCGACCATCACCCATTTTCCGGACGAGCTTGGGTTGTTAGATTCATCTGGGCCATCCATGTCTACCGCGTCTCCTCCAGTCACTGCTAGTCATCATCTCTCTTCAGGAACCACCAAGCCCGGTGAGGGTGGTGGTGGAATTGGCAGTGTGGAGTTGAAGAATCAACATCAACAGGGTAAGAACTTGTCCTCTCAACAGTATAATAATAATAATAATAATAATCATGGCGGTGGTTATGGGTATCAACAAGGTGGCGGGGTGTCTCCAAAGAACAAAACCATGGGCGGTCAGTGGCCCCAGCGTAGGACAGAGTTTCATGGAAGATACCAATCTTCTGAAAAAAGCTTCCCATCTTCAACAAGAGTAAAGCAGATTTATGTGGCGAAACAGCCAACGGCTTCTGGTGGGTCATCTTCGAGAGTGTGATGTTGGGTTGGGTATGAACAAATATGGGATGTTAATTGGAGATTTTTGTTTGAGGATTGATTGATAGTAGTACAAGTCTGGATGGAGTCGGAAACTATATTAGATTTATTATGTAAAACCAGGACGATGATGATGATTAGTATTTGTGGGTGTTCTGATGTATTGGAATTTATGTTCCCTCTCTGGAAATAATAACTCCTTGTCAAACCCTTCTCACCTTTCAATATGTGCCTGCTATGCGTATCTTCGTTGCTTTATATCTGGCTTTTTACCTATTTTAATTCTTAATATAAATTACTGACTTGTTAACATGACTTTTGACTAGGGGTGCACAAACAGGGTTGAAACTGGGTCGGGTCTTGGTCAACGGAATTGAAACCGGTTTTTTACTGAACTCGGATCGGTTTGGGTTGGATTCAGGAGGGGGAAAACCCTACCCTGTAGGAAACAAACTGGGTCGGTTTCAAACCGGGTTGTATAAAAAATTGTTTTTTTTTATAAAATAAAATTTTAAAATACATAAAGTAACATGAAAACTAATTAAAAACATAAATTGAACTTCTATTAGAGTTTTAGAAACAAGAAAATGTAAATCTATTACAAAAAAACATAATCATAAGAATTACAAAGTGAGTATAAATTATTTTTCTATTTTATTTGGCGTCGTCGTCAAGTGTTTACTATTCGGAATCATTGTTGTCTACGCATAAGGACAAATCGTAGGCGAGTTCTTCTTCAGAGAGTGGAGACGATCGTCTGGCTTGTACCTCTTCGTGTATTTCTTCTTCAATTGGTGTTTCTTCTTCGAGGCTTGACCTATCTTGTATCCGTTCCGCTGCGTCCAAGTGGCCTTTTAAACAAATACACATCTCTACCGCTGTTGGAGTTAGCCTTGTTCTCCGTATCGATAACATCCTGCCACTAATAGAAAATGCATATTCCGAAACTATCGTGGAAGCTTGGAAGGTTAGTAAATCACGAATCATAGCGGCTAGGATCGGAAATTGTGATTCATTTCATTTCCACCAATTTAAAATATCGAAAGTTTCAAACTCTCGGGAGTCATTTTGGATAAAAAAATCCGTTCCAATATACCTCCCAAACTTGTTACTTGGGGTGTTACCCGTTTATCATTTAGTATTTTCATTTCTTAAAATATAATATAAATTAAGCATTAGGTTCCTACTTGAGCTACTTGATCCCGAAGCCATTGACGAGTGGACATTTGTTATTGAACCATATTTTGAAAGGTAAACATCAAACATATTTGAAGAGATTTGTGAAATTGTTGTTTTGTATTAGTTGCAAAATTTGGGTTTTCATCACCTAACTTCAAATCGTAAGTTATTTCCTCAATTAAAGTTTTAACCCTTATAATATTTAGATATGGGTTCAAAACGGCGGCACAAGTAAAAACGGAAGGTAGATCACTAAGATATTTTATAAATTTTGCTTTCATGGGTGCAGCCATTGCCGTAAACATAGCGTTTTTATTTTGAAATTCGCTTAATTTGTTAGTCATTAAATATAGTTGATTAAGAACTAAAGAACTTGTGGGATAATAAACTCCAGATATTTTTATAGTTGTGGTTTTATAAATCTCGAGGAATTGGATTATATTTTTAATACATTCCCAACCCTCATGCGAAAACGAAATAACCTGACTACACGACACAAGATGATTGTAAAAAATGTGTAACTGTAAAATATCTCTTTGTCGCAAAGCGCTATTAAACATTTTCCAAGTCGAATTCCACCAAATAGGTACGTCCCAATTCGGACATGTGACACCCAAAATTTCAACTTGATTTAAACTTTAAAAACAACACGGAAGTTAGGTCCCAAAACGACATTTAACATATCCACACGTTAAGTTTTACAAACACGAATTAAACTAACATAAATACCTTAATTAGTTTAAACAAAATACCAACAAGTTATCCACAACTTGTAATAACTCCAAATAGTTTGTAAAGACTCCATACGAGAAGATTAACAAAACCAATTACAAAACATGACCACGAGAAACCCAATCCACTTGATGCGAGACCCGAGATCACTCCGGAGCTTTTCCTACATTCAAAACATCAATTTAAACATGGTTAGTAAAGATAAGTAGCCCTAGGGACCTCCCACAAGTCCCTACAACGACAGGTCAAAAACCCGAAAACCCGAAAATCCTAGCATATACGAGAAGGTTTTGGGTGTACCATAAGCTCCGGGCGTATGATGCGCCCCACCCAGCTCAAACATGCCTAAATTTTGTTTTTTAGCCTATGCAACCCCCCGTCATCTGACCCGTTTGCATTTTTGAACCTTAAACAATCATAAACTCATACTTTAGCCACATATAAGTTTACCCACATTTACTAACATAAATTTGTTAGTTATCAACCCCCGAACCCAAGCACCATTACTCGTTTTTCACTCTTGAAGTGTTTAACTTCAAGTTCAATCAATTAATTGTTTAGGCATACAACGACCTACAACTTAGACATGTGTTGACCCATACAAGTCCTAACGTTTCACCATTCATCAACTTGACATATACACATGTCTATTGCGAGAAACACCACTCACTTTCTCGCAAGGGGTATTTGACTCCATGCGGACCCATGAAGTATCCACACTTCATGTCACCCATGAAGTATTTGACTTCACATTCACATGTGAAGTACTTGACCTCACTACCACTCGTGAAGTATTTGACTTCACGTAAACACCACCATGAAGTATCCACACTTCATATAATCAATCAATTTACCGTTTTACCACAAACAGATGACTTTTATCATTTTAAGTCAATTTTAGTCTAATGTTACAACATTCTACATTTTAGTTGACTCTTAACCACATTGAGTCATTTATACCATTTAACCACATATCACCCATTAGTTTGACCAATAACCACATAAGTCAACTTACATCTATTTACCACATTTGCACAATCAAGTTTGACTATTAACTACATAGTCTAATTACACATATTTATCACATTTGCACATTCAAGTTTGACTATTAACCACATAGTCTAATTACACATATTTACCACATTTACACATTCAAGTTTAACTGTTAACCACATAGTCTAATTACACATATTTATCACATTCTACATTTTAGTTTGACTATTATTCACATAGTCTAATTACACATATTTCACCATTATCCACAATGGTTTGACTTATACCACATTAAGTCAATTTTATATCAATTTCACAATTTATCCATAAATGGTTTGACTTATACCACACAAATTCAATTTATAACAAATCACCACATTCTATATTTTAGTTTGACTATATGTCACACTAGTCAACTACCCCAATTTATCACGTTTAGTTTGACTATATTTCACATAGTTCAACTACCCCACTTTTACCAAGTGTCATTCATTAGTTTGACTAATTTCCTCATTATGTCAAATACAACAATCCTACCACATTCACACTTTACTTTGACCATTTACCACATAAGTCAAAATCAACATACAACACATAAATAGAAATAACAACACAACTATTTACATGTAATCACTACTTATCTACTACTAAGTAAGTGTAAAGCACTTACCTTTGCCAATGAAGATTCCAATTGGCCTTCAAAGCTAATATCTTTAACGCCTTGATCACCTAAACATTCCACATGTTTTAGTAATCTAATTTACTCCAATACATTCACCAATTAAAGTTTAACTCCCACCCAAGATCTTATGATCTTCACTATCATCTAATCTTGGTTTATTAAGGCCCATACAAGCTTTTAACCATTATTAATCCAATTCTACCCATTTTGACCCGTTAAGGAATTCACCCAATTTTCACAATTTCATCAATTCATAGTTCATCAATTCAATTGAGTTTTATACTTGAAAATGTGTTTATATTACACCATAAACACTTATCCATACTCAATTCGTCATTTAAACACATCCAATTATAAAACTCCCAAATTAGGTTTTCAAGAACCCTAATTCCTAAATCATCAAATTGATTGAGGTTTCTTATCAATTAGAGTGTCTATTACCACCATAAACACTTACCAACCCTTAATTATCATTTAAACATCTCTAATTAGAAAACCCCTAAATCACCCTCAAGAACCCTAATTCTTGAATCATCAAATTGGATGTTATTATAATGTTATCTACCGCCCTTAACCTTAAATCAAGCTAGATTATCACTTTAAACAAGTTAATAACCATTAACAACAACCAATTCAGCCCCAATGTTTGGTTCCATCAAAACCCATCAGGAACAAGATTAAGAAGACCTTAAAATATACATAGAACGCTTACTTGTTGTTTGAAAGGGATTATGCAGATCAAAATTCTCAAAACAAACATGCAATCACTAGTTCTTGTGTTCTTTGGCCTTGCTCCCCTTCTTGCTCTCTCAAAATCACCACACACACACACACATAATTATGTGTGTGCGTGACCCCTCCCCCTAACAACAAATCAGATTTGTTGAAATTCCAAAAGCAGTCCCTCCACTTGCAAACTGTCTCCGATTGGTCCACGTGGCATATATTTTTCCCTGAGCCTGTTCAGGGTTCATTCCACGTCTCCTTTTCTCCATTTTCTTCTGTGAAAAAGAGATTCAGAATCCCTTACCTATGAAACCCACAAAGGTGCAAGAGATCTTGATAGGGAGAGAGAGGGGTTGGTGGTGATGATCCGGCGGCATTGAAAAGGTGTAAGTGGAGGTAGCCGACCATGGTGTCGGAGATGATTCGGCGGGGCGACACAAGGTAGGACATAAGACGATGTAACCAGTGGAGCAAGGGCCGGCGGGATTACATCAAATCTTGCAAATCTGATTTCCGGTGGTGCCGTTGGTTGAATATTCCATAGGCTTCCGGTTGCGGTGATTGGACGTCGCCATGAGGGTAACGAAATCGGATTTTTCATCGATACCGTTAAAGGTACGCATCTACGATTTCAGTTTTATTTTGGTCTAAATTGCACGCATCCATCGTTGACGAGAAGCTAGGGTTTCTAGGACTGTATATTGTTCTTTGTGTCAGGTTCTTGGGTCTAATTAATAATTATGGTTAACTGATTTCGTTTGCACTTCCGCTTTGTTCGATCAGGTGTTCCCAAATTTAGGGTTTTTGTTTGTTAGATGTTCCCATATTAAACTATAAAGATTCTGAATCAAGTATGCAGATTCCAACTTGATTTAATGAGTTTGACCTCTTTTGTTTGCAGTTAATATTTAAAATTCTGAAGCAGGTATGCAGATTTCGACATGCTTTCATGAATTTTGGTTCATTCGTTTGCATTTAATATGATTAATTGTATTTTAAAATTTTTTTGGTTCATTCGTTTGCATTTAATATGATTAATAAAAATGCATATATACATAATTATACATCCTCGGTAATGACACCAAAAACTTGATATCAACCGCAAGAGATATAATTTATACATATATATATATATACTATTCTTAATGTTCGGTTTAGAGTTACACAAAACCAGGTTTTAAATTTATAATTTAAAATGATAATTACTTCAACTTAAAACACACACAACATGCAAGTGTACCTATCGCAGCGTAATATAGTTTGGGTAAGAAACAAGTATCGAACCATGGACACAGATTCCTTATTCAATCGTTGCTATTGTCTGACTAGAATAATAAGTTGGAAAAGAGGTTTTGTTTTAAAAGAAGGAACAAGGAAAAGAACAATAATTAGGAATGCCATCTTATTCAAGGTGTTACTCTGGTTGTCATTACTTGTTAATTAATGTTATATTTTTGTAAGGTTGGTCAAAGTTACTAGTACTAACCCTTTCGATAGGGGAATTAGTATTTCATAACGGAACCGTGGATACGGTTGGCCAACTGTTCCTAATAATTCTCGGGATTCAAACGTGGTCTCAAGTCCGTCGGCTGTCCCGTGATTTATTATTCGGACTAGGATTATCCTGTCGACTGGCGTACGCCAGGTCGTGTAACTTCTTTTGGAAAGTTCGAATGCGCAACTCCCTCCAAAGCTATTTTATGAACGCTCATACCTAACGATTTATATTCTTAAAATAGTTGCCTTTTACTTATAATATTATTTTAAATAAATATAACTTTCATTCTCAAGATCAAGCCTCATGGCTCCCGCTAGAAGTACTCTGCAAGCTAACACAAGAGAAGTTAACGAAATACCGACATGAACCACAAGGTCCAGCTAGGACTCAAATGACTCGTTGGATATCCAAACCCCTAATCAACCCATAAAATTAAATCTATACTAACCGGGCCCTTGGTAGCACCAAGATTTGTATATAGACCGTACAAACTCGAATAAGCTTCCCAAACAAGAAGTATTGCTTAAGTAACTTATAAGATTTAAGATTATTAAGTTAGTTTAAAGATCACTTATTTTGGTCTTGTTAAGATAGATTAAAAGAAATACTTTAAGAAAATAACATACTAATAATACTACATTAATTAAACAAAGATCAACCAACCCAAGTAACGCAAGAAGACTAGCCACGAATGGTCATATAAGTGACTCCACTAACCTTTAGATTATGTGTGGAAGTTATCCAACACCACGGGAGAGTGGGTATAGGTTGCTTCTTGTTACTTGAATAAGAAGAATCATTACATATTACAATACTAGAAATTTAAAATAAATAAAGAAAAGCTAAAAACGGACCAAAACTGAGAGAGCTTCGGCCCTAGCAGAGCACTAAGGCGTTCACAACCCTCAATTATGGACACCTAAAACACTAGAATGAGCTTGCTATTTATATGCAAAGATTTTGGCAATGCACGACCGTGCATTGGATTGCACGGGCGTGCAAAGTACCCTTTCTTTCACGTGCGGACGCTGGCAGCTTTAGGGAGTACAGGAAGGCAAAAGTGGCATTGCACGGCCGTGCAAGGTAATGCACAGCCGTGCATTGCCCTCTTTTGCTCTCTGTTGACTTTTTGACCTCCTGCTTTGACTTCCTAGGTCCAGGTTCGTTCAATTGACTTACGGATGCTGATTTTCCCTTGATTTTCAGTGATTTCTTCATGTTTTTACAAACCAAGGTTAATTATCCTCTTGTAACACAAATGAATAGACTAAGTGTCAATTCCCATCGTTTTGTCTATAATTGTGATGAATATGGGGGTAATTGTGCGTGTAAAATATGTATAATTTATGACATATCAATCAGTAAGAGTGGGATGGTTAAGATAATCTTTGTTTTGATTTTTGTTCTCATTTCTGCATGTTTATTAGTTCAAAATTTTGAAGACTAAGAAAAAATGTTGATTAAATTAACTTTATTAGGTTCAATCAGTTTAAGATTGATTGTTACTCTTTTCATTTTGCAAATTTACTATCATCTGTTGAGAAATATCTTTAAACTTAAGATCTAACATGCTTATTAGAGTTCTTAAATTGATTGTTTCACTAAATGATAAGTGATGCTTGGTTGCCATTTGGAGGCTTTCATCAAGTTCTAAAAATTGTTTCTTTGTTATATTTTCTATTTTATATTCATCATATACAAACTTACTGAATTGCAATTTTTAATGATAATTTATGCAAGTTGTTTCGTCAATTTCATGTTCTTTGTAAGAAAGTATATTCATATATTTCTCTACCTGTTCTAATTGATCATATAAATTCATATGTGCAGAATGCAGTGTACCTGAACCTGAATGACCATCCCTTGATTTAGGCATATTAATGTGCATTGAATGCTCCGGGGTCCACCTAAATCTACGGCTTTGCATATAAAAGTTGCCTTTCTTTCACCGAATAGTAGAAGTCGCAAAATGGGCGGGTCAGACGGATTAGCCCTTTAATAGATTAAAAATACACTTTTTGCAACCTTCAACCCGTTTCTTTTTAAGTTAATTTTACCTGCTTTGTAAATGGGTTGAAATCACCACCTTACTGCATATACACTCACCAAGAACTGCAACCAAAAAAAAATTGCAATAAGAAATGCATTCTTATAGAAGGGGATATTGCCAATTTTATTGAGACTGAGAGTATGACAGATTGAAGTCATCATGTTTCAAGTTAGTTACTTTTTGAAAGATATCCATTCTAGATAAAACCTGTAGTTGTATTAACTACAGATTTTATATTCCAAATATTAGTAGTGTTGTAATATAAATATGTAATATAAATAGTTTGCATATCCTAACTCTACTACTTCAGCATGTTTTGATATCTTAATGCAAAATGTTTCTATTTTGACAAAAAAAATTTAAGGTTGGAAGCTTATACACATCTAATTTACTATAGACCTACATGTTATAGTTCTTAAAAAATAATGTGGATGTTCGATTATTGAAGTTACCTATTGTTGGTGTCAATTGACCGTTGTTTTGTGAATTGGTATGTCAATTTTATTGGTCTACGCAAGGACGATAACAATTATCATTATAGATGGGAAATCCGTCGCGAATCGCAGGAAGTATTTGCTAGTTAGACACAATTACTTTTATCAAAATCTTAATACAAATAAAAGCTTACTTTCATCTCTATCTCCTGTTAATTTTATTAAAATTATTGTTAGTCATATATGCCATATCTCCTAAAGATCCAAACAACGAATTCCTAAGTTCATTAAAAACTATGGATTTCAAAAAGACATAAATCATGTATTCCTAATGAAGATTCAAACAATGCGTTTATTCATGGATTTTGATAATCCCTGAAGATTGAGTTCATCGTTTGGTTCTTTACTAAAAAAAAAGAATGTAAAGAAGGGATGCCAAAAAAATTGAACCTGATGGAAAAATTAAAACCCGAAATATTCAAGACGGATATTTGAGTGTGTGATTAGTTTTTAAAATTTTCATGGGTTTGGGACAAGTTTTGGTAATCTCATTCTCTTTCACGATTATAAAACCGGGTCCAAAAGTCGGCCTCATACTCGCTGGAACCTGTTACTCATTACCCATAGAGTTCACAAGTATACCTGCGAGTTTCATGGTCTTATGTGGTTAATAATTACCCGTTTGGATGCCTATTACTTGAAACTAATCTTAAGCCCGCCTCAAAAACCGATTTGAAAATAACAAATACTTAACTGCACTTCTATTGATTTTATTTTTTCAATAATTTCAAATTTCTAACAAATTAGACGTATTTTTTATAACTAGTTTTATACCCGCGCGAGTTGCGGCGCTCTAAACCGTCAAAATTAATGTTCTAAGAACTTTATACAATCAAATAAATAAAATTAACATCGACGTTTTCAATTCCAATGTTTACACATGTTACTGTATGTTCAATGTTTGCGAAGTACAAAGATCTTATGAGGGTTATCTTTATAAATCATATTTATATACGAATTGTTTAGGAAAAAAGGAAGTAAATTTTCTTTCTTAAAAACATTATTATGTGAAATTATATTTTTGTGTGCTAGAACATACATAATCAGGTTAGTGAATTGTTCAATTTAATATCTTACTTATATTATAATCTAAACTTGTTTTCTGTTAGTTTATCAATCATCTCGTGATATATTTTATAGTACTTTTGTTAGTTTTGTTATTCGTAACATCAGTGTGGTATATATATGCCTTAAAAATCTCAATTAAATAATAACAAACACCACAAATAAGAAAATATCAGTCATAAATATAGCAACTTAAATTGATTATTAATTGATATTTGAAACTTTAGGGTTAAGTTTTTATTTAAGTGTTGCAGTTGATACGTATTTAGCAGAAATAGAAGAATAACCACCAGAAAATGCAGTTTCTCACTAAATTCAGGTTAACACAATTTCATTTTTACTGGTTAAAATATTTACATATATTCAGTGCATTAATGTTTATTATTTTTGTTACCTCAGATGGTCGATATAAAGGCATCAAATTTTTTCACCTACGTAGAAGTACGTTGAAGACAATTTATGCATTGTTTTGTATTGTATGTTTAAGGGTCTATTTTTTTATTATTTCCGTTTTTAATGGGTAGTTACTAAATTTGAGCTGAGTATAACATTCGGTGAGTATAACATTCCGTGACTTCTCTGATCCTTCATTAAGTTTTTTTTTTGTTACATTTAAAGTGGTTCAATATTTAAGACTCGCTCATCCACTAATCTAACTACATTGGGGGTTAATGGTTGGCTTTTAAAATTTGACAAATTGATCAATTAATATGATATTCTTATTTATTTTTTAAAGTGTTCAAATTTGTGATATTAAAAGAACTGTTTTAAAATGACAATCTATCATTATTTACTAATTTTATGAGATGAGTTGTTTATTAAGTAAATATAACTTTATGTACGGTCTTTTATAAAATCTTTTTGTTAGTGGGCGGGTGCTGATTATACGTAGACCTAAAAACTGAGTACGGTTGCTTTGCTATGTGTGCATTTGAAAAACGGTCAAAGAAGGTTTTTATATAATTGAATTGAAGATTTTTATGTAAGGGGAGTTTGGCGGATTTTATAATTTTTCGGGATTGTCTCGAAGATACCGTCGGTTACTATAGAGGAAACAAAAACAGAGGTGTTGATATGTAATCACGTAACATGTTAATTTTTTTATTGAAAAAAACTATAGCAATACCATACTCAAATTAAAGAGAATAAAATGCTCGTTTTTATGGTGTAACTTTTTATAAAAAATATTAAGTTATGAAAAAGTTATGACCGTTTAAAAATCGTGAAGGGTAGTTGGTTTAAAAGTGTAATTATTGCTTAAATAAAAATAAGTTGAGTAAAATTGAGAGGACAAATGTGTAAATATTGTTTGAAAGACATATTTACTCTAGAAATAGTTAACAAATGCATCAATTGTTGTATCTTAAGCAATTATACTTGTATTACTTAAAATTTAAGATATGGATGATATATTATAACACATTATAAATATTAGATTCTTGAAAAAAGTTGTAAATTTAAAAGAAAAACAGCGACCAAAATAGGTTTTCATCACTTAAATTAAAATACTTCCTCCCCAAATTCTAAAAAATAAAAATAAACTCTCCTTCGGCATCGCCCTGACTTTAGCCTTCTCTTCTCTGACGTCTTTTTGTATCAACCATCGGCGCAAATCGCCATCCCTGTTACATCATCGGAGGTAACTGATTCCATCTTACACTCGCTCAACTTGATCGTGCTATTCTATTTACATTCGAAGCCCTAATTATGGACAGGCAACACTGATTGATCTATATGCCGTCTGTATTTCTTAGCTGTATTTATCAGTTTTCGTATCGATCATAGTTGTGATTTTATTATTCATTCTCAGATAGGTTAAGAGGTTCACTGAGAAGAGATCTGCTGAACAGAGTGCGTACCTGATTTTTGTGGAGGAAAGAGAAACCTAGGGCTAGGGTTTTGATGCGTTGTTTGGGATTGAGAACAAGTTTTGCGTGTTGGATTGTTCGATTATGGCCAACAACCATGGCGCTTCTGGATCCAAGTTTGTGTCTGTAAATTTGAATAAGTTGTATGGGCAGCCTTCTCATCATAATTATCAATCTCATAGTGGTTCTTATGGAACGGGTGCTGGGACGAACCGTGCCCGGCCTGGTGGACATGCTAGTGCTGGGGGTGGGATGGTTGTTTTATCTAGAAACCGTCCTTTGCAGAAGGCTATGCCGAAATTATCTGTTCCACCCCCCTTGAACTTGCCTTCATTGAGAAAAGAATATGAGAAAATTGATTCATCAGGTGCAGGGGGAGGGGTGGCAGGCTGTGGTGGTTCAGGGAGTGGTTCAAGGCCCACTTCATCAGGTATGGGCTGGACTAAACCTGGGAATATTGCTTTGCAAGAGAAGGAAGTTACTAGTGACACTCAGGTTTCAGAGAGTGTGAATTACACTGGAGGTGCACCTACCAAGGGAAGTGGTGCTTATATGCCACCTTCAGCTAGGTTTGGTGGGGGACTTGGGCATGGAGATACGGTTTCAGCTCGTCATTCAAATGCAGTTCCTGTAGAAAAGGCCATGGTATTGAGGGGGGAGGATTTTCCATCTTTACAGGCTGCTTTACCTTCTTCATCTGGGCTTGCACAAAAACAGAAAGAAGGATCTTTACAAAAGGTGAAGCAATTAGTTAGTGAGGAGTCATCCAATGATCTAAGAAACAGTTCTCATTTCAACTCAATAGCTAATATCCAATCATCCCATCGCATGGCAAACGGTGTGAATGAAAACAGTGCGCAAAATCCAAGACCAAACCTTGCACGGTTGGATCCTGCTCAGAAGCAAGAGGACCCTCTGTCACTCATATGGTTGAATCCAAGGTCTGATTGGGCTGATGACGAGCGAGATACAGGCCGCGGGTTTGCTGGCAGGAGTGTAAGAGATCAAGAATTGCCAAAAAGTGAAATTTATTGTGATAAAGATTTTGACGTGCCCAGAAGCAGCATATTGCCTCACAAACCATCTAATAATCTATCTGAAAGGCATGTTCAGCCCATTGCAAAAGCTGAGCCGTACAGAGAAACCAACTCTTGGAGGAATTCTTCTATTCACAAAGATAGATCTACTGGGCCCCATGCTATAAATGAAGGAAACAATGTCAGTGTGCCAAACCGTCTTAGCAACAGTAATACTCACCTTGGTGTAGTGACAGAAAACCGGGACCCTGCATATGTAAGAAGGGATACAGTGCAAGGGAAACAAGGGGTACAGAGACACTGGAACCAGCCTGTCGATTCTCCCAGGAACAGAAATGAAGGTTATCAGAATTCTACAGGGTCAAAATCAGTTTTTTCCTTGGGTGGCAAGGCTGCATTTTCAAAAAGTGAACGGACTTATTTAGACTACTCTTATCAGAAAGACTTCAGTTCCAGTGTTTATGATGAAAGAGATCCATTTACTGGAAACTTGGCTGGGGTGGTGAAAAGAAAGAAGGGTGTGATTGAACAGACAGATTTCCATGACCCTGTTAGGGAATCTTTTGAGGCTGAGCTTGAAAGAGTCCAGAAGATGCAAGAGATGGAAAGACAAAGGATTGTTGAAAAACAAGAAAGAGCTTTGGAGCAAGCAAGAAGAGAAGATGAAGAGAGAAGAAGGGCAATTTTGGAAGAAGAAGAAAGGCGAAGAAGAATGGAAGAAGAAGCAAGAGAAGCTGCTTGGAGAGCAGAGCAAGAAAGATTAGATGCCATTCAGAAAGCCGAAGAGCAGAAAATTGCAAGAGAAGAAGAAAAAAGGAGGGTACTTGTAGAAGAGGAGAGGAGGAAACAAGCTGCCAAGCAGAAGCTTCTAGATTTGGAAGCTAGAATTGCAAAACGGAATGCTGAAGATGGAAAAACTGGTGCAGATGATGAAGTTCCTGTTAGTGGCAAAGACAGTGACGCCTCAATGGATTCAGATCTTGATAACTGGGAAGTTAGTCAGAGAATGGTGGAGAGAATAACTACTTCAGCAAGTTCAGATTCATCTGCAATGGACAGACCCTTTGATCAGCCTCAATTCTGTAGAGAAGTTTCATCCATGGAAAGAGGAAAACATGTCGATCCATGGAAAAGAGAAGCATTTGAAGTTGGAAGAAATTCATCTTTCTTACTTAATGACCAAGAAAACGATCATCATAGTCCCAGGAGAGAAGCACCCATTGGTGGTAGATCTTTTCCTAGGAAAGAATTTTATGGAGGTGGTTACATGTCTTCAAGACCTCCTGATACCGATGGATTTTCTCATCTAGGAGATCGAGATCATAGGTGGAATTCTTTTGGGGATGGAGAAGCTTATGGAAGAAACAGGGAAATCGAATCAGATTTTTATGACAATATTGGTGAGAAATATGGTGAAGTTGGTTGGGGGCAGGGGCATGCTCGTAATAATTCTCGTTCTTATCCAGACCGGTTGTATATGAATGCCGAATCAGATAAGCTTTATTCTTACGGGAGATCAAGGTATCCCATGAAACAGCCACGTGTTCTTCCCCCTCCATCATTATCATCTGTTCCAAAATCTACAGTGAGAGGGGAGAATGAACTCTCTGCTCCATCAAGTTCTCTAGAATCAACTGCAAGAACAGGGAATTATGGTGGTCCTCAAGATAATCTTCAACAATCTGAACTTGTTGATGTTCAACAAGAAATTATGGCACAGAAGCTGGAGAAAAATGACACGTTAAGGTGTGATTCACAGTCGTCTCTCTCGGTTTCAAGTCCACCTAGCTCACCGACTCATCTGTCTCATGACGAGCTGGATTATTCTGGTGGGTGTTCAGTTACACCTATTGGAGCTGAAGGAAAGGAAGTTATGGATGATGAGCCCGGAGAAGTGACAACAATGGCAGCATCAAAGTCTGTTTCAACTGATGAAGATGAAGAATGGAATCTTGAGAATCATGATGAGATGCAGGAACAAGAAGAGTATGACGAAGAGGATGGTTATGTTGAAGAAGATGAAGTGCTTGAAGGACCTGATGACAACATTAACCTGACCCAAGAGTTTGAGCATTTGCAAATTGAAGAGAAAAGCACCACTGATGTAATGGAAAATTTTGTTTTGGGATTTAATGATGGTGTTGAAGTTAGAATTCCAGGTGATGAATTTAAGAAAGATTCAAAAACTGATGGAAATACGGTTGATATTCCAGAAGTTTCTGTTGGTGTGGTAGAAAAAGAGGCAGCAGTTGATGCAGTGATCCATGAAAATGAACAACTTCATAATGCTTACATTTCAACTTCTTCTAGTCTCTTGGGTGAACCAGTCTCTTCTTCGGTTAAGATGGCATATGTTTCTTCTTCAGACCAGTCTAACTCATCTGTTAAACTCCAGTTTGGGTTATTTTCAGGCCCGACTCTCATACCATCACCAGTCCCTGCCATACAAATCGGGTCTATTCAGATGCCACTTCATCTTCATCCACCTGTTGGTTCATCAGTGGGCCATTTACACCCATCACAACCACCTCCTCTCTTCCAAATTGGTCAACTGATGTATTCGTCTCCCGTTTCCCAAGGAATCCTTCCCATGACTCAACAACCCATATCTCTTGTTCAGCCAAACTTTCACCATACCCATACACATTTTAATTTAAATCAGAATTCAGAAAGTCTTCCTCCTAATCAGTTATCTCAAGAAAATTCTGATATCAACATGAAAAACGACACTGGTTCGGCTAATATGTCGAATAATCAAGGTAATCTTTCCCATGCCGCTGGTGATAACATAATTGCTTCTAAACCTGTTATACAAACTGAAGAAGAGGGTCATGGCACAAGTAATAGTAATTCTCGGTTGCAATTTGCCCCAGCATCATCTCGGGGTTTTTCTTCTGAAAAAAATGTACCATTGTCAAAGGCCCAAGGCCCATCAAATAGGGGGAAGAGAACTGTTTACCCACCGCGGAATTCGGGACCAAGATCATCTCAATCTTACGAGCCCATGGGTTCTAACGAATTTCAGAGGAAACATCGACGCCCGCTCCAACGAACTGAGTTTCGAGTCCGGGAAAATGCTAATAACTCTGAGTTAGATGACAAGTTAAACAATAAAGGTATGGGGAGTTCTACAAGAAGTGGGTATAGACGTCAAACGGGTCCCACTACATCATCAAAGCATGTTGCACATGAAGCTGGGATGATCTCTGAAAGCAGGCCGGCGAAAGAAACTGCAAGAACTAAAACTCAGACAATTTCATCTTCTGTTGAAAGCAACCTAAAGAGGAACATTTCAGAAGACGATGCTGATTCGCCTTTGCAAAGTGGTGTTGTACGTGTGTTTAAGCAACCAGGCATTGAATGCCTAAGTGATGAAGATGACTTCATAGAAGTTAGGTCAAAACGACAGATGCTGAATGATCGGCGAGAACAAAGAGAAAAAGAAATCATGGCAAAATCACGTGTTTCGAAGGTTTTAGTTTACTACCTTCTATCCAATGCATAATCTTTTTCGTCTTTTTTATGGTGGTTTTGTATATTGTTTAACATTTCTTTTAAAATCTTCAGCAACCGCGAAAGGCTCGTGTAATTTCAACTGGTCATAAGAACAAAACTTCTGCAGCATTGGTTGGTGAAACATCAAATAACATCCAGTCTTTTGTTGGCTTGTCTAAAAAAGAACAAACTGTTGAATTTTCAACAATGGCTTCTCAACCGATTGCGCCAATTAGCACTGCTACTGTGGACACTGATGTTCAGACTGGAATAAGATCACATACTACCAAGTATAATTTCTCTAGTTCTAATAAGAACCAAAAATAACATTGAAAATTGTATGATTTTTTGTAGATAACCGTATAACATCCCTCTACAGGCCCCTCCATAGAGGATCAGCAGTATCTGGTGCTGCAGAAGATCATGGTTCAAGTCTCATGTTTGAGACTGAAAATAACGTGGTTGACGATGTTCAAACATCTTTGGGAGGCTGGGGTGATGCTCAGTCTGATCAACAGGTGTAACTTAACCTTTTTTGTTTTTTTCTCCTAAGCATGGCTTCTGTAAAATGTTAATAATTTTTAAAAAAGTACAGGTTATTCCCTTAACTCAGATACAACTTGATGAGGCTATGAAGCCATCAAGGTTTAATACGACACATATAACATCTATTGGTGATCATACCACTTTGGATAATGAGCCCATTTTGCCATCTTCATTAATCTTGACAAAGGGGAAGTCCTCTTCAAGTCCAATCAATTCTCTGCTTGCTGGTGAAAAAATTCAGTTTGGTAAGCCTATGCTTCTTATTTAAACCATAAATATTGAATTCAAGTAGCCGTGTTGTTTCAAATTCTAATGATGTCGTCATATCCCTCCATGAACAGGGGCAGTTACCTCCCCAACAATACTTCCTCCAAGTGGCCGTGTTGTTTCACATTCGATTGGTGCCCCTGGGTCCTTCCGTTCTGACATGACTCAAAATGTTTCAAAAGCAGAAAATGATTGCAATATTTTCTTCAAAAAAGACGAGCAATCCACAAAAGATTGTGAGGCTGAAGTAGAAGCTGCTGCTTCAGCGGTAGCTGTGGCTGCCATTGATACGGATGAGATAGTTGGCAATGGCTTGGGTCGCGTTTCAGTTTCTGGCACAAAAAGTTTTGGCTGTGCAGTTGAGGTTATCCAAGGAGGTAAGTCAGTTTTTGTTGCATTTTAATAATGTTATTTATTATTGTATTTATATAAATTTGTTCATTTTTTAAATGTTTTGCAGGATTGGCTGAGGATCAACGAACTGGAAGTCAATCAAAGCCTGAGGAATCACTTAGTGTATCACTACCTGCTGATCTATCTGTTGAAACACCACCAATATCTTTATGGCCACCACTACCAAGTCCTCAGGGCTCCTCAACCCAAATGCTCTCTTATTTTCCTGGTCCTGCACCTTCTCACTTCCCCTTCTATGAGATGAACCACTCGATGATGAGCGGTCCAGTCTTTGCGTTTGGCCCACATGATGAATCTGGCGGGACCCAGTCTCAATCCCAAAAGCCCACAGGTCCGGCAGGTTCAAGGCATATTGGTGCCTGGCAAAACCATTCTGGTATGGACTCGTTTTATGGTCCGCCTGCTGGATTCACCGGTCCTTTTATTGGTTCACCTGGAGGTATACCTGGTGTCCAACCTCCACCTCATATGGTGGTTTATAACCATTATTCCCCGGTGGGGCAGTTTGGGCAGGTTGGCTTGAGCTTTATGGGCGCCACATACATCCCATCTGGAAAACAACCTGATTGGAAACATGATCCAACATCTTCTAGTAGAAGTGAAGAAGACATGAGTTCCATGAATATGGCTTCTGGACCCCGCAACCCACCTAACATGCAGCCACCAATCCAGCAGCATCTGGCTCCTGGTTCTCCACTATTGCCCATGGGTTCACCTTTGACCATGTTTGATGTACCTCCGTTCCAGGTCGAACTTCTGGTTTTTGAAATGTTATTTTGTTTTCTTTTTTTATAGTGGTGATAATTAAAAAACTTGGTTAAATATGTGAACCAGACTGCACCGGATATGTCGGTTCAAGCTCGGTGGTCTCACGTACCAGCATCATCGCTTCATGCGGTTCCTATGTCACTGCCATTACAGCAACATACAGAAGTCATGACTGGACCTTCTCAGTTCAGCAGCCATGGTGGACGCCCTGTTGACCAGTCAACGTTTCCTCCCAATAGATTGTCTGAACCTCAAGCATCAAGTCCTTGTGTGGCGTTTCCGGTTGTTAGAGATTCGACCATCACCCATTTTCCGGACGAGCTTGGGTTGTTAGATTCATCTGGGCCATCCATGTCTACCGCGTCTCCTCCAGTCACTGCTAGTCATCGTCTGTCTTCAGGAACCACCAAGCCCGGTGAGGGTGGTGGTGGAATTGGCAGTGTGGAGTTGAAGAATCAACATCAACAGGGTAAGAACTTGTCCTCTCAACAGTATAATAATAATAATCATGGCGGTGGTTATGGGTATCAACAAGGTGGCGGGGTGTCTCCAAAGAACAAAACCATGGGCGGTCAGTGGCCCCACCGTAGGACGGGGTTTCATGGAAGATACCAATCTTCTGAAAAAAGCTTCCCATCTTCAACAAGAGTAAAGCAGATTTATGTGGCGAAACAGCCGACGGCTTCTGGTGGGTCATCTTCGAGAGTGTGATGTTGGGTTGGGTATGAACAAATATGGGATGTTAATTGGAGAGTTTTGTTTGAGGATTGATTGATAGTAGTACAAGTCTTGATGGAGTCGGAAACTATATTAGATTTATTATGTAAAACCAGGACGATGATGATTAGTATTTGTGGGTGTTCTGATGTATTGGAATTTATGTTCCCTCTCTGGAAATAATAACTCCTTGTCAAACCCTTCTCACCTTTCAATATGTGCCTGCTATGCGTATCTTCGTTGCTTTATATCTGGCCTTTTACCTATTTTAATTCTTAATATAATTTACTGAGTTGTTAACAAGACTTTTGACTAGTGGTGCACAAACATGGTTGAAACTGGGTCGGGTCTTGGTCAACGGAATTGAAACCGGTTTTTTACTGAACTCGAATCGGGTTGGATTTGGAGGGGGAAAACCCTGTGCGGTAGGAAGGGTCGGGTTCCAAACATTAGTAGTTAAGTTCATACTGATTTCTAATTTTTCAAAAGTTAATTTTAGATATTTTTTTGCATCTTTTCATAGTTTTAAACAATTACGTCTAAGGGTAGTACGACTAACGTGAGTGTAAGGCGGTTTGAGTGTTTCTTAAATCCACATTGTCAAGCGAGGGTTGTTAAAGTGGTCGAACGACAAGCCTTCTTGAATCACGAATTTTGTCATTCGATCTCGAACCATATATACATCGAAATGCCAAATACCTCCATCACTTCTAGTTGTTGTTTGACCTTGAGACGGAGTGCTTTTCAACAACTTGCAATAGCTTTTCATATGATTTCTCAAAGTCGTGTTTGAATCCGTTTTGAAGAACGTACCAAAATTCTTGCATCGAGCTCGGTTTTGACCGTTTGACATTTCATATAAATCGAAACTTTCCCAAACCTCGGGGTTCCTTGTTGTGGTTTGAATCCTCACAACATAAGCATCGCTTGAGGATGCACCGGTTGGAATGGATGCTTCGTAAGCCATAGCGTTCTGAGAACATGCTTGATTTTTTAAGAGGTTTTTTTTTTTGTGTTTTTACGTTTTTTAGTGTTGTGATCAAACAATTACATCTAATACCTATTTATACTAACATATGGGGTGCAAAATATCAAAGAAAATTGATTTTAACAGTCAAATTTCTCAAAAGACAGTAATATGACTGTTTTCTAACGGGCAGAATTCTTCAATCGTTCAAAACCGGGTCGGATTGGGTCGGGTCGAAACCTGGTTGTGTAGAACCCGGGTTAAGTCGAAAAACAGGTAAACCGGTTTGGAACTGGCGGGTTTTATCAGGTCGGAACCGGGTTGTCTGTGTATAAGGTTGAACCCGAACCGGTTTCGGTCGGGTCGTCAGGTCGGATGTGCACCTCTACTTTGACCACGGTGAGTCTCTGGTTATAATCTATTTGACCAATTGGGCCTAATGAAACTCAGGCTTGGCTTCTTATCCTTCCAGCTTACATTGTTGGAACATATACTATTTTTTTTTCAACTCTTAGTATGTGTATTAGTAGGTGATAACGTAAGAGAGTACATCTTCAATATGCAATGGTTAATTAATAAGGAGAAGACCTCTCCTTCAGGCAAGTCAATAAAACGACAACACAATAACCAAAAAGCATCTTCACGAAAACCAAACCCTGAAGAATCATGCGAAGAAAGCATTGACTCGGTAAGAGGGACAAAAGGAAGAGTAACTATCTGCAAGAAGAGAAGTCAACCTCTTTTCTGTAAAAGGAATGGACAGGAATCTGAAAGAAGGAAAGGTCTCTGAAGAACTTCCTCTTCTTGAGAGATCACGAGACAAGATAGGGGAATAGGCAATCCGTCAAAGGCGCTATAAATACAAGTTCAAGGCTTCATTCAAAGGGACACCGGATTAAAAACATCAACATACCACTCAGCCTCATCCTCTCCTACTTACCTCCCCTAGTCCCTCCACGATTCCCCACATATAATCAGTTACTTCTCCTTGTATTTGGCTCATTTACCCTATAGTCTCTCATAGAATCCTCTTGTATTTGTCATAAAGAATACCACTTAGTCTTGGATCCCCCAATGATAAGTGAACCATTATATTAATAAAGAACATTTAACCCTATCGCATTATCGTTGTAGCAACAGTAGGCCTATAGGAACCGAACATTCATAAACATTCATTTATTTAATAAACAAATGAACACGAAAAAAACTTTTTGTTCATTTAATTAAATGAACGAACATGAACACGTGTCTCGTTCGTTCATTTACGTTCGTTTATGTTTGTTCATTTAAGTTCGTTTATTTACGTTCATTTATGTCCGTTCATTTGTTTTGATAATAAATCATTCAGAGTTGTTTTGGGTACTAAGCACATACTTAACCCAAATTTATAAGCTTCAAATTTGTTTAGAGTTAGCCGAACCATAATAAGCCCAAGCATGATAATAAGCCCAATCTCATTAAAATTTAAATGACTAAATGAATATTTCTCGAAGGAGTGAAGGAGGAAGGTTTTTTCATCTCTGTGCTCGCAACAAGGTTTCTCGGATTTCTGCTTCTGTTCTTAACCAAAATCGCTTTCTCTGCTCGCAACAAGGTTTCTCTATTTCTGTTCTTACTATCTTTTGATTCTGCTTCTGTTCTTACTAATTTATAAAACAGATTTAGTTATGAGAAGATTTATTAAAACTAATATTAGTTCTTCTGTTCGTATATATCGTCCTATTTAACTAGCTGTTAAACTTCATTAGTGAACTTTGTTTTGGGAATAGAGGGACATGACGGGCAGTCGGGCACACATATCTTCATTTTTTTAAGCTGTTCAATTTACATTGCTGTATAAATTTTCAATTCTCTCATCGAACTACCTATTCAACTTTCGTTCATTTAAGTTCGTTTGTGTTCATTTATGTTCGTTTGTGTTCGTTTATGTTTGTTTAATTATGTTCATTTATGTTCGTTTGTGTTCGTCTACGTTCATGAACTATTCATTTAGATTTTTAACAAACGAAGATAAACGAACATGCTCATTTTACTAACGAATGGAAATGAACAAAAAAATCCGTTCAATTAATTGTTCGTGTTCGTATTCGGTTAAAGTTAAACGAACGAATATGAACATACCCTCATTCGTGTTCGTTTGGTTCGTTTACATGCCTATCTATTAGGAGGGACTCCTTATCGCGCCAGGTCACCGAACTTTTCCTTCTTCCTTTTGCGGGATTGAATCGGGCCACTGAAAATTTTTGGGTTTTTGAGTGTAGATACGAGGTTTTGATTTGAGTTGTTTCATATTAGTTTTTGAGTGACAACTGATGATACATGGAATGATTACCACAAGAAAGTTTAATAATTCATCCTTCCTTTTCAAATTTCACACACTACTCTTTCGATCATTTTTTCTAGTCGTTCCGTTTGAATGCACACCAAGATCGCAGTCGTAAAGAGATGGTGAGACATAAGGTGTAACTCCGGAGAGCTTCACAAAATGCTGCCTATGTTGGTCCAGTTGAGTGTCCTCATAAAACGTTTTCAGATAATCAGGGTTCAGCGTAATGTCCTTTCTTGGCGGCAAGTCAAGAAGCAGAACCATAGATGATGGGCTGTTTTGGATCAGCTCGACCACGAAGATGGGGGCATCGGTTGACGAGTTTAGATAAGCTAACATGCTTGTGATGTTCAAGGCTCCTCCTGATGGTAATTGGCAATGTAGCCAACTTCCAAGTATGAAATCAATCTAGCAAAATACAACATTCGATCATCTTATTGTAGGAAAACTATTCGTCGTAAAATAATATAAAAACACTTTAAATAAAAGTACAATACATAAAGGAAATGGTTACAGTACTGGTTACAAATGAAATAAAAAGAAAAACAATAAGGGGGAAGAAGATAGTGGTTGAGGTTTCGTCTTCAACACGGGTCCCTTAAAATAGATTGCGTGTCTCCCCTTAGAGAACACGTTTGTTTCCCATGGTACGATAGCCGAAGTAGTGGTGTACTGCCGAGGAAATAACTCTAATCATTAGAAACTTCGTCACGTGTGTTTGCTGTGAATTCGTGAGTATTTCGGGTAGGTTCAACTAAGGTAACCCCTTAGTTTTATACTCAGAAGACGAACAACCCAATCATTAAACTACATTAAACCAAAAATAAGTTGTATTAAACATTTTCAATAAAATTTAATCAATCACTTTAATGTTTCTTATTAAAACTGAAAAATTTGTATGCTTCAATTGCTCAGCAGTAGCAGGCTCGGTTCAACTTTTTTAGGGGCTCAAAGCGAATTCTAAAATCGGGGCCTTTTATAGAAAAAAAAACATTTTTTTACTTAAAATCCTAACATATGGGAATATAATGATTCACGTTTTTTGTATTTAATTTTTAAAATGCACACATATACTAATATTATATTCTTCTTATCAAAACCTAAAAATTAAACGAATTTAAAACCTAAATTAAGGGCCCTAAGCGGCAGATTATTATTATTTTTTTCTATAATTGAGCCACCCTAAGCAGTAGACCGCTGGATGCTGGTAGTGGTATATGAGCAGTAGTATCAACTGACAGCTGCCTTCGATCACAGCGTTACCACCGGTAGTGGCAACTGCCGCTGCGCCATCAGCAGCACCGTCTTCCCAACACTTATATATTGATAAATGATAACCCCTAAAAATATAAAAAGGGGAAAAATACCATAGAAGATTGGACGCCGGATCTGAGAAGGAGAGCAGCATGAGCTGTTCCGGTTTCATTCTGGTAAGACTGTACATCTAACGGAAGACTGCAGGGATTAAGGAAACCGAGGCGGCATTCTACGGTGGATACCAGATCTATCATAAGTTGTTTGTGTGAGGTGGAGACGTGCGGGAAGTCCATAAAAACCGCACGGCCACCATGTTGTGGTACTGGCGGCGATGATGAGGATCTGCAGGAGATGCGAGCTCTTGGTGGGTAAGAGCTGCAGTATAACAAGGAAGAGGCAATGGCAGCCATAGTTTCCAGCTTCTCTTGAATAGTATGTAGCAGGCTTTATTTATTCAAGAGTAGACTTAATGCTACATGTGAAACATTGTTACCGATAAATATGTAAATGTTGGAATTTTAGGTGAAAATTTACCATGCAAAAATAAATTTTTTTTTGGCTAACTTTGGATATAATAAATATATGCAAACAATGTCTATTTCTTTTTGGATTTGTATTCTATGTTATGAGAGCTTTGCAATGAACCAAACCATGTCCAAATCAAAACTAAGATGAATGAGATATTGATGCTTGAAGTTGTGTGTTTGAAGTTACGTAAAACGGAGAAAATTGAAAGAAAAAGTGTGTAACTTGTCCGATGTTGCTACATCCAAATTCGGGTCAGGTCTTGTTGCCAAGTTGGTTTAGGTTCTAGCACTCCAGAGTTTGGACTTGAGCTGCAACAACAAAGGAGATCTACGTTAGAGAGCCCGGGGGGGTTAGCCCCGAGGGCACTCCGACGCTCAATTCAGTTATTTATATAAAGATAAACATATCAAACATAGATATCATGAATAAACATAAATATAAGAGAGAATGAATATAAGAAGTTAAAAATGAGTGAGATAGACTTCCTGGAGAGAAGGAAGTGTGAAGGGATGTTTTGAGGGAGTATCATATGAGAGAGTTGAGTATCCGATATGAATCCTTTACCTTGTTGGGGTATGCTCCTATTTATACTTTTTTTTAAAGGGCATTGCCCCGGCAAACTTTATTCAAACAAAAAGAAACAAACTAATGTTTGCCCATGGTCGGTTGTCTTTTGGCCCTGGGTGTTCTATTTTGGTGACTGCCAGACCCTTATTATCTGGTCCCTGACTCGTTCTTGCTGAGATTCCCCTTTAAGTGTGAAATATGTTGACATAGGGTTGCTATAGGTTTCTGGCCTAATCTCCCTCCTGATAGGTGTTGACCTGTCCTTTCGTTTGGAGACGAAAAAGAGAAAACACTGTTAACTTCTGAGGGTCTGACTCTTTCCTCTTTTGTTACTGTCTTGGCGCATAGTCTCTTTCATGGGAAGACCGTTGCTTTCATGGGATAGTGTATGTATTGCCCAGACTTAGGTATCTTGGTTGGGCCCTTTGGTTTTGTTAGACTAAACCCTTCTTGGGTTTGACCTTTATCTCCCATGGGTTGTGTGTGTATTGCCCAGCCTTAGGTATCTTGGATGGGCCCTTTGATTTTGTTAGACTAAACCCTTCTTGGGCTTGACCTTTATCTTGGGCTTATATTATTAGGATGTCTAACTATGAATTAAGTCATCCTACGTCATCCCGAGTGATAGACCTTGGTTTCCTGGCATGAAGTCATTCTTGCCATGCTACAGAGGATAAAATGAGTTCCTGCCATACAAAAGGTGATTATATTTTTGGGCTAGAACCTACCTACATCATCATCCGACATAGATGGGGGTGGGAGCCTACTAAGTAAATAGTAGGCCTGGCAAAATAGGCCTGGTACCGGGTCCGAATAGGTTCGGCGATTTAAAAAGTAGTAATTTGGGTCCGTCGTCAGAACAGATTCGTGTCCATTTGGGTTCAAGTCAAATGTGGTTAAGATCTTGTGGCTTGGCTGTACCAAAATGTGTAGGGATGGTGTCCTTCCCGAATTGGTTAAAGATTCAAGTCACATTATAGATAAATGTGTAGATGGAGGAGTAGGAGTTAACAGTTTAAACCAAAAAAGATTAACACGTAAATTGCTATTTAATAATTACTATTTAACTCAAACTCTTAGGTTAATTAAATATATAGCATTTATATATATTTATAAATACAATTTAATTAATTTTATATAATTAATTACATATATATAACTTAATTATTCCGTAATTCAAAGTTACTAGATCAGTTAATTTAGTCGTTCGTAATTCCAAATTACGATCTCTCTTTGTCATCGATTATCCTGGATAATCTTTAGATGATTATTATATAAATAATCATTTACCTTTCGGTTTAGATTCGTGTAAGGCCCGTTTAACTCTTAAACGTTCTTTAATATATATTGTTGTTTGTGGTGTAACTCTTTGGATCTTATCTTCATGGCAGTGTTGTCAAATGTTGTTACTCGGGCATATAAGTCCAATATAATTAATGTGTGTCGGCCAAAAAACTACCGCCGACGAGCACTTAGCTGTTTAGATGTGTCGGTTGAGTGGTAAATGTGACGACCAAATGACTGAAGACAGCTAACAAACAACCGCTAAGTGCCCGGCTAAGAAGTATCCACCAGCGAGCACCTAGCCGTTAACATGTTTGTACCGGTGGGTTGCCGTGAATTTAGGCGGCTACAGTTTTGCCGTGAATTTGATAAACGGTTGTGTTTTAGCCGCCTTGTACACGTGTTTTCTTATGGTTGGTTGTAATGTGGGTCCAAGAGACTTCTCAACCTACTCTATGGCATGATCGCCTTGGACATTTGGGACGCCATGTTATGGATCATCGTAGTTCTTTTCAGTTTATTTCGTGTCATAAACACAATAGTTCTTTTGTTTGCAATTCTTGTTAGTTATCGAAACATAAATGATTACCTTTTCATGATTCTATTTCTACTGTTGTTTTACCTTTCGATATTGTTCATTGTGATATGTGCACGTCTCCAATTCCTAGTAAAAACGGATATAAGTACTCTATGGTTTTAATTGACGATTACACTCAATACATATGGATTTTTCCTCTAAAATATAAATCTGAAACATTCTCTAAATTCACCTAATTTTACTCTTTTATCAAGACACAATGTAATACCAATATCAAATCCTTCCAATGTGACATGGGTGAGGCCAAGAATTTGATAATCACCAATTTAAAGCCTTTGCCTCCACTAATGGACTTCAATTTCGTTTCTCGTGCCCACACACGTCCCAACAAAATGGCAAAGCCGAACGCATGATCCGACGACTTAACGAAATCATGTTTTGCCGAAACTGGAGCCCAATTAAAATAACTAACACAATGTAACTATTAGCGGACATATTATTAACATACATATAATTGTATTATTGTTCATATTGTAATTATAGATAGGTTTGACCTTGTAATCCATTCCCAAAATAACTAGGATTACTTGTATTATTTATGTGAATTATCAATGGAAGAGAGAAACACGTTTGACAAAACCTTTTGTGGTATCAGAGCTCTCTCTGAATACCCTAGCCGCCGTCTAGCCTCTATCTCCGGCCTTCTTCCTGTCGTCGGCCTCTCCTCTTTTTCTTCCTGTCCTCCATCGTTCTCTTCTATATCACGATGGACAAACTTCATCCGGCAATTACCGTGACCAACATACACAACTTCATTCCTGTCAAACTTGAGATGGAAAATAGTCACTATACTACCTGGTCGGAATTATTCAAGATACACTGTCGGGCTTTTGAGGCAATCGACCACATCCTCCCACCGGTCAGACCTGCAGTCCCTCCTCCTGCCGACAAAGCGGCTGCAGAGGCAACCAAGGCCACCACAGATCTGTGGAATCTCATAGACGCGATAGTCCTCCAGTGGATTTATGGAACCATCTCCAACGATCTACTCCATACCATACTTACCCCAGACACATCAGCAGCGAAGGCATGGCAAGCCCTCGCTAACATCTTTCAAGACAATCGTAACTCTAGAGCAGTGTACTTGGAACACAAGTTCAATAACACTCGCTTGAAAGCCTTCACGGATGTGACATCTTACTGCCAAGCCTTGAAAGTACTCTCCGATCAACTTGCCAACGTCGGATCTCCTGTTAACAATCAAAGGCTGGTCCTACAACTGATCTCCGGCCTAACTGAACAATATGACGGAGTAGGTATGCTGCTACAACAAACTACTCCTCTCCCGGACTTCTATGAAGCCCGCTCTAGGCTGATATTGGAAGAAACCCGCAAAGCAAATCAGTCAAACGCTCACGCCCTTCATACATCATCTCGTCCATCACACGGATACAATGACCAGGGGTTTACTTCCTCCCAACAATCCTATCGTGGAGACTCCTCTAACCGTGGCCGTGGAAACTCGAACAGGGGCAGGGGACGCGGACGCGGACGTGGGCGTGGGGGACGCAGCCGCTCATCGGGGAATTCTGGTTGCCAGCAGAGTTATCGCCCACCTCAGTGGCAACCCTTGTGACCACAACAAAACCAACCACAGGAGTGGGCCTCTTGGCAGCCTCCATCAGCCCATTGGAGGCCTATGTAGGCGTTTTGGGCCCTGGCCCAACGCTGTCTTACACCGGGTCAGAAGCTTCCTATGCACCAACGGATGTTGAGCAGGCCATGTACACCATGTCATTGAACCCTCCGGACCAGAACTGGTACATGGACACCGGTGCCACGGCTCATATGATGAACTCAACCTGTACTCTCTCGTCTTATTTCAATAATAATTCATTAAATCGTATCACCGTTGGCAATGGTTCCCACATTCCCGTACATGGTACAGGCCACACAACACTATCCCAACCTTTCCTCCTCTAAAAATAAACAACGTCCTCTACTCTCCTCAACTAATTAAAAATATTTTATCCGTTCGTAGGTTAACCAAAGACAATAATATTTCTCTCTTTTGACCCCTTTGGTTTTATTGTGAAGGATTACCAGACGCAGATTCTTATCATCCGATGTGACAGCACCGGAGATCTCTACCCACTTACTACACCATCCAGTTTTCGTGCCATCTCTCCTACAACCTTTGCTGCTTTATCTCGAGACCTTTGGCATCATCGACTTGGACACCCGGGGTCTACTTTCCTTCGTTCATTGCAAAAGACCAATAATATTGTCTTTGACAAACTTAGCAAATTGTCTTTTTGTAGTTCTTGTGTTCTTGGAAAACAAACTAAATTACCTTTTGTTGAATCTCTTTCTAATACTTGTTTGCCATTTGATATTATTCACAGTGACTTGTGGACCTCCCCTGTCCTTAGCACGGGAGGTCATCGATATTATGTTTTGTTCTTAGACGATTACACAAATTACTTATGGACATATAACAAAATCACAAACCTACTCTGTTTTTACCCAATTCCATAATTTAATCGTCGCTCAATTTGAACGAACAATTAAATGCTTTCAGTGTGACAATGGAACGGAATATAAAAATAACTCCTTCAACACCTTTTGTCAACAAAATGGTATGGTGTTTCGGTTCTCATGTCCTCATACATCTCCACAAAACGGCAAAGCCGAAAGGAAAATTCGCTCCATCAACAACATCATCCGTACCCTCCTAGCTCATTCGTCCGTTCCTAACACTTTCTGGCACCATGCTCTACAAATGGCAACATATATTCTTAACATCCTTCCCACCAAAACCAAACAATATTCTACACCTACTTCTCTTCTTTACAAGAAACGTCCATCGTATACCCATCTTCGCACCTTCGGTTGCTTATGTTTTCCCCTCACCCCCACATCTTCCATTCATAAATTAGAAAATAGATCCTCCCCTTGGGTGTTCTTAGGTTACCCCACCAATCATCGGGGTTACAAATGCTTCGACCTCTCGTCTAACAAACTCATCATCTCTCGCCATGTTGTGTTTAATGAAACCATATCCCATTTTCTAAACTCCACTCCACCCCTCCCTCCTATGACTTTCTCACATCCGACCCTCACCCGTCCTTATGGAAACACTTTCCCTCCGACTCACAAACTCCTCCTACACTACCTATCCCTACCACCACTCCTACCTCCCCCATCCCAGCAACCACGCCTGTACCTCCTTCTCCCTCACGACTAGCTTCCCCACCCGTTATCCATTACTTATTCACGTCACTCTAAACTTGTACAACCACCCTTCCTTCCAGCCCAACAGCCCTTTCCTTCGGCCCAACAGCCCCTTTCTACGGCCCAGCAGCCTGTTGCTTCTGCCTAGCAGCCTGTTGCTTCTGCCCAACAGCCACCCACTTCTGCCCAGCACCCGGACACTTCCTAACCCAGCTCCACACAGCCCCAACCCCCACCACCAGACCCCCCCTTCTATTCCTACACGCATTATGAACACACGTGCCATGTCCGGTATCCTAAAACCAAAAACCCTCTTTAACCTCAATTCCACTTCCATACCAGAGTCACTCCCTAAAAATCCAACTACTGCCCTCTCAAACCCATGTGGTACCATGCCATGGCGGACGAATTTAATGCTCTTATTCAGAATAAGACTTGGGTTTTAGTACCTAGGGAACATCATATGAATGTCATACGTTGCATGTGGATTTTTAAACATAAACTCAATGCTAACGGGTCACTTGAGCGATACAAGGCTCGTCTTGTTTGTGATGGCAGGTCCCAGCAGGTCGGTATAGATTGTGGAGAGACTTTCAGTCCGATAGTTAAACCGGCCACTATCCGGGTTGTTCTCAGCATCGCTCTCGCCCACTCTTGGCCCATTCATCAACTGGATGTAAAGAACGCTTTTCTTCACGGTCACTTATCCGAGTCCGTATACATGCACCAACCCATGGGCTTTCGTGATCCAAAACATCCTAACCATGTTTGTCTCCTACAAAAGTCTCTATATGGCCTAAAACAAGTTCCGCGTGCGTGGTACCAAAGATTCAGTGATTATGTATACACATAGGGGTTTACTCATAGCAAGGGTGACCACTCCTTGTTTATCTACAAGAATGGTACTGACATGGCCTTCATCCTCCTTTACGTGGATAATATTTTACTTATTACCTCATCGGATGCTCTCCGTCAACAGTTCATGACCCAACTGGGAAATGAATTTGCTATGAAAGATCTTGGACGGCTAAGTTATTTTCTAGGGATCTCTGTACAACACACTCCTAATGGGCTATTCCTATCTCAACAGAAATACGCTACGGAAATACTAGAACGGGCAGGTATGTCCAATTGCAAACCGGTAGCGACCCCCGTTGACACAAATGGAAAATTAAGCAATAACGAGGGTGAACTCATTGATGACCCCACTACCTACCGTCAACTCGTCGGGCCCCTTCAATACCTAACATTCACTAGGCCAGATCTAACATATGCCGTACAACAAGTGTGCACTTTCATGCACGCTCCCCGTACCTCCCACTTCAACGCCCTGAAACGGGTTCTTCGGTATGTCCAAGGTACAGCCTCCCTCGGTCTTCAAATGCACAAGTCAGCTACGATCCCCTCACTAGTAGCCTACACTGACGCAGATTGGGCCGGGTGCCCGGATACACGCCGGTCCACTTCAGGCTATGGGGTCTACTTTGGAGATAACCTCATTTCTTGGTCCTCTAAATGCCAAACTACTGTTTCTAGATCCAGCGCAAAGGCGGAATATAGAGGTGTAGCTAATGTAGTTGTTGAAATTTGTTGGCTTCGCAACCTTCTCTTAGAACTTCAACATCATCCATCCCGCACTTCGTTGGTATATTGTGATAACGTAAGCTCCATCTACATGTCTAGCAATTCAGTGCAACACCAACGTACTAAGCACATTGAACTAGATATTCATTTTGTCCAGGAAAAGGTACAACGAAGGCAAATTAGAATTCTTCATGTCTCTTCCAGATTTCAAATTGCCGATATTTTCACAAAAGGTCTTCCACGTCTGCTATTTGAGGATTTTAAATCCAGTCTCAGGCTCCGGTGTCCTCCCGCTTCGACTGCGGGGGTATATTAGCGGACATATTATTAACATATATATAATTGTATTATTATTCATATTGTAATTATAGATAGGTTTGACCTTGTAATCCATTCCCAAAATAACTGGGATTCCTTGTATTATTTATGTGAATTATCAATGGAAGAGAGAAACACGTTTGACAAAACCTTTTAGTAACCCACAACTATTCTTTCTTATGTTTATTTTCAAATTCCAGTCTGGGTTACACAATGCTGAGACTGGAACCCAATTAAAATAACTAACACAAGATAATTGGGTTACACAATGTAATAACTAATGGGTTACATTAATCTAGTATTTATTTTCTATTATGGTTTCTAATTGGGTTCCGAAATGTGGGTTACATTGTATTAGTTATTTTAAAACTATTCTTTCTTATGCTTATGTTAGTTTTAGCTAATTGCAAGAGACGATAATTAAGTTTTCATAACATCACCGTGTCATAATTGTGTATCAAGCCTAACCTATATCACTTCAGAAAACCTCCCTTAGAGCTTCTAGAACAAGGTTAGCCGTTTCTTGCCCGAATAGCCTCGGCAGGCTTGAACCCAGATCGATTTCAATCGTCTTGATTTTACTCATATCATCTCTTTTTTTCAAATAAACCCTCTCACTTTGACCAACAACCCTGTCCCCAAAAGCACAAACATCCAACCAAGTTTTCAACACTTCTTTTGCAATCGGGCTGACATGAGTTTTGATCATTTCCTCGAGTTGTTCTGTTTCTATACGCACCAGAATCGCAGTCGGAGAGACAACTGAGCGAATGTAAAGTGATGATGAGTAGTAAGGTTTTACCTCTGAGTGTCAAGATGTTGTCTGTGTTGGTCTAATTGAGTGTCTTCATAAAATGTTTTGAGATAATCAGGGTCAAGTACAATGTCCACTCTAGGAGGCAAATCAAGAATTAGAACCATAGATGTTGGGCTGCTTTGGATCAGCTCTACCAAGAAATTGGGTGCGTCGGTTGATGAGTTTAGATAGGCTGACAGGCTGGTTATGTTTAAGGCTCCCCCTGATGGTAACTTGCAATGTAGCCAACTTCCGAGCATAAAATCAATCTGGAACATTGATTGAGTGATCAACTTTTATACATGTTTGTCAAGATATATCGAAACAGTTTTTAAATGTATCCGACCCACAATCCAAATTAAGCTCTACACTTTTAACTATACATTTTTTTAAATTCTTTTACACAAGTAAAAGATTTTTTCATCCATAAGCGCGTGAAATATACAAAAAGAAATAAAAATTTTTCTTTATATAATGTCGAATTTCACGAAGATAATAATCTAGAACCAACTGCTTAGTTAAGATATATTTTTGGTACAGGGTTAGCATGTTGGATATAGAGCTTGATTTGGATTGTAAAGCAGACTATATGAAAGTTAGACAATAATCAGCTATTTAGGATGATAGGTTTCTAAACTATGAGAACATTTAACCCTAAGTTATCTATTCTTTAATCTGCCTTTTTGATATAAATAAAACCTAGTCTTGCTATGATTTCGTGGGTGCTCTTGAAAAACTCGCAATATATTATAAGAAATTTAGGGGCAAGTTATGTTATGGCCTTAAACTGAAACCATAATCAGAATTTCGGTTATATGGAAACCTTGACCAGTTGACGGCATGTTCCGTTATAATATGCTTCGTTTAATTTGGTTTTTGGTGTTAACCGCCTCTGACCAAAGTTTTGGGCTTGGGTCATTAAAGTGTTGGACTTGGGGCCTTTGAGTAAAGTTTTATGCTTGGGATCATTAAAGATGGGCTTGGAGTCTAAAAATAATTAAATACTATATACTAATATATTTAAAAATAATACACTATTAAATTGTGTTTAAAAGTGGGTGGTTTGGTTATCACCAGTTCAGTTTTTTTTACGTAAAACGATTTCTGAACCTATTATTTCAGTTATATTATAAGCCGAACCATCTATTTTTAACTGGTTTGGTAATTTCAGTTCGGTTTCGTTGGTTATTACAGTTCAGTTCGGTTACTTTCCTTTTCTGCTCACCCTAGATAAAAATCTAGAAACGATAAGTGTATGTAGGCTCATTACTGTAAAAATGTAAATATGGTGTTTGATTTCTCATTTCTTGCGGCTATCATCATGCATATATGATTATGGTTCCTGATAGATTGTAAATGGTTTAAGTATAGTAATCTTCTTTATGTTCTTGCATTCAAAAGAAGAAACTTTAGGTTCTGGAACCAAGGGGGTGTTTGTTTCTTACTTGGTACTGCATATGCAAAGACAATATCTTAGATTCTTTTGGAATGCTGACAAAAGAACCAGGTGCTAGGTGATGGTTCAGTTTGAATGGAGTTGTTTGGATCAAGTCCTGTGTGTAAGTGCAGCAAGAGAATACCATGTGGAGTATTTTGTGATGAGGATATAGCTCATTTTTTGGAATATATTAAGTTGGGGCAGAACTCAGAAGGTTATTGATTGAGGCAACAAAAATAGTGGCTACCAAGGGTAAAATGATCGAGGCAGATATGTCAAAACAAAGTTTTTTAAATATGTAACAGAGTATCAGATTGATGAACTAGGACCAGATAAGAAGGGTTTTCTTATGGTGAGAAGACCGATTCACAGAATTTTTTATTTTGATTCACAAGATTTATATGTGAAGAACCTTTTTATTTGGTCCTCATTCCGTATATATATACAAAATTCTAATTCAAAGTTATAAATTGTAATGATACACAGCTTCGTTAATTTGCTTAAAATGTAAATTTGTGAATCAAGTTACATGTTTAGTGCAAGAAATGCAAATTCAGTTGATATGGGAAGGATTGAGGTGGTTGACAAGCTAGTGAAACAGGGAATAACGAGATTAAATAACTTAGTGAGGTGTCTGTGAAATTTATAATGTTTTGAGTTTTGATCAAGGTGTCTTTTTGCACAAGTTATCCAAAATTTTGACGAAGTGCTTCAGATTTTGGCAAAGCAGGGAACTCTGCAATTTTGCGACGTTGAACCACGTTGACTAAATTTATTTCAAGTTATTTAGCGTTTGGGTTTTTGTTCACTTTTAGTCATGTTATCGTGTTTGTGGTTAGGGGATAGTATGAAGGTATGTCTACTTTGGCTCAGGCCTATGTATGCTTAAACTTACCTTTGTGGTTTTGTTTGCGTCTTGTAGGTTTTATAATTTTGAATACCCCGGATATCACTTTTGAATCGTGTACGAAATTACTCTCAGATTAAAGTATTTTGGCGGTGCTCTCCAAATCTTTAATCGGATAATTCAAAAGAAAAGCAAGAACGAGTATGTGATATTCCGTTGTGAAAAACGTGTACCAGAAAATGACCAAAGACTTGCGTTTTATAGTTGGGGAACCATACAACGTTTTGTTGAAACAACATACCTCTTCGTGAGAGCATACGTTAATTGGCTAAAACCGTTGGCAATTATTCCGTTACATTAGCGATAATCTATCAGCAGTAACTCCATACCTCCTAACTTGTATCAATGTTTATTATGATTCCAACTTGGTCTCAAGTAAATCCAACTAAACTAAAAATGGGTCGATGAGACTAAAATCACTAGCATGCTATGGTGTCTGTTTAAGTGAATCGTCTTGTTAGGACAAGGTCCTTGTTTGAGGTCCATCTCGGGATGTGTTGCTGCAAGTGTGCTGTAATCATCTAGCCTTGGGTTATATAGATAGATTTTATTTCCATTAAAGAAATAGAAACAGAAGAACATGGATTTGCAATAACCAAAATCCCGTACTATTAACTATTTCTACAGGATTTTGAAAATTTGTATATATATCTAGCTTGGTAGATTTAGTAGCCTAAGCCCCCTAAATCTTGATTTTCTGTTCCACAACATGAACTGCTGATCGGTTTGATCCTAAACCAAGGAAATTTGTTTGAAAGTCCTAAATTTTTACAAAGATGACACAAAATCTAGGTGCATTATTAGCATCACCTACAAGCCAGCATCTCTTGCCTATCACTTACATGTTACAACTACACATTCTTGCAGGAATACCACTTAGACAGTAGGACATAAATGTCAAATCTCAACCCATTCATACCTGCCAATTAGCAGTAGTCTGGCTATCGGTTTCCAGTTTTGTCTCATGAACCTGGTCACCGCCTTCAATCAGCCAGTGTCTTAGAAACATCAGATTTACAATTTGGATCTGACTTTGGCCTTAAGATGTTTATATACAGAATTGGATTTCTTTAGTTATAATTCAATGTCATAGAAATGGATTTCCCAATCACATAACAATCTAGCTAATGCATATGTAAATCAATAAGCCAATTAAATTAAACTTTAGTTCTAAGCATTTATGTTTTGATTTAAATTAGGGATTAGAGGTTAGAACCCTAACTTCAAGCATCAATTACAGATTATCGTAGAAAACAACTACAATTTCAGGAAGGCGTAAATTAACATACGCAGGTTAAGTCAGTCAAATCATAAACGGAGTTAGAAAGTAGAAATGTACCGGAGAGGACTGGACGCCGGATCGGAGATGGAGAGCAGCATGAGCAGTTCCGGTTTCGTTCTGGTAAGACTGGACATCTGGCGGAAGACTGCAAGGATTAAGGAATGAATCGAGGCGAGTTTCGACGGTGGATACTAAATCTACCATAAGATCTCTGTGTGAAGACGAGACGTACGGGAAATCCATAAAGGCCATCCGGTCACCGTGCGATTTTGAGGTGGAGCAGGAAAAGCGAGCTCGTGATGGGGAAGAGCAAGAAGAATTCCTAAACTTAGGAGACGAGCAGAAGACGGAAGAGAAAGCAAGGTGACCGGTAATGGCAGCCATAATTGCCACACTCTATAAGAGACCGAGTGACAAGCCAATCACGCACGTGCCGAATGTAACAAATTAAAAGTACATAATATTAGCATGGAGGCCTTACTTTTTTTTTAATGGCAATTTAGATCACTGACATGTAACTGACCCACTCGATCATCTCAGGAGAAAATCTATCATAGGTGAGAAAACCCTCTGGCTCAACTTGGACCCTTTTTTTTGTCACAAGTAGGACTTGAACCCAATACCTCTTCATTCTAGTGAAGTCTTGAGTATACACATTTGCCACTAGGCTAAGCTAGTGGTTGTATGGAGAACTTACTTAAAGCTCGATTGGAAGTTGTGAACAAACACTCTTATGGGAGGATAGATGCCTGGAATCTGGTAGGCTATAAGACATTCTACTAAACCTATTTCTTTTAGAGAAGAACAAAAGATGCTTGGTCGCGGACAGGGTCTAACTCACAGAAGATGGAGGCGAGTTTGCTGGTGTTTGGATCAGACCCCCAATATCTGCATCAGAAGCGGCAGAGCTACAAAAGTGTGATCTAGAAGTTAAAGAATGCATATTAAGTAATACTCCAGATCGATGGCGATGGTTAGGGGACTCCTCCGGGTTTTTTTCTACGCACGTAGTCAGGTTGCTAATTGAAAAGGAGTTGTTTGTTTCTGATAACGTTCTGTTCAAGTGGGTCAAATGGATCCTGAAAAAAAATCAATTTCTTTGGGTGGAGGGTGGGACTTGATAGGATTCCATCAAAGGTAGCATTGGCTAAACGTAATATATATCTACCTTCTACGACTTGTGGGAATTGTGGTGGCGCTAGAATCAACGGATCACCTTCTCGTTTCATGTATCCTGACAGCCAAGGCATGGGAATTGGTCCAACAATGGTGCAAAATTCGGGTGGCGACAGGTAGCTCAGTTCAAGAAAGATTAAAGTTCAAAGAGACTTCACAAGGAAATAAGCCTTACAAAAAAATGGGGCAAAGTATCATTTTGGTTACATTATGGGTTCTTTGAAAAGCAAGAAACGACAAGGTATTTAATAACATCAAAAGAACTCCGAAAAAGATTTTGGAAGAGATCATGGCGAGCTCTTTTCTTTAGATTATAAATAGGGCGAGATTTAATTTGATTGAATGGGGTAATTGGTGTAATTTTGATCATGTAATTGTAATTTTACCTCTTCATATCATCTTGCTACGGTGGTCTGATTCTTTTTTCCTTTCCATAATATTATTCTTTGTCGTTCAAAAAAAAAAGTGAAAATCCTTTTTTAACCACCTAAAATCCACATGTTACTTCTCAGTTAAGTAAAAGTGGTTTTAAACTTTTAATACTAGTTAGGGTTAAAAACACACCCACTATTATTTATGTAGTTAACTTTACTTTTTAGGGTAACAGGGGCACAACCCTAGGTACCTTAATTTTTTTTAAATTAAAACTAATTATATATTTAAAATTAATTTCTTTAATTCAAAACAATAAAAAGAGAACATAATAATATCTAAAAAATAAAAAAAATTACATAAAAAATACATAAATATTTAATTAAGCTACTCTTCGTCTAACTCCGGGGTGTTTAGACTTGCAATATGTTCCACAAGATAATATCAAAGTCTGAAATGTAAACTTGCATCGTGCAACTTCAAAATAACAGTATCGTCTATAACTGGATCGGTTGGAGGATCCCTTATCTAGATTGTGATATTGCATTTCCGTAATTTTTAAGATCTTATCACCTAAGTATACCCCATTTATCTTTTAAAACATTAAAAGCTCGCTCGACATCTTTTCTTGCCGAATCATGCACCTACTTGAACTTCTTTTCCTTTAGATCGGTTGGATATGCGAACCATTTCACAAACGTAGACTAAGTAGAGTAGATCCCATCGGTAAGATAGTATCCACGTCTGTATTTTCGCCTATTCACATGAAATGAACACTTAGGCGCGGTTCCAAGCTGCTCGTTGGTAAATGTTGGAGATTGTTGGAGAACATTTAATGTCGTTGTTTGAGCCAGGCGGACCATAGAACGCATGTCAAAACCACAAATCATTTGAAGCCATAGCTTTGAGCATAATTGTCGGGTATTAGTGATCATCTCTTATATATTGGCCACGCAGACTGGTCAGACACATTCTCCAAACGAAATGTGTACAATTGATGCTACCAGGCATACCAGGGAGGCCATGTTTTTCTTCATGTGCGTTGTACAAAAGTGCATCGTCGTGGCTTGTCGGTCTACGTAAGAACTTTTTGTCGTATAACTGAATTATGACATTACAAAAATACTCTAGGCATTCACGTGAAGTCGTATACGTAAATACTCCTCGTATTCGTCGGGATGATTACCAGTTGCTAGTTGTTTAACTGTCGATGTGCCATTTTTGTAACACGGTGAAACTTTTTTTCTACGATCCATATTGTAGTACAAAATTTGAAAGAAATTGTTTATAGATAGAAAAAAATGAGAGTATGGAATTTGTATTTTGAGTGTAAAAAAAATGAATGGAGATGAGTTTATTTTGGGTGGTATTTGTATTTTTTAAATTCAATTCTCTTTTTTTTAAATGCCGATGTACAATGGCTAGTAGGCTTGTCCACATGGGTTCAAATTTCTCTCACATGGGTACATATACTCGATCAAAGTAACCGTGCCTACCACCCGACGCCTTAGTTTATATCATTTGTTTAACCTAAATTAGAAAAAAAGAAGACATTTACATGAAAATACGTAGGGAGCTACAATAAAAATGTATTCTTTTATATATTTAAAATGATTTTGTATTTTTATTATGTGTTCTTTTCAATAACATTGTACTTTTATTATGATATTGACTTTTATTATGTGATTTGACCCGACCCGAAAATTTTGACTCCGGGTTATCATAAACCCGAGAATAAAAAAAATGACATCATAAGAAAAAATTCATGGTTCCGCCATTACTTATACCCCCCTATGTCTTGACCAAAAAAAAGTCTTTTTCTTTTTGTTAATTGTTATGTGACGTGTCACGGTTATTGTCTTCTCTTGTTTTTCTCTAATCTACATGGGTTTTATAATACTTAATTGAATGACAATCGAAGTCACGTTGGCAAAGCCAGACTTTCCTACATGATGTGAAACAACGTCTGAAAATGAAAGTCTACCACCAAGACTTAGCGGTCATTTTTCATACACGAATATCTTTGTTTTATACTTTTATTTATTTGTTTACTAGTTTAGATCCCGTGTTTACATACGGGGTAAAAAATATCAATATAATTTTTTTTTTAATTTTATATATATATTTTACACCTGTAAAAATATATTACGTATACTTAATATTGAAAACAAATTCAAAATATGTAAAAATTGATATATAATTGAGTTTCGAAAATACTTTAATTACTATTTAATATAATTTGATTTTCATTTACTATTTGATTGGAAATAGAAGTTACATAATTAAATTTTAAAGTTTTTTATAATAAAATATAATTTAAAATAAATGTTTTTATTAGTATAATTAATATTTTTCTTTAAATATATATTATTAGTAAGTATAGAAATGCATTAAATAAGAGATAGAGGCGGGAAAAAATGGTGAGGATGAATATGGAGGCGACACGTGGCGTTAAAAAACCTTTATTTATTATATAGTATAGATTTTAGAAATCAAATCTAGTATGTCATGTTGTACCACAATAAATGCAGTTATTGCTTATTTAATTTATATTTCAAACCTAATAAAGTTGTATCTATTATTTCAAATTTATTTTATTTTAAAACGGTAACAATATATCACACGAAACTCACTTTTGTTTTATAGTCAAATAATAAATAACTCTTCAAATAATATTTTTAAATTATACTCATCACAATAGTATATAAACAAGTCGAGCCGCACATAAATACAAGTTTTGTATCACACGATTACATAAAGTTGGGGACAAGATATCACAAAAATCCCTTAAATTAAAGACATATAGCACTCAAGAAAGAAAATAATAAAAAGAAAAGCTAAAATCAAATCAAAACAACCGAAAGCTAACTCGTACCATGATTCAAAAGCAAGTGTCAAAAATACCAAACACCAAAGTAACAAAGCATGTGCGTGCCCAATTATAGATATTTTCATATCATCAAATTTAGATCAATTTCACTCTAGTGTCAACTATGTATTGGTTGTCTTCTGATTTTCGTCATCTAGCCATGGCTTGGTTTGATTCATCCTTGTTGTGAACATACTGTTCATCTTGTCTTCAGCTTGATGATAGTGATGGTGATGGTGATGAAGATGACGACGATTGTCGTACCGAACAAGCAACAACTTGTGCCCATTGTCTCAACCTTGTCTTCATCGTTTGCGGATTATCACCTACATCATCATAAGTTAAATCAATTGTCAGAACTTCTTAGTCGGAGGGTCATTACAATGGTCTGGTCCAACTCATATTTTACTTTAAAAAATCACAACTTTTATTTATAAAAATAGATAAATTCTGGACCTTCCCTGGTTCCGCACCTAAAGGTCAATTTGTAAAAAAGGAATTACCGCGGCTGAATATGGCGTGGGGGCTGCTCATCGGAGAAGACAGATCGGGCTCGGAGACGGCGTACGAGTATGAAGATACCGACGTAGAAGAAGAAGACGACATTGACGACGACTTGGAGACCGTATCAAAATATTGCTTGTTGACGGCGTGGTAGAAGCCTAGCGCCGGTAAGGTATCGGAGAGACGGTCATCGGATTTAGGAGAATTTTCGAAGCCAAACCCTAGCTCAATACAAGCCTTGAGTTCATCGATGTCCTCGTCGGTTACGCTCTTGCTCCGCCGGTGTTTGTGTTTGCCCTTTCGTCTGATCCATTGCTCGTCACGGTGGAGGTCCGGCGACCAGGATTTCTGTGTGTAGAGCGAAGACGGAGACGGAGAGGGTGGCTTTGCGGCGGGGTAAGGCGGAGGCATGGGTGCCCGAACCCGTTAGGGCGGGGAACGTGGCGGAGTTTGAATTGGGAGCGTAATTTGGGGCTCTTAAGATAGTGGGAATTTATAAAGGAGTGGAGCACAAGCTTTGAAATGGACCCACGTAGTTGTATAATAGGTTGGTGACGTCATTATTAATTGTGAATAGGCCCGGAAGTTGATTACCCGTCCTTACACTAAACAATAATAATGGCAATAAACTTTATAGAATTAACACATAAATCGTTATTATAATAAATTTATAACTCCATCCGTCATGTGCCGACTTATCGTGAATTCTAAAATTTTATTTTCCGCATCTCTATCCTATTAAATAATAATAATTTTAAATAATTAAATATCTAAAATTTATTCTAATATTTTATTAAAACTTATGATTATTACTAAATCATAGAAAGATTTCAATTATATCTTATTTTAAAATATAACTTTATAATTTTTATATATTCATTATTTGTTATTTATAATTCTTAAATTTTTATTATTTTTTATTTCATCAATTGCTGATTACATCCAACATACAAATATTCATAGAAACTACTGGTTTACAACAATTTGTATTTATTCAAACCGTATAATACATGAGTTTCTAACCCAGTACTTAGCAAAATAAATAATAATATCCAAAATGAACTGTTTTTGTTTTTTTTTTGTTCTTAAAGGAAATACTAGTGTTCTTTTTTTTATCATCATATAATTATTTGACAGTGTTTTTACAGTACAAGCAACTAAAGCAACTGTTTTAGGCTCTCAAAATTTAAGGGCCCAAAAAAATTAGAAAACTACTTTAATGTATATTCTAAAATGAAAATATATAAGATAATCCACCAATTTTTATGTTTTTAGAGAGAAATGAGAAGAAATAACAAAATGATTGAATTTTAATTTTAGGGTTATTATAATATCTCGCTTAAACATTAATATTATACATTTTGACGCTATATAAAATTACATTTTAAAAACTTTCATATTTTTAAAAAGCTTTAAATAAAAGGCTTTAATTTCAAAGTTCGCTTTAGATCTTAAAATATTTTGAGTCGCCCCTATTCATTGGTAACCGGGGTAGTGACCCCTAGGTTCATCACTTGCACCAGAGAAAACTTATTGGATGGGAGGCTTAAAAAGGTGAGAAATTGGCTTCAAATCTTGAACGTGAGACTACAGGATCGTGAAGATGATCCATATACAACATGCGTAACACCGACGACAACGACTTTAGCAGAGTTGTGGTTTGTAAACGAGACGAGAATGGTTGTAGAGCTAGGCATTGGTAGCTTGGAAACTAAGGGTTGTCAGATGGTGACAGGGTAAAGAAAGATATGACAACCTTGTCACCAGAAGCGAAGGAAAGTGGTGTAAGGTTGAACCCGATCTCAACATTTTATAAATAAATGCTTTCCAACTCTGGTTTCACTTTTTCCTAACTTTTTCATCCAATCAAGACAGGAGAATTCCGTATTTTTGACTTTGATACCATGAATTGAATAGAGACCCTAGTTATACATTAAAAATACCAACACGAACCCCTTACGTTTTCAGATGATTTTTCAAAAATCAAATGGAAGTTACTAGAAATTATACAATGCATTAAATTTGCCAATTTGGTACCATTTATTATGGAGTATCAAAATAAAATATTAAATAGCCAATAAAAAAATCTCACTTTATGAATTAAAATATCAACATCTTCTAAATATAACATCAACTTGAAAAATCGAACAGGAATTCAGTTTTCATATTTTCGAATCGAGTTAGCATTTGAACCAAATTCTGAAGTCAGTTTTTTAATGGAATTTAAACTTATGATTTTCAAACCAATTCAACCCAAATATCCGATTTTGAATTAAATATAAAACTTTATCTTTTATAAATAAACACGTATAATTTTTATTTGTTATATATATTATTATTTATTTTTCCTCATAATTTGGTTTCCAATTTCTTATTCGAGTTCACTTTTGAAAAATTAAAATTCAAATAACTAGATTCGAATAACTTAAAGACGGATTTGATGAATATTTTTACTTAGGAATATGGTTAAATATGATTTTAACAATCAGTGTTATTTTTAATTGTTTGATAATTAATAATTAAAATATAATGATTTAAATTAGAACGTTAGTTATCGTCGAAAAATCCGGAAAGATTACCTCACGTTCAAACACGGTTGACATGACTCATCCATATATAAGTAAACTAAAAATCTTGATTATAAAAAAAATGGTCGAAAAAAGTGGCCTGGATTCTGGAATGCGTACTTGTGGGACCAAGTAATTGATAAAAAGGGAATAATTTAATTTTGATAAAAGACTTATAGCGTGTTGACTCTTGAATCACTCGGTAACATGTCGCCAAGATTATAAAAAGGGCATTTGGCCGGTTAGCTTCACTTATGTTTATTAACTTATCATGACCTGTAAAAATTTAAAAACTTTAGATATGTAAATGAACATTATATAGAGTGGGTACCGATGGCCATTTGATGCAATGGTAGCCCCAAGACTTCCCAAAGTGGAGGTTTTGGGTTCGAATCCTGGCAACAGCAAAAAATGGGTCTGTGGCCAGGTCAGGGGGTTTACCCAGTTGGGGGTTTCTCCTGTGGTGGGCTGCCATGGATATTCTAGGTGTTGCTCCGGGGGAACCCAATTATCCTAGAATATCTAGGTGTTGTCGTTAAAAAAAAAATACAGAGAGTGGGTAAATATACAATGAAAGATAGCGATTCCATAATCCAAAAAGTTACTATCTACACACTTATATGCATGTGATTTTTGTCACAAAACCAACATTGCATCACCTGGTTTGACACTATCATCTGTTTACTTCTATGTGTTTTTTTTAGAAGTCTGTTTTAATCATTAGTCATTTGTTAAGCATGATAATCAAACAAATTTGAGTTAGATAAATTTTGTTACATGATGAAAAAGATTATAATCTGATTTTTTAGTGGCTTTTCCTTTTTTTTTCTCTAAGTTTTTTAGCATTTTAAATTTTTTTACACATCACACAATTAGTATGTTATGCTTTCTCTTTTACATTTAAAAATAGGGGTAGCTTTACACAATATTAACCAAGTTTTTTCAATGTTTCATTTAAGTCACTTAAACCTTTTTTGTCCCTCTAAAATCACTCAACTTTCAATAGGTGTTCCAATCATGTGTAATATTTTTATAAATATTTTTTTTTAAATTGAATGAGATAAATGAAATATATATGAATCTTGTTTACTATTTAGCAATTTATTTTTTTCCAATTCGACTTAAATATAACAATTTTGAAACTTCTTTATTATTTAGTGACTTTTTTTTCTTCACTATTACCTCCTATTTTAAGTTAATTGGAATAAAAATTTCATTTATTGGTAACTAATATTCCTATATATTTCATTTGCCTCATTCAATTTAAAAAAAAAATTAAACATTTATAAAAATATTACATAGGATTTGAACACTTACTGAAAGTTGAGTGACTTTAGAGGGACAAAAACCTTTGAGTTACTTAAATGAAACATTTGAAAACTTGATTACTATTGGGTGAAGTTTTCCCTTAAAAATATAATAAGACATAAGATTTTATATAGGGATTCTGATTTCCTTCGCTTTTCAAACGGCTCCATTACGTGAGAGCTTTTACTAAAATCCCCCTCTTTTCCTTGTTTTAAAAATAACGATACTTTCGACTAGTGTTTTGAAACTTGGACCGGCCGGTCGGACTGGAGGCTTGGCCGGTCCGGTTAGGTGTGTTGAAACGGTCCTGCGACGACCCGGTGGTCGGACCGGCTGGCTATTTTTTTCTTTATTTTAAGTCTCTTGGATTCGTATTTCGTAGCTAATTGTTAGTTTAAGAGTATTGGAATTAACTTGTTGGTGGTTTTTGAAGGATTAATGATTGTTTGGATTGATTTATTTTAATAATATTTATGACGTCGTCCGGTTCTTAAATCCGGTCCGACCAGTCTGACCAGTGGACCGGTAAGAAAACCGTTTTAACGTCCGGTCCGGTTCTGAAAAGATCGCTTAAATACCTCTTATTTGCTTGTTGCTACAAGAGTAGCCATACTGTTTTTCTTTTTCACGTACATTACATACTTACAAAACCCATAAACCAAACCAAACCAAATATTCATCAAGTACAAGTGTGCATTGCCTTGCTGATAACATCACAGCATCCACTTCTCTCATTTTTTTAAATAGTCCCTCCATTTTATAAATAAGCTCGAATCTACCCTCAAACTTAACGTGTCTTATGTGGGAAAACATCTATTAAATAAAAAGAGGATTCGATTGTACAATTATTTAAATAAAAGTCCAAAAACACCAATCTTTAATAAAAATGCATATTATTATTACATACGTGTAAGAAAATTATTACATATATGTAATTTTCAAGGCTTTAAATGGGTTAACGTTTAATTTATTTTTTCTTTCTTTTGAAAAAGCGTAAAGATTTGTTTTCTTATATAAAGTTTCGAATACGTTTATCTATTTCGTACACAATAACTTTTTTAGTGGTTTCGTTTTTCTATATATATCTTTGATATTATCAACACTCTATTAAATGTTTTGGTTTTTTATGTATTACGTGTTTTAACGCGCTGCTACGTGTGAGTTAACACGTCTCAACGCGTGTGGCTCTCCAAAAACTTTAATCTATTTAACGGTTTAGTTTTTTTTTATAAAGTTTCGAAGTCATTTTGATTTATTTAACGGTTTAACTTTCCTCTTTTTTTTTATAAAGTTCGAAGTCGTTTAACGTCCGTTGTTAAACGTACCGTGACGCGCATCGGCAGCAACGCGCCGAGGTAACTTACTGGTTGCTAGTAATTTGCAATTGCTAACTAGTACTTTGTTACAACATTATCCACTTGACTAGTATACTTCAAGTACATACGTTAGCCACATATTCAAGATACGATCACTACTTAACTCACAGTTTACCAAACAAGTTCAAACTACACATTAATAAAGCTATTTTTAGCATTTACAACTAAACAAGTTTAGCACACCATGTGATCATTACATTTAACCAACACAATCTTATAAGTTATGTTATTAACAAGCATGATAATACTAAATACCATATTGGCACTAATTAAATACCATATTAGAGAGGTTTCTTCTACTCATCAAAAACTTATCCCGAGGAAGGTTCCGTCGGTTGATTTGAAGCCGAAGGAGATGAAGGTGGGTGCAGGTTCCTTCGCGGATATAGTCAAGGGATCTAATCCAAAGAGGTCGATTGTGGTGTGTGATCCGCCTCCTCCGATGGTGATTTCCATTGATAATTCGGACCTTTTAAAGTTAGACGAATTCGGATCGGCGATTCTTGTTAAGGTGAGAGATATCAATCTTATGGAGAACTTGTATTTCATTCTTCACAGGGAAGGCTTTCCAACCGTTAATCTGCGATATGTGGGCGGACTTTGGGTTTGTGTGGAATTCTCGAACAGCGAAGATTTTATGGCGTTCAAACATCATGAAGACATGAATCTGTTTTTTTTTTATATCAAACCTTTTTTCAAAGATTTCCTTTTGAAGGAACGGGTTGTTTGGTTGGAGATTGGAGGATTGCCTTTGATAGGTTGGTCACCGAGTACTTTCAAGAAAGTGGCTTCTCAGTGGGGAGATGTTATGTTTTTTGAGAATGACTTTGAGGAACCCATGGCGTTAGGTCGAGTATGTATACTCACAAAGATCTTGTCTAAAATTGGCACGTTGGGTAAAGTAAAATGTGATGAGGCTATTTTTGATGTGTCGATTAATGAGGTTTCAATATGGACACCTTCTTTTAAGAAACCTTGTCAGGGGGGTGATTCTTCTAGCGATGATTCAGATGAGGATAAGATTTCAGTGGCAGATAGCTTCGAAAATATGGAAGTCAATCCGGTGGAATATGTGGCCGAGTCTGATCCTTTTAACCTTGAGGGCGTGATTAAGGGGGTAGGGAGGGAGGAGAGTAAAGCCTCTTCTTCCCCCTCACGTCCGCCGGGGTATGCTGCTCTTAAAGAAAATGGATGTCCTTTTACTGAGGCGTATAAGGGGCCTTGTGTTCAACATTCTACGGGACATGAAGAGGTGGTGGTCAAAGAGCCATTTAAAGGCCTAAACACTGAAGGTGGGGATTTAAGTCAATTGGGGGAATCCATTCAGTCGGTCTCGTCTGGTTGCTCCAAAAAAGAAGGTGGGTCGCTTTTTAATGAATTACAACGTCATATACAGTTGGGTCAGGCGATGGGTTTTCATATGAAAGGCAGTAAAAGTGACTTGAAGAAAGTGATCATGGGAATGAGTGAGAAATTTGTGGATCAATGAATGTACTCTCTTTAAATGCTTGTGGTGTAGGGAACGTGTTGAAACGCAAAAAGATAAAGAATATTTGTTGTCACCATTCCATTAGTTTTTTGGCTATTCAAGAAACTTATATGTCGGTGGTTGATGTGTTAGTATTTACACATCTTTTTGGCACAAAACTTCGCTCATTTAATGATCAATTCTTGGTTTTATTCAACGTTTAGACACTTATTTGCTTCATTTCTTGTTTTGTAGGTTTTTGTGAAGCTTGGTGAATAAACAAGAAGATTCCAGGATAAACAAGTGAAGTTTTAGGGTTTCTGTGATGGAGGCACGGTCGTGCCCCTATTTGGCACGGTCGTGCCAAGCTCCAAAACCCTAAGCACGGTCGCGCCCACATTTGGCACGACCGCGCCAAGCCAAATTCCAAGGCACAACCGTGCCTTGGCCGCCCACGGTCGCGTGTCATCTCGTGAGTCTGAACAGCCGTACGTCCTCGATCAGTGGTACCCAATGGAAGCTACGGATCGGTCAAACCTCTGTCACACGGTCGTGCCAAGACCTAGACACGACCGCGTCCATGTCCTAGGCACGGTCGTGCCTTCTCTCCTGGCACGGTCGTGCCTCCCCTTTTCTATTTAAACAGAACTTAATTCTCATTCAGAGATTTAGCAACCCATGGGAGAAACCTACTGTTCCAGCTCGAGTTTTCTTTTTTCCAGCCATATTTCAAGATTCTTGGAGAGGATACAACACCAAGAGGATCACCATACATCAACAACAACATCTAGGCTTGGAGGAGTGGTTTTATTCTTGTTTTCATATCATGTTTCTCTCTATTTTTCCCTGCTTACTTGTAATTTTGATGCTCATGATGAGCTAAAACTCCTATTCACTTTGGTTTAGATGAAGTTTAGATACATTTGACAACATTCATGGATTATTGGTAATTATTGTGTTAATGTTATGACAACCGTATGATTATTCTTTGATGAAATTATGTATTCAAGTATTTTGAGTTGTTTACAAGACTTGTATTTGTGTATGCCATATTATGTTGGAAAACTTATGATTTATGTTTATATTCATGGATTGGTATATGTAATTATACTAGTTTATGGCATTTGACTAGGAATGGTGAATGAAGTCTTGTTTATGAATCATTATATTTGTATGTGTAACCTTATGCTTATGTTTGGAAAGACAAAGTATTTGTTATGATGTGTCATATTTAGTATTGTGTTTATCTAGGAATTGTTGACACATCCTTCTAATTTATATAATCTTTATATGAACATTGTATGTTGAAGAAATGCATATTGTTGTCTAAATTAATCAACTTGAGGTGGATAGTGTGTTGTTCATATTATCTTTCCAACTAGTTGTTGGATTAGTGTATCTTAATCGGAAGCTAGTTCAATCTTTATAAACATTGACATGATTATTAAACACGTGAGCCTCATTGTATGACTTTAGGTGGTTGGTTTGTGTAATTCATGTTAGCTTTCCGAATAGTCATTTGATTAGATATCTTTGACGAGAATTTAGTCAATTTATGTATCGTGTATTTGCCATATTTCTATGAATGTATTGAATGTATTCTAAATGGATTCGACACCGAAGTGATATTTTCTCCTTGATTGTTTGAATTGTGACTTTAGTCTAGTTTTATATTCTCACATATTATTTTAGTTAAAAATCAACTTAAACATCTTTTACCCATATTTGATTGAATCTTAGTCTCGGTTTATTATCGCATCCCACCGTGTCCACGGATTGATATCCGGTTCTTACCTTTACTATATTGCTATCCGACGGGTACACTGCCCGGTGTGTGTGATTAGTATTTGGTGAAAACCCTTTTTAAAACTAATTGTGTAAAACACTTATAAAAATATATATATATATATAGTTTACACACATCAAGTTTTTGGCTCCGTTGCCGGGGACACGGTTTTGCGAGAACGATTGGAATTAATTTTTAGTCATTTAGTATATATATTTTTGTGAATATCGTGTTTTTCTTGTTGTTATTTGCAATTTTGTGTGTATAAATATTTTTCGCATTTTACTTGTTATTTTTTTAGCTTCATTTGTATATATATATATATATATATATATATATATCTTGGTTTTTATCCCATTTTATTTTTTTTTATTTTACTTTTATTTTCAATTTTTTTATTTTATTTTTATTTTATTTTATTTTATTTTTGTTTTATACTTGTTTTTGTCTAACTTGTGTTTTCTTTGTCCTAGGTTCGCGTATTTAAATCTAACTTGTCGTGCAGATCGTGTATGTTCTCAACTCCCGTCGAGGAGGTTCCTGAGCCGTCTTCCGAGCCGGAGCGTGATCTTCATCGGAGATTGCGAGCCCGTTCCCGATTTGTGGCCCGGTTACTCGAGTTTGACGAGGTTGTTGTTGACGAGGTAGAGGAGATGGCGAACGAGGATGCGAGTCGGATGCTTTCTGATTTTGGCAAACCGACACTTGAGGGTTTGGAGTCGAGCATCAATAGGCCGACGGTTGGAGCACATCAGTTCGAGATCAAATCCAGCATTATACAGATGGTGCAGAACATGTGTCAGTTCGATGGCAAGGATCACGAGGATCCTAATACTCATTTTGCCAGTTTCTTAGAGATTTGCGCCACTTTCAAAATTTGTGACGCTACCGACGATGCTATTCGGCTCCGGTTGTTCCCGTTTTCCTTACGGGGTCGAGCCAAGGCTTGGTTACTGTCACTTCCCCCTAGGTCCATTAGTACTTGGGACCAGATGGCTGCTAAATTCTTAGAAAAGTACTTCCCTCCGGAGAAAACATCAAAGTTGAGGGCTAGGATTCTTTCTTTCCAGCAGGACGACGGGGAGACGATCTATGAGGCGTGGGAAAGATTCAAGGAACTGATGAGGAAGGTTCCCCACCATGGATTGTTGAAGTGGCAGCAGTGTGAGACCTTTTACAATGGTCTGGAGATGACCGGGAAGCAGCTGATTGATGCATACGCGGGTGGAGATATTGGAACAAAGACACCCCAGGAGGCGTATAACTTGCTAGAAAAGGTGGCAGCGAAGAGCTACATTCAGCATACTTCCCGAGCGAGAACTCAGAGGCAGGGTGTCCATCAAGTGGATGGAATTACCTCTTTAGCTGCCCAGGTGGAAGCACTTTCCACCAAGATTGATCAGATACACGTCCACAAGGCCCAGTCCTTGTGTGAGTTTTGTGGTGGGGCACATCCCACGAGTGCTTGTCAGGTTGGGGATCAGGGGGCCCATGAGCAGGTTGATTTCATGTCCAACCAGAATCGCCCCCAGAATAATCCCTACAGCAACACATATAATCCGGGGTGGAGGAATCACCCGAATTTCAGTTGGAAGTCTGGCAACAATAGCCAGCAACCACCCGGATTCACTCAGCGCCCCCCATTCCAGCATCAGTCCCACCAGTCTTAGGGACAGAGTTCCCAGTTTCGACCTCAGCAGGGCCAGTTTCAAGGCCAAGGTTCTAGAAGCGGTCCGTCACCCGCACCTGAGGGTAAATCCAGTTTGGAGGACATGGTTGCACGGCTACTTGCCAACTCAGAGAGTCAGAATCAGTTGGCAGAGAAGCAGAACCGGTACATGGAGGAGCGTTTCCACACGCATGAGACTGAGTTGAGGAATCAGAAAGCTTCGATCCAGACCATAGAGAACCAGGTCGGGCAGATCGCGAAGCTTCTTTCTGAGAGATCGCCAGGTGGCCTGCCTAGCAACACTGAGCCCAATCCCAATGCTCATGTGAAGGCCATCACTTTGAGGAGCGGTAGAGACACAGGACCGGATCCACAGGTTCCTGTGCACGAGTCATCTGAGGCGGAGGTTGTGATTGAGATTCCTGATGAGACACCACCGAGGGGTAAATCGGCGAGCACATCGCGCCCTCGCGAGCCTGTGAGAGATTATACTCCCTCCATTCCATACCCAGGCAGATTGAAGAAGCAGAAGATGGAGGAGCAGTATGGTAAGTTTCTAGGGTTGTTTAAGCAATTGCATATCAACTTACCATTTATGGAGGCTCTGGCTCAGATGCCTAAGTATGCGAGATTCTTGAAGGATATCCTCACGAATAAGAGGAAATTGGAGGAGTTGTCTAAGGTGACGCTAAATGAGGAGTGTTCGGCGGTGATTCAGAACAAGCTACCGGAGAAGAGACGAGATCCGGGGAGTTTTACCATCCCCTGCTTGATAGGTAGCTTGTCGGTTAGCAACGCCTTAGCTGACCTTGGTGCTAGCATTAACCTCATGCCATATGCGGTCTTTGCTAAGCTTGAGTTGGGAGAACCTACACCGACACGCATGAGTATCCAGCTGGCCGATCGCTCGGTCAAGTATCCGCGAGGGATAGTGGAGAATATGTTGGTTAAGGTTGATTGTTTTGTGTTTCCTGTAGACTTTGTGATTCTGGACATGGATGAGGACAAGAATGTCCCTATTATCCTAGGTCGACCGTTCCTGGCCACTGCCAAGGCCCTGATTGATGTGTATTCGGGGAGGCTTACACTGAGGGTGGATGAAGAGGAAGTGACCTTTGATGTAGGGAGATCCATGCAGCATACCCAGAATCAGGATGATTCACTCTACTTCGTTGAGGCTGTTTATTCTTGTGTGAGTGATCATCTCCAGGACATAGCTGAGGAGGAGTCCCTGGACACCCAGATTGTAGGGGGGGAGACATTTGATCCAGTTGGTGAGGATCAGTTTGACGAGCACTTGCATAGCTAGGAGAGCTATGAGTTTCCCCAGTGTTCAGCGGTTTTTGCTATGGTTGATAGAGAGTCTGAGCCGATTGAGCGGCCTTCTATTGAGGACCCACCACATATTGAGCTTAAGGAGCTCCCGAGCCATTTGGAGTATGCCTTTTTAGATGGTGAGTCTCGATTACCCGTCATTATCGCCTCTGATTTGACGAGTGATGAGAAGGAGAGGTTACTGGAGGTGCTGAAGCAGCACAAGCAGGCTATTGCATGGAGGATTATGGACATTAAGGGAATTAATCCCTCTTTCTGTACCCATAAGATCCTTATGGAGGATGACTACAAGCCCGCTGTGCAGCACCAGAGGAGGTTGAACCCGAACATGCAGGAGGTAGTGAAGAAGGAGGTGATTAAGTTACTGGATGCTGGTTTGATTTATCCCATCTCCGATTCTCCTTGGGTTAGCCCGGTTCAGGTTGTCCCTAAGAAGGGAGGCATGACTGTCATCACCAACGAGAGGAATGAGCTGATTCCTACTCGTACAGTCACCGGTTGGAGAGTTTGCATCAATTACCGCAAACTCAATGATGCTACTCGGAAAGATCATTTTCCCCTCCCGTTCATTGATCAGATGTTGGAGAGATTAGCGGGAAAGATGTTCTATTGTTTCCTGGATGGCTTCTCAGGCTACTTCCAGATCCCGATTGCTCATGAGGATCAGGAGAAGACGACATTCACATGTCCCTATGGCACATTTGCTTATCGGCGGATGCCCTTTAGATTGTGCAATGCTCCGGCCACTTTCCAGCGTTGCATGGTGGCCATTTTCCATGATATGATTGAGGACTCCATGGAGGTTTTCATGGATGACTTTTCTGTGTTTGGGAGTTCCTTTGATCAGTTCTCATGACGATCAGTTCTCCCTTCACACTCCATTGCATTGCATGTTTTTATATACATTGAGGGCAATGTATGTTTCTAAGTGTGGGGTTGGGTGTTTATTCTTCGCTTTACATTATTTTTTGTTGTACATTGAGGGCAATGCACGATTCTAAGTGTAGGGTGGGAATTTATTCACGCGATGTTTGTCCTTTTGAGCATTTTATCACTTCATTTTTTGCAAAATCTTCCTTCATAATTTTTATTGACACTAAATCAGTTTTATAAAATTGAAAAACACCAAAATAAAATAAAAGTTAACCGTTTAGCATTCACAATTTTTAGTAAATAATAGAGGTTTGATTTTTTCGAAAGCAATTGAAATAGAAATTCCATCGAGTCAAACCCAATTTTTTGTGATAACCATGAGTTTTAGTGGGCTGAACGAATGAATTGCATGTAACCTTTTGCTTACACCCATTCCTTTCCGTTTCCGTGAGTTTATTTTTGAGCCTTGATAGCTTTAGACGTTGTTTGCTCTCGTTTTTGAGGATTTGAGTGTGCCGGATGTTTCATGCTTATTAGAACTTGCTTTTAGTATACATTTCGAAATCATGAACATAAATATTGCATAAAAATGATTGAGGCATTAGGATAAACCACTTTGTTAGCCTTTTATTTTCCCTCACCCGAACACATCCACTAGTTAGCCATGTTGAGCCTATCATGTTCTTTCTTTAATTACCCACATTACACCGCCATTAAACCTTCATTAACCTTTTCATTTATTTTTCGCCCGTGTTAGAAATCCGGTCGGCTAATGTTAATTTTATAGCTTTTATTTTGATGTAATTTTTAAATGCTTGAGAAGTTTTTAGCTAAGGAAATATGCATATTGACTTAGTTTCCTTCAAAAGAAAAAAAATCAACAAAATCAGGTGAATTATAGCCGATTAGAGAAATTTTGTGAGCAAAGATGGAAATAATTCGGTTGTTAGCTCTTATCTATACGGAAGTATTAGTTAGTTTATTTTTCATATTAGAAGCTGTTTTTAGTTTTGAGTTAGCATAACCGCCGGGTTTTTAGCCATTTAGCCATTTTAAAATTCCACTTCCTCACCCTTAACCATTGCCAAGTTACAACCCATTTAAAGCCCTCTTGATTTGTGCTTTGTTTCATGTTAGTTGGTAGAGATTTGATCTTTTAGCAAGCTTATGATTTATGCATGATTCATTGTCTTGGCATTTGAGTGTTCTATACATACTCCATTACTTGTATGATCATATATATTCCCGAGTGTGTGTGAACATTGTGAGAAGCATAAAGTTGCATGCTAATGATTTCCTAGGCATATTCATTTGCTCATTCGGTTATCACGTCATTGGGCTCATTGGGTTTCATTTAGTTAATTTTGCATTTCTTGGAAATCTCTTCAAACCTTTATAAGTTTATTAATGCTTACGGTTTTCCCGATTTGATCCATAGTGTCATTGGAAGTTTTGTTTCATTTTGATTTCTTGCTTGAGGACAAGCAATGTTCAAGTGTGGGGTTGTTTGATGTGTTAGTATTTACACATCTTTTTGGCACAAAACTTCGCTCATTTAATGATCAATTCTTGGTTTTATTCAACGTTTAGACACTTATTTGCTTCATTTCTTGTTTTGTGGGTTTTTGTGAAGCTTGGTGAATAAACAAGAAGATTCCAGGATAAACAAGTGAAGTTTTAGGGTTTCTGTGATAGAGGCACGGTCGTGCCCCTATTTGGCACGGTCGTGCCAAGCTCCAAAACCCTAAGCACGGTCGCGCCCACATCTGGCACGACCGCGCCAAGCCAAATTCCAAGGCACAACCGTGCCTTGGCCGCCCACGGTCGCGTGTCATCTCGTGAGTCTGAACAACCGTACGTCCTCGATCAGTGGTACCCAATGAAAGCTACGGATCGATCAAACCTCTATCACACGGTCGTGCCAAGACCTAGACACGACCGCGTCCATGTCCTAGGCACGGTCGTGCCTTCTCTCCTGGCACGGTCGTGCCTCCCCTTTTCTATTTAAACAGAACTTATATCTCATTCAGAGATTCAGCAACCCAGGGGAGAAACCTATTGTTCCAGCTCGAGTTTTCTTTGTTCCAGCCATATTTCAAGATTCTTGGAGAGGATACAACACCAAGAGGATCACCATACATCAACAACAACATCTAGGCTTGGAGGAGTGGTTTGATTCTTGTTTTCATATCATGTTTCTCTCTATTTTTCCCTGCTTACTTGTAATTTTGATGCTCATGATGAGCTAAAACTCCTGTTCACTTTGGTTTAGATGAAGTTTAGATACATTTGACAACATTCATGGATTATTGGTAATTATTGTGTTAATGTTATGACAACCGTATGATTATTCTTTGATGAAATTATGTATTCAAGTATTTTGAGTTGTTTACAAGACTTGTATTTGTGTATGTCATATTATGTTGGAAAACTTATGATTTATGTTTATATTCATGGATTGGTATATGTAATTATACTAGTTTATGGCATTTGACTAGGAATGGTGAATGAAGTCTTGTTTATGAATCATTATATTTGTATGTGTAACCTTATGCTTATGTTTGGAAAGACAAAGTATTTGTTATGATGTGTCATATTTAGTATTGTGTTTATCTAGGAATTGTTGACACATCCTTCTAATTTATATAATCTTTATATGAACATTGTATGTTGAAGAAATGCATATTGTTGTCTAAATTAATCAACTTGAGGTGGATAGTGTGTTGTTCATATTATCTTTCCAACTAGTTGTTGGATTAGTGTATCTTAATCGGAAGCTAGTTCAATCTTTATAAACATTGACATGATTATTAAACACGTGAGCCTCATTGTATGACTTTAGGTGGTTGGTTTGTGTAATTCATGTTAGCTTTCCGAATAGTCATTTGATTAGATATCTTTGACGAGAATTTAGTCAATTTATGTATCGTGTATTTGCCATATTTCTATGAATGTATTGAATGTATTCTAAATGGATTCGACACCGAAGTGATATTTTCTCCTTGATTGTTTGAATTGTGACTTTAGTCTAGTTTTATATTCTCACATATTATTTTAGTTAAAAATCAACTTAAACATCTTTTACCCATATTTGATTGAATCTTAGTCTCGGTTTATTATCGCATCCCACCGTGTCCACGGATTGATATCCGGTTCTTACCTTTACTATATTGCTATCCGACGGGTACACTGCCCGGTGTGTGTGATTAGTATTTGGTGAAAACCCTTTTTAAAACTAATTGTGTAAAACACTTATAAAAATATATATATATATATATAGTTTACACACATCAGTGGTAGATATTGGTAGAATTAGAAGCTTGTGGGGCAATTATACATTTTATTTTGTGTCTTCGAGTGCTCGAGGAAGATCAGGGGGTTTACTTGCTATCTAGGACCCAAATATGTTTGTGAAATCGTCTCTCCTTTGCTTCGAAAATGTTTTAATTGTTGAAGGATATTGGGTGGCGTTTGATATTCGATGTTTCATGATTAATGTATACACTCCACAAGATGATTTGGAGATTTTAACATTATTATGAGAGATTTTAACGTGGTTCGTTTTTCCTTCGAAAGGCGCGGATCGGTTTTTAATCAAAATGATGCATATGCTTTTAATGATTTCATTCGTGAAGCCAATCTTGTGGATATCCCGATCGGAGGCTACAAATTTACGATGATTAGTTCGGATTTTTCTAAAATGAGTAAATTAGATCATTTTCTAATTTCTGAAGATATTGTGACAAAGTTTCAGAATCTGGAAGTTCTAGCTTTGGAAAAAAACATTGTCGATCATAGACCAATTATTTTGAAACACCTTTCGGAAAAATTTGGGGTGCCGTTTAAATTATTTAACTATTGGTTAAATCTAGAGGGTTTCGAGAAGCTTGTTATGGAGGCCTGGAATGACGATGCTTTCAAGATTCACACTAATGCTCTTGTTTGTTTCAAACTGAAACTTAAAAACCTCAAAGAATTTATAAAAAAATGGAATTCCGCGAGACGTCTTAAAGAGCACGGTTTGGAGGATGAGCTCTCTACTCGCCTAAGAGTTCTTGACTCAGAGTTCGACAGAGGGGTGATCGATAGTATTGGGTTAGAAGAAAGAAAATCGATTGTCTTCCAAATTGCTGAGATTAAGAAAAATACAAACTCGGAACTGTTCCAAAAAGCGAAAGTAAAATGGTCTAGAGGGTGATGAAAATAAAAAGTTTTTCCATGTGATCGTAAATAAAAAGAGAATACACCTGGGCATTAGAGGCAATAAAAGCAAAGGCACTTGGCTCTCCGATCCCATTCCAATCAAGAGAGCATTTTTTGACTATTTTGAGGACCGATTTCGTAAATTCAACGGGGTTCCTATGGATGATCTAAGCCATAAATTCAATGAACTCTCGAGGGAACAAGCCAATCTTTAGAAGTGATTCCTATTATAGAATAAATCAAAGCGGTAGTATGGGATTGTGGGAATGATAAATCCCCGGGCCTAGACTGTTTTACGTTCGCTTTCGTTAAGAGACATTGGGAGATACTAAAAGGTGATACTTTTAATCTTGTGTTGGAGTTTTGTAAGAAGTGTAAAATCCCTAAAGGGTGCAATGCTTCTTTTATTACTTGGATTCCGAAAGTGAAAAATCCTCTTACTGTGTCGGATTTTAGGCCTATAAGCCTAATTTATCTTCAATACAAAATTATTGCAAAAGCGTGGTTGTTAGTCATCATCAATCAACATTTGTTAAAGGTCGTCAGATTCTTGACGGACCTCTCATTCTTAATGAAGTGGTGGATTGGTGCAAAAAAAGTAAACAGAAGATGATGCTTTTTAAAGTAGATTTTGCTAAAGCATATGATTCTTTTTCTTGTGAATACTTATTTTCTATGATGCAGTTTATGGGCTTTGGTAAGACTTGGATATCATGGATTGAGGCTTGCCTTGAGTCGGCCTATGCTTCGATATTGATTAATGGATTCCCTACGGAGGAATTCAAATTGGAAAGAGGATTAAGACAAGGAGATCCTCTTTCTCCTTTTCTCTTTATTATTGCTATGGAAGGATTACATGTCATGATCGATGATCTAATTAACCTCGGTTATTTCAAAGGTACGAAAATTGGTAAAAACAAAATTCTTCTTTCGCATTTATTCTTCGCGGATGATGTGATTATTTTTGGGGAATGGTCGAAGGAGAATTTGTCTAATATTTTATGGGCGTTTAATTGTTTTTTTCTAGCATCGGGTCTCAAAATTAATATCCAAAAATCGAGTATCCTTGGAGTTGGGGTGAAAGTCGATGAGGTAAACTCTATGGCGGCTATTGTTGGTTGTAAATCAGAATCATTTCCAATTAAATATTTGGGGATCCCCATTGGCGAAAACCTTGCTTTGTCAAAAAGTTGGAATGTGATTGAGGAAAAAATCAAAAATAAACTTTGTCGGTGGAAAGCAAACCTTCTCTCGTTTGGAGGTAGGGGTACTTTCATTACGTCGGTCCTTGATGCAGTTGGTAATTTTTATTTGTCTTTATTTCTTATGCCGGTAATTGTTCGAAAGAAATTAGAAAGTTTACGTTCTCATTTCTTTTGGGGTGGATCGGACGGCGATAAAAAGATGGCTTGGATTAGTTGGGAGCAAACCTTGGCGGGCAAATCTTGTGCTGGATTGGGTTTTGGGAGTTTACACTCTCTTAATTTGGCTCTTCTTCTCAAATGGAGGTAGAGATATTATAATTTTCCCAATTCGTTATGGGTTTCAATTATTGATTCTATTCATAGAGGGAATCACGATGTCTTTGACCGCGATAAAGTGGGGAAAGGAAATGGTACTTGGAACCGAATTGTGAAGTGTGTAAATAACCTTAATGATAAAGCGTTGATTCCTCTCTTGGAAATTAAAAGAAAAGGGGGGTAACGAGAATGCTACAAGGTTTTGGCTGGATACTTGGTTAGGAGATTCTCCTATTGCCTCCTACTTCCCTGGACTTGCAGCTCTTGAAGCTGAAAAGGAATGTTTGATTGCTAATCGTGTTTCGGGTGGAAATTGGGTTTGGAATTGGAGGAGATGTTTGAGAGGTGGCAGGGAGGAGGTACAATTCGGTTCTCTTTGCTCTTTATTGGAAGATATTCATTTATCAGATAAAGCGGATGAGTGGTGGTGGGACTTTGATCTTCAAGATGGCTTTCAGGTGAAAGAGGTTAGGAAATTCATTGACAAAGTTATGTTACCGGTTAATTCTTTGAAAACTAGATGGTGTAAAGAGGTGCCCAAAAAAATTAATATTTTCACCTGGCGTATGCTTTTGAACCGGCTTCCGACTAAAGATAACCTTTGTAATAGAGGTGTTGACATCCCTTATATTATGTGCCCTTTTTGCTCTTCGAAAAAAGAAACGGTTGACCATTTATTTGCATCTTGCGGTATTGCCCATTCTACTTGGTTATCAGTTTTCAAGTGGCTAGATATTTCTTTTACAAGTCCGTACCGACCCACAATTCTTTTGGAATAGCTAGATAGTTCGAATTTGGGATCTCAAAAAAATCGGTGGTTGAAGGCATCTTCTTAACGACATGGTGGGTGATATGGAATTTCAGAAATGAAGCTGTTTTTTCGAGCTAACGATCCAAGTAAAAATCTTATTTTGGAGACGATTATCCACTATTCTTTCCTTTGGATTCGTAATAGGAATAGTAAGATAAATATTGGAGGGGTTGAATTGATGAAAAATCCTCTTTTATATATGTAACTCTTTTTTTTTCGAATTTGGTTAGGTTTTTTCTAACCATTTTCGATTGATTATAAAATTATCTTGATTGCTATTAAAAAAAAACAAATTCACCATTCTTATATTTTATTTAAATAATATCAAACAAGAAAAATGTAACACCCTACTTTTAAAACACCGATTAAACACGCGTAAGCATTTATCCCAAGAATTTTATTTTTTTTAGTCCCTCGCATACCGCGAAAGACCAGACCCCTCCCTCGCGAGGGAGCCTCAGAAAGCCAGCCGAAAATCCACGTCTCTTGCGTACCGCGAGAGAACCCATCCTGGTTTCTCGCGTACAGCAAGGGACCTGTTTTCACAAAGAGTTTCCAGGCTTCGGCAGGTTTCAACACTTAGCCATTTTTTTCCAACTTTTTCATTTCAATTAGACACCAAAACCTCCCAACACTTGGGTTTTGACCAAAAAAACATTTCAACATCAAATACATACACCAAAACACAATTGTGAATCCAATTTACATCCATTTAAGGGATTTCTAATAAATCACCAAAACACATATACGCATACTAGAATCCCGCCAAATGCCTTTGACTTGACTTTGACTACATCGGAGCTTTTCCTACATAACACCACATATATCACCATTAGTAATGAAGATAAAACATAATAAACAAGTAAAATTCTACTTGTTTCACCCATTCACCCATTTGAGTCGTTTCCACCCAATTTGACATTAGGCTACATATCACTTGCATAATCACCTACAAGTTTCACTATTTTCATTTTACATTCATGATCAACACATTTTCCATTTCCATTATGGCACATAGGCCATAACTTCGTCATCTCATTTCCATTATGATTATTAGATCATAACTTCATATCCACATATACATTATGATACTTAGACCATAACTCCATAACCACATATCCATTATAGTATAAATACTATAACTACATTTCATTCACTTATTCATACACCTTATGCATATACAAACCACATAACACATTATGCAAATTAACACATTGTGCATACAACATTGCATATAGCACCTTTTATCAATCAATTACTAAGTAAGTGCAAAAGCACTTACCTTGTGGATTTGGAGGTCTCGTGCCACCTTCAAGTTTTGCAATTTGATTACCTAAACATATACACCTAGTTTAGTAATCTAACATACATCAAAATCACATTATAATTGGGTTCACAACCCAATTTCCCATTTCCAACCCAAACTGACCCGTTTGAGTTATATTCATATCCAAACACCCTCTTTCACTCCAAACTCACCTACTTGAGTTTCATTATCCTTACCTTAACACAAAAAAATTTTCATTAAATTTTATCATTATGTTAATTTGGTGTTTGTTCAAGTGTCTAACATCATATTAACACTTAATCATCTTTAAGTCATCATCTTACCATCATAATCCAAAAACCCCCAATTTTCTCCATATGAACCCTAACTTCTCATAATCAAAATCAAAGGGTTCTAGGATATTAATCACCATTCTTTACCTTTAGTTTAGCTAGATTATCAACAATCTAACACTAATTATCAACGTGCGTCATAAATTTCGGATTTCTACAAAACCCACCAACTAACACATCAATAGTGAAATCAAAATAAAGATAATCACTTACTTGATGTTAGGAAGGTGATGTGCAAGCCAAAACCTTCACAATTTAAGCTCCAATTGCACGAATCTTGCTTCAACACTCTTTTATCTCTTTTTCTCCTTTGCTCAAGAACGACCCAACACCAAATGAGACTATATTTGACTTTCACTAGTCAATATGACAGATTTTACCATTTTACACTTTTAGCCCCTCAACTTCCATTTCACCCATTTCATTTCATAATTAGTTAAAAACTAATATAACCCCATTACTAACTTGAAACCATCTTGTTTCAACTTATTTCTAAAATATTATTTTCACCATAATATTTATTTAGAACATTAATTTATTTAATAACGAAATCCGGATTTTGGTTCGTTACAAATCAACTCCCCTTATTTGGGTTTCGTCCCCGAAACCCGACTTCTCATAAAAAGGTTCGGATAATATTTGAGCATTTCTTCCTCGATTTCCCAAGTTATTTCGCTCCTTTCTTATGTTTCCACCTCACCAAAACTTGGCAAATCTCTTTATTGCGTAAACGCTTCACCTTTCTATCCAAGATTGCCACCTGTTCCTCAACATAATTCAACTTTTCATCCAATTCAATATCATCTAATGGAACAAAAGTAGATTCAATCTAGTCCCCATATCCTCATGGAATTTCTTCCAAAAACGAGAAGTAAATCTCGTATCACGATCCGATATAATCGACACCGGCACACCATGACGTGACACAATTTCCTTCACATACATTTTCGCCAATCTATCTGATGAATACGATTCCTTAATAGGAAGGAAATGTGCACTCTTTATCAACCAATCCACTACTACCTATATCACATCATAACCCTTTCGAGTCTTTGGTAGTTTAGTGATCAAATCCATGGTTATGTTCTCCCATTTCCAAAGCGGTATTTCAAGCGGTTGAAGCTTTCCATACGGCTTTTGGTGCTCCGCTTTTACCCTTAAGCATGTGAGACACCTTTCCACATACTTAACAATATCACGCCTCATACCCGGCCACCAAAAATGACACCTCAAATCATAAAACATCTTTGTGGCCCCCGGATGAATAGAATACTTGGATTTATGCGCCTCGTCTAAAATAGTTGTCAAAACACTTGACAACCTAGGAATCCAAATTCTATCAAAGCATGTCTTTAAACCCGTGCTATTTTCCCCAAGCTTATTAACATAAGCAACCATCTGTTCCTTCTTCAAATCACCATCAAGTGCTAACACTTGAGCCTCCCGAATTTCATCGATAAGAGATGATGAAATTGTCATCTTAAATGACTTCACCTTTACAGGTGAATGGCTCGTCTTCCGAATAAGAGCATCCACCACCACATTCGCTTTACCCGGATGATAAAGTATCTCATAATCATAGTCCTTGACCAATTCAAGCCACCGCCTTTGCCTCATGTTGAGGTCCTTTTGGTCAAAGAAGTACTTGAGACTTTTGTGATCTGTGTATATCGTACACTTAGCCCCATACAAATAATGCCTCCAAATCTTGAGCGCAAAAACCACGGCCGCAAGTTCAAAATCATGGGTAGGGTAATTCCCCTTGTGAGTCTTCAATTTCCTAGACGCATAGGCAATTACTTCCCCCTTTGCATCAAAACACATCCCAACCCCGAATGCGAGGCATCCGAATACACCACAAAATCTTCAGTCCCGTCCGGCAAGGATAAAACAGGCGCCTTATTCAACTTTTCTTTCAAGAGTTGAAAGGCGGATTCTTGCTTGGAACCCCTTACAAACTTAGTTTCTTTACGCGTCAACTTCGTCATCGGCAAAGCAATCTGAGAGAAGTTTTCAATAAACCGCCGATAATAACCCGCCAACCCCAAGAAACTTCTAATTTCCGAAGGCGTTTTCGGCGATGACCAATCTTTAACCGCCACTATCTTGGATGGGTCGACAGTAATCCCTTTCTCATTAATCACATGACCCAAGAATTGGATTTCGCACAACCAAAATGCGCACTTAGAAAATTTTGCATAAAGCTTTTCCCTTTGGAGAACTTCAAGAATCTCACGCAAATGACAAGCATGATCACCTTCGCTCCTTGAATAAATGAGAATATCGTCAATAAACACAATGACCGAACGGTCGAGAAACGGTCTACACACCATGTTGATAAGATCCATGAAAACTGCGGGTGCGTTGGTTAAACCGAAAGGCATAACCGTAAACTCATAGTGACTGTATCGAGTGCGAAAAGTTGTCTTATGAACATCATCTTCTTTCACTTTCAATTGATGGTACCCAGACTTCAAATCGATTTTATAGAACCATGACGCCCCTTGCAATTGATCGAAGAGGTCGTCAATCCGAGGTAACGGGTACCGATTCTTCACCGTCAACTTATTCAATTCCCGATAATCCATACACATCCTCATGCTCCCATCCTTCATTTTAACGAAGAGAATGGGTGCACCCCAAGGCGAGACGCTTGGGCGTATGAAACCTTTATCTAGTAGTTCTTGTAATTGCTCCATTAGTTCTTTCATCTCTGGCGGTGCCAACCGATAAGGTGCTTTGGCTACCGGCTTAGCACCCGGTATCAAATCAATTCCAAACTCTACTTCCCTCTCCGTAGGAACCCCCGGTAATTCATCTGGAAACACATCCTCAAACTGATTCACAACCGAAACATCGCGAATATCTTTCACTTTCTCGATCACATCCGCAACACAAGCCATGTATGCCTTGCACCCACGCGCCATGTACTTTGTTGCCTTCACATAAGAACACAATCTTACTTTACCTTTCTTCTCACCTTCAATGTAAATGGACTCACCCGATGGAGAGTCGAGTCGAATCGCCTTAGGTCCACATAAAATATTCTCTTTGTTCCTAGACAACCAATCCATCCCCATTATCACATCAAAATCCCCCATGGTCATAGGAATTAAATCAATAAGGAACGTTTCACCCCCCGCCCTTAACTTGCCTTTTCTAAAAATATCAAACACTAGGAAACTCTTATCATTTGCCGCCTTGATTTCTAAGGGTTCATCTAACTTGCTACTTAGAAATGAAGAATGCTTAACAAATTTCAAGGACACAAACGAACGACTAGCCCCCGAATAAAAAAGAACTAGTGCAGCTAAATAGTTAATCTTGAATGTACCTGACACCACTTCCGAATTATTCTTCGCCTCTTTCGCCGAAGTGTGGAAAGCTCTACCCTTTGGCTTAGGTATTTCAACCTTCCTTTCACTTCCACCTTGCTTCAGCTCGGGGCAATCCACCCTATTGTGCCCGAGCTTGTAACAATTATAGCATAATACGGATTTGGCTTGGACATTGATTAGCCATATGCCCCGGCTTCCCACATTTATAGCAATTTGATGTTCCCTTCCTACATTCCCCAAAATGCTCCTTTCTAAAAACCTTGCATCCCGGTGGAGAAAACTTGACAAACGACTTCTTGCTAGGGCTCCCGCCCTTTATATTCTTCACAACTTGATCCACAATTTCACGCTTTCTCTTTTCACCTCTTGCCCCTTGCCTCTTGCCTCCTCAACTCCACCTCTCTTTCCCGACACCTGTTTATCAAGTCTACAAGTGTGGTAAAAGAGGATGGAGATATTCTATCTCTGAACTCCACAGTCAACATAGCATAAAATCTGTCAATCTTCGCCTTCTCGGTTGACACCACGTCCGGACAGAACTTGGCGCGATCAAAGAAAGCTCCAGCCAATTCATCTATTGACTCATTCTTTTGCCTCATGAGGAGGAACTCCTCAGTCATCCTGTCAACTGCGGCTTGCAAGCAATGATACTTCAGAAAAGCCGCCTTAAACTCCTCCCAATACATGGAGGTCACACTCAATTCACCCCTCTCCTTTAGAAGATTCAATAACCATTCCTTTGCCCTTCCCGTCAGTAGAGGCACACTAAACATCACCCTGTCTTCGGGCTTACATTTAGTTGTTTCAAAGTTCAATTCCATATCCACCACCCATCTGTGGCTAAGGATCAGGTCCACCTGCCCATCATACTCTTTGGGCTTAATCACCATAAACTCCTTTAGGGTACAACCCCGTGGTTCCCTCTCATTCTCTTTCATAACCTCCTCAAGAGTGAGCTTAATAGCCCCTCTCATTTCCTCCATCAACAAGGATGTGGCTTGCTCAAATGCCTTGGCCACTTCTTCCTTAATCATTTCTTGGATTCTTGGATCCAACGGTTCATTGTTCGCTTCTTCTGCCATTTCTTAACTGAGAATAGAACAAAACACTTTAACATCCTTACACTTTCATTACCTTAGGTATCTATCACACCTACACTCTTATATGTATTAAGTATATATATAAATTTCTACCTATATACATACATACATACATATATAATCACCTTCACCTAATCCTTGCAAATGTTCATTGTCATATGGCTATCATAAAGACCCTTGCACATCTCATCTTATTAATCATATTGGCAAGACATGTTTAATAATACGTTATACCCAATTGTAACTATCATATTCATATAACAAATCACAAAACAAGTTTTGGCACACATAACACCTTGGCATTCATTCATACATATACATATACACCATATATATATATATATATCTACTTTATCAAATTATTACTAACCTTTCATTTTCGAAAGCTCCGAGTCTTAGTCAAGTGGATTCTCGTATCATTTCCCACATATCAAGAGCATTCGGTTTGAGTTTGGTGCCACACACACCAAATCCTTCAAACCATTGCTCTGATACCAAGTTGTAACACCCTACTTTTAAAACACCGATTAAACACGCGGAAGCATTTATCCCAAGAAATTTTTTTTATTTTAGTCCGTCGCGTACCGTGAAAGACCAGACCCCTCCCCTCGCGTACCGCGAGGGAGCCTCAGAAAGCCAACCGGAAACCAGGTCTCTCGCCTACCGCGAGAGAACCCATCCTGGTTTCTCGCGTACCGCGAGGGACCTGTTTTCAAAGAGAGTTTCCAGGCTTCAGTAGGTTTCAACACTTAGCCATTTTTTCCAACTTTTTCATTTCAATTAGACACAAAACCCTCCCAACACTTGGGTTTTGACCAAAAAACATTTCAACATCAAATACATACACCAAAACACAATTGTGAATCCAATTTACATCCATTTAAGGGATTTCTAATAAATCACCAAAACACATATACACATACGAGAATCCCGCCAAATGCCTTTGACTTGACTTTGACTACATCGGAGCTTTTCCTACATAACACCACATATATCACCATTAGTAATGAATATAAAACATAATAAACAAGTAAAATTCTACTTGTTTCACCCATTCACCCATTTGAGTCGTTTCCACCCAATTTGACATTAGGCTACATATCACTTGCATAATCACCTACAAGTTTCACTCTTTTCATTTTACATCCATGATCAACACATTTTCCATTTCCATTATGGCACATAGGCCATAACTTCGTCATCTCATTTTCATTATGATTATTAGATCATAACTTCATATCCACATATACATTATGATACTTAGACCATAACTCCATAACCACATATCCATTATAGTATAAATACTATAACTACATTTCATTCACTTATTCATACACCTTATGCACATACAAACCACATAACACATTATGCAAATTAACACATTGTGCATACAACATTGCATATAGCACCTTTTATCAATCAATTACTAAGTAAGTGCAAAAGCACTTACCTTGTGGATTTGGAGGTCTCGTACCACCTTCAAGTTTTGCAATTTGATTACCTAAACATATACACCTAGTTTAGTAATCTAACATACATCAAAATCACATTATAATTGGGTTCACAACCTAATTTCCCATTTCCAACCCAAACTGACCCGTTTGAGTTATATTCATATCCAAACACCCTCTTTCACCCCAAACTCACCTACTTGAGTTTCATTATCCTTACCTTAAGACAAAAAAATTTTCATTAAATTTTATCATTATGTTAATTTGGTGTTTGTTCAAGTGTCTAACATCATATTAACACTTAATCATCATTAATTCATCATCTTACCATCATAATCCAAAAACCCATAATTTTCTCCATATGAACCCTAACTTCTCATAATCAAAATCAAAGGGTTCTACGATGTTAATAACCATTCTTTACCTTTAGTTTAGCTAGATTATCAACAATCTAGCACTAATTATCAACATGCGTCATAAATTTTGGATTTCTACAAAACCCACCAACTAACACATCAATAGTGAAATCAAAATAAAGATAATCACTTACTTGATGTTAGGAAGATGTGCAAGCCAAAACCTTCACAATTTAAGCTCCAATTGCACGAATCTTGCTTCAACACTATTTTCTCTCTTTTTCTCCTTTGCTCAAGAACGACCCAACACCAAATGAGACTAATTTTGACTTTCACTAGTCTATATGGCAAATTTTGTCATTTTACACTTTTAGCCCCTCAACTTCAATTTCACCCATTTCATTCCATAATTAGTTAAAAACTAATATAACCCCATTACTAACTTGAAACCCACTTGTTTCAATTTATTTCTAAAATATTATTTCCACCATAATATTTATTTAGAACATTAATTTATTTAATAACGAAACCCGGATTTTGGTTCGTTACAAAAAAACTTTCATAGTTATAAAGAAACCAATATTAATGTATATCATACTTTTAAAAGACTGAAGACTGTGGAGCCTGCTTATACTTTTAATATAACTTTTCCTGTCACAAACAATTTGTATACATATATTTAACATAACTTTTACAATTGTCTAATGCAAGATTCATTTTAGGCTTCCTTATATTTGAAGTTTGAACAACCTCTATAATTTATTATTCATTCGCCACTATCACATACATGTGACTTAACACAATTAATTAACGATTGTTACTGTAAGGAATGATTTCGTTACAAACCATTAACTACTAAAAGACGTCCTATGTACTTATTGAATATTAAGGACCGAATTCATAATTATCTATCTACATAAAAGACTTATCATGTAATTTTTTAAAGACTTATCATAATTACCTATGTACATCCAAAATACGATGGCTAGTTATGTACAGTTGTAGAATATGTAAGGACTTATTTGCAAATTATCTTATTTATTGTATTTCAGCGTTTTGGGCATTAGGTTTCCATTTTTCTACAGTGTTCGCTATCTGGTATCAAATCAATCGAGAGACGATGTGGCACGAGGCTCGTCGGTCGGAAAGGAAGGTCCATGATATGATGGACGCCGCCCGGAAGAGGGCACAGAGGCGGGCGGTGTATCTAGCCAAGCGCCGCGGTGATCCACAACAATCCATACAGGTCTCAGGCTCTCGCTGCCGTGCGTATCGTGACGACGGCCTCTACCAAGCCACCGAAGATCAGCAAGGACTGTATGTTGTCTTAAGTTCTTGATGTGTATCTTTTTCTTTAATTACCTGCAAGCTATTAAGATTATATGTTGTTGTTTATTCTATTATACCTTGACGATTAGTCTGTATCCCGAATTAGTTTTGTAAGTCCAATTCGAGAACCCTAGGAACTTCAGATTGAAAAAAGAGGGGAGAATAGAGAAACATGGAGTGACATGATGACCTAATCTAACTGACTAATTACAAGAACAAAGTCACTTGTGGGTTGGGTCGGGCAGGGTAACGGGTCATGACGGGCCATTTTAAAAAGTGGCCATTTTGGTTTCGGGTCGGAATGGGTTTTGATAAAAATGGATGCGGGTCGAAACGGCCGTTTCACAATTAGAAGCATTCTCAATAGTTCTCCGACAAATCAATTACTGCGACTTACAAGTAGGCAGTAGGCCTTAAGGCCTTCCCGTTTAAATTTGCAGCTTGCTTTACTATTTTCCAACTTTCCAAACTCATCAAAATCCAAATAAAAAAAACTCATCAAAAGGCTTACCGGAAAGTGTGTTTACCACAAATGTGTGACAGATTTGAATTGAGTACTGATTCCAGTGATGTATTTGAGTTGCGGTTTCCTGCAAATTGTGAATTGTGAATCTTCTCTTGGCTATTGAGCAGTCGTCTTCTTTAGGTTTCGAATGAATGTCTCCTCTTGGCCTTGGTGATCTGCGAGTGTCTGCAAGGGTTGAGCAGAACTCGTTCGCTACTTAGGTATAGCCGTATAACCCATCCTGACACGTTCGGGATTTAGGTAGTACCCATCTTAACCCGTTCATTCTTTTTCCAACTTTTAAAGTTGCCCCTCTTGACCCCTTATGAATAGTAGCTATCCCATATTAACCCATATCTTTATAATTATGGTCCAAGTCAGCCCAATTTAAAGCAAATGAGAAGATTGCCAGGTATAGTCAAGGTCCACTGCTATTATGACATTTGGTAGGCCTACTTTGATCAACCATGCTCTAAAGCTATTAATTATGTTTCTGAGCTTTTTAAGGATGGAAAGAGTAAACTTGTTTATACTCTGAATAAGTTGAATAGTACATGATTATTGAAATGCAACTTATGTCAATCTTTTTTCATATTTTCATCTGGTTGCTACACAAACATTACTCTTTGTTGTTATTGTGAGTGCTTATACTAGCTTCTATCAGAAAACTATAATCCCCACTTGGAACTGTTGAATGTCATGGAATTTATATGAATGTAGAAACATATGGCCTCTCTTCTGAGTTGATTATGCTATTTTTTAATTTAATTGCCGAAATCACTTTCTATGTTTCCTTGAAATCATGAACTTTGTTCTACTATGTATTAGGATCCCATGGAACGGGAAACAAGACATTATGATAGACAGGTACTGGATTTCTGATCTTTCCTTTCTTAAATTTTTGACAGTTTGTGAAGGTTCGTTGACCTTGTTAATTGGTTTCTTAACTTGATTTTGTAGATTTGATGGCCGTGCTCTTCTTGATTTTATAAGGGATCCTAACTCTAGACGTTTCCGTGTCATTGAGAAGACTGAAGAAGAAGAAGAATTAGAAGAGTTTGTTAATTTTGAGCGTTATCGGGATTTAATTAAGCATCGACGTAGAGGATGTCGGTACTTCTTTCGGTTTGATGATAATGTTTTAAATTATGCACTTTAAAAAACTATTGTCATCTTAGACATCTACTGTTAGTGAAAAGGCAATCTTCAAGAATGACCTGGCAAACTTTTATGAGTCATTGCCATAAGGTGGTATTTTTTTCTTATTTCAATGCATATTTTACAAGCCACTGTTGTCTATTAACAGTTAGCGATGAGGAAGGTCTACATCATGTTAACCAAGAAATGGAGGCTAAAACTGCTGCTTTACTTGGAATAGACAGGTTTCTCATCCTTCCTTAAGCATGTTTAAATAATATATATACCTAATAAATAAGTAACTGGTTGTGCCACGTGTCCCAATTCTATGAGCTTAAGATTCTTTTTCCCACTTATTTATTTTTCATTACTAACTATTTAATATTTCTTTTGTTACTTACTAAATCTTCATTACTATTAATATTTCCTTTATATTTCCCAAATCTTCGTTACTAACTATTTAATATTTCTTTTATTCAACCTATGTAAAACACGGGTTTCTAACCTAGTCTTTAATTTCAGGTTTGGATTTTTTATGTCTTTGCTTTTACTTTGTTTAGTTTTAATATATTCGATAGGTCTCAACCAGCCCAAGCTCCAGCAAACAGGGGTTCATATTCACAAGTGGGATTCTCCTATGATGGGGATGTGAAAGATGAAAATCAAGATTCAGATGATGACGATGACGACGACGATGATGACGTGGATGAAGAGGATTTCAACAGTGATGATAGCAATGATGAAGGAATGGATATAATTGCTAAGGAATTTGGAGTGAAGAGGTATGGGTGGCTTGTGTACATGGATAAAAGAGCCAAGGAAGAAGAAAGGAGACAAAAAGAAATTGTGAAGGGAGATCCTGCAATTGTATATATCACTCGATACATTTTAACCTGAAATTGTCCATTTAAAAATTACTCAATTTTCGCTTAAAATTTTCATTTTGAACTATAGAGGAAGCTGAGTCGTAAAGAAAGAAGAAAAGCTTCTCAAATAGAAAGGGAAAGAGAGAGAGAATCAGCACGGCTCTCTGGAAGTCGAGTGCTTCATCATGATCCATACCGGTACATGCTTTACCATAAAATTTGCTTGTAGAAAATTTAATTCTAAGTGGACTCTGTTGCAACATGATGTAGTCATATGTATAATCAACTATAAATGCTTTAATTGTGTTTGCAGAGAGTCTAGAAGAAGTCCAACATACGAAGCTTATTCACGTTCTAGAAGGTGAATTTCTGGAATAATTTGCAGTATTGAAAGCAACTTATTATAGAAACCTTAAAATGATGGCTAACATGATGACTTTCAGATCAAGATCACGATCATACTCTCCATCAAATTCAAGGTGGCATGATCGTGGTCATACTGATGATAGCCAGCGGAGTAATCCAAGAGCACCAAAAATAGAATACATCACAGAATTTGGGGGCTCACCAGATAACAATGGACCAAAGCTCGCTGGATACAGTCCACCACCATCTCCTCCATCCCAAGTTGGTGCATTGAACCGGTCGGAGCATTTTTACTAATTATTGCATAGCTACATTCGATTCGACAGTCTTTCTCTGCTGCAGCTTATTCCAACCCTTTCATAATAAGCTCATTCTTTCACTTTTTATAGTAGTCTCTTCTGATGTTTAGGTAATGAGATAATGAGATTGCTTTCTTCTAATGCTTCTGCTTTTCTGCAGGCCATCATCTGGTCAAATTCTTGAAGCCTTGCATATTGATCCTGCATCTGGTGTGTCTGTTGACAGTGAAAGGAATACCAAGTTGTCAAAACCATCCCCCGGGTACTTTCTTTTGCAGATTTTAGCTTTAAAATTTATAGTACATAACATTCTTATATTCTTTGTTATATCTTGGCAGATCTTCCTCAGGATTAGCAAAATTAAACAAGCCTTCTGGTAGCGGAAGCCTTGCTAAACAGCAGAAGGAGAAAAAAGAAACACCTCAGGAGCGACTTAAGCGGATTATGAGCAAACAGCTAAATAAGCAAAGTACATTTTGGTCTTTTTGTTGTCGGCAATGTTAATTTATTAGCAACATAATGCTGCAAATTTGGCATGATTTTTGGTGATGTTTATTTCTTGACGATTTACATGTTTTTTACAGTCAAGAAAGATACTGCTGCTGAAATGGCCAAGAAAAGAGAACAGGAGAAGCAGAGGCTTGAGAAACTTGCAGAAACTAACAGACTAAGTAGATACAGGCACAGAAGCCGAAGCAGAAGTTTCAGTCGCTCACCTCCAAGGTGGTATCTTACTAAGGTCTTCATTGTGGGTCAAAATGGGTTGGATTGGGGGTGTGACTTGAAAAGACTTATCTGTCTTCTTTTGAAAAAAAATATAAATAATTAATGCCTAAATCATAGTTATCAAAAGCGCATGAGGCGCGCCTAGGCTCTTTTTTGAGGCGAGGCGCAGGTAAAGGGCTTTTAGGCCTGAGGCGCACATCAGGGTACTGAGGCGCAATTTCTTTTTTTCTTTTTTTTTGCTTTATTATTATTATTATTATTATTATTATTATTATTATTTCCTAGGTTATAGTTGAGCTTATAAAAGCTTCCACAATACCGATTGAAACTCATTTCCTAGGTATTTGATGATTTTGGTCTATGACTTTGAACATTTTGGTACTAATTACATGATATTTAATGTTATATAATAGCTTTTCTTTATTTTATTTGAAAAATAACATTATTTTTCAATACATAATATATTTTAATTATTCTTTTTAAGTGCGTTTTTTTTTTCTCGGGCCCTTGCCTTTTTTGCGCCTTGCTCCTAGGCCCCAGGCGAGGCCTGTGCGCCTTGCGCCTTTGATAACTATGGCATAAATTAGGATGGCAAAAACAATATTATTGCAATAATAATCTGATTCTTTGAATAGAGCGATTTGAGGTCTATGTTGACAATTCAGCCCATTTGATCTTGTTCCATCAATAGTTAGTTTTTTAGGTTTATTTTTATTTGACCTGTTTGAGATTAAAATAACCGAAACCGACCTGAAGTAAATGGGTGGAAGTTACCATCTCTACCTTTTATAAAGTTTAACCTTGTTATCATATTTAATTTTAGAACGTCGGAAATGTAGTCTCTGAGCACTAGCTAAGTTCTCATCTTAAGATGTTTAAATTTTCAGACGATATAGGCGCAGTAGAAGTCCAAGTAGGGGCAGAAGTTCTAGAAGATACCATTCCCGGTCTCGCTCCCGTTCTGTGACCCCTGTGCGGGCTCGCTCTCGTTCCATCTCTCACTCACGGTCCCCAAGGTAGCAATGCATAATTTTGTTCGAAAGAAGATATATTTTTGAAGTCTTAAAGGAAAATTAATTGTAGCAAAATTTTGCAGGGTGAGAAGCCGATCCAAGTACTAATATAGGGTGCTTTGAAAGTTTTAATGTCATATGAGCAGTGACAGATTCTTTTATGGCTTTTGTATCAAGTGTTTGTTTTGCATCAAGACTTTTGTGTTATTATCTGCTGGATGTATTATTTTATTCCGCATCGTTGCCACTATATATGGCATGAAATCGGTAGTTATGTCTTAGATTCATCTCCAGGGCATTCTTATCATCTTGTCATTTACACAAACTTGAACTTAGGGGACAATACAAATGGTTGCTAAAACAATGTCATTTTACCCTGATTATTTATACAAGTGAATCAAAACGCACATTAGATAATCATAGAGTAAACTGCAGTTTTCGTCCCTGAGATTTGATGGTCTTAACAGGTTCAGTGCACCCTTAAAACTGTGAGTTCCTAACGTTTAAATTCTTAACACTATGCGTCCCTTGACCTAATAGATGTTAAGTTTTCAGTTAGTTTTTGTCTGAAATTACCGATATAGCCCCATCTTCTCCAACCAGCCTTCACTACCACCCCCACCCCTCTCTCCAACTTCTCTGCCTCTTTCTCTCTTAAACATGTTGCGTGTATTTGGGTGGATTAGGGTTTGAATGTGAAGGAATTGTGGGAATGGAAAGGTGTGGGAGAGTGGTGGTGATGGTCACGGCTTGGTGGACGGGCCCGCTGCCGTCTACCGTCGATGTGCCGGAGGGTTTCCGTCGTAGTGGCGGCGCCACCGCATCTCCGCCGTGGATCTCGCCGGAGCAGGGGACTCCCCCTCTTTCTCTCTCGTGTCTCCCTCTTTTTCTATGGATATGAATGTTTGTGTTTAGGAAGATAAAGAATGAAACGGGGAATAGTTTGTGTGGATTTTGTCAGGTTTGAGATTTTATCAAAGATCTTAAAATCTTGAGAAGATATGGTAAAATCTCATCACCGGCGAGTAGGGGTGTAAATGAGCCAAGCCCGAGCCTGACACTAATCGAGCTCGGCTCATTGGATTATCCTGAAGCTCGAGCTCGGTTCGAGCCTATAGATTTTGGCTCGAGCTCGGCTCGTGGAGAGAAAATAAAGCTCGAGATCGGCTCGGTTTCATTCATGACGATTAAACGAGCAAAAGCTCGGCTCAAGCTCGTTTATAGGAAGCTTTAAACGAGCCAAAGCTCGCTCGAGCTCGATTTGAGGGGTTAAATTGAATAAAATATTAAATATATAAGAAAATAATATAAAATTTACTAGGCTCGTTAAGGCTTACGAGCCTAAACGATCTTAGAAGGCAAAGCTCGAGCTCGGGCTCGATAACTAAACGAGACATATTTTAGGCTCGAGATCGGGCTCGGGCTCGTTAAGGCTCGGCTCGTTCGAGCTTTTTACCGATCCGATCTCGAGCTAGCTTGATTCGTTTACATCCCTATCGGCAAGGGAAGAAGATGAAGTTAAGGGCAAATCGGTAATTTCAGACAAAAACTAACTGAAAACTTAACGTCTGTTAGGTATAGGGACGCATAGTGTTAAGAATTTAAACGTTAGGGACTCAGAGTGTTAAGGGTGCACTGAACTTGTTAAGACCATCAAACCTTAGGGACAAAAACTGCAGTTTACTCATAATCAAAAAAAAAAATAAACAACCAAAAGCATCTGTGTTTTGGTATGTTTTTCTATACATCCATTCTCCTCTCTGGGTAGGCTCTCGTATTCTTTCATAAAAAACAATTGTCGACGTGTCATCTTTTTTATCGCTGTCGATTTTTCATCAACTCTCGACTTTTTTTATTATTGTCGATTTTTCATCAACTCCGACGATAAATAACTTATTTTTAGAATGACGAATTTCTTTACTCTTGTGTGATTTGAATCCAAGACCTTCAAACTTAGGTGCTTCAAAAACTTTGTCTTTATCACTGGACCACCAACCACAGTGGTGACGATAAATAACTAATGTTTCAAATATTTCACTCACTAAATACTAATAATTCAATCAGGTGAGCTATATGATATTGGGTGTAAATAAGTATTATCAAACTACAATTTGGGATGTCGGTGTATTACTGTTTATCGTCGGTGATTTGATTGGTCCAAAAAAATATTTCGGTAAAAAAAAATTGTTTCAGCACATTACACCTTTTTGGCACTCTTTTTTATCTTTGTAAATCACTGACATGTCTTACCTTTTTTTTATAGTTTTTATAATTATAACTCTTATTTAAAAACCAACTTGAGTGAACAGTTGTGTCTATTAATTTTTATTAATATATTTTCATTTTCAACACTTGTTTCGTTACATTTTGATATTCTGCATGATCAATGCTCGGGGTTACAAAATAGGATTTATCTGAAGATTTTTTAGGTTTATGACAATTTTGTGAAGCTGCAAATGCAATTGTATCAAACTTGAAAGTTTTTATTTATTTTGTAGGCAAATTTATCTCCGTTGCTCCTTTCAACATTTAGTATATTTTATTCTTTATTTTATTGTATTTCATCCAACGGATAGGCACAAAATTCAACATTTGTGGGTAGGAATAGGATCTAGGAAATCTTGATTTTAATTGAAACGTGTTAATTTTGTATTTTAATAATGAATTTATTTTGGTTTCTTTTAAGTTTTTTATAGACACAGAAAACAACTTTTATGAAATTTTTTTTGAAAGCGAACATTCAATATTGTGACGTCGCACCACCCGTTATATGGGAGAGCCTCGTTCAACTTCGGCCAATATGTTGTCTTAATTGGGCCCACTTAGCATCGGAGTTGGAGAGCTTTCAAGGAAAAACCCCACCCAATACGGCCCCTTTCCGGGCTTGAGGGAGAGCCGATGCTCGAACCCTGGATCGGCGTGAGTAAAACCCTGGTGCATCAGCTTAAGAGCTAGGCCTCATTTGCGATGCCGCGTAAATTAATGGTGTTGGCAGGAATCGAACCCGGGTCCCTTGGGACTTCGGCCCTTACCTCAACCACTACACCACAACCTCTTTGACACTTTTATGAAATATTTAATTATTCGATTATGTATGTGTTTAATAAAAAATCATTGAAGTTTATTTTATGCTGGTTTATCTTTATACAAGATTAAACTCACTAGTTTACGTATGAATTTATACTGGATTGCAATCACATCCAAATATAAAAAGCGTAGCTAAATTCATAGTAAAAGTTCAAATAAAAAATAAGATAAATTCGCATGTATCATAATATGAAAAGTAAATTAAGATTAAATATTATAAATAAGTTTAAAAACATAGAGTTGCTCTACAATTATTTGTAAAAGCTTGAGCTTTAAGCTGTTTTTTAATTATAAAGAAAAATATATATGCACTTTTCTTGAATCAAAATATGATAAATTCATCAGAAAAAATAATGAAGTATCATTGAATATGAGGTAAGTTACACATATCACATATTATAAATCATAATTTAAATATTCTGTTTTAGATTATTGAGTATGTATTTTGCATTTGATTTTGTTATACGGTCAACTCATGAAGCAAATTCCGTGTATTATGCTTTCAGTGGTTAATAAGTTGCAAATAGTGTGGTGTGGCTTCATGACCTACCATATGCTGTTGTCTGCGACTAACATGTCGCTTAAGAAATATTTAATTTCATGACACTAATTCGGTGCAAATCATTTTTTTAATTTTGTTTTATTAATAAACTAGTTTAAATCCCGTGTCTTACACGGGTTGAATAAATATAATATTATATATTAAGTAACAAAAATATTATTTTTTAAAAACTTGTGTTTTACACGGGTTGAATAAACCCGTGAAATACAATATAATCTTTAACACATACACTCGTCAAAATATGTCAGGAGATTTATTAATATAAAGATTAGTATTTTCTTTAAAAATATATTATTATTAAAAGATAGAGGTGTATTTAATAAGAGAGAGACGGGAAAAAATGATGAGAATAAATATGGAGACGACACATGGCATGAAAAACCTTTATTTATTATATAGTATAGATATAAATATTTAAGATATTCTATCATTATTAATATATAATTTTTTATTAGTGAGAAACAGTTAGGTTATTATCACATTTAATTATGTATAAGTAAATGAATTAGATTCATTTGTAAATATACTAAGATTCAGCATCATCAAGGATGAATGATTAATAAAAAAATAAAAGGTGTATAAATTTAAGCAACAAACCATAGTGTGAAAGAGTTAAAATGTTAAGGGTCGGGGTTCTTTTGAAAATATGCTTTAACAGGTAAATTTTTGGTAAATTCCACTTATCTTTTGTGAGTGTCCTTACGTTTAAAGAAATCTGTCTATCAGAAGTGCTTATACTTTTCGCAATTCATTGATGGAGGGTTGGAGTCACTCCGCTGATGAACCTATATCATAACAAAACAAGTAAACCTCAACCGTAAGCGGGATAGAAGGTTAATCATTATGGATTCAAGATTACCCGTCAAGACAAATGTGTAACAACAGGCTCAACATTATTTTGTCCATGTTCAAAAAATTTCATACAAATTGGTCACACATTAAAAAAAATCATTTTACAAAATTTACACAACACCAAAACATGATTAGTTCGTAAAACACTATTTATGAACAATGTCCTAATGTTTGATGTTAACAAAACACACACTTAGGCATGTTCACATCGTCTGTCCCATTAAAGCCGTATCCAATGAAGTCCGGACTAACCAGAAAACCAAACGTTCAAATACAAACATAGCAAGACGATTTTCAAAGACAGTGTAACATTACGCTTTAAATGCCACTGCCATATAAGTAGTTTTTTTAAAGGCGGTGCCATATAACTAGTGGTCACACATTTCTTGTTGCCTTATATTCTAAATAAAATAATGTTTTTTTAATTATTAAACCTGTTAAATAACTTACTAACAATTTACAAAGATGCCAAAGAGGTTGTGGTGTAGTGATTGAGGTGAGACCTCAAGTCCCAAGGGACCCGGGTTCAATCACTGCCACCACCATTAATTTCTGAGGCATGCAAATGAGGCCTAGTTCTTAGGCTGATGTACCAGGGTTTTACCCACGCCGATCCAGGGTTCGAGCCTCGGCTCTCCCTCAAGCCCGGAAGGGGCCGTATTGGGTGAGATTTTTCCTTGGATGCTTTTCAACTCTGACGTCAAATGGGCTCGGTTAAGAAAACATATTGGCCGGAGTTGAACGAGGCTCTCCAATATGACGGGGGGTGCGACGTCACAACATTCAATGTTCGCCGTTCAAAAAAAACAATTTACAAAGATAATGATCATGCATGGCATCCTTTCATATCATAAAATATGATTAATAGAAGTCGATGTCAATCAAATGATATGCACATCAACAACGTATCACACGTTTCCCTGTCCCTTACACTTTCTTATTTATATTTTTAAGATAATAATCACAATCAACTATTTTTGTAACAACGATATCACATTTTCACATAAACATTTTCCTAACGACATAATAATTAAATATACGAAATTCATATTTGAAAATTAAGATCTGATAAAAATACACTTGAGCTAAAGGCCATGTTGTTTAAATTATTTTTAAATTTAAATTGAATGACATATGATAAATTTGTCATTTTTAACATAATTTTGGTTGTGTAGAGTGTAAATAACGCAATTATTCATGTGGCTTCTTTTATAATTTCGTATTCTAAATGAGTCTTCTGCATAAATGGTCACCAATCATGGAGTATCATTTGATAGGAATGGGTTAAGCTATATTAACAAGAATTGTAGGTCAAGACTTAACTACGGTTTTTAAAAACAACAAATTAAATTGGCTAAGTTGGATGGTTTGAAGAAACAGACTAGTTTTAATAGTTTGATTGTTCAGTTTCGATAGTCTGACGGTTAGTCTGTTTGTATCAAAAGTTTTATAATGATGAGATAATTTATGAATTTAATACATATACATAACTGTACATCTAAAAATATAAATTACATGTCTAAAAATAAATAAAAAAATAAATACAAAAAAGCTAAACAACTGATTTTAAATCCCAAAGGGTGGGCGGACCATTACACCATCATACCATTAAAACTAAGAGCATCTCCGTTATATCAGTCCCAACTTTAACATTTGTTGTTAAGGACAGTCCAATATCATAATCATAATAGATTTACATTCGGTTCTCACTTGATTTCGTTTATTCGTTTATTCATTTCATTCAAAATCATCATTTTGAGCGAAATAAGTGTAAATCTATTATAACAATGCTACTGGAACTGCATTTGACAACAAAAGTTAAAGTTTGAACTATCACCAACCAAATTATTAGTATGAATTATTATCGAACAATAAATTATAGTTTAAAATTTAGATTATTAAAAATCAATTTCTAGTTGATACGGTTTCTTTGGCACATCTATCATAAACGAGAAGAGAATTAGGAAAACGGTGGGGGCAAAGGCACATGGATGATGTCATCGTGAGCAGACAGTTTTTGGCTCCAAATGTCGCACCTACAAAATCGTTGCAGGTCCAAGTTTAGGAACAAACCCTGACCAAACCATTCTAATTTATTAAGATTCACTTTAGCATTTCGTCAAACACCTTCACTGCAGTTTCTAGTATCCCACTCTTACTAAACAGTACTCTCCATTATTATCAGGTAAACCCTTACTGTTCATCGCAATTTTAGCCTCTGATTATCAAGCAAAATTGTTACATTTAACTGTTTAATGTATTCGTTTGTGCTTTGAACTCTGTCAGCCGTAGAAACCGCGTTTTTTTTAATTGAATTATCGTTTGTTTGTCTGGTTTCTACTTGGAATTGGATGTATCTGTATCTTCACGAGTGTTCCACCGGTGACCACAAGGAATTAATTTAACAAATTGACATGTCTTGTAGCTTTCCCTCTCCATTTATGCCTACTTTTATGGAAGTTAGTTAATATAACAATACTTCGGGGGTGTTTGGGATTACTTATTTACTCTACTTATTAACTTATATAAGTTAATAAGGTGTTTGGGAAAGCTACTTATTTAGCCTACTTATACCATTTTTCAAGAAGTAAGTCCATCCTTACTTATTACTTATAACTTATTAACTTATAGCATAAGTCAATAAGTAGTTTTCAAAGAAAATCCCAAAGTTTTTAAGAAGTTACAAATTGTGACTTATGACTTATGACCTTTTTGAATAAGGCATAAGGAGTTTCAAATAAGTAATCCCAAACACATTGATGTTCATACCTTGTGCTATTATCTAACCCTAGGGCAAATTTGAAGTGCAGATTTTGTAATTCAGTACAACATGTTCACATTTTAGGAGTAGGTATTGATGCAATATAATGTGTGAGTGAGATTTACCAGAATTAAGATCCATGGATAAGGATTCGACTTCTTTTCCTAATTCGGATGCGTATACTAGCCCAGGTACTCCGGATTATGGTGATAACAATGGTGGAGGGTTTCCAAAGGGTTGGTGCTCAGAGAGGGTACCTTTGCCAAACAACAATAGAAAGCAGAGGCGTACGAGTGTCAATGTATTGATGCCCTTAAGTAATGGGAGGGCATTGCCTTCAAAATGGGATGATGCAGAGAGGTGGATTACAAGTCCAGTTTCTGGTTCTGGAAGTTGTAGGGCTATAGCGCCGCACCCTCAGCGGCGACTCAAGTCAAAGAGTGGACCATTGGGACTGACTCCTGGGGATACATGTTTTTCAAGCTATTCGACTGGTTTCCCCTTGCTTGAAGATGAGAGAACTAATAGTATTTTTGCAGGTTCACCGCTTACAACTGGTGTTTTGGTGCCTAATGGATATTCTTTTCATCATGGTCGAATTGATGCACACGTGGGTTCATCAGTAATGTTTATTGAGTCTCCATATCCTGATTCTCAAGGTATAATCTTGCTCCCTTTGTATAACACACTCCATGTTAACTGGCATAGGTTCCTGGCATTTGATAGGTATATTTGGGTTGAATGTGTTGTTATTGTATGCATTGATAGAGTATTTGATGTTTGCTGGTGACTTGTAAACTGATGTGCAGATGAAAAGATTGATGAAAATGATGTTACTGGTGTGGTATCAAGGCGAGATATGGCTACTCAAATGAGCCCATTGGACAGCCCGGAGTCCTCTCCAATGGGAAGGCTGCTGCTGTCCACCTCACCTCCACCAATACCTACACCAGTAGAGCCTGACACCCACCTTTCGGCCAGGGTGGAAGTCAGGGATGTCCAGGTGGACAAAAGAGTCACCATGATGAAGCAATCGAAAAGACACAAAAAGAGAATAGAAAAGAACAGGTCAACAGAGGTCAAGGACCTGGCGTTGACATGGAATCCTACTAAAGAAGGAGAAATGGAATTGTCAAAGTATGTCTCTAAGTTCAATCCCAATTTTATAGAATTTTTGTTGCAGTACATTTTAAATAATTAATGACTTGTGAAGGCACTAATTACCTTTGCTAATGATAGCCATTTTGTAAAGTTAAAGTGAATTGTTTCATTTGATGATATTCCTTTTTGGTATTGGTTAAAAGGGAAAGCGTTTGATTCATTTATGAATCTATACATGTGCATGTGTATATCTATAATATAAATAACGGATTTCAGCTTTAAATGTCTTTGCAGGGTCCAGAGAGAGGAAGCAAGGATCTCTGCTTGGGAGAATCTGCAGAATGCAAAAGCAGAGGCAGCAATCCGAAAACTTGAGGTGTGTTCAGCATGACAATTAACCACAACTTAATATATTCTCTGGGTGTAACTTAGTGTATTCTTTTATTTTTATTTCATTATTACACTAGGTTAGAAACCCATGTATTACGCGGGTTGAATAAATCTAACTTGTTGTAAACCAACAGTTTCTATGAATATTTGTATGTTGGATGTCATCAGCTTTGGTGAAATAAGAAATAATGAAGATTTAAGAATTATAAATAACAAATAATGAAGATTTAACAACATTATTTAAAGCTTTGGTTAAATTTATTATAATTATATAATAAGATTTGGGCGTCATAAGAATGTAATAACTAGAAAGACATGCTCAGGTGAAAGGGGGATATCTGCACCTATTTTACAATGCCTAATGTCTTGTTCATTAATATACTTAAGGTTTCTGTAACAATTATATTTATTAAATGAGAACTATTCAATTTGAGTGGTTTTAAAGATGTTTTATTTCCTTTATAGATGAAACTGGAAAAGAAGAAATCAGAATCCATGGACAAAATCATGAACAAGCTTAAAACTGCTCAAATGAAATCCCAAGAAATGAGAAAAACTGTGTCATCAAATCAGGCTCCCAGAGTCACCCACAAGGTCCTGTTCTTACACAGACATCCAAAGATTTCTCTCACCTGCTGCTTTGTTCCAAACACCATTGAATCAGGTCAATGTCAATTCCTATTTCAATTCTGGTTTTAATTGATTTATTACACAATTTACAAATATTTGAAGTATAAAACTGAGAGTTTATTTATTTAAAATTATGAGCATATTGCACCACCAAATGTTCTTTTTTTTATTTTTTTTATTTTGCCAATGTGTCTATCACCAAATATCCTTATCAAGGTTCTTTATTTCAAGAAACATGAATTGATTTTCTTTTTGTTTCTGCAGTTAAGTCACAAGTGGAAGACTAAAGACGTCAGTGACAAGGTACAAGTATGGTACATCTTTGCTTCATTAAAAAATGGACTATAAGCATGTTTCTAGCATCTTCTTGCAATTTTGGGGATGATTGGTTAGTACTTAGTATCAAGATGAATGCTTTCCAAGAGCTAATGGACTATAAACAAAAGGGAACTGGTTATCAGTTCTCAAGTATTTTTGAACAAGTAAATACTCAGTTACCAATTGTACCAGTTCTCACCTATATTCATAAACGACCTCCCCGGCCCTCTAAATTTTTTAAATAAAAAGTAACATGTATTCCAACAGATTTCTAATTTCAACGCCGATGAAGTATAAAAAATGTAGCACACCAAATACCATCTTACACTGACCATGGACAGTAGAGATGTTAGGCAGTGGCGAAGCTTGAACAAAAACGCAGGGGGGCCGAGATTTTTTTTTCTTATCAGGGGGGCCGGAATTATAAAGTTTTCAGCCGAATACGTATAAATTAACACTATTGCTCGAAAAACCGGGGGGGGGGGGGGGGGGGCTCACAAAGATTCACCCCTGATGTTAGGTCATAAAGAATATCTGACCTCAAATATCATCAATGCGTTTTAAGAGTTTTGGTTGTGGATAAGAAGAAAACTCTATGGTTAAATGTACTTGAGTGAGAAATCATGAGAAGTTTTCACTTTGGTAACACCAAAAACAAAGTCGTAAGCTCCTAGTAGGTAGATCGTACGATATTAAGCAACTCGATAAACCCAAGCTTGTTGGTAATACATCCACATGAGAGACATATTTGTAGTAGCCACAAAATTAAACATCATAGTAATAAATATTGTTGTAGGCATTTAAAAGGGAGGGTGGAATTGGAGCCATACCCAATCTTCCCCCACTATCTGCGGTTTGACATTGCATCAATTGTACTGGTTTTCAATGTCTGATTTGCTTTTAATGTTGGTTCGATTTGAATAAGGTTACTTTTTGGTGTGCTATTGTGCAATGTTCTTTAAGAAGTCAGTGTTTGAATTTAATGTGTTCTTATCTCTTAACTGGATTGTTTGAATTCAATTGAATATGACATCATATCAGTACACTTATTCTTTGGGGAACAACCTTAGTTCTAAAGAAAGACTTAACCATCATAAGGATATAGTCTCCAATTTCCAAATTGCCTCTCATGATCCTTCGAAATGAAACTCGTGCTGACTCTGTAGTCATTAACATATCAAATTCATATATTTTCCAACACAAAAATGAAATAGGAGACAACCAATAATAACTCAAACTAAACTTAGCACTAGCTTTTTCTTAAAGATTGTGAAAAATCTAAATTTTAGGGTTTAGATGGAGAGAAAAAAGCACTTGGTTTCATCAATTTCATCTTTCAATTAATCTCTCTTACCCGAAGAAATCACACAAAAGATTATTCAAGATTCTTTTGCACACGAATGTTATTGCTAGCTTACACATTCAAAGTCACCATTCTATCCTTGGAATATTTGGAAAAAACAATACGAGAAATAAGTGACGGGTCTAGAATTTTCGTTATTCTGGCAAGATAAAAGTTGATTGCATTAAAAAAAGTTGCAAATAAGCTTTACATACTTAAAGTATTTTTCTCATGCAAAATTTTATCTTTCAGTCAACCATGAAAAGTTAAAAAAAAATGCTTAATGGTGACCTAAACCCTAAATTCAAGAAGAAGATGAGAAGAATCGAATCAGCAAGATGAACAAGAAAGATGAAGGTTGTACAATCGATTGAGTAGATACATGTTCTGATACCATGTATATTGAGACAAAGTGTTGGAAGAATTTCTAATTTTCATTAACTGAACTAAGAAAATTACACCTCAAAACTATCTATATATATACCAAATAAAACATAACTAACTTGACTAACTCTTGTTAAATACAAAATGTGTAGCAACTGGCCTCGTGCGTATCAATCTTATCTTGTGCACACCTAGTTGGTACGCACCAACACTTGGAGCATGCATACTTGTTGGTACGCCCGATACTTTACTCGTGTGTATCTTGTTGGTTCACACCAACATCAAGAACCACCAAGTATTTGTAATTTGCCTCTACTTCACTTGATAAAAATAATAAGAATAGGGATGGCAATATGACGGTTCTGGGACGAGTATTGGTAATTCTAGTTTCATACTTAATTGTAAAATCGTGTCCTATACCGACCCCATAATTAATGTCGGGTAATTACTCGTCGGATATCTGGCATACCCGCGGGTATTGGGTATACCCATTAGTTTGTTAAAAGTATATTCGTTAGGATACCCAAGTACATTTCTTTTCTTACCTTTATAATTTTTATATAATGTTATGTTTTTAACAATTACAACAAATTAAAATATGATAAATTACATACATATCATCACCACCATAAAATGTTTGAAATCTCTAAAACATGTAAATTTCATGATATAAATCAAAAAAGATAAATCCATACTTCATAGCATACAAAATATAAATAATATCATCAAATACATATCCTAAAAAATCATTTTCCAAATATGAAGCTCTAGAACGAAATATTACTAGAAAAATGGTTAATGGAAAAATAATTTTTTTTGGGTATATAGTTCGAATAATCGAGTCCGGTATCACCTAATACCATATAGGAGTGTTCAACGGTTCGGTTTTTAATTTTTGGGCCTATCCATTAATCGAACCGAACTGTATTGGGAATTTGTTTAATCGAACCGAATTTAACCAAATTCAATTCGGTTCAGTTTCAGTTAAAAATCGAACAAACCAAAATCAACCGTTTTCAACTGAATAACATTTTTGTCCAATTTTGGTTTCTTGGTGAAGCGACGACGAGAGGAGGGATTTGAGGATTTTGGAGGCAGCGACGAGAGGAGGGCCGACTGCAAAGAAAGTCTTGTGCGTATAATATCGTATATATGTTAATTTAAACCTTAAGTCCCTTAACATATTACTAACTAATTACATATATAGTTATCACTTATTCGGTTAACCGAATAAACCGATTTCAAAGAAATTGTATATCCGTTAACTGTATTGAAAACCAAATTGGTTAGAAACCGAACCGAAAACCAAATTCACAATATGGTTCGGTTTTTTTCAGTTACGAATATGGTTCAATTTTCGATTTTTTGCACACCCCTAATCTCATACTCTATCCCATATGTTTTGGATTTCGGGTATTTCAGTCGGTGAATTATTTTACCATCCCTAGATGAGAATGAAAAAAAGCAGTTATACGAACAGTTTTGATAAGAATCCGTTTGTAAAAGATGAACATTTGTTTGAAAACTTATACATCACTACACGTGTATTGCTCTCCTTCTCTCCTACCCTTTTTCTTTTTTTTTTACCATAACCGTACTTGTATAGTAATCAACCTAACACATTAATTACTATCAAGCTCTATATATAACTGCATAAATATTTACTATTTTTACTTTAACTGTCAACTTATGTAACCACTCTGTCAAATGTCTATCTCTAGTTTTATCTATCAACTACTACTATGTATTATCAATTCTATATTAATTAAAATATATATTAAAAAAATAGCGAAAAAAAATAACAATATTTGGCACAGACAAGCATGACCAATCGCAATCTTCCACCAAGCTTTAAGTCAAAAGAGAAGCCCTACCTCACGTCACCATGCCCAAAACAGAAAATAAATAATAAAATACTCATCCCCTTGTTTACCATTAAATAATTTCACATATATTTCTTTTTATTAAATCGCAACAGAAAACTTTTTACAGCTGCAATGCATGCAAATTACAAATAATTTCTACCACACTAATGTATTTATGACCTCAACTTCTTTTAAGACTCAAGTATTTACTATTTATTTATCAGAAATTAAATATTCGTTCCTATTTACTTATTTACTGTCTAAATGAAAGAGGCAAGCATGTATGTAACACTGCTTATAAATTATCCCAGAGTTGAAGAATATAAGATCAAGCATTTTTAACTACTAGTTAGCTTAATTAAAATTAGTTAAGTTAGATATATGCAATGATACGTGTAAACTTAGATTCCATTAGTTTTGCAACCCGAATTGATTGATCACTACTAGAAAACTAAGTATTTAGCGATCTGAAATTTGGTCGCTAAAAACAGTTGAAACACTTACCGGCTGCAGATTTAATTAGCAACAATGGTAGTAAATACTCAATTACTAGCATATAGTTAATCTAAAGATTTTGTTAATTAACATATATAAATCCCATCTCAAATTACCAAATTACCCTCCATCCTCTAGCTCCCCCTACATAAACTAAAAAATAAATCACCTAAGCAACTCCATAGAGCCTACCACATGAGTATGATTATTAGCACCATGATGGTTATTCATAGTGGTGGTGGTGGTGGTGCCGGTTGGCATAAAGCCACCGGCTGCCGCAGCTTGTTCCAACGACTGCACTTGCTTTTTCAAGAACTTCATGTAATGAGCAGCTTCATCCAACATGGAAGCCGTGTCCATTTTAGTACCTCCGGGAACTAATCTTTGAAGTATCCTAATCCTCTTGCTGATCCTCTCCCTCCGGTGTCTCGCTGCCACACTCTGCGGGTCCTTTGATATCTTAACGTTCCGTCTCTTCGGCGGCTTGATGGACTCCGGGTCTATATGCACCGGCTGCAACGCGGCCATCCGGAATATCATCTCCCTCATCGCCTCCACGGACTCCGGTTTCTGCTGAAACCATGTCGTCCCTCGTGGAAACTCGCGTAACGTCTTGAACTGTTGGGATTGAATGATGAAAGGAGGTGGATACCGGTAAATAAACTGTGATTGTGGTGGTGGTGTTGGGTGGTTGTTGGTGGAGCTTCCGCCGGGGAATTCCATGAGATGGGACTCATGGAAAGGAAGAGGAAGTTGTTCTGGAAGCTCATCCAGCTCCATCATGATAGGCATCATCTCCATTTGCAAGAATTATGGTGGGAGAGTGGTTAAAAGAATTAGGGTTTTGTGAATAGCATAGTACTAGTACTGAAGGAATATGCAAGTTGAAGGGGTATAAATAACACTTTCAGCCTAACATTTTGATGCAGTTTTGTTAGGGCTTGTATTTATTGCTACAACAGATAATGGATCAGATATTTATGTTTGTCTGAATGTATAAAAAAATAATTAAAAAAAAATTAGTAAAATAGTTAACAATATATATTTAAACTTTTTCTGTTAATATTAAATTAGTTAAGTTTGTGTACATTTGGGTTGTTAGGGTTTGAATGCAATTAGAAAGAAGTATATACATCATGTTGATTTTGGAGTTTGAAGTTCATAATTATACACTAGATAACATGAGATTTTTTAAATATGATTTAAATATACATTATTAATTTAAGCAATGAATTGTGACAACTTTATTGTAGATTTTATTGGAAAATAAGTGGAAATAATGTAAGGATAGTGAATTTGGAAGGGTGATGATCATAAACCAAAGATGGTTTCATGATCTTTCATGGTCCATTTTAGTTGGATCATTTAATGAAATCCTTTCACTTAGCTAAATTTTGGATTGTATAATGAACGTAGACTTCGTTTCCATTGAGGTCTTTTTTTGTTAATGAAAAAGAGAAGCTAGATTTGAAAGAAAGAAAGACTTTCTCGTATTATAGTTTCATTATAAGAAACGGCAAAAGAAAAAGGAAGACCGAACTCTCATGTTAGTGTATAAGTGACACGTTTATGTTGTACCATCTTTTTTCCATGAAAAAAACAACACATAAAACCTCGGTGTTATGCTATTAGTTAGAAAATACAACAATTTATCTGACTGTTGTAACCTGAGAGACAAGACAGATGCTAATAAATAAGAAACTTGTTTTAAGGGAACTCGGTCATAAGACACATATAGATGCGCAATTTGTTTAAGGAAGCTATTTTAAAAGACATGCCTCAACCGATTTTGTTTATTCATATTGTTCAATTTATGATACAGTTTTTGCTTTGTTTAGTCTCTATTAGTATTTCTGCTTTATGTATTTTATATATCTTGTAATCCCTTTTTATACTCTTATATTGTTTCTCACGTGTTTCTAAAATATTAAAGATTTTTCCTTAGTATTTATTCTAAGGGAAATTGGATTTTAATAATCACACCTTTTACCAATTGGCCAATAATAATCTCAACTGAGAATATTCTTATCACCGATCCCTACTTTCAAACTATTTTCTTACATTGGACCCCCGTTAAAAAAAACTTAACGCCGTTAGATTTTATACGACGTGGACTTCTGCAAACCGCCGGAAAGTCGAGTCAAACTAACAGTGGTCTTGTGGTGGGTTTTAACATTGGCTCTGGTGGTGTTTAACGGGTCTCGTTTTTCTGGCAAGTCCAAACGGAGACAACGGTGGTGTTTAACGATGTAGACGGTGACAGACTAGGGTTTGCAGACCACCCCTATGGTTAAGGCGGTGGCTAGGGTTCCGGCTTGGCTCGACTTTCCGACGGTTTGCAGATGTCCACGTCATATAAAATCTAACGACGTTAAGTTTTTTTAACGGGGGTCCATTGTAAGAAAATAGTTTAAAAGTAGGGACTGGTGGTAAGAATATTATCATTTGAGATTATTATTGGTCAATTGGTAAAATGTGGGATTATTAAAATCCAATAATCTTTTTTTTTTAATAATGTGATTTAATTTAGTTTCAAAGTTAATAGATGAGCTTGTTGCTTTAAAGATGAATTGAAATAATATTATAGCTGAAATAATACCTATCTTCTCCATCTAAATATTGAGATAGCTAAGATAATATAAAACTCCTCTAAATACATATTTTTATTGTTTCTTCAACATTTATATTAAAAGGATCATAATTTCTGATATATTTTTAATGAAAGTTTAATTGTTTTATAGATTAAAAACAAGACCTTATTGTTAAAATCTAAAAAGTGAAAAATGGCATGAAAATGGAAGGGTGTTGATTTGTGCAACTTTGAAAGTGTTGTGGTTGCTTTAAGAAAACCCCACTATCACATGTCATGTGTGTGGACCAATCTTCCAAAATTGACTCATATCTAAATATTATTTATTTTATAATCGGTATGTAGATGATTGAGAGAAACTACAATAATCTATCAAGATATAATAGGAGTGGTTTAATATGAGGCTTTTGGATGTGAGAGTAGTTTTGGAATAAGAGCTCTAGGTATGATATGTGTAATTTAGTGAAAGAGTAAAACGTTTATTTTGTAAATTTAATTAACATCGTATCCATTTTAGATATTCTCTAACATGTTTCAAAAGTAGAGATGATCATTCATATACTTAAAGGACTTAATCCGTAACTTTATGTATACTATTGGGACTGATACTATAATTTACTCTATTTAATAAGACAATCATATCATGATATTAACATGTGATACATATGAAATTAATTAGGTTTCAATAGTTTTTATTATCATATATTTTCATTTTCTCATGATTACACGCATATTATATACACTGAAGTCCCAAAGGACCCGGGTTCAATCTTTGTCACCATCATTAATTTCTGAGGCATGCAAATGAGGCATTGTTCTTAGACTAATGCACCAGGGTTTTACCCATGTTGATTCAGGGTTTGAGCATCGGCTCTCCCTCAAGCCCGGAAGAGGCCGTATTGGGTGAGATTTTTCCTTGGATGCTCTCCAACTCTGATGCCAAGTGGGCCCGGTTAAAACAACATATTGGCCGGAGTTTGACGAGACTCTCCCATATGACGGAGGGTGCGACGTCACAACATTAATATTCGCCGTTCAAAAAAAGTTTATATACAGTGAAAAATGTGTGGCTTTTACTAGTAGAGTGAATAGTAACAATATTGTTCAATCAGAGTCTGTAACATGACATACTCATAATAATATTTTTTTTAGTCCTTAATAAATAAAAGAAGTTTGAGAGTCTTTAACAAAAGAGGTGCTTGATCACTGGTTGATGCGCGTCACTTTACCGGGAAGACCCGCTGGCGCTCCCCCGAGCCAGCTCATTTGCTATAGTTTCTTTTTTTTTTCTTTTTCTTTTTTTTACCTTTTTTTTAGTTTCGTTTTTTAATTTTTCCTTTCTTTTTTATTTCTCCTCTGTTTTTTATTTGTTTGAGTTTTCTTTCATATTTTTTTATTTTTTTAACTAAATTTCTTTATAATAAATTTACAAACTAAACATGATTATTTTGTAAGCTGAATATATAATAACTTGGATTTAGGGTTAAGAGATGTTCGTAATTTATCACCCGTTTAAATGATATTTTAACAAATGCATGCATATTGGTATAAAAGGCTATTGTAACACTCTAGGCAAATTCTACATCGGTCGTGGACAGAAGAGATAGGGTTCATTATGAATTATTCACCTCAAATACCATCAACACGTTTTGGGCGCATTAGCTGTGGATAAGATGAGAACTCTACAGTTAAACGTGCTCAGGTGGGAGTATTACTAGGATGGGTGACCTCCTTAGAAGTCTTCAATGGGCAACAAAAAACAAATTCGTGAGCTCTTATTGGCAAAGCGCACGATATAGGTGGCATGATGGGTCGGATGTTATAAATGGTATCAGAGTCACTCCTGCGCCATTTAGGGTGGTGGGGCAAACCTCATCGAGGATGATGAGTCCCCGGGGGTGTTCAAAGGGACACCTTAGGCAAATTCCACATCTCCGGTTAGGATGGTGGGGCAAACCTCATGATGATGAGTCCAAGGGGGGGGGGGTGCTTGTAACAGCCTAGACAAATCCCACATCGTCCATGGACAGAAGAGATGTTGGGTTGGGTTCATAAGGAATTATCCACCTCAAATACCATCAACGCGTTTAGGGAGCATTGGTTGTGGATGAGCTTGGGTCAGCTTATTCTGTCATTATTTAAATAAATCATTTTTTAAATGCTTCGGTATTTTAATCAATTATAATAACAAACTAAGTTTTTAAATGTTATATCTGGGTGGGAGACGGTTTTACATGATTTTATCTTTTCGTTTTTCTTAACATTCATTTTTACAACGACGTGACTTTTTCGTGATTTTCGAATATACCATCGCGACATGTTTTTCTTTATTTACGCTTTGATGTTTAAAACCGAGCCACCGTAACGCACGTCCCGCCGCAACGCGCGGGTAGACGCCCACTAGTTATTAAACATATATTAAAAATATATCTTTCAAAGGAACTTATATTTGATAAAGGAGAAAATGATGGTTTTGGAAGCTAGTAAAGTGGGCAAACATATGATTCTAAGAAGCTAAAAATGGAGTCGTCCTGGTCAGGGAACCCTTTGACTTATCAGTCTTCTGTTGCTTTCCATTTTCTAGTTTGTCCCACTCAAATCATGATAACTCAAACATTCAATGATATTGTTCAAGCCTTAAATGCTTAATGGCTGCACCCCCTAATCAATATTCGTACCATTCACAACTTCAAAATCAAAATCTACTTTTATATCACTAAATGGACCTCCAAACTTTTTTTCTTTCTATCTCATACTATAGCACGTGGGTCTATTTCTAATTTTTTTATATCAACTATCCAATCAATCAAAGCATTATCATAGGAACGTGTAATGTTATATGCTTTTCAAGGAATTAAAATCGATTTTCTTTATATCTACAGGGGATTAATTTTGGTTGGTAGGTGAATTTTGAAAGCGTTTTGGTTTCTAGATAATCTGTTGATTGACAAGCGGATTCAACCAATTAATCCCCTGGTTGGATGCGCGATTAGGAAATTCATGTGAGCAGAATCCGCTCGTGCTAGAAGCAGATTTGTTTGAATCCGCTTGTTCAACCAGCAGATTAAAATTCACCTGCAAACCAAATTCAATCCCTTAAGTCCCTTATAAATCTAAAAATTTCATTAAAATCACAACCTCCAACTTAAACACAATTATAACCTAAACTAACATATAAATCAATCAACATAGATAACGATAAAAGGGTTTAGGGTTTAAGGTTTAGACCGATGTTAACGACTTATAAGAAGGACGATTAAGATGGATAAAAAAAGAACCAAATGATAAAACAATGGAAATGCTTTCCAGTTTAAAATCTTGGGTTCATACCTTTTTTTCAAGAAACAGCAAACTAGATGGTGATTGACTGTAATCTTTTAGTGTAGTAATAGCTACAGGCTATAAAGAAGTGGTCCAATCTTTCATCTTCCTTGATTACACAGCTTTTGCTTTCAAGTTATTTCCTTTCATGGGTGTTCTTCCTTGTGAATAGGAGACACCTAATTTGCTTTCTTATTTTGGATAGCCCCTATTCCACTACTAGACTTGCCTTCTTTTTCAGATTGTCTGCCCATTTTCTTTCTCATTTCTCTTTCTCACCCTTTTCACTTTGCCATATCTCTCTGCAAAATACAACTCAAAACTTACTACAACTAACTCTGCATAATCTACAGTTAAGTTTTCCTTTAATTCCCTTGTAAAAAGACCTCAGATTCATTAACCAGCATGAATGCAAGGGAGTAAATACAATGATAAAAGTGTCTTTAGAAAAGCACATGCATGGTTGCCTGAGAATGCACACACACTGCCATCACTTCTGAATGGAAAACAATCTATCCACGCATAAACACACTGACACCCTCACATGGTTTTAACAAAGAAAAAACCCTTTCTTGTTTTTTTACCCTTCATGAACAAAAAAGAAAAAAGAAAGTATTTTTAACATTATCTTTATCATCATCATCATCATCATCAAGCATGGAAGTTCCAAGGAATATAATTTATTTCAACTACCATTTGTCATCATCTGCAACAACTTATTCAATGAACTTGATTCCAAAATCTCCATTTAGGTACAGGTAAAATAAAGGGTGTTGCTATAGCTACACCACCCTCATTCGAAAAATACGCCACCCCCAAACTCAAACGGTGTAGGGGGGCATGACGCAAGCCCTAACCTTCAAATAGCCATTCAACGAATCCTCAAACGGCTGTTTGAAAAGTAGGGGGCTATGACTCTATTAGAAGTATAAACTTAGTATGATTATGTAATTATTGTGTGACAAATGTTTAGTCTATGTTTGTGTCTAGAATAGTGTCATTAGGGAAGTTACTTAATGTCGGTTATAGGAAGTTAATTAACCGCTATAAGTTAGTTACGTTGGTTGGTTAAAGATTTAAAGTGTCGGTTAGATGCCTATATAAGGCTGGTTGTATCAAACATTTTAATGTATGAGTGTGTGTAATATATGCAGTATTTTATGCTATCATTTGTGTTACTGCATTCATGTGTTTAAAACTGTATTCTGTTCGATTGTCCCTCTGCCAACAGACGCAAGTCCTAACCTTCAAACGGCCGTACGTTAAGACCTCAAAGGTCCGTTTGAAAAGGGTGTGGGATTAGATTGTTAGTGGTGTGGGTATAGCACTCCCAAAATAAAACCAACAAAATGTATAATAGAAATATGCAGTGCATATATACAACTTAATTGGTTGTTCTGAAGCTGCAAATTAACCAAACAGTGACTTCATCATTTTTCACCAGAATGCTTGTTTCCAAAATAAAGTATACCTTTTGGGTTTCAGATGAGTTAAATGAGAATAAAGTGAAAAAGTTAAAGGAGTGGGGGATGATGCAAGCAAATTATTCACTCAGGCAATCTATCAAACACCTTGAGATCATTATCAGTGCATGCGCAGTAAAGTACCTGGTGCTTACAGTATTGACATCATCGGCATAAGCTGATACAATTGAGGAAATTATTGTTTCTGGGTTTATACATAATTAAAAATAAGTAGAATACTTTAACAGGAAGCGCCCATGGCCTAATGGATAAGGCGTCTGACTTCTAATCAGGCGATTGTGGGTTCGAGTCCCACTGGGGGTGTTTTTTTCACGTATTATTCTTTTATTTATGTAAATAAATAATAAAAGTTAAAAGCTAAATTATTTTAAATGACGAACACTAAACATAGATACATATATCACAAATAAAAACTACTGCCAATATTTAGATGAATTAATATTGTTATGTTGTTTACTGTTTAGTATATTGTTCGCCATAAAATTATCTTAATTTAGGTTTTTTGCTAGACTAGTTTCTTGCTAGTCGTTTTTATAAAATCTGCCGTTTTAAAAAAAATATCTTAATTTATGAAAATTATTTTTTTAATAAAAAGGTTAAAAAAACCATCAAGACTACCGGATATATTTATATTTCACTCAAAGTTATTTACAATTTAATTGAGTACTAAATATATAAATAATGTTCATAATAACTTCCTAAAATTTATGGTTTAAAAATTCCTTAGTAAAGTAAACATTAATAATTCTGATTAAGCAAACTTATTGGAGAAAAATGACTCCAGTCTATCAAATTTATAAAAACTTAGTAAAATTTATGTTCCAAGCTTTAGGTTGTAATATACTCGCGCTACTATAAAACAAAATAGATTTTTATAAATGAAATATTTACCGAAAAGAATCGGTCATAGATTACTGACAAATCAAACAAAATACCAAAAAAAAAAGATGTAAATAACTTTTTAAAAGTGATCAGTCAAGTCTTTACCCACACTCATTTTTTCCACGGAATTTCACTGACAATTCGTATCTTTACCGTCGGACTAGCAACAGATTTTACCGTCGGTGAAAGACCTCTGGTTTTACATAAACCAAAAATGTAATTTGATCATTGTTAGATTACAGAAAGGTTTAAGTCTATATAAATGTTTAAAATACTATATTTAGTATTTTTTTATGTTTTGGTTATTAAAATACTAGGTTAAAATCCCGTGTATTACACGGGTTAAATAAATATAATATTATATATTCAGTAATAAAAAAATATTTTTTTAAAATTCGTGTTTTACACAGGTTGAATAAACCCGTGAAATAAAATATAATCTGTTAATACATACATTCGTCAAAATATGTCAGAAGATTTATTAATATAAAAATTATTATTTATTTTAAAAGTATATTATTATTTTTGATAGTTGTGTAATTAATAGGAAAGAGAAGCGGGAAAAAATGATGAGAATGAATGTGGAAGTGACATGTGGCATAGAAAACCTTTATTTATTATATAGTATAGATTTGAAATTTAAAATTATAGCCATTTTGATCATTTTAGAAATAGCAAGTTAATAATGTAACTTTGGAAATAATAATCCATAACATCTCTTTGAGTCTTGAATATATAACGGAAGACATTATTTTACAATAAGTGGTATACATTACATGATAGATGTAAAAGGACACGGATGAGAAATTAAAATATTAATACAAAAGGTTGAAAGTTAGATCTACCTCTATCTTTATAATTTAACTAAAATCATTTCTTAAACTTATATCTCATTTTCTAAAAAACTTCTACCAGACTCCTCATATCTATCTTTTATTTTAATTAAATAATACTTATTTATTATTATTTTTTCTCTTTCTTTCACTCACACACTTATAAAAAATATAAAATAATATATAGAGGATAGAGATGGGGTGAATGATGACCCCCTAAATATAAAGGGTGGTTATAGTTTCCTCTAAAAATATAGAGGATGAAGATGGGGATGGAGGAGCTGATGTGAGCGTAAAATTACATGATTTTTCATGTTTCCTTTATAATTTAAAGATGAAGGTAGAGATGGGAGATCTGATGTGAATGCTCTTAGTTTTTTTTTTAAATTAGATAGGCTAGGTAATTAACAAGTTATTTACACCTTTTCTTTTTGGTTTTTGCTTTGGTACACTTTGACACCATATTTACATAATTTGTTAGTAAATTAAACATGATTTACCTTATTATAAAAAAAAATAAAACAAAAGAATGAAGCAACATTAGAAAAATCAACAGCATAAGTGAGTTTATTAAGAGTTTTTTTTTATCACCATAAATTCTAGTCAGATCTATGAAAATTCTTAAAAAGACAAATTTTTATTCCATGACTAAGTGCAACAACTAAATTTGTGAATTTCTACATTTTAAGTTAAACAATCTACGATAACTTAATAGAATCTTTCTAACGGTGTTAGAGGTTTTACTTTAATTAAAACTAGGGGTGTTCATCGGGTTGGGTTACGGGTTTTTCGGGTTGGGATTTTTTTTTGTTGAAACCACAATCCGAACCGAACCATATTTGAAGAAATCTAATCCGAACCTAAAACCACATTGTAATTCGGTTTGGTTTTCGGTTTGAACCTAGCAAACCGAATTAGCAAAAAAAAAAACTTTTTATTCTTTTGAGTAGCCATAGCTTATTCGGTTTAAATAAAATAATATTTTATGAAAGTCTAAACAAAAACATACTTTTATCAAATAATGATTTATAATTCATATATGAGTATTAGTTATTGATATAAATGAATTGAGTTAACTATAAAATATGGATTAAAATAGTGGTATAACCCAAATCGGGTTTTTCGGTTCAAACCGAATTCAAAATCTTGAAACCTAAACCAAACCAAAAACCAAATTACATATTCGGTTTTCGGTTTGAACCAAACCGAAAACCAAATATGTAATTCGGTTTGGTTTTAAACGGTTTCTGTTTCGATTCGGTTATCGGTTTAATCGGTTTGAAACCAAATATTGAACACCCCTAATTGAAACGAAAATGAAACCATGAGTAAACCACAAAGACTCAAAAATTCCAATTGAAACTGCTGGACTTAAAGCGATTTTTTGAACAAACCACAAAGACTCAAAACGAAGTTTACTCTATAAAATATGAGGGATGAAAACGAAAAAAAATAAAAATAAATTACACGTGGCACAACCCAGGCTTGCTACTGTTCACCCGGGTTACTTTCATAATAGGGTTCATAATAGATTTCTTTGGGTTTGGTCTATTTTATAATCGGACACTACACCTTACCCAGTGGGCTTCATTTAGGCATCACTGGTCTGTAAGAGACTTCAGACTTGCATACTAGATAAAATTTGGACTGATGGTATAATGGTATATTGATATCTACTCTCTTTATAAAGACTTTTAAAAAAATATTACTCAAAATGTGTAAACATTTTAAATGATTAAACATCGATTCATCCAGCATATTTTAGTGTCCTCTTCTTTGACAAATAACATGGTTGAAAGTAAATATTAATTTTAAAAAAACAGTCCATTAATGGTACACCTTAGGCAAATCTCACAACGGTTGTGGACATAAGAGACGTTGGTTCATAAGTAATACTAGATCTCAAATATCACCAACGTGTTTTCTTGTTTTGGGTGCATTGGATGTGGATGATATGAGAACTCCACAGTTAAGCGTGCTTGAATGGGAGCAATCCAAGATGGGTTACCTTCTAGGAAGTTTCCATTCAGGCAACACGAAATAAATTCATAAGCTTTTAGTAGGTAAAGAGCACAATATAACTTGGTATGAATGGTCGAATTTTACATAATATATATGTGTATGCAATATGAGGCGTGTGTTTCTTTCATAAACACGAGAAAAAGAAAAAGAGAGGAGGCGAAGAGATATTTTCAGATTTAGGGTGAGGGCCTGAGGGGTTGTGCAAAGCCATTGCAAATGATAATGATAATGATATCAATAGTAATAGTATGTAGTGGTAATAATAATAAGAATAATAATATCAATAACAATAACAATAATCATGAAAAAAAAACCATCTCCCAAGAAATTTAGAGGAGTACAAAAAAACGGGTTCCTAAACGAGAACCGTTAACCCGACCTGAACCGGTATTGAAACCGGTTAGGTTTGAACCCGAACCATCAGTTTGTAATAGGTTTGTGAACCGCCATGTGTAACACCCTACTTTTAAAACACCGGTTATAATAAATATTTAAAACGCGCGGAAGCATTTATTCCAAAGGTTTTTTTTTACTTCCTCGCGTACCGCGAGAGACCAGGCCCATCCCCTCGCGTACCGCGGGGGAGCCTCAGAAAACCAAGCCGGAAAATAGGTCACTCGCGTACCGCGAGAGAACCTTCCACGGTTCTTCGCGTACCGCAAGGCGCCCAATTTCCAGTGAGTTTCCTGGACCTGCAGATTTCAACACTTAACCATTTTTCCAACTTTTCTATTTCAACATGACACCAAAAATTCTCAAACACCTGGGATTTTGACCAAAAGTATACATACACCACAATATCACCAAAACATCAATTCTTGTCCCAAAATCACACCCCTTTCGAGGATTTCAATACGCATCCCAAAATCAACCATTTACACATACGAGAATTCGTCAACGCCTTGGACTTGACTTGGACTACATCGGAGCTTTTCCTACATAACCACATAACATATCACCATTAGTAATGAAGATAAAACATAACAAACAAGTAAAATTCTACTTGTTTCACCCATTTGACCCGTTTCCACCCAATTTGTCATTAGGCAACCTATCACTTGCATATTCACCTACAAGTTTCACCCTTTTCGTTTCATATTCATGCTTATCACATTTCCATTTCCATTAGGACACATAGGCCATAACTTTATCACCACATTTCCATTATGATTCTTAGATCATAACTTTATATCCACATATCCATTATTGTACTTAGACCATAACTCCATATCCACATATACATTATAGTATTAATACTATAACTACATTCTTTCACTTATTCATGCACTTTTATACACATTCATACTACATAACACATTATGCATACAACATTGCATATAACACAATTTATCATCAATTACTAAGTAAGTGCAAACGCACTTAACTTGTGGATTTGAAGGTCCCGATTCCACTTCACGTTTTGAAATTTGATTACCTAAACACATTCATCTAGTTTAGTAATCTAACATACATCAAAATCACATTTTAATTGGGTTCACAACCTAATTTCCATTTCCAACCCAAACTGACCCGTTTGAGTTATACTCATATCCAAACACCCTCTTTCACCCCAAACTCATCTACTTGAGTTTCATTATCCTTACATTAACACTAATTTTTCATTCAATAATTATTATTAGGTTAATTTGGTGTTTGTTCAAGTGTCTAACATCATACAAACACTTAATCATCATTAATTAAACATTCTATCATCATAATCCAAACACCACCAAATTTCTCCATATGAACCCTAACTCCTCATAATCAAAATCAAAGGGTTTTAGGATGTTAATCACCATTCTTTACCTTTAGTTTAGCTAGATTATCAACAATCTAACACTAATTATCAACATGCATTCAAAATTTCTGGATTTCTACAAAACCCACCAACTAACACATTCAAAAGTGAAATCAATGGAAGACTACACTTACTTGATGTTAGGAATGTGTTGTGTGAGCCAAAACCTTCACGAATTCAAGCTAAATTGCACGATTTAGCTCCAACTCCTCTTTTCTCCTTTTTCTCTCTTGCACAAGAACGACCAAAACACAAATGAAGTCTCAATTTTGACTTTCACTAGTCAAATATGGAAGATTTTTCCATTTTACACTTTTAGCCCCTCAACTTCCATTTCACTCATTTCATTTCATAATTAGTTAAAAACTAATATAATCCCATTACTAACTTGAAACCTACTTGTTTCAACTTATTTCTAAAATATTATTTTCACCATAATATTTATTAGAATATTTAATTATTTATAACGAAACCCGGATTTTGGTTCGTTACACCATGCTCTAACCGGTATAATTCGAATCGAACCGGTCCAAAAACTAGTACCAAAACTAACCGAACCTGTCACACCCCGGCCGGCGGTGGATTATACGTCGGGGCTGACGCAGTTGTTCATAAGAACACGATCATCTATTAAATGTGACAATATTTATTCATCAAAATTAAACGCATCCGTTACAAGTAGAAATGGATAATAAAGCGTTCAAACATGACATAAGTTGAATTTAATCTTTAATAGAGCTAGGTCCAATGTCCTAAGTGATTAAGTAGTGTCCTCAAACTGGTGCACCTGAAACATGTGAGTAAATGTCAACTACAAGTAGTTGGTGAGTAACATAGGTTTTGACACCAAACAAAAGTTTAAGTATAGGTTTACAATTCAATATGTTCAAAGCATGTCTAAAGCATATATGTGAAAACATACAAGGTTCCAAGCGTACAATTCAAGCCTGATAATAGAAAACTAGATACGCAATCCCACTGATTGCCATTTTAAAAAGGGAGCAAGCGGATACTCCAAGTTATAGTTGATACCCAACAAAACCCGTCAAGGTCTTGTGGTAAGTTATAGTTTCAGTTTCCCATATAAATGATCATGTTAGGTACTACCTTAGGCTTGGGCTGCAAGTTAATGAATGTACTGGCATGAAAACACATGCAATGGTCACCAAGTAGTTCAAATATAAAGCATAAAGATCAAGCACAAGATATATTGAATTGTTTAAATAGATAAAGTTGATAACATGTTTCACCCCAAAAGCAAAAACAGTAAAAAGGGGCTATGTAAACTCACCTTGCAATGAGTAGCTTAGATGTCACACAAGTATATTGCACAAATGTTCTAGCTAATCACAAGGTTAACCTATGTTTGATGGAACATATATATCAATGATTTGTACAACTGAAATAGAGAATCCTATTGTGCGAGGAGATTGATGTGAGTGTCCTCATTTTAGTAATAAAATAATTATTTGAGTTGCAAATAATATTTTATGTAAATCTTTGATAAATATTTGTATTGTAATAAGGGAAAGAATTAATAACGATGTTATTTGTTTGTAATAATTATGTAAACGTATGAATAAATAATTAGGTTTCTTTTGTTTGTAAATAAATACACAAATAAATAAATGACTAGTTTTCTTTTATTTGTAATTGCATAAATTAATAGATATATAGATGAATAGATAAATGAGTAATAATTAGTTGAGTAATTAAATAATTTACTACATAAATAAATGAATGAAACTTTTCATTTGATTTATGAAAAACAAGTGTTAAAAATAATGATTTAATTAGTTGATAATTAAACCAAAATTTAAAGTATAATAATGTTTTAATTAATTAATAATTAAACCATAATTAATTATTAATTAAAAGTATAGAATTGAGTTTTAAATGTTCTCATATAATAAAAATAAATTATATAAAAGTTTGTATAAATATTTATAAAGAAATGAGTTTATAATTATAATCATAATTAGTTGAAAGTGGTTGTTGTACACTAGAATGGTTATCATTCCAGAGTAGTACCTCTAACAGAAAAGTTCCCAGGAATGAGTTGGTCGGATCAGAACCCCGTCTTTTCTTAGCCAGAACTTTAATGTTTGCCAGATAACTACATACTAGTTTGAAATTTACTCTATTTGCATACTTAACCAAGTTTAGTTTGTGTTTGGAAAGTATTTGGGCTAAAGTGAAAATATAAGTTTATGTAAAGATAGAAATTGAATATTAAATAATTTAACTTGAAAATAAGGATTTTTAGTAAAAACATAATTTTTGAAATTGAAACGAGTAAGAATGATCAACCAAGCTTTTAAATAAAAGTTTGACACAATTTTAATTAAAATAGGGCTTTTGATCTTGGATAGGTCTATGATTATAACATAAACATGTTAGGGATCATAGATCTAGCTAGTTATGAGAGATTTTTAAAGGAAAAGTATGAACAAGCAAGAATATAAGAAGAACTTACTTATGAATATGGAAACGACTTTGAATCTTGAGAGAGGGATTAGAACTTGATATGGTGTGAGAATGAGGGTCTATTTATAGGGTAGTATCATTGGCTTATTTACAAAATTTAATTTGTTATAGGGATTAAGATTGCAAAATATGAAAAATAGTTTTTAATTTCATAACATATTTCAACTTAAATGCTCATAAATTTTATGTTCATGACTTCATTTCATCATAATTCATATTTAATATGTTTATAGATATAATTATATATTTATTTGTTTTATTTACCTTTACTAGTTTAAAAATACTAGCAATGTTATATTTTCATAATAAATTGTTTATATCATGTGTGTATATATATAGTTTTAGAAATGACTTAGTATGTACCTATATATTTATGGAATAGGATGGTGACAATTTTTTACAAAGCATATAACATAAATATTTATTACTTATGAATTTGAAGTAGGTAATTAAGGTTCTTCATAAATGCGATTCACCAAAATAATGAACTTACATTGTCGGAAAAGTTAAAATAAGGTCGGAATTTCCTGGGGATTACAGAACCGATCACTTTCTTCTCCAAAAATCAGTTTGAAACCGGTACCACACCGAGCCGAACCGGTTTTTGACTTTCGTTGACCCAAACCGACATCGGTTTAGAAAAAAAAACTGTTTGTACACCTCAACCCAAGATATTAAAACTAACAAGAACAGGAAGTGTTGGTTGATTTTTCAACTGCTAATTTTGAATTAATTTAATTGCAACTTATAAATTCTAATTTTTCATGTAGTTTCTCATAGAGTTAAATATATAAATTTCAACTTGTAGAAAAATATAATGTGTCTTTTATTTTATTAACTCTAATTTAAAACATTGAATGTGTAATAATTTAAATCCACTTGATTCACAACATATATATGATATATCCTGGTTATTAGCATAACAAGTCAGTTTATGGGCTTTAGCCTATTTAGCTTGTAAAGCTTTGCCTATCTATTTAATGTTTGTTTTCTCTTTATTGTAACCTAATATTCGTTTGAATAACATCGAGCCTCCATCTTTCTCTGTACATGTTTATTAGTTAACATGGTATCAGGGATGGTTCGATCCACGCTTGATTTAAGACCTTTGTTGTCGTTTCCGCTTCGTTGTTGATTCGTTCGTTGTTTGGTTTGTTCGGTGTTGAAGGGTTATTTGTTGCTGCTCTTGCTAGCTTGTTGATTTGTTGTCTTCGTGTTCGTCATCTTCACATTTGTCTGGTTACTGAATCTGCGCCGCCGTCATCGAAACTAGGTAACCCTAATTTTTTCTGCTGTAGAAACTACCTGCCCGAAACTACTATTCTGCTGCCGTTCTGATTTGATAATATAGCTGGGAAAGATGACTCTCTTCAGTCTATTAGTACTCGCCCAGATGGTAAGAACTACGCCTACTGGAGTTACGTGATGAAAAAATTTCTTCGAGGGAAAAATATGTGGGGTTATGTCACAGGTATTAAGGGAAAGCCTACTGATAAGTCTAAGGCTGCTGAGTATGCCTTAGCTCTTGATACATGGGAAACAAATAACTCTAAAGTTATCACCTCGATCAACAACTCTGTAAGTCAGACCATTGGTATTCAGTTGGCTAAGTATAATACAGCTAAGGAAGTTTGGGATCATTTGGAAATGTTGTATACTCAGTATAATTTTGCTAAGCAGTATCAGTTGGAGTTTGATATCCGTGCTCTTCAACAGAATGAGATGAGCATTCAAGATTCCTATGGAGATATGTCGGATTTATGGGATCAATTGGTACTTACGGAATCCACAGAACTGAAGGTGTTTAAACCTTATATTTCTAGAAGGGAGGAACAACGTTTGGTACAATTTTTAATGGCATTACGTTCAGATTTTGAGGGACTGCGTGGAACGATTCTTCATCGTTCCCCTCTTCCAACAGTTGATTCAGTTGTTCACGAGTTGATTGTAGAGGAAACAAGGTTAAAATCTCAGGTTGATAAGGGTCCTAAAGTAACTACTACTCCATCTGTGTTTGCCGTTCCCCCTAATCAGTCTAGACAAGGTGCTAAAGTTACTTTTGATGAATGTGCATTCTGCAAAGGGAAAAATCATTGGAAGTCTCAATGTCCGTTATTACTTAGTTGAAAGAATCCAAACTTGCAGAAGCCGCCATAAAAGAACAGATCAAGTGGACAATTTCCGTCTCGCTCATCTACTTCTGCTGGTTCATCTGGTCCATCTTCATACATATTTAAACCACCTCAGTTTACTACTGCTGCTACACCACCATCTGTAGAAACTGCTAAACCACCGTCTGCTTTGGATCCGCAGGTTTTTGAACAATTTCTTGCTGCCAACCTTACCGCCATGTTTGTTATGGGGCTGTCTTCATCTGGTACCTCAGGTATTTCGTCATCGTTATGGATTTTGGATTCTGGTGCCTCACATCATACGTCTCCCTATCTGTCTTCATTTCTTTCTTTGTCTCATGTTTCTACTGTTTCTGTAATGTCTTGTAGTGCTACATCTATGTCGGTAGAGGGTGTTGGCTCTGTGTCTACCCCTCATGTGTCTCTCAATGATGTCTATTATATTCCAAAGCTTGCCTTAAATCTTGCTTCGGTCAGTCAGTTGTGTAAGTCTGGAATTTGGGTTTTCTTTTGTGACTCTGTTTGTGTTGTGCAGGATCAACACACTCAGAGGGTGATTGGGATCGGCCGTAGGGTGGGAGATTTATATGTCTTAGAAGAACTCAAATTGCATTCACATGGTGTTGCTGCCTCCAGTGTTGATTTATCTTCTTTTCATTTAAGTCCTTTGTCTTCTGAATTTTACATTTAGCATTCTCGTTTGGGACATGTGTCCGCATCTCGTTTAAAAATTTTGGTTTCCACAGGTGTTTTGGTTCAGTTGAACACTTGTGATATTTCTGATTGTAGTGGTTGCAAACTTGCTAAATTTTCTGCTTTACCTTTTGATAAAAGTACTTCTCGTTCTGTTGCACCTTTTGATATTGTTCATTCTGATGTGTGGGGACCATTACCGATATCCACTAAGGGTGGTTCACGTTATTATGTTTCCTTTATAGATGATTACACTCGTTGTACCTGGGTGTATCTTATGAAACATTAATCTGAGTTCTTTGACATTTACAAAACCTTTAGGGCCTATGTTTAGACGCAATATTTAGCTGTGATAAAGTGCTTCAGGTGTGACTTAGGGGGTGAATACACCTCTAATGATTTTACTCAGTTGCTTGCATCAGATGGTACCATACACCAATCATCTTGTACTGACACCCCTCGACAGAATGGTGTTACTGAAAGGAAACATCGCCATCTTATGGAGATGGGTCGCTCATTCCTTTTATCTGCTGAGGTAGAGAAGCACTCCTGACCTCCCAACAAGTGATTAATAGGATCCCTACTTCTCATAAGGATGGGATGTCTCCATTTGAAAGTCTTTTTGGTGAATGCCCAGATTATGGTGGGTTACGGGTTTTTGGATGTACTTGCTTTGCTCTCCGTCCTCATGTTGAATGAGACAAATTGACAAATAAGTCAGCCTTATGTGTTTTCTTAGGATATGCCAGTGGTCCCAAAGGATATGGCACGGGACAGAAAGGATATCGTTGTTTTGATCCTATAAGTCAGAAGTTATATGTATCAAGGCATGTTACCTTTCTTGAACATATTCTCTTCTATTCGATTCCAGCTAAGTCACATGATCTAACAAAGTCAGATCTTCAGAACATTGATCTTTTTTCTAGCAACATTGATGTCTCTACCTCTGATGTTCCAGATCTGTCTGTTGATCATAATATGTCTGCTCCAGATACGTTTGTTGCACATGATGTGCCAGCTCATGAATCATCCACGTCATCTGCTACTACTGCTGATCCTCCGCCGGTTGAAACTAGAAATCAACCACCTCCGAGAAAGTCTACTCATGAATGTAAGTCTACCCAACTACCAGACTTTGCATACTCTGCTTACTCTGCTTCGTTTGGTTCTTTATCACGAGCATTCATCATCTGTCTGAACCAGAATCATATAAAGAGGCTGTCTCTAACCCTCTATGGCAGAATGCTATGGCTAAAGAGCTCACAGCTCTTCATCAGACTCACACATGGGATTTGGTTCCACTGCCACCAGGTGAACATAAAGTTGGTTGTTGTTGGGTGTATAAGATTAAAACGAAGTCTGATGGGTCTGTTGAACGATACAAGGCCAGACTTGTGGCAAAATGCTATTTGCAAACATATTGTATGGATTATGAGGAGACTTTTGCCCCAATGGCAAAAATGACGATAGTCCGTACTTTAATAGCTGTTGCATCCGTTCGACAATGGAAGATCTGTCAAATGGATGTCAAAAATGCCTTTCTGAATGGTGATCTTCATGAGGAGGTTTACATGAATCCACCCCCGGGAATAGCTCATCAGCCCGGTGAAGTTTGTCGGCTTCGAAAAGCTTTATATGGGCTCAAACAAGGTCCTCGTGCCTGATTTGAGAAATTCTCTACAGTCATCACTTCCATTGGTTTTGTTCCTAGCAATCATGATTCATCATTATTTGTTCGATGTACGAATGTTGCACGCATTCTCTTGTCTTTATATGTGGATGATATGATTATTACATTCGATGATTATGATGGCATTGAGTCTTTGAAACGTGACTTGGCTCACCGTTTTTCTATGAAAGATTTGGGATTATTATGGTATTTTTTGGGGATTGAGGTAGCCCAATCTAAAAGGGATATCTTCTCTCTCAGACGAAGTATATTTCTGATCTTTTTCAACGTGCGAGACTCTCTGATAAAAGAAATGCAGACACTCCTCTTGAAACCAATGTGCGTTACTCTCCCACCGATGGTGTTCCTCTATCTGATCTAAGCCTATATCGTACCATTGTAGGCAGTTTGGTTTATCTTTGTGACACCCGACAAATTTCGGTTAACACAGTTAACTCAAACTCTGTTATCTCTCACAAACTCAGTTAGTCCAGTTAGCCCAGTTAGAACCCACAAGGACTAATTCTGTCAAAATCCAAACACATGAAATTACAGGGACTAGTTCTGTAATTGCATCAAAGTCGATTTGTTGACTTTGTAAAGTCAAAATCGAGTCTCTTGAGCTCAAATTCAAACCCATAACTGAATAACTGTCCAAATTTGTAACTGAAATACATGCTAACAGCTTGGTCGACCATCATTGAAGCATTAAACATTGTTATTGATTCAAATTAATCCCATTTATCACCTAAAACTTGTAACCGTCGACTACTCATCATGAATCCATCAAATTAGATCATTCGGTTTGTTATTTCTCACAATCAAACACCTGCGCACCTCAAACGAGTTCCCCTGAAGCTTTTGCATACATCAGTTTCGCCGGAGACGCAGCCAGAGACGTCGGGGACTTAGCCGTTCGTAGTCGGAGGTCCATTTGGTCGAGCACTATCAATTCGAACTCCAATCTGGTAATTGAGACCTCCCACACTTTCGTTTTAGTCTGCAGATTGAAAGCCCTATCCTAATTGTGGCTTACAACACTGATTTGAACATGATCGAATTCTAGGGTTCATCGTGTATTCGGTTTAATCGAACACCAGTCTAGACTTGATCTTAATCCAATTAATTTATATAAGTAGATTCGCAATCATCCACTCTTTGAAAGCCCTATGAATCTAACAACATACATTATCAGTTTTAGTCAATTTGATTTCCAAGTGCATAAACTAGGGTTTCGATGTTTCAAATGAGCAATTGACAATCTTAAACTCGATTTTTTGCAATTAAATTCACCCATAGGTTCGAGATACCCCGATTATCAAAACCCCTATGTCATTTGGTTCAATCGTGGTCGAGATCGTGGGATCCATGGGTGGATTTGGGTTCGGCTTCGAAAAGGGGGAAGAACACAGGGAAACAATAGGTTAAAAACAATTTGATATGGGTTCTGTTGCGATGAGCCTAACGGGCGGATTGGTTAAGGCGTGTGGCTGTTGGGGAGGAGACCCGGGTTCGAGTCCCTCCACCCCTGTTTTATTTTTGAAACCATTTTTTAAGTATATTTTTAAATAAAAATTAATCCCCATGCTATTATAATGTTATAATTAGATGGTTTGACCCCGGGAAAACACCTGTGTGCTCGGGATTTAATTCCTACTCCAACCTAAGCATGTATTGTTAATTAAAATAATATATTCATTATTTTTATCACTTAAATAATTATTTACATTAAAAATAATATAATTATTTATATTGTTTCCCTAAAATATTATTTAATTCATAAAAACACATGAACTATTATTTGATATTATTATCTCGTGTTTGGTGACGTTTCGTACGTACCATGTCCATACTAAGTATCAAACTAGCGATTCTTAAATCCCGATGACATGTTTGTCTACTTATTACTCATAAGTGTATTTTTAGGACATCCGACCTTTCTCGTATCGTCGTCACAAAATCCTATGTGTTCCTAACTGTCATAAATCATATTCTAGGGCATTCGTAGATTGTCTGCGTGCAATCCATTTGTGGTTTCTATTGCATCCTTGTCTCGTGCTAATTACTACGCTTTACACAACTCAGGTGAGTTTCACGGCCCCATTTATTGTTTTGAACTATGGGAGAAAACATGACGCAAACACATGATTACGGTAATTCTTATATTATCACTTGTTAAGACTAAGCGTAACACTCTGGTGTGCTACGAACTATACGCAAAAACCTACAAGTTCTAATATTTATAATAAAACGGACAAACCTAAACTAACGCGCACAATACGGCAAGTGTACCGATCGTTTGCAGAATAGATAGATAAGACCGAGTATCGAACCTACGGACACTATATGTACAGCGAAATACTGACTCAGATGCATGATAGCTAATTACAAAAAGGGGGGTTTCTTTTATTTAAGAGAGAAATAAACTATAGAAAATAAAGGAAAAGACGAGGACAAACAAACTAGCGTGAGAATAACTACGGAACGAAAACAGATAGGGTGAAAGCACTACCTAGGCCCGAATCCTACACGTGTCTGACGAAGGTTCTATCGGTAATGGAACTGATGTGATACCGGGATCTTAAAATACTAAACTCAAAGGAAACCTAGAGCACCCTCGACCCTTCTCAAGGATTGTCAACTAAGAGACCTAAAAGCCGTTAAACCACCGGCTGGACGGGTTCCCCTCACAGGTCAACAAGTCTACTCAAGAAGTATCCGCTAGACAATCTACCTCACAGCGCGAAAGTCTCAATACACCTAAGTGCAAGGGATAACTAAGAATTTCCTATTGGATTCTGAAAACAAGATGTGAACGACGAACTAGACAGACCTTCTCACAAAGATTCTAAACTAGCGATCAGACACACAAGATAAACCGACAATCTCTCACCTCACAGCTATTAAGATTGGTTGAATATTTAGATTTACCAATTCACGAATTTCATTCCTATGGAATACTACGTCTAGCAAACCATCCAATAATCAAAAACACACGGCAATTGATCTAGCATGCACCTATATGAAAGACATTCATCAAAGCACACGAGGACTGAAAATCATTCAATTGATAATACTAAATACACATACACATCCAATGATCAAAACCAAGTCTTTTACATCATGAGTTCATCACATGCAAATCATCCAAAACCGGATAAAACCTATGTCAAACATGTGCAATCATCTAAACCTAGGTAGTTCTAAAAGTTTAGCCAAGAAACATCATATAAATACCATTCATAATCTGTTTATAACAAAGGAAGAACAAGAAATCAAAGAGAAACAAAGAATCAAGGTAAACCGAACGATGAACACCCGATATCTTTGATCCAATGCTTTGGTTCTTCGATCCTATGCCTTCCCAGCCTTTGATTCCTCTTAAAAACACCCTTTTTCGTCACTTTTCGTCGCCTCCAGCCACTCCCAGATCGTCCTCTTTCGTCCTCTCCCCCTTAGGGTTTTCTAATTTTTTGCTTTTAAAACACTTTCTGCGAAAATCAACCCGTCGCGTAGCGCGACGGGACCTTGCTTCTTCCTCGCGTAGCGCGAGGACCATAGACCTGACAAAATCATTTAAAAAGGGCAATTCTGACATTTTGCATTCCTCGCGTAGCGCGACGAAATTCCAAGAACTGTCGAGCTACGCTACAGGGGTAAAAATCCAGAAAGTTTCTTTTCTTTTTATCCACAGCCCTCTCGCACGAACCGGAAACTCGTTCTTCTTTGTTTTCAATCATATCCGCTTCCTTTGTGACCTAACAACCAAAATATATAGAAATATTAAGTACGAGCAGTTATAGAAGAAAACCGAAGCAAAACAAACACAAAGTGAGAATATAATTGACAGTAAAATGCATGTATTTTGCAATACATCACACTCTATCATGAAAGTCCTTACACATCAAACCGTTTAATATAAACTTAGCAAGATAATCTTGTGTAGTACTACTAGGTTTGACAAACCCCACCCGCGTTAGTCGCGCTAGCTCGATTGGAGGTCGAACGAGTGTAATATTGACCTAAACACGTCACCATTGTTGATAGACATGGTGGAATTCAAACATTACAAACAATCAGCTTCGGTTGTGAGCGCTTTAGTAAACATGAACATAGGTTAGCTACCTATTGATATATATATTGCATGTACAAGATCTGGCAAACATTATTATGAAACTGAAACCTGTGAACTCACCAACCTAGTGTTGACACTTTTCTTACATGTTTTCTCAGGTCTCTAAGCACATGTGCACTTTTAGGACATGCATTGGAGTCCTTTAACATTTTAACAATTTATCTGCTTTTATTTCATTGACTTTGGGCGCGTTTGTTTTGCGCATTAAATACTTATTTATCGCTTCCGCATTTACTCTGAATATTTATGGTTTTGTTTTCACTCATATAGTGTCGTTTGACGTAACTAATGACTGAGATCCTGATTTGTCACACGCCCTGCGATGAAACTCCGTTAGTTGAATTTGGGGGTGTGACAATCTTACAGTTACTCGCCCTAATATCGCTCATGCTGTTCATGTGGTTTGTCAATTTGTTACCGCTCCTACTTCTGTTCACTGGGGAGCTGTTCTTCGTATTTTGAGATATCTTCGTGGCACCCAGTTTCAAAGTCTTTTGTTCTCCTCAACATCTTCTCTGGAATTGCGTGCCTATAGTGATGCTGATTGGGATAGTGATCCTAATGATCGTAAATCTACTACTGGTTTCTGTATTTTCCTTGGTGATTCCTTAATCTCATGGTAAAGTAAGAAACATCATGTTGTTTCTAGGTCCTCTACTGATGCTGAATATCGTGCTATGGCTGTGACTACATGCGAAATTGTTTGGTTACGATGATTCTGACAGACATGGGGGTCGGCGTTTCCTCGACTACCCCGTTGCATTGTGATAATAAAAGTGCTATGCAGATCGCCAAGAACTCTGTCTTTCATGAACGGACAAAACATATTGAGATAGATTTTCATTTTACTCGTCATCATCTTCAGCTCGGGACCATCTCGCTTCCATTTGTTCCATCAGCCTTGCAGATTGCAGATGTTTTCACCAAGGCTCAATCAGAATCTCGGTTTCGTTTTTTGTGTGACAAACTCTCAATGTTTATTTCTGTTGCATTGTGAGTTTTAGGGGGGATGCTAGTATAATAAGTCAGTTTATGAGCTTTAGCCCATTTAGCTTGTAAGGCTTTGCCTATCTATTTAATATTTGTTTTCTCTTCATTGTAACCTAATCTTCATTTGAATAATATCGAGCCTCCATCTTCTTTCTCTATACATGTTTATTAGTTAACACTGGTGAGTGGTGCCACTTTGACACTTCACTTTCCATGTGATTTTGATGTATTGGGATCTACTTGTTTAAAAAAAACTCTCTAGTAATGTTTGTGGGTGTTAGAATAAATTTATAGAGGTTTCATTACTTGTTCAAAATAATTGTTTTTTCTTTCTAATAAACCAGACTAAACAGTTTTCTTTTATTCTTGATACGATTCGTTTAGTTTAGTTATAGTAATATAGCATAACATGTTATATAGTTTTATAAGTTATCTCCTTAGTTGTTTAAGATTATTTCTTATCTTTCACTTAAAGTTATTTATTCTTGAAAAAACAATACATGATAATTAATTTATTACATAGTTTAAAAATTCAAACTCAATCCATAACAAAAACTACATGTTTTCAAAACCTAGTAACCTAAACAATGAAACCAAATCTTAGTAACGATTTTGGTTTAAACGGTTTGATTTTAGTTTATAAAGACTAAATTAAAACTAAACTGCAAGACACCCCTGATGTGACAATAACGTGGGGATTTATTTTAAATGACAATATCCATATTGTTTGATTTAGATGCAACATTTTGAATTTTTTATTTTTATTTTTTGGTTTTTGATAAAGCATTATTTGATATGACCAGTTTTATGTTGAATTTAGTTAATCATCTTAATTTTGGTGATTAATTTTTGAAGTTTTCTTAAGTGATCACTTAAGTCCTTAAGTTTTTCTTTCTTAGTTTCTTATCTAAACATACGTATATAACACATACATAGATTTTGCAAGATGAACAGTTGACCCTCCGAAGCTATCATCACTAGTGTAATTAAAACCGATCTTTAGAAGCGGTCAAAAAATCTTTTTGGAGCGGTTCCTATAAACGCCCCCGCCCTTTTTTTAGGCGGTTTTTTAATGTGTATAAGGAAACCGTTCCCTTTGGGGCAGCCACACATATACCCTACCTGTTTTTACTTCATAAAAATAAACCCACCACACTCTTTCCAATTTGCTTTACAGATCTCTTCTTCTAGTTCAAGGTTATTCTAGTTGGGTTCTTGTTTTCTTTCAATTTTATTGTATTATGAACTCATCTTTTCTTGAAAAACTTTTGTATGAACAAAAGCAGTTACAAGGTGAAAGAGACGATTTAGGGTTTTGTTGATGAAGAGGATTTTGAATTCTCTCCTGAGCTTTCCGGCGAAAAAGTTTTAGGTAAAATGGATTAGGTTAACTAATTGAATAAAAATATCAAGTTTTGGAAAGCACGAGGATACGTAGACGAGAAATAAACCTTTTGGGTGAAACTAGCAAAAATAACCAAAGCACATGAATAAAAATAAGAGTTTAGTCGTATATCATTTTCTACCTAGTTTACAATTTTTTTATAGAACTTTAAAAACAAATAATATTAATAATTGTTTCAGGTCTTCCACATGTGAAAGACAGTGTCATATTCAGAGTTGTACATTAAATGGATTTTGTTAAGATACGGTATTTTAAGAAGGATTCGACAACCATTTATTTATTATGGTATATGATGTCACGTGTTTCAGATTCTAACAATAACTAGTAACTTAACCCCGCATGTTGCGGCGGGTTTTAGACGTGGTTAAGTACGTAAAGAGAAAACACGTCGTGACGATATACTTGGAAAAAAGTCGTAAAAATGAGTGTTACATTCAGAAATCAAGGAAATATTATGTCGCTGTAGAAATGAGCGCTGAGAAATAAAAAATGAACGCTAACCCGTACATTGAGGCGGGGGCATTAAACCGTGAAATAAATTGGAGTGGGAACGTGGATAAAAATAAACACGTGAGCGAAAAATAAGACGATACGAAAACGAATATAGAATCGCATAACCAAAATATAAAACCACAACGAATCGTGCCCCACCCAAAATTAGAATTTGCATTGATAACATTTGAAACTTTACAAAAGAAAACAAAACCGTTAAAAAGCAAAATATTAAAAAAAAAAAAGAAAGAAAAAGAATAAAAGAATTTAGAAAACCAAAAGAATTTTAAGAAAAAAATATTAAAAGAACAAAGTGCCAAAAGGGTGGTTTAGAGAATAGAATGGGTGGGGTGGGTTTCTTCACAAGTACTCACCGGTAGCTCTAAAGGAAATATTATGTTATCAAATTGAAACCAATTTTTATAACATGAAAACAAAGTTATAAGGTCAAAAAAGTAAAGCTCCATCAGCAGCTTGTGTCCTATGCTTGGTGGGTTGTACAACTCCACTGTACATACCGACATGCGAAAATTGATAATAGTAATAATTAATATTTATAAAAAAAATACTAAAACTACTTTCAATAATTTTGTAATTGCTAATTTTATAATTTATTTATCAAGCCAGTATTTTTCTTTTTTTAACGACAGAATGCGATATAAAAAGAAAAAGCCAGCCGGAAGCTGGAAATAACAAAGGAGAATTACAATAAAAAAACAACCCAGTTTCTATAATTCATTGAATAATATATAGAGATATAAATTTTAATACAAGTTTAATTATCTTATACAACTCGATTACACATATCCTAACCGGTGACTATAACTTTGAATTGAATACTTCATAGTTTATACAAGAACTCTAACAAATTTAAAACAAATGATATATCACACCAACATATTGTGTTTGTTTCATGTAATTCAATAGAAATAAAATAAAAAATTATATTAATTTGCAGAATTTGTTAGAACATAAGTTTTAACATTTAAAAAAAAGTTCAACAAACCAAACACAATATTTTACACCATAGTATTTAATAAAACCTTCTCTTATTAATATTTTAATTATAACTTGAAACTTATGAGCAAATCTTAATAATAATTCAACTCTTGTAATGCAGGAGCATTCACGGGTTCCTTGGTGGGTTGTTTGTTTTTGTTTGGTATCCGGTTCGGCCCGGGGATTAATCCGGATAGTGTATGGAACATGGAAGAAAGGGTCAACGCGTTGGAGGCGGCGTTGGAGGAGCTCAACATGGAGAAGATTTAAATTTAACCTAATCTTTTAAATTATCTATTTCCTTTTTTTTGGATTGTTGTTTCCTATTCAAACTATGGTTAATCCCTATAAAATGGGATCTAGGGTTTTTGTTTTAGTTGGTCGAATTATTTTAAATATTTTGTTCTCTTGAAGAACTCTTAATCCAAGCGTTCGACTGAAGCTTATGATCAAAGCTTTTGATTATTTCATGTGTTTTTTATTGCCATTTGATTGTGCTTTTATTTGCATCAAGTTGTGTCAGAGTTACAGTTAATCAAATGGTTGGATGTGGAAGAGGTCGCCCTCCCTTGTGTAGAAACGCCGAAAGAGGCAGCGTAGGGGACGAACTAGATCCTTGTGATGAGGATATCGCACGATTGAAAGAGAGAATCATGGAGTTGGATATCAACCAAGGTCAAACGGAAGAAACAAAGACATACACAGTAGTGGAGTACGGATTGGATATTGATGACGAGAACCAGTTCGGGGTTTTTTGTCGGGGCGGTCGAGCTCCTCGTCACTCCAATACACTACGGGGTCTCGGTCTCAAGGTAGAGATTCCAGACTTTGATGGGAGTGCTCAAGTAGATGACTTCATGGATTGGATCAGCACCGTTGAACGAGTTTTTGATCTCAAAGATATCCCTAACCGATTGAAAGTCAAACCGGTGGCTATCCTTTGGGGGGAGCATGTCAAGAGGCAACAACAAAAGGAAGGCAAGTCGCGGGTATTGTCATAGGCGAAGATGAATAAACTGCTAAGCCAGAAGTTTCAATCGCTCAACCACCGCCATGAAGCTTTCTTAGACTATCATCATGTTATTTTATTTTATATTTTAATGTAGTTTACTCTAGTTTTAACTACGTACATGCATAGCCAAACATAAACGTGGTTACGCTAGTATGGTTAAAAGACATTATGCCACGCTAATCATGTCAATACATTTTTTTATTCTCATATGAACTCCAAGAATTACTACGATGTTTTAGTAAATTTTAGAGTAAATTACAGACTTCGTCCTTTATATTTACAGGTTGGGGTTTTTTTATGTTAAAGAACGAAATCTATAATTTATTTTAAGAACGTACAATATAATTAATAAAGATTAAGTACACATTCTAGTGTGTAAGTGTATATATATATAAATGACAGAAATCCGGAATTTACGCTCAATTCTATTAAAATTAGGGGACTACTAACCACACACGGGAATTGCTAAATGGACTTGGCCATATACGCATCGTATAGGGCAATACGATGCGTATAGCCCTTCACAATTTCCCATGCCTGACATCCTCGTACAACCTGGTCATTCAAACCTCGTATACGCATCGTATAGGTCAATACGATGCGTATAGCGTACGAGGTACTTTCTGCTACTAGTCAACCATCACATCGCTATACGCCACGTATAGATCTATACGGAGCGTATAGCGATGTGATGTTGACTAGTTGCAGAAAGTACCTCGTACGCTATACGCATCGTATTGAACTATACGATGCGTATACGAGGTTTGACCAGGTTTGACCCGAATCCTATACGCACCGTATTGCCCTATACGATGCGTATAGGGGCCAAATTTTGTGTATTTAACCATGCAAAATTCTCATTCGAACGTATCGTTCAAAAAAATTTCAAACAATCTCTCAAAAATTATAAACATGTCTTGGTGGTGGGATGGTAACTACGGTTTTCAGGTATATTCTAACGAGTCGCTGGAAAACAACCCGCAAAGTTCTGGCGTTCAAGAGGTGAACTGGGAGGAGGTCTCGTCCGACATTTATTCTAATCAACGGGTAAGGCTTCCAGATTTGAACGAGCCACTGAGCAATCCCGAGTTCGTATACGGTGAACCGTCTTACCTTACACAACCCACGAACGACTTCGTATACGGTGAAGTCTCCTCCCCGACACAACAAACTAACAACTTCGTGTGCGGTGAAGTCTCTTACCCGACACAACAAACCGACGACTCCAAAGACGAAGAACAAAACCATCAAAATGTGTCGTATAAAACTGACCAGAATTTTCAGTCTCGTGAACAGTTGGTGGATTGGGCTATGCGGAGAGGACGTGAGAATGGTTACGTCCTTGTCACCCGACGATCGAGGAGAAAAGGCGACGATCCGACGGAACCGTTTATCAAGGTGTGGCTTGTGTGTGACCGTCACGGCGAACGTGCGTCTACTGCCACGGTTAGACGTGCCGGTAGCAAAAAAATAGGTTGTCCCTTTAAATTGGAAGGAGAGTATCAAGAAAATACTGGTGATTGGAAATTAACGGTGAAGGATGACAGTCATAACCACGATCCTAGTCAACATCTTGTGGCGCACTCGTTTGCAAGGAGACTGTGTCAGTCGGAACAACTTTTGGTGGGGAAGTTGTACTCGCAAAACATGTTGCCACGAAACATTCTGGCAACTATAAGGGAACAAAACCCAGAGAGTAGTTGCATTAAAAAGGACATTTATAATGCTATACAAAAGATAAAAAACGAAACGAGAGTCGGTGAAACTCCAATACAGATTCTGGAAAACCTGCTTTCTTCTAAAAAATACGTCTACTATACTCGAGAAGATCCTGTCACAAATAGTGTGGAGGAGATATTCTTTGTTCATCCGAAATCGTACGAGATGTGGCGTGCTTTCCCGCACGTGTTGATGATCGACGCGACCTACAAAACAAACATGTATAAACTTCCATTTGTCCAAGTGGTCGGTGTGACCTCCACACACCAGTCGTTTTGCGTCGCTCATGCATTTATATCAAAAGAACGGGAGGAAAACTTCGTCTGGGTGCTACTTCAAATAAAAGCAATGTTGCAAAAGTGTATGGAGCCGCGTGTGATAGTAACAGATAGGGACAAAGCTCTTATGAACGCGTGTGATAAAATATTTCCGGGCTGTTCCAAGAACCTATGTCGGTGGCACATACACGAGAATATCGCAAAATATTGCAGGGCATCATTTACAGACGAAGACTGGAAAAATTTCAAGTATTCATGGTCGGTATTATGTGAGTCTCCCACGCCAGATATATACCAGTACAACTTCAACCGGCTTTACGAACGTCTGTATGCAGCCAAACGAGGAAGTAAGTTTTAAATATTTAATATTTTCAGTATTTAAATATTTATTCAATATTAAATATTTTTCCAGGAGTTATAGATTATGTGACTAAAAATTGGCTGGACCCGTATAAAGAAAAGTTTGTATCGGCGTGGTCCAACAGAAACCTCAATTTTGGTCAACATACAACGAACCGAGTCGAGAGCCAGCATTCGCTCTTAAAGAGCTATCTTAGAAACGCTAACAGCTCGCTAGATAGACTTGTTGGGTTTGTTGATGAAATTGTATCAGATCAGTATTATCAGTTACAGTTTGGGTTTGGAACAAGCCTGATAAGGAAAATGGACAGCCACATAGCTATTGAATTGTTTGATAACCTGCACGGTAAAGTTTCACATAAAGCTCTAGATTTGATAGAAAACGAGTGGTACAAGTTATCAAATATACGGAAACAAAATGCAACGTGTGGGTGCCAACTTTTCAGTAGTTGTGGGTTGCCGTGTGCTTGTCGTCTGGCAGATATCGAAGCTACAGGTAAACTGTTCTGACTATTTAGTATTTGTGGGTTGCCGTGTGCTTTTCAAAATGTTCTGACTATTTCGTTTAAAATACAGGTGGCATAATCCCTCTAGATGCGGTGGACGTCTTCTGGAGGAAACTTGATTTAAAACCGTCGTTTGTCGATGATGAAAATGTAGACGTGGATAAGGTACTGGGTCAAGTGAGAAACAAAATCATGTCACAACCCGATCAGGTCAAAAGAAGTATGCTGTCGAGAATCGCATGGGTTGTCTTTCCGAGCAAAAGTAACAAGAAAGCGCCTATGGTACAAGAAGATACTCGCGGTCGTCCAACTTTGAAAAAGCAACAACAAAGGAAACAGGATGTCGCGAGAAACAGCTCATTCACAGGATCCCAACCGAGCAAATGTGACCATGCGAGACACAGCTCGTATATTGCGTCACAAGAGTCTATACAAGCGAGTTCGGTCTTTCAACACAGTCGTTCAACGAAGGGTAAAGGAAAGCAACCGCAAGATGATAACGCCCATCTAGGGTTTCCATTGATTACGGGGAAAGATGCGGTTAACAATATAAAATGTTTTAAGGATTCGATACCGTCTGTGTTTCATCCGTACATTTCACATATACAGGATGTAAATCCAGACGGTAACTGTGGTTTTCGATCGGTAGCTTTGGGCTTAGGGTTAAATGAAAACCGGTGGCTCTTTATCCGACAACAACTTCTAAATGAGATGGACAATAAAGAGGAATGGTGGAGAACTGTTTTTGACAGAGTCGCCTTTCAAGAGTATGATAGGCTACGTCACACAATAGATTGGCAGTATATGAAAGCCGCACCAGTTAGTCGTTGGATGTCGATGCCATACACAGGACTCCTAATTGCTCAAAGATTTGGGGTGATTGTTCATCTTTTAAGCATCAACGGTAATCAAACATTTTTTCCATTGTGGTTTGGTCCTAACGTTCACGCTCAACATCAAGTCGTATCGTTAGTTCACGTCAACAATGATCATTTCATCCACGTCAAGTTAGACGGAGAATTTCCGATTCCTACGCCGAATGCACTTTGGAATTTGCACCGAAATGATGATGCAGCAAAATGGGAAAATATATACAATGATCGTATTGAACGATTTAAGAAAATAATGGCTACTAATAGATCTAGATTTCCACAATATTTCACGAATCTCGGATGATATTTGTTTAAAATTGTATTGTAACTACTAATACGTGTGATTAATTTTAATTAAATATAATTATAATTAATTTTTATTCAATATTCTATACGCCACGTATAGTCCAATACGTAGCGTATAGAATATAAATCAGAGGGAATTCAAAATTTTGACATATACGACACGTATTGATCAATACGTGGCGTATAGAATACCAAACGTTGCTGAAGATACGACACGTATTGATCTATACGTGGCGTATAGACTTTTGTTATATCAGTTTTGCCTCACGTACTGACCCAAACGAACCAAACAAACAAACACAAAGCCATACGCTACCCGCTCGTTGATTTGGATTGTGGCCTCAAAAAAACTTTGTAAAGGTACGTGTCTCAACCCACGATCATTAATGTTAGGTTTTAATTGAATATTAGCGGGTAAAACTGGGTAGATTAGCGATTTTTAGGTCTGAACTTAAGAGCTATACGCTACGTATAGGGCTATACGTGGCGTATAGTTCGTCCTAGGAAGACGATGAAGCCATACGCCACGTATAAATCTATACGCTGCGTATGGCTTGGTTTACTCGGTCACTAGCCTGCGTATGGTCTTAACTGGTCGCGTATGGCTTGGTTTACCCGGCAACTCGCCCGCGTATGGCTTAATTGGCCTGCGTATGGCTTATTTTGCCCGGCAACCGCCTATACGCCACGTATAAGCCTATACGTGGCGTATAGGTTTTTAAAAAATTAATAATTATTTATTATTTAAAATTAAAAACAATATATTATTATTATTTATTATTTAAAATTAAAAACAATATATTATTATTATTTATTATTTAAAATTAAAAACAATATAATATTATTATTTATTATTTAAAATTAAAAACAATATATTATTATTATTTATTATTTAAAATTAAAAACAATATATTATTATTATTTATTATTTAAAATTAAAAACAATATTATATTATTATTTATAATTTAAAATTTAAACAATATTATATTATTATTTAAATTAAAAAATTAAAAACAATTAATTATTATCAGATATGGCGGATCATAATGATATTGAGATGGATCAGCTAGACGATCTTGCGCACTACCCATTTCTGGATTTTCCGCCCGATACGGAGGCTTTTTCCCGTTGCCAGAAGCTCCGGGAGGTGCAGATGGGTCCAGGTACGGCGGTGGATTGGGCCCTCCTCGAGGAGGTGCAAGAGGCCGAGCGAGCCAGGGCCATCATCGGCGAGGACACGCCATGGTCGCGTCTTTTTGACCTTTCTTTTGCGGAGACATACCGAGAGCTGGTCGTCGAGTTTCTTTCGACGTTCATCTACTCAGAGACTGGGCTGCAGCCTCTACCCGGAGAGGCGCCGGATATTGACCCGGATCGTATTTCTTTTTCTATTTTTGGGGTCGTTTACCGTCAGACCCTCAGTCAGTGGGCCGTCACGACGGGCTTATACTACGAGCCTGAGACGGTGACGCCGCTTTTCACCGAGGCGGTGACAGAGGTGGACAAGGAGGAACTCCTTGTTTTTTGGGGCTTGATTTCAGATAGTCCTTGGTTGGGTACCAAGGGGAGGGTCTCGGGTATTAGAGACCCTTTGTATAGATATCTGCACCGGCTTATTTCGACGTCGATCGCACCGCGTCTGAAAAGCCGTGAGTGGTGCACTGATAGAGATCTTTTCTTCCTTTTCTGCCTGCTTACTGGGAGGCGGTGCGACCTGTCCACTAGCATGGCGCTTTATTTTGCTTCTGCCTATATGCGACAGAAGCGCGGACTTTTATATGGCGGTGCTTTCATCACGCATATCATGCGGTCGGTCTTACCATTTGACCAGCATGAGCCTGCGATGTTACCGGCCATTCCCCCTGTCCGATTAGACCGTCGCACGGCGAGCGGCATGCGCATCACGCACCGATTCCCGCAGGGCCTTCGGTTCGTAGGGGCCGTCCAGGACCAGGTTTGGGTCCCGGTGCCGTTGCCGCAGATGCCTGGACAGGGGGACCCGCATATGCCTCAGCCGCTACAGGGTATAGCGATTGAGGACGAGCCGCCACACGTCGAGCAGGTCCACGAGCATCCGCCACAGCATCCCCGACACGTACGTCGGTCTGTTAGGCTGGATAGGGCTACCCAGGCAGTGCTTGATGGCCTTGTTGCCGACTCACGACGACAGGGTCGTCAACTCGATCGCATGGAGGACCTGATGATGTGGGCGGTTGGACAGCTCGTGAATCAGTCACGAGCCGCCGGCATCGAGCCACCCCCACTACCACCGCCACGTCATTATCCGGACGACCCCGTTCAGGGTGAGGGCGGGGCGGGTCAGGGTGACGCCGGAGCCGGTCAGGGTGACGGCGGAGACGGTTAGATTTAGTTCTTTTATTTGTATTTTGTTTCTTTCGTTGTTATGTATGTAAAACATTTTGATGTATATATTTAATTTTTTGATGTAATGTATATAATGTTTAGTTTATTTGTTTGGTTGTAATGTTTAATATTATGTTTGGTTGTAATGTTTAATATTTTGTTTGATTGTAATGTTTAATATTTTGTTTGGTTTGTAATGTTTAATATTTTGCTTGGTTATACTTTAAAAATTTAACAAATGTTTAAAAAAAATAAAATATACAAATGTTTATATAAATTAAAATAAAAATAAACAAAATATAAATAAATAAAAAAATATAATTAAATAAAAAATACCTATACGTGGCGTATAGGTCAATACGCCACGTATAGGATTCATAAACTCCAAATCTTCCAACTTTTGAAGCAAAAATATAACCCGTGCCTCATACGCTGCGTATAGGTCAATACGCCACGTATTGGACCAGCCGCCAGACAGAGAATGACACGTGGCATTCTGTTGGCAGTGACTGAATTCTATACTCCCTCGTATTGCCCTATACGAGGGCGTATAGATCGGCGGCGGGTCCAATTAGCAATATTCCGTGTGTGGTTAGAAAAAGCCTAAAATTATCGTAATAGCTTTGTGGGTAATATTATGAATAATAATAATGACATGCTGTCCTAGCTCCCTAATCGTGGGAACACGTGATACGTAAATTAGACTGACAGATAAAACGTGATTTGGATGTCTAGTTGTCATAAGATGTGGGACACCAAAGTGTTATGTTCATTCGTTTCTATTCAAATGGAAAATCATTGTACGTTATAAAACCTTCTAACAATAAATATTTTATTATTTGTTAACTTTTTTTTAGTTAAATAAGGTTTTAATTCTCATGATTTAATCAAAATAACAATTTTAATTTAAAAGTTTAAATTTAATTTATTTAGTTCAATAATTTTAATTTTTTCTTAATTATAGTCCAGACCATTAACACCATCCACCTTTTCTTGTTAACCTTATACAAAAAGACTATAATATTCATGTTACTAAAATATATATATATATAAATATATATATAGTTATAGTTATATCTTCCCTCTTTTAAAAACCCTAATTCCATCTCTACCATTTCATCCTCTCCTCCCAGAAGCAGACGAATCCCGGTGGTAGAGGTGTGACTTCTAACCGCTATAGGCAACTACGCGGCGGGTCCCGAGGTAGCAGACATACCAGGGTCAAACGACGGAGATGGGATCTTCGTTTTCCGGCGGCATCTTCGTTTTCCGACACCCTTGAACCAGAACCAGTTGATTCTCTCTTTTTCCGGCAGCATCTTCGTTTGGAATGGTGGAACCATTGCCACCTAATTGGGGTTTGAAGCTTCTGTTGAGGAGTCACAGATCTCGTAACTTCCGACCGCTGGTGGAGTCACATGTCTTGAAAGAGTGGCGGTGTCTAGGCGGTGGTGATGGACTGACCTGAGGCAGTGAAGGAGGATGGTGTAGGGTTTGGGTAGAGAGAGTAGAAAAGGTGTGTTTGGGATGATGATAAAGAGAGGGCAAGAGCTTTTATATATTTTTTATTTATTTTATTAATAATGGGAGTATTTTAGTCTTTTCTAAAAAAGTTAATAGAAAAAAATAAACGGTGTTAGTGGTTTAGACTATGATTGAGAAAAAAATTAAAACTATTGGACTAAAAAAGTCAAATTTAAACTTTTGGATTAAAACTGATATTTAGGTCAAACCACATTGACTAAAACCGTATTTAAATTTTTTTATCTTTTCTTTAAGTTCGTAATCAAATACCTTGATATTGTTAGCATGATATACAGGACAAAAATAATTAGGTCTAAAAAATAATTTAATCTAAAATTTGATCAATGACTTAATGGCTATTTTCACTCAAATTTGTGGTACCAAGCCGGGCGGGAATGGTGTTTATGGCGGTACCGCACAACAAACTATTTTTATGTTAAATAATAATTTCTCTCAATGTCGCCTCTTACTTTTAACAAATAATTCAAGGAGTTTAAGCCTCAATTTTTTTAATAGTTATAGAAATAAAAGTTTTGATAAAAATATTGACGATGAAACTATAAGAAAATTAATGGGTGTTTTAAATAAACAAGCATCCTAAACTGAAATTGATAAAAGAATATTATGATCTACACTAACATAATAAGATTAAACTGATTAGCTATTTTATAATGGATTATTGGATTTTAATAATCTCACCTTTTACTAATTGGCCAATAATAATCCCAACTGAGAATATTCTTACCACTAGTCCCTACTTTCAAACTATTTTGTTACATTGGACTTCCCGTTAAAAAAACTTAACGCCGTTAGATTTTATATGGCGTGGACATCTGTAAACTACCGGAAAGTCGAGTCAAGCTAGCAGTGGTCTCGTGGTGGGTTTTGAATTGGCTCTGGTGGTGTTTAACTTGTCTCGTTAAACACTACCGTTATCTCTGTTTGGACTTGCCGGACCAACGAGACTAGTTAAACACCACCAGAGCCAATTTCAAAACCCACCACGAGACCACTGCTAGCTTGGCTCGACTTTTCGGCGGTTTGCAGATGTCCACGTCATATAAAATCTAACGGCGTTAAGTTTTTTTAACGGGGAGTCCAATGTAACAAAATAGTTTGAAAGTAGGGACTAGTGGTAAGAATATTCTCAGTTGGGATTATTATTGGCCAATTGGTAAAAGGTGGAATTATTAAAATCCAATAATCCTTTTATAATTGAAAGATATTTGTCAGCAAGAATAAATTATCAAAATTTTATTAAACAGATTCAAATAAAGTTAAAAGGAATAAACTCATTACTTCATTATGTTTGGGGTTTCATTAGCTCGTGGTGTAAAACCCCGAATATGCTGAGACTACAGAACACCTCTTTATTTCATGTTATTTTGAATCTATGTTTTGCTGGTTTGTTTTTTGTTTATTTTTAGTTCGTCTTTCAAAAGAAATAATAAATAAATAAAGTCATCTAATTTATATATGTATTCACACACATACATCAATATTATTTTTAATTTCGTCAACAATAAAATAATTAGTTTATTGTTGCCCGTCAAAGTCAGGATAAAGGAGGATTGTTACATATTTTTTTTATTTAAAAGTAAATATCAATATAAGCCTAATAAATAAGTTTAGCTGCCACTTATATCTCTACTTAGAAAAAATTTAGGATAATATAACATCACCGTGTTTAAATGTGGTAATGCTATTTTATCTTATTTTCTATTAGAAAAATTTTAGGATAACATAACACCGGTAATGCTATTTTATCTTATTTTCTATGACTAATTATCACTTTTATAATGTGATTGTGATACTTGAAAAAAAATAAAAAGACTGAAAGGAGAGATTTAGAAAAAGGTACAATTATATATATCCCCCTATTTTTAACTCTAATTACATATATACTCAATCCAAAACTTAAATTACATATATCCCCCTCTTTTATAAAATTATCTTTTCAACTTTACAAGAAATACGACTATTCTTATTACATCGATCTCAACCCTAACTTTCTGATTTCCGCTTTCGATGGATTCCAACATCCAACGTCGCTTCTGATAGATTCCATCATCCAGATGGGTATATATGTAATTAATGAAGGGGATACACGTAAATAAAATTTTAACCTGGGTATATATGAAATTAGTGAAGTTTTTAGGGGGATATATGTAATTGCCTCTAAAAAAAGTACCGAGTTACAAATAATTTATAAATTTTACCTTTACAATATTTATTGTAATTTTAATAATATTGATAAAATAAGAAAATATACGAAACATCTAATCAAACCCCAGAGCTGAAATAGAAATGCATGAAGAAAGGACCTCTTGGTAAGGCTTGAAACTTTGTGACACGACCTGCTAATACGGTATGACTTGATACAAAACTAAACAGGTTAGCGATTGAGGTAAACGGGTTGGGTTATAAATTGGTCAACACGTTAATGACACGATAAAAACATGTCAAATGGGTCCAACCCGTTTATGACACGCATAACACATTGAACGTATCATATTAAATAGGTTAATAGGTCAACACGGCATGTTTATGATACGTTTATCAAAACAACATAGTTAATAGTTTTATTAATAATTAAACATGGGTTTGTTATTTTTGGTAAATTTTATTTTATCATGTTAATTGTGTCATATTATTTCTTAACGGTGTTTACTGAACCGTGTTAATAATCGTTTGAAATATGTTGTATCGTTCATGTTATTGAACTGCTTATATTTGATCGTGTTAAACATGTCGTGTCATCTCATGTCATTTATGTTATTGAATTGCTAATATTTGATCATGTTAAATGTGTCATGTGTGTCGTGTAACTCGCATTTTAAACATGTATGCATTAGTGTAAGGGTGTTGTTCGGGTTTTTTAATCGGGTTACTCGGGTCAGGTTATTCAGGATTTTTTGTTATAGGAATCCTACCCGTTTACAGACCCAAATAAGATTCGGGTTAATCGTTTTCGAGTTATGCAATTTCGGGTTTATTTGGGTCGGGTTAGTCGGTATTCGGGTTTCTAAGTACAAGTTGTGATGCATACTTTACAATTTAATTTAACATGATAATCATTAAATAATAAGCATAAAATGCCAAATAAAAACACTCATAATATGATCTTTCATCTAAACCCATGCAGTCATCAAATCATATCAACCAAACCGAACATTTTTAGTCGCTCAAAGAACCAACATCATTTTTCAATACATTAAATAGTTGTTTTAGTGAAAACTAGATTTTTCTGTTAATATATATGTGAGGAAGACTAAAACAACATATATATATATATGTATATATATATACACAAACAACAAAACAAAACATCATGTTCATAACAAAAACAAACACATATAGGAGGAAAACTATATTTTTTGTTGATTATGTATACATATGTATAATTGGCATTTTTTTATATAAATTCGGGTTAGTCAGGATAACCCGATTAACCTTTTTTAACCCAGTTACCGAACCGAATACTACCTTCGGGTCTGGGTTCCATCTTAAACGGGTTTGGATTGTTCGGGTTTCATATTAATCGGGTCGGGTTAGGGTAAAAACAACACCTCTACGTTAGTGTTTAAGAAAATGACATGTTTAGTTAAACGTGTTGTGTTTAGGTTCACTAGTCTTGTTAAACACGTCATGTTGAACATGACACATTTAAAATAACATGACACGTTTTGCCTAACTCTACACTTAAAACATGACGTTGATCTGACACTCGTGAATATTCTGTTTACTATATAATTAAAAAGTCTTCACGTATAGTCGTAAATGATCAGAATATGCATCTTAGTGAAGACTTTGTATTTGTGCGGCAATGATTGGGCATTGTATTTGTCCATATTACATTTTTTTTACCAATAACAATGAGAGATTTCATAGAAAAACTAGCGAGAAACTAACAATACCTCAATTACAATCAGGCCTAAACGGCATTCACCAGACAACTTTATACAATTACAAACCACAAAAATAAACAACCTTAACTTACCCAATTCCAGTTACCGGATTATTTATCCATTTCTCCCCACGGACTCGTTTTTATTGCTCCTATATTCTTTCCATTTATCCATATTACATGCATCTCATATTCCTATAAATGTTTTACTTATCCATGACATCATACATACTCCATCATCAACGACTTTATAACTTTTCGATCTTTATTCTTTTAAAACCCAATCATCTAGCGCACGATAAAACTATGCATTCTTTTTTCTAATCGACAACCATGCCAACTTGTTAGAATACAATTATTTTTTTTATTCAAGGTAAGTTGTTAGTAAGTTGTTATTTTGAGTTGTAACAAGTTGCAAATAACCTTTACAAATAGATCTGAAACGTCAAAAATACACTCGGTGGCCAGAAGTTTAAGGATTGAATCGATATAACTCAAACGATAAAATAAAAACAAGGATTGGATAACTCACAATATTATTACTCAGATGAAATATAACTCAAAAACTGAATACATAATGTCTAATCATAACTCAGTTTATATAGACTAACCCTAACTTGCTAGCCAAGACATTACCCAACATAATCAAACCCTAATTGCAACCCCATCAACTCATTAACACACTTAATGAATTCCACAGGTCTATTGGGCGCGGGCCTTCCACCTACTCGTGGTGGGCCCGTAAATTACCAACAGAAGTATGATGAGTCAATCCAATGTCTTTATGCAATATTGAAAGTCGATCTAGTGAATAAACTCCGCATGCAATCCAATACAACATGTTAGGGATCAAAAACTCAAATAATCAACATACATTCATCAATATCACTACTCATTATCAGTATGTTCTTTATTCACGACTATGATTTACCTATCTCATGCTAGTAGTAAAACTCATAAGCGAAAAACTCGTAAAGCCGAGAGATCAATTCACAACCTATTTATTTGAGGCTTTTATGTAAATGTGCTACTTTTACTTTTGGACTAAAGTGACCTTGTTCTGTGTGTTATTACTACTCATTATCCTATCCTTGTCAATAATAAAAGCACTGTATCATGCCATATGATAAAAATAAAAAAAATAATAAAAAAGTATTTACGAAGAAGTTGCAGCTAATTTTAGCTATGGCTTTAGAGGGCAAGATTTGCGATGGATAATCTGTTACAAACTTAGCATGGCGTATTTAAATCAAAGGAAATAGTTTGTCGTATAACTGAAAAAATAACGATGTATTATGCCTGAAATAAACATTTTTTTTGAACTGTGATTTTCTTTTACTCTAAACAAGATTTGAACCCGCAATCTTTTGTTTGTAGTACTTTGCTCTTACCACTAGGCCCCAACCCTAGCCATGCCCGAAATAAACATACCGTGACAAAAAAAAACTACTACATGCTCAACAATACACAAACTGAACATTAGGTCACACTCTTTGTAAGGCTAAAACGACAATACCCCGACATATTCGGAAAACAACAAATTGTGTTTCATATGCGTTCTTCCGAGTTCCGTGTGAACAAAAACAATCATTAAATTAAGAAAATCCTCTTAGGTAATATTTCAAAAAAAGAAAAAAAATATATAATTTGACTGATTACAATAGAGTGACAGGTAAAAGGAAAACAAGCTGCGTCACAACCATCTTTTGGATAACAAAATCAATCCTAGCAAAAACAAATCCTTGAGTTTTAGGGACCGAAAAATTACTAACCATGTTCAACAATTTCACAACCTCCGGAGCTAGAAAACCAAAAGGAATAAAGAACAACGCATTATTGCATTCAGATTTCAAATGTGAGTCGGTGAGATAATTACTAATAATTATATTTTACTACCTATGATATATCAATGAATTTACAAGGAATAATTTGCATATTGAAATTCGAATACGAGGATAAATAAGACAAGTGGCATCAAAATAAAAAAAAACAAATAGTATTAAAATATTAAAACCCTAATGAGATTTCTATATGACAATTAGGAAATGTTTCCTTATAGATCCCATACAGACAATTCGAAGTTTGAACCATGTTCTTGTATTCATAAATAAATCAATTAATAATACCACTATAATGTTTAACTTAAATTACAAATTCGATTGGATGAATATTTCAATATCTTCCTATCAACTAAAAAACATTTAGTTTCATTAAAAGGCACGCGCAATTTTTTCTAATCACAGAAATCACTCAAAGTTTTTTTTGAGAGTAATACCCTCTTTTGAGGCCTCATAATATTTTTTTAGTTATTGTAAAAAAAATTATAAATATAAAAGTTTTTTTTTAATTACATGACCTAAATATAATATATATATATATATATATATATATACTAGTTTAGAACCCGTGTATTACACACGGGTTAAAAAATATTAATATATAAATTAAATTCTTAAATCTTTATGTATATATTTTAAAAGTGTAAAAATGTATTACATATTTTAAGAATAGAAAATAAAATTTAAAATATGTAAAAATTAATATATAATTGGGTTTCGAAAATACGTTAATTACTATTTAATGTAGTTTGACTTTCATTTACTATTTGATTGAAAATAAAAGTTACATAATTAGATTTCAAAGTTTCTTATAATTAGAGATAATTTAAAATAAATTTGTTTTATTAGTATAATTAGTATTTTCTTTAAAAATATATTATTATTATTAAAAAATAGAGATGTATTTAATAAGAGAGAGAGACAGAAAAAAAAAATGATAAAAATGAATATAGAGGCGACACGTGGCATGAAAAAACCTTTATTTATTATATAGTATAGATATATATATATATATAGGGAATGAATCATTTGAGAACTCTTAAATATTTTGAGAACTCGCGAGAACTCGTCAAAAAACCAATCAAAACCATTTTTTTATTACCTTTATTACTAGAATGCAACATAAAAAATGAATTTATATATATAAATTTACATGTATTCATATATTAAAAAATATATACACATGTGTAAGTGTTTACCATTTACACATATGTATAATTTTTTTTAAGAATAATTTAAAGAGAGGAGATGTATTAATTGGAGAGATAAATCATATTTTATATTGTATTTGAATAATAAAGGTAGTGAAAAAAAAATAATGGTTTTAATTGGTTTTTTGACGAGTTCTCACGAGTTCTCAAATTATTTAGAGTTCTCATTTGAACCTAACCCAATATATACATGTTCAATTAAGAACCATAATTTTGACGATAACTAAAAGAACCATGTATTTGTACACATATTTAAGGATGAATGTATGCATTTGTGTATATGTGTGTATAAAACGTATGGTTCTTTTGGTTTTCACCAAAATTATGTTTTTTAATTAAACAGCTGCCTATATATATATACATATATATATATAACTTTATTACTATTTAATGATTATTTTTTTCAGATTTAAACAAAAATCATTAAATAATAACCAAGTTTCATAATTGGTCCATTTAAGCAAACTTGAAAACAAATAATCACTAAATAGTATTCTAGTTTGGTATATATTTCATTTAAATTTTGGTATGCAAGGAACAATCTCATTTTAATGACAAACTTATCTCTCCAAACAAAATTCTGGATGTGATTAAGGTCTTGAGCTTCCTTTGAAGCAGGTTTTCATTCATAAATTGGAGTATCTGAGTTTCTTTTAATATTATAATCTAAATTGTTGTGGAGTTTTGATAGTTAGACTTTGGTGATAAAAAATCCCGATGTTAAAAAAAAATACTCCATTTAAATCACTTAATTTAAAATATATATATATATATATATATATATATATAATTAAAATAATAAAACAATAAGTACAAATTAAATAAATTATAATTAAAAGAGTATTAATGACTTTAATGAAACAATATTAAAGTTTGATTTTTATTTCATCGTTTATCCAAAACTAAATGTAGCATATATTTTCTCCTAAATTCATTACTTTCTCATTTAACGCCTATTTGTAATTTAAAATTAAATATTGGAATTGAAAAACCAACACACGATATTAATTAAGTTAGGATCTTTTAATGATTTATTAATTATAGTCGGGTAATTGCCGTGGATACAGTGTACCTTATGCCATCAAAGAAATTGTTGGCGACGAAGATATTTTAAGCGCGGAAAATCATATCAACCACGCTTCCAATAACTCTCACGCGCTCTTTCTCTTTCCAAAATTCAAATTTCTTTTCATCACACTCCTACTCCTATATATACCACTATTACTTCTTCCCCAATTCATTCACCGTTTCGACAGAAAAGATTATGGAGTGGATTAGAGGTCAAGAAATCGGTCACGGAACCTTTGCAAAGGTCAATTTAGCAAAACCCACAAACCAGGGCTCACGTTTTCCGCCGTTAATGGCGGTCAAATCATGTGCGTTGACTCACTCTACTTCGTTGATGAACGAGTGTATGATGTTGGAAGAACTTAAAGACTGCCCGGAGATTGTTACGTGTTACGGTGGATGTGTGACGGTCGAAAACGGCGAGAAGTTCTACAATGTTGCATTGGAGTATGCTTCCGGCGGATCCTTAGCCGACAAGGTGAAAAATTCGGAGAATTCGAGGTTGTCGGAGTCTGAAGTTCGAAGGTATACAAAATCGATATTAAAAGGTCTTCAATTTATTCACGAGAAAGAGGTTGTACATTGTGATATCAAGCTTCAGAATATTCTGTTATTCTCCGGTGACGCCGTTAAGATTGCCGATTTTGGGTTAGCAAAGAGGGCGGCGGGGGAGAGTGATACGGGATACGAGATACGGGGTACGCCGCTTTATATGGCGCCGGAAACTGTTGTCGGTGGGAAGCAGGAAGCGGCGACGGATGTGTGGGCGGTTGGGTGTTTGGTGTCGGAGATGTTGACCGGTAAGCCAGCGTGGACGTGTTCTGACATGGGTTCGCTTTTGATGAAAATCGGCGTTGGCGCCGAAATCCCAGACATTCCCGGGAAATTATCGGACGCGGGAAAAGATTTTCTTGGTAAATGTTTTGTTAAAGAGACAAGTGACAGATGGACGGCTGAGATGCTTCTAAAGCATCCATTTTTCGACGGTGAGGATCGAATCCCATCATGCTCTCCAAGAAACCCGTTTGATTTTCCAGACTGGGAATCGGAGCAATCGTTTACGGTGACACCGTTTTGCTCGCCGGAATTGGAGTGTGGGAACGGAGTGGAAACACGTGTGTCGACGGCGAGCAGATTACGGCGGTTGGTGACGGTGGAGGTACCCGATTGGTCTGTTTCAAGCGGTTGGGTCACAGTTAGATGACGCTAGCAATTCTCGGGTGCAGATTGAGAAAGTAGAATATTTTTGTTTTGAATTTTGGCTATGAATATTGGATCAAGATGTACATACGGTTATACCGATTGTTTTGATAAATATGATTTGATAGTTTATGACGTCATAATTAGTTCTCTGGTTGATTGGAAATATGCTTTTTTTTATTATTATTCATATTGCTAAAACGTCTGTAATTGAATTTAATAATTAAAAATAAAGAATTCAATTATAATTTTCAAAAAATTTAAAGTGGTAATAAATAGAAAGTTAATGTAAATATTATAGATGATATTTGATATGGAGATGGATATGAAATTTAAAAAAGCAAAAAGATAGCAGATTTTGTAGGTGAATTAAAATAAAGTTACTACATTTAGTTAAACAGAATAAAGTAATTATTTTGGAACTAACTTAGTTTATATGTTAAAAGTGAGAGGTGTAACTTGGGTTTGAAGCAAAGCAAAGATAAGATATTCTATTTATAAGTTATTATAAACTAATAAATGTTTATAAAAAGTTTTTAAAAACAATAATTTTGTAATTATCACTCAAAAAATGTAATATATGACATCTAGTTATGCAAAAACTAGCAAACCATTAGTTATACGAAAACCATCATTTCACCATTGATTTGTTTTATCTATGGTTAAGATTAATTACTGGCATTTAGATAATTAAATCTAAAAATTTGAGTTTTAAATAAGTCTTTAAGGGTAAAATAGGAAAAGCAAAAAATATATATATACGAAAGCCTCTCATTTTTAATTAATCACATCCTTAAATTCACTTATAATAACGGGTTAGAATGCGAGAACGGACGGAATAAACGAACGAGGCGTGATGGGCCAGGCCGAGATGGGTCTGGCGAATTTAGGGTGACGAAGGTAGGGGACTCTTCCCCGATAAAAGGCCTAAACCCTTGAGAATTCTCTCATTTTGCCAATCTAGAGAGAGAAACCGTAGAAAGAGAAAGTTGACGGATCGACCCGAGATTGAGGAAGCGTGTTACTACATAGCTTGTGAGCAAGACCTCCGAATCAAAAGCTCGATTCAGGTAACAACTCGTTCCAGATCTGAGTTTTTGGTTTATGTTGGGTTTTCGGGTATTTTCGTGAAAATGTTGGGTTTTTATGAACCTAACGAGAAAGGGTTATAGATCTGAAATCAGGAATGAAAACTACAAGTTTTGAACGTAATCAGATATGGCCGCCATTAACATGCAAACTTAGGTAGTGTTTGGTATGCATGAATGTCGGGTGGAATGGAATGGGTCATTGTGATGGAATCAAAAGCTCGATTCAGGTAACAACTCGTTCTAGATCTGAGTTTTTGGTTTATGTTGGGTTTTCGGGCATTTTCGTGAAAAGGTTGGGTTTTTATGAACCAAACGAGAAAGAGGTTATAGATCTGAAATCAGGAATGAAAACTACAAGTTTTGAATGTAATCAGATATGGCCGCCATTAACATGCAAACTTAGGTAGTGTTTGGTATGCATGAATGGCGGGTGGAATGAAATGGGTCATTGTGATGGAATGAAAAAAAATATGTTTGGTAGTCACATAGGAATAAAATAAACCATTACATAAAGAATGTGATTCCTTCACTTTTAATAATTTTTATTTTTTGGGGTATGGGTGTTTTTTTTTCATTCCTTCAAGGAATGAAATGATTTTGTTTAATTAATGATCCGAACCATAGTCCGACCCATGACCCGACCCTTAACCCGAACCATGACCTGACCCATGAACCAACCCATGACCCGTCCTATGACCCGACCCATGATCGAACCCATGAACCGACCCATGACCCGACACATGACTCAACACATGAACCGACCCATGACTCGACACACGAACCAACCCATGACCCGACACACGACCCGACCCATGACCCGTGTATTTTCTTGGAGTATTTTTGTCATTTTTAATGAATTGTATTACATTCGTTCGTATTTTCCTGTCTAGAAAACAACTTGAAGTAATGATTCATTCCATTCCCATAGGTTAACCAAACAGGGACAATGTAATGGTAATGGTCTATTTCACTCCCTTGTCCATTCCATTCTTTCGTCCATTCCATTACCCCATACCAAACAGACCCTTAGGGTTTTGGGGAAGATGACAGCCCTCGGGCGAACTTGTTAAGTTCACCTGGGGAGGATTAAGCGAACTTATTAAGTTCGCTGGAAGCGAGTTTAAGCGAACTTAGGTAAGTTCGCTAGTTATGTTTGCCTCGTGCCATAGGGCGAACTTAGCTTAAGTTCGCCTGTATGTTCGCTACGTTAGTGAGAGGCGAACTTAGCCTTGAGTTCGCCTAGTTCAGTATGGTTAAACCGTTTGAGTCAGGATTAGGTCTGATATGTATTTAACTACTCAATTCATATCGTACGTGAAGTCGTTGGACCTTTGTTTAGGACAACCGAGATTAGCTTATCAGGTGAGTTCTAGAAGCCCTTATTTAAATGTTTTAAATCAATGTTTTTGGTCTGGTGTGCATACGTAACGATGTAGCTGTTTTATAAAACGATGTTTATGAATGATGTATGTGACGTTTTATGAAACGATGTTTTGAAAGGAAAGGTTATGAAAGAAGTGTTTATGAAATATTTTGCTAAAAGAAGTTTACAAAGTGTTTACGAATGAATGAATGATTTTTAATAAAACGTACGAATGCTTTAACTGAAGTTTTGAAGTAAAAGAAGTTAATGTTTATGAAAGTCACAAACGAACGAATATGCCATGATTCTTACGGGAATCGAAGCTATGGGTATGGGATGTATGTTATGGGCCTTACCTTTTAGGGGCCTATGTGGCTGGCCAACTGTTGTACAACTGGGGTAATGACGGTCACCAAGGGGATTACCGTGATCCTTGAAGTTGGTACGACTTACCTTGCGGGGTAATCGTGCTTTGAATTTTGGTACGTGTTATCCTCGTGATACCGGGCTTGAAGTTTGGTGTGGAATGGTCTAGAGGTAACGAGCCTTAGATTTCTCCACTGGTATGTATGTTTGGTCTTCCTAGAGGTAACAAGCCTTATAAAACCTAGGTGACGGATGGCCTAGAGGTAACGAGCCTTAGGTTCCTCCACCGGTATGTGATGTATGGAATTGACGGTTACGAGAAGTCACAGATTCGGTTCATGTTGACTTATGTTATGTTATGAGGTTATGTTATGTTATTGCATGTTTTACGTATGCTTTTATTAAATGAAGTTGAATGTTATGTTTTTGGCAAATATTTGAAGTTAATGTTTAATATTAAAACTATAACTCACCAGCGTAGCTGACTTTTAGTATGCACATTCAGGTTAAGGACATGTATGGAAGTTGAACCGTGATGCTTGGTTGGCGAAAGGAGTTATCCGGTTGATCATGAAGACTTGCATCCCATTATGTTTTGATTATGTTTATGTTATGTTTAGACAACGTTTACGCTTTCGCATGTTTGACAATGTTACTGTTATGTTTAAATGAAAGTTTTTCCGCTGCGTTATTTAATATTCAAGTTTAAGAACTGTTTGTGAATGAGTAAATCCAACAAGTGGGGCCTCTCGGGTTTGGGGGCTTACACTAACCAGTCCTTACCTTAAAACTTCGTAATAGTTTCTCCACGATGTATTAAAAGGGTTTATCTATAGGAAGTACCAACGGCGTATCCACCACCCATTATCATGAGTACTCCGTTATTCCATTTTAGGGTTTAGACTCATTCCATCATACTCATTCATATTTGCACGTATTCATCATGTATTCATGTGTTCACTTTTATCGCATATCCATACTCGTCATATAATGTAAACTGGGGTGATTATCCTTTCAGAGCAGTACCTCCAACAGAGATGTTCCCAGGAAATAGTGACGGGTCTAGGAGAGATTTATACACCACTCTTTCCTTAGACATAACATTTCGTTTGTCAGATAACTACATACCGGTTGGAAGTTCTCCCGTACGTTTACTATAATTCCATTACTGTCTTTTAGTCTATACCTCTAAACATTCATAATGGTTTAACCACAAAGCATCAAATAGATTTATATATAGGAAGTACCAGCGGCGTATCCACCACCCCTTGGACACGTCGTGATTACTCCGTTATTCTCGTTTAGTGTTTAGACTAACCCTTCATTATCCCGTACCCTCGTTATATACATATCACATAACACATATCATTTAGCACGTAATTCACATAATCATGTCTAGGGTACGGGTCCAGTGTACTTACATTATCCTCGGGTAGTTCCTAAGTTCGTTCCTCATCTAGACGCTTCTCTGAACTCGAACCGTACTTGTAGCATACCGCACTCGTACTAAAACGCACCGTACCAGGTTCCTTATATCTTCTCAATTTCGTGTGTATGGGAGGTGGTGGTGTTTGTGATGTTTTCAAATGAATGGCCAAAGCCATCTATTTATAGGCTGAGTTTGCAACCATATCGGACCGACATGCTTGGTGGTATTGGTCCGCTATCGCGCTCCTGCCAGCTGTCTGGCGTATGCCCCACAAAATGGATCGTTTGCGGCTGGGGTATCGGTCCGCAATCCATGTCGTGGCATGTCGAACCGTTATGGACCTCATAGCGGTCCGACTTAGGGCTGAGTCATCAGACACGTATCAGCCATGTGTTATTCTCTCATCATTGCCTTAACCAGCACATAGCGGACCGTTTGGGATCTGATAGCGGTCCGCTATCAGTCCAGATTTTATATTTTTTCATTTTTATCCCTCCATCTTTAGGGTATTTGCACTTAGGCCCCTGGACTTCTATTTTCTTTAGAAATTGGGATGTTACAATTAGGTCGCTTACTTTGTGTTTGTGACTAGTTTGTGGTTTGCTAGACGTCAGTAACCATAGGAACAGTGATTAGTGATCTATTAGAATTGGGTGTTCTTCTTACCTATATACCCGAAAGGTAATAGGTAGTCGGTTAGTCCTCGATGTTAGAGTTCTAAGTGTAAACTGTCTGAAAGAAAGTTTCCTTAGGGTTTCCAGTATCGTTGCTAATTCGTGTCAAATCGATTGTTTTTAGATTACCCCTTGCATCTTTGATGTATTGAGACAGTGAAACTGAAAGGTGATCTATCTGTCGGGTTTTTTAGTGTTGTTGGTGAGACCGAGAGGTAATCCAATCAACTGGTGAGCATAATATCCCTTAGGTTTTCTTCTGGTCACATCCTGAGAGTGATTAGGAATCCATTAGGTAGCTTAAGGGTGTTTTATCTTAGGATCCCAGTTCCATCACAGCTTCCATAACCGAGAGAAGTCCAAGCTTAGCAATCATGATTCATAACCTAGGTAGTGCTTTCCTCATTATTGATTTCATCCGATTCTTTTGCTTGATAGTTAATTGTCATTAGCAGTCTTCTTCATTTGTTTACTTAGTTAATCTTAGCTCGTAGATCCCCCCCCCCAACCAAACCAAATATTCAAGTTCTAGTCAAAGTCTAGTTTTAGTTAGAGTCAGTGTCTCGTGGGTTCGATATCCGGACTTTTATTAGGCTGTATTACAATTGATAGGTACACTTGCCTGTCTTTGTGGTCTAGTTTGTAGGAGTGTCTAGAGTTTAACTAGAGTGTCTAGGTTAGTTTTGTGTTTAGTTTTTATAAACCGTTTGACCGATATCACATGAAGTTTCACAATTTCCTTTATATAAACATCCGCCAATTGCTCCTAGGAAAAAAGTTTCCTTAATAGGCAGGAAACATGCACTTTTGGTCAACCGATCAACCACAACCCAAATTGTATCATACCCCCTCCGAGTGTTAGGTAATTTGGTAATCAAATCCATAGTGTGATTCTCCCACTTCCAAAGAAGTATTTCAAGCGTTTGAAGCTTTTCGTACGGCTTTTGATGTTCGGCCTTCACCCGTAGGCAAATGAGACATTTTTCAATATACTTTACTATGTCTCTTTTCATTCCCGACCACCAAAAGTTATACCTCAAATAAAAAAAAACATCTTTGTCGCCCCCAGATGGATGGAATATATGGATTTATGAGCCTTCTCAAGAATGGTAGTCAAGACGTTTGACAAACGAGGAATCCATATTCTACCATATATTGTCTTTAACTCCATGTTATTCTCCTCGAATTTATCCACATAGAGAACCGATCGTTCTCTCTTTAAATCTCCCTTGAGTGCTATAGATTGACCCTCTTGGATTTGATCAATAAGAGATGACGAAATAGTCATCTTGAAGGATTTCACCTTCAAAGGTGAGGGGTTAGTCTTACGACTAAGAGCATCCGCCACCATATTGGCCTTACCAGGATGATAGAGTATCTCACAGTCATAATCTTTAACCAATTCAAGCCACCTCCGCTGACTCATGTTGAGGTTTTTCTGGTCAAAAAAATACTTGAGACTTTTGTGATTCGTATAGATCGCGCAACACACCCTGAATTCTTGCTACATTAATCATTTGTTGTTTTTGCATAAATTGAATTTGAAAACACTTTCCATCAATGATGCATGAAGCATTTTTGGCTTTTTCACCTCAAGGGCCATGTTGCATGTTTACTGTGTTGTAGAGGGAATTTTAGCCGATTTGCTTGGATGAACTTTCAAGGGTGTGAAATATGAAACTAAACCGCCGAGTTGTGTGTGTGGGTCTTTAAATTATTTTGAAGTATTCACGTAATTTAAGATAATTTAAGAGATATCTAATTACTTTTCAGTTATATTTTTTATCATCTAGGATGAAATGATTGTAATTGGAATAACAGTGTACAAATTTTTTTTTTTAACGACAACACCTAGATATTCTAGAATAATTAGGTTTCCCCGTAGCAACACCTAGAACATCCAGGGCAGCCCACCACAGGAGGAACCCCTAACTGATTAAACCTCCTGACCTGACCACAAACCTCTTTTTTGTTGTAACAAGGATTTGAACCCAAGACCTCCACTACGGGAAGTCTTTGGGCTAACATTGCACCAAATAATAATAACATTGTGCAAATTAGTTGGCAACATTGATTTGTTAAACTAAACATAAAAATAATTAATTATCAAAGACTTCAATAAAACAATTCTTAAAATGCAATTCATACACCGACTACTTTGTTTGACTTGTAGAATCCTATTGTCGATCAAAACAATCAAATAACACTGGATGAAAATCCAAATCTATCAATTATAATAAATAAAGATTTTAAAGTGTCACGTGTTTTCATTCTATAGGTTCTAGATCTTTGTTTTTTCATCTAAGCATTTCCAATTGTTTATTTTAACTTATTTTTTTTAAACTCCTAAATTAATTAAATACCATTTAAACGTTCTATATTTCTTATGATTTTAAATTTTAAACATTAAATGTATGATAACTTTTGGTTAACCATGTTAAAACAATTCCATACACTACACACACACATATATATCTATATCTATACTGTATAATAAATAAAGGTTTATTCATTCCACGTGTCGTCTCCACATTCATTTTCATCATTTTTTCCCGCATCTCTCTCTTATTAAATACACCACTATTTTTTAATAATAATACATTTTTAAATAAAATACTAATTATACTAATAAAACACATTTATTTTAAATTATTCCTTATTATAAAAAAAAACTTTGAAATCTAATTATGTAACTTTTATTTTCAATCATATAGTAAATGAAAATCAAATTACACTAACAATAACTAAAGTATTTTCGAAACCCAATTAAATATTAATTTTTACATATTTTGAATTTTGTTTTCTATTTTTAGTATATTTAATACATTTTTACACCTGTAAAATATATACATAAAGATTTAAAATTTTATGTATTAATATTTTTCACCCCGTGTGTATTACACGGGTTGTAAGCTAATATAAATATATATATATATATATACTAGGTTATAAACCCGTGTACTACACGGGTGGAATACATAAAACAATGTGAAATGAAAAAGTGTGTACATGCTTTATAAATCTCTAAATATTTATTTGAATTAATATTATCTATACAACCATATTTGAGACGCGTTATTTAGAAAAAAGAACAGACAAATTGACGTGTTACTTTGTCCATTGCTAATAAGAATAAAAGAAATCAAGGCTAGTAGTAAAACCTGTTATCGAATAGCTTTCATATCATGTGTAAGATCAGCATTATCTCCTTCAGGTTTGCATTTTTGCATCATTGAGATTTCCATCCGGAAAGCGGATCTCACCAGATCCCCCTCTAAAGATCCAACATCCTTAATCTTCCATACCACAAAGCTATCTAGGTAGGCACACCATACCAAATCACAAGCTGACAGCTGTGACCTAAAGGTACGTCTAGGCAGCACTGGTTAGGATTCTTCACAACGTCCATGTAGTATTATATTAATCAACAACTCAATATCTTGAATGAACTTCTTGGCTGACTTAGCTAAAGCAGTCTCATTCTCCACTTGACCACTAAAAATTGCATCAGGATGAACCATGATACTGTAGGTACATAGGACTACTCTCACTTGGTACCTTGATGGCTTAACATGTGCCTTGCAGACAGCTCTAGCGAAACCAGGTTTCTTTACGTGTCTACTCCGGGCAGGGGTTGTGGGTGTAGCTCTCCTACTGAGTGAAGCAACTCTTTTAAGGAAGTGATCAATGCCACTCTGATCGTTGCAATTAATGTTGGATTCCAAGCTCATTAAAGCTTTGTAACGGATATCGAGGCAATCAAATAAAGCTTTTGCATTCTGAAGTCTATAGGGTGTTTCAATCAGGTTGTGCAAACAGCTCAAAGGGCATTAACTTTACATGATCCTCATTGATGTTTAGAATTGAGTAATTTTTTGCAAATTCAAAGGTGGTTTTCCTGAGAAATACCTAACATAATTTGTTAAATTAGTTTCTAATAAGAGTTTAACAAACATTACATAAAAAGCACCTATCATCCTATATCCATCATGCCTCATTATATTTCATATAAAGGGCAAACCTTATTTTAGCACATGTACCTTGCTAATTTTCTAGAAAGATAGTACGCTTGCTTCTGCATTTTCTTGTTCCATTTAGCACCTACAGAGCTCTCTGCATCAGATATTCTACTCTCTGTCTCTTTGCCTGTATACAAGCACATTGTCCAAAATAAAGACACCTGCCGATGCTAGAAACATGTTTCAGAAATAGAAAGCGAGTAGAGGTGGCAAAATGGGTGGTTTGATAAACACGTCAAGAGTGGGTAAATTTTTTGTCCAGTTCAGGTTGGATCGGGTTTGATTGACCGAATCCATTTCTGTCCTAAAAAAAGAATATGCTTTTACCAAATAAAGGAAATTGAATGTAATGAAAAACATATATGTTAAAAACCGGATATGACAGCAGAATAACAGTTTTTGTATGAGGCAACTATAGCTGCAGTTAAATGGGTCAAATGAGTCAAACGGGTCAGGTAAAAATTTTAATATTGGTAAAACAAAATGGAAACGTGTTGAACGGATTGGAACATTTATGTTTAACAAAACGCATTCATGCTGAATCATGTGATTTTTTAATGTGAGTAAAAAACAGACCTTGTTATGTCGGGTTGACCAAGCAAACATTTTTTATCCACTTTTAAACAAAACTAACCTGTTAGCTTAATGGAAACGGGCTGATAAGTCAAATGAGTCAGGTAAAATTTTCATACCTGTTTCAGTTTATTCTCTTCTTATCAACAGCAAACTTGTTACTGCCCCATGAGTGAGCCTGCCATTGGTTTGTATGAATTCGTACTCAAGTGCACCACAAAAAAAGGTATATCAATATTATACATACCTGCCATAGTTCAGGCAACAAAGATTGTTTTCTAGAATAGATTACAATTTGTTCATCATGGAGACAGTTGAATCTCCAACATACATAGGTAATTTTGACCCATTTGCTTATGAATGGTTCGGTTTGTGTTATATTCTAATTCTAATGGTAAATTAACAAAAAAATCAGCTAAAAAAGATAACGGGTCGAAAGTGGCCCATAAGGTACTTTTAATGGCTATTAGTATAGCGGGTTGAGTTGACTCTCAAACATTTGTTTTGTCCATTTCTTTAAAAAAAATGAATGTACTAATTATGATTAAGAAAATAACACATTTACAATAACAATCTAAAATCTTTAAATAAAAACAGTTTAGGAGAGTGCATGCTTAAAAAAAGTAAAAGAAAACTTTAGGTGACTCTCAACCTGCTTAACCAATTGACCCTTTCCCCTTTCAACATCTTTTTTTTTCTAAATTAACCTGTTCGAGATAAAACACAACCCAAGTCGACCCATTCATAAACAAATGGGATGAAACCAGCATCTCTACTGAAAAATATTGCTGGCATACTTTACATCCTTAACATTGAAGTAGAAGACTGTACAAATCACATTTACAGATGCACATGAAGTAGAGTATAATGATAGGTGCAACTTAATATGCTCCAATGATCCACAGAATAATAAAAAGATTATAAAAAAAAAACAATAGTGTTTTTTTAATGTACCCGTGTATCACATAAAAAAAAACAGTAGAAGACCTTACAATCACTTAGTTTTGATGATTTTAGCACATAAATTATGTCATTTCATGAGCCATAATATAATGGATGCAATAAACATGGAAGATTTTCATAGGGCAAGATAAAAATGCATACCCTTTCTTCACATTTCTGTTGCTCTTCCTCTGTCAAAAACACGCCCATTCCCTCAAGTAGTTGCTTATCTAATACATCAACAATATCTTTCTGGAATATTTTTGTATCTCTTCTTCTTACCTGCATACAATTAATTACTGGATCTATTCACCATACATATATTTGCTCTTCATACAACAATATTAGATTAATGTTATAAAAAATAACACTTACAACCATTATTCCAGCTTCATTGACAAGATTTCTTATATCTGCACCAGAATACCCAACAGTGCGAAATACCAGCTGTACAATTTTACACTGGTAACATAAACTTATAAAACCAAAGCCTCCAAATAAAATAAACACAAATAACATGAAATTCCTAAATATTACCTTTCCAAAATCAACATCTTCAGCAAGTTGCTTTCATGCACTGTAAACACCAAAAATTTGCACTCTTTGCTTTGCATCTGGTAAATCAATGTACAATTATTGATCAATACGTCCAGCATGAACAAATCTAGATCTAATTCATCTGGTCTATCTGTAACACAGATGAACATCACAGCTTTTCTTAATGAAATCGATCAACACCAATTATCTCTTTTCTGAAATTACCTCAACCAATCTAACTCTGGCGAAGCGTGATCTCTGTTGCCACACATACTCCGCTACCAAACTAATACGCAAAGCCAAACTTACCTAGCATTGATGGCCGCCTTTGATCGCGGACGAACAGAACCAAAAGGGTTCGATCGATGGAGAAACAGAGACCATTTCAAGATTTTGAATTCAGAAATCTTCAATTGTTTATCGTTTATTGATGGCCAGCTTCGAGATTCGTATATGGTGGAAGGGGCTTCGACCAGAAACACCTTCGACCTTGACGGCTTGAAGAAATTAGGGTTTGAGAGAGCGTGATTGTAAATGAGAAAGAAAAGAAACGGGTTAAAACATGTTAATGGGTCGGAATCCGCGCGTCCAAAAGGAGAATAACATTGTAAAGGAGAATAAATAAATAAATATTTTTATTTATTAGGTAGTATATATATATATATTGAAAATCTTTTTTATATTCTATTAGAACATTATTGATGTAATCTTCATCAACTGGATCATTATTGATCGATTGAGCTTCTTCTTCATCATCTTCAGCCTGTGATGAGGTGGACATTGTGGAAGGAGATGCTCCTTTTCTGAAATTCTTCAGCATGTCCTTCTTTATTTCGGACAAATAGAAATCCATAATTTCTTTATTACTTATTTCATCAGTACCTTTAAGTGTCTGAATCTTTCTAATAATATACTTAAATGGACTAGGAGCCTCTTTATGAGGAAGGCTATTCATTCGGGTTTTATATGGTTGATAAACCATTAAATGAAACGATAGTAATAGAAAACTAATTTTGGTAAGTCTAATATAATTACTAGGAGAAAAATAAAATGGGAGGAAATTAACTTTCCAGAAAATTAGGTCCTTGATAAGGCTACCACATCTAGACAATGTATAGATAATAATCCACTAGAAATTATACAATCAGAAGAAGGAACTGTCCAAATCCAGTTTGAACAAATTAGAAACACTTCTTCAATACCTAGATCCATATCCTCTAGGTCTTTATATTCCCGTCAACATATATCTCCTTTGGGATATACTGTTAAAAGCCCTTCTAGAGCTTCAACCTCGAGAGTCAGGGAAACTTTTCATGCAGTAGAGACATTTAATCGATTAAGAATAAATCCTGATAATATAGTTACAGAAGACCAGGGAGTCCATATAAATATATATATATATATATATAGAGAGAGAGAGAGAGTTAGGTTATTGTGTAATGGTCATAAATCCTTCTCATCAACTTTTTGTTATATAATTTGATCTCAACCACTAAATATTTTCTATAATTTTATATAATGGCCATAAATACTATATATATATATATGTATATTTAAATCAGTAATGAATATAAGATTTAGATTGACATATTTTTTCATAAAATGTAATAAAATTAAGTAATCTGCTAATTGTGACCCTCTAAAATCTAATAATAATTTATCAACAAATCAGATATTTATTTATTGTATTATTTTCATGATTCACCTCGTGTAATACACGAAAATCTAACCTAATAAATTTATAAACATAAAAATTTATATTCCCATAATCTTCAAATAATAGTACAACAAATAAAATTATACAACACTGCGGGCACACAATTCTTGAATAATATACTTCCAAAGGTCAGCGGCTGTACGCACTATCTCGCTGCCTCAATTTTCAAATTCTTTTTTTATTATCATAATAATTGACAAAGCTTAAATTTCAGTGCACTCTGCACACCAAGTGTTTGTTTTTATGCCTGAACCACCCAAATATCAGTCCCAGAAGACTTAAAGGTTCGATTTTCATGGGCTAGTCAATGGTGCAAGAGTTCTTGAGCGAAATGGGCGTATTGATGACCTTTGTGGGTTTATAAACAATGGCACACGAGACCTTTTTGTGGAACTTAGGTTTCACCAATTTTCCAAGCACGTAAGCCTTGGCTTTAACCGTGAAATTAAGGTTAAGTGGCAGGGGTGCGGTTAGTTTACCGTTCTCGCTACTCCAATTCACACCTCCACCGTACAACGGGACACCAACGCCTTTCACATTCACACTCACGATCCTGTGACCCTTTCGCGATTGATAAAATTTCTTGATCTGCACAAGGGAATGTCGAATATGAAATATCCATGTGAGTGTAATCAAAGTGTCGCGATTTAAGATAAAGATTATGTCACTTACAGTTCCTGTGGCCAACGTGAGCTCGGTGTATGCGAGATCTAGCAGCGTGGATGATACATGAACCCCAAAGAACGTACCCCGGTTGCGAAAATTGAATTTTATTGTTGCGTTCAGTGTCACCATCTCTGTGGCGACCCCAGACGCATCCGCCCCAGCATTTACTACAAATTGATCAAATGCAATACTCTACAAGAAAAAATATATATACTTTATTTTAAAAACAACTCAGTTTTTAATAAAATTTATATCGAATTGTCGACGGAAAAAACTAAACAAAACAGTGTATTTAGATTTTTTTTAAAAATTAAATATTACAAGTTATTAGAAAAAAAAATTATATGTTAAATAAATTATTAAAAAAAATTGACTAAAATTCGCTTGTTGCCTGACAAGCGGATTTGGTTGGGATTTGTTGTTGATTCCGCTTGCCTGACAAGCAGATTATCTTTAAACCAAAATGTTTTTAAAATTTAAAAAACAAAAAATAGAAATTGGGTAATTTTGTAATCAATCAATAGAAATACATGATTTAACATTTCAAATTCATAATTATGAGATTTAGTAATAGATCAAGATTGAAAATCGGAGTAAAGAGATTTCCTAACAAAGAGCTGAAGATTTACCCTCATGGTGATGACGGGCTTTTGAGGTCTGGCGGAGCCCCACAAAACGAGAGCAAAAAAAGTAAACAAAACAAAGAACCCAATAACAAAGGCCAGAAAATAACACCGGCGAGGAATCCCCCTCCAACCATCTTCATCGTAGTGTCCTTCTTCCTCGATGGCATCAAACCCCTTCTCTCCTTTCCGATGATGTTGATGCTGACCGCCTTTCCTGGATCCGGGTCGGATAGACCCGGAATATCTAGCAGATGAAGAGTTCCGGGATTGACGGCCGGGTGACCCGTTGGGGCTGAGCACAGGCGTTGAGTGAAAGGAGTTGGTGGTCTTCTCGCCGTCATGCGAGTCACGTGACGGGCTTTGCACGTAGTACACCGGGCGCCGAGGTGACCTTGTCGGTGACGACGCCGTGAGGCTGGTGACCTCCGAATCTGTGTTTGCGTGCATCGACATTTTGGTTTGTTTGAGAAAGTTGATGAGTGGGTTGTTTTGGTGTCAGGAGATTTGACGGACAAGTTTGAAACTGAAGAAGAGGAAAAGGGGAGGATCTACAGGTGCTGCACAGTGGCCACCGACTGTTTAGTCTTTCTCGCACACACGGTGACAGTGAGTCGTGAAATAGACAGGTAGAAAACATGTTATTGGGTTGGTTTGCAGACAAGACTTTAGTGGATTTGTTTATTAATAGGAACAAACGTTGCAGGACAGAAAAAAGCCGTTTTGTTGGACATATATCATGTTAGTTTTATAAAAAAATTGAAATGGTTTTATCAAAAGTTTTCTTAAGTGATAAATAGGTAGGAGTTATAGTGGTGATCTCGAAAGTTTTCTTACCTTGTGGTTGTGGAGCATAACCCGGTGAACGGAATGGGTTTTGGTTGAACAGAAGCGGTTGATTTTGCGGACGGATTTGGAACGCGTTTTGTTGATTGGTGTATTGTTGAAACCATCACATTGCGTCGTTTGGATTCATGGTTATTTTTTATAAAAATGAGAGAGTAGAGATTGTTTTGATATTGATGTGTATAAAAAAATGGGTTTATGGGTTATTTATAGGATAAAAAAATCAAATAAAAGGATTTTTTTATTTTAATTTTGAACGGTCGTATTTTTAAACTTTATTACCGTTCAATGGTCACAAAATGGCTCTCACCCACGGGAACCCTCTCACCCCCCCCCCCCCTCACGTCAAAGGGAGGCGGTGTTCCATGGATGGTCACGGCATGAAGGCCCCAACGGTGAGGGTGTCGTGGGGTATAACTCAAACCCTAACTAAAGGTCGTGAGTTCGAGCATTGGGGATGATAGATCCTAAATTATCTAGGTGTTGTCTATTCTATCATAAATAATTAAATCGTTATCAAAATTATGTAATTTAATAAGCGATTTCGAAGTTAGCCATATATCAAGCAATAAGCATATATTTTAACGCAAAAATGAAACTTTTTTAGATCTATTATTTTTTTTTGGGTAAAAAGTTTTGAAGGTTGACCTATTACATATGTTTGTTCTTTAAAGGCGGAAGGGTGTGTGAATTGAGTCACATCAAAACCTAATTAATCAACAATAACAACTAAGTAATAATAAAAGGAGTAAATTACCCTTTTCGTCTATTTGATTTACACGATTTAACACAATGCGTTTTTAACACGAATTTTTAACGCTTTGAGTACTTGTGGTATACAACCTGTAACAATCTGAGTCCCTGGACCTAACTTCGTTAAATTTTTTCCGTTAAGTTTAGTTTCGACAGGGCTATCCGCAGCATAGTTGTAGATCAGCAGCAAAACTTAACTATCTGCAGCATAGACACTTTATCCGCAGCAACTTATGCTGCGGATTACATTTCCTGTTGAAGACGAAGAAAGGACGGCGAGTTTCGATAGGGGGCGTGAGTTAAAATTACCATCTTACCCCTGTCAAAACTAAACTTAACGGAAAGAATTTAACGAAGTTAGGCCCAGGGGCTCAAAGTGTTACAGATTGTATACCACAGGTATTTAAAGCGTTAAAAATTCACGTTAGGGATGCATTGTGTTAAATCGTGTAATCACAAGGACGCAAACGGTAATTTACTCTAATAAAACAGAAGATATTAATGTTAATTAAAGTAGGTAATTCAAATAATATAAAATATGAAATAGGTAAAACTTAAAAATTATATAAACTAGATGGTTATACCCGCGCTCCACGGCGGGTGTCGTGTTCATTGTTACTAAAATTTAAATAAAGACGTAGACGTAATGATAAAAATAATGGTAATAAAAAGGAAACATAAAACTAAATAACAAAAAGGAAAAAAAAAATACCGGTTCGGATCGTCGAAAACCATAAATTCGAATACCGATATGGGTTCCGATAATATCAATACCAACAATGATGTTGTTCGCTCATAATATGTTCGAATCGGCACGGTACCACAACGGTAACGGCACTCGCTATACACAACACAACTCCGTTTTTAAAAAAAATTATATCGGAACATTAACAAAAAAAAATAAAAACAGCCGCGCACTCTGTATTCTGAAAAAAAATTAACGAACGAAAGTTATTAAAGGAAAACGAAATTAATAGAAAATGAAACGGACTAAAAGCGTACATTATATATAGTATAAGGGTTGAAATTGAAAAAAAAACATTTAAATAAAGACGTAGACGTAATGATAAAAATAATGGTAATAAAAAAGAAACATAAAACTAAATAATAAAAGAAAAAAAACAAAATAAAAATTTACCGGTTTGGATCGTCGAAAACCATAAAATCGAATACCGATATGGGTTCCGATAATATCAATACCAACAATGATGTTGTTCGCTCATAATATGTTCGAATCGGCATGGTACCACAATGGTAACGGCACTCGCTATACACAACACAACTCCATTTTAAAAAAAAATATATCGGAACATTCACAAAAAAAATAAAAACAGCTGCGCACTCTGTATTCTGAAAAAAAATTAACGAACGAAAGTTATTAAAGGAAACGAAATTAATAGAAAATGAAACGGATTAAAAGCGTACATTATATATAGTATAAGGGTTGAAATTGAAAAAAAAACATTTAAATAAAGACGTAGACGTAACGATAAAAATAATGGTAATAAAAAAGAAACATAAAACTAAATAATAAAAAGAAAAAAAAAACAAAATAAAAATTTACCGGTTCGAATCGTCGAAAACCATAAAATCGAATACCGAAATGGGTTCCGATAATATCAATACCAACAATGATGTTGTTCGCTCATAATATGTTCGAATCGACATGGTACCACAATGGTAACGACACTCGCTATACACAACACAACTCCGTTTTTAAAAAAAATTATATCGGAACATTAACAAAAAAAATAAAAACAGCTGCGCACTCTGTATTCTGAAAAAAAATTAACGAACGAAAGTTATTAAAGGAAACGAAATTAATAGAAAATGAAACGGATTAAAAACGTACATTATATATAGTATAAGGGTTGAAATTGAAAAAAAAAACATTTAAATAAAGACGTAGACGTAATGATAAAAATAATGGTAATAAAAAAGAAACATAAAACTAAATAATAAAAAGGAAAAAAAACAAAATAAAAATTTACAGGTTCGAATCGTCGAAAACCATAAAATCGAATACCGAAATGGGTTCCGATAATATCAATACCAACAATGATGTTGTTCGCTCATAATATGTTCGAATCGGCACGGTACCACAACGGTAACGGCACTCGCTATACACAACGATACGAAAAAACTCCATTTTGAATACAACTCCGTTTAAAAAAAAATTATATCGGAACATTGACAAAAAAAAAAAAAACAACCGCGCACTCTGTATTCTGAAAAAAAAATTAACGAACGAAAGTTATTAAAGGAAAACGAAATTAATAGAAAATGAAACGGACTAAAAGCGTATATTATATATAGTATAAGGGTTGAAATTGAAAAAAAAAACATGCATTGCTTGCTTGTACTATGTGCTGTTATGCTTGTACATTTATGAATAGTGGTTTTTTGTGAGTAAATCCAATTTGGTAATCAATATAGAGTTAATTACTATATATATTCCTAATTCTCTTAAATTGCAACGACCGACCCGATTTAAACCGTCAACTTTAATATATTTACCAATTAAACCCTCAACTTTATAAAACTTTCACTAGACCCTTGTACTATATATAATATATTCTTTTAACCCTATTACCTTCTTTACTAAATTTTATTTTCTCTAATAACTTTCGTTCGTTAACATTTTTTCTTTTAAATCGTTAAAAATATATTTTAGGAATCGCTGGTTATATCGACTGTTGGTAACGTGCTGGTACATAGCAGAATGAGACCGACACCGACTGGAATAAATCGGTACCATTATATAACGGCATTTGTTACTAATTTTTTTAACGAGTTTGTCGTGTCAACTTTAAGTCCTGTTTACGTCGCAACGTTAATTTTATACGTTTTTTTGTGCTTAGCCACGTTAGTGTGACCGCCTCAACCGTTTAAAGTTTATCCATGGACAAAATTCTCAACTCACCTCATCAAATTTCTAAACTCTCAAGTTTACCCAGAAAAATTTCGTTAAAAATTATTTTTTCCTATTTTTATTTTGTTTTTATATTAATTTCGTATGTTTCTATCGCGCGGGCTTAATTGATAACTTTTCCAAATATACCGTCGAGACATCTTTTTCTCTTTGCGTATTTAAGTACGTCTAATTTAGTAAAGAAAGACATGTATGTTTGTTTACCTGTTTATGATTTGATTTTGAAGAATTTTATGTCAAAGTTGTAAGCTAGAGTGTTGGTAATGACTTTTAATTCATGTAAATTAAAATAAAACTGTTGAAAAATAAAAAACAAATCAAACCAAACTCTTACTCATGTTTCGGTTGGATTTCAATATTTAGATGTATTAGGTCTTTAAAACATGCAACTTTTGATATAGATCAAATTGATTCAGAACTTTTAGAACCATGTAAGATTGTAACTTTATTACTGACATGTATTAATTAATCTTTATTGGACAAACAATTTTAAGTAAAAAGGAAAACTATTTTACACAAGTAACGAAAAACTGTTTAGTGCATATCACGTTGTAATTTGTCACTGATTTCATTATATTATTATTAAGGGAACGGTCATGTCTAATTTAGTAGTGGACACTTTTATAACCAAACCATTTAGTGTGGTTTGAAAGAAAATAATCGTCCATTTGATCAAGTAAAATAACACGTGAAACCAAACCAATTACCGGTTTATCCGATTTCACCCTATAGCTGAAAGGTTATAAGAAAAGAAAATGACGAAAGTATCCATTTTTATATGCATGTTATACTTACATGGTGATATCACATCAATTGCACTCATGTAGCTATGATTTACGCGACAATACACCCATATAGTTGTTTAAAGGTTCATAATATAACTTCGAAGTAAATACACACGCAAGTGTTACTGTTCATGGGTGGTGTGTGTTGTTGCTCCACCTTTACATCGCCGTATATATAGTGTGTCTAAATCCGCATCAAAATGGTTCTTAAGTGGTTGTAAACGCTACTTTTCAAAATGATTATTTCCATGATAGTAAAAATATAATAGCATGAATTTTTGGGTTATATGCAACTCATACTCGCGTAAATTAGACATTTTGCATATGAAGCGTATGAATATGATTATACGCGACCATGAGTAGCGCATCATGATTTGTGGGTATAACAAACATGTCTTGATGATATGTGTGCCGTAAAGTGGATACCATGTTCCTGCGACCAACTTGGCCAAACAAATACATTTTCCAGCATGAGAAAATATATAAAATTATCTAAATCAAGAAAAGACAAAACAATAAGCATTGTGTTAGTTGCTAGTAATGACAGTTGAATCAATTGACGAAATTCAAAAATTATAATAAAAATCCCCAATATTTTTGGTAGAAATTTTTTATTTGGTGTTGGGAGACGTTAATATTACATATTTACCGCTGGTTGACAAGCAATTTTTATCGACCACCGACAAAGTTGGAAAAATAATTTAGTATATATTGAGGTGCTAGCTGTTTTTTCTTCTTCTTTTAATAATTGTTTTCACAATATTCTTAATTTGACTAGTGTGCTGTACATACCTCGTGCCACATGTATTTTGCAAATGGTTTTAAATAACCTACAAGTTGTTATTAAAGCACCATAATAGTGGTATTTTTGGGTGTTTTTAGTTAAAGAGGGTGTGATGTAGAGGAGAGAGGAGATAGACTCGTTTTGTAAAAAAAAATGGGGTTAAACGGGTTTATGTGAGTGAAGGGGGTGAGAGATGAGACACGGAAGGAGAAAAAGTGTTTTTGATTTGTGAGAGAGGCAATCTCGACATGAGAGAGAGTTGCTAATGTGGACTCGTTTTTAGTCCCCCTATCGAGGTGCTCTTAGAGTTAGCTTGACTTTGACTTTTGGTTCATTACAGATCGAAAAGAATGATGCGGACCATGGAGCATGTTCTTAAGCAATCCCGGAAGCGGTACAAGTGTAGAAGGTTGGAATTGAATTTTCCTGGCTTGGTGAAGTGTTTGTGTAAGTGTTGGTAAACGTTGTTGCCATTTGAGCTATTAGCTTTCTTTCAAGTTCTCCTAGGCCTACATTCCTCGATCCACATATTATTTAAACGGTCAATGAGATGAATTGGTTATTGATATGACTCGCGAGGTAGGCAGGGCACGTAATAAAAGCAAGTTTGTGGGAAGAGTTTTAGAACTAGATAGGAGTCCTTCGATGTACCCATTGAAGAAAAGTAACCATCTTCAATCTAGTTGTAAGGTCTTATCCCCTTATGAGTACAGTGGCCCCAATGTAGGTGATAGAGACCGATTCGAGATGGTCAATCTCCCAATAGACCTGTTGAGTGGGTTAGGCTCCAAAGAACAAGATGAGAGAAATGAGACATTAATTTGGAACAATTTTCTTCTTGTTATATTCTTTAATTCAAATGCCTTTATAAAGGCTTACAACTAAACTGAAATTAACGGAAATAAAGAGACATGGACAGAGTGGGAATAACTCACCCACTACACTAATTAACTAAACAAACAAGCAAAAAGGAAAGTAAACTGCTGCATGATCGTGGACCGCATGAAGTAGTGTGTACGTGCATGGATCAAAGATGATGACTAGATGACGTGGCACGTATTAATAGGCTAGCTAATTAAGGGAAAAACTTTCATACATATATTGGCAACAAATTTATTTTAAAACATATGCTATATTTTTTAGTTTCTCCTATAGAGGAAGACAACGTTCTCTTTTTATTTTCTTGAGGGATAAGCGGACATCTTCAATTTCCCAAGCACGTTACATATTATAAAAAATATGCAATTAAGCCTAACGTATAGAGAATTTTAACTTGTAATACATTTGAGTGACAAAACAATTATAAAGGAATTTGAATCTATCATTATGGCTAAAACTGATGTCGTCGCCCCCACCGCCACCAACCCCACTGCTACTCGTCATACCATCATCATTGTTGCCCCTTTCGCCACTATTCGTTGTCGCCTTCACCTACACACCTTCGCCACCACACTGCCGCCACCCCCCGCCTTTCAGGTGCTATCGATGTCGCCATATATTGTTTGTTTCCTCCTACAGCACCACCATCGAAGGTGACGCCGTGAGGCGTGAGGGGGGAGCAGCAGATGCGACGATGGTGAGTGGTCAAAGATTCCAGTTCATTTTATCACAACTTATAAGGAATATTGAATTCTTTTACATGAAGGAATTTGATTGAATTAATTCAAATTCTAACTTATTTTTCAACCAAACACACTAAGAATATAATTTATATTACAATTCAAATTCTGCAAACAAAACACATTAAGAAATAGAATCCATATTTCAGTTACATTGAATTTTACGAACCAAACACACCCTTAACGTAATAATAAATGTTATGGATGTGATCTCACATAACCATCCGCAAGAATAAATGGTACATCTTAGAACCGATTCATGCATCTATTATTATTCTCATCTCCTTATTCATTTCATCTCTTTGTTATTTTATTTTATTTTTTTGAACGACTAACTCACATAACTTTTAATTCTACTCATAAATCTACACCTTTTTTTACCATTAGACTATAACCCTCAATCAAAGATAAACACCGTTATGTATACACCTTAATATCACCATACTACAAACCATTTGATATATATCTGTTAATGTTTTTCATTAGTCCAACTATACCCGGTTGCCATCCCTTTCCCCATAGCATGGGCATACGCCACAAATTTGCCATATATTATTGAAACATCTCTCACTGAACTTTATTAAAGTTTAATACATTAAACTAAGTGTAGTGGTTTAACTAAAAAGTGAAAAAGTTATTGTCATGTCACTGTGACGTAGGCAGTGTGGCTCTCATTAACTAAACTCTCAAAAGCGTGTAATAATTTAACTAAAAACATAATTGTTTTTTAATCATTTGCTAATCATTGTTTTTATTTATTTAAATATGGTGTTTTCATTAAAATACTAATCTATACTATATAATAAATAAAAGTTTTTTCATGTCACGTGTCGCCTCCATATTCATTCTCATCATTTTTCCCCCGCCCCTCTCTTCTATTAAATACACATTTATTTTTAAATAATAATATATTTTTAAAGAAAATACTAATTATACTAATAAAACACATTTATTTTAAATTATCACTTATTATAAGAAACTTTGAAATCTAATCATATAGCTTTTATTTACAATCAAATAGTAAATGAAAGTCAAATTACATTAAATAGTAATTAACATATTTTTAAAACCTAATTATATATTAATTTTTACATATTTTAAACTTTGTTTTATATCTTTAGTATATGTAATACATTTTTACGTCTGTAAATTATATACATCAAAATTTAAAATTTTTATGTATTGACATTTTTCACCCCGTGTGTATTACATGGGGTTTAAGCTAGTATTAATTATAAAATAAAATACAAAAATTAAATTATTAAAAAAATATTACAAACATATAATAAAAAAAAATTACAATTAATCATCATCATCACCGCGATTCATCCATAATGTTCTACCAAGTTCGATCGAAGATTAATATGCGTTCCCGAATCGCGTATTTTCCTGAGAATAGCTCGTTTCTCTTCGGGGTTTAGTGGTACAGTCATCGGTTGGATGTCATCTTGATAGTATTGACAAATCGCTTTCCCCTTGTCCTCCGATATCATATTATATAAAATCAAACAAGTATATATAACATTCCTTAATTTTTCTTTGCCCACATTAGTGCCAGTTGGGCAATGATACCCAACTTTTTATTCAAAACTCTGAATGTCCGTCCAATATCTTTCCTTGCCGATTGTTGTTTTTTCTTGAAATATATATATATATGTTGGATAAATGATGTCCGATCATCATTAATATCAACGTTGCTATTGAGCTACGATCCAAAGAGTTACACTTTGGGCAAAGAACAAATCATAGTGTTTAATTGTTAAACGTTATTTCACGTCAAAGTATATTTTTTTAAACACATATTTTATCAGTTATATAAAAAAGGTAATACCCAGTTTTAAAATTAACTTAACAGAATTTATAATTGTCACGTCAAAGTATATTTTTTTAAACACATATTTTGAAAAATATGTGTTAACAAATTATATTATATTTTATTCAACCCGTGTAATACACGAGTTTTTAAAGACATAAATTTTTTATTACTAAGTATATAATATTATATTTATTAATCCCTTATAATATATGGAATTCTAACCTAGCAATATAATATAATATAATATATAGATAATAGTTAATAGTATATTATTTTTACTAGGTTAGAATCCCGTATATTATACGGGTTGAATAAATGTAATATTAAATCCATAGTATTAAAAAGTTTATGTTTTTAAAACCCGTGTAATACACGGGTTGAATAAACTCGTGTATTACATGAGTTGAATAAAATATAATGCAATCTTTTAACACATACACTCGTCAAAATTGAACAATGTGAATATGTAAATATATGATTAAAAACTTTTTATTTGAATCTTATTTGTTTATAAAATTGTTTTCAGTTTGTAGAGTTCATAAAAATATGGTTGAACAAATTAATTTATAATAAACACATTTTTTAATTAAAAAGTGTGTTGATATAAAATAAAATAAATAATTAATTTAATTACCTAAAATAGTGGAGTTGATTATTAATAGGAGAGAAAAGCGAAAAAATGAGAATAAGGAGGCCTGGAATTGTGACAAATGTTTTACTATTTTACTTGTTTATTATATAATATAGATTTGGTGTTAACCCGCCAACCCGGATCTCGTATCATTTAGCCGATTTATTTTTGGCGCTAAAACAATCTTCCCGCTATTTTACACATCTCATTTTCCCCAATTCCTTCATCAACCCTATCGGCCAAACTCTCAGTAGATCTACTCCTCAAATCACAGAGCAAGCAAGCCAAGCGATTACTTGATCAAAATGACAGACGATCAGCAGAGACAAAAGAGGAAAACAAGAGGAATTAACTCTGAGAAGCGAGCAGAAGCACTTCGCAAGCTCAAAACCCTAAGACAAGGCGGCAGCTGCGGTGACACTGGTGTAGATCGGTACCAGATCAAGATCGATGAACCAATCTACGACACCGTCGACGAGGATGAGTACGAGAGCCTCGTGGCCAAACGCCAAGAGGATTTCCGAGGGTTTATCGTGGACGACGACGGCCTTGGTTACGCGGACGAAGGAGAAGAAGTTGATTGGACTCAGTCCGGTGTAGTTCCGTCTTCTGAAGAGGAATCGGAAGGTGAATTGGAAAAGAAGAAAAAGCCAAAGAAGACGAAAACCGAAAAGAAGGAACCTAAAAAGCCCTCTTTTGAAGCTGCGGCTGCTTTAATGGGTAAACAAAGGATATCTAACTTGTTTACTTCTGCTGTTTTTAATAAGAATAAGCCTGCCGTGGTGTCTTGTGATAGTATTCTTGATGATGTACTTGCTGAAATCACACCTGATGAGACTGATAAAGAGAAAAGAAGGCGAAGTAACAAAAGACCGGAAAGTTTAGTTTCGTCAGTCAAGACTGAGAATCCACCTGCAAGTGTGGTGGTTGGGAGTAATTTATCGGCGATTAATTTGTACAAACATGAAGTGTTTGAAGAGAAGGAATTGCTTGAGATTCCTGAAAATGGTAAAGGTTTGGGTTTTGTGGAGGAGAGTGAAGTGAAGGTTGAGGAGTTGAAGGATGAGAGTGAAGTGAAGGTTGAGCCGGCAGTGGTGAAGGAGGCTGAGGTTTGGACGTTAAATGCGAAAATTAAAGAGGAGAAGGATCCAACTTTCAGTGCAACTGCCGGATTGCAGGCGGTTGTAAGCTCTGGTTTGAGTGATGATATCGGTCCTGGTTTGAATTCTGATGGAAAACCTCCATTTGTAGTAGATTCTGATGGGTCTCTGCCTTTCTACATGCTTGATGCTTATGAGGAGTTTTTCGGTTCGAATGCTGGCAATATATATCTATTTGGGAAGGTATTTTGGCTAATTTAACTTTATGTCAGTTGCATCATTAATTTGTTATTCCAAGTTGACATGGACAATATTGTTTGAGTTTATCATGCATGATCTTGGTAATTATATAAGACTCAGTAGACTTTATCAATGTCTTAAGAAGCAAATTAGACTTTTAATGGATTGTGTTTAATGCCACTTGTTTCATTATTTTTCAGTCAATGATTGAACACTCAGAAAGGTGTTTATTTCATTTCATCGACTATAGTTTGAATAGCAGTCTGTTAACAAGTCTTTCAAGTTTTCATGTGTCATGCCTTTCTCATGTTACCTGGAGCATGTTGTATTGTAGCATCATGTGTAAGGTTTCTGTAAGAGGCCATAGGTAGACAATTCTCGTGGTTGTCGGTGAATAATAGAAGCCTGTATGCACTAATAGATGTAGATAATCCCTGTCATGTAAACTGTCCTTTCCTTTATGATTGTCTACCAATATATCAACTTATCAAGTATCAAGTTGAAGATTTGACAGTAGAGGAATAAAAACAATAATAAGATTGTAAGAGTAGTGTATCATGCTGTTAATACCCGTCTTTCTTAAAAAACAAAACTATGGGAAAGACATTGCTTGAACTTTAATGTTCTTGTGCCTTTGTTAGATTAGAGGAATTGCAGTTTTGTCTAAAAGCAATATGGGTTCTCAAGAGGCTATATTGAACTCCATTTGTATCAGGCGATGGATGCAAGTCAGTCTGTTAGGATTAAACTTAAAGTTAGTGATCTTGCAAAATGTAATGATGAAATTAGTTCTTTTTATAACCATTGGCTGCTTCTTCTACTCTACTCCTTAAGGTTTACATGTTATTATCTAGTCTATAACACTTATATCAGTTGTTTTTCTGGGTGTTGATAAATTTTCTAAGTAGATGGAAATCCTAGAAACTTATATGATATTCACCTCCTCTGATTGAAACATGCTTGTAAGTTGTAATATCTCTTTTTTATTTGTTTGTTTACATTGTAATGATCTAACTATCAATCTAAATGTGAATATCATGATACATTATGACATCTACTGTTTAAATTAATAAAATAATAGACCTCAAAAGAGTTGTCTCATACCTTGTGGATGTTTGACGGAAGAGTTGATTTTCTGTAACTCTTTGTGCTCCATGCTTGATGCTTAAAGAATGATTTTGATCTTTGAAAAATTGCATTTGAATGAAGGTTAAAGCAGGAAATACATATCACAGCTGTTGTGTGGTAGTGAAGAATATGCAGAGATGCATATATGCTATCCCCAGTGGTCCTGTATTTGAAGAGACTGGCATTCTGAAGCTTGAAGAATCTAAAATATCACCTACAGATTTTCTCACCAAGCTTCATGTAATAGACCTTCATTTCATTCTTCCAAGTTACATAATCATATGACTTGTATTATTAGTTACTCTCTGGTTATTATTGATGGTTTGGCTGGCTTCTCTTGCTTCTTACCTTTTAGTTTCAACTATTGCTTATAGACAATTTTTTTTTACTTTTTTAGGAAATGGCATCTGGATTGAAGGCCGACTTGACAAAACAATTGCTTGACCGAAATGTATCTAACTTCAGCATGAAACCAGTGAAGGTCTGTTACTTAGCTAAATTAGATTTAAAGCTAAAGAATTGATGTTAACTTTAACATGTCTCATCTTTGTTAATCAACTGCTTCTGGATGATTATTTGTGATTTTTTTAATTAATTTTCAGAGGAATTATGCATTTGAGAGATCCGACATAGAGCGCAAAGAGAATTATGTACTTAAAATCAGTTATCCATTTAAGGTATTTCACACATTTCATGAAAAAGATTAACCAGCTTATATGACCCTTGATTCTTCTCTTCTATTATAGGTTTTTCTTGACATTTTATATGTTGAAACTGCAGGACCCACCACTGTCTTCAGATCTTAAGGGGGAGACATTCTCTGCTCTGCTTGGAACACATACGAGGTATAATAAGTTGGATTTTTTTGTAAAGTAATCAATTATCATCAATAACGTCAAATTATTTACAAAATCTATAGAATCTGAGAACTAATAATGTGTTGCATGCAGTGCTCTGGAGCTTTTTCTTATCAAAAGGAAGATAAAGGGACCATCATGGTTATCAATTTCAAAGTTTTCTAGTTGTTCCACTGCTCAGCGTGTGAGGCTTCTAAATTTACATTTGTTTTTTTTACATTTACGGTTGAGTTCTTCATATCATGCTTAAATCGCTTTTTCACCGCAATGGCTTGTTTACTCCTTGAACAGGTAAGCTGGTGCAAATTTGAGGTTACTGTTGATTGCTCAAAAGACATTAAAGTTGCCAATAACCCAACAAATACTGGAGAGATTCCTCCTGTTGTTGTTACTGCAATCAATCTGAAAACTATAATAAACCAAAAACAAAATACAAATGAAATAGCCTCTGCTTCTGTCATTTGCTGTCATAGAGCCAAGGTACCTTATGTGATGCATATATTTTACTACTCAATTGGACATTTTATTATTTATATTTTCAGTGAGTTGTATATCATGTATTAAGCAGCTTCTAATTAATGACTGAACCGTACAGATTGACACCCCCATGTTAGCGTCTGAATGGACAAGACCTGGGATGTTAAGCCATTTTACAGTTGTGCGTAAGCTTGAAGATGGCTTGTTTCCAATGGGGTTTAGCAAAGAAGCAGCAGATAGAAACTCAAAGGCTGGGTCAAACATCATTAGCATGGAAAGCAGGCAAGCTTTGTCTTCTAACTGTTTTTTGATTGTGTTCCAGGTTTCAGTTCATTGATTGATGTTTCTGTCGGTTACACATGTTTGCAGTGAAAGAGCTCTATTAAACCGGTTGATGATTGAATTACATAAATTGGATAGTGATATTCTTGTTGGTCACAACATATCTGGATTTGATTTGGATGTTCTTCTCAACAGAGTGAAGGTTGAAATATTAAATCAAATTTACTTTATGCTTAATTTCATGAATATTAGAAAACTTGATTTAGTTAATTAAGAGATAACATGATATTGCAGGTTTGCAAAGTTCCTAACAGCATGTGGTCAAAAATAGGACGGCTCAAGCGGTCTGAGATGCCTAGACTGAGTAAAGGCAGCACAGTTTTCGGGTCTGGAGCAAGCCCAAGAATTATGTCTTGCATTGCAGGGCGGCTTCTATGTGATACCTTTTTGTGTTCTCGTGATCTGTTGAAGGAGGTGTGAAGATTATGTTGGGTAGTATAGCAAGATGATATCTTATTTCTTGTAATTAAATTTTAACAGATGGGAACTTTTTTTTCCCAGGTTAGTTATTCATTGACAGAACTTGCAAAAACTCAGTTGGGTAAGAAGCGGAAGGAGATTGCTCCACATGAAATCCCTCAACAGTTTCAAAGTTCTCAAACCCTAATGGAACTTGTATGTCCTGCTAAATTTGGTCATATTTTTAAAAAAATGTCATGAAAAGTTTTCCCAAAATATTAATCTGATTCATTTAAGGACGATTATTATTACTGTGGATTTTCAGATTGAAATTGGGGAGACAGATGCCTGGTTGTCAATGGAACTCATGTTTCATTTGAGTGTTCTTCCTCTCACACGTCAACTGACTAATATTAGTGGTAATCTTTGGGGGAAAACTCTTCAGGTAAACTAGTGAAAAGCTACTTTCACAGAACTTGTTAATAGACAATTAAAAAATCTCACATTACATCCACATTTATTTATCTATATTTATATATATATGATTTCAGGGCGCTAGAGCTCAAAGAGTTGAATATCTCTTATTGCATGCATTTCATGCTAAGAAATTTATGGTACCAGACAAGTTTTATTCACCAAAGGAAAACAAAATAGCAAAACGTAAGTCAGAGGGCCCTGAGCACAAAGCGATCAGTGATTTGGGTGTGAATGATGAAATAGAAAACGAGCCTGTAAGATCCAAAAAAGGACCCGCGTATGCAGGTGGTTTGGTGTTGGAACCCAAAAAAGGTTTATATGATAAATATATTCTACTTCTGGATTTCAACAGTCTCTACCCTTCTATTATCCAGGTTTGACATGCATCCACAATACTTCGTTACTTCCCAACTCTTCATATGTCTGCTGTGCTAAACGCTTATGTTTGTGTCCTTTTTTGTTTATGTTTATCAGGAGTATAATATCTGTTTTACAACAGTAGACAGATCTGAAGATGGTTTAGTTCCCCGCTTACCTTCAAAAGCAACTGGAGTTCTACCTGAGGTAAACGAACATAACTGATAACTCAAGTAAAAGTTTACATTTAACTAAATTTTCATATGATTTGAATGGCTTAGTGTTTGGATAAAAGGTGATTTATCTGCTGTTAATTTTTGTAGCTACTTAAAAATTTGGTTGAGAGAAGGAAAACTGTAAAAGAGTGGTTGAAAACCGCAACGGGTCTCAAGTACCAACAATTTGATATACAGCAGCAAGCCCTCAAACTAACAGCAAATAGGTTTGTGTTTGTTATCATGATTTCCCCTTTTTTGAATCCTTGTTACTCCTTACTAGCATCTTTCTTCTACCTTGCATGCAGTATGTATGGATGCTTGGGTTTTTCTAATTCCAGGTTCTATGCAAAGCCACTTGCAGAGCTTATAACACTACAAGTAAGAATGCTATAAATTTCTTCCTGAAATATGAAACAAGCACATGTAACCATCACACTATTTATTATTTACAGGGGAGAGAGATTTTACAAAAGACTGTTGATCTTGTTCAGAACAATTTAAACTTGGAGGTGATTTATCTAACATTGAAACATAGTTTGTTTTCGATTTTTTTATTTTCTTGTTTTCTTATTGAAGCATGCTTCTTTTGTTTCCAGGTGATTTATGGTGATACTGATTCAATTATGATATATACCGGACTTGATGATATTAGCAAAGCCAAATCTATTGCAGGAAATGTGATCAGAGAGGTAGGATTTTAACTTGCTTTAGATGTCATACTGTGTTTTTTGTGAATTGACTCCCATTTCTGTTGAATGTTAGGTCAACAAGAGATACAAGCGTTTAGAAATTGATCTTGACGGCCTATACAAGAGAATGCTGCTACTTAAGAAGAAGAAATATGCAGCTGTGAAAGAGCAAATAAGAGACGGGAAAGTCAATAAGGTACTTGATTATACCCATATTTTTAGGTATTATTTAAATATTACTAAGTTTTTATATTATCTGTTGTAGTTCCTAAATTTATGAAATCTGTAGGTTATAGAGAGAAAGGGTCTTGATATGGTTCGACGTGACTGGAGTTTGTTATCAAAGGAAACGGGAGATTTCTGTTTGGAACAAATACTATCCGAGTTGTATGTATATTTTTGTGTATTTCTCTTCACTATAAGCATCATCACCTTTTGAAACTTACAATGCACGACTCTTAACAGGTCATGTGAGGAAGTTGTTGAAGCAATACACAACAAACTCAGGAAGGTATATTCATAAACATTGGATAATGTTCAGATAGAATCTATCTATACTCGGTTTAAATAATCTTATGAATTGATTTAATTCATAAGCGAACATTACAAATCTCACTCTGTATAAGCAGGTACAAGAGGATATGAGGAATGGAGAAGTAGCATTGGAGAAATATATCATTACCAAAACATTGACAAAACCACCTGAAGCCTATCCAGATGCTAAAAGTCAACCTCATGTTGAAGTAACAACACAAAATCTCTAACTATTTACTATTTTACCCCACTACAATCTTTGGTTCCTTTTGTGTTTATGATTATTCATCCTCTTGCCATATTCATACATAGGTGGCACTCAGGCTGCGGAAACTAGGATACACCAGTGGTTGCTCTGCTGGCGATACAGTTCCTTATATAATTTGCTGTGAGCAGGTTCGTGATAAAAGTTTACCCGCTTTTTTTATATTTATTCTAGCACTTTTTTTATCTGCATAATCTTTGATCTTCCATCTTTTTATCTATTTGTATCAACAGGGGAATGGTTCGAGTTCATCAGCAGGGATCGCTCAACGTGCAAGACACCCTGATGAATTGACAAAGGATAATGAGAAATTGATGATTGACATTGATTATTATCTGGCACAACAGGTACTAGCTTTTTGTTTATAACTTTTAGTTTTATTATTATGTAGTTTTTGTTCCATCACTTCTCACCAATTCTTGTGGCCCATTCAGATTCATCCAGTAGTATCACGTCTATGTGCATCGATCGAGGGTACAAGTCCATCCATTCTGGCTGATTGTTTAGGGCTTGATCCTTCCAAGGTACAGAACTGTTCTCTCTAAGCTTCTTATGGTCATCGGTAGTCATTAACTGATAAAATTTGATCTTTTGTTTATGACTTACTTTTCAGTTCCAAAGCAAATCAATCGAAATTGCAAACAACGGTCATTCCAGCTCAGTTATCTGTGCCACAGATGATGAAGAGAGGTAATCAGTCACCTTTTTCTCAGTTCTGCTGCTGTTGGTGCTTTCTTACAGTTTTAGTTAATGGCATATTTATAATTGTGCTTTTAATGTGGATCTCAGGTACCGGGGTTGTGAGGCGTTGAGTTTGTCATGTCCTGGTTGCTCTGATACTTTTGACTGTCAATCTATCATCAGTTACATACGTACATTAACTGTTGAAAAGCCATCAGACTTGCAAGATCAATCATCCAACAGCAGTTTTTGGCAAAAAATATGTTGCCCTAAATGTCAAGTGGAAGTCCCTCCAGTTTCAATAGCCAACCAGGTTAATACCTTTAATAAACTAAATTTGACATTCGATCACATTTTAATCAGTTCAAATGATTCTGAAAACGTGCTCGAGTTTATACTACAATGTACAGATGTGAAACTTGACTCTTGTATTGTTGCTATCAGGTAAAAAGACGAGCTGATTTGTTCATATCAACATACTACAAGGGTTTAATGACGGTATGCATGAATTTTATGTTTTAAAGATATGATTTTTGTACGAGAATACAGTTTATTATCTGACTATTTTGGTAAAAAAATCAGTGTGATGATGAAACCTGCAACTACACTACACGAAGTTTGAACCTGCGAGTCGTTGGGGACTCTGAGAGAGGAACTGTATGTCCAAATTATCCTCGATGCAATGGTCGCCTTGTGAGACAGGTTTCAATCTCTCCAAGTTTCAACTCCCGTAAATACTTTTTATTTATTTATTTATTATTTTTCAACATTTTACTGAAAATAGAAACTTTACCTTGACTAGTACTCTGAGGCAGATGTGTACAAACAACTCTCTTACTTCTGCTATCTTCTGGATGTTGATCGGTGGATTGACAAGGTTATTATGTTGAACCAAACTCAAATTTGAATTTGAAAATTCATCAATTACTAGGTATTATATCTGCATAATTAATAATTCTTAAAATTATGTTGATTATGAGTTTCAGGTTGATGCCAAGTTTCGATCTTCAGTTGAGAAAGAGCTTGTTAGGATCACACCTTTGGTTGAATTAGCCTTGATGACAGCACAAAAGGTCAGAGACCGGTGTGGTTATGGTTGGGTGAAACTCAATGATCTTTTTGACACAATCTAGTTACTTCGGATCGAATGTAATACAAAAAACAAGTTCAAATATGCATTTCATCAAAGGAAATCTTTATTCATTGTATTCAGATAAAAATTAAAAAAAAATATTCAAATGACTATGATGTCGGTTTATCTGTGTAACATGTGCATCCTTACTGCAGCTCCCCGACTGGTGCTTCGTTGAGCCATAGAAAATGAATGAACTCATACAGCTTTGCACTTACACTAACCTGTTCCATTAAAATCAATAAATCATATTTGTGTTTAAAAAGTTATTTTCCAATAAAAATTCTTTACATTTAATCATATTTGGTAGCATACCTTGTAGGGTGTTGGATTCAATCTTCTCATGTGATCGGTTCGCATCTGCTCCAGTTGTTTCATACAATGTTCTCTGATCTGCTCAAGTGTTGGCAGTTCTTCTCTTGCTTTGTCTTCACATATTTAAATACATTTTAATCATACAAATGTGTAAATTGGATATCATATTTAAAAAGAATTGGAATATGTACGTCTCACCTGCACTTCCAGGCCAATAACACTTCATAAGATCCTCAACATGTTGTGGCACCACATAAGCCCTCTTTGATTCATTAAACGGGTGTCGACATAAAATCCTTTGGCCTTCCTGTATTTAAACAAACGAGCCGAAAAGCTTAGTTATAAACGATTTCTAAAATGGATATAAATAAAGAACTTTTTACTTACCTTTGGAGGTGGTTCATTTTCGCCCGACATTATGTCAACAAGGGCATAACCTTCCTTTCCATACAATCTAAAAGACCGTTTTTTACATGGAATCGAGACCTAAGACCACAACATCCATTTGTTATCACAAACTTATAATACAAATAGAAGACAAATTACTGATTCCAAACCTTTGAGATGTCTTCTGATAGCTTTATACGTGGCTGATTATTTATCTCAACAAGCTTGAACACGCAACCTAGAGCAGGTTGAGTGAAACATGTAACCAAATTGGTTCCAATCCCGAAAGAGTCAACCTCATGGCCCTGACCAGAGCAAGAGACCAAAATTTAATAAACAATCCTTACATATCTAAAGAATTTTATAATTAATTAGATTCATAATAAGTTGATAACTCACCTGTTTGTTTAAAGCATCTAAAGTTTCCTCATTAAGGTCATTACTAGCAGTAATGCCGATCCTTCCAAAACCAGGAACTCGAAATTCCTTTTCAACGGTGTGAAAAAACTTCCTGGCTTCGCATGACAGATAAGCAAGGTCACCCGAGTCTAATCTAATGCCTTTTGCTTTATACCTAAAAGAAAAACAGTAATCAAGCTTAAAAATGAGATATTAATAATTAAAATACAATCGTTTACAGAAAGAAAATGGTGATTATGCATACACACCCCATATCATTTAGTGCTAGAGCAACAGCGCAAAAATTAGGAATGCCACTCCTCATCACCTGATTTGATGGAACCACAAGGATAATATTAGGTAACCAATCAATGAAGTTAAAAAATCATACACATCGAAAAATTGCCATACATCATATGTGTCCACGAGGGCTAGAAAGCTGTTGGGAAATGCCAGCGCGTACGAAACAAAAGCTGCCAGCTCACTTTGATTAGTCTCACCAAAAACACCCTCTGATGAACTTAATTTCTGTAACATGCACGCAAATATAAGTTTGTTAGGTCAAGTAGTTATTTCTTACAACAGATTAATGTTCTGCACAAGTAAACACTAAATTGTGATATCCATGAGATCACAACTACACCTTGAGTTTGTCTAACCACACGAGTGTGAGATCAACAAAATCCTTGCATACTCTTGACCCATCATGACTTTTGAGAGACTTCTCTGTAATCTCACCAGGTCCCTACAAAATAAGAATAATTGAACTTTCACTGAACAAATAGAAAGCTTATATATGTATCTATCACACCAACCGTGAACGAGCTGACAAAAGCGTGAGAATGGGTCCCACGGAGTGGAATTCCAAATAATTTTCCAGCTGCACAATTGCTATATAACACAAAAAATTAAAACAATAATGAGCTACAATATTTAAGAACATGTTAATTAGCATACCGGTCAACAAGATTACCTTGTGGCATCAAATCCTCCCATGTAGCAATACCTTGATGCCCCTACACCACCATCTGGGCCCTATAGATGAAATCATAATAACAATAAGAAACAAATGAACTAAAATTGTAACTGACAAGAAAGTATAAAACCTGTGCCCGCCGAAGCCCAAACTCGAGAAGAAGTTTGTTTTTCCCAGCAACAAAACGATGCCTTGCCGCATTTGTAGTGACTAAAGAAGCAAAATTTATAAGATTCACAAAAGGAGTTTCCAATAGTTGAACCACCTGAAAAATATGTTTTGAAAGTCTTTATGTTCTAAAAAATATATTGCAAATTGGACATATAAAACAGTTTATGTATAAGACTCACAGCAACAGGGCCTTCAATCCTCATCAAGGGTACTTTAGGAAACACAACAGATCCCTCAGCAATTGCATATACTTCAACATCAGAACAATTAATTCCTCCAAGATAATCAAAGAACCCATCCTATCCTCAACATGAAAAAGGCTAGTAAATGACCCTTCTACCCTTTGACACTCAAATTAGATCAACATTAAAAAAGGTTAGTTTATACTTTTACCTCACATGTGGGAGATAAACATTCTCTAACAAAAGCAATTTCTTCCTTTGATAATTTAAAATTAGCAATGAACCTTATGCACTCTTCCAGACCTGCAAAAACAGTATATTCGCCCCCAAACGGGTTCCTTCGAAAATACAAATCAAACCTGAAACAAACTCATGATTAAATTATGGATTATTGGGACATGAATTATACAAATATAGGAGGAGGAATTGAGAAACTAACACGGCACGATCGTTATGTTTGCCTGCTTTCCAATAAGCATAGGCCATGGTGAACTGATAAAGATCTGTTAGGAGTGGGGTAACCATTGGATTTGTAGGGCCGTGGATTGCCGGCGTAGGCCGATTGAGATTGCCATCTTTTACGCCGCCGTTAATCTTGGGTGTCGCTTCCATTATGTGTTAAGAAAACACAAGAGATATATGAGTGCGTTGGTGTGCCTGTGCGTAAACTACGAGAAAAAAACGTTGTTTGAAGAGGAAGAAGAAGAAGAGATGGATTTGCATTTGAACTAAAGCAATAAATGACTAAATAAAAAGATACATACCTATATAAATATTTTCTCATTTTAAAAAGATACATACCTATATAAATATTTTCTCATTTTAACCGTATCTAGTGTTAAAAAAAGATCATTTAATTAAAGCATTAAAAATATTAAATGTTTTGGGGTTTTTAAGACTTCAATAAAAAAAAACATAAAAATAAAAATCTTTAACAAAATTAATTAGTGGGCCCACAAATTAAAAACCCTAAATCTCCTTCACCCCGCTTTGCTTATTTAAATCGCCCCCTTTCCCATCCTCTGATAGCCACTGCATGGCTTTGTTGTTGAAAACGACGGCACCATCGCTCCCCATCTGGTTCTGTAGCCGCAAACGAGTTGAAACCCAGTTGCTATGGAAGCTCTGTAAACCCTATTCAAGCCTCCATCCACATGGGTCGATTTCACAACCTGTTTTGTTGTAAGCAACCGAGAAACTCTATTCAAGCCTACACGCCTTAAAGACAAGAATTGAATCGACCAAAAAACTCGATCCATTTACTCCGGTAGAAGAACTCGATCCATCACCATCTTTGGAGGCCCAGGATTTTGTAACTCCCAAATTTTACGACAATCATTATTATATTCTAAACATGGTTTGCGGAATTTGGTCCCAACTTTTTCCATTTGTATCAAGTTTATAATCCATTCATTGTACATATTATACTATTAGCTTAAAACCCATGTATTACATGGGTTGAATAAATATAACTTGTTATAAAATAACAGTTTCTAAGAATATTTGTATGTTGAATGTCATCAGTTATTGGTGAAATAAAAAATATTAAAGATTTAGGAAACCCGGTATATTACACATTTAAGAAGATTTACATATTACATATTTATGAAAAACGTTTATAAAAAGAATTATAGAAATCATAATTATTTAATACGAGAGAGATGCGAGAAACAAAATTTTTTAAAAACAATTAAATAAATTTGTATAATTAATAGGAAAGAGGGGCGAGAAAAAAAATTGAGGATGCATGAGAGAGTGACAAGTGTCATATCAAAACTTTTATTTATTATATATAGCTTAGAACCCGTGTAATACACACGGGGTGAAAAATATCAATACATAAAATTTTTAAATCTTTATACATATAGTAAGGATAAAAACAAAATTCAAAATATGTAAAAATTAATATATAATTGGGTTTCGAAAATGCGTTAATTACTATTTAATTTAATTTGACTTTCATTTACTATTTTATTGAAAATAAAAGTTCAATAGTTATATTTCAAAGTTTCTTATAATAAGGGATAATTTAAAATAAATGTGTTTTATTAGTATAATTAGTATTTTTTTAAAAATATATTATTGTTAAAATATAGAGATGTATTTAATAAGAGAGAGAGGCGGGTAAAGAATTATGAGAATGAATATGGAGGCGACACGTGACATGAAAAAACCTTTATTTATTATATAGTATAGATAAAACACAATAGCCCATAAGAATTAATAAACACATTTGACACAATATCTTTCCTTTTTCCAAAATGTTAGCATAGGTGTTCGAACCTGTTTCGAGACTTGATCTTCAATTAACCGTCCACACAAGCTAGACCTGAAATTATACACACACATATCATTAGCATAAAGCTAAGTGAGTTTACACTCTTAATACCTAACAAAAGAATTCAAAATATCAAAAATGACCAAAATAACCTGGCCCAACGTATCGTATGCTGAAACAACGTATGGCCCAACGTATCATATGCTGAACCACACATATGATACGCAGCCCCTACCAACACATGGTTCAACTTCTATCTGATGAATTTGAGCATAAAACTCATTAGACCAACATATGGTACGCTGTCTGGGCATACCATACGCTGCTTAATTGTCAATTAGCCCCATCTTTTGCCTTTAAACCTGTAACATTACATCCCAATCTTACTTGGTTGTTTCCAATAGATTTCTCGCTTTGTATATACGTATTTATGAACACAAGCAACCCTTTCATGCTTAAGTCCTTATCCCTTGAGATACTCGCCCTCATAAATCGATCAAAGAGCCATATTCCCTCATGTCCCTTGATCTATTTCCCTTGTCACACTTTGTAGTTGTATTCACCATCGCGGGGTGTAACAACTTACCCAGTTAATCACAAAACCCCTTTATGAACCATGTTTTCACTAGATTTAATTCCCTCATTAGATGCTAATCTCAATATATTTTTGTTCAAACTTTAGCATAACAACACATAAGTTAAGATTATGAACAATATTCCTAAATGACCCATTCTCTAATTCTATACACAAGTTCCCTTAAAATCTCATAATGCCTTTAGGCTTTTTTACATATAAATAAACACACAACCTACAACTAGATTACTCCTAAGACCATTCCCCCTTTTAATCCCTTAGTTTCACAATAATACAAATCTAATTTCACATTAAATACATAATGTAAACACATATAATTTCACTCTTGTGTTTTGTAAACACTTAAGATCTTCAATTGCACGTGCCCTCTCCCTTAGTTGTTGACTCCTTGAAGTCAATGCTTAACTTGTCAATTATTCAAAACTCAACTCAACTCATACTCACACTAGTATATTAACTAACCCATTGCCCTTAATTTATTTGAATCATATGAATAAGTTATTTAAACTCTTTTCTCGATCAACATACAATCATTCATAGTATGAATTACATCTAGACTCTAATCTCTTGACCCGTTAAGCATATCTATTTCAACAAATCTCATTCTTTTCAATTCCTCAACATTCACTCATGATAATTAACATGTACCCTTCTTTTTAAAGAACCTCTTGGCTCTTAAAAAGATCATGGCTATATGCCATTGTATGTCCATATCTCCAAGGTCACCAGGATGAATTTGTTCAAGATCTTCTCCTAACAGATTTGTAGAAGTGAGTTGCCCTACCAGAAAAGCTTCATAGCTAGACATGAATGCTGAGAACAAAGCGACGTATTATTATATTTAAAATTGTTGTAAATATTATTACAATATTATTACGATTATTATTATAAGTAATATTATCGTTATTATTATCATCATATTTGTCGGAAAACCCGTCAAAAATCCACTGGTAATTAGCGACGGATGTCACACCCCGGCCGACAGCGGATTATACGCCGGGGCTGACGCGGTTGTTCATAAGCACATGATCATCTATTAAATGTGATAATGTTTATTCATCCAAATTTATAGTATCCGTTACAGTAGTAAATGAAAACAAGGTGTTCAAAACATAACATAATTCAAATTAAACTAGGTCCAGTCCTATATGATCAGGTAGAATCCTCAAACTGCTCAAACTGGTGCACCTGAAACATGTGAGTAAATGTCAACTACAAGTAGTTGACATTTAACATAGGTTTTGACACCAAACAAAAGTTAAGTAAAAAGGATTTGAAATTCAATATGTTTAAAGCATAACTAAGGAATAAATGTGAAAACATACAAGGTTCCAAGTGTACAATCAAGCCGTAGTAAATGAAAAATTGGTAAGTACAATCCAATAGATTGTGTTTTGGAAAAAGTAGTAATATGGTACACAAAACCCGCCAAGGTTTGTGTTAACTGGTATCGGTTTCCCGTATAAATGATCATAAAAGGTAATGCCTTAGGCTTGGGTAGCAAGTTAATGATTGTACTGAACATGAACACACGTATGGTCGCCAAGTAGTTTAAGACATAAAGCACATAGTAAGTAGCATAAGAACAATGGTATTGAATTAAGTATGTATAGTATGTAAACATGTTCCACCCCGAGTATTTGTAAACAATGGTTAAGAGAAAGGGGGCTATGAAACTCACATGAATCAAAACTAGAAATGGTATGAACCGGTAGAGTTTGATAGGCTTCGTAAGGATTTCTCACAACAAACCTACACGTGTAATGATACTCTAAATTTAATGTACGTTTAAATGGTATTAAGGAGACCTTAGGACAGTTAGGGTTTCATGAGGGTTTGAGACTTGGGCTTAGGGTTTGTGCAAGTTTTGGTAGGTAAACATATGTATTTAAAATGTTAGAATGTTTACTAAATAATCAAATAGATTATAGTGTGAAAGAGGATTTAAATAATATTGTATATGATTTGTTAAATACACACAATGTGGTATGGAAAAAATAATATCCTTAGATTTATTTATATAACAATTTATAAATAAATTATAAAGTGGGAAAATATTTAATAAGTTTTATAAAATAAATTAGGTAATTAATAAATGAAAAGGATAATTATTCTAATAATTCATTTAAATGAATCTTTTAACACTAAATAATCTTTTAAGTAGAATTCATTTGTATTGTGTATAAAATAATAATTATTTAGGTGTTTGTAAATTTAAAGATATCTAAATAATTAATTTTTATCAATAAAGGAGTTTAATAATGTTTGAATATATAAATAAAATTTATGAAATAACACAAAAATAAATAAATAATATAATTAGATTTTGTCTAAACAAATGATTTTTTTATGTTATTTTATTTAGATATTACATTAGGTTTAATAATATTACATAGTTAAAATATCATTTATATTTTTTTTGAATTTATAAATATTGTATATTGTATTTGTATAATTTATAAAATTTAATTAGGAATTTTTAAAGTTAAACAATGGGTTTAAAAATGGTTTAAATGGGAAAAGGAGCAAAACAGGCCCCCCGGGACTCGAACCCGCGCTTGTGGGCGATTCACAGTTTGCACACGCGCTCTAACCACTGGGTTGGGCATGATGCCTTGTCCAGTGGTTGATCCACTACCCTTTTAAACAAGCAAACCTAGTTGCCTTTCGTCCCCAACCCTCCCCGGCGAACCCTAGCTTTCCAATTCCTCCGTCCGGCAAAAGATACGCCCCCGATTACAAGGGGCTTTCGATCACGGGACTGAAACGGACCCAATGGCACCGATTTTACCTGAAAAGAATATGCAGAGGGCGAGAACGACAGTAGCGCTTGGCTCGGGTTTCTCGGTGTTCAATCGCGAATCAGAGAAGGAATGCAGCGAGCTTGAGAGTGTGGGAAGTGTGTACGAGTGTACTAGTGTGGTTTTTATAGCTCAAATTTATGCAAAACGCTCGAATCGAACGTGGGTCGGAGGGAACAGTTACGGGATTGAATTCATAATCAAATCATTGATTTCAAACTAATTGTATCGTTTAAATCATTAGGAAACGGTCGCACGATGATGTAGTAACATCAATTGCAGTTAAATTGCATTAACTTGATCGATTGAAAAACTTTGGAAAGTCAAAATCGGTGATTTGGGGAAGATGATAACAGAAATTTGCAATTAGGTCCCTGGGGTTTCAAATGTTATTATTGTATGTACAAACCTAGGTTTTAATTAGAATTTAAGTTTCAAAAGTTACACAAACAACCCTGGACTTTTATAAAACATAAAATTATTAAATCTTATAAATTTTTATAAAGTCTAATAAATCATTAAGTTATAATTTAAATGTTATAAGTATAAAAGTATAATTTATTAAATAGAAATAAATTCTTATTTTGATTAAAATATATAAACTCTAAGTATAGAATCTAAAATTAAATTTTTATAGTTTGTTTATTTATAATCATATACGTATATAGGTTTAGGAATACCTTAGCACATATACATGTATATTTATTTAATAGTATAGTGATAGTTATTTATATAATTTCTCACATAAAAATATATTGTTTTGAATTTGAAATAATTGTACCTAATATATGAATGTATGAATTATAATGAATAAATAGTATGATTTTATAAATACAAATTAATAAAATAATAAAATTATTAATATATAGACCGAGAAGAGTCAACCGTCACTTGTGTTTCTTAAAACTCAATTTTAGCCATTAAAAATATCTATAACTACCTTTTTAGATGATCCTGACCATAGGGATGACAAAATAACCCGAGCCCAACGGGAATACCCGAAACCCGAAACCCGAAACCCGAAACCCGAAACATTCGGGACGGGTATACCCGAAACCCGACGGGTACGGGGCCGGGTATGGGATTAATTTTAAAAATTTCCGCGGGTTTGGGACGGGTATGGGATTAGATGATACCCGACCAGATTACCCGAAACGACGTACCCGTTTACCCGAACCATATACCCGAATCATATACCCGAAAATTTTTAATTTTTATTTTTATATTCCCTTAACACATGCTTATTAATGCTTCATTTTAGGAGGTTTATTATGTGGAAATTTTTTATTTTTTTTTGAAATATGTATTTATAAATATAAAAAAAAGAGTTATAGAAAAGTACACTACACATACCCGACGGGTATTGGCCGATACCCGCAAAATAACCCGATACCCGATACTAACGGGTATGCCCGATACCCGCGGGTATACCCGATACCCGCGGGTATACCCGATACCCGACGGGTAATTACCCGATACAAACCCGACGGGTAATTGGGCGGGTATGAGACATGATTTTACAACCGGGTATGAGTTTGGGATTAACGATACCCGACCCATTGCCATCCCTACCTGACCACTTAAAATAGAAAATTTTAACAGTTACGTTTTTTTTTATCACATACCAGTATAGCACACGGATCGACCCCTGGCAGTTCCCTCTTGACAGGGATCACCCACGTTCCCTGCAGTTAGCTCCTTCACCAACTCCCCTCTTTATCCTCCATCTGTTATCTAGGGTTTCTTCCAACACGTTTTTTGCTTCATTTTCACGAAGATCTATAGAAGAAACCTCTCTCACGATGGGGAGCACCAGATTCTCTTGGAAAATGGTCGATCAACCCAAGCTACCGAAGGGAAAGCTCTTGGCTATGAAGGGAGAGGGGCGGAGGAGGGGTTTCGCATGATGACAGTTGGGCCTATTCTTCATCTGATACGAGAGTAGGAAGAGCTTCTATTCGATCAACACACAATCATCAATGGCGAAACAAGGGTTTGGCTTCCTTTCTCCGTCGTCATCCTCACCGTTCACATATTCATCGGCTACATTTACAGTCACAAAATCCACCAACCTTTTCTCCGTTCTTCCCCAAATTCCCTCATTATTGTAAGTTTCTTATTTTGCAATGGTTTTAATCGGAGTAATTTTGATCTTCATTGTTTTGATTTAGGAATTGGAGTTAAACTGGAGAATTGTGTTGGCAACTGTAAATTTCCTATTTTTTGTTTCAAAGCTTACTCTAATAGTTGGTTTTGATACCAAATATGTTGCTGCTCTTTCTAAGTGTACGATTTCATCACCTCCTTTTCAATTCCTGTTTGATCTACAGAAATACAGAATTGGTTTTTGTTACTATGTTTCTTGATTGAAACAACAGACGGTTTCGAACTCATGGCTCAATTATATGTTTATTTATTTTATTTTTTTGGGTTGTTTCCTTTCATCTACTTCTCCAATTTCCTTTCTTTTATGATTAGTAATTAAATGAAGTTTAACTTTATGATTAGTTGACACCTGAAACAGCAGGACTGTAGTTAAATTTTATGATTAGTAATTAAATGAAGTTTAACTTTATGATTAGTTGACACCTGAAACAGCAGGACTGTAGTTAAATTTTATGATTAGTTGACATTGAAGATAATTAAATGAAGTAATTAATTTGAGAGTAATATCAAGTCTTCGTGTACTGTACGTGATGATTTGGCCTTAGATATAAGTGGATACATACAATCCTGCTACAAAATTATGGGGTATTTGTTTGATTGTTTCTGTAGTTGCTTGACCCGTCTATTTTACTACAATGGATTGCGAAATAGAGTTTTTGTAAACCTAGTAAGTACAAAGGATTGAGAATTAGAGTTTGTTTGAGAATTAGATTGAAAATAAGAGTTTGTTTGAGTCTGACCTAACCTGATCCGACCTAAAAAATTTGTAAACCGAGTTGGTAGACATGAGAACAATGACACTTAGTGACCCCATTGAAAAAAAATGAATCACATTATTGTTTCAACCTCTTTTGAATATTTTACATAATATACATAATCTTTACTATTATATACACTATATCATAACTTACATTATCGTTTGCTGTTCTATATTACAGAGTTTATGGTTTGGATGGATTGTTGGTTCATGGCCTTTATTTTGGGCACTTTTCATAAGTTTTCTTCTCAGGACCGCATATTCAATCAATGTGAGTTGTTTTGTAGCATATATTGTTTGACTAATGTGGTCAAATTAATCATTTTTAGATCCGAAATTGTCACTAAAATTGTGAAGTTAAGAAGATACATTGTATTTCCTTTTATAGAATTTAACATGGCATCAATGGTTTTATCTAAGTCCAAATAAATTTATATACAATTTTGGATCATAGTGACTGCTTGTGTCACCTGAAGTTTTCAATATATTATTTTTGGAATAAAGGATGCCATCGTTAACTAGCCTATAGATTTACCATTTTTCTGTTTTTTGTTCCAACTTCATGAAAGCACTATGCGTACTACTTAGGAATTTAAGATGGAGTATGTATAAATAAATAAAAACACATTAATTTATCCTCACTCCTTCAAAACTAAATTTAAAATTTTATCATTATACCATTAATTATTATGATTGCTTTCTAAGCGATGTATAATTTTAGATATCGATGCTGAGATGGAAGCGATTTGCTCTGGTGGCAGCAATGTGCATTCTAGCTGTAAGAGCTATAATAGTTCAAATTGCATTTTATCTACACATTCAGGTATTTTTCTATCTCCTTGTAGTTGTAATAGTTCAAATCATCTAGTAGTATGAGGGGCTCCAATCTGCAATAACTTGCAGTAGATGTCGAAGTCGTCCCAACCGGAAGGAGAATGATGTGAGAAATGTTAGAAACCCAGGGTTGCAATTGGGGGCTGTGCTGCTCTGACAGAAGAGGATTTTTATAGGCGGGATTGTCTAGGGCCAAGTGTAACTAATTGCAGATAAATGACACCTGGATCTGATTCTGTACTTGTACTGTACACTAGTCACATTTTGTCAAAAATATTTCAATCTATCCCGTGTTCAGTCACCATTTTATTGCCAAAAATAGAAAATGTCATGTTAATCTTTTTTGTATTTTAAATTAGTTTTTTTTTTCTAATAAATAACAGAAATAAATATTTATATATGTCAATTAGTAAGTTAACCTTTAAGGGAGAGAACTGGTGTTCCTTATGACCCAGGTTCAATCCCTGCCCTCCCCATTAGTTTCTGCGACATGCAAATGAGGCCTAGCTCTTAGCCTGATGCACCTGGGTTTTAGCCACGTCGATCCAGGGTTCGAGCCTCGGCTTTCCCTCAAGCCCGGAAGGGGCCGTATTGGGTGGGATTTTTCCTTGGATGCTCTCCAACTCTGACGCCAAGTGAGCCCGGTTAAGACAACATATTGCCCGGAGTTGGACGAGGCTCTCCCATGTGATGGGGGGTGCGACGTCACAAAATTCAAGCCGTTCAAAAAAAAGTTCTAAAAAAAAGTAAGTTAACTTTTAACCTTTTTTTTTGATACAACTGTTTCTTTTAACTAATATGTAGTATAAAAATAGAGTAGAACCATAAATTGTACCCCGCGCTCCGTTGCGGGAACCGGACCTTAAACGATTGAGTCGGTAACATTAACTTGGTCAAGCACAAAAAGAAACGTCGTTAATGAAATTTTGCCCGCGCTTCGCGGAGGGAGGCGGATCTTAAACGGTTGAGGCGGGGACATTAACGTGGCTAAACACAAAAAGAAACGTATAAACTTCATGTTGCGACGTAAACAACACTTAACATTGAAACGACAAGCTCGTTAAAAAAATTAGTAACAAAGATAGTTATATAGCGGTACCAATGTTTTTCAGTCAGTGTCGGTGTCAATCGTCACTGTACCAACATGTTACCGTTAGTCGATATGACACACATGACCTAAAAAATACCCAATGTGGTTATGATTTTGGTTTAGTAAGTTATTCTTAATGCATGTTTATATGTGTGTATCTTAGTTATATTAGTGTGTGGGTGTAAGGCCCCAAACCCGAGAGGCATCACTTATTGAATTTACTCATCAACACATAGCTCCTAAACATAATACATTCACAATCACAACGGAAACGATTTAAATATTTACATAAGCAGCGGAATACATAACATGTCTGAAACATACTTGTCTGATACGAATTTAACTTGTCTTAAACATAATAACCTTTAAACATAAATGGGATGCCAGACTCAGATCTTCGGGTAACTCTCCTCGTCAAGCCAAGCATCCACTTCCATCTACTGCACCTACACTTAACTGGTGTGCATACTAAAAATCAGCAACGATGAGTGAGTTCTAACGCTTACATAAAATATTAATACATACATTAAAAGAAGAAGGTTTTACTTGAAACATATCTTTATTCTCAATATGGCAAAAACTGTACATATAGTATTCTTTAAGTCATTCACATTATCTTAACTGAAAACTTATCTTTAACTTTCCATTCCTTTCCATATCGCCCCAATGGCTCAAGTCCAAAGACCGACGAATAGGGGAAGGTTACACGATGCATCACCGTAACTTTTTATAACAGTCCTGACTCGGGTCAGGACGCTGTCACCATACCGTCAATTCCATTCATATCTGTAGTGTATCCTAAGGCTCTTTACCTTTAGGATTCACTACTCACTATGTATCCTAAGGCTCTTTACCTCTAGGAGGATAACTTGTCACCTAAGGCTCTTTACCTCTAGGATGACCTCTTGCCGCCTAAGACTCTTTATCTCTAGGACGACAACGTAGCACAAAGTCCTTGTGAGTAACCGTCGTTACTCCTTATCACTGAGAACCAGTTGATCAACCGTTAGCGAACCGCAAAGATTCTTGTAGAGGGGGACATAGCCCATAACTGACTTTCTGTACATAGTAACATTTGTCCCTGAAGGAACCGTAACTTAACTTGGTACTTATTCCCGAAGGAAACTTTATCTTTACTTTCTTTGTTAAAGAAATAACTTTCTTTAAAACCTTACCTTCATTCCTTTAAAAACATCTTTACTGTTCGTATACATTTCATAAACAACATTCATAAAAACTTTCTTTTGCCTATTTTAAACATTTCTATAACTCATGACTTTCGCCATCGTTTATTAATATAGAAAATATAATAAACACTTTTCACTAAGTATGCACACCACCTTTAAAGCAGGCAAAAATAGGATTAGAACTCACTTGACTTTTTTAGTTAACTCTTCTTAAGTGTAAGGTTCAACGAGGTACTAGGCGATCTGTTCGAGCAGTCATAAACGACACGTGTTAACTTCTAGATATAACAAAACGATCTGTCCGAAATCTACTTGGTCGAAAACTCAACTGTCCGAAATCTTTTTTCGACCGAAATAAGTGAGTCGCTTTAGTCACAATTCATTTTATCTGTTAGTAAACTCTTTTAGTGATTTATGAGTTTTGAAAATCAAACTGGATTTTATTTATATATATTCAAAACTCTGGTTTTATCCTTTTAAAATAATTCTTTATTTAATAAACCATTCACAAAATAATCAAAATCTCTATTTTATTTTCTCGCCATTTAATGTGTTATTTTGTTTTAAACCATTTTAAGACATTTGGTTTGTTTTATGAAATAAAATATTTTGATCCCTAATTGTCAAAACAAAACAATGTACATCAAGCCACTGAATTGTTTGGTTTTGCTAGAGCCAATTAGCCAAACCAAACGGGTCAGAAGGGATGAGCAATTCCATAATATATCTCTTGGTCTTGAACACACCCACTTGCTTCAAGATCTCTATCTTTATATCCTGGTCGTCTTGGCTTCTTGATCTTCGAATCTTTTCTTGATTTTATAAATTACAATTTACAAATAAAGCCTAGTCTATTACAATAGGGCTTCTAAAACGGCCAAAATACAAGATATTGAAGTAAACTAAAATAAACACTATAACGTGTCTAATTGATTTTTGCTCGAAATGTAACTCTTTGTATTGTAACTTAATAGCAGTATTGTCATATGTCATTACTTAGGTATAATAGTCAAATAGTTTAAATCTCAAAGAAGGTGATGATGTTGTTCATGTTGAAGGTGAGCTCGTGCCTAGCTCGGCGGAGGTGGCTCCTATGCTGGCAAGATAAGGATAAGGAAGACGACAGTATTCATGACGCATCAGCGGGTGTTTAATGAAAAGGATCTGATCTACTCGGTGTGGAAGATCCTGTTGGAGATCGTGGCGGTCATACCGGAATTAAGGGGTGATTGTTGGCATAATTCTGATAGAGATTCAAGGATGGAGAAAAGATTGGAGTCGATAATTCAAAACAAAAGAAGATAAAGATAAAGTTTGAATTTCGAGATTAAATGTTTATAAGTTAAAGTTATTTTGGTTATTTAATTATGTTAGAGTTGAAGTAGGATTAGAATTTGTTCTAGTATAAATACATGGTCATTATAATTAGTTTGAAAGTTGGTTTTTAATAATAAGATGAGAGCAAAGACGGGTTGCTTCACAAAAACCTCTTGTTCGTTTTATTCGGTTCATATTAATCAAATCTTGGGCTTATAGTTTATTCGTAGACTTGTGTATCGATTGAGTGTTAAATGGATTGACCATCTGTAAATTGAAAAATTTTGTTAGAATAAATAGATTAAAAAACAGAAAATATACATAATCTGAAAACACACGCATATACACATAAATTTTTTTTTGTAAATTGAAAAATTTTGTTAGAATAAATAGTTTATTCGTAGACTTGTGTATCGATTGAGTGTTAAATGGATTGACCATCTGTAAATTGAAAAATTTTGTTAGAATAAATAGATTAAAAAAAAGAAAATATACATAATCTGAAAACACACGCATATACACATGTTATTGGCGATAAAATTTTATAACTCTATTGGCGATAAAATTTTTAGTTTATTATTTTCGATTTCAAATATGAATAAAATAAAAAGGACGTTAGTATTACTAACTTAGTAATGAAATTAGAAAAAAATAATTAAGTTTGATATATACATCAAATTGGCCCATACGTTAGTGATCAGTTGTCATATAAATATCAAACTTAGTCAAAATTCCAAAGTAAAGAGAGGGACTTAACAATTAACCGAAGTTAAAACTAGCTAACTTGCCTTACCAACCCCCAAACCCTGATGTCAACTGTGGTTAGTCAGAAGTCAACTTTAACCAACAGCAACAGCACCAACGTACCACCTTCCTTGATCCTTGATCCTTGCTCCTACTTGACCAACTCACATCTCTAATCTCTTTAACCTTCTCTATAAAGTCTGGTGCACTCTTCGTTACATTTCAAGTTCACAAATCCTAGCTCACATAGCACAGTAACTTGATAAACCATCCATTTCAATTTTCACATAACACATAACCACATTCAACCCATTAATGGCAGCCATAGGAGAAACTCAACCTGCAAAACACCAAGAAGTTGGCCACAAGAGTCTCCTTCAAAGTTATGCCCTTTACCAATACATTCTTGAAACCATTGTTTACCCAAGAGAACCACAACCCATGAAAGAGCTACGTGAGGTCACTGCCAAACACCCTTGGTAACTTCTATATATTCCAATTTTAAGCATGATTTAAATAACTGTGGTTGCATTTCCTTTTTCTAAATGCATGTTCTACTTGTCACGTGAAACATGTAGGAATCTAATGACGACATCCGCCGATGAAGGACAGTTTTTAAAATCTACTCCTCAAGCTCATTAACGCTAAGAACACTATGGAGATCGGAGTTTACACCGGTTATTCTCTTCTTTCCACCGCCCTTGCTCTCCCAGATGATGGGAAGATTTTGGCATTGGACATAAACCGTGAAAATTATGAGATCGGCCTTCCGATTATTGAGAAAGCCGGTGTTGCTCACAAGATTGATTTTAGAGAAGGCCATGCTCTTCCTCTTCTTGACCAAATGGTTGATGATGTAAGTGCTATATATATGTTCGTCTTTGTACTAACCGTAATATGAAACAACGACCACAGATCATTGATTCTGTATTTTTTTTCTGAATGAAAAGCTGATATTGAACTTTGATTTTCGATTGACCAGGTAAATTTCCATGGATCATTTGACTTTATATTTGTGGATGCTGATAAAGACAAATATCTTAACTACCACAAGAGGTTAATTGATCTGGTTAAAGTTGGGGGAGTGATTGGGTACGATAACACCCTTTGGAATGGATCATTGGTCGCCCCACCAGATGCACCACTTAGAAAGTATGTTAGGTATTACAGAGATTTCGTGTTAGAGCTTAACAAAGCTTTGGCCGTTGATACAAGAGTTGAGATTTGTCAACTTCCTGTGGGTGATGGGATCACTTTGTGTCATCGTATATGCTAATCAAAATCTTGGTCGTACCAATGATAAGATTATCATCACAACAATTCTTTGATATTTAATGTACGTGTTGGAAGTTGTAAACAAACATATCTATCATGAGTTTGAAATTTCTAATATCATATGCTTAATGTTTTTGTTCACCTTTAATAGCTTCAATAACACTTGTAACCAAAATATATTAGTGTTATTAAAATATATTAAAAATGATTGTTATAAAAATAAAATAACTACGAGTGCAGACCGAGCCTCTTCATAGCGGGGTACTTTTTCTATGTACAACTTAGGTTGAGGGGTATACCTCCATGAAAATCGAGTGTGGAAACTGCCACGTTGGGCCGTAGGCGCCACATCATTTTCAAACGGTTTCCATATATGGAAGGGTGGTGTTCCATTTTCCACTCACACGAAAAATACCACGTGTGTACATCTCATTGCTCCACACCACATCCTTGGTCCCACCTCCCTCGCCCCCACAATTTCCACACCCGTGGAAAACTCCATGAAAAACGCTAGAGGGGCACGGTATTCCACGGGCCACGCTCGCCAATTAACTCAGCCTCCACGAGTTGTTTCCACGGGGTATACCCCTCAGCCTTATATTACTGGAAAGCAATTTGCCCATAGTTTTATTGAACATTGAACCTTTATTACAAAAGTTTAGAGTTGACGATTTTAATTCACTTTTAGAAGAAATCAAAATCTTTATTATGAAGTACATGACAATGAAATGATCAACATGAACAAAAATTAGTTAGAAAAGTCGAAAACAAATACTAACATCAAGTATAGCCATTTGTATTTTATATGTTGTTGCCATCTACTAGTTGTGTTACTTCGTCCGGTCAGCAGTGAGTATTAGAGATGTACATAACGGTTTTTTGGCTCAAGCCGTTTCGGGTCGGAGCTAGTTTGGGTTAACAAAAGTAAAAAATCATTTTGGAGAGGAACTTGTTTGTGTGTGTGGAGAACCTAAACCCAATTGGAACCAGTTCGGGTAGGGTTGAAACCGGTTTGGGTTGGAACCGGTTTTAGATAAAAAAAAATATTTTTTTAACTACAAAAAGAATAAATGCCCGATTGATGTGTATATCTTCAAATCGGCGATAAGTTTACAGACATTGGTTAGCAGTTGTGACCTATATTTTGAAATTATGCCGATTTGAAAATCCGAGAGTAAGTGACCATTTTACACACCATTACCCGATTGGTGTGTATATCTTCAAATCGGTGATAAGTTCAAATATAGACCATAATCAATGCCTAATTGAGGCTAACAGTTGTGACCTATATTTGAATTTAATCTAATTTGAAAATCCACAAGTGAGCCTTTTATTAGTTTTGAGAGAATATATAACGCTTTTAAGTGTTTTGATTAAACCAACACATCCATACCTTTATATACTAACATATGGGCAAAGGGTAGAAAAAAATCATGAAAAAATGATATGTAGTCGTTACCAATGGTCATATTGTATCAAACGGTTAAAACCGGTTCCTGTGTCAAACTGATTGGAAACAGACGGGTTGGTTCGGTTCCACTCCAAACAGGTTTCACTGTACGAACCGGTTCGGTTCCTGTTCCATCCTGGCTTCCATTTTCAGGTCTTTCCTCTCTCCCATAGTCCCATTCATATACAGGTAAATCACACTCTTCAAACTTCAAGGTTTCTTCATTCGTATTCATCTCGTTCTCATCCACTCAATTCAACCTACATTTTTGCACAATTACACATACTCTGATCATCTATTATATTCTTAGGTCCTCAACGCATTAATCTAGTCGATTCGCAAAATTAGGGTTCTATGCAACCTTCGATTATACAAATCTTCAATCGAATTGGATAGATTCTTCCGTTTGTCCTGGTACCAAGTGTGTTTAATTCCTTTTTAGTCCTTCAATTGTCACTGCAAACAATTGTTCATTACGCCTAGGGTTTATGTTTTGTATTGATTTAGTTCAATCCAAACCTCACCTGAAATGTAATCCTAATATGGTAATTGTTTTTATTCTATAAAATTTTCAGCTAAAAAGAAAGATTTCCATGGTTATGGCTATTAAAGTTAGTGAGAAGATAGCACAAGTAGGGTGGTTTGGTAGATCTTATTTAACAACAGTCATTACAGTGAGGGCCTTTATTCCATCTTTCCAAACCACTGTCAATTTTAGGAACCCTAGATTCCTCCTTCCAAGAACTCGAGTGGTGTACCGGTGTTGTAGAGCAGTTTCAGGTGTTGTGGTGAGTGAAAATATCAATTTAACAGATAAAGAGAAGCAAATATTCAATCAATTGGTTCAAGTTCTTCGCCATTTTAATCTTGAAACCCAGCTTCGGGTTGCTGGTGGGTGGGTCAGAGACAAGCTTCTAGGAAAAGAATGTTATGATATCGATATTGCTATTGATAATATGTTGGGTAAAGAGTTCTGTGACAAGGTAAATGGTTACTTGGCATCCACAGGTGGGAAATCGCAAGGAATTGGTGTCATACAAAGCAATCCGGATCAATCAAAGCATTTGGAAACAGCAAGAATGCGTCTTTTTGATGTGTGGATTGATTTCGTGAACTTGAGATCAGAAGATTACGCTGAAAACAGCAGAATTCCAACCAAGGAGTTTGGTTCTGCGGAACAGGATGCGTATAGGAGGGATTTGACCATCAATAGCTTGTTTTACAATATTAATACATGTTTGGTTGAAGATTTCACTGGTAGAGGACTTGATGATCTGAAATCTGGAAAGATTGTGACTCCATTACCTCCAAAAGAAACATTTTTAGATGACCCTTTGAGAGTTCTTAGAGCAATTCGTTTTAGCACCATGTTTGACTTTGAAATGGTCAAAGAGCTTAAAGTTGCAGCTGCTGACAATGATGTGAAATCAGCCATTGCTGATAAAATCAGCAGAGAAAGAATTGGTCATGAGATTAATCTTATGGTAAGTGGGAACCAACCAGTTAAAGCTATAGATTACATATCTGAATTAGGTTTATTCCAGGTTGTATTCACACCGCCTCCAAATTTTGAGCTTAAAATCTCAGAACATGATAAGATCTGTGTTAACTATATTAATGCAGCATGGAGACTTTTGGGCGCATTAGGGGGTTGTACCTTCAGTGATGAACAAAGGAGATTGTACTTGTATGCAGCATTATTCTTTCCAATTAGAAAGACTGTTTATGGAGAGAACAAAAAGAAAATCATATCACCTGTGAAACACGTTTTTAAAAAGTCCCTGAAGCTCAAAGCTAGTGATGCTGAAAACATCATAAAGTTGCATAATGCAGTTGATAAGTTCTCGTCTTTGATTCCTTTTATGATTTCAAGTGAAGATATGAACCCTGTTGAGGTTGATTGGAAATCCGATATGATTGATGCTCCTGATTCATCGAGATTAAGAATCTTGTTGGGTTTGATTCTTAGGGAAATCAAGGATTTTTGGCGGGCTGCATTGATGCTAACGGTACTTGCAGACAAAGATGGTTCAGTTGAGAGTATTGTAGATAAAATAGAAGTGTTTTAAAAAGGTTGAGGAAGAAATCTTGAAACTTGGTTTAGAGAAAGTGTGGGAGGTTAAACCTTTGATTAATGGGAGGGATATAATGAAGCTCTTGGAGCTTAAAAATGGAGGTCCAGTTGTTAGTGAATGGCAGCAGAAACTGATACAATGGCAGCTTGCTTATCCTTGTGGTAATGTACAGGAATGTATTGATTGGATGATGATGCAAACACAGTTAAAGCATCTTACAACATGAAAACACTTTTGGTGTTGCCATATAGCTTAAATACACAAACATTTCTTTGAAATCGTGAAATACGTTGATTATTTAATATCGTATATGTTTATAAATTGTAAGATACGTCAAAAATTTCTTTGAAAAGATAAAGATTATCTAGGACTAAAAGTAAATAACAAATATTTAAATACGTATAGGGTTCTACACTCTCAAAATTCAAAAAACGCTTTTAAAATAATGGTTTTCTCAAGTCAACAATCATCCATTGGTGTTGGTGCTTCCTCTAGCGATTTAAAGTAAATAACAATTATTTAAACACGTATAGGGTTCTACACTCTCAAAATAATGGCTTCCTCAAGTCAACAATCATCCATTGGTGATGGTGCTTCCTCTAGCGAAGCAACTCTTGTGAAGATTGTACCAACAATGTGGCAACAACATATTTGGGTACATTACGATTTATGTTTAATGTCAAATGGTTTGGAACGAGCTCGATGCAAGATGTGTGGTATCTTTTTAAAAAAGAAATCACACACGAGTTTGAAAAATCATTGTGAAAATCATACAAGACATTTAAACCCACTCTAGCTCGAGGGCAAGCAACAATGTCAAACTAGGGAGGTATTTGGAATTTCGACATAAATTTGGTTCGAGATAGAATGACAAAGTTTGTGATTCAAGAGGGTTTTCCGTTCGATTACTTCGACAACCTGCGTTTGACAAGGATGATTCAAGAAACTCTCCAACCGTGTTATAATCACATAACTCACACTACCTTTAGATGCGATTGTTTAAATATGTGGAAACATACAAAAAAAGAATTAATTTTAGGCTTTGAAAAATTACAAACCGATGTGAACTTAACTACCGATACTTGGTCGGCTCCACACAGTTCAGCGGGTTCGTACCTTTGAGTTACCGCTCATTGGTTAAATCATGATACGTGACAAATGATGAAACGTATGATTGCACTTGAATTGTTTGGATATCCGCATTCCGGAGAAAATTTATTTTACATTTTAAATAATAAGATAAAAACTCAAAGATTAAACAAAAACTTCAAGAAACCTCAAAGGTGTTCTTTACAATAATCAATAATAAAAAACTATCAAAACATCAACCCTAAATCCCCTATATATAATTCAACCACTAGACCACTAAAATATGAAACACAATATTTAAATAAATAGAAAAGATAATATTGAATATTTAAATAAATAGAAAAGATAATATTGATGCTCCTGCATCATACTCTCCATAGTTGAAAAAATCTCGTCCTCAAGTTTTGCATTTGTTCCAAAGTCGCATCATTCTCCCCGTCTTTGAAAAAGACTCGAGGACGAGTCTTGGAGCTAAACCAAAGACACTTGGGTCGAAGGGAATATCAACACGATTTCTATCTAATATTATCACGACCTGCCTAAACACTTCGACTTCATAAAGCCTCCACTGATTGAAGCCGAACTAAATTTGTTGTGCATTTTTCTTGGGTCCAGAATGTGTGACACCATTTTTATTAACTGAAGACCATGACCCACGTGGACTCTTTCCATGCACAGAAGCCATGCATCCATAATTCAAATCCATGCAATCTTTTTTCTTATTGGAGCCCACCACAATATTGTCATCTTTTTAAATTGCACCCTTGTTTGGAAAGAGAACTATTTTCTCAATTATCGGTAGACATATCCTTAAGTTTGGAAACCTCATTAATTGCCTCAATTTGAATTTTCGAATGATTAGCATGTTCCCTATTTAGCGTAGAATGTTTCAACTCCTCCATGATTTTCGGCTCATTAGGTGGACTTCCCTTAGCTATCAAATCACCAACTGTCGCCGCTAGCAACCACCGCATCACCACTAACGGACGTTGAGTCCTTCAAAAATTCATCAAGGATGGCACCAGAAGCAATCGCATATTCTGTCATCTCTCTATTCAAAGAGTTTTCTTTCAAACCCATGGCCTCGGTCGATTGACAACAATCAAAACCCGACAAAAAATCATCAATGTTCTTTACGGCTAATCGGGTATGTTCATCTTGTTGAGTTGCCAACTTCCATGCAAGGGAACAACTCTCCTCCAATGGATGATGTGCACCAAGATTACATATTTCATATTTATCGGTTCCTTTTGATCACTCATAAAAGACAATCCAAAATTCTTCTCAATACAACTAATATTCATCTCATGACAAAAAAACTTACCTGATTCATATTTGGTCACTTGAACCGAACCAACATCCACAATCACATTAGCCTTCGAATCCTCAACAAACATACTTAAAGAAACTGATGAATTTTCACAACCGTTGACGACATCTTCTTCATCTTCTCGATTGGTAACTCCATCTGCACCCACAAGTACTCATCTTCATCGTAGTGCATCGCATCTTCATCGAATCTGGGTTCGTCTTCCGATAAACCCTCTGGATAGATTGGTTCAGAGAACCGGTGTGGATGACGGCTAAACGGCTGCTGCTCTCCGTCGCCGCCTTCGTCCCTGACGACGGTGCTCGACTCGGTTTCCGTCTGGCACGTATTCTGTTGCAACTCGAGGTGGCAGATCCTTTGTCAGAGCCGTTTTATCTCTAGTTGCAACTCGAGATCTCGGACTCGTCGTTTGATCTCAAAATCTCATGGTTCCCGATCTCGTTGCCTCGTCTGGCGAATCTACGATCACGGTTGAATCGATCTTCATGAGCACGTGAACCACCAATGTTCTTGTCGATGCCTCGGTCGGCGACTCTTCGAACAAGAAAACACCCGCCTTCACGTAGAGCCATTTAATAAACCTAGAGCTCTGATACCGGCTGATGCAGTTTTGGAAGCAATCAAATGGCTCAAAAACTCAAAGATTAAACAAAAGCTTCAAGAAATCTCAAATGTGTTCTTTACAATAATCTATAATAAAAAACTATCAAAACATCAACCCTAAATCCCCTATATATAATTCAACCACTAGACCACTAAAATAAGAAACACAATATTTAAATAAATAGAAAAGATAATATTAAATATTTAAATAAATAGAAAAGATAATATTGATGCACCTGCATCAGAACCCTAAACAATCAAACTACTTATGAACTACTTGAGATCGGTTTATTAAAAGTATGAACTGAGTTGAGCCTGATATCAAGCCTAAGCTGGAGCTCCTTTAATAAACGAGGTTGAGCCGAGCTTTAAATACCAAACTTAATGATGCCCGTGAACTTAAATGGACCTATTAATTTATATGAATATAATATTTTCTTTAATAATATAAATATATAATTACTAACTATTATTAAATATAAAACTATGATATATATTTTGGTATATACAATACAAGAATTTAAAAAATCATTTATAAACCAAGTTTTACTTAAATTAAACATGTCAAGCTCAAAAATTCACACAAGATGTTTTTACATTTAAAAGGTGTAAGGAATGAAGACCAGGTATTCTACTTATAATCCGTTCTCATTAATTTAAAAAGAAAATTGTGTACATATGACCCTTTAAATAGACTCAAAGATTCTAACTCAGCCTAAATAACCTCCTAAAATAAACTTACCTAATATTAGACTATACCATAAACCAAAACATACCAAACTAAAATAAACTCATACTAAAATAAAAGACTCCTATTTTATCTACTAAAAACTTGCGATCCAGACTTTTGAGACTCCAGCAACTATCGCAGCCTTCCAAGAAACATAAACTTTCCAAATACTTCCAAAACACCCCCCCCCCTAAACTTTCTCATGTTAGAACAACCAAGATTAAGTCCAACAATCACCCTCCCAATCTTTGTGTTCACAATCACCTTCTTTTCTTTCTCTTTGTCTTTCCACTTGGTCACGTTCTTTTGCTCACGAACTCATACTATCGTGTTTTTATCTACGTTCTCTGCCATGCTTTCTTGCTTCTCTTTCTTTCTTGCTTGCTTTCTTTCCTACTTGCATGCTTTCTTTCTTTCCTTCCTTCATGCTTTCTTTCCTACTTTTCCTTCTTCCTACTTTCCTTCTTTCTTTCTTCCTACTTTTTCTTTCTTTCTTTCCTACTTTCCTTCCTTTCTTTCCTACCTTCTTCAAGAAACTTGTTCTTGATTACCTACTTTACCTTCTTTCTTCAAGATCTGGCTCTTGACTGCCTTCTTTCTTTCTTCAAGAACTGGCTCTTGCGCCTTTTACCTACTTTCTTCACTTACTTTCTTACTTGCTGCTTCAATCTTGCCTTGTTTCAAGAATTTGTTCTTGATTACTCACTCTCAAACCGAGCACCCTCCTTGCTTACTTCTGACTTCCTCTCGGCTGAACCAATACAACCACTTTCCTAATTCTCAGCTAGACAGAGATCCACCAGGAAAATTGCTACCTGTTGCTTCTATGCTATTCTTGAGCAAAGAGGGAAACCAAAAACAAACCTGTTGCTGTTTGCGAGGCTCTAAAAAGGACCTGCTCGAAGAATCTGTTGCTTGCTTTGCGTACCAAGAAAAAAACTCCTTATTTCTCCAACAGCTCTCGGCCAAAAGTCAGACCCGAGACCCCCTTTTTTTCTGGTAATTCACGACCAAAAATCCAGAGCCACCAGAAACAACGAAGGGTTGTTGTTCTCCTCCTGATCACGACTCAAAACTGGCTTGCTTTCTTCTTACTTCGCTCCAAATAACAAGAGCCTAAAGCTCTGATACCTTGAAGCCCAGGAATTCTATGTACAATCCATTCTCATAAGTTTAAAAAAAAAAAAAACTTGTGTATATGACCTTTTAAATAGACTCAAAGATTCTAAGTTTCTAACCCCACTTAGCCTCCAAGTTAAATAAACTCCTAAAATAAACTTAACTAATATTAGACTATACCATAAACCAAAACATACCAAACTAAAATAACTCATACTAAAATAAAATACCAAATAAAAGACTCCTATTTTATCTACTAAAAACTTACGATCCAGACTTTTGAGACTCCAACTATCACAGCCTTCCAAGAAACATACTCAAACTTTCCAAATACTTCCAAAACACCCCCTTGAACTTTCTCATGTTGAACAACAAAGATCAAGTCCAACAAGGAGCTGAACAATAAAGATTAATTTACCGAAATCAAAAGGAATCTATTTAAGATATATAATCTTCACTTTTTTTTTACTTTTTTTTAGAACGGCGAATTTTTTTACCCTTGTGGGACTTGAACCAACACCTCCAAACCTAGGTGCTCCAAGAAGCTTTGCCTCTACCACTGGGCCACCAACCCGGTTTGACAGAGTACTCGAGAAAACTATTCTTTTAAAATTTTAGTGGTTTTACCAAGTACTAATTTTAGAGGTGTTGATGAGAAAAATTAAGAAGCTAACTGTTTGATATTACATTCAAGTATCTCCCCAAACTTCATCACAGATAATAAAAGTTCCAGCAATGTGACAAAATATCCAAAAAAGAAAAAGAAGCACCGGACATGAAATGGGGTGAGTCTGGACTGGAGTAACTAGGCACCTTCTGCAAGGGTACTCTTGGATGTACTGATGTAAAGAACTGCAAAAACATATATAAAGAAATTTTTTTTAAAAATAAACAGATTTCGCAGCGAAAGGTGAAATAAGCTCCAAGAACTTACCATTGTTTCCTCGAATAAATGCATCACCGTATTTGTTTTTCAGTTGTCCGTTAACATATTCTTCAGTTTGCTCCATTGCTATGTTCATGTATCCATCCAAGCAAGCCAAGATACCTGCAAAAATATTAACATACTATTACTTAGTCCATAAACGCAAATCTAAATATTGAAACCAGTCATGCCTGATGTTTAAACATATTTGCTTAACACAATTAGGACAAAAGCTCGGAGTTCTTTTGTTACATGTTTATATATAAAGACGACGGTGTTCTCAAAAGTGTCAAGTGGAACTAGGCACTCACGCCGCTTTCTCAAAACTTGTACTCTGAATGAGGATTAAGTGGACGATTAAAATAACACCTAACAAAAATATAATAACAAGTACTATTAAGAATTAGATATTTTATAACTTTGATAAGAGCTTCTGCGATGGAAAGCCTAAAAAACGCAGCCACGTCACACCTGCCCTGGGTTTGCCCCTCTCACAGCCAAAAACACCTCCCTCTTCCTCTCACAGAATCCGTCCGAGGGCATCCTTGGGGATGGATGCCTTCCACTCTCTCTCCTCCCTCTCTGCTACCTCCCTCCTCCATGTTGGTGCCATGTCCCTCACGGATGGCCAAAAATGTCCCATTGGGGATGCTCCAATAACTTTTTCAGAAGGAATGGGAAAGGGGGTCATTCATAAAAGGAATCAAGGAAAGGGTGTCCAATGATAGGTATAAATTAATAGATATCTTACTTGAACTAGGTGGTTGGGAATCTAGGGATGTCAATCGTGTCAGTTTGAAGGGCTTTAGGATTGCGGATTGAATTGACGAACCCAAACACTATTGACGGTATTTATTCATGTCAAAGACATCAACCCTAACCCAAACATGCTTAGAATCACGTAACCTGAGCACACCCCATGTAACCCATTTATCTAAAAGAGTCAACCGAGCTAGAGGGTTGTAAATGGGTGGTAATCATGTTCAGGTTCTAAAAATGGGTTAAACAGGTTGATGGTTTGACTTTATAAAATATGTATATTTTTTTAAATTTTAAACAGGTTGAAGGGTGGACCCGTTTAATTCAACCGAACACAACCTGTTTATTAAACGGGTTGGAAAAAAGTCAATAACAACTCAAAACCAAACTATTTACGTGTTGTGTTCATGTTATATTTTGGGTCTGTCAGGAATTGCGACCCACAAGGAAATCAAGCCTACGAATGTAACTAATCAAAGTAGTAGGCAGCCCTAATCTGGGATTTTAGAACACTGAACAATACAAAAAAAGCAAGGATCAAAGTAGTATGCAGCCCTAACTGTGTTCTCAACTAATTTTGCCATGCTCTAATGTTTAATCCTCATCAATATGATATCCCTTCGATCAACCCTTTTTCAACTATCTAGACATATCTCAGACAATTGACAGCAAATGTCAAACTTTAGTTTCATTTTCTAACCAGCTTCACACTCCCTTTGTTCCTAAAAGGAGCCCATTTCACAATTTAGAAGAAATTTGAATTATATTGAAGGAATGGACAACTTTCCACACTATTGGATACAAATTAACAAAATGACTATTTCATCTTGTCAAGAAAAGATAATTGTACCAAATCTGATGGTAATATTGAAACATTGCATAATTTCACTATATACAGGAATTGTAAAAGGCTTCAAATCTACAAATATTACAAAGCTGATAATTATTTCCATAAAAAAACTCATTCCATACACACAATGTTGACTGCTATTGCTTCAACTTTAGGGTTCACCATCACGATTCCAAAAACACAATAGTATATCGAACATAATAAGAAAGTAACAATAGACATATTTAATTGACGAACACGAATAAAAGTGAAGACGAACCTCGATAATCGACTCCGGAATTCAATTTGACAACAACAGGTCTACCACGAATGGATTTGAGAAAATCGGAAGGGGTTTTGGTTGTGGATGAGCCTTTCTCTCTTGCTACGGCTTCAGCTCCACTCATGATTCCGATCAGTGGAGTTCCAGTAGACGAGAAAAAGTTATACCCGACGACTGCCCAATTTAGGGTTTTGAAGAGGGAGGGACAAAGCGTGTGATTATGACGTCGTAAATGAGTTAACATTTTTATTTATTTTCATTTTTAAGAAAAGGAAATCTATTTTTATTTTGGGGCAATCGCATATATCCACTTCTAAGAGCATTCACATGTGGGGCTAGCTCATTTGGTAGAGCCATGTCGCATATGTCTTTTAGATGGGAGGTCTCAGGTTCAAACCTAGACAATGAAGTAGTTTAGGATTATTGGTGTAAAAGTAGAGTAGAAGTAACGTTTGTCGTTAAAAAAAAGAGCATTCACATCAGCTCCCCCATCCCCATCTTCATCCTCTATATTTTTAAAAGAAACTATAACTACCCTTTATATTTTGAGGGTCATCATTCACCCCATCTCCATCCTCTATACATTATTTTATATTTTTTGTAAGTGTGTGAAGTGAAAGAAAGAGAAAAAATAATAATAAATAAATAAGTATTATTTAATTAAAATAAGGGATAGATATGAGAAGTCTGATGTGAAAGCTTTTTGAAAAGTGAGATATAAATTTAAAAAATAATAATTTTTAGTTAAATTGTAAGAATAGGGATGGGAGAGATGATGTGAATGCTCTAAACCTTTTTAATTGTATATTTCCTTTAACTTAAAATTAAAATTGCATATATCCCTTCCTAAAAAAATAAAATTGCATATATCACCATCCCAAAAATCAAAATCACATACATCTCCTACCTTAATAAAAAAAATCAAATTTACCAATTTTGATTTATTTTATTAAAAATAAATTATAAAGTGACTATTTTACTTTTATTTTTACTAAAACTTTAAAATTTCTTAAATTTTCATATTTACCTATTTCTAACTAGTTTTCCTTGTCCTCTTTACATTTTTTTTGTTTTATTTTGTTTTTATTATGTTCCGTTGGTGAGTTTATTAATTTCCTAAAACTTTTTTTTACACATTTTTTCATTTTTATTAAAAACAAATTTACGCTTTTCCGTTATTTTTCCAATCTATCTTTAGCCTACTCTTCTTTATCACTAGTTTTTTGGAGTAGAGCAAAAAACAAGACATAAATGTCGGCGTTGTTGTGAGTATGGGTACCATACAAAACTTGCAAAAATCCGACGGGGAAAGAATACAAAAAATCATGAAAGTAACTAATCATAGACGAGCAAGTGATTATTTGGTACTATAATGGGTCAAAACTTTGACATTTGGTTTTTGCATTTTGAAGATTGTGACGTCAATTTTGGTGATTGTTTTATGTCATGATTTTTTGATACCATAATGGATTAAAACTTTGTCATTTGTTTTTCATTTCGATGATTTTTACTCGTATTTTCTATGATTTTTACTCCAAAAGTAGTGATAAAGAAGAGTAGACTAAACATACACGAAAAAATAATGAAAAAGCGCAAAAAAACTTAGTAAAAGCGAAAAAAATATATAGTTTTTTTTGGGAAATTAAAAACTGATTAGCAAAACATAATAAAAAACAGAAAACCAAAAAAAAAACTTAAAGGACAAAAAAAACTATTTAAAATTGGGAAAGTATAAAAGTTTGGGAAATTTTGAAGTTTAGTAAAAAATAAAGATAAAATAGTAATTCTATAATTTATTTTTAATAAAATAAATCAAAATGGGTAAATTTGAAATTTTGTTCATTAAGAAAGAGGATATATGCAATTTTGTTTTTGTGGGAGGGGATACATGTAATTTTAGTTTTGGGTTAGGTAAATATGCAATTAAAAAGGTTTAGAGGAGCATATATGCAATTCTCCCTTCAACGGAATAATGTAACACGGAAAACAACACATTCAAATATAACACTTTAGAAAAACAACACTTTAGAAAAACAACACAATAATGTAAAAACCGAAAAATATCACATTCAAATATAACACCTTAGAAAAACAACACAATAATGTAAAAAAAAAATTCCAAATAGCACATCTTAATAATCTTTTAAAAGACAAAATAACACATCTTAATAATTCTTTAAAAGGCAAAACAACATATCTTAATAATTTTTTAAAAGGCAAAAAAATCTACAGATTTTCCTTAAATTTTCTCATAATTCAAACAAATATATAAAGTGAGTATTTAGTAAAGTTGAAGAAACAGATCAAAATCATTTGAATTAATTACCTGAGTTGGATGCATGGTTGTTTCTACTTGATGTTTTAAATTTTAATTCTCAAATTTATTGGTTTAGTTAGGATTTTTGGGTTGATTAGAATTACGCATGTGCTTAACAATCTTATAACTAAAAATTATGAGTTCACAAGAAATTTTTATGTATAAAAACAAACTAAAGAAATTAAAATACCTCAATGAGAGAATTTTAAAAAACCAAGTTCACCAAAAGTTTAACCAAAGTCTAAAAGTAACAGAAAAGAGTGCAAAACAAAAACTGATCTAGTCATCTTGCATGATTCATCTTTGTAGGTGAAATCCAAATCTGTAAGTATACCAAATTTGGCTATGTGTAGGTTACTAAATGTACTTTCTTTGTTAAAAAATAACCAAAACCTTTTTGGGCTAATTAATTATGCAAGTTAAGCAACCTTCTTGGCCCGCCCGCTAGAAGAAGCAGCGTCTTCTTTCCGTGAACCACAGTCCTCAGGCTTCTTAGCCCAAGAAGGAGCCTTATCGGGCTCATAACGGTAATCATAAAACAGTTCTTCCCCAGCAGAAATGTTTTCTTTTGCAAATATCCCCACCCGGTGATCTCCAGCCACCATCATAACCTGTCAATTAATAGTTGTTCTCATAATACATTTAGTCAAATATTAATCCAGTTTATGTTTATCTCTAAGAGTCAAATGGATACAAGGAAATGACTTAAAGGTAAACGAGTCAAATGGTTTGTAAACGAGTCGAAAGCCACATAAAGTGTATTTTTAGTGCATAAAATCTCCTAGAATCATTTATTCAAAAAATTAAGTCATTACTGTTATCATATATGACGCATCTTTTAATAAAACTAAAAGTTAGTGGGAAAATAGGTTTTTGGGGTCAACCTCATCTGCTACTAAAATTACACATTTTGACTCGTCCTCATTTTGACATATTATCCAACCCACCCATTTATAGTGCAACTAATACGCACCAAGTAGGTAAATACCTTGGCATAACAATTCGGGTCTGGAGAATGATTGGCGAAATTCAGTTTGTCGCCTTTTCGGAAAGCGTCAAGAACATGCTGCATAGTGAAAAAAAATAGCGATCACTTAGTTCAATTAGTAGAGAAGAATAATATATAGTCGCTAAAAAGATAATGTGTCTATCATACTTGGTCATTAAGGTTGAAAAGAAATGAAGAATTTTCACGATCTTTCCACGCTTATCAGCTTCATAATGAGAGATCAATTCTCCAGTGTATTCACCCAGATATTCATCTTTAGCTACACTATTCTGAAGAACAACTACAAATGAGTCACCTGGTGAAAATAATAACGAGCATAGTATATAGCAGTTACATTTACCTTTAAGACAGCACCCCAGCCTGAGACTTCAGATTTTCCTAGCAAAACCTGTGCATCAAATGGTTACAAAACGACATTATTACCCTTGAAATACAAGTGACAGCTACTAATTTGATTCCAAGTATATGAACCAGATAAGTAAACAATAATTACCCTTTGTTGTTGTTTGAGGAGAAGCTTCATATTCTGGCACTCGTAACTATTGCCTTTCTTGCCAGGGCTTCCAAGGTCCCATCACCGCAGCTGCAAAGTTTATTAAAAACTAGATTATCATTTTTTCTCTTCAGCCTTTAGACAAAAACATGGTATATTATTCAATTTCATTCTTTGTATGTGTGCTCTAACTAATAAAGCATCAGTAGCCAAAAACCATTTGTGTTACAATTTATAAAACAAATATATCACCTGATCCAGCAATGTCGGCATACATCAGGGTCACATTCTCTATTAGCAGCAAAGCAAGGGCACTGGCGACTTCTACACTGGCTTTTGGCACAGTGACATCCCCTAAAACGATTTTTGCAAGTTTTCGGGCATCTAATGAAAAAAAGTGAAAATTGTTTAAAAGAAACACCACGAACAAATAAAACTTTTATATATAGGACGGAAATAAAGCACTAATTACCCGCAGTACTTTTCGCAACATGTGCCATTTGCAAGGCAAGAACAATAACCTCCACATACAGGCTGACACCCACAGGGGTCGTACTGGCGACAATGCAAATCTTTTTTTATCAAAATTTCGTTTCCTCATTGAATGGGAACCAGCAGACTTCCACGTGTACTTTAAACGGCGAAATCTACTTCTTCTATGAAAGAAGTTTGATCTTCTTCTTCGGGCAGTGCCCTATTGAGCAATTTATAAACAAAAACACAAAAGAATATGTTAGTTGTGTTGTCACTGCAATAGGTTGAAGATGATCAAGTCCCAATCGTATAAACAGAGGATGAACACAGAATTATGGAATAAGCTCTCCAATTTTATTAATCCAGAAAATAATTCAAAACTAGATTAAACTCGCTTAACCATAATCACAACTTTGTCCCAATCGTATAAACAGAAGATGAACACAGAATTATGGAATAAGCTCTCCAATTTTATTAATCCAGAAAATAACTCAAAACTAGATTAAACTCTCTTAACCATTATCAAAACTTTGATTAGGTTATATAAACCATGACTCGGTTACTATCAGAGAATGATAGAGACTCCTAATTAGATAATAAACCCACATGTTTATCTACTAATCTAACTAGATATTATAAATCAAATGCAATTCAGTTTGATTTATCCCTAATTAATTAAATAATTACTAGACTCAATTTCATGGGCTCGAAACGGTCCAGCAGCCCAACTTGTCCGAGTGTGTATTAGCCCAAGTCGGCTAACAGATGACACTATCTATACTAACCATATTCTCATTAGTCTCAATCCTGTCGTCATCATCTTGAGAATTTATGCTATTTCTCCCTTGAGAATATAGCTTATTCTCATGATACTGCAAGACATGATACACCTCAGCACATGTCTTCTGTCCACACATTACATTCCGAGCTATTAAGCAGCTGTAATGAAGAGAAAGCATCAAGCATTATAGGAAAGAATGATAACATTTGTTCTGAAGTAAACAAAAATCATGCAGAATATATGATGCTCCATAAGCTTCATAAGCAATAATGTACTAACCTGTTTCGGCCAAAGATCTCCAGACCCTTTTTAAATAGAGACTTCTCCAAAGTTCTCCAAGATTCAAAATCAGTTATTTGTCTAAAAGTAAGATCGTACACAAACACGTTTTTCTTCTTTGTGTTGTTGCTACCGGCATTTACTTGATTACCTGTAGGGACAGAAGAGTCATTTCTCCTAGGCTGTGATGATGAGCTGAATTCTTCAGTTTCTTTGCTTCCATCTGTTACAGATTTTCTGTCCCGTTTCTTTTTATTTGGTGATGGAGAACGATTAGTAGGATTCACATCATGAACCGGCATAGTCTCAGAGTAAATTCTTTCAGTATGTTTCTGAGCATTTGATGAAGTCTTTAACCTCTTCCTTAGAAATAGGCGACTATATTTTGCCTTAATTACCGGGGCTCCACTAGCAGCTGATGAAACGGTGATTGTTTGTTCAGTATTGAGCTGCACAGGAGATACCCCTGCATTTCCCTCCAACTTTTGGACATAAAGATGGACCATTTATAAAGTTGAAGATTAGCCTTATAAGGGACTAAACAAACCTTTTTTCGTATGATAGAACAAATACCTGGAGATAACAATGAGGGCCACAAGGGACATTTTCATCATCCATGCTTTTCCAAGCAGAACGTTCCTTTTCAGCCTAATTAAAATATTTGAAGTGAACATATTTAGCCATTGGATTCAGGTAAGTTAACTGAATGAAGAAAGGTCAACTAACAGGAAATATAAGCTCTTGTGAACACCCATGTAATTTACAGTCGAATATCTGAAATGCAAACACATAAGATTAATTGGCTACAACAAGTATAGCAACCAAAAGCAAAACCAAGAACATAATACAAATCATAACAATCCTTACTAAGCATCTGCGACAAAATAGTTTGTTGAATGAATCCTGAGCTGCTTCAAGATCTTTATCAAGAAAAGAGTTCATACTGCAGTCAGCATCCCCAGGTTTAGAGCATTAAGAGCTTCATATCGTTCCTATATAAGATGTTTGATGATATATGTTTCATAAATCAAACACAAACAATAATCTAGTAGAAGAAAAGATAAGATTAAATAAAGAACAAAAATTACAAACAACGAATGCAATATCCAGTAAGTGCTTACCTTGATTTCAGAAGGTTTCCTAGACAAACGTTGGGCTAATAAATCATAGACAATATCAGATGATCTAGTCTGTTCAATGGTCGACCTGGAAACATTACATCACACAACAACATGCAGTAATATCATTTGGTGCCGGACTGAAAAATTAACAAATAAGAATATGTATGATATGGAGCATAGAAACATATAAACTGAAGTAAACAAACCAGATGATGTTATCTTCAGACTCGACAAACTCTTTCTTGTCATCTTCTTCATCAACCATTTCTTCTTCACTGTCACTGCAGATCAGAGCTTCACCCCCATTTCGGTCATAATATATTCTCCTTCGGCCTACTACGGATTGATCTTCTGTCATTTTTTGATTTCTGCATTTTCACTTGATTATTAAAGAAGAAACAATAACTATTTCACCTAAAAAAGAAGGCCAGCATCAAAAGATATGATAAAAGAATAGTAATGTTGAAGGAGGTTTTGCTTTAAAGAACATACAAGCATAGAAAATCAATAAATACAGACAACTTCACCTATCCAAGAAAATCCATGTGGTATAAGGAGGTATTTTCTCCACCTTTGGAAGATTAATGGGCGGAACAGAATTTTTTATTGGAATGCCAGATCCTAAAAGAACAACTGAAGCATGTTCATCGTTTTGAGAGCTGCTTATGGCATCCCCATTTTGCATATCAATTGCATCCTTCTGCCTCTTTGTCAATAAATTGTCAATTTTAACTCCGTTCGTTACCCCTAAATTTCTTCTTTCTACAGACAATCTGTGATTATTTTTAGTGATTTCAGCCAGTTTCATCCGGTTCTCTTCCATTCTTTTCTGTGAGCGTTATAATCCAATAGACGAGGACAATGAGATAAAGTTTTTCAAGATAACAAGGTTTGTTCTGAGAATTTGGCTGGTATAAGAATGCACCTTGATATAAACACAACGTTCAGCTTCTGCTTCGTTCTCCAATGAGTCAATAACCAACGAAACCTGTGAAAGACTTGTAGTTGCTTCTTGTAGTGCTGCATCCTGATGAATATGTACAAAATTCACTTTACAGATATAGTTTACAAAGTAAAAGCTATAAACTATGTGGAAAAATATTAATAGCTAGAAAAGCAGTCTTTACTCTTACATAGAACATTTCAGTAGCTTATTTCCAAAATCCATCAAGTCTGAAAACATTTCAGGAGCCAAAGAAGAAAGGGAAAGTGAAAAGCACACTAATCCACACTAGTTATGGTAGGCTAGAAAATAGATCTAGAAGCATTTAACCACACATATTGGGTTAGAATGAAAAGTAGAAACCCTCTATAACTACAATGAAATGAATACTAATGGCACGTTTTCACCTCTCCTATGTATGATCATGTATACCTTTTATCTAGTGTCTTCATGAACCAATTTGACAAAGAAGGTGAATTCGAAGCAAGCAATATAAGCAAATTAATGGAGAAAACCAAAAGGAATAAAACAAACAACCGAAAAGAAAATTGGAGGCGGCTCTTGATCATTACGAGTCACAAAACCCTAGGTTGAGAATTGGGGGCAGCGCTGCTCTGACAGAAGAGGATTTTATTATAGGCGGGATTGTGAAGTGCAAGTGTAATTGATTGCGTGAGATTCAGTGTATGAGTTGGATTTGAAGTGCAGATTAATGACACGTGGATCTGATTGTGTGCTTTTACTCACACTTGTAAGAATTGATGCCTCATTTTGGCAAACAATATTTCAAACTTTTCCGTCGTCACCCTTTTTATTGCTAAAAATAGACAATGTGATGTATCTTTTTTTTTTAGTTTTTAAACTGCTTTTTTTTAGATGAAATTATCTTAGTTTTAAGTTTATTTTAAAAAAAAAAACTTCTTCGTCGAGATTTGAACTCATGACCTCTTCAGAAGAAAACCCTTTTATAGAAAACCCGTTGATCACCACCAGATTAGAAGCTTGGTGTCTTTTTAAGTTTAACCAGCTTGATGGCTTTTAAGTTTAACTAATATTTTATATCAACATGGAGTACCAGTATTAGTATTAGTATTAGTATTAGTATTAGTATTAGTATTTGTATATGATATATTATATCCTATAATGTATCCTATCGTATATGGTATCATATTATATTATATTATTATAATTGTTTTTAATATATTTGATTATATAAATAGTTATAAAATTTCGAATACTTTGTTGTGAGTGTTTATTTTTATCTATTTTTCGATATAAATTTAATACCAAATTGAGCTGGGCTACGTTTCAACATAAATTTTATTAAAACCGAGACCGGTCAAACATGATATATTTTTACTTCTTTACAACGACGTAATTTTTCTTGATTTCCGAATATACCGTTGTAACGTGCTTTTCTATCTACGTTTCGATATTGAGAATTGAGCCGCCACTTCTCTTTACGTACTTAATCACGTCAATGTCACCGTCACATCGCACGACATCGACGTCTCGCCGCATCGTGCGGGTTCGCACCTACTAGTTAGTATTAGTAGTCACAATTGATTAATTATGGGAAAAAAAGGTGTTGTAATAGTAACATATCTATATCTATACTATCTAATAAATAAAGGTTTTTTCATGCCACGTGTCGCCTCTATATTAATTCTTAACATTTTTTTTCCGTCTCTCTCTTGTTAAATACAACACTATCTTTTAATAATAATATATTTTTAAAGAAAATACTAATTTTACTAATAAAACACATTTATTTTAAATTATCCCTTATTATAAGAAACTTTAAAATCTAATTATGTAACTTTTATTTTCAATCAAATAGTAAATGAAAGTCAAATTATATTAAATAGTAATTAACGTATTTTCGATACTCAATTATATATTAATTTTTAAACCTGTAAAATATATACATAAAAATTTAAGAATTTTATGTATTGATATTTTTCACACCACGTGTAATACATTGATTCTAAGCTAGTTTTTATAATATATTAGTTAGAGTTATAAAGAGAATGAAGTAAGTGATTACATTACATATTATATTAGTGAAGTAACGCCCCAAGCCCAGTCATAATTACCATCACCATCGTTCGTGATGTTCTTGTTCTTATTTGTCTATCAATGACAACAATATACTTCTAAGTTTTAACTAAAGTACCCGTAAAAGTCATAATTGTAAGGCCTCAAACCGGACACCCTACAGTTGGTTCTCATAACGGGTTATTCCTTTGAAAATACTCATCTTATATATACTAAACTACAGCGGAAGTCTTTCTAAAATCATTAATTACTATTTAATGTCATTAAGTTACCTCACGAACGCTTGCACACCAACCCGAGTAGCACTGCTCCCAAGACTAGTTACATCAACGCAACGCTTACCTGTAAAACAATCTATCGCACACACAAAGTCAGCTACGCTGAGTGAGTTCTAATAGTTTAGTTTAATTAAAAGCCAACTTGTATCAAAAGTTATTTGAACTTTACTCAGGACCCACGGTCCTTATAAAATAGGTCCACAATTCATTAACAAATAGATAACCCCTGTTATCACCCGATATCCCATAATAACTCATTACCTATGACTCATCCCATAATAATAATGATAATCCCGCAGTCTCATCGATATAGGTCAAACTTACTACACTAATATCTCATGCTCAAGTACACGTACTAACTTGACACTTAGTTAACACCACAATTCCCTAAACATCAACTTACTCAGCCTTGACCAAGGCTCTTACAGATCAACTGACATAACAGTTATAGACACTACATCATAATCTTGACGCATCGGTCAATCTAACTCTACTCACCACATCAATACTATCTCATGCACAATAAATATAACTCAATGTTTGTATGCAAATTAACACAAATATATAAGCACACAAACACATACCTCATTACTGCACCCTCGTCAGGGCGTTCGACACACCCCGAGCTCATCACTGTCTTGTTGGACATCGTCACCTTTGGTGACCTCCCGAAGGACATAGTCCTCCACAATCCCGTTTGCGGTGTCATAATGACAACAATGCAAACACAATACCCATCGTGTCACAAGGGCAACGACACAATACACACAACACATGTATAAGCATATACATTATACTCTATGTACATGACTCATTAACTACATCTGTACTTCACACATAGCACTAGGATAAGATATCCTACACGTATTCATACGCGTTCAGCTCATACCCCAACTCACCCCGACTAACTCATAACACAATACCCTTCTAATATATCAACATTCATACAAATACTATATCTCATTATCTAAGCATGTGCCGCGTACATGCACACCCTATGACACCTCTTAGTCGTACCCGTACGACCTATAAATACAATCCCGGCTCATCCCTGTTTGGTCACCATACGACCCACGACCATATAACCACCTTTAGACCTAGATCACATGATCTCATAAAAACCCTCGTAGACCCTCCGACTCATTACTGAATGTTTTAGTTCATAAACACCTCGGGTTAAAACTCAAAACTCTTAACACGTTTAATACGTTATACATCCCTGGTAAGTATGTACGATAGCCCCAAAAAGAGTAATACATTTAAAAGACGGGATTAGAAACTCACTGGTTATGTTGAACCTCGGTCCTTGCTTTGCAACTCGTTCGTCCACGCTCGAATCCCAACCTGACAAACGTATGATCACACGATCAGGATACGTTTAAAACACACGTTGTATAACTTATAAATAAAATAGATCTCGATACTCAGCCTCATTCGCTCGTCATATCATCCTTATGAAACCCTAGTTTCACACGTTTATGTTCTCCTGACCATCCTTGACTCATTTGGAACCCGCATACCCGAACCGGGCTTCATCCCATGCATGCACATACGTGACCATGCAAACTATAATCCCACAAGAGCACCCGTACTCGAACCGTGTTCCATACACGCATGCATGCCATGCATGAAGAAACCTAACCATGCGTAACGTACGAGTCCACCCCGTAGTCCACCATCTCACACATCTTCGTTCCCTTCAATGTGCTCCATCATCCCTTTGTCCTCTCCATCATGTGCCGTTAACCGGTCACCACCAAGCACCGCTAACGTCCTCCTTGTCGGGCAACTCGAGCCGACCTATACACCCGTCGTCCTTCTTCCACTTTGCCGTCGTGTAACCACAGCCCTCATCGACCCCCGCAGGTCCCTTCACCATGCCATCACAGCCATCCAAGGTTGTCTTCGAGCACCGCCCTCCTTCACCTTCTTCCCTGGCGAGTTTGTCATACCCGTCGAGCACCACCGTGGGCCTCGTCCTTCTCGTCGGGTAGCCCAGTCGGACCACCCTTCTTCCCTCTTTTCTCTTCTCGACATCCGGCCACCACACCAGCCGACGCGTCTCTCTCTCTTCCCTATCCTGCCGACTGTCACCTCCACGCGACACCACTCCACCACCGATGCCACCTGCTGCAACCCGCAGCCGTCGGTGTGATCACCACAGCCGTAGCCACGACCACACCCCCCAAACCCTAGTCGGGTTTATCACTACATAAACGTAAACAAACATCCGATAAAAAGAGTGTACGAGGATTACCTTCTCATGATACGGAGTCGCACGGTTGAAAGGCCACTTCAAGCTCCACTGTCGCCGGCTCTTCGGACCTCCAACATCTCTCCCTTTCTCGGCTCTTTCCTTCCTGTCTTCGCACGTACCTAGGCCAAAAGTGGTCTAGGGTTTCTCATAGTATGGTATTTAAACCGTAAGAACTTTCAATCGGGTCCCTGTGCTTTTTTCTCGTACGCTTTGATCCTGAACTAGACATTAAACGGTTAATCGGTCCTCCTATTCTGGTAGAATCAAGATTTACCTGGAAATCCCTGCTAACCATGACATTTAATAAAGAGTCTGTTAGTCCACTAACCTGAACCGTTAGTTTACGGATTTTCGGGATGTTACAATAATGCAATTGTATAAGGCCCTAAACCCCAGTTGGAAAATCATTGCATACACAGTTTTTAAACAAGAGAATCTCATAACATAAGCTGCGGGAAAATAATCAACCATTACATAGATTGTCTTAAAGTTCATAAACATAAAATTCATGATTTAAAACGGGATGCCAGTTTCTCAAACGGAGTAGTCCGTCGTCGCAAGCCAAGCACCATCCTGAACCTTCAGCAAACTTACACTTAACCTGATAAGCATACTAAAAGTCAGTTACGCTAATTGAGTTCCAGTTTACCTAAAACATAAATAGGTCGTTCCATTCAATCGTAAGCATAAACATATAAAGCATTTTAAACATGAACGTATATAAAAGCATTCATCATAAGTCATACATACAAGTCTAGATCTGCGTCGTCTCGTAAGCGTCCCTAACATTGGGGCTAATGTAAAGGCTATACTTACAACCAATCGGGGTGGGTTGGGCATAGTGGTTAATAGGTAGAAGTTAGAGTGATGATCTCATCTTAACCAAATGTTATAGGTTCAAGTCTTGGGGTGACAGATTTATCCTGGATTATCTAGATGTTGTCTATTCGATCTATTCTAGATAATCTTGGTATTGTTAAAAAAAATGCAGCGAATCTTTGTTTCATTCGAGGTGGATGAAAGCATCTAATATTTCAAAAAGACTACATATACATATACTTGCAAAATCTTTTATTAAGTGTTTCAATTTAATTAAAATATATGATAATTTTTTATTATAAGATGGATTAAAAGACAATGCGGTTGAACAATTCCTATATCATTCAAGTTGTGACACGTGTGAGTTATTTTTCATTTTCATCCCTCATACTATGTATAAAATACGCTTTTTACCCATTTAATTATCTAATAATTTCGTTTTTCTTTAATAACTTTCGTCAGTTAACGTTTTTCAAAAAAGCGAGTGTGCGACTGTTTTTAGGATTTTTGTCAACGTTCCGATATAATTTTTTTGAAAACGGAGTTGTATTCAAAATCGAGTTTTTTTGCTATCGTGGCCTATAGCGCGTGCGTTACTGTTGTGGTACTGCGCCGAAATTGTCGGTATTGGTATTATCGGAACCGGTCTCGGTCTTCGCTTTTATGGTTTTTGACGACCTGGACTTTTTCCCCTTTTTTATTATTTAGTTTTAGGTTTCTTTTTTATTAACATTATTTTTAACGTTGTGCCTACGTTTTCGTTTAAAATTTTAATAACGATCAACCTGATGCCCGCGGCGGAGCCTCAATGTCTGAACTAAAACTGATAATGAGACCAATCAATGATTTATTTTTTAAACGATCCGATATAAATTTATTTAAAAACAGAGTTTTATTCAAAATGTAGTTTTTTGTATCGTAACATATATCGAATGTCGTTACCGCTGTGGTACTGTGACGAATCATTATGAGCGAATTAGACGACCTCAAACGGGTATTGAACTAGTTTGATTTAAATTTATGAATGCAAGTGAAAGATAAAATGCCAAAGAGATTGTGGTGTAGTGGTTGAGGTGGGACCAGAAGTCTCAAGGGACCCGGGTTCAATCCCTGTCACCACCATTAATTTCTAAGGCATGCAAATGAGGCCTAGTTCTTTGGCTGATACACCAGGGTTTTAGCCACGCCGATCCAGGGTTCGAGCCTCGGCTCTCCCTCAAGCCCGGAAGGGGCCGTATTGGGTGGGATTTTTCCTTAGATGCTCTCCAACTCTCACGTCAAGTGGGCCCGGTTACGACAACATATTGACCAGAGTTGGACAAGGCTCTCCCATATGACGGTGGGTGCGACGTCACAATATTCAATGTTCGTCTTTCAAAAAAAAGTGAAAGATAAAATAATAAAAAGTGCATCATTCCATTCGTGTTTCAATGCCGTGTTTAGATTATATTCCTCGTCTCATTCCCTCCAACGTATAGGCACGTGACAACCTCCTTCTCGGCCATCAGCCGTCCACTGGCGAACTGCTGCAATTCGGCTCCGGCGGAGATTAAGCAAGTAACTATCTTTCCAGAATTTGATTTCTTTCCTGTTTGATTCATCGTGCCTTGAACGAAGTTGAAATTCGAACCCTAATCATCGGCTGTGTATAAAGCAACACTAATATTGTAATGCTTTTTGTTAATCATTTTGTCACGTGTGAGGGTTAATTATCCCTGATCATCGAGATGCATGAAGAAACTAGAAAATAAAAAGATTGCCCTCATTTTGTTACTTTTCAGGGTTTATTATTCAAACCCTAGGTTAGGAGACTTATAATACCAGTTATTCAAGTTTAATTGCTTTGTAGGGCAGCTGGACAATCAGTTTTATAGTTTCCATGATCCAGATTTTCCTTTTTCCCTTGCTTATGAGTGTAATTTCTAGTGTGAATAACAGATGCTATTCAAGTTCTCATATATCCTCTCATTATATCTTGAATTCACAATTAAAAAAAAAACACTTAATGAGTTGTCTTGAAAGGATGTAAATAAACTAATTTATATCTTACATGCTGCATTACATTTTTAGTGCATTTATAATCAAGGTTGTGTAGGTTTTATAGTTTGTAATTGCCTGGATAATCTTTCTGAATCGTGTATGATCACTGTCAGATTAAAGTATTTCGAAGGTACTCTCGAAACCTTAATTGGATAATTCAGAAAGAGACAAGAACGAGAATGTATATTTTTGTTCAGAAAATCCGTGCCCGAAACTGGGAACCATGAAACCATCTCAACGTTTAGTTGAAATGACACAATGCTTCGTGAAAGAATGTGTCAGTTGGTGGTTAGTTATGGTAGTTAATGATTTGATTCTGCTGATTATTTGTGTCTGTCAGCATTAAGTTAATTTCCTGTTGATCACTTAGTAACTGGAAAGATTTGATGACACTAAGATCACCAACAAGGTGTATGATAATCATAATTATACTTACTTTTTTTGCTAGAAAAAACTTCAGGTTCTGTGTTTTTGTTATCGGTCAATGACACTATATGTTATCAATTGGACAGGTTGGAAGGAATCGATGGTTTACTCGTCATCCTATATTCAGTTGGTAACTTCAAACTACTTCTATATATTCTTAATTTCCGATTACAAGACTGTGTTTCTCATATAATATGGTGCCAATGCGGGTGATGGTTTAGTGGTCATGGGATAGTTGTGACACCTAAGATTATATAGATCCAGAAAAAACCCAAAGGGTCATCAAAATAACTTTGAATTTTTTTAATTGACCATTAATATTTTAGATTGATTTTGTGAAGTTTTGGATCCTCTTGCAAGTAAAAGAGTTCTAGAATGATTTTGTGTAGCTAAAACAATACGAGCCAAAATTAAACAAAAAATTAAAAAACATTTCATCTTTTGAGGAATGCGCGGCTAGGTGCTTCTAAGCACATTTCTCTGTGTGACTTTATGATCACTGATCAAATATTTGGTATTTGTACAAGTGCAATATTTTGGAATCTGTTATCTATCTTTTACCTTGTCATACATTTCATATTCATGTTTTATACCAACATTTTCATTCTGGTTGCTGTCTGCTCTTAAGGGACTTTATTGCTCTCCATATGAAGATCCGATCAGGAAGCATTTAGAACATAGTAAGTGGTCTTTATTTTACATATCAACATGGTTTTATTAAAATTATTAAATAATTCACTCCTATTCTAAGCACTAACATGGTTTAATTGAAATTATGTAACTAGGTTCCTGTTTTGTGCAGATGGTATTCGGAACTGTTTTATCTTTAGTAAAACCAAATACCCAAAATACCCCTGTAAATCTCAATGCTTTCTTCACCCACAACAAAGGTTCATTAGCATGTCTGATCATTCTAAATTGCCTAACCAAAATAAAAAATCAAGATCTGTAATTGTTAGATCTGAAGTTGCTGGTACCGGGTCACCTGGAACATCCTATCAATTATCAGGTTCTACTCATCCCAGCTCCTAAATTTTTTAAATTTTCTGTTTTTATTTCTCTTATTAATGACTATTATTTTATATTTTAAAACTGTAGAAATCCAGTTGGGGTCAAAAATCAGAGGAATTTGTTTTTACACCGTTACATCCTTCATTGCCATATTTCTATTTGTGGTCATGGTGGTTGGACATCCATTTGTGCTCTTAAGGGATCGATACCAACGGAATTTCCATAATTTTATTGCTAAAATTTGGGCATCTATGACAATTGCTCCATTTTTTAGAGTAAAGATTCAGGGTTCTGAGAATCTACCTCCAAAAGATTCTCCAGCTATTTATGTGTCCAACCACCAAAGCTTTTTAGACATATATACCCTTCTAACTTTAGGCAGAAACTTCAAATTTGTCAGCAAGACGGCAATTTTCCTCTACCCCGTTGTCGGGTGGGCCATGTTCTTATTGGGCACTATTCCTCTTAAACGCATGGACAGAAAGAGCCAGTTGGTATATATTAATATATTAGGATTTGGTTCAAATAAGAACTCTTAAATAATACGAGAACTCGCAAAAAACAATAAAAAAACCATTCATTTATCTAAAAGCATTACTATTAAAATACAACATTTTTATATGAATTGATAGTACTCGTATATTATAAACATTTACACGTGTAAGTCTCTCATTTACACATGTATAAGTTTTTAGCATTTAGACATGTAAATGCTTATAATATACGAGTACATATAAATTTAACATATCAATTCATTTAAAAATGTTGTATTTTAATATTAATAATGCTAATATTTAGGTAAATGAATGATTTTTTTATTATTTCTCACGAGTTCTCGCAATATTTAGAGTTCTCATTTGAACCTAACCCTATTATCTAGTTTATCTTATTTTGCGTTATATTTATTAATGGTGAATCATATTTTGTTAAACATAGCAAACTCTAAAACGATGCATGGAACTTGTCAAAAATGGTGGATCTGTTTTCTTTTTCCCAGAGGGTACACGAAGTAGGGACGGAAGTTTAGGCCCCTTCAAGGTGAGATTTTTCTTTTTTTTTTATCTTACATTTGAAAATATGAAGAACTAAATAAACATGTTGTTTTCTGTTTCTTTGTAGAAAGGTGCATTCAGTATTGCTGCCAAAACTGGAGTACCAGTGGTTCCAATTACTCTTGTGGGAACCGGTAAAATTATGCCTGCAGGGATGGAGGGCACAGTAAATGCAGGGGCTGTTAAAATTTTCATTCACCAGCCTATTATAGGAGATAATCCTGATATATTATGCACCAGGGTTAGAAATGTAATTGCAGATGAACTCGTTCGCCAAGCTTGACCGTATATGGTAGAAATTTTGTTAGTTTTCGGTTACTGTTTGTTTACCTATAAGCAAGTTAATTAGAGTAAGTCAGGAGGCAGTTTACTTGTAATTTTCCCTATAATTATAGTCCACCTTCAAGATAGACAATGTGTAGACCTTTTAACTCTGCTATTATTCCTAATTAAAAAATAACAAATAAAAATGAAAACATTCAGTTATATTTGAGATGATAGAAAGAAAAGGTGGTGCTGAATACTATGGTTGTTTATCTTTTCTATTTTATTTTGTGGGTCCTCCTGTAGATTTGAGTGCATTTATTGTTAGGATTGTGTCTGGATCCCCAAGACCCAAGTTACCTAATTCAGATTTTAATCATTGTGGGGTATTTCCATTATTAAGTTAAGCATGTTATATTAAATAATTAAAGTGAAAGTGGGTTAAATGTAGAGGTTTAAATGAGTTGAGGTGGGGCTCACCATTTAAACTCGACCTTGATTTGTTCAATTTAGGAGAGCTTAAGTTTAGGTTTTAAGTTTAATTCATTTAGGAGAGCTTAAGTTTTGGTTTTAAGTTTGATTCATTTAACTTAACAGAGCTAGAGCTCTCTTCGTAGATTAGGCTCGGCTTATTTGTTATTAATTATAATTGTTTTTTATGAATTTATTTTTATTATATATATATATAAAAGTTATAATATTATATCATTTAGTTTTTTGTTATATATGCGTGTCATAATATTTAGTATGTAATTATATAAATAAAATTATATTTATATAAATAAGTGGTTCTATAACCTCGGAAGCCAAATTAGGCTTGAGCTTGTTTACTAAATGATCCTTATCATAGGCTCGAGTTTATTTAAACTCGATTCAATTTAAGTTTTTAACGAGCTAATATCGAGCATCTCACGAGCAATTTGGCTCGTTTACACTCCGTAGTCATACACTACAGAAAAAACAGCAAAATATTTGTATGTTGATGTAATTAACCTAAAACTTGAATGCGTTCATTTCCACCTAACCATTTTTAAGGATTCATAGAGTGTTGATGGAAACAGGAGTATATGGATTTAGAGTTTGTAAACAGGATGTAAGCTCACATACACATGATTTAAAAAGCAAACCCCATTGGTTTAGGCTCATTATATTTACATCAACACAACAAAACAATCCTTCCCTCAAACTCGGCCTTAAACCATAACATTATTTCCACACAAAATTAAACAACCAAAAGCTACCACACCCTTCACTTTTTACTACCTTTCTTCCTTCTCCAAAACAGTCTTTTCAGAATCCCACCACCATTGTTCTTCTTGTTTGGTACAACTGACAAAAAGTTCACCAAAGCTTGTTCATCTTCTTCATCTTTCACCCCCTCTACACTTACAAACATACGCGGAGACATCACAGGTACAGGAGTAGGACTCCCAACCAATATTGCTGGTGACGTTACATTACGCGAAATCCCTTTGGGTTTTTGCGACCATGGAGCTCCTGTGGGGTCCTCAGTAATCATTTTATCAAGTAGTGAGATCCGCTGGTTATTGTTTTCGTTGGGTAAGGGCGATGTAGTAATTTCACAATTTTCAGATAAAGACGTGTCTGTGGGTAGAGAAGCCATTGCCTTTAACTGTTTCCCAAGGTTAAAAATGGTTTCTTGGCATTCAGCCAACTTATCTGAAGCTGCTGTTAGTTCTTGTGCCTGCATGGTTAAGTATATGATTAGATGTAATGATAATCTTGAATTCAATGTGTTGGTGAAAAGACTTACACTTGAAAGGGTTGTTTCATCATGGCCCAAATCACAACTTTTCTTGTCATTTTCCGTCATACTGAAATAAAACCATTTAAGTAATTGCAACAATTGTTCATATATCTAAATAAATCATAGATAAAGATATTACCTTTTTTGCCCTTCAAAAGATTTAGTTTCTTGATGAGCTTCATTGCATTCATCAAAGGTCTTAATGGGGTGTGTTTCGATATCTTTCACCGTTATATCTACTTCTGTTTGGTCTTCAAGGGTTTCTTTCTGTTCCTTTAGAACTCCCTTTGATTCTTGAAGTTGAATAATTAAAGACGCACACTTGGCACTCTCAGATTGGAGTTTACCTTCCAAATCTTTATTTGCTGATTCAAGATTTGCCATGTCATCTTTCAATTTTCTAACTTCTTCCCTCACATTTGGTTCCAAGTGGAAAATTTTATTCTTTATGTTCCAAGAAGAAGCCATAGGCCAACCTGGTAACTGGTCTTTTGGAAAAGTCGACTTATCCACTTCCGACAAGTGGGTCCCACCTTCTACCTCACTCTCACTTCGAGTTTCATCCCACTCAAACTGCTTCTTGATTTCATCCTTCATGCTACACACGTCTTCAAGTGAAAAACAATTGTTGACTATCCATGCCAGAGAAGAAGTCAACTCTTTGACAAAATCCTCCACACCAACCTTCCCATTTGCCAACTTATTACAAATTTGAAGAAATTCCTCCAAAATGGCCCGAAGTTCAGATGTTTTCCACTGAAAGACATGAACAGTGTACCCTGTTGGTGTTTCTGATGTCTTGCATGGAGATGAATCATCATTCTTCTCAGATAATCTGATCCCTTCAATAAGCTCAACAAGTTTCTGTATCGATTTGTTCATACTTTCATCAAAATTGTAGCCATTTGCATCTTTCTTGTCATTCGTCATGTTAATATTACCATCTTTTCCTGCCAAAAAGACTTTGATATCATCTGCAATTGGTTTGTCCACAGAAACTAGAGCCAATTTTTCCATCTCAACAAAGTCATCCATTAAACCTATATCAGAAGCTCCAACAGTATTGTATGATGGTGCCCAAGATCCGGCCATGCTGACTTTTTCATCACTACCCATGTCAGATGTTACACTTTTTGACAATTCAATTGTTTTTTGGTGAAGGAATTCCTTAAGAAGCTTGTTCTCTTCTTCAAATGAACATAACTGCTCAGTCAAGAAGGTGATCTTTTTACTATATGTGTCGTCAACTTTAAAATCCGTGGACTCCATTGGAAAAGGGTTTGACCTTCTTCTAGTAACTTCAGCTACATTCTTCATCCTTGCCACATCAGCAGGGCTGGGAAGGCGCTTTTGAACAAGCAGGCGTAATCTTTGGGCTTCTGTTTCCAATTTTGCAATTTTCTTGACACTCTCTAAATATTGTTTGTGTGCCATGTCAGATGATCTACGATTAAACTCCCGTTCTTCATTTCTTATCTCGAGCTCCTTTTCTAACACTTGGATTTCATAACTTAAAGAAGCGTTTTCTCTTTGTGTTGACTCGAGTTGACTCACAACAGCCCGAAGATCATAATCCAACTGAGCCCTAACCAAGTGTTGTTCATCAATAATCTTTTCTTTTACCGAAAGAGTGCTACTTAGTTGAGTGTTCTCCAAACCTAGTTTTGAAAGTTTTTTATTGGATTCAGCTAGCTTCTCCTCTAAAACTATTATTCTTTTTTCGTAATCTTTTGATGTTTTCATCACAGCATCATGAATCCGTTTTTCCTGTTCTTCACGAACAAAACGCAACTGCAGCATACACTCCTCCAATGCTGAGTCAGCACCGTGCACTCTTTCCTCATCAGCTACTCTCTGTTGTGTAGCTTTAGCTAATTCTTGCTTCAGTGCTAAAACTTCTGTTTCAGCTTTCTCCCATCCTGTATGGTAGATATAGCTCAATCAGAATAAATGCCAAATCTAATTAAAAAAATTACAGTAACCTTGAATGGCTTCTCGAGCAATGTTCGTCTGCTTCTTTGCAACTACATCTTTAGCATTGATCTCAGCTAGTGCAGCCAAAAGCTTTTCATCTAAAATTTTCAAATTCCTCTGCAGTTCCACTTTATCAGCCAAATTACCCTGCAATTATAATGCATACAGGAAAGCCACCTCAATTGTGAACTCAAAAGTCAAAGTTTGACCTTAAATAACAATAAGTGTTGGAAGTGATTGGAAATTTAAATAAGAAAAAGATAATTTATCTACCTCATCTTCATTTCCTCTGTTGATTTTATCAGCTGCAATCATAGTTTTCTCAGTAGATTTTTTCTTCCAAATCCATGATTTTTGTTCCATCACTTGAGAAAAACCTTTGATCAAAATATGAACTTATTGTCAAGATTCCAAGTTTAACAGGAAATGAAGAAATAACCTAATTTACCTCCAGTAAAATAAAAAAATAAAAAAACAATTTCAATTCATTTTTTATCAACAAAAACCTAAGAAATTGGGGCTTCTCTTTCTTAGGTCAAAATTTCAAGAAAAATAGATCTACAATGTTCTTGCAGACCATAATAAATTTGGTACCTCACTGTGCATGCATCTCAGAACGCTTTCACAGGCTAATCATGACAGATTGAAGCAGAAGAGGTGAAATAAACCGATAGAACTAGCAGAAGGAGCTTCGATTCTACTGCACAGGCCATAGAAACAAGAGAAATCGAAAATTAGGTTTCAAATCTTCATCAGGATATTCAGAAACAAACATGACTACAAACAAAACAAATCGAAGTGATAATAAACAAATGAAAGCGACAAAACGCTAGAGAACAATTAGATTCATACAGTGCATAAAATGGCAACTAAAATCGAATTTAATAAACAAAATCGATTGAAGTCATTAATGAAACAAATAGAAGTGTGATAATAGTACAGAAAATAGAGTAACGAGTACATACATGGAGAAGAGAGACCTGGAACATATTTTATAGAAGTGAAAGTAAGGCTTAAATCTGAAGTATTTTGGAAGAAGGAACAAGTTAAGTTACTGATGGAGGAGGAAAAGGTTGCAGAAAAATGAGAGCAGACGGCAGAAATGGAGGAGAAAAGGTCACAGCTACCACCTGATTTCAAGAAAGTAAATGGGAGGGTTACACGTACGGATTTAATATTTATGAAAATAAGACAATTAATGAAAGTTGGTTTTCTTTTTCCCATGTAATTCATTTACTTTTTACTTTTCAAATCCTCACTTTGTTTTTTTAGGGTCTTGGACGACTCGAATAGTATCGATTAGTGCTAGTAATTTCTGATACGAACTTGTTAGCACGACATGAAACGATACAGAGTTAACATGTTTCGTGTTTGTCCTTAACAGAACGATAAAAATCGTGTCTTAACAGGTTAAACACATGTTAACTTGTTAAGTACATGTTAATAACCTGTTTATTTTTTTAATTAAAAAAATAATAATATATTATATTTGCTTTTAGACTTTTGTGAATTTTTGTTTCAAATATGTTATAGATTATGTATTAATTAAAAGTTTTATGCTTGTTTTGGCAATTTTTTTTCACTACATATGTATTATTTATTGTATCCTTAAACAGGTTCCTAAACGGGTCTTAGGGGGTGTTTGGGATTACTTATTTGAAACTCCTTATGACTTATTCAAAAAGGTAATAAGTCATAAGTCATAAGTCACAATTTCTTACTTCTCAAAAACTACTAAAAGGAGGATGAAAAGTAAGAAAAACCAAACAAACTTATTACTTATCTCCTTTTCTAAGAAGTTAATAAGTTATAAGTTGGTTAAATAAGTAATCCCAAACACCCCCTTATCGTGTTAACCTGTTACTTAACAGGTTCGTGTTCGTGTTTGAAAAAACTAACACTATTAGTTATCGTGTCTAGCACCACATGTAATCGTGTCTTAATAGGTCGTGTCTGACATGTTATGTCAGTCCTAGTATCAATACAGGTCGTGTAGTCAGAAAGTCAAGCCGATAGCGTTCATATATGTTACATTAGTCACATCTAAAAGCCCGTTATAGTCGTATTATGTCAAGTATAGACCAATACAGCCGTATTGTGTCCCGTATCCCCCCCCCCCCCTTTTTTGTTTTTTTTTTCTCTTTTAGGTTTCTTTTTTATTAACGTTATTTTTAACATTGTGTTTTCATCTCCATTTTAACTTTGTTAAAAATCAGCCTACCTTTCACCAGGGAGCGCGAGTGTAACCCACTGATTACTACTATAACATATGTTATCGTAACTATTTTATCATTACTAATAATTATTTGGATAGTATATGATTAGTATTACTAATACTTATTATTATTGTTATTATATCTATTGATCTTATTGTTATTTAAATTTTGTTTTTATTATTTAAAGATATATTCCAACTATTTTCTTGTTAACTTTAAGTTAGTACTCTGCATCTATTCATTGTTGAGATTGATGAGTGCATTTTTGGTATAAATTCGTTATCAATTGAAAAGCAAATCCTCAACTTCTAGAGGGCCAATTAATCACCATTGATTTGAACATTAGGCGACCACAAGCCACGCAATTTCAATTCTTATGAACTTATAAAATATTAATATAATTAAAATTCATTAATTCATTCTTAAAAGCTATTCAAACGTATATGATACATCTAACTTATAAAATAAAGTCAACAAAATTGATTAAAAGAATGACTTCTTATACTATACATTTATTCTCGTTGCAATTTGCAAGACTATGATATATTTTAAATAAGTGCTTATATTTGTTTTAGGTGAGTAGTTTAAATGAGTGAAGTTTAATTTTATTTTGAAGTTTTGTATGGGTGAAGATGAGGTTTGGTGTTTTAGTATTTTGAAAATTGGACGAGTCTGTTGATTTGAAAACGTTCTTGTAAGGATAAATTTTCACTAACTAATAAACTTGATAGATGATATAATAAATAGCCATCTTGAGAGAAAGTTAAGGGACAAGAGAAAAATAAAGACACCTATAATAAACGATACACTTACAGATCATAACATCTAGGAATGAATGAGGAGTTATGATATATGAAAAGCCAAGAAGATGAAGATGAAAAGGTGAGTAAAATATGTCTAACACGCCCCCGCAAGCTGAACCGTCGAAGAAACATGAAGCTTAGACCGTAAAAATTCAAACCTGGCGGCTGACAAATCTTTGGTGAGGAGATCAACAAATTGGGTAGATGTAGAAGTATATTGAACACGTAGGGTCTTGGAAAGAACCATGTCACGAATGAAATGGAGATCAACCTTAATGTGCTTGGTACGCTGAGGGAAAACATGGTTGATAGCTAAATAAGTAGCCCTAAGGTTATCACACCAGACAGTAGGAGAAGTCTCAGTAGAAACACACAATTCAGATAACAAGGATGTAAGCCATCGAAGCTCGGCCACGATGTGAGCTAGGGCACGATACTCGACCCCAGTGATAGAACGGGCGACTGTATGCTGCTTTTTGGAGCTCCAGTTGATGAGATTATGACCAAGAAAGATACAGTAACCAATGGTAGATTGACGATCATCAAGACAACTCGCCTAATCAGTGTCTGGATAAGCATGGATGGAAATACTAGTAAAGCGTTTGAAAGTCAAGTCATAGGAAAAGGTGCCTTTGAAGTATCGAAGAATCCATTTAATAGCAATCTAGTGACGATCAGTGGGCAGTTGAAGAAACTTAGAAACTTTATTGTCCTTACTTCAAGTATTGGTGTCCCTTGCACGGCCTTGCTTCTAGAACTGAGTTTATGCTTGTTGTGGTCTGGTCTCCTCTGTATTATGGTCATATGGTTATGATGCCGCTAGAGATGGGAAGTTTTACCATTGAGTGAGTTGTAGACGTTGCTGCTTCGAACGTACTAATCTCTAGATATTATAGCAGCAAGGGGATCTTACTACCATGAATACTAGCTCTTCCGTGCGAGTTCTGCTTTCCTCTCCCAATGTTACTTTCAGATTCACCTCCCCGATTGGATAAACCTTTTCTCCTGAAAAACTCATGAGATGTGTTTTTGACCTTGTCATCCTTCCTTGTACTTCCTTTCCCATTTGCAAGAGACAGTCTTCGTAGATGATTTCTGTAGCACTTCCTCCATCAAGGTATACCCTTTGAATCTCATGCCCGTCGACTTGGGATTTGACGTTCATGGGCGAGGATGAGGGTTTCTTCTTAGGGAGGGGAGGAAAGTAAATTCTATCCGAGCCCATGAGCCTTCCCTGTTTGTTTCCCCATAAGGTGAACCATGTAGACTGGCTTCGCCTTTTCTCCATCTCTTGGTGTGACTGGTTTCTTTTGATCCGTATATTCTTGATCAGATGTGCCAACTCACCTGATCGGACAACCTCTTCAATTTTCCTTTTTTAGGTGGTAACAGTCATTGGTGTGATACCCTTTATCTCCATGAAAGTTATAGTATTTGCTCCTGTCCTCATGCTTTAGTGAGATGGGCCTTGGTGGTTTGAAACTGAAGTGCGCTTCTTCTATGGTCAGGATCTCTCTTGTAGATTTGGTAAGCTTAGTAAACTGAAAACCTCTTGACCGTTCGTGTGTTCTTTCCCTATCACTTGTTCTAGAGTGTGGAATTTTTTCATACCTTCTTTTGTAATCCATTCTCCTATCTACGAAAGGTGAAGGCTGAATGTGGTGTTTAGAAGGTGGTGACCTTCTCCAGGAGGTGGTTTTCAGCTTGGCTTCTCTTACTTGAAGTGCTTCCTTCCCCCGAAGGAATGCCTCTGCCATCTCCAGAGCCTCTTCCATTGTTTTAGGAGGGTGCTTTCCTAGGTACTCACAATTGTTTTGGACGTACCCCATGTACAAAACCTGAAACTCCCATTCGATCGCTTGCTTCTCCTACCCTAAGGCTCTCCTTTTTATATCGTTCCATGAACTCTCTTGGGTATTCATCTTCTATCTGCCCTATGTAGTGTAAGGAGATTGGATCCTTTCTGCACCTCCTTTGTTGCATAAAGTTAGTAAGGAAGCCTTTGCATAAATCTTTCAGGTTGTTGATGCTACCACTTGGGAGATCATTGTACCATACCCAGGCTACCCTCTGTTAAAGTATGGGCAAACATGTGGCACCACACGGGCATCGACCACTGTTCCACCTTAGCAACGCCTGAAAATAGCTGGAGGTGGTTATCGGGATCTCCTGTGCCGTCGTACATTTTGACATTGTTTGGCATCTTGGTTTTCGAAGGGAATTTTATCTCTACTATCCTTGTTTAGAACTTCGTGGAATCTCCGAGTCGTTATGGCTTTAGGAGTTCATCAAGCAATTCATCGCATTCGGGCGAGGTAATAAATATCCTTCCCTGGGGTGGGAAGGCAAGTGAGATCCTCCTTCGTGTTGGGGCGTGATGGGTTATACCCTCGAGGGTGTGTGCGTTCGAGGAGTTGTGATCCCTCCCATGCGCTATCATCCTCCGTAGTAAAGGGGGTAATGCAGATAAGGGAAATGTAGAGTTGGCAGTGGTGGTTCCGTAAAGAACCCTTGATTGGGAGAAATGTTGAGTGGAGCTACAAGAAATAAGCATTATCTTAGTGGTAATGTTGTGGGAGTAGCATTCTGTTATATTGCACCCATGATCGGTGTGGGCGTTTCGAGTGGGGCCGATGTTTCTTGTTGCACTTCTCCTACGTTGGGTGCTTGCGTGGAGATCGCCAGCTGCTGTAGTGGCAGTTCTTCTCTAGTTATCATAACCGGAATTGGTTGGCCCAACTGTCATGGAGGAGCCGATTCTTCTGGGTTTGGGGTCTCCTCGTCGTAGGACATACGTATGGCCACTCCCTTCAGCCTTTGTTCTCGGATATGAGCGCTTACTAGATGTTGGAGCGTAGGGAAGTGTTCCCTAACCCCTTCCGGAGTGAGTTCCATCATATCCAATACTTCTATCAGTCTATCTAGGGAGTGTACGTACTGCACCTCCTCAAGGATGGGATCTTTTTCCCCGAACATGTTTTACCTACACAAAGATGAGTTACGACAAACAAGAACAAATGAATCTGGATGGAGACACACTTTTAGTGGCTAAACTGAAGTGTGCCCTATGGTGGGCGCCACTTGTTGCTTCAAAGACGAACAGTTAAAGTGTTTGATATATTAAGACTTGGAGCTTGCTCTTAGCGACCTTCAGACATGCTTCATGTTACAAAGTATAACGATATGATTATTAAACTAGGGAAAGTAAGAAGGGAGGTGACGAGAGTAGGATGTGTTCACTCAGACCCGGGGTGCTTTTCTTATTCTTTTCAAGCGGTCTTTATAATGACTTCATCACCCTTTCCTATCACCAAGGCAGACTTGTGTCCTTCTATAAAGGGTATGGCTGCACCTACGCTTTCCTCTCCTGTCTTCCTCGGTATTCACTTTGTTCCTTAAAAGGGAATGTGTTTGACTTAGGTTCCTATGTGATAAATGACCCTTCCTTTTTTCTATTTGCTTGTATGATGTCCTAGGGTTTAACTTATTTCATATTAGGTGTCCTTGGTTATGGTGCATTGTCTTTATCTTTCGAGCTGACTTAGAGAGAATTGCTTCCTTCCCTTAGCATTATTGCCTTTTGTTAGCGAGAAGAGTAGGGAGACAGGCCTGGGCTTACCTTCGTTATCATTGTTCTTTTAAAAATAAGCTGAAATCATGAGCCACGCCCTGTTCAAAATAGGCCATGAAACCAATTGAATTAGTCGATATATACCCATATCGTATAGATCACCTAATTTTAAATTTTGTTTTATATGAGTTCCTAAGAGCATGGGGTATACCCATGTGAATATGGTATGGTGTGATAATAAAGTGCACGCACGTGGCGCCACGTCACTATCTGCAAAATCACATCACCCATCACTAGGCAAGGGTATACCCATGTGATTGTGGTGGTGTGATAATTAAATGTTTATTTTTTAATTTTCATTTAAATAAAATAAAAATAATAAATAATATTCATTAATAATAAAAAATTACATTAATAATAAAAAAAAATTACATTACTAAAATAAAAATTACATTACTAATGATTTGATTTTTCATACACATACTCAATCAAGTCCGCCTTTAATGCGTTATGAATTTCTCGATTGCGTATTTATTGACGGTTTACTCGCTTTTGATCTTCATCAATTTCTTCGTACGTAACCTCCTCCTCATTTGGGTTGTATTGACAAATTGTCGCTCCTTAATCCTCTAAAATCATATTATGCAAAATCACACAAGCATACATAATGTTCCGGATTTTGATTTGAGGCCAAGATCAAGCCGGCCGTTCGATTATATCGTCGAATATAGGCGATTGATTAAGAACATTAATGTCATTGTTCGCACCGGCGACGCCAAAGAATGCATGCCAAAATAATACTTGGTCGAGAATGATCGCCGCGTGCAAACCGACCTCGCCACGCATTTGGTCAATTTTTTCAATCCCAATGCGTGCAATCGATGCTACCAAGCATCCCGACAAATCCGTGTTTAGCTTCATGAAAAGCATATAACTGTTGAATGTCGCTAGCCGACGGTTTACGTAAATATCTCTTACCGTACAATAAAATTATAGCTTTAGAAAACTTGTAAATACATGACCTGATCGTTCGTTCTGACATCTTCAAGTAATCGTCAAACGAATCACTAGCGGTACCATACGCCATTTGACGAATCGCGGTCGTACACTTTTGAATGGAGGTGAAGCCAACCTGACCTCTCGCGTCAACACGTTAACGAAACCAAGGCACATCTCTCTCGAGATCAGTATTAATTCTTAAAAATAACCTCCGACTCATTCGGAACCGGGTATTAAATTGCTCCTCCCCGTATAAATAACCTTCGTTAAAGTAATCTTTGAGTAAAAGTGTGTTAGCAGCCGCCCCGTTCACGGTTGAGACGTGCGCTTCGTTTTAATGGTCTTGAGGACGATTCCGCCTCTTGCCACCACCTAACCGCCGCCGATGCCATAATTCCGAACGCTGTTGTCCGGGCTTTCTCGCTTGATGATGAAGACATTTTAGTATAAACTTTTTTTGTATCGTAAGAGATTAGAGATTAGGTATAATATGAAATGTATTTAGGTTTATATAGGAGATGAGAATAATGAAAATAAAAAAATAAAAAAAAATATTTTTTAAAATTATAGCCGTTCCACGGCTAGTCCAACGGTACAATCTCAAACAATCCTCCTCTTTCTCGCGTGAAAAAAAATCACGGTGGCTTAGCACGGCGTGATTTTGAGATGAAGGGGGCGGTGTGCCAATTGAATCACGGCGTGATTCTTACTTCCACGTTAGATCACATCGTATAAACCTCACGTATACCGGATAGCCTAATATAGATGATGACAGATGACACCTCCTTCATAGAGACTACACTCATTAGTAACTATCCACACAAGGTACGTCTTCGTCCACTTGAACGAGGTAACATGTCGCAATCAACTTCTCTATTATTGTTTTATGTTCTATTATTGTTTTATGTTCATGGTCCTGGATTTCATTTCATTTTTTTTATTTTTATAACTCTCACAAGGAAAATGAGTTTTAAAACTTTAAATACTAAATAAATACATTTGTTTTTTACTATATACAATATTTACATTTCTTTTAATTTTATACAAAATGCAATAATAACAATCGATTTTGTCAACTTACACTCTAAAAAGAAAAGGAAACAAATAGAAGAAGGAAAGGAATTATCCCTTTAAGCATTTATTATCTTTAATCTACCCTGTTTAAATTATTCGTAATAATGATTAATTTGATTCGGCAAAGATTAGCCATTCCTTTTGGTTTGGATTATCGGAAATTTGGTCCCACTCCCACAATAGAGATAAGTCTGGCTTTCTTTTCTGCGTTGCTTGTATCAGTGTCACACTTATTTGATTCCTCTATTTTTTTAATTAAATATATTCATCTAGAGACTGTCAATCTCTAACACTACTCAAACTAAATATGAATTACGTTAATACGAACTTAACATGAAACTAAATTAAATAATAATAATAATAAAACTAATTTCTTAACAAATTTAGATCCATGTCGATAAGGGTCTGACATACTTAGAGGCACATAAAATCGGTTTTTAGAGCCAAAGCAGATTGGTTTAAAACCGGTTTGGATAGAGTAAAAGATAGTCAAAACCAGATTGGGCCAAACCGGATCGGATTAGAAACCATTTTTATAAGGGGAAAGGACCGGATCGATTTGAAACCAATTTTGGATCGGATAGGTTTTAACCAGTTACAACAGAAATATCTCTAACTGATTTCAAATTAGCGGATCGGATCGGATCGGATCGGATTGGGACCGGTTTAGATTTCTAGATCGGTTTCGGATCCGGTTTAAACGTGCACCTCTAGACATAATATAATGTATTAATAGAGGGTTGGGCCGTTGGATTGAGTGTGTTTGTGCATGAACAAGGACCATCCTAGGCTGTAAATGGGGCAATTCGGTCTGTTGATGTAGGAGCCAGGGACCATGGCTGAGGTTTGGGGTCACCTAGACCTTACAAATTGATGATTTTATAGAACAAAGAAATTTTTTAGGGAAAAATACCAAAATGAGTATTAGTCGGTAAACAATTACCAAAATGAACATTTAGCCGGAACTACGCCGGCTAAGTCTTTGGTTTTTGCCGGCTAAGCCTTTGAATTTTTCCGGCTAAGCCGACGCCTTTTTAAGTTAGCCGGCTAAATGTCCATTTTGGTATTTTTCCCAATTTTTTAACCATCATACTTTTATATATTTTTTAAAAACCAACATACTTAATAATTTACATTTGAGCAGCACCATAGTTAATCCTTATTATCCATCATATCAAAACAAATATTAATGTTTAACGATGATTTGTACAAATGATTTGTACAAATGAAATAGAGAATCTTAATGTGTGAAGGGATTGATGTGGGTATCCTCATTTTAATAATAATTATTTGAGTTTCAAATAATATTTTTTGATAAATAATTGTATACGTGAAAGAATAAATAAAGGATTTCATAAGTGTATATATATTTATATATATATATATATATATGTATATATAAGTAAATAATTAGGGTTCTTTTGTTTGTAAATAAATACACAAATAAATAAATAAGTAGTTTTCTTTTATTTGTAATTGCATAACTTAATAAATGGATAAATAAATAAATAAATGAGTAATAATTAGTTGAGTAAATAAATAATTAACTACATAACTAAATGAATAAAACATTTCATTTGACTTATGAAAAATACGTGTTAAAAATAATGATTTAATTAATTGGTAAATATACCAAAATTTATAGTATAATAATAATGTTCTAATTAATGAATAATTAAACCATAATTAATTATTAATTAAAAGTATAGAATTGTGTTTTAAATGTTCTCATATAATAAAAATAAATTATATAAAAGTTTATATAAATCTTTGAAAAGAAATGGGTTAATAAACATAATCATAATTAGTTTATGAATTAAAGTATGGAATTTGTTTTAATAAAAATAATAGTTAATTACATGGATGGTCCTTGTGGTTTGTGAAAAGTAACATGTATAGGTATTAAGGGTTTCAAGTTACAAGTATGGGTATTATGCTTTCAATTTTGTAACAGTATTAGGTATTAAGACTAACTTTCGTTAGTTTTCTATTAAGTTGAAAGATAATTAAGTCATTTTACATATGTGGGCTAATTATGTAAGTTTTCATATATGAGAGACCATTTGTGTAATTAAGTCTTAATAATAAAAAAAACCCACCACCGTCTCCATTCATATCCTTCATCCACTGGCACCATCGTCTCCTTCATCCATCGTCTCCGGCACCACCCCCCACCGTCCGCTAGCCTCCTCTAACCACCTCCACCACTGTCTGCCAGCCTCCTCTAACCACCCTTACCATCGTCCGCTATCCGCCACCTCCTCTAACCACCCCCACCACCGTCCGCTAGCCACCACATCCTCTAACCACCACCTCGTCTGAACTCCGATGCTGCCACTGCCACCACCCCCCTCGTCAGATCTGAACTTCGTCGGCAAATTCAGGGAATTCCACACTCTCTCTGTTGGAAAATCCGGCAACGGATCTAACAGAGGCGATGATGGTTCTACTTCTGCTTGTGGTTCTGGTTCTCCTTCACTCTCTCTGCCGGCAAATCCAACAACGATGATGGTTCTACGGATCTAACGGATGCCGCGGAATCTTCTGATAACCTAGCCACCGGAGAAGGGGTGGTGGTGATTTGGCACATGAACCCACCACCGGCGGCCCTGCTGACGCTTCCAAGATCATGGGCTACTCCGAACTCCCTGACGAAGTCCCCGACCAGTCGGTGGTCGATTCCGATGAGTTCTTTGCAGAAATTCCATGAAGATGAGGTGTGATTATATTAGCAATTTAGGGTGGGGGGACGATCTGCAAGGAAGGAGTTTGGGTGGGGGGATGATGATCTGCAAAGGAGGAGTTTGGGAAATTATTGGTTTTTTTATTGTTTATGTTTTTAATAGTTTTAATGTAATTGACATAAATAGTCCCTGTAGTTTAAATTTTCAAGTCATATACTTAAATAGTCCCTTACAAAGGCACTTTGGTTATTTTACTTTCTATTAACAGAAAATTTAACATTTGTTAGTATTAGTACCCAGTATTGTTACAAAATCAAAAGATAATACCCATAATTGCAACTTGAAACCCTTAGTACCCATACATGTTACTTTTCACAAACTACAGGGACTATCCATGTAATTAACTCTAAAAATAAATTATATAAAAGATTGTAAAATTCCTTTACAAAGTAATGGGTTTATAAAAGTAATCAAATTTAACTATAATTCATAAACCTAGGATTTTAAATAATTTGTATAAAATAAATATATTAATTAAACTAAATTTTATTGGGTTTTTATCATCAAAAGAATAACAAACAAATTTGTTTCTCTTGTAAGTTTATCAATTTAAATTATTATAATGATTCTAAGTTTCAAGAGTTTATAAAATAACTTTTATAAAATAGTTTTGTGTATCACAATATATATGTATATATGTTTATATGCTAAAAAAAGATATTGTATGAATGTTAAAATTGTGTACATATTGACCTCTATGGTTTTATTAAAAGGATGCATGAGTTTATACATGTATAAGTATGTATACATATGTATATATGTGTGTGTGAGTGGGTGTGCTAAGCATGAAAACAAGAAACAAAAATGAAAACAAGAACGCAAAATAGAATGCGGGTAGAACTTACTTAAGAACATGAAAACAACTTTGGATATTAAGGGATGGATTAGAACTTGATATGGTGTAAGAATGAGACTCTTCAACTTTGTAGGAATGGTGTGAGAATGGTGGTAGAATGAGGGTCTATTTATAGTGGGGGGATTATGAGAAAAACTAGCAAATTATTAATAAAATGTTTCATAATATTTAAGAGGTTTAAATTCCAAAAATTTATATAATAAATATTTTGAAAGTTTTTAAAAAAATGAGTATTCATCTTTAAGGTTTTTAATAACATTCATGAGTAAATAAATATTAAAATTTGATTTTTTTGTAAAAGGTTTAAATTAATGATCTTTTAAGTATTAGTTTTTGTAAAAAAGGTATACAAATGGACTTTGTAGTTATAAATGTGTGGTTTTAGACTTTTTAGTTTTCTTATAACTTAATTGTCACAATAACATATAATAAAGAAAATTTGGAATTAAAATCATGATAATTTAAATTAGTAAATGCATGAGTTAAGAAAAGTTTATAATAATATAGTGAATGAATATATATCACAAGTTTGATATATTTATGAAACATAAATATGAAATTTGATAGAGTTTTAAGCCCATAGAAAATATAAGTCATTTGATATAAAAATGTTTAGTGGAAATAATATTTTAAAAATGATGATGTAAAAAAAATGTGTTGAAATATGAATGAATTTGTAAAGATGACTATGATTGATCATGTGTTATAATAACTTGTACAATGCATAATGTATAATGAACACTTGGTTTATATTGTGTTGAAATTTGAACTTGCTCATGGATTACATGGTCTTGTACGATGAATACAATGAAATGGAAAAACACAAATGTTACATTATTTGATTTTTATTTTTGGGAGCTAGAGAAAAGATAAAATTGTAGAAGTAATCAATAAAAAGGGTAATTCACTTTGGTTCGAATTCCTTCCAATGTTATAGTTTGTTTTTATTTATGGATTCTCAAAAGATCACTATATCGCAAACATGGCGGTCATCACTTAAGTTGCTAGACCCTATAGTTTGGGTTGATTTTGTCTCTCCAAGGGTAGTAGTTTGAGCAACATGACAACCGCTATGTTTAGCTAGAAATGGTTCCTGGGTCGGGACACCACGTCATAAACTTGAAGATCAATGATAATGTGTGTGTAAGTGTATAAGATGGAGCAGCTCCTGGGTCGGGAGATTAACTCCCACAACAATATTGGAAAGTATGCCACCATAACTACCACCTCAATGTCGGAATTAAAGTATCAAAATTGTGTCTTTAGACAAGAGACTTTACACACTAGTCACTATGACTCCTTTGCTTTGATTCCTCTCCACAAAGGTAATGGTAATACATAAAGTCAAGTCCTTAAAATACCGAGTCACCGTATATTAAAAAGCAAGGGTCTTTACGAAGCACATTCACAAATTCACAACTTCTAGCACCCTTCCAAGTAACTAACGCATCGACTCTACATAGACATAGAAGTGTGAATGCCCGAATCAACGAAGCATGAAGTTGGTGAATCGATCCAACGGTTTGTAAAGATCCACTTTCAATGTTAAAAGATCACATTTTGAAGTCACACACACACACACCAATTTTGAATCCATAAAGACACTAACGACTTCATTGGAAGTTCATCTTCCCATAGCGATTCAAAGAATTTAGCCAAGAATGGCCATACAATCAACAAAGATCAAACTTGTATAAATACTCAAAGGCATCATTACAAGATTTCAAATTTGTTAATTGTATCTAGAATCTTGGAAATTGAAACTAACTACAAGAAAATACAGAAAATTATTCAACAAAATGGCTACAAGTCTCTAACAAAGCTCTCCTCAAAATGGTGCAAGAATGACCTCTTTATAGGATGTTCTGGGGCTTGGGCACGGGGCGTGCCTGATGAGGCACGGCTCCGTGTGTACCCGCTTGCTGCTCCACTAACTTGGTTGAAACAGACTTGGACATGGTAGTGCGCACGGGGGCGTGTTTAGCTTGAGCACAGGGCGTGCTATACCTTTGACACGGGGCATGCTAGACCTTTGACACAGGGGCGTGTTGGCTTAGGCACGGGAGCATGTATCCCATGTGTTTTCTTGTCTCCTGACCTTGGGCACGTGGGCATGCCTGATGAGGCACGACCCGTGCTTGACTTGCTGACTTGATCAATTCTTCTTGTTTTTGTGTTGTTTTTGCTTCTTTGATCAATTCTCGGTCTTTAGGTCCTAAAAACTCAATACGAATCAACTAAGGTACAAATTCACAAGAATCTTAAGAAAACAAACACAAAAAGAATGACATTTCATGATGTGAAAACATGTGTAATTTGGTGCACATTAGGAGCCGTTAAAAAAAACATTTCGGCAACTATTTGACTAAGAATTAACATATTAAAAAACACAAAATTTGATCACTTTGAAAATATTTTCAAACATTTTGGGTATGATTTTAAAATTAAAATTAAGGCCAAATACTTAAATAGTTAGTCTTATATCAAAATGTATACGCAAAACTTTCAAGACTATAACTGTTGGAAACCGTCTACTTATGGAATATTCTTCCAACTATTTTTATTTTCTATTTCTATGTTATAAAAGATATCATCTTTTATAAAAAGTAATAAGTTATAAAAATAATCTTAATAGATTTAATTCATTTTATAAAAAAAATATTTTTATAAAATTCATTTGATCTTATAAAACTTCGTTTAGTGATCACTTTCAACTTTGGATTTTTATGGCATATCATCTTCAACCTAATCTTTTATAAACCTTTTTTATTAATTTTGGTTTAGTTTACCAAAGGTAGTTTTATAAGCTTTATAAGAATGTAATCATTTTATGTGATTTCTAAATTCAAATTGAACGCACATCACATATCCTTAACTCGATGTGCCTTTTATATCGATGGACGTGTAGAAATGTTTTTAGCTTTAAAATTTGAAGTTTGACCTGATTAATTTGCTCATACATTCTATGACTAATCCATAATCGAACCGTTCCATCAACCGTGATCCTTTTGTTATTTGAGAACATTTTTCTTAGCACTTTGGAAGGTAAATAGATCACATGATAACAGTATTGATTATAAAGTCCATGTCCAATATTTCTCCATTGATTTGCTCTAATTTATTGGTCTTTTTGGAGATCCTTTTGAATGATTGCATAATATAAGATATGGTCATATAAATAATTATATTTAGTGTTTGTATCATGTGTTTACATTTTACAACGTGCACATCAACAATTAAGTTAAACCAATTTATGATCTACACGAGACATTCAAAAATATCTCAAACATATATCATTTTAAATTTAGTCGAAGTAGATATTCGAGTTGGTTCTTGATTATTAAAATACTTGAACCCTAAAGCTCGATAGTCTTATTAAGTTGTGCTATTTTATATTTTATCATTTGTGATCAAGTCGAGCCGAACTCAAAAGTATCAATTGACCATGATAATCGAGTGCGCATGTCAAATAAATAATAATTGAACTAAGATGATCCAAACCTAAAAGTATCAATTACTTTATAAGCTCGAACTTGAAAGAGAAAACTCGAAAGTTTTAAGATTTAAGGTAAAATTAAGTTTAAGTTTGACATTGTTTGGAGTCAGCTTTGACTTGATTACACATCTATTAGCCACTTCATTGCCAAGACCGATCGATTCTCCATATTGCTGCAAGAACACTCATGACAAAAGTAGACTTATTTTTCTAAACATTAAACATTGTTTTTTTACATACTCACTACTTTTTTAAATGAGTCAATTTGCTTTGGAGTAGAATGTGGCGAACCTAATATTTGAAGATTGAATCTATTCGGTTAACCATTTAGGTTTATTGGCTATTACTGTATATTCTTTGGGAGTGTCTTAACGATTAAGGAAAGGTGTACAATGGGAGTGCTTGCACTCCTCGCGTCCCACTGGTCTGGAATTGTGGTCACTCCCCTTATGAGTCCATAACAAGACAAAACCAGTGACCCATATCAATAAGCAGGACGGAATGTCTGGCTCTTGAACAAACATGGCGCCGCACTAGTGGAATTTTTTTTCTATGCTGTGTTTAGGAGCAAAAAAATTGTTAAAAAATATAAATGAGTTAATTACACAAATAGTTCATATGGTTTGCGGAAAGTAACAAGTTTGGGTACTAATGGTTTAAAGTAACATGTTTGGTTTTTATGTTTTCAATTTTGTAACAAGTTTGGATATTAAGACTAACTTTCATTAATGTTTCTGTTAAGTTTAACAAATTTGGGTACTAATGGTTTAAAGTAACATATTTGGTTTTTATGCTTTCAATTTTGTATCGAGTTTGGATATTAAGACTAACTTTCATTAATGTTTCTGTTAAGTTTGGGTAAAACGACAAAATATCATTTGCGGAAAGTAACATATTTAGGTACTAAGGGCTTAAAATGAAAGGGTATTTTGGTTATTTCACCCCAAGTTAACATAAAATTTAACGAAAGTTAGCCTTAATACTTAAATTCGTTACAAAATTGAAAGAATAAAACTAAACCTATATTTTTATACCTTTAGTGACCAAGGGTTAGGATCTTTTGAGAACCCATAAATACTTGAGAACTCGCGAGAACTCGCCAAAAAACCAACTAAAATCATTTTTTTTGTTTTCACTACTTTTATTATTAAAATACAACATAAAAAATGATTTATCTCTCCAATTAATTCATCTCTTCTCTCTAAATTTTTCTTAAAAAATTTTATACACATGTGCAAATGGTTAACACTTACACATGTGTAAGTGGTAAAGGTACACATGTGTAAATTTTTTTTAATATACGAATACATGTAAATTTACATATATAAATTCATTTTTTTATGTTGTATTTTAATAATAAAGGTAGTAAAAATTTAAAAAAATTGGTTTTAATTTGTTTTTTGACGAGTTCTCAAAATATTTAAAAGTTATCAAATGATCCATTCCCTAGTGACCAAACCTGTTACTTTTTCACAAACCACATGAATTATTTGTGTAACTAACTTAATATAAATATATAATAGCTACACAGCCCAGTTCGTTTGTCTTTATCTAAGAAAGAGAATTAACTTTTTTTTCATTTATAAAAATAATATCAAAGCCACCGTAGAAATGTTAGGGTTTTTTCTTCTTCTTTTAATTTGAAATCTTAATCTCATTAAAGCCAAAACATGATCATAAAATAAAATAAAATAAGGATCATTGAAAACGTTAAAATCAAACAATATTTTTAAAACTACTCTGGGCTGAATCGATCGGACTCCCTACTTTTTTGTGGACGGATGACATGCTGTTGCTCTATAGGCCCATATAATAAACTGGGCCGGATCAATTGGAGACCCCAACTTTTTTTATTACCTTCTTTCTTTTTTAATATTCTCACAATACAATAAAAACTTTTCTTTCATTTTCAAATAAAGTATTAAATATTTTTACAAAGATGTACTCCTATTAAAAAAATTATTATATTAATATGAAGAATCTTTAAAAGAAATAAATAAAAATAGCAATTTATTTATAAACTAACGATTATGTATATTAACTTATTAAAATGGTCATTTATTTTAGAACATATGAAGCATGTTTTTCTATAAGGTAAAGGTGGTTTATATATTTATTGAATAGTAAATGTAAATTAATGAAATATGTGAATTAGAAACCATGAAATTTAGTGGTGCATCACATCACCAAAATAACCACTACCGATGTAAATGAGTATCCCACGTGAGATGCTCGAGATCTATTCGTAAAAAGTTCGAGTCCGGACCGAGGCTAAAAAAAGTCCATTAGTTATATAATATAATATTTTTACATAATATATTAAATATATAGGCAGAAAAAAAATATTATATGTAATTAGGATATAAACAACTAATAAAATATATGATAGTTATTTTATATTTATAATAAAATTATAAGTAAATATAAACATAATTATATATGCACAGAATTAAAATAATCAAATAATTAACGAATAAAAACGAGTTCGACTTTGAAATATTATTTACAATTCAAGTTCAAGCTTTAGACAGATAGCTCAAAATAAGTTAAGCTCGAGTTCTAAAAAGTTAAATAAATCAAGGTAAAGTTCAGACGTGTTTAGAGGAGCTAAGACGATACTCATTTGCACACTTCATAATCACGTTACTCTTTTTTTTATAGACTCCTGATTATTAACTCATACCAAATTTGTACCGAATCCATGAATCCAAACATGTTTTTATATTTATATAGGCCCTATTACTTTTGATATTTTATAAACATTACCATTATTTCATTAACCACTAATGTGTTAAAAAAAGAGTATTAAAAACCTTACAATAAAACTAATTAAAGAGATTAAACAAATCTTTGAGTAGAAAACAAAAGGACCAAACTTTTGCGGTTATAGAAAACCAAATTGATAAATATTTAATTCAATAAAAAGATTGGGTATATATTAAAATAATGTAGTTGTAAGAATCCATCTGCATCTAGTCCCTACGAAAGATTTTTTATTGTTAATAATACCAACTTCTTGTTTAATAAAAATATATTTATCATTATTCGGAAATATGGCTACTCCATTTTATTTGGAGATTGATGACGCACCACATGACGCATTTACACCCCGTTTCACTAAAGCAAATTGCAGTTTAATTATTTAAAATTCATACTAAGTTAAAGGAGAGGCTAAAAGTTGAATCTTATGTTGGGTGCATTTTTTAATAAAAGATATTTAGTTGGTTATAGAATATTTAACACGTTAATAAGTAAATAAATAAAACACGTGAATCGAAGTCAACAAGGTCGTAAAGATTATTGTCATAAAAGTCATTTACTTATTCGAATGGAGAATCAATATATGAGCTTACTTTTTAATAAACATGTATGTATTATTATTTTTTGTTGGATTGTCTAAATCATATTACTTTTTATAAATCTGATAACTAACTTATTTATCTGTGAGTTATACATATAATATAAATCAAGTAAATAGACAAAAATTATGATGAACTAGCGATTAGATCAAGGAAAGCCGATAAAACTGAGTTAGGTTTCAAAATAAAACGGATTCATCGTACGTGAGTGCAGGATTAAGAACTAAGGGGCCTTGCGTAGAATCGAAAAGTGAAGCATCGATCGAAGGACGAAACAACACGATAGAGACGCCGATCTGGGAGATGATTATGAAAATGCAAATAATGCTAAACATCTATATATATATATACTCTATAATAAATAAAGGTTTTGGTGGGACACTTGTCAATCTTCTATGCATTCTTAACTTTTTTTCCCGCTTCTCTCTCCTATTAAATAATAATGATTTCTATAATTCTTTTTATAAAATGTTTTTATAATAGGTTTGTACATAAAACATTTTTAAAAATTAAACATTTTTTTCATTCTTTTTATAAAATATTTTAAAAAAATAACTGTATAACCTTTCTATAATTTATATTAAAAAACTATATAATCTGTCATAAATATGTAATATGTAAATCTTTATTACTAAGTATATATAACATTCATTTATTCAACCCGTGTAATACACGGGGGTTCTAACCTAGTTTATTATGTAATAATGATTATAAATTTTAAAACTAAAAATAATTATTTAGTTTATAAGATATTAATCGTTTATGTGAATTTAGATTCATATTATTTACATAATACATATAAAAAAATATAAACAAATTTTGATTGTCTAAAATAAACACAATATAATTTATAATTTATTAAAAAAACATAAAACATAATAAACAATTTGTAAAATGAAATTTGTACTGATAATGAAGAAGTAAACAACACGTATGATAGCAAGTTTTGACCAATATATTTGAATGTAATTTTATATGTTATCCAAAAAAAAATAATCATACATATTCATGAATAAGTAATTAAAATAATCATACCAATATATTTGAATGTGGATTTACATATATTTATTTTGCAATCATCATTCTTTTTAGGATTTAAATATACTTATTCCCTGAATAAGTAATTAAAATACAATGTAAGATTCGTTACCAAGTTTAGATATAATTAAACCAAATAACTGCAAACTGTAAACATCTAATTATAGTAATATATATAATTTAAATAGTATATATATATATATACTTTAAATTGTTTTCGTAGGTATTCTAAGAGAATAAATTCCTTAAAAACAGCATCTGGTTTGATAGTATATTAGTATACTTAACATTGAAGACAGTGTCAACTTTTGTTGATTAGGGTTTTGAGATGTATATTATAATTATATGCAACCTTTGATTAATTTATTAATGATAATAATAATTAATTGCATTGATGACAACCCAGATGACGCAAATGGCACCTTCATGTTCTCCACATCAAAATTAGATAAATAAACAAATAAGGATAAATATAAATATATTCTAAATTTGGAAATGTAAGTATTCGTTTTAATTTTGGTGCTGTGAATTTAAAAAGCCATGAAAACTTACTTATTTGTGATCACTATTTGGTACAAATGATTTCGATTATGGACATAAGTTATTTTCATTTCAAGTTCAATATGACATTTACATGTCTTTAGTCATGATGAGTAGTGTTCATTTTAATTTGGGGATGGCGCATGTGTCTATATACATATACTAGGTTATATTATATATTCTACATTAGAAACTCATGTATTACACGGGGTTAGATCAATGAAATATTAAACAGTTATTAATAAGCGAAAAAAACAAAGGAAATTATAGTTGAGAAAAGAAATATTAAATAAATTAAATATTTATATAATAAATATTAATAATGAAGATAATAAATAATTAAGAAACAATAAGTGAAAAAAAATTCAACCAGTTACTTAATTATTAAGTATAAATTGAGCTCACATAAAAATAAGTAGGAAAAATTTCAGACGGTTACAAGAATCTTGGGCTCATAGAATTGTGACACGTGACACAACCAATTACTTATTTATTAGGTATAGCTTAGTGTCAAATATAACTAAAAATTTATATTATTCTTATTGTAATATAACAATCAAAATATATTTATTTGCATTAAATTTAAATTTATGATGACTTTCAACCGATATGCTTTCTCGTTTTAAACTACTTTTATTTGATTTTTAGCCGTTTGGCCCGCTAGAGATAAACATAACCCAAATCGACTCGTTCATAAGAAAATGGGGCGAAGTTGCCACATCTAGAAAATATATACAAATAGCTAAAATAAGTAATGATATAAATCGAAACAGGAAAAAAAGAAATATAATTACTTGAATACTTTCGGCTATAATGATATGACAAAAATACAGTATGATTTAACAAATCATAACAAATATTAGATATTTGAATATGTAAATACATGATTGAATGTTTTTTTAATTGGTGCTTACATGGCTATAAAATCGTTTTCAGTTTGTAAAATTTATAAAAAAAAATATGATTGATGATAAAAAAAATATGATTGATGATTAACAAAATTTTGAATTAAAAAATCTGTAAATAATGAAGTTTATTAAAATATAAAAACAGACTGATAATATAATTGATTTCCATAATACAAATTTATTTTTCAAAAATGATAACTAACGTCTGTAATTAAAGCTCTCCATGATTAATTTTATATTAAGTTTATTTAGTTATAATATAACAACTATCCATAATTAACTTCTTAATGTATTTATTATCTAATATCATTAAATAATTTAATAAGAGAGAGAAGCGAGAAAATTAATATTTAATAGAAGAGAGATGCAGGAAAATAAAGGTGAGAAGGAACCAGAGAGTGACACGTGTCACCTCATATTTTTATTTATACTTGTAAGAACGATAATTATATATGTATTTTTAAAAAGATTAAAATAAAAATATAAGAAAATTCACTACCCAAACTCAATGAAGATTGTAATTTTTTAATATATTTTTCTTGAAAAGGCTTAATTTGTGATGAGAAGTCGATGCAATTTTGCTATTCAGTCGTTTTTAGGTCATCCACTAATTGTGGAGGTGGTGAGATGAGTATCTGTTGTATCGAATAAATTTGTTTCTACACAAAACAACAAACACAAAACTGAAACTTGTGTACGCCTCTTCTTGTTTTGGTGGGGAAAATGAGACTTGCTTTATGGAAAATTTGCACCTATTTCTCGTGGCAAATAAGATTCTTTCATAAAATAGGCGACACATTTACCTTCTTCATATATCTTAGGTACCAAATATACCCTTTTAACTAAACAGTAAGTATTTTCCTTATCGGACATTGCTTACTCGATCGTATAGTTAAATAAGATTTAATAAAATATTACTTAGAGTCATGGTTAATACGTAAGTTATGATTATTTCTTTTTCTAAAAATAAGAAACCAACTTATGCATATTATAAAAAAAATCATATAAATTATAGAAGATAATCCTATACTAGAGTTAACCATAGCCCAAGCTATGCTTAGTAATTGTATATTAGCAACAACTCTATAAATTAAAATGCACTCTTTAATAACGACTTTATATAGGTAAAGAAACTAGCGGTATATATTTAGCAAAATAAACACATCCAAGTTGGTGGTGGGTCTAGCTTAGCATAGTGGCAAAGGTGTATACCTAAGACTTCACTAAAATAGGGATGTCTTGGGTTCAAGTCTCACTTGTGACAAAAAAATGTACAGGTTGGGTCAGGTGGTTTTCTCACCTATGGTGTGTTTCCTCGTGAGAGAGTTGGAGATGATCGAGTGGGTCAGTGGACCGTTAGTAATCCAAATTGCCGTTAAAAAAAGTTGGCGGTGGGTTAACATCAAAACAATGATTATGAAAAATTTGACGATATATTAACATCAAATTTGTTTCATAATAAATATATGCATGATTCACATAAAAGTTCTTTGATGCAATATATGCATCAAATTTGACGATATATTATAAATGATACAATAAAAGTTCTTTGAATTGTTGTTTCAATTTGAATCTATTAATTAACTTTTATATGCGCATGATAAAGTTTCAAAATGATAATTTAAATGTATTTATTACTTATAATAAGCATACTACTACTACTTAAGTCAAGTATTTGTGTTATCATCTTGCGATTGTGATCCGTTTTTACAAACAAAAATTGTAGTTTTTCTTTTAAATGAGTTTAGTTAGGATTATTTGTTCGTAATTTTAGTGTCATCTATCTATTTTGTTTATTTGGATTTACTTGATGGTTGTAAGACCCCAACTCGGGCATCCTACATTTGGTTCTTATAACTGGATATTCTTTTTAAAATACTCGTATTATTAATCAAACTACAACGTAAGTCTTTCTAAAACAATAATTACTATTTAATATCTTTATCATCATCAAGTTTACCTCATGAATGTCTGCACACTAATCCGAGTAGCACCGCTCCCAATCCAAGGTACGTCGACCCCAAAGCTCACCTGCAACACAATCTAACGAACATACAAAGTCAGCTACGCTGAGTGAGTTCTAATAGTTTAATTTAAACAAAAGTCATCTCGTCACAATTATTATTTATCTTCACCCAGGACATTCCGGTCCTTATAAAATAGTTTATAAATTACTATCATGCAAAATAACCTCTGTTATCATATGATATCCCAGAAGGTTCACCGACATGGATCGATTTTACTACACTAATTACTCGAATCTACCACCCGTATTAACCCGATAACCTGGTTAACACAACTAATCCCTAGACATCGACTTACTCAGTCTTAACCAAGACCCTCACAAGTCAACTGACACAACAGTTGTAAACACGGTGTCCTCATCCTGACACAACGGTCACTCCAACTCTATGCACCACATTAATATCATCTACACACCACATCAATGTTATCTCATACGCAATAAATATAACTCAACACTTGTATGCAATTTAACACATACATAAGCACACAAACACATACCTCATCACTACACCCTCGTCAGGGCGTTCGTCACACCCCGAGCTCATCATTAACCTGCTCAGAATTGCCACCTTTGGTGACCTCCCGAAGGACTTCGTCCTTAACAATCCGGTTTGCCGTGTCATAGAGATAACGATGCAAACACAATACCCGCCGTGCCACAAGGATAACGACACAAAACACACAACATCAAGCACATAAGCCATAACAGTCTACTAGCATTTACATGACTCATTAACTACACCTACACCCCGCACATAGCACTAGGATAATGTATCCTACACGTAATCATAAGCGTTTAGCTTATATCCCAACTCACCCCCGACTAACTCATAACACAATACATCACTATTATAGCAGCACACATACAAATACTATGTCTCGTTACCTAAGCACATACCATGTACGTGCACACCCAACAACACCTCCTAGTCTTACCCGTACGACATGTAAATACAATCCCAACTCACCCTTACTAGATCACTATACATCGTGCCACCAATAGTGTCATAACCAGCCCACCTACTCTAGGTACAAGACCCGCACCCTTAGTCTCGTATTTAGATATTCAAATACATAGCTCATTAATTTAAAACTCGTAATACGTTTAGTTTCACAAACACGTTACTCTAAGGACCCCACGTAGACCCTTAGTCAAATTATTATACAATTAGCCTATAAATACTTCTAAATCACATTGTGACTTGTGTCACGTTTAGTTAATAGCATATAATGCATGAGTATGTACGATAGCCTCAAAACGTTTAAAACATTTAAAAGAGGGGATTAGAAACTCACAGATTACGAAGGTCCAAGTCTTGCTCGGCAACCGTCCTCTCGTTCGAATCCCGAACCTGTCAATGTATGATCACATGATCTAAAGATACGTTGACAACATATAATGTTAATAAAACTCCCAAGTCCATTCTCTCATGCTTGTCTCTTCGTCCTTGCCGAAACCCTAGTTCACACGTTCACTTGGACTGGATCGTCATAGATCTGTTTAGAACTCGAATACCTGAATGGGTTACATGCATGCATGTCCGTGCCCATGCAACCCTTACTCTCACGTGCATACACGTATTCAAATCGGGTTCCCTACACACATCCAAGCCGTAAAAATACAAACCCTATCCACGCGAGACGCATGGACGCGCATCGGGTTCTCATGCGTTCGCGCATACGAGCCATGTAAAACCCTAGCTCCACCCGAACCTGTCCAGCCCCACCACGGGCACCCTTGCCACCGTCAAGCTCCTCCTCCAGCCGGAGGCATCATTCCTCCCGTCCTCCGCCTTCCTTTGCCGTGAGACACCACCACGGCAAGCACTGGCTTTCCTTTCGTACTAGCGTACCATTGCTAACCACCGTCATGCACCATCGGACCACACCAATCCATACACGTCGGTCACCTCCTCTGGTTACTCTCCCTCCTCGTAAATCAGCAGACGGCCATCACCACCACCTCGCCATCTTCGGCTTCCGATGACAGCAGCCCCAGCGTCCTCGCCGTCGCATGCAACCACCGGCCAACCCATACTCCCATCGTCCACTACTGTTCTCGACTCTATCGCTGACCACCATACACAATAACCAAAACCTAGTTGGGTTTCTATGCAAGAACGAAAACACACATCATGAACGGGTAGGTTTAGAAGTGTACCTTACGTATGAAGTTCCTCCCTTGCCCGCTACCACCGTAGGACTGCCTCCTTCCCGGCCTCTCTCTTTTCTCGCGTCTCCTTTGCTGACGTCGAACACCTAGCCAAAGTGGCGTAGGGTTTGCGCATAGAGTGGTTTAAATACCACGCGCGAGTTACGCTCCGGGTCCCTCCTAATACGTCCAACGCATTTCTTATCCGAACTTTTAAAATAACAACTAACCGGGTTCTCTAATTTCGTTAAACCAAGCTTTACTTGAGAATCCTTAATGACTGCGTATTTTAAGTGCAACTCGGGTCACTCGTTAGTCCGCATCGTTAGTATAAGAATTTTCGGGTTGTTACAAGTCTACCCCCCCTTAAAAGAGGATTCGTCCTCGAATCATGTGCTGGTGCAAACCAACACCACTCATTTTTTGATCCAACTAATGCATCCAAAATCCATTGGTGTCATCCATTCATTGTACACATCAACGTGGTCACTTTACTCTACATCTCGGTCACCATTCTTTGTGTTCAGAGAAGTCCTCTCCATTGCTCGCTTTCAACTTTGAGACTGGTAGGTCCCACTTACATGTTCCTTTATAATTGTCCCTCCACTTTTACTCAGACGGTACAACACCGTCAATTCCTTGCTCAATTGTCTCATTTCCCTAATCCGCTCACATCACACATCAGGCCACTCCTTTTTATCACCCTGGGTTCCTTGCTTCTCGTAATTAGGATCATTCGTCGTCCTTCTCATCTCGCACTCTAATCGCCATCCAGCGATGACTCCTCAAAACTCAGGCACCACTGCCTTGCTCATAAAGATACTTCCCTTGTCCTTCTTTGATAATCTCTAGGAGCTTGTACAAGCTACACTGGTCCCCACAAAATTCCTCTACCAACATATCTCTTTACCTTGTTATCACGCGTTTAATACACCCCTTAAGTAAGCTCATAATACTCCAGACTAGAGTTATAATCATCGATTCCTGTTGATTCCCAAAAGTCCACATATTACCATCATGCCCGCCTCAGAAGCAAAGCATTCGCTCCACTTAATGCCCCACAGGAGCCTGCCTTAAACTAGTCATATATTTACTAGAGTAGGTGTTCCCTTTCCAGTCACTCGTGTGCAATCCTGCACTTATCCCTCCTGAATCCTGCTTTCCTCGTTGTTGATCTATTATTACCACGCGATTACCGACCGTGTCTCATTCATTAAGTACGAACATGAATTCCGTCTTATCGCAAGCCTCAGCCACCCCTTGTCTCGTTCAGAGTAAACATTTCCACTCCTCTTGTATCTTACGTTGACAGAATTCTCTATATGGACGTATTCCATGGAGACCCTTCCGTCACCTCATTTGGCTCGTGCTGGAATCTCCAGCGTCATCATCTCGATCTCATCATAACTATCTCCGATAAAGCGTCCATGTAACATCAACTTTCCCAGCTCCACCCATTGGCTTCGTGCTTCGAATTCTCGAGACATAAACATAGGCATCCACAAGAGCACCTCACCGATCGTCTAGAAAGACGTCAAAACTTCTCGCATCACCTCGATGTATGATCGCCGAGAAAATCGTCAAGATAGAAACACTATACTTGGACACCCGACCATCTGTCCTATGCACGACTAAGCATGTAATACAAGGACACACACCGACACACATAACTACAGAACACACAATGTTCTACATACGTACTAGTAACCCAGCCTTCTAACTCGCACAAAGTGCACACACAACTAGCTAGGCTTGAGCAAATCTACGTGTATACAATATGACCTCGTCATGTATGGACACACAAACTCCTACACCCTATCTTCTATTCATTACAACGGTAACCCCTGCCACACGTGTAACATCCCAATTTCTAAAGAAAACAGAAGTCCATGGGCCTAAGTGCAAATACCCCAAAGATGGAGGGCTAAAAAATACAAAAATATGAAATATGGACTGATAGCGGACCGCTATCAGATCCCAAACGGTCCGCTATGTGCTGGTTAAGGCAATGATGAGAGAATAATACATGGCGGATACATGTCTGATGATTCAACCCTAAGTCGGACCGCTATGAGGTCCATAACAGTCCGACATGGATTGCGGACCGATACCCCAGCCGCAAAACGGTCCGTTTTATGGGGCATACGTAAGATAGCTGGCAGGAGCGTGATAGCGGACCAATATCACCCAGCATGTCGGTCCGATATGCTTGCAAACTCATCCTATAAATAGATGAAGTTGTCGTTCACTTTTGAAACATCAAACACACAAACTTACACACACATAACATTGGGAAACGTGCAAGAAGCTGGTGCGGTGCATTTAAGTACGAGTACAATACGCTAGGAAACTATCCAAGGATAATGTAAGTACACTGGACCCGTACCCTAGACACGATTATGTGAATTACGTGCTTAAATGATATGTATTATGTGATATGTATATGACGAGGGTACAGGGTAATGAAGGGTTAGTCTAAACACTAAACAGAAATAATGGAGTAGCCATGACGTATCCAAGGGGTGGTGAATAAGCCGCTGGTACTTCCTATATATAAATCTCTTGGTACTTCGTAGTGAAACCATTATGAATGTTTAGGGGTATAAACTAATAGACAATAATGAAAATATAGTAAACGTACGGGAGAACTTCCGACCAGTATGTAATTATCTGACAAACAGAATGTTCTGTCTAAGGAAAGAGTGGTGTATAAATCTCTTCTAGACCCGTCACTCTTTACTGGGAACATCTATGTTAGAGGTACTGCTGTGGAAGGATAATCACCCCAGTTTACAATATATGACGAGTATTACTATATGATAAAGTTGAATGCATGAATACATGAATATGTGATGTATGATGAATGTAAATACATGAATGCATGATGATACGTGCAAATATGAATAAGTATTATGGAACGAGTCTAAACCCTAAAATGGAATAACAGAGTACTCACGAAGTATTAAAAGGGTGGTGGATACGCCGCTGGTACTTCCTATATATAAACCCTATTAATGCATCGTGGATAAACCGTTACGAAGTTTTAAGGTGAGGACTGGTTGGGAAATAAGTCAAGCATATACATGAAATGAAAACGAATACTTGATAAATTTGGGAGGCTGTGAGTCTAAGATACTCAAGGTCCCAAATGAAATGAGATACCCGGCCTGTAATGTGGATCTCAATAACAAAGAAGAAAACTAAAAAGATTCCAAGCCTACGGGGCTGAGGAAATGAATGAGTCTTCGTGACAAATGAAAGGGGTCTATACTGACGAGTATAAGAACCTTGCTAAAAACTCAGACCGGAGGTACGTCCGAAGATGGTCGCGGTGGGGTTAGCACACCCATTAAAATATATGAATGACGTGACTGGAGGTACGTCTGGAGATGGTCACGGGGACGCCGAGAGCGTGGGAAACTTGAACAATAATAAGAACCTAAAGGGTTCATAATAAAATGAACAATGCAGTGCACTTACATAGCGTAAGCTAATTCAAAAACGTTTTTCAAACATTGCAGGAAAAAAGCACATGGAATAGAGCTTCCTGTGGATGAGGTCGGACAGAGTGAAGAATCCCTAGACTTTTATGTAATAGAATATTGTATATGTAAAACAATATTTATAAATGAAAATTATACCTTGGTCATTTAATGACAAGGTTTTTGATAAACTGGGACCGTTTTCCGCAAATTAACTCTAATAAATGTTGTAATAATAATTAGGGTGTTTCAGGTTGGTATCAAAGCACGGTTTAAGGGATTTAAGTATCAGAAGGGGTACTTAAACTCAAACCATAAGTGCTCATGATATAAATAGGGATTCAATCCGAGGCCATCCAAGGAAGCAGGTATGTTTAAAATACTCGAGCATCCTACAGTTGGTTCTCATAACTAGTTATTATCTTTAAAATACTCGTGTTATTAATCAAACTACAGCGAAAGTCTTTCTAAAAAAATAATTACTATTTAATATCGTTATCTTCATTAAGTTTACCTCATGAATGCCTGCACACCAATCCGAGTAGCACCGCTACCAAGCCAAGATACGTCGACCCCAAAGCTCACCTGCAACACAATCTAACGTACATACAAAGTCAACTACGCTGAGTGAGTTCTAATAGTTTAATTTAAACAAAAGCCATCTCGTCACAATTATTATTTATCTTCAGTCAGGACCCTCTGATCCTTATAAAATAGTTTATAAGTTATTATCATGGAGATACCCCTGTTATCATATGATATCCCAAAAGGTTCACCACCCTAGACTCATCCCACAAATATAACCAAGTAAACTTCACCGACATGGATCAATTTTACTACACTAATTACTCAAATCTACCACCCGTATTAACCCGATAACCTGGTTAACACAACCAATCCCTAGACATCGACTTACTCAGTCTTAACCAAGACCCTCACAAGTCAACTGACACAACAGTTGTAAACACGATGTCCTCATCATGACACAACGGTCACTCCAACTCTACGCACCACATTAATATCATCTACACACCACATCAATGTTATCACATACGTAATAAATATAACTCAACACTTGTATGCAATTTAACACATAAATAATCACACAAACACATACCTCATCACTACACCCTCGCCAGGGTTACCCTCTTCAGGACGTTCGTCACACCCCGAGCTCATCATTAACCTGCTCATAATTGCCACCTTTGGTGACCTCCATAATCCCGTTTGCCATGTCATAGAGACAACGATGCAAACACAATACCCGCCGTGCCACAAGGACAACGACACAAAACACACAACATCAAGTACATAAACCACAACCGTCTACTGGCATTTACATGACTCATTAACTACACCTGCACCCCGCACATAGCACTAGGATAATGTTTCCTACACGTAACCATACACAATAACCAAGCCTTAGTCGGGTTTCTATGCAAGAACGGAAACACACATCATGAACGGGTAGGTTTAGAAGTGTACCTTACGTATGAAGTTCCTTCCTTGCCCGCTACCATAGTAGGACTGCCTCCTTCCCGGCCTCTCTCCCTTCTTGCGTCTCCTTTGCTGCCGTCGAACACCTAACCAAAGTGGCCTAGGGTTTGCGTTTAGAGTGGTTTAAATACCACGCGTGAGTTACGCTCCAGGTCCCTCCTAATACGTCCAACGCGTTTCTTATCCAAACTTTTAAAATAACGACTAACCGGGTCCTCTAATTTCGTCGAACCAAGCTTTACGTGAGAATCCTTAATGACCACGTCTTTTAAGTGAAACTCGGGTCACTCGTTAGTCTAAGAATTTTCGGGATGTTAAAATGGCGTAATGAGAAGTTACTATGTAACATCAAACAAGTTGGTTAGTGTAGAGTGCACACTTGTTTGATAATCGATCTTGTTGTTGTATCAATAAGGGCAACGCCCACTAAACAACGGGGGTCCGAGGACAGCGCAATTGGTTAGCAGGGACAACAACCCTTAGTGGGATCCAAGGGACGAAATCCCTGGCTGGCTAGTTTGGTCATGCTGATCACTTTACTCATCTAGAGTAAGTTTGTTCCTTCGGACTAAGTTTGCTCCACCATAGTAAGATTGCTCATCCGGAGTAGATTGTTCCTCCAGAGTATATCGTCACTCCGGAGTAGAATAACTTAGCAGTGATGGATTGGCGGTTGTGACGGTTTCAGCCAATAACCGTCATGACGTTACATTGCATTTGTTTACCCTATATATACATGTGAATTTGGTCAATATAAAATATATGAAATTCTCAATAGTCTTTCACATTTTTTGTTCTTTAATATCTGATTTTTATCTGATTGAATATTCGTGTACCCCGATATAATTTAATCTGAGAGGGAACTCTTACGCGATTATCAGAGAACCTAGGCAATCACAAATACACGAATCATTGAGAAGTTTCCTACGCTATTTGACTTTTGTCACTAAAACGAAGGTTAGTTTATATTATAACAATATTCCAACTAATATTAATTCTATATGAACTTATATCATGAAACAATACTTGCATTAATTTTAATATACAGTTTAACCGAAACCGAACCATAAACGACTGTTAACCGAGTCAAGGTTAACCGCACTACTATAAAACATGTATATTTTCTACAAAAGTTTCTGACAAGTTACTAACAAAGGAAAATTCCCACAAGTTAGCGACAACTTTCCAACAAAACAAAACAAAAAAGTAACCATAAGATTTCCTACAATTTTTTGACAAATTTATTAAATAAGTTAACTAATTTATTATTAATATAATCATAAAAAATTACCGACGAAAGGCTTTTGTCGCTAATTGTCAGAAAATTAGTCAGGACTTTGTCGGAAAAAAAGCATTTTCTACGGGTTTTTTTTCAACAAACACTTTTTATTGGAAACTTGTCGCTAACGACCAATTCCGACAAATTTCCTACGAAATCTGCTGTCGCAAATTTTTCAGTTTTTTTGGTAGTGCCGACCTTCAATTAACAGTTATGGAAATGATTTTTCATCAACCGACCGATCGGTTTCGATGGAGGTGAAGAGGTAAAACCGGCTCATAACCGATTTTGTACACCGTAGACTCACATGACTTTCATTATGATTTTTTGTAAACTAAAAACGTGCAAAAGTCTTATTCTATACATAAATCGTGTTTTATATCTTACATTAAAAAGGTTAAATACCTAGATTAATCAATTAAAGAAAGTTTAATATTTCTTTACTTGATTTGAACTCATACATGTACCAAGAAAAATGTGCTCACGCCCACCTCAGACTCGGACTCTTTTCCCCAAATAAATAAGTGTACTATGTATGGTCCATGGTTCCATAAGTATTAATCTTTGATATTGTTTGCTTCCTTAACTTGTACACTAATCAACCTATGCAACAAAGCATATCTTGGAACTCTTAACATATACTTATTTAATTGGTACTATATTCTACAAAAAAATCTACTCTCATTTAAAAACTTCATATGATTCTGACCTTTCCTTTGTTAAAACTTTTATTTCTATTAATAAACGTCTAATTTACATTTTATTATCGATTCTATAATCAATTACATAGCATATTTATCAACGGAAAAATGAACTTATAATATATTAAGAAGTATACACCCAAAATTAGAAAAGTATCGCACTTATACCTAATACTAGCTTTAACCCCTTGTGTTACACGGGGTGAAAAATTAACACTATATTGATAAATATCTTACCACATCTTTTTATACAAATTTGATATTGTATTGGTAACTTTTTCATTTTGTTAAACGTTATGATTATATGGATGAGAGTAATCAAAAAAATACATGAAAATATATTTCATAAGTGGTGTATTTTTTACAATACATTAAATTAAATGCAGGGATGTCTCCGAGATTTCAGGTACTAAAAAATGGGCCGTTAAATATAATTTTTTTCCAAAGATCGATGATAATTGTAATAACAATAAACAAAAAAACGTTACTCTAGCGATAAACAAATATAAAACAAAGTTAAACAATAAACAGAACAAAGTTAAACGAATCGAGAGACTCTCCTAATATTTTTCGAAGCAAAGTTGTTGATGAATTATTCACAATTGATACTATCTAATATATCGTTCTCGATAGCTATCATTGCCAATCCATTAAGTCTTTCTTGAGACATTTTCGATCGTAAGTACGACTTCAACAACTTCAATTTTGAGAAGCATCTTTCTGCAGATGCCACTGTTACTGGAATGGTCAACAAGATTCGATATGCAATTAATGCATTAGGAAAAAATAGACTTGCTTTAAGTATTTTAAAACATCAGTAGGTTTGAGAATATCATTAGGTAATATAGTGTCAAACGACTTTAACTCCATTTAAAGCTTAACACCATTAATATCTGATTCTCCTTTACCCTTCAGTGCATCCTCAAGAAGAATACAACACGACTTAAGCTCTTTGTCTTCAACATGCTTCAAGGTATCATGAAACAAAAAACCAAATAGTTTTTTATAGTCTTTGTATTGTTCAAATCTTGTTTTAAGTGAAGCAGACGCTTGATCAACAATATATAAAAAGTAGTTAACTTTCAAATTATCCTCAGCTGAAAATAAAACTTTTTGATCACTTAAATTCTCATCAAATTGTTTTTTTCTACGAAGCGGACGCCTATGAGGGAATACCGGGTCAATACCCATTTCAATGGCAATTTTCTTAGCTTGATCTTTCTAATCAGAGAACCCGTTTTCTCTAACTTTCTTAAAGAATTCAATCAAATTGTTCACTTCTTTAATAGCATCATCAAGATGGTACTAAAATCCAAATACAAACTTACTGTATAAGATGATACTAAAATCCAAAATCAAAATTGAATAGCAAAATCAAAATAAAAAAACGAATACCTTCTGAAGTTTGTCGAAATCCACATATTAATATTCTTACTAAAATCCACAGATTAATATTCACGTAAATCAAAAATAACAAACAATATGGCTATCAATTAATATTCACTTACCGATTGAATAATTATGGGATTGAATCATGGATATTGAATCGTCAATTTTGGGATTGCAGAGAGTTGAGGATTGCAAAGAACGACTGCCAAAATAATGTGCTTAAATGTTTAACATGATTATTTAATTATTCTATTTTAATTAAAAATCTACATTAGCATTTAAAAGAAAAATAGTATTGTTTATGGGGCTTTCAACAAAATTAAGTTATTGGTTTAAATGAGTATGGTAATAGATAAATAGTTGATTATATGTTTTTTGGGTTTTTATTCATGGGCCTCTCAACAAAATTTTCGTCTACTTATTTTGGTTTTAATTAAAAAAATATATTTATATATATACACATAATTTTTTTTTAAAATTTGGGCCCCCGCGAAAACGGCCTCAAACGACCGCTGATGTCAGCTTCTCCGAGACACCCATGATTAAATGTCAAATTAAACCTTATAATAATGATTTATAACTTTAAAAATGTTTCATTGTATACAACATTTAACATGATATTGGTAACTTTTTCATGTTTAACACCAACTAAATGCAACAAAAAATAGAGTTTCTTTTTCTCAATAACTGAAAACACAAAATAGTCAAAACCGTTTGAAAAAAGGTCACAAACGGTGTGAACCTAATTAAAGCCAGTAGGGATTCAAAGAAATCGAAGATAATCAAATTGGTCAACGATTTCCTTGCATACTTAGTTCTCCAATTTATTAGTTTTTTGAAATTCTATCAGCCTTTTTTGTAGAAACTTTAACCTTGATGTTGTAACATATTTATAAATATTTAAGTTGTAATTAAATTTACGTATCAAAATTAATTTTTTTTTTAAATCTCGCCTTTTGTACGAAAAATATCGCTAAACTTTTAATATTTAATCTCTCGTTTAAAATAAAATAAAAAAATACAAATAAAATTTAATTTAAAAAATATACCGTACTTTAAATTCAAAATTTAAAAATCGCACTCCTTAATATATCGACAAAATTGAATTTAAAATTCCAAAATTAAATATAAAAAAAACTAAAACTAATAAATTGGAATTGAAACCAAACATATTTTTTTGAAAAAAAAAATCTCGTCATTTAAATAAAAATTAAAGTTTAAAATATAATACAATTTTAAAAATAAATATTTATAAATTTCTTAATTTTAATTAAAAACTAACTATTAAAATTTCAAAAAAAAAGTTTCTTTTAATAAATATCAAACTTAATTAAAAAACTAATAATTAAATATTAGTAAACTTTGTTCTAAGAGATATTTATTTAAATTACAAAAGTAGTATTTTAAAATTTTATGTGTAAAATTAAAAAATCTTGATTTTTTAATAATAAAATTTTAAAACTCGTTTTTTAATAATAAAACTTTAAAAACTCTTTTTTTTTAAATCTCCTATTTTTTAATTCTTGATTTTTTAAATAGTCACTTTTGATGATAGTTAAAAAAAAAATTTGAGTCAATGGTAATAATGGAAAATTGATTTGTTAAAATGTTTATTTATGTAATTTTCAAAGAAAATTGAGCTAAATATGAAAATATTGAATAGTTGATGTAAATGTGGTTTTGAGGAGAAAAACTTGTGAGGTGAAATGTGGTGATAACATGTGTCCACTTATTTAGAGCATTCACAGCAGGTTCTGTATATGTTTGTAAGTGGTTTCTGCATATTTTAGGGAGTGGTTTAAAGTGGTTGAGAGTGAAGGAGAGAGAAAATGTTGCTGTTCATCTGTATATTTGTGAAAACAGTGTTCACATCTTTTAATTTTTTTAATATTTTTTTAAAGTGGTTGTGAGTGAAGGAGAGAGAAAAGGTAACGATAAATGTATAAAAAATATTATTTAATTGAAAATGAGAGACAAAAATAGTGATTTTTAGTGTAATTATAGAGATGGAGATAGAGAAACTGATGAGAATGCTCTTAGTGTTTTATTAGAATATAGATTATTAAATTTCACACATTATATGAATTTAACATTTATAAATGTATGTTCCGATGATCGATAGTATGTCCTGTTAAATCAATAATTCGAATTCGTGTATTTAGAAAGCTTCGTAATATAATACTTTAATGGATAAAAAGTTTAATATTAGTAAGTTTTTAAGCAACTAAAACTCTTTAATTATGAGTGGCTTACAAAATACGAATAGAGTAAGTTACACTCGTCATTTATGTTTATAATGTTTTTCAGATCCCGTCATTTAGCAAAAAAATTATCAGGTATCATTCTTTACGTTTACAAATCTTGCACGTTTCGTCCTTTGGCACTAACCCAGTTAAATTTTTTCGTTAAGTATGGTCATGTGCAAGGCACATGAGGGTAAATTGGTCTTTTTACCCATTTATTTAAAAATATCTTAATAAACAAAAAAAAAATATATATATATATATATAAACACACTCTCTATCTCAACACACTCTCTCTCTCTCTCTCTAAACACTCTCTGTCGTTCAATTTACCTTAGCATTTCAATTCTAAACCCTAATACTATGGGGCATTTCAACCCTTTCTGACTTGTCGCTTCCTGAAGAATTAGCCCAATCGATTCTTTTAAAGCAAATAGAAGAAGACCACGGCTGCAATCCCTTTCTAGAAGAAAGATTAATTTCTGTTTCAGGTTAGATTTATGGATTTGGGTTTGGTATTGATTATGGATTTGGGTCTTGATATCAATTCTTATTGTGTAATCGAAAGAAACGTTGCATTTGAAAGAAACGATGAACAAAAGGTTCTCATTGCGAATGGAATTAGACAGTTGCCTTCATAAAAAACGATGAACAAAAAGTTGGTCATCGAGGATCCTTTGAAAGACCGACGAACCAAATCACTGCAGGCAACGCTTCAAACCATGAACAAAACTCCGACATACTTGCAGGCAACGCTTCAAACCAGATCCGGTTTCATCATCGTAGTACAACTCGAACCCTCCAGTTTCACCAGCTGCTTCCGACATGCTATCACTGCTGGTTGGTCCACGGAGGACGATGACTGGATTAAACGACGATCTATCACCTGTGTTCCTTCTTGCTCGCCTGAGCATCGGAGGGCTAGGGCTAGGATTCTGCTCATTTAGGGCAAATTAAAGACGAATCGATGTTCCTTCTCGCTCGCCTGAGCATCAAAAATCGACGGTGGATGGATTCCGGCAACATTGATCTGTTGAGTTGTGTCCTATCAATCTCCTCTATGAATCCCCCATCACAATTAGGGCAAATTAAAGACGAATCTTGTGAATTGGTAAGAACACTTATTGTGGATGGTGGTGGTGCTCGTGGCTGCCGGAGGTTAGGGTGGTGGTTGGCTAGTGGTGGCGGCTACTGGTGGCAGCTGCTGGTGGTGGAGAGGGAGTTGAGAGAGAGGGAAGAGAAATGAGAGAGAGTGAGAGGTTATGTTTATATATATTTTTACAATTTCAGAAAAAAAATGTGAGTAAAAGACTAAAACACCCTCATGTGCAATGCACATGACTTGAGTTAACTGAAAAAATTAACGTCCGTTAGACCAAAGGACGTAAACTGCAACAAATTTAAACGTAGAGGATCATACCTGATAATTTTTTTGCTAAAGGACGGGATCTGAAAAAGGGTATAAACATAAAGAACGATACCTGTAATTTACTCATAAGAATATTTTCAAAGATTCTTAGGTAGCGTTTGGTATGCAGGAATGTAAGGTGGAATGGACACTAGTACACAAAAGGTTTTTTAGGGAGGTTAAAATGATTTTATAAGGCGGTTATTGACCGCCCTAAAAAATACTGCCCTAAAAAATCGATTGTTTTTTGAGGCGGTTTGTGAAACCACTGTAAAAAAATAGTTATAAACCGCTCTAAAAAACTACAAATAAATAAATTAAACTAGAATCGCTCTAAAAAATAAACCAAAACACCTTTAAAAAATAAGCTAGAACCGCTCTAAAAGATAAACTAAAAACGTCCTAAAAAATAAACTATAAAAACGCCCTAAAAACAATTTATAATATTATATTAAATCCAGTACAAACAAATAGTATTTTCGTATAATATCCATTAAATCCAGTATTTTATATAAAATTTAAGAATTTCTAGCAACCAAGAATTACAATAAAATAATATCTCAATAATATACAATTTTTCAAACTAGTATTAAACTACAATATTACTAAGTTCTATAAACTATCAAAATATATCACGAAAATCCACCTTCAATAAGCACCTCTCTAAATAATTGTGGCATTAAGTTTGCGAGTAACCTGTCGATGTCCTCTTGAGTGACATACGAATTATTGTCGTTCCACATCTAAAAAAATAACTAGAAATAGTGAGATATAAATAAATATATACATGTATATATATAAATATATAGTGTAATAGGCAAAGTTAGGGGTGAGCAAAGGGTCCAAACCGTCTAGAACCGGAACGAATCGAACCGGAACCAGTAACTTGGTATTATTGGAACCTCAAACCGACCCATTTGACTAACATAAGGTTCCGGGTCTCAAGGGTCGTATGCCCAAAGGAACCTTTTATCTCCCCTGAACTTTTAACTCAAACAATAAAAAAGATTCATGGTTGATGTTTTTTGATAGATTCATTATTATTCAAATGTTCTTGACTTCGAATTTCTTACATATGCACCCTATCTGGTGTCAAACAATTTAGTACAAAATAATATACACGTAATATTATAGCAATTTGTGATTCACAAACATGAACTCGCATACATGCTACTCTACAAACACAAGCATACTGATGCAACCCTTAGAATGGGTTAAACTCCAAAGAAACTAGGTTAAGATCTCAATCTACCAAATTTTATTTGACATGTAAGTTACTAAGAACAAACTTATATAAGTTAACAAGTATTATATTATATAACACTTAATTAATCAAATCTATTCTCAGTTTTTTTAACTAATCAAGTCAAGTCTTATTATTGTACCTGATTAATCAGGTCTCAATCTACTAAATTTACCTAGAAACTGAAATAAACTACAAAAACATTAACATAAGTTGAAAGCTGAAATCAACATTACCTTGAATGGTGGAAGTTGGAGCCTTTGAAATCAACACACCTTGAACTCTTGAACGATATCAACAGAGGTACACAACCTGAAAATTGAAATCAACAAACCAAGTGTTCGCTGAGAAAAAGAAAGAAGCAAAATCCAAAATTTCAATAAAGCAACTCATGGTTGTTCGAAAAGTTGCATAATCGATACAATTTGCTGATTTGGGGCTCATCTCAGACTCAAGAAAATTCAATTTGAATAAAACTGTGGCTGTTTCAATGGAGAACCTATGATTGAGAATCGCCTCTTTAGTTATCAACGGCTCAACACTTTTTCTCACTCTCTCTTTCTTTTCCCGATTGCTCAACCTAATGGCTAGCGTTGGATATGTTACGCAGATATTAGAACGACCCAAATTGGGGGCCAGAATAGTGGAGGCCCAAAGACAGGGCTTCACTAAAATTACCCTTGGGCAGGCACCGTCTCCTAGCTATTGCAAACTTGGAAAATAATTAAACTAGGTTGACTGTTTCATCCTTCTCATACTGAACAAACATGAACAAAAGCATACATACATACAAACATGCTCCATCACACTTCCGATTGTGATTTACAGTTTCACACAAAATCGCATACATACACACAAAAATACAAAATCACATACATACAGTTGCTAGCCCATTATATATTTACAGTTTCAAACAAAAAATCGCATACATACGCAACAATCCGGCCATAGACAGCTTCAAAAAATCGATGTAAAATATGAAACTTAAAACAAATATTACATCACCTTTGAAAAAACCATTCTAAAAAGCTTCAAACTTCCAAAAAGCTCCAACCTTGAAAAAGCCCTATCCCAAGATTAAATGTTTGAATGGTGGTGATTTGCAAACAATTTTCGTGTATAATACATGAATTTTGAAGAGACTTATGGGGATTTTTTTGTTGTTCTTCATGACTAAGTAATAATGGGTTAGGGTATGTTGTGGAGAAGAGAATGAAGGCGGGTTGATAGGTAGAAGTGGGAGGAAGTAAAATGGGTTAGGGTTTTAGTGTAACCGGTTTTAATATTTTTTATTTGTTTTAAAGCTTTTAGAGCGGTTTTAATATATAGAAAAAGAGGGTAGATTCAAGATTCAAAATTAATTTTTTTTTGCAGTCAACCGCTTTTAAAAATTGTTTTAAAAAGCAAAAAATAAAAAGAGTAAATTATAGAAATCGTCATTTATGTTTATACCATTTTTCACTGTATGTCCTTTAGCCTAAAAAATATCAGTGATCATCCTTTACATTTAAATTTGTTGCGGATTACGTCCTTTATCCTAACGGTCATTAAGTTTTCAGTTAACTCTATACATGTGTCTTGCACATGAGGGTGTTTTGGTCTTTTTACTCACAAATATATATATATATATATATATATATGTATATATATATATATAAACATAAATAATAAACCTTCCTCATCCCTTTCTCTCTCTCAAATCTCTCTCTAAAATAGGGTGGCTCCTCCTCCGATCTGAGCACCACCGCCAAACACCACCAGCCGACCACCACACAACCCCCTCCTCCGATCTGAGCACCACCACCGCCATAGCATCACCACCGCCATAAAACACCCTCCCATTACCCATTTAGACCCTCCATCAACACCGCCACCACCACCATCCCCACCCCCTTCATCTTTCTCATCACTGTTCTCCGCCGCACCAATGACCTCATTCTCGGATACAGCGTTCTCCGCGCACTATTAACCCTAAATCACATAAATGCTCCGGCCGCTGGTGGTGGTAGAGAGACTTAATCTCTGCTCTCTTATCCACCTGAAACACACACACACACATACACTCTCTCTTCACATCTGCTATCTCTCCCTTTCTCTCTACCAAGCACCTCTGTCTCCCAACCACCGCCTCATCTCCGGCCAACATCATCGCTCCATCCACGCATCACATATCCCTTCAAATCGACACCTCTCTCTACAAATCCAGGCTACTATGAACACTATACTCACTAGATCGTTGAACACCACTGACCAGAAGAAAACAGGGTAACGAGCATTGTCGTTCATCTCGGAGAGAGGCGAGAAATCAGAGTGGGTTTAGTTCGTCGGTGAGGGTTTCAAACTCTAACCCCCTTTCTCCTCTTGTTATGGCTTCAAATGAGGGTAATGATTGTGGTCAGTGGTAGTGGTGGTGGTGGACCGGTGATGGTTGGATAATGACGGGAAGGGAGTGAGCGATGGTGATGGTGGTGGTGGGTGGTTACGATTTTGCAGGTGATGGTGGAAGATGACGATTTTGCAAGTAGCGGTGGTCGTAGGAGGTGGTTGGTGGTGGTAGGGGGAAGGAATGCTAGAGATGGCGACAGTGAGGGTTTCAAACCCTAACCCCCTTTCTCATCTATGCAGGTGCTTGATCTCATCTCCAGGGTAGGGAAGAAGTAGGGACTGGGGGTAGGGTTGGGGTGGTCATATTACAAATATAGTCCCTAGATTAGTTTCAGTAAATTACACAATTAGCCCCTATATGTGAAAATACAAAAATGCCCCTACCTTTAACAAAAATAACCAAATTTAACTGGGTTAGGATTAAAGGACGTAACGTGCAAGATTTGTAAACATAAAAGACGATCTCTGACAATTTTTTGGTTAAAGGACAGTATCTGAAAAAATGTGTAAACATAAAGGACGATTTCTATAATTTACTCAAATAAAAATTGTATTTTTCAGAGGGGTTTGAAGTATAACTGCTCCAAAAAATAAAACTAAACCGCCCTAAAAAACCAAATGTGTACTAGTGGGAATGGACGATTATGAGAGAATGAAAAAAATGATGTTTGGTTGGACAATGGAATGGAATCACCCATTACACAAAGAATGTCATTCTCTCTAAATCCCTCAAATTCATTCCATCCACATCTCTTGTTTTTTTTCCATTCAATCCCCTCTTTCATCCTTCATCACCACCACACCCTCCTATCACCACCATCAACCACCACCCACCACCACCCACCACCCACCACCACCACCAACCACCCACCACCACCACCAACCACCCACCACCACCGCCTCCACCACCGTCGCCGTCGCCTCCACCACCCACCGCCATCTCTTGCCGCCACCACCGCCGCCATCCACAACCACACCACCGCCACCACCCATCGCCGTCACCGCCGCCGCCGCCACCCACCGCCACCTCCCACCACCGCCACCGTCACCACCACCCACCGCCACCACCACCACCACTGTCGCCTCCTCCACCACCCACCACCACCACTCCTACCACCCCCACCCATAACCACCCACCACCGCCGCCATAACCCACCGTCACCCACCACCACCCAATACCGCCACCCACCACCACCACCGCCACCCGCCATTCACCACCGATTTTATTGCTTCGTCTTTTCTAGCCTATCAAACAAGATAAAGTAATCATTTATTCCATTCGCTCATGGTAACCAAACAAGATAATGAAATGGTCCATTTCATTCCTTTGTCCATTATATTACCTCGTTCATTCCATTCCCTCGTCCATTCCATTACCCATACCAAACAGACCCTTATAGTAACATGTTATAACTTGGATCAGAAGTAGAACTCGAAATCTATTAAGGTACCAACCTTGTGAAAACAGGAATTACCTAATAGATTAAAGTACAAGTGAATGGAATAGTAGCATTTCCATTCAACAATTGCCATTCACTTTTTGATACCCAACCCCGTGTATTACACGGGTTTCTAACCTAGTATAATTATTAATAAGTTTATAACCTTTTTAAAATTTAAAGATGTTAACCGACACCTGGTATATAAAAAGAAAAAAGTTTTGGCCCCAAAGAGTTTGGGCCTTGAGCCGTCACCCACTCAACACTTGTTCAGGGCCGGCCCTACATAAAGATACCAGAGACCAGAGATATTCCGTTAAGTCTTATTTGGATTTTTCTAGTTACTTAGAATAGAAACCTTATCAATGTCGAACAATTTTCAAAGGTTAATCATCAGATTTGAGTTAGGATCTTAGTTTGACGTGGTATTAAATTGTTAAATTTAGATCAAAATAATTTTAAATTGTTAAATTTAGATCAAAATAATCTTTATCTATACTATATAATAAATAAAGGTTTGATTAGACACTTCTCACTCTCACATACATCCTCAATATTTTTTTCTCATCTCTCTCCCCTATTAATTATACAAATTTCGTTAATTTTACTTTTATAATTTTTGTTTCCCGCCTCTCTTTTCTATTAAATAATAATGACTTCTATAATTATTTTTATAAAACATTTTTTATTTAAAAAAATAGGTTTGTTTATAAAACAATTTTATAATTTGAAAACTTCTTTTATTCTTTTTATAAAATATTTTAAAAAAATAAGTACTTAACGTTTCTAGAATTTGTATTAAAAACTATGTAATATGTCATAAATATGTAATATTTAAATCATTATGACTAATTATATATAATATTACATTTATTCAACATGTGTAATATACCAAGTTTCCTAAATTTTCACTATTTTTTATTTCATCAATAACTGATGATATTCAACATACAAATCTTTTTATAAACTGTTATTTTATAACAAGTTATATTTATTAGTTTAGAATAAACACGGGCTATGGGGAGCACCGTGTAGACTCACATACATATATTTTTATTCTAATAAATCACCATCTTATGTGTCACGTGCTCTTTTTTTAGCTACTTAACTTTTTCGTTTTCCTGCTTAAATAATCACGCAGAGACTCCTCTCTCCCCTAGTTTTAGGTCTAAATTTGTTTCAAAAAGGAAACTCATTCAATCAACCAATTTGTAAGGTCAAACCAAAATCCACCCAGCTGTAACCAAAATCTTCGCATAAACATTTCAAAGTCGCATATCAAAAATGAAAATCCTTTCCTTACCCATATGCATTTCACGAAAATTTTGTATGTAACGTTACGTTGTTACATTTTACATGTATCATTTTTTTTTTATTTTCAGTCATGAGAAGTACTTACAAATTTGTGATTTGTATCATTTCTATTATTTAAGTCGTGTAATACATGAGTTTCTAACCTAGTTATCTAATAGATTAAAGTACAAGTGAATGGAAAAGTAGCATTTTCCATTCAACAATTGCCACGTATGCTTTGTTTTGGTTTTTTTATATTTTCACCCCTCATAATATATATAAAATACGTTTTTAACCAGTTAAATTTTCTAATAATTTCGTTTCGTTCCTTAACTTTTTCCAAAAAACGGAGTGTGCGGCTGTTTTTAGTTCTTTTTTGTCAACGGTCTGACATAAATTTCTTTGAAAATGGAGTTTTATTAAAAATCGAGTTTTTTGGTATCGCAACCTATAGCGAGTACCGTTACCGATGTGGTCCCGTGATGAACCGAACCTATCATGAGCGGACAACATCATTGCCGGTATTGGTATTATCGGAACTGGTCTCAGTCTTCGCTTTTATGGTTTTCGACGACCCGAACTTTTTTTCTTTTTTTATTATTTACCTTTAGGTTTCTTTTTATTAACATTACGTTTACTTCTACACCTACGTTTTCGCTTAAATTTTATAACTATCGGCCCGACACCCGCCACGGAGCACGGGTATAACCCGTTTAATTTTCTATTAATTTCGTTTTTCTTTATTAACTTTTGTTTGTTAACTTTTTTCAAATAACGGAGTGCGCGACTGTTTTTTTTTTCAACGTTCCGATATAAATTTATTTGAAAACGGAGTTGTATTCAAAATGGAGTTTTTTTCGTATTGTAGCCTATATCGAGTGTCGTTACCATTGTGGCACTGTGACAAAACGAACCTATTATGAGCGAATTAGGCGACCTGACACCCGCCGCGAAGCGTGGCCGTGACGAACTGAACCTGTTATAGGCGAACAACGTCATTTCCGATTTTGGTATTATCGGAACCGGTCTCGGTGTTCTCTTTTATCCCGAATTTTTTTTTCCTTTTTTTAATTATTTAGTTTAAGGTTTCTTCTTTATTAACATTATTTTTACTGCTGAGCATACGTTTTCGTTTAAATTTTATTAACGATCAGCGCGACACCACCGCGTAACCCGGGTATAACCAACTAAGCGACCTGACACCCGCCGCGAAGCGCGAGTATTCAACTAGGTCTAATGATATCAAAAGATTCAAAGGACTAAAAGGCAAGATTCTATATCTTCCAGGACTATATTGCAAATTTTATTAAAAAAAAGTCATTCTATCACAAACAGATGCCTAATTGCAATATCATGTATTCATGTAAGTTGCTTAGAACCCGAGTAATACATACGTGGTAAAAAATATTAATACATAAAAATTTTAAATCTTTATGTATGTATTTTACAAGTGTAAAAATGTATTAGAGTATTCATAGCTCGTTCTTTATCTTTATCCTTATAATACACTAAAATTCACTATATTTTTTTTTCAATTAAATAATATTTTTTTATACCTTTATTATTACCTTTTCTTTCTCCTCCACTCACAGTCACTTTAAAAAAATATTAAAAAATTTATACAGGTGAACAGTGTTTTCACAAATATACAAAAAATTTATACATTCTCTCTCCTCCACTCACAACCATTTTAAACCACTCTTTAAAATGTACAAAACTCACTCATAAACATATACCAAAACGGTTGTGAATGCTCTTACATATACTAAAGATAGAAAACAAAATTCAAAATATGTAAAATTTAATATATAATTGGGTTTCGATTAATGTAATTTGACTTTCATTACTATTTGATTGAAAATAAAAGTTACATAATTGGATTTTAAAATTTCTTATAATAAAGGATAAATTAAAATAAAAGTGTTTTATTAGTATAAATTAATATTTTCTTTAAAAACATATTATTATTAAAAGATGATGGTGTATTTAATAAGAAAGAGACAGGAAAATAATGATGAGAATGAATATGAATACAACACGTGGCATGTAAAAACCTTTATTTATTATATACTATACACTATAGATATAGATTGTTGCATCCTTTGAAACCTTGTCCTTGAATTGCAATAGCTAAATTAGGAAAAAAAGGTTTGTTACGAACTATATGTGACACCAAAATATACGCTAAATAATTAAGAATAATTTGATTCACTTTTTCCAATACACTATTTGTTAAATTACGAGGAACCATATATCATTCGTTAGTGAATACAATTATTCATTAGAAAATACATTATTTTTTAAATCGTAGTGTATCACTACTAAATTTATGTGTTCACCGAATGGTTCTTAAATATTTAGTGGTTCTCATTTGAAACCATCATTATACACTACTACACATGGACTAATATAATCCTGTTGAAATCGGTAATATATATAACATGGAAATAGAACGACCTATATTATGTGGAGTCCATAAAACCAGGTCCCTTAAGTAATATAGCCCGATTCTTTAAACGGAACCTAGGCATTATTCATTTTCATATATCACAGTTATTTATACAGAATCGAATAATATTCATCTTCACATAACTCGGTTTTTAGGAATGAACCTGGCTGTATTTGCTTACTAGTTTAGATCCCGTGTCTACACACGGGGTGAAATATAAATCAATATATAAAATTTTAAATCTTTATATATATATATATATATATATATATATTACATGTGTAAAAATTTATTACATATAGTAAGAATAGAAAACAAATTCAAAATATGTAAAAAAATAATATATCATTGGGTCTCGAAAATACGTTAATTACTATTTTTTAATATAATTTGACTTTTATTTACTATTTGATTAAAAATAAAAGTTATATAATTAAATTTTAAGGTTTCTTATTATAAGAGATAATTTAAAATAAATGTGTTTTATTAGTATAATTAATATTTTTTTCTTTAAATAAATATTATTATTAAAACATAGAAGTGCATTAAATAGGAGAGAGAGGCGGGAAAAAAATGATGAGAATGAATATGGAGTCGACACGTGGCATGCAAAAACCTTTATTTATTATATAGTATAGATTTATTTGTAATTATATTCGATCTCATTTTCATAGCTAACAAGTTTCTATTTTTATTAAAAATCAAGTTTTTATTATAAGTGATATGTTTTCTTTTAACCTAAAGAAATTTGATCAAATTTTAACACTTGTGAAGTTAAAGAAAAAAATATATAATTCATCAAAAAAGTTTACGATGGTATTGAATTCCTGATCAAAGATAAAGAGAAGAGTATGAGCGTATTCACCTTAGCCAAGCTAGGGTAAGTAGGGAGTTGATTTCATAAGTAGTTAGCGGATGACACTTAATTTATGTTGATTGTTGGACATAGTTTAAATTGATTTTTAGATTGATTGTTATAAATGTTTAATTGTGGAAACTAAATGACAAGTAAGTGATAAGAATTCAAATAAGTAAAATATGATCACAATCAGGTTCAAGTTTGATAAATATAACTTGTGTAACTCGCAATGAAACAGAATAAGCTACTCGCCATGCAAACCTAGCTTCTTTTAATCAATGAATTGGGTCAGTATGATCCATACAAATACTAACTAGCAATTTTTTTTCATAATTAAGTTATCTAAGGATGGAATTGATACAATCATAACAATCAGGCACTAAATATTATAAATTAGAGTTTAGTCGAGTGAGCAATCAAAAGTTCAAGTTAACATAAAACCCAACCCTACATCTGGTTGTACGTGATCACATGTTGTTTCTTTGCATGATTATTAAGAAAGAATGAAGATTGATGTATCTAAATATTCTTGATTGACCCAACTTGAATGAATCCTCTATCACTAAAGTTACCAACCTTTTATTTCATTTTCTAGTTCTCTTACCTCAAATCGTGTGTAGCTTGTTGCAGTCTCCTGACTCTTCAATCTTCGACCACTCTTGAGCAATATGGAGGCTCAAACTTGTTTCCAGAAGCTTTCTCTCTCTAGCCGTGAACCTATCTCTCTCTTAATATGGTAAATGGGGGAATGAGAAACGGGGATGGCGGCTAGGTTATACAAGGGGGATGGTTTTCCTTCTTTAGAAATTTACCATAATAGCCCATCATCATTTTATTTCATGTATTCCATGTAAAATTTTAGAAGTTGAAATTCTTGGATGTTACAAGTTGGTGGGAGTGGGGATGTAGCATGAAACCGTAATATGAAACCGCCAAATTTTAGCATAAACGTCAACTTTCAACAACTGAGATTTAAAGTTAGGGTGGTTTTGAACTCAATTTGTAGGAGGTATGGTGACAGAAAGAAATGAAATGGAGATGGTGAGTTCTCAATGTTTTTTGTAGAGAAAAGGGGAAGCTGGGGAGTGGGGATGTATCATGAAACCGCTATATGACGCCGTAATACGAAACTGCCAAATTTTGCCATAACTGTCGAGTTTAAACGCTCGAGATTAAAAGTTAAGGTTGTTTTGAAGTGACCCAACGGTTATGATCAATTAGACAACGATTACACTCATCATGGTCTATGTTATATATAATTTCTTACTATTTAGGACATTGTCACCGCTCGAGATTAACCATCGAAAAAGTTTGATAAAAGGTACCAAGTCCTTCCTACCACGCTTTGTATGAAGAATTTACTTTTTATTTTTGATATATATATTATACACACACGTCACATAAACTAACATTTTGCAAAGTAAGTACCAAAATATATATTTCGATTAGAAAAAAAGGTTTACTTTCTGAAAGTGTTGTTTAGGAGTATTTGTTTATGTAGGTATAGTCCCTCTCATAAACAAGAGCCATAAGCAATTCTTTGACTGCTTTTCGGTTCACCATAATTGATTCATAGGACACCCACGATTGCGACAATTCATCTCTACTTGCTTTTTTTCCCTATAAAATACAATAATACTTTTAATTATTTCTAAAAACAAACATTATTTTTTACAACTTTTTTTTATTAATGTGGATGGTGTACATGGCCGATTTGTACTCTTTGAATTTTGCATTATCGAATCCTAGGCACCACAAGATGTATATGATAAAGATAATTTTGCATAAGATGTCATGTTCAAAACAAAATAGCATAAGGAACAAAAATTTTAAAAATATATCGAATTGCATTGAGACGTCAAAATCATCAATCCAAGTAATTTGTCGATTTTACCAATAAGAGCATGCCATAATAGAGTTGCATTCAATATCAATTAAGAATATATCGTGTGAAACAACTTTGAACTGGATTTGACCTCTAAGTTCAAATTCAAATCAAGTTCATAAAATCTTACCTCTCTTTTATCTAGTGCTTTGAACAAGCCGATGTTAATATATCCGGGTCATGCTTGAATTTGTAAGGTTTAATGGTTAGAGTTCACATGTGAAACTTAGGGTGTGTTTTGAAATAGTTAAAAATCAATTGGGTGAGTTTTGAATATTTGGTTTTGGATTAAAGCTTTTGGATAATTACTTGAAGTTTGGAGATAGTTTTGGAGTTCAGAATATGTTGATGAAGCCGAAGTGGGTCGCAAGTCATGATAAGTTAGGAGTTTTATTTGAATTAATTGTTTAGTTTATCAATTAAGTGTTTGAGTCAGGTTAGGTTAGGTTAGGTTAGGTTTAGTTTTCCTATTTATATGGTTGCTAGTTCGTAAGTTTTAATTCAATTAATTATGGAGTTCACATAAATCAATTATTTTTGTTCCATCAAATCGTAAAGTTTGAGTTTTCTTATTATTCATCTGGTAGCAATCTTGTTTGGGTGTTCTTGGGCAAACAATTGGTATCAGAGCTATAAGCTCTTGGGTGTGAAATCGTAGAAGCAAGCAATCAGCTTTCTGAATCCTAATCTGACTTTTTAGAAGCAGTGGGTTCTCTATCTTTTCTTGGCCGAGAACAATAGAAGCAAGGAGGGTGTTCGGCTTTTGGGTGAGCAAGTAATCATGAACAATTTTTCTTGATGATTTGAAGGGAAGATTGAATGTTCAGAAAGAAATAAAGTAAGTAGAGAAAGAAAGAAAGAAAAAAGAAAGAAAGTAGAAAGAAAGCAGAAAGAAAGAGAAAGAAAGAAGCAGAAGGAAAGAAGAAAGGAGAAAGAAAAGAAAGAGAAAGACGAAAGGAGAAAGATAAGAAAGAGAAAGAATGGGAGATCCAAACCGAGCAGTGGGTCCAGTACGGGAGCAAGGGAATGTGTCACTTCAATGCCCGAAGTTGACCGAATCGAACTACACCACGTGGTCGATTCTCATGGAGCAGATCTTGAGGGCCTATGGCCTTTGGGAGGTGGTGAATGCAGTAGTAGGTACAAAAGTGGATGAGAAGAAAGTGGCTACTACTAAGACAATGATCTTTCAGACATTGCTTGAAGATATTTTGATACAGGTAGCTCAATACCAAAGCGTGAAAGAGGTGTGGGATTCGATCAAGGTCCTACATCTAGGAGCAGAGATGGTTGAGAAAGCACGGTTGCAAACGTTGAGGAGTGAACTAGAAGCTATGAAGATGAAAGAGAATGAAACGGTGGATGCCTTTGCTGGAAAACTGAGTGGGGTAAGAGCCAAGTTCAGAACTCTTGGATTTGTTCTGAAAGACAGGGTGATCGTGAGAAAGTTACTCAGCTCAGTTCCAAAAAAGTTTCTACCCCTCATAGCCTCAATGGAGAAGTATTGTGATATTGACAAGATCCTCTTTGAAGATGCAGTGGGTAGGGTGAAGGCATTTGAAGAACGCCTCAAAGCGTTTGAAGCACCGGAAGAGAACGATCAGAGTAAGTTGCTTATGGCAAGTGCGAGTAATAAAAAAGTGGAAGATCAAGACAGTTGGCATTATGGTAAGGATTGAGGAGATGGAAATCAAGGCCGTGGTCGAGGTTTTGGGAAAGGACGTGGAAGAGGATAAAAAAGCGATTATAGGTGTTTTGAATGTGGTGAGTTTGGTCACTTTGCATATGAGTGCACCAAGTGGAATGACAAGAAGCAAGAAGCTAACCTCACTCAAGAGGTTAGTCAAAAGGGGGCGCCGTTAATGTGATTAAAGATTGTGAACTTAACCATTAAGGGGGTGAATGTAAGGTTTAATGGATAGAGTTCACATGTGAAGCTTAGGGTGTGTTTTGAAATAGTTAAAAATCAATTGGGTGAGTTTTGAATATTTGGTTTTTAATTAAAGCTTTTGGATAATTACTTGAAGTTTGGAGATAGTGTTGGAGTTTGGAATCTGTTGATGAAGCCGAAGTGGGTCGCAAGTCAGGATAAGTTAGGAGTTTTATTTGAATTAATTGTTTAGTTTATCAATTAAGTGTTTGAGTCAGGTTAGGTTAGGTTTAGTTTTCCTATTTATATGGTTGCTAGTTCGTAAGTTTTAATTCAATTAATTATGGAGTTCACATAAATCAATTATTTTTGTTCCATCAAATCCTAATGTTTGAGTTTTCTTATTATTCATCTGGTAGCAATCTTGTTTGGGTGTACTTGGGCCAACAATTGATATCAGAGCTATAAGCTCTTGGGTGTGAAATCGCAGAAGCAAGCAATCAGTTTTCTGAATCCTGATCTAACTTAGTAGAAGCAGCAGGTTCTCTATCTTTTCTTGGCCGAGAACAATAGAAGCAAGGAGGGTGTTCGGCTTTTCGGTGAGCAAGTAATCAAGAACAATTTTTCTTGATGATTTGAAGGGAAGATTGAATGTTTAGAAAGAAATAAAGTAAGTAGAGAAAGAAAGAAGAAAGAAAGAAAAAAGAAAGAAAGAAAGTAGAAAGAAAGAAGAAAGAAGGAGAAAGAAAGAAGAAGAAGGAAAGAAGAAAGGAGAAAGAAAAGAAAGACAAAGACAAAAGGAGAAAGAAAAGAAAGAGAAAGAATGGGAGATCCATACCGAGCAGTGGTCCAGTACGGGAGCGAGGGAATGTGTCACTTCAATGCCCGAAGTTGACCGAATCGAACTACACCACGTGGTCGATTCTCATGGAGCAGATCTTGAGGGCCTATGGCCTTTGGGTGGTGGTGAATGCAGTAGTAGGTACAAAAGTGGATGAGAAGAAAGTGGCTACTACTAAGACAATGCTCTTTCAGACATTGCTTGGGGATATTTTGATGTAGGTAGCTCAATACCAAAGCGTGAAAGAGGTGTGGGATTCGATCAAGGACCTACATCTAGGAGCAGAGATGGTTGAGAAAGCACGGTTGCAAACGTTGAGGAGTGAACTAGAAGCTATGAAGATGAAAGATGTAATATCCAAAAATTTCCGACCTATATTTTCATAAAACACTTGTACGTGTTATCGTTTCGAATTCGAAATTCTATTAGAAATTTTATATATATATACGATACTTATTTAAAAGTATATATATACATATGCATTAAACCTTAAAACTTTAAAAGGTTAAAATTATATTTATAAACTTATTCGATAAACTAATTTCGCAAATTATTTGATATAATTAAAATAAATATGAAACTTATTTCATTTTATAAATAAAACATCTCACCATTCTATAACGTCCAGGGACTGAACCTGTCACTTGTTGAAACTGTTTTAAACTAAAAGTTAACCTTTAACCACGAAATGATACGACTGGAAACATCAGGGGCCTGTCTTGCCAACTGCCCAAACTCCCGATCCCAACCCAGTCGCGGATTCGACCCCCACTACCACCGATTTCACCTTCTTTTTCCCGAAAACCATGATTCAGTCCAGATTCGGTGAACCTCGAGCCTCGGCTCGAGCGTGCGACCCGTCCCCAAGAAGCATTAATGTTTGATTCGACCCAGATCACGTGCAGGAAGCCGGAATCAATTCCGACCGGCGCAACAACCACCTACAACCCGTTCGCGCACTTAATGCCCAAATCGGCTATAAATACCGCACTCGACACACCAGAAGCATCACCCCTCAACTCTTCAAACTCTCAATTTGGTCATTCAACACCTACACCGAGCATTTGAATCCAGTGACAGTCGACTTCGGCCTTCAAGCCGTTCTCCTCCGATTCAAAACCGATTAAGGTAATTCTTGAGTCCAATCATCTCGTTTCCATTCTAGCATCGTTTGCCCTCTGTCAATTATCCCAGACAGAGGGATTAACAGGTCGAATTCGGAGAGTTTAGAAACTAGGGTTCATAAGGGGAAGGGGGCGGTTGAGGATTGTAATTATAAATTTGTTTTTCCATGCTTGAAGGTAACGAGCTCGTAGTCGGGATGGTCTGCATGTCTGTGTATCGGCGACCCGGTCAGTAACCCGGGTTCGAGCCGGGTTTTGCCCATTTTAATTGTTTTAGTTTTTTTTAAACAGTTTTAAACCCTTAATAAATTTTATAAATTATGAGATATTTTTATAAACTTAAAAACGATTTTTATTTACACTTTTATATTCTGAAACATTTTTAATTAAATAAAACTTAATCAAACTTATAATAATTAATTCTTAAAAATAGTTTTAAATGCCAAAAATTAAAAAAAAAAAAAAATACTTGTGACACCTTATAAAACTTGTATAAACTCATAAACTTTAGGTTGTGTTTATTTTCTGAAATAATACAACTTATTTGGGTTTTTTTTTTAAATGATTTATCCTTAATGACTATATACACTTTAAATAAATTCTATAAATCTTAAATCACTATTTAGTCTTTAAATACTATGTATTTAATAATTATTTTACTCTTAAAATAATTATTAACTTTAATTCTTAACTTAAATAATTTTTCTAAAACTACAAACTTATTAAGCTATTGAGATCCAAGTCTTACATTCAAAACCTTCCTTTTAAAACTAAATTTAAACTTTATAAACTCAATCAATCTCATCCCATATATGGAACCCTAGTCAAATATTGAATTCTAGATCCTTTGTCTTAGACTTTTTATTTGAAACTTTAGACTTATAATCCTAGGCTTATTGTGAGGATACTCTCCCTCTCCAAGTCTTACAAACACAAACTCTTGTCGGATACTCTTTCATCAAATCCAAGTGAGTATACTTAGCCCCTTTTTCCTTTCTATACTTTTGGGGTGAAACATGTTCAAAACTTTAAACTTATACAATTCTTATACAACTATGACTAGATGCTTATTCTTATGTTAAACTTGAGACTTGTATGCTTAGATTAAACTTAAAACTAGCATATTCATTAACTTTGATCAAGCCTATGGTAACAATGATAGATCTATTGAACAACCGCGTCCGTCCCGACGTATAATCCGCCGTCGGTTGGGGTGTGACAAAAGAGAATGAAACGGTGGATGCCTTTGCTGGAAAACTGAGTGGGGTAAGAGCCAAGTTCAGAACTCTTGGATTTGTTCTGAAGGACAGGGGTGATCGTGAGAAAGTTACTCAGCTCAGTTCCAAAAAAGTTTCTACCCCTCATAGCCTCAATGGAGCAGTATTGTGATATTGACAAGATCCTCTTTGAAGATGCAGTGGGTAGGGTGAAGGCATTTGAAGAACACCTCAAAGCGTTTGAAGCACCGGAAGAGAACGATCAGAGTAAGTTACTTATGGCAAGTGCGAGTAATAAAAAAGTGGAAGATCAAGACAGTTGGCATTATGGTAAGGATCGAGGAGATGGAAATCAAGGCCGTGGTCGAGGTTTTGGGAAAGGACGTGGAAGAGGAGAAAAAAGTGATTATAGGTGTTTTGAATGTGGTGAGTTTGGTCACTTTGCATATGAGTGCACCAAGTGGAATGACAAGAAGCAAGAAGCTAACCTCACTCAAGAGGTTAGTCAAAAGGGGGCGCCGTTAATGTGATTAAAGATTGTGAACTTAACCATTAAGGGGGTGAATGTAAGGTTTAATGGATAGAGTTCACATGTGAAGCTTAGGGTGTGTTTTGAAATAGTTAAAAATCAATTGGGTGAGTTTTGAATATTTGGTTTTGAATTAAAGCTTTTGGATAATTACTTGAAGTTTGGAGATAGTGTTAGAGTTTGGAATCTATTGATGAAGCCGAAGTGGGTCGCAAGTCAGGATAAGTTAGGAGTTTTATTTGAATTAATTGTTTAGTTTATCAATTAAGTGTTTGAGTCAGGTTAGGTTAGGTTTAGTTTTCCTATTTATATGGTTGCTAGTTCGTAAGTTTTAATTCAATTAATTATGGAGTTCACATAAATCAATTATTTTTGTTCCATCAGATTGCAAAGTTTGAGTTTTCTTATTATTCATCTGGTAGCAATCTGGTTTGGGTGTACTTGGGCCAACAGAATCTAGCATATTTTATATAACATATTTTTATGTTTCTTTTCGAGCAATTAAGTTAACATGGAAAAATTTTGTGAAATTCGAATCGGTAAAACAAGAAAGAAAAATCATGAAAACAAATTGTCACACCCCGCCCAGGCTGGGTTCACAGTGACCGAGTGAATCATAACCATATCAGTGGAAACATAACTTAATATATAAAACTTTCATTTCATTACTTTCAAAATCTGAGTACAAGCTTTGAAATAAAGTACACGGTTTCCTAAATATCAAAATAAAAGTGTGCATCTATATGTTCCAAAAGCTCGTACTAACAGTTAGCTAACACTAGCTATCTCCAATGTAACATCCCGAAATAACGACAAAACAATAAAGGCGGTTACGGGAATGATTAAAGAAAATAATAACAATAGATCTCGGGATCGTGGGCATGGATCGTGGGTCGGGCATTGGAGGCGCAAGGAGTAAGAGTAAAACCCTGCCTTCCTTCGCCCTTGTCACTCCATTTCATCATCACTTTCACCCACTTCCTAGAGAGAGAAAGAGTAGAAATCACACTCGAGACCTTCATGTTGCCTTGGGTCATTGCTGGAACATCACTCGAGGTTGAAGAAGAAGAGATCAAGAGAAAACAGGTATTAAAACGTCCTCATATTCGATTTCTAGATTGAGAATGGGTTTTAGTGTTTTAAAGGGAGTTTTTATAAAAAGTCGGGATTTTACGATAGAATTGGCTTAGAAAGCATATATATTTAGCTTCATGAAAGCTAGATATAAGTTTTGGACGTAAAAAGATTGGAACTTGGTTCAAAAACGAAGAATTTGGCCAAGAACAAATGAATCGTCCGAAAACTTGATGAATGGTCCGAAAACTATTACTCGTCCGAAAAGTATTTCCGACGGAAGGTTTTTCGGACAGATTATTTGGAACGAAAGAGTTTTCGGACAAAAGTTTTCGAGCGAAATAGTTACCGGATAAAAGACATTTTTAACTGGTTAGTTTTCGGTCGAAAAAGATTTCGGGCAGTAGGATTTCGGACAAAGTGTCTTAGTCTTGACATGTCTAGTTTATGACCTTTGGACAGATCAAATAGCATCCCACCTAGCTTGAAGTTTCATTGCTAAGTGACATAAATCTATAGAACTCAGGTGAGTTCTTATTGCCTTTTTTTCCTAATGGTTTTGGGCTGACATGCATACTGTTAGAAAGATAGGTTTGAAAGCTAAAGTATATTTTTATAAAAAACAAAGAGAAAGTGTTAAAGAGTAAAGTACATTCTTTAAAACAAGTTTTAAAGAAAGTAAAGTGTTAAATCATAGAAAGATAAAGGAGATGTACTCCAGTGCAGCTCGACAGTGACAGTGACAAATGACATGCTATATGCTTATGTGTTAATGTGTTATTTGTCTATGTGAAAGTTTAATGTGATCGCATTCTATTTCGTGTAGTAGTGTAATTGCATTGCATAGTAGTTGCATAGTAGAAAGTCCTGCAGGCATGCTACAGTAGAAGTCTCACCCCGAGGTGTGGGCAAGCTAAAGTAGAAGTCTCACCCTGAGGTGTGAGCAATGCTAAAGGAGTCTTACCCTGAGGTGTAGGCAGCGCTAAAGTAAAAGTCTTACCCTGAGGTGTCAGCGAGAAAGGGATCTGGTCCTTGGACCATGATCCATATGTGATAGTTATATTATGTGAAAGTCACCCGTCCTGTACAAGTGAAATGATTGTCGGAAAGAGTAAAGTAGGACACCCTAACGGGTTTCCTCAAAGTAAAGTTTTAATGAACGATAGTAACGTAACAGTTTTATAATTATAACGTTGTAAAGTTTCAAAGTAAAGTTAAAGTGATTTAAAGATAGAGAAAGAAAAGCTTATTTTATTTTTATAAAACTAAGCTATCAAAAGAAAGTTTTCAGTTTAAAGTAAAGATAGAACTCACCAGCGTTAGCTAACTTTTAGTATGCATAATAGGTAGTAAAGGCAAAGCAAAAGTAAAGTAGAGGAGCCGTGAGGACTTGATAGCATGGACATCGGGTTGTTGCGCTGAAGACTAACATTTCCATTCCTGATAGTTTATGTTTCAAACAATTATTTATATTATTGGATTATAAATGTTTTGTATTAAAGACTTTCGCTGTAATAGATTCTGATTTCCAGTTTAAGAACTATGTTTGTTATGTTTTGTGCCAACTGTGAGATGTACCCCGTTTGGGGCATTTCATCCAATCACTAGCTATCCAAAGACACAACTTATCATCCACCTGAGATATGTTTAAAAACATTTTCGAGTCAGTTTATAGTACTGCTGAGTTCTCAAATCATAGTTTGTTTTAAAACATTCGTTCAATCAAGTTAATAAGGTGTCCTGGAAATGATTTAGAAATTAACAGATAAAATCATACACATGCATATCTACAATTCAAGATAGTGTGGTTTTCATGGCCAAGCACTATCCAAAGTCCACTCGTAGCGATCATTTCCCCTAAGGGCTCGCTAATGGTGATCAGTCCTGTCCAAATTTTAAGATGTGTGATAAGAGCACATCTATCTATCATCAACCTTTCGGGACTCACAATTAGGACTTGGAGATATGTGATAAGAGCACATCCCTCTCCCAAAAGTTAGCTATGTGCATATAACATAATTTAACATGTCATGTCAGTTTAATTAACCAGTTGTAATTTCATATTTCCATTAGGACGTTTTCAAGTGTTTAAATACATTTATTTAAACCAGGTTTACACACCTCAGTTCAAAACCCAGATTCAAAAGAACTCACCAGGATGTGCCAAGGACTTGTCATTCAAAACCTTTGTATTTGAAAACCATTTCAAGCAGGTATTCTAGCACAAAATTTATAGAAAATGACATAATATAGAATTCACAGTAAAACCATTTAATAATATGCCAATGTGCCCAAAATATTTGAAAAAAGGGCGTATAGAGCTTTACATTTGTCCAAACCAGTTTCTTAATGTATATCATAGCCCAAAGCATCAAAATATTTAAAAGTGAGCGTAAGAAACTGTGACAACCCCTAAATTAGAGTCAGTTGCTCTTGACGATTAGTTCACCATGAACGGGCTCGACCCATTAACGGCCTAGTCATAAGCCCAATGGGTGAACTTCATACGACTCCCTAAAACATCATTTTATGGTATTAGTTGTATCATTATATTTATATTCTAAGTATTGTTAAACGAGCGTTTAACAAGTAAACCGACTATATGAGGTGTGAGACGTTTAAAAATTACTAAACATCTTTTAAAGATGAATAAATACCGGCTATCATAAACTAGATATAAAAATATATAAATTATATTTAGTTATGTATTCTAATATTGTGTATATATAATTATAAAATATATACTATATTAAAATTATGAGATTTTGAATTATCACAGAATGTGATAAGGAATATGTTAAATTTAGTGTGAATCAAATTTAAATATATATATACACGTAATATATACTACCATAAAAACAGTTATTTGCTACGGATTTTTACTATAATGAGTACTGAAGTGACACTTCACATTTGTGAAAGATGTAAAAGATCATATAAAATGTTCAAGAGTTTAATATACACATAAGGTTTTGATTTTTTTTTTTGGTTAAAGAATGTATCCTAGTTTTAGGTTTTTGATTTTTCCATAAGTTTTCTATTACTGAAATTTTGCATTAATTTATTTTTCTGCAGCCATTTTGGAGGGTTTGGAATGCTGCTTGACGTCCACGAGCATAATGTGATTTGGATTGACTCGAGGGTGGGTGAAGCTTTTGTAAGTCTTGTTACACTGTAAATATATGTTTTTCCTACTTAATAGTATAATGTTAAAATGCTAACTTTTTTGTTTTCATCATAGAGAACATACACGGGAATATGATATCGAGAAGTATGGTGAGGATAATAACTTAAACCTATAATTTGATTTGGAATTGTGGTCACAACCTATACGGGGCAAAAAACGGTAGATTGTATGGGACTAGCAACATTGATGACATGTATCTATCAAGGAGAAGTGATGAGGTTTGCATTCTCTTTTAGTAAATAACATCTATATGGTTTGATGTGATAAAGAATATTAATAGGTTATTTAAATGTATTTATTTGTAATGTCTTATAACATGTCATATTTGGATGCAATAACTTATTTTATGTCATACTTAGTTGTAATGTGTGATAAATTTTTTAGTGTATTAGGTTATATCGGGACATATTTGGTTATCACTACAAGAAAAAGACCCTATGCCGACGGAACCTATCCCGACGACATTTGTCGTCGGCATAGGTCACCCTGTGCCGACGACATGTCGTCGGGATAGGTTAATCACAAATTTTGAGAAGTGAGACCCTATACCGACGACATGTCGTCGGCACAGGGTTGAGCCGTATGGAGGGAAAATTGGCGCCCGGTGAAAAATTGGGGAAAACCCTATACCGACGACATGTCGTCGGTATAGGTTAAATTCTATTTTTTTTTTGTTTTTTCTTTTATTAAAACGTTTTCGTCGGTGGGTTTTTTTTTTAATTAAAATTTTTTTTGGGAAAACCTTATACCGACGACATGTCGTCGGTATAGGGCATTTACTTTATTGACCGGTCAAAACTCTAAGAAGACCTATACCGACGACATGTCGTCGGCACAGGATCCTATGGCGCCGATAATCTAGGCTATACCGACGACATGTCGTCGGTATAGGTCTCAGCGTCCCCTAACCCAACAGACAGGTTTCTGCTTCCCATTTTCACCCAAAAACAAAATAAAACTCTCTCATCTCTCTCTTTGGCGATTTCTCGTTTTTGAAGTGTTTTGTGGTGCAATTTTCACTAATCTCTCGGTTTTTAAGGTTAGTTAACATATATGTTTCAATTTTGACAATAAAATCAAAATTTTTGGGTATTTTGGTTAATTTCTTTGTTTTTGGTTAGGTGTTTGAAGATTTAACAAGTGTTTGAGGATTTCAAGCTATTTGAAGATATTTGCAAACTTGGTTAGTAATTTTTTTATAAATTATGTTTAGATTATGTTTGTATGTATATTGTTATGTTTATTTTGTATGTATGTATATATGATTTAGATGTATGATTTTATAAATATTTATGAAATTAGGTTTAGATGTGAATTAGGTTTAGATGAAATTTGGGAATTTGGATGTATGTTTGTATGTATATTGTTGTGTTTATTTGTATGTATGTATATATGATTTAGATGTATGATTTTATAAATATTTATGAAATTTTATGATTAAATTAGGTTTAGATGAAAATTTGGGAAATTTGTATGGAATTGTATGAAATTGTGTTTATATATGTAATTTGAGAAATTTGGGCATTTATATATGAAATTGTGTTTATATATGTAATTTGGGAATTTAACAATTGTTTATGTATGTTTGTAAAGGATATGTATGTATATTATGTTTATAAATATTTATTTGGCCATTTTTATGTATGTTTGTAAAGGCTATGTATGTAATTGTGTTTGTGTATATAATTTTAGAATTTGGGCATTATTTAGGATAACTATTTAGAATATACCCGTCCGAAATTTGGGCATTATGTAATTATGAATGTATGTATATATCTTTGTATGTATATGTAACTTTATTTAATTTTGTTGCAAGTTCGGAACTCATTGTAGTTGGAGAGGTGTGAATAATATCTTAATTTTGTTACAATATCATCTGCTGAGTCTGGTGGTGACACATCCACTATTGATGAGTTTGCATGCATGGAGCGTGCCTTAGGTCATCGGCGTGGCCATATCCGGGGTGTTGGTCGTGTGGTGAGTAATCTCACACCGGATGTGTTCGGTACTCCCCCTCCACAACCACATTGGCAAGACGTTGATCAACGTGTGGCTAGTCTTCAACAACAATTCCAAGAACAACAACGCGAAGCCCAACGAGAGGAAGAACAACGATTGCAAAATCAACAACTAGAGGAAGAACGTCGTGTGCATAATCAACAAATGCTTGAAATGCAACGACAAATGGATCAAATGCGTCAAATGTGGGAGCGCCGAACTAGTAGCGATGATAACTAGCTTGGAGTTGTTGAGCCTTTGTAGTTGGTGTGGTGTTGTCTTGAACAATTTGCATATTTTTGTGTTTTGAATGTTTGATTTGTCGGACAAGTTTGTGAGTCGAACAATTTGTATGCTTGTTTTACGTTTCAGATATTAGTTTTTATTGGATTTGAATGTTTGAATGGTTTATATATAATTATTTGCAGGTTTTTGTTTTTAAAAATTTAATATTTCTGGAAAATATTAAAAATTAAAAAAAAAAAAAAACAGAAAGACCTATACCGACGACATGTCGTCGGGATAGGTCTTTTTTAAAAATTATTAAAAAAATGAAAAAAACCTATACCGATGACATGTCGTCGAGATAGGTCTTTTTAAAAATTATTAAAAAAAATGAAAAAAACCCTATACCGACGACATGTCGTCGGTATAGAATTTCTTTTTGAATTATTTAATTAGAACCTATACCGACGACATGTCGTCGGTATAGAATTTCTTTTTGAATTATTTAATTAGACCTTATACCGACGACATGTCGTCGGTATAGGCTGACCTATACCGACGACAGCTATACCGACGACAATCTTGGGCTATTGGGACGAAGCAATCCCGACGACACCTATCCCGACGATATGTCGTCGGCATAAGCCATCCCGACGACAAGTCGTCGCTATAGGGTCAAAAAAAGTCGTCGGTATAGGGTGATATTGTTGTAGTGTATAACTTGTTATAAGGGTCATAATGAATGCTAATGGGTCAATTTTGTTTGGAATGTATTATACGAGTATAAATGGTTCATAGTTTGACTTGCTAGCTTATATTTACTTATATTTTTTTGTAATTTATTAAGATGGGAGATAATGTATTTGGTATTAATGTGTTATTAAGGGTGTTGTGCTAATCTATTAATTATAGGTACACCGGATCAAATAACGGAGTTTGAACGAGATAAAGTATAGAAGCAAGGTATGATGGAGAAAATTTATACGTTGAAATGAATGAGAGGTTACACTCTTTGTCACAAAAATTTCAATCAAATTAAGATATGGGTTATGTTGGTAAACGTTATAGTTCGAATATTATTGTAATACTTTTGAATAGTTTGGGTTTATATTATGCTATATTTGGAAGTTGATATTTTATTCTGTTTGGTTTGGATATTTATCTTTGGTATGATTTTTTTTTTATATTTATTGAGATTTGAATATAATGTTTACAAATAGAAAATAGGAAAATAATTTAAAAAACGAAAAGTTTTGAAAAATTCCCAACACATTTCGTAGCTAAATGTGTAGCAAAAACCTTACAAAATCTATAGCAAAAGCCTTCCAAATCTGTAGCTACATTAATAGCAAAAATAAAACAAAATTTGTAGCAAGATCCGTAGCTAAATTCCATAGTAGAACTGATAGCAAAAACGTAGCAAATTTTATTAGCTAAAACGTAGCTAAATCCATAGCAAACTCTATAGCTAAAAATTCTTAGCAAATTCCATAGCTAAAATCCATAGCTAACAATTCGTAGCAAAATTCCGTAGCTATGAAAATTCGTAGCTAAAAATCGGTAGCAAAATCCGTAGCGAACATTTTTATAGCAAAATCTGTAGCTAAAATAGCGACGTCTCATTTTGTAGCTAAAACCGTTGCAAAAATATGTTCCGTAGTAAAATCTATAACAAACCAATTTAGCGACGAGACTTGTAGCTACAGATCAAATCCGTAGCAAAATGGGTGTTTGCTACGGATTTGCTACGGACTTGGCCGTAGCAAATGCCTGTTTTTATAGTAGTGATATGATTGACAACTATCTCAAAACGTGTTAGAGTTATTTCATTGCCACGTTTATTTGTTTATTTTGTTTACTGCCACATATCTCTTTGAAACTACTCCTCAAATAAGCCGACCTATTTGATTTTATATGGATTTCAAGTCTGCTAAAAACTTCATATATTTTGATACGAGATAGAGTTATATCATAAATATAGACGACAAACATATAAATTTATATGGTGGAAAGTCAAAGCCATGGTCGGTTAGTGGTAGACTTCAGTCATAAAAATAAACGAGTAGTGAACGTGGGTGTCGTGTATTTGAGTTAACGGCATCGGGGGACCTTCATGTGAATTATCTGAGTTATCTCTAAATGCAAAGTCCCCACACACAAGTTTATTAACTGAAACAGCCGATGGATATTGTGAATAGTATTATTTGGTCTGACTAACCCAATTGACGTGGTAGCGCCACAAAGCATGCAATTGCACATATCTATATATATACATCAAAACTATGTTGTGTTAGACATAGAATCAAAACTGGGGCGTTTGTTGTTGTTTGTTTGGTTGGTTATCAAAATCTGTCAAGGTTTCACTTGTGGACTTATTATAATTACATCACTCATGTGCTTAAAACAAAAACGTTCTTTTGTGTATATCTTATATCAAAACATGTGAAACTCACTCAACTGTTTAGCTGACACATCTGTTTTAAACATGTTTTTCAGGTACGAATCCAAACCCCTAAGCTTAGGCATGATTATGTGATGCTAGGCTTTTGGTTCATCAAGGGCTATTTTAATGTTAATTTTTGGGAGACATCTAAGTGGTTTATGTAATTATTGAGGTGAACAAAACTTATAAGTATGTATCAAAACTTATCTTTTGGGTATCGAATGTTATGCTTTAGTAACTTTATAAACAATGTGTTGTAAACCGATGTATCTAATGCATTCCGCGTTTCCGCCGTTGGCGAGGTGTGACAGAAACGTAGGTAACCTTTGTAATATCATGTAAGCCCTAAAACATTAAAACAGTTAAAAGAGGGCTTTCAAGAACTCAGTTTAATAACTTATCGTTTGTAATCTACAATTGGGCAGAACCGGCACTAGCGTCAAATCCTATTACAAGGTAACTTTAACGTAACAACAGCTCGGGATACTCCCGTCGTCCTAGGAGATTCGTACAAGAGTGTCGGGTAGCGAGTATTAAGAGTTTATTTGATTTGGATATCGATATAAATTTCAAACCCTTAAAACCCTTTATATAGGTTGAATTCCGATTCGTAGCGGACCACTAAGGGATCGGTAGCGGTACGCTACCGCCCTAGCGTCCGGATAATCACGGGACATATGTTGTAGCGTACAGCGAAGGATTTGGTAGCGGTCCGCTACCATGCTATGTGGTAGTTGTTCCAGGTGAGTCACCGGACACATGGCATAACCTCTCCCATGTATCACTATTGCTTAGTGGACCGCAAATGAAGGGGTAACGATTTGCTACCTACCTAGTTTTCCAAATTTTTATTTTAAACTCTAGACTTTCAACTTTGGCTTAATTACAGACTACAGTATTAGTCCTCAACTTTTGTTCTTTGAACAATTATGACACAAGAATTTTGCGAGTATTACACAAATTAATGTGGTTCAAACACATTTATGATTTTCTACAAATATATTTGTAAGGAGATCGAATACTATGTTTATGGCTCCATCACTACAAAGTCGTTAGAATGATTGCGCATGGGTGAGACGTTGACAATACCTTGAACAAGCTCTTACTAAAAGTACGAGTTTTGAGAACCAACAGCCTCACACAAATAGGGCTAAGGTTGGTTTTTATAATTAAAATGATGATAAATAATGTTTAGAAGTTTAGAATCGTTAATGATTGTTGGTTAATGGACCACGAAAATTAACACACAAAAAAAACATTTTAAAAGAAAAACCTTAAAATTTAGCCATCAAAATCCTAAAAAATATAATGAGTTTGATGAGAATCTTTAAAGCATTAATGTAATACAAACAAAAAATTGTGAAACATGACACTCCTAATTGTTTCTTCCCATTAAGGTCTAAGGACAATAGTTTCAAAATATGCAACTTTTTAGTTTCTGCGAAATAAGACGTAACAAAAAATATAACAAAAAGTAACTGAATTAATTAGTTATTTACACCTATATCTTACACATTATATTTTTATAAATATCCTCAAACACGTAAACCAAATAACTATATTTTTTGCACATTAAAATATGAAATGTTTTTTACAACCATCTACTCAAATAAAAAGAAGTTGGTTTCCTTTTAATTTGTTTTTACATGTACAACACTCAAAGAACCCTTGCTAAGCAAGTCAACTATCAATAGTCAACTGAATAATTCGTTGAGCTAGATTTTTCAACCCAAAAACATTGATCTTTCATGGTCAAAAGAACACAGGGAAAACATCATTTTAACACAGAAAAATGTCGTGATTAGGTTGTGCCGTTCCGTTGTACTGTACGTGATCGCTAACGTGTGAGGTTCTTATGGGGGCTGTCGGATGTGAAATCTTTGCTGTGGGAATCCTGATGATGCTGCAGCACTATTTGCATACATATGGTGTGGATCACTTCCTCCGCCGTATGCGGTGCTGCTAGTAAACTGCATCTGCATTTATTAAAAATTCTCATCATCTATATATTCTATATATTCATGTACATATATTAGTCATTGGTCAATATGTGTTATTTTTAGATTTAATCACTTTCACAATCCTAAATGTTTAATTTCCTTTTTCTTCGTAACTATCATTGTGAAACAATACAAATGAGAAAGAGATAGAGAGATAGAGTGACTCACTTGATGACTCCGTGGGTTGATAGCAGTCTGGTTGAACGTATGGGGCATAAGATGCCCGTATCCATTATTACCCATTATAGATGGCGTAGGAGAATGAAGGTGCGTCTGGCTCAGAAGCTGGAATGTCTCGATTCCATTATACGATTCTCTTCGTCCTCCATCAAACCAACCGGACTGCTAAATCATAAATATTTAGATTTAACAAAAAAATGTTAGTAAATCTTCTAGCTATTATAATTTAAACATTTTTTGGTCAAATTTCTAATGTGGTCTATTGCATCTTTTTTGCGTATTTGAATGTAAGACATACCGGGGGTCGACTAAGTCCAAAATGAATCGAGTTAGAATGGTGTGTCGACTGAGTTCCACCATTTCCAAATTCTATGTTTTGTGGCCTATTTGAGGCTGAACTTCCCCCTAAGCTCAAATCCAGATTATGATCCGATGATGTGTTGTTATTCGAACCCTCTGAGATGAAAGAAAAGAATGAATAATATTTGTATATAAAATTATAAATATGTGGGTATGTATATAATTATGTTACCAGTGGAGTTGAGCTCATTTTCATAAATACTGGAATCAAAATTTGTAACAGCATCCTTCCCATTGCATTTAATTGCAGCTTTATCATAAGCCCTAAAAAGTGAAAAGTAAAAACATTATGTTACCATTTAAACCCCTTGAATATTGAGATTTGACAGTTAAGTTCCCTCAAGAAAACAGATATATATTTACCTGGCAGCTTCAACTTCAGTGTCAAATAGACCAAGATACACATACCTGTTATAAAAACCAAAATTTGTCATATGACATAGTTAATTGAACTAACCCAAAAAAGGCAAAAAAACTAGTTCCAAAGTGTCTTGTTTCTTGATCTTGTGATCACTTGATAGATATCTTGCCCATATATACCTACCCACCTAACTATAAATCAATATATAAAAATTAATTTTATTCGAAATTCTAGAAATAACAAAAATGTCAAACTTTAATTTTCCCATTCCATGTTTAATTAATATTTTAAACCTTTTTATTATAACGAGCCCCGGTCAATGAGATCTTTCTGGGTACATTTGTTTATAACAAGTGTTTACGTGAGAGATTAAATACATACTTTTTTCCCAAGAATTGGCCCATTCGAGCTTCCCATCGACCACATTTATGCAAAGTAACACCACGATATTTCGAACTGCCTCTAGGAAAACCGGTACTTTGTCTACGAAGCACATGCACAAACTCTTCCTTTGATAAACCGCTCATCTGTTGTTTCAAAACAACATATCAACAAAAGCCAAAAACAAAAATATGATACCAGCATGCTACACTATTTGTGTTTTTGTGTTTTGTATAAACAACAACAAATATAAAGGTGTTTCAAGATAAGGCTGCAACAACACCACTATTCAAGATAAGGTGAAATCTAATTAACAAAACACCCTTTAATTTTTTCATTCTCTCTCCTTCCCAAACCCCCCCCCCCCCCCCCCAAGAACACCTACAGAAAACACACACCTGCTTTAGGTCATCTTCATAGTCTTCAAGAATGAAGTTTATGTCAGCCTCCACCCCCCGAAACTTGATCGCTGCCCTATCATAAGCACTGCGGCCGTAGGAATATATCTCTTTAGATATATAAAGTTTATTTCTTTCATTTATAGTTTTAATTAGTTAACAGAAGTTAAGTTTATTGTGTGCTCACCGTGCAGCTGCATGTGCCGTGTCAAATCCACCTATTGGTACGGTTAATAAAATTAATATGTATATATATAATCTTGAAAATAAATAAAATGTTTTAACTTAGAAAATGTAGCATACCAAGATAAACCTGCTTCCCACAATCCCTGAATCATAGAAACAAGATTTAATTAATTAGATAAATAAAAGAAAAAAAAGCCAATAATAATGTTGTTTTTAATATTTTATTTTAAAAATAATTGTATATATAATATATATATACTATATAATATAATAATATATGGTTGTAAAATAATGGTGATGATGATGCATTGGGAATAGAAGAAAATAGAGTAAAAATAATAGAGAAAATGAAGAAAAATCAACCATATGTGGGATTCCCATCTGCCGGTTCGCCGGTAAAAGGTAACTCCACGGTACTGAGAACTTCTAGACCGGGGTCCCCGGCGGCTTTTCTTGAGCGGTTGAGGCACATCGGTGAGCTTTCCGGGGAATCCACTGTTGCTTCCGGCGACGCTACCAGTAAAAGACGCAGGGTCCGACGACTGGTGGGAGAATTTGACGCCAACCCAGTTAGCCGTAGGGAAAGACGTCGTTTCGACGGGGGTATCACCCAACGGAAAGAACTGATGAGTGACCGGCGGATTATAGTCCCAGGATGGGTTGTCGGTCATAGAGAAGCCGAATAACCTGTTGTCACCGGTGGTGGTACGTTTCCGGAAACCACCCTGGTCGGAATTCTCGTCTTGGTCGGAAGCTTCGTCATGATCAATAACCATGACAGGTGAGATGGAATTAGATACGGATCCTCCGACTTGTTTACCCTTGTTGTTATATTCCACTTGTAACTCTTGGTCTTCCGTTCTTCGATCGGGCGAGCCGTTAAGATCCCACATTATTTCTCTATTCAAAATAAAAAAAGGCTAGTTCATTTGAAGTTCCTGGAAGATATAGATAGATATATATATAGAGAGAGGTGTGCGTATATTCTGGTGGAAGTAGGGTTATTGTATTGAAGGGTAGGTCGGGCCGTCTGTGGATGTTTTTAGGTTCTGCTGGTGGATCTTGTATCTGCAAATATTGGTCTGGTTCAGGCTAATTAACTGCCCAATACAGCAATGGGGAGGCTACTTTCTCTTAGACTGGCCTCACCCCAGACCACCAACTCTCTCTCTCTCTCTAAATCTACCTGCTTTGGCTTCTATTAATATCTAGGTTCACACACACGATGGCTATGTGTGTATGTATGGGGGTTGGAGAGAGAGAGAGAGAGAGAGAGAGAGAGAGAGAGAGTGAGTGAGATCTTTCTTACACAGCTCTCCGACGTTAATCAAATCGAAAAATATAAAAAGAAGGTGAAGTGGGGTAGTATATTGGAGTTATAATGGAATGATACAAAATGGGAGTATACATATTTGTTAGTAAATAGAAGTGCTACGAGAAAACAAATGAATATCTAATTTGATAAAAATATTTTATTACTGGCTATACAGAAAATATTTATTAGCAAACGCAAAATAAAATCAATATTAAACTTATTATTTTTATTATATTTTTTATATCGACTTTTTAAAAAGCTCTTGTTTACGGCTCACAATTTTAATGGCCCTAATTTTCTTTTTTATATGATACGGATTAACATAATTGAAGCGTCAAAAAGAGTGTTTACACCATCCGTAGTGATTTCATGCCCCGTCATGTCAGATCCACATCAGGGCAGGGACAATTACTGTCTAGAATCACTAAGGTGTGTAGTGGTTTCACGCCTCGTATTTAATTTTAAATAATTAAATCTTAAACTTAATATTTAATTAAAAAGAAAAATGAATAATGAGTTGTATGCTTGTGATTGGATGGAACTTGGTCTGGTTAGCCTCTTCCCCCGTGATTCTACCCACGCCCCCTTTCACGTCCATCGGGAGCGGTGTTCCACGCCCATGAAGGGGCCAGGTGGACCACGCCCCTCCTTCCACGCTCCACTACACATACCCTTAGCAGCAAGAGAAAACCCATGATCTAATGGTCTAGTGGTATTGTGATCATTCTCTTAAATCTTTGTAAATGTAAGATTAGCTACCCTATAATTAGAGTAAAAATCTTTAGTTTCATAATAAATCAACACCTAAAACATTAGAATGATGCCTGAGCCCCAATCAATGATTTCAAATGCTCCGACAAGTTTTTTGACAAACAATGCTTTTTTTTATAAATCGAAAAAGTTTTTAAAATATCACTAAACTAAAAATAACTTTTTAACCCATTTATCTGTTAACTGATAAACATGTAAAGAGAAAGATAGAGGCTCAATATTATTCAAGTGAAGATTAGGTTACAATGAACAGAAAACAAACATTAAATAGGTAGGATAAGCCTTACAAGCTAAATGGGCTAAAGCCCATAAACTGACTTATTATGCTAACATCCCTTCTCAAACTCACAATGCAACAGAAATAAACATTGAGAGTTTGTCACACAAAAAATGAAACCGAGATGTCGATTGAGCCTTGGTGAAAACATCTGCAATCTGCAAGGCTGATGGAACAAAAGGAAGCGAGATGGTCCCGAGCTGAAGATGATGACGAGTAAAATGACAATCTATCTTAATATGTGTTATCCGTTCATGAAAGACAGAGTTCTTGGCGATCTGCATAGCACTTTGATTATCACAATGTAACGGGGTAGATGAGAAAATGACAACCCCCATGTCTGCCAGAAGCCATCGTAACCAAACAATTTCACGTATAGTTACAACCATAGCACGATATTCAGCCTCAGTAGAGGATCTAGAAACAACATCATGTTTCTTATTTTTCCATAAGATTAGGAATCACCAAGAAAAATACATAAGCCAGTAGTGGATTTACGATCATTAGGATCACTATCCCAATCAACATCACTATAGGCACGCAATTCCAGAGAAGATGTCAAGGGGAATAGAAGATTTTGAAACTAAGTGCCACGAAGATATCTCAAAATACGAAGAACAACTCCTCAGTGAACAGAAGTAGGAGCGGTAACAAACTGACTAATCACATAAACAGCATGAGCGATATCAGGGCGAGTAACTATAAGATAAATCAAACAGCATGAGCGATATCACGATTGGTGTATGGTACCATCTAATGCAAGCAACTGAGTAAAATCATTACCTAAAGCACTTTATCACGGCCGAATGTTGAGTCTAAACATAGGCCCTAAAGGTTTTGTAAATGTTAAAGAACTCAGATCTACGTTTCATAAGGTACACCCAGGTATAACGAGTGTAATCATCAATAAAGGAAACATAATAACGTGAACCACCCTTAGTGGACACCGGTGATGGTCCCCACACATCAGAATGGACAATATCAAAAGGTGCAACAGAACGAGAAGTACTTTTATCAAAAGGTAAAGTAGAAAATTAAGCAAGTTTGCAACCACTACAATCAGAAATATCATAAGTGTTCAACTGACCCAAAAAACTTGTAAAAACCAAAAATTTTAAACGAGATGCGGACACGTGTCACAAACGAGAATGGCAAATATAAAATTCAGATGAAAAAGGACTTAAACGAAAAGAAGATAAATCAACACTGGAGGCAGCAACACCAGGTGCAGGCAATTTGAGTTTTTCTAAAACATATAAATCTCCCACCCTACGGCCGATCTCAATCACCATCTGAGTGTGTTGATCCTGCACAACACAAACAGAGTCAGAAAAGAAAACCTAAATTCCAGACTTACACAACTGACTGACCGAAGCAAGATTTAAGGCAAGCTTATCATTGAGAGACACATGAGGGGTAGACACAGAGCCAACACCCTCTACTGACATAGATGTAGCACTAGCAGACATTACAGAAACGGGAGAAACATGAGACAAAGAAAGAAAAGAAAACAAGACAGATGGGGAAACATATAATGTGAGGCACCAGAATCCAAAATCCATAACAATGACGAAATACCTGAGGTACCAGATGAAGACAGCCCCGCAACAGACATAGAGGTAGGTACCAGATCAAGTTTCACTTTCATTAGCTTGATTGACAAAATAGAATCAGGAGGGCCAGTCAGAGGACTAGAGAACTCATCCATAGAAGATGCAACCACACCCGCAAGCCTGTCCTTCCCCAACTAAGAATTAAGAACAGAAAAGGAGGGGGGGCCATCCACCGAAGAGGTGACTAAGATAAGGGGGTAGTGGTCCGACAAGTGGCGGGGCAGGGCGGTAAGTGTGGCATTCGGCCAAACGTTCATGAAAGATGGGCAAACTAACATCCTATCAATTTTACTCATTTTCACGGAGACATGTAAGTGAATTTCCCACCTCCGATGGAATATTCAAGCAAATTGGCTTCAAAGATGAAATCATGAAAATAGTCAGAGCTTACCCTATCAAACCCAGAACTTATCCTCTCATCTGCAGACCGGACCTCGTTGAAATCCCCCATAATTATCCAAGAACCAACGAGCGAGTTCTTGAAGCTTAGAATTTCTTCCCATAAAAATCTTTTGGCTGCTGAATCTTGTGGGGCATATATGTTCATAATGTGCAGTTCCAAGAGAATGTAATTCCTGTGTTTTTCAACTGATCTCTTCTTAAATTACATCGGGTCCCATATGCAAGCAAGGCCCCCTGATCTCCCAGAAGTATCGACCCATTCCGTTTCCATAGGTCTGTTTCCCAAATCGAACGAAAGGTGTGTATTACGGCGTTTGCAAATTGTGTTTCTTGAATACAAATGAAATTAATTTTGTGTTGCAACTTCATCTTCCAAATCCAGTTACCTTTTTCCATATTTATTATCCCCCTTATATTAATCGATAAATAATTCATGAGCACATGAAAGCTTCACTTTCACCAGAAATGACCCCCTAACTTGCTCTTCAAATCCCTAAAGATTAATTCCAATGCATTTCCCAATTTGAATTGTGTCATCAACCTCGGAATTCAGGTCATGGCCATGATTAAGTGGAGGATTAGGGTTCCTAACCTTGTTTGCCACTACGCTAGTCACAGAATCCGGATGCTCGCGGTCGCCGCCCTTAGAATGACTCATGCCCAGCTGACTCCAGGCCAAAACCGGGATGCCACCATTGGTCGAAGAACGATTGATGGCAGAGGACGGTGTATTGAGGTCAGGGATGAGGGGAGCATCTAAACCCGAGTCAGCACCGATAGCAAAAGGGGGTTTTTGGGATGCCTAGAATCTCATCCAGATTGAACGGATCATCCAAAGAATTATCGATACGGGCTCTTTTTTGAATTTTTTTGCTAAAATGGGCCATGAGGTATTGTGTAATCACATTTGGGGCTTTTCTCTCTAGGATGACACATATGGGGTTGTCGCCCTTAGGGCGACAGGTTCTCAATCCCAAAAGCTGTCGCCATTCCAAAGGGCGACAGCTTCCAGTCACACGTCCACCTCAGCTTAATATCCTGGTCACTATCCTAGTCAAAGCTGTCGCCATTCCAAATGGCGACAGGTTTCTTAATCGAATAAAAAGTTGTGTTGTCCCATCAACCACTCAAACATCTCTCATCCACTCAAATATATTAAAAAGTTTCTTTAATGATACTAATCATAACCACATAATATATTATTTTAAATAATAATATATTTTATTTTAACTAAATTACTTTTTTTATTAATAATATATTTTAAATAATAATAATATATTTTATATTTTATTTCCACTCAAATATATTAAAAAGTTTCTTTAATGATACTAATCCTAACCACATAATATATTATTTTAAATAATAATATATTTTATTTTAACTAAATTACTTTGACACCTATGACTCATTGATCGTCTGTGGAACGTTGCCGTCGACATTCATTTGGTCGAAACCTACCGATTCGACATCCAATCTGGTAACTATTGACACCTATAGTTTCGTTTTTACTCATAGAATGAAAGCCCTAAGTTAATTGGGGCTCATACCATCAAATTAACCACAACCCGTAATCTAGGGTTCATATGAAACCAAATTGGGGCTTTCTATCTTAAACACGATTAAAATCCAAAAGTTTCATATGTTTAGATTCGTGATTGCCTACTTGTTGAAACCCCCACACCAATTGAATCGAATTATATTGAATTGATATCAATCCGTAATCTAGGGTTCATCATGGACTTGAATTGGGGTTTTTGATCCTAGACCTAATTATAACACAATTAAAATACACCATTAGATTCGTAATCACTAGTACATCGAAAGCCCTATGGATTCAATACTTAATTTTACAGAAGTTAATCAATCCGATCTTGTGTTTAAATCTAGGGTTTTGGTTTTCAAAACGGAAATCTATTGATCATAAACGAGATGCTTTTACAATTAATCATGTGTGCAGGACCGAAAATGTCCGAATTACATAACCCCTAAGTCCACAGGTTCAATCGCGATCGAAATCGGTCGGATTTGGATGGCTTTGGGTTCGATCGCGGTTTGAATGGGGAAAAAGGGGGGCTCTCGGTGAAAAGGATTAAAAGCATTTCCCACCGGATCATAACGCGATTGCGCTAGCGGGCGGATTGGTTAAGACAGTGTGCGTGTGTGGGAGAGACCCGGGTTCGAGTCCAGGCTCCCACAATCATTTTTAAACATTTTTTCTGTTAATATTTAATTAATAAAAATCAAACCCTATAATATTATAATATTATACAATTGTGTTTTTACCCGGAAAACAACCCGTAGGCTCGGGTTTGAATTATTAACATATTTTTATATATTATACCCACTTTTATAAATAATTTATTGTTATTATCCTCAAGTAAAAATAATATGTTTATATTATTTTAAGCCACAAATTTGTATAAAATAATACGTTTAGTTTCAAACCGTGACTCGTGTTATTTAATAATGTATATACATTTATTACTTCGTATCGTTTTACAACCTCGTGTAACATTTGAAACTAAATAATAATATAATTAGTTATATTATTTACTCGCATTGCTACGTTCATAAAAATAATATATTTATTATTTTGTACCCCAAACGAGTAATTAGAATGTTCTTTCGAATCTAAAAATAATATATTAAATTATATTATTTTCCTAATTTTTGTGAATGACAAAACACTCGATTTTATTTATTATTATTTTTGTCATTCGTCGCGTAACGTGTATATATATATATATATCATAATAATAAATTAAGGAATTTATATCCCCGTGGACCCGTTCGTTTACTCTTGAATATTAGAACGTTTCTTAGGACGTTCCTCTTTCCGTGTCGCTGTCACAATTCCCAAGCTTTATCCCTAATTTATGTGTTTATAATTTTAGGGCATTCGTCAGTCGTTTGAGACTTACACTCGTGGTTCCAATTTACTTCTAGTGTGAAACTACCTTCAACGCCAAGCAGGTGAGTTTCACGGCCCCTTTTTACTGCTTTTAACTTGGGGGAGAAAACATGCTTAAACTGATTTTTAGATTTGTAATTCATATGCTATCAATGTTAAAGCTAAGTGTAACATGCTATCACAGAAAGTCCTCATCTTATTTCGAACCGTTAATATGGATCTTAGCGAGGTAATGTTTAGTAGTACTACTGGGTTTGACAAATCCCACCCGCGTTAGTCGCGCTAACTCGATCGGATATCGAACGGGTGAAATGTTAGCCTATTAACATGGCCAGTATTGATAGAACCTGGCAGGAGGCAATAAACAAACAGTCAGTTTCGGTTGCGAGCACTTGAGCTAAAACATGAACATAGGTTAGCTACCTATAGATACATATTGAATGATCATAAATCTGGTAACGCTTACTTATTTATTTGAAACCTGTGAACTCACCAACCTCGTGTTGACACTTTTTCTTACATGTTTTCTCAGGACGCTAAGCTAAGACACAGGTGCACGTTAGGGCATGCATGGGATTCAACTGCTTTGCTTTGTGTCTATTTATGTTGATTGAATTATTTTAATGTACTTTGTTTGGTTGGACTTTTGGACTTTGGTTTTGGGCGCGTGTATTTTGCGCATTTACTTTCTTTACGCTTCCGCATTGATACTCTGATTTAAAAGATATTTTCATTTTGAGTCCCATGTAGAGTCGTTCAATGTAACTAGTGTCTGAGATCCTAGTTTGTCACTTCCCAAACGGTAATACTCCGTTAGTTGAAATTGGGGGTGTGACAACTTTACACTTGTCTTGTGAGAAGGAGTCGGTGCAGGTAATACGGGACGAAGATACAATCAAGGAGGAGCAGAGGAAGGTGTAAGAAATCATGAACACTCGATGGCACCTGATAAATAAAGCAAAGAAATTTCACCTCCCGGATGAATCTAGGAAGCTAACGGATGAGCTAGCAAATTTGAGGCTGGCAAGAGAAAAAGCAACTCCAAAATCGGGGACGTTAACGGAAGAGGTGCAACTCACGAGTCCACAATGCTCTACACCAGACCCACCTTCGGTTTATGCACCACATAGCTGTGGACTAGAGCCCATCGAGGACGGTTTCTTTAGTGACGATGAGATAGAGATAGAAGAGTCCTCGGATGACACTGTGGGTGATGGTCCAGGTAAGTCTTCAGAACCCGTCTTTATTGAGAATAATTGTGACATCCCTGGGTCATTTAATTTTCCGGGTTACGAGCTTGAGTCGTCGAATATACTTTATACTTTACGCTTGCTCGTTGAGAATGATGTGATGTAGGAACTAGAGAGCGAAGACGGATGCATCAAAGAGGGTCTACCAGAGTTGGATGAGCAAGAGGAGGAGTTAGAAGAGGAGCAAGTCCCATCTTGGGAAAGTGAATTTGGAGACGAGTTGGGGGGCCTGCCGACTCCTAGTGAAGTAAAGTTCGACCCACTTGGCGATCTAAGGCTCCTTGAAGATCTATTATATCAAGAGCCAAGTGTGGGGATATAAGGGGAGGTGTAATTGAGGGACCTAGTTTCGGACCCACCATATTGCACCCGAGAGAGCAAGAAGAAAAGGCTCGTGGATGAAGCCGATGGCAGGGTGCCATAGCAACCAAAGGCACCACGGGAAAGAGAAAGGAAGAGTGGGCACAAGGCCAACTCAGGAATGAAGGGACATCGACAGAAGCTGCTTAATGTTCTATCATAGGATAAAGCGGACCGTCTCCTTCACTATACATCACGATCAGGTTTGGCCCAAGTAAGTTTAAATATTGGTGGAATGACCCGTTTAGATTTTTCAAAACCCATTTAAGGTCTGCCATCAGAGTTTGTCAAATCGGTGGTAGACAAATTACACTAAACGGGTCGGACGGGGGCGACATAAAAGGAGAAGCCTCCTGATTAGGCTTGTTTCTCGGGTTAGAACCCGAGTGTATAATTTGTATAAGTTTTGGTTTTATTTTGAGTCTGTTTAATGCTTTTTGGGTTGCCTGAGATTTATTTTGCAGGGATAAATCGCCCTGTTCGTACTCAATCTCCATTCGGACGGGGTCGATTCAAATCTTATATTCATGTAAAGGGAACCCGACAAAGTCTGTGCAGTCGCGAATGAAATTCTATACGGTTGCACAAGTGGAAGAACGAAGCTGGACAGAATCATGCTATCATTACCAGCTAAGTCGTTTCCACTTTACTATTTTTTTATTTATTTTTGAGACTTTATTTTTTATTTTTTGTTGTTTCTTGGTTCACATTGAAGACAATGTGTTGTTCAAGTGTGGGGATGGGAGACTACGTCTATTTTAGGATTAGTTAGTTTGATTTTCTTTTATAAAAAGTTAAAAATACAAAAAAAATATTAATTTTTTTTTTCAAAAATGTCCTTTGAACTAGAGTTTTTGCAAGCAAAATGGAAGATGATAGTTATAACTGGAAATGTTTGTTGAATTTTAAATGAATAAATGGTAGAAAACGCGTCTAAATTGTGATGTTTTGGTAGACCCAGTCGATTTGAAAGCTTAAATATCATGTGCGTGTTGTTTAGGATAATAAATTGAATTAAATCATGAAACCTTGTGGGTTATCATCTAAGGGTGTCGGTAAAGCTGAAACTGTCAACATAGGGTGATAGGTACCACGTTAAGCCAAAATTTAGAGGTTTTTGAAATTTTCTTAGCACACCACGCTCTTATTATGAGAATAAATCCAAGTTTCGGTGGCGCCCACATCCATAACTCCATATGTCATGAGCTTACAATATTTGATAAATAAGTTTTTATTAATGTGTTACCCACGGGGATAGTGACTCGATTGATACACCTCTAAGTTGACTTCTTATGTGCTTAATTGATAAAACTGCATCCTATGTGCTACCTTCTGGGATGGTGACCTGGGAGATGCACCACTAGGTGAGGTTGATTCATACATTTGATAGTACTCATTCCATTTCATTCCGTTATTTCACTGAATTTCTAAAACCTGTAAATCTTAATTTAATGTGGTGGGAGAAATCTATACGGTTTAACCCGTGCCAAGACATTACCGTGAGACAGAATTAGGTTGAACTGTAGCTCGTAAGTGTGGGACCCATAGATAGATTGATGTGCCGTATAAATTGGAATTAGAACACAATCGGGGGCTTGATAGTTGGTGTTGGGTTTAACCGGATCAAAATATCATTTGTTGCATTTTAACGCGTGATTATATCTGTGCTATTGAATTAATAAGATTGTTAAAGTATGCGTTCCATTTGTGATTCCATTGCAGAGATCTTTTTCAAGGACGAAAAAGGGTTAAGTGTGGGGATGTTTTGATGATTACCCTTATAAATGTGATATAAGTTTCAATTCTTGCAAATATAGGATTAATTAGTGGTATTTTATGAGTAAAAATTAATGTTAAAAAAGGGAGTTGACATATTTATGTATATATATATATATAGTTAATAATGATTCTAACACAGTATAATTTATTAAAATATTTGTGATATGATTTCGAATGATTTAGGGTTAATTGAATATGACATTTTAAAGAGTTACAGAAAAAACTAATATGTTTATACTTTTGTAAATAGCCAGCAGGGTGACTAGAAAGATGAGTACATAATTAATTTCCTTAACTAGAAATGTATAATTTTACCCTCATCTGTCAATATTAATACTAACTAGTTTTTACCCCCCGCGCTTCGCGGCGGGAGTCTGGTCGTTATTGGTTTGGCTCGTTTGCGTGGAATCGCAAACTCGTTATAACGTACGATACCCAAAAACACTCGAAGTTGAATACAACTTTGTCTCCAATAAAATTTAAACCAGAACGTTAACAAAAGAAATTATTAAGAAAACGGCGCATTCCGTTATTTAAAAAAACATAACGAACGAAAGTTATCATAGATTACGTTGTGTGGCCCATCGTTAATAAAGTTTAAACAAAAGCATAGGCACAACGGTAAAAATAATGTTAATAGAAATGAAACATAAAACTAAATAATAAAAAAGGGGAAAACAAATTAAAAAAATTACCGGTTCGATTCGTCGAAAACCATAAGGCGAATCGATAATACCAATATCGACAATGATGTTGTTCGCCCATAATATGTTCAGTTCATCATGGTACCACAATGGTAACGGCCCTCGATACAGGCAACGATAAAAAAAATCGATTTTGAATACAACTTCGTTTTAAAACAAATTTATGTCAGAACGTTGACAAAAAAAACAACTGCGCACCCGTATTTTGAAAAAAGTTAACGAACGAAAGTTTATTGAACTTATGTGGCAAATCTATAAAAAAAACAGAGTTTTGAGTAAAGAAAAAAAAATTAAAGCCTGTTTTGAACTTTAGTGGCCAGTTTATAAAAAAAAAACTTTTGTAAGAAAAATTAAAAAAAAAATGAAAAAAAAAAAAACTACTATTCATCCCCATGGGAGGCGAATCGATAATACCAATATCGACAATGATGTTGTTCGCCCATAATATGTTCGGTTCATCATGGTAGCACAACGGTAACGGCACTCGATACAGGCAACGATAAAAAAAATCGATTTTGAATACAACTCCGTTTTAAAACAAATTTATGTCAGAACGTTGACAAAAAAACCACTGCGCACCCGTATTTTAAAAAAAGTTAACGAACGAAAGTTTATTGAACTTATGTGGCAAATCTATAAAAAAACAGAGTTTTGAGTAAAGAAAAAAAAATTAAAGCTTGTTTTGAACTTTAGTGGCCAGTTTATAAAAAAAAAACTTTTGTAAGAAAAATGAAAAAAATAAAAATAAAAAAAAAACTTTTGTTTTGGCTCGTTTGCGTGGAATCGCAAACTCGTTATAACGTACGATACTCAAAAACACTCGAAGTTGAATACAACTTTGTCTCCAATAAAATTTAAACCAGAACGTTAACAAAAGAAATTATTAAGAAAACGGCGCATTCCGTTATTTAAAAAACATAACGAACGAAAGTTATCATAGATAACGTTGTGTGGCCCATCGTTAATAAAATTTAAACAAAAGCATAGGCACAACGGTAAAAATAATGTTAATAGAAATGAAACATAAAACTAAATAATAAAAAAGGGGAAAACAAATTAAAAAAATTACCGGTTCGGTTCGTCGAAAACCATAAGGCGAATCGATAATACCAATATCGACAATGATGTTGTTCGCCCATAATATGTTCGGTTCATCATGGTACCACAACGGTAACGGCCCTCGATACAGGCAACGATAAAAAAAATCGATTTTGAATACAACTCCGTTTTAAAACAAATTTATGTCAGAACGTTGACAAAAAAAGCAACTGCGCACCCGTATTTTGAAAAAAGTTAACGAACGAAAGTTTATTGAACTTATGTGGCAAATCTATAAGAAAATAGAGTTTTGAGTAAAGAAAAAAAAATTAAAGCATGTTTTGAACTTTAGTGACCAGTTTAAAAAAAAAAAACTTTTGTAAGAAAAATTAAAAAAAAAAAGAAAAAAAAACTACTATTCATCCACATGGGAGGCGAATCGATAATACCAATATCGACAATGATGTTGTTCGCCCATAATATGTTCGGTTCATCATGGTACCACAACGGTAACGGCTCTCGATACAGGCAACGATAAAAAAAATCGATTTTGAATACAACTCCGTTTTAAAACAAATTTATGTCAGAACGTTGACAAAAAAAGCAACTGCGCACCCATATTTTGAAAAAAGTTAACGAACGAAAGTTTATTGAACTTCTGTGGCAAATCTATAAAAAAACAGAGTTTTGAGTAAAGAAAAAAAAATTAAAGCTTGTTTTGAACTTTAGTGGCCAGTTTATAAAAAAAAAACTTTTGTAAGAAAAATGAAAAAAAAAATGAAAAAAAAAAAAAAAAAACTTTTGTAAGAAAAATGAAAAAAAAAAAATCAAAAATCACTATTCATCCTCATGGGAAATATATATATATATATAATTCATTCAACATATCTACATGTTCAGCTCCTCGCCCTGCTCCTACCGTCTACCTAGTTGCCAGAATCACCTACCTTTCACCACCACCACTCGCACCTTCTTCTTCTTCTCTTTCTTCTTTTAATTACGATTTACCCTCAATCTCTTTCATGTCTACCGTAATTTTGAAAATAATAGTTGTCATTCTTTGAAACATTATACTTTACACCGTGTTTGTATTTTTTTTGAACGGAGAACACTGAATGTTGTGACGTCGCACCCCCGTCACATGGGAGAGACTCGTCCAAATCCGGCCAATATGAACATTTGATTGAAAATAAAGCATGCTAAAAAAAATACCAAACACATTAGAAGTTCCTTTTTCATTATTATTAATTCATATTTAAGTGTACGAATTCGATCAATCTTTCATACTTTGACTGACTAAGCAATATTGAATCAAGTATAATCCAAATTTAGCAGTTCTTCAATTTTCCAGTCAAATCTGTTGCTTTTGCTATGTTTTCAATATTATTAGGAGTTAATCATGCCAAATTCAAGTTAATCATGTATTAATCATGCATACACCATGCTTAAATAAGATGCTCATCCTAGACTAGTTCTAATTTCTGTTAAACTCATCATAACTAACATTATGTAGATGATAATTCCAATTTTTATCCGCATTGACAGAATTTTGATAATTTGATAATATCATATAATTTCAATATCATTAAAAAGTCCAGCAATAAAATCAGTTTTCATAATTTGCTGTGTAGAAAAAGATCCTCTCTTCATATATTTAAAAATTCTTACCATAAATGATAAGCGAATCAATTAAAACCCTAAACTTATCTAATAAGGAAAAAAGAAAAAAAAAGAAACGCAGGCTCATCGAGTCAGAATCGAAAACAAAATTCCGACATTCTCGCAACGAACTGACAAAATTCATAATTAAAAAGAACCAAAATGCCCTTTAATACTAATTTTGAGGAAGAGAAGACATGGGGATGTGATGGATTTTGAGGAATTAAAAAGGACCAAAATGCCCTTTAATACTAATTTTGAGGAGTGTCTCATGTTTTTTTTATCGGCAATTTGGATCATAGACGGGTCACTGACCCACCCGATCATCTCCACCTCTCTTAGGAGGAAACCCACCATAGGTGAGAAACCCCCTACCCCAACCTAGACCCTCTTTTTTTGTCACAAGTGAGACTTGAACCCAAGACCTCCCCTAATTATATTAACTCCAGAATCCTTCCTTGTCTACTTATGCAAAACACACATTCTTAAATTTCCCACGGTCTACATCCCTCGGGAAGGTTGGTAACGTAAAACTTGATTATCGTCGTTCCTCCCTGTGTCTTACTCTTGTCTTCTACACCCCATTTCTCCAGTGACTCTTCACTTCCTGCCAACTCTCTTCGAGGGGTCTTCGAGAGAACATTTTTTTTAAGAGGAAAATGTGAACGCAATGTAGTTGGCTAAGAAAAGAAGAAAACTGGGGTGTGAAGCCCGACTTTAGGCCGAATTTGCAGCTTCATAAAAAAAAGGTCACAACCTGCCATGAAGCCAAAGAAATAATCAAGAAATTGTGAGGAAGAAGGTTTACAAATGTTGTAGATTCAATAACTCATTTTTTTTAATTTTATGGTGATTCAATAACTCATTTTTTGATCAAACAAGTCAAAATCAGAAAATTAATTAAAAGATAGGGATATAAAGATTTCATCACTCATGCTACACGATGTATATTGATTACGATAAAGGTTAACTACTTCAAAATACGTTCACTCCTTGACCCTTGATCTAAATTTTCTTCGCTATCAACGTCTTTCTAAACCGGTAGATATCACTTTTACAGTGTCTTGCTAAGAGGGTAGTGATCACCACAAACTTCTTCCCATTCCTTTCACAAATGATCAAACACATAAAAAATTGGTGCTATGTTGGACTCTCAAGTTTAACTCCTAGCAATACAATTACTACTGAGACTATTATACCCTAGGAGACATACACATTATCTACAAAAAGAAAAGACACAAAATCTGTTTTAAAAAAGAAATCCTCTTGACCTCAGCCAAACCTGACATCTTTTATTTATTCGATTTTGCAACTATAGACACTAGTTTGAATTCGATTACGTTTTATAATACGTAATTTACAATTATCGTAATATATTATGTAGATCATAGTGTATCTTATTGTTTCCCATAAAATAAAGAGAATAACTTAATATATTTCATAAAATAAAATTGACAATTTCCTAGTAATTATAAAAAGAACTTAAAATCATAATGTAAAATTTTGATTTTAATTTCTTATACATTTACCTAGGTTATATAAATATTTTCTTCAACTATCATCGTACAAAATCGAGATGTAATTCTATCCTATCATTCTTTTATTTACACTTTTATGTCCCAATAACCCCACTAAGTTGACCGCACGTTTTCTTTTTCAAAAGTGATCTAACGTAACAGTTTAAATCCACCGTAGTAATATTTTTTTCTAGGTATTCATTTAATTTCTCATATGTACCAATAGCATATATCAACATCTACTTACATAATTATTTACATGCTTTTAATATTTTTAATGTAAATAATTTTCAAAACATACATTATTAGCATACCTTTTGTACAAAATAATTTTCAAAACGTACAAAAAGGTCTTTTTTTTATAAAAAATGTTACATATGTAACATTTTCAAAAACGGGTTTTTTTTTTCATTTTTTACATTTTTTTTAAAAGTACTCTGCGTTTTTTTTATTTTTTATAAAAAATGACGAAAATATATAACAAATCTACCCTAAAAAAAGTTGTTACATAGAGTTTTTTTTCTTTTCTCAACTCAAGTGAGTTTTTATTTTTTCCTTTCCCAACAAATATATACATAGGGGAGGGTTATACTAAAAATTACTTTTTTTTCTAAAAATCCTAAAAAGAAGATTTTAGACATGGTGTTCTTTCATTTTAGGTATAGTCTTTTTGTTTTATTTATGTGAATATATTTAAAAATTGAAGAACACCATGCCTGAAATTTAAAGCACTATGCCCTTTTTAGGCCCTATATATATATATATATATTGTGAGGTTTCTAGGGGTGAGCAAAAAACGGTTCCGACCCTCTAGAACCACGAACCCGACCCTTATAACCGTGGGTTAGAACCTTTCTAGCAAAAAGGGTCGGTTCAAGGTTCTGAGATTTCAGGTTTTAAAGGGTCTGGGTCAGTTTCGGGTAGAACCGCGGGTCAGAACCTTAAGAACCTTAGAAACCTTGAGATTTTAAATAAATAAAAAAACCTAGATTTTGTTGGGATTAGAGAACCAATTAATTAAAGGACGTTTATTCATATAATCGTGAAAAAAGAGCCGCACTACATCTTCTCTCTTCAACATATAGCCGACACTTCATATTCTCTTCAAGTAAGAACTGGTCTTCATCTTCACTTCATCTTTACTAAAATTGTATGTATGTATGCGATTACATTGTTGTATGTATGTGATTAGTTTCAATATCTCCAATTACAAATAGAATGGATAACATGGGTGAAAACTGAAAACCTACTTTGTATATATGCGATTACAGTGTAAATAGAAATATATAATAGATAACATGGGTATGGCACCTACATGGCATGCGATTACTCATTTAACTTATACTTATATGTATGACATGTCATCATTATTCACCACCTAGCTATAAGACCTATTGTATGTATACATTGCAAATATAAAACCTTAGTACATGTATACATTGCAAATATAAAACCTACTGTATGTATACAACATTGTGATATAAACTTTTTTTTAAACAGAATGGACGCAGAAAATATTTCGAGTGACGATAATGATCGAACCGTTGATAAAACACAAGCCAAAAAAAGAAAAGTGACACACTGAAGAGTAGAACCATTAGACCCTTTAGACCCTTACTGGACCCTCCTTATAGGGGTCGGTTCCCGGTTCCAGATTTTTCGATTTCAAGGTTCCGGTTCCGGGTCGGGCCGGTCCCGTTCCTGAAGGGTCGGACCCTTTGATAACCCCTAGAGGTTTCGCTAAAAAGTCAAAAAAGTGTAAAAAGTCGTTTAAAACGTTCATATCGGCTCATAGAACTCCGATTTTACTCATTTTGGCGGCGTTGGAATCGTCTCGTCGAACTCTACGATCTTAGCTTGTAGGGTTTAGATTTTAAGGTTTAGTTTTTGCCTTAGGATTTAGCCTTAGGGGTTTAGCTTTTAGTATTTAGGCTTTGGGGGTTAGGTTTTTGGGGGTGGGATAGGGGTTAGGTTTTGGGGGGGTTTGGGTTGGAGGTTTAGGCTTTTGGGGGGTGGTGGTGGTGTTTTTAGACGACTTTTTCGTCTTTTAGGGTTTTTTTGTTAGGATTTAGGTTTTTTTTTGGGGGGTGCGGTGGGGGTTTTAGGCTTTTGGGGGGTGGTGGTGAGGTTTTTAAAAGACTTTTTACACTTTTTACAGTTTTTAGACTTTGTAGAATAACTCTCCCATATATATATATATATATATATATATATATATATATATATATTGTTTGATTGTTTAAAAATAAAGTCTTAGGATTTAGTCCATAATATATAACGAGAAAATTAGCCCCGCGCTCCGTGGCGGAAGGCAGACCTTAAACGGTTGAAACAGTGGCATTAATGTGGCTAAACACAAAAAGAAACGTGGTTAAGTACATAGAAGAAACGTATAAAGTTACAACGACTCAGTTGTGGGGATTAAAAGATTGTTATATAACGGTATCAATGTTTTTAAGTCGATGTCAGTCTCATTCTTCACGGTACCAACACGTTATCGTCAGTCGATATAACACACAAGACCTGAAAAGGACCTTATTTTGAATAGAACTCCGTTTTTAACGAAAGTTATACCGGGGCGTCAAGAAAAAAAAATTAACGACCTAGAGTTATATACTACAATGGGTAAACTCAAAACTTTAGAAACTTGAGGGGGTTAAAGTGATGTTTTATAAAGTTAGGGGTAAGTTTTGCTAATTCACCAAAGTTGAGGGGAGAGCAGTGGTCGGTGACAATATACTAAAAGGGTAAACTTAAAATTTTAGAAACATGAGAGGATTAAAGTGATATTTTATAAAGTTAGAGATAAGTTTTGCTAATTCACCAAAATTGAGAGGGAAGAAATGGTCGGTGTCATTTGCCACTAGCACTTCTCTTTAAGCGTCAGTATAGGTCGTCCGTAAATCAAGTATCACATTTTACGAGCAGCGGGAGATGAAAATTGGAAAAGGTTAATTTGAGGTAAGAATAAAAAGAAATGAAAAAGGGAAATTGGAATAATGGAAAAAAATGGAAACTTTACATATAGTGATATGTCCAATCAGAAAGTACGGGAGAAAACACCTTTAACATCTTTCTCTTTCAATTATCTTTTTTTTCCCTGCGTTAACCAAACACATACATACAATATTTAATTTATATTCAATATTTTATTAAAAAACTTAAATATATTGGAGTTGTTACAGGTACACACGAAATTGTTATTCGCACAAACCTAATATGGGTCATATTACATCCAGGGGCGAACTTACTTAGGAGGGGGTCACCAGAACCACTCGAGTTTCGAAATTTTAATAGAACGTTATGTAAAAAAAAACTTGGGTGAACCACTATACAAAGTTCAACAAGTGGTGTAGGTGTTTAGGTTTTGGTTTATAACCTAGAGGTAGTGAGTTTGAATCCCACCACACTCAATTTTTTTAAACCTTTTTTTTAATTCATTTGGGCATATGGCTTTAGTTCCTTGTGGGTTGTGGGCATGTGGCATAAGTTCCTTTTTTTTGTATGCGACTCAACCAAACATCATGCAGCAGCACGCCAGCACCATCAGAGGGCTTCGCCAATCGCCCTTGCCACCAAACACCAATCCGTCGCTCTTCCTCCACCGTCGCCGGTCCGATGCCACCACTCACCAGGTTAGTTGTTTGACTTGTTTCTTGACTCTTTTTTGTTGTTTGTAAAAGGAACTTCTAGGGTTTTGTTGTTGTTTGGCATAGATAAGATTTTTGGGACTTTTGGCAATTTAGATGTTAGAAATTTGAATTAGATCATCTAATTCATAATTTAGATGTTAATTTGTTATCTCTTGAAAGTTGAAACTTTGAGTTTGATTCGTAGGTATTATGGATATTAAAAGATATTTTCATAGAGTACCATCAAACCTTGAATCATCATCTTCAAGTAGTAAACTCTCTCGAATAGATTTGAATGAGCTACCATGGGATCCTTCCGAAAGGAAACCAATTTCATCTTATCACCCAAGTCAAAAAGAAGAAATTAGACGGGCATATCTGCTTAGAGGTCCATGTCAACCAACAGGACATGATTTTCCACAAACAGATTATGGAGGTAAATTAAGACGTTTTAATCAGGAATGGTACACACAAGAATATAGAAATTGGTTAGAATATAGTATCAAAACAGATAAAGCATATTGCTTGTATTGTTACCTGTTTAAGGAAAGTGGACAAAATGATGCATTTTGGGGTGAAGGGGTACGGTGTTGGCAAAAGGCTCGGGAGAGATTTGCTCGTCATGTTGGCAAATGCAATAGATTTCACGACAAAGCACGTAAAAAGGGAAGACTTACTTAAGGAGGCTCAATCTATACATGTGGGCCTTGAAAAAAAATCGATAAACAAAAAGAAAAGAATATAGAATCCAATTAAGTACTTCGGTTAGACTTCCTAAAAGATTGTTGAATGGTGTGTTACCTTTTCGTGATCATGATGAGTCTGGAAATATCTCTATAGAGGACATTTCATAGAGTTTTTAAAACTGTTGGGAGAAATAAATGAAGAAATTGGTAAGGTTATATTAAGTAATGCTCCGGGGAATAGCCAAATGACGGCTCCATCAATCCAAAAGGATATTTGTAATTGTTTTGCAGAAGAAGTATTAAAGAAGATATTTGAAGAATTTGGTGATAATGCCTTTTCCATATTAGTTGATGAAACGAGGGATATTTCTAAAAAGGAACAAATAGTCGTGGTTTTGAGATATGTTGATAAGTTAGGATTTGTGAAGGAGCGATTTACTGGCCTTGTTCATATTATGGACACAACCGCATTATCTCTTAAATATGCAATTGATGAATTATTTGCTCGCTACAGTTTGAGTTTGGGTAGGGTTAGAGGCCAAGGATATGACGGTGCAAGCAACATGTTCGGTGAGTTTAATGGTTTGAAAGCTTTGATTTTGGAAGAAAATTCTTCTGCATATTATGTTCATTGTTTTGCTCACCAACTTCAACTGTTGTTGTGGCCCTTACAACCAAATATCATGAACTTTTTAACTTTTTTAAAGAAGTATTAGGTTTAATAAATGTTGTTGCATCTTGCAAACGAATAGATTTGATAAGAGAAAGTCTGTGATTGAATTCGAAAGTTGAAACCGAAAGTGAAAAGAATCAACAAAATGTCACTTGCAAGAGCCGGAGATACACGTTGAAGTTCTCACGAAAAAAAAACAATTCTCCGTTTGCTTACTTTATATCCTAGTTTTATTGACGTGCTTGGATATATAGAAACTTTGGCAAAGATTGGTGCTCACAAAAGTCAAGCAAATGAACTTCAAATATACATGAAAACTTTTAATTTTGTATTTTATTTACATTTGATGAAGCACATTTTTGGTGTTACTAACACATTATGTGAAACACTTCAAATAAAAAATCAAGATATATTGAATGCAGTTGAGTAAGTTAGATCAACTAAAGAAGAATTACAAAGGTATCGACTTGAAGGTTTTGACTCACTTTTGAAAGATGACACATCATTTTGTGACAAATATGAGATTGAAATGGTTAACATGGAAGCCGAGTATGTTGACCCAAAATATCGAAGAAGGAAGACTGACATCACCAATCGTCACCATTATATGGTTAATAGTTTCAACACGGTTCTCGATATGCAAATTCAAGAGCTTGGAAACCGTTTTAATGAGGTAACCACTATCTTGCTTACCTTTATGAGTTCTTTGAGCCCGTGTGGTAATTTTAGTGCCTTTAGAAAACTAAACTTGCGAAAGTTGACCGAGATGTATTCGCATGATTTTAATTTCGATGAACAAGACAAGCTTATGTATCAACTCGACCGCTACATTGACAATGTGAAAAAAGATACGCGGTTTGCGAACCTGAATAGGGTAAGTGATCATGCCAAAATGATGGTGGAAACAAATAAACATATTGATTATCCGTTAGTCTATCATTTAATAAAGTTATCATTAGTTTTATCGGTTGCAATGACAAGTGTTGAAAGATGTTTTTCTTCAATTAAGCATGTGAAGACGGAATTTCGTAATAAGATGGGTGATGGATACATGAACGATTAATGCATTTGTTACATAGAAAATAAGTTCTTTCAACAAGTTTCGGACGAAGATGTAATGCAACGATTTCAAAAGATGAAAACTCGTAGGGAACAACTCTAGTTTTTTTTAATTCATAAAGACTATTTTATTTATATTATGTGTTTTTTTAATTTCTAATGACGATTTTTTTATTATTGTATCGTTTTTTTGTTTTGTGAAGAACCCTACTCGACTCGAACCATCGAACCGACCCGAAAATTTTTATATCCAGCCCTATAAAATTAGAGCATCTAAAAACAGTGAACCCTTTGGAAAAAAATTCCTGGATTTGCCATTGATAATTACATCATACGGCTCGCCCGTATTCCTTTTTGTCAAACGACAAAAGTTGTCGCACCTGACATCAATCATTCATGTCCTCATACGAGCCGTATACTACAATACGGACTAATGCTATACGGGCCGTAATGTGCCATACGATCCCCTTAACGTTGTTACATACGAGTCGTATTGTACCATACGACCCGGATTGTTGTTGAGTTATTAATGAATTTTTTTTTTGAATTATTTGAAGCCACGAAACAATAAAATCAAAATGACGAGGTGGGCGATTTATTTTGAATCGAAAAGAGATGGATCTGGTAATATTCGTTCGAGATCTTTCACAGTTTTTATGCTTGTTTAGATCTCTCATTTTTCTAATACCAGGAATAACTAAGACTAAAAGCGCAGTTGTACTTCATGCTGGCTATTTCACTTGTAAATGCTTCACCATACGTTAAAATCTCAACTAATTTCTTCAGTTACGTATTCTCTACTAATTTCTTCATTTACGTTAAAATCCCTACTATTTTCACTTATAATTTCTTTGTCATGCTTCTATAAAAATCCCTACCATTCTACCTTCATAACTTTTCTGTCACGTGAGAAGTTCGTGCTTCCTATTGTTACCTGTGAAAGACAATATGTTCACAAATCAAGGAAACATGGTGTTTGACTTTTTGGTGTTCGGCCGATCTACATGTGAAAGACAATATCCAAAATTATTTGACGATGTAGAAGAACCTCTCATAGAATCCCTACTAATTTCTTCATTTACGTAAACATCGTTTGAATGTCGGGTACACATTTGTTAATTTCACGACATCTGAAAAGCATGGAAGTTTTACACATGTATTAAAGGAAAACATTGGTTTCATAATTATAAACAATTGAAAATATTTTAATATCGAAAACATTACTTCATGAAATTGAAGACTGTTTTAAATGAAGAAACAAGAAAAAAGAGAGGTGATGATGATGCAGAATTATGAATCAAGTATGAAGACAATAATTGATGCAAAAGATAAGGTTTTGAACACTGCAACAATTCGATGGTATGCAACATATGTCACGCGAGAAATCCACTATTGTTAAAGCAGAGAAAATAATTAAACTCCAACTTTACAGTAACAACAATACTGAGACGGGGGCATCAGGAAGCTTGACTGTTTGGTGTTAGACCAATCTAAATTCAGTTTTTCATCTTAAAATCATTTTTTCTCAAAATAATTCATTTTTTCTTAGTTGACGGGAATTCATATGATCCAACTTAAGTTTTTCTTAAAAAAACACATTCTCTTGGTAGTTGGTTGCACCGTTGGTTTCAAATGCATAATTTTTCATCTTGCACCGAAATTAGTTAATAAATTAAAGTTCTAATCAAAATTTAACGTAATGAATTTACAAGTAAAATATATTAAACTTCTTGAAATAAATTGAAGTAAAATTATTTTTTTATAGGAAAATCCTCTTAGAACACTAAGGGTTTGCGACCCAATGGAAGAGAAAAATTCTTTTAAAACACTAACGGTTAAGGAGATCATGGATTCAAGTCCTACCCCATATGATTAAAGAAATTTATCTTTCAAAAAAAAAATTTATTTTTCTTTATCGGATTAGTAACTAGTGTTCATAAGTTGAAAAGTCAAGAAATCTGAAAATATATAAAGGTGGTTATGAGACTTATTGACCCCATAAATGTCTACGTAGAAAATTCAAATGAAGCCAATAACTTGAGTATTTCTGCATACTCGGAACATCACCTCATAAAAGTTTGTCTGGGTTTAAAAAAAGTCAAAGGGCATTTTTTAGATTATTTCTCGATCCTCCTTATTAGCTTATTAACTTTTCTAAAACGTTAATAAGTTAAATTGTTGTTTGAGTAATATAAAAAAAGATATAAAATGTGAGATGATAAGTTAAAATTAAAAAATAAGAAGCTCTTTATTTTTGAAAATGACTTCTACAAAAGTAATAATAAGATTCCAAAAGTAATTCCAAACACCCTCAAAATTTCTAAAAAAATCACAAATATGTGAATTTTATACAAGTTCAAACACTTAATATACCAAAACTAGATGAGAGACTTTTTGTTACAAAATAAGAAAGTATATTAATTATTTTTATAATATTAACTCCAAATTAATTTTAAAATAGATAATGTTTATAGAACAAATTAAAATATATCAGTTAACATTTATTCTAGGACGAAAACATACAGTAAAAAGGAAATACTTGAATACAAAAAGAAAATCAGGAAAACATAGTCCTAGTGGAAGTGGAAGAAGGGATACCACCGTAACAATATCGGTACCGGCAATATTATTTATTTTTATGGTTTTTTGTTTTGATATGATTTTGTTTCGATATTTTTTACCACTCGTACCGCCAGGGCTGGCTCTGGGGTAAGCCGGAGGTCCTTGGGATAGGTCGAACCGGACCTCCGGCCATGACCCATTTTTTTAGGGGGCCTACAATTTATATATATGTTATATATATATATATATATAATATGTTTTTTATAAAATTTTATATACATGTTTTATATATTAGCACCTTTTTATAAGAACTTAAAAACATATTGAGCCCTTTTTTATAATGGTTTGGGCCCTATTTAATCTTTATAATGGTTGTGCCCTCTATAATCTTTATAATGTAATGGTTGGTCTCTAATTCGTTTAATCTTTATAATGTAAATATGTAATGGTTAATTGGTTAGGCCCTAATTCAGTAATTCATTTAATCTTTAGAGTAAACTGCGGTTTTAGTCCCCGTGTTTGGGCCAATTCTCGTTTTTAGTACAATAGTTTAAAATTTACGATTTACATCCAAAAGTTTCATCATTTGTCTCTGTTTTAACCAATCCACTACCCCCGTCCATTTATTCTGTTAAGTTAAGGTGAAAAATCGAAAAACCATTCCCCTTTTATTATTAAACAAAAATGTTATAAATTCTTTATCTATTTCATTTCCCCAAAATAACCCTAACACACAAACACTCCAAATGCTAGAGAGATACGGGAAAGAGAGGGGAGAAGCCCATCGCCGGAGACGGCCACTCCATGGCGGGGCCGCGGCGGAGACCAAGAAAGAGAAGGGAACAGAAAAAGCAACCCATAACTATTTAACCGCCATATGTAACTTATATGGAATTCCCGCCGCATAGCAGGAAATCTCATTAGTTAACTTTAAAAATTGAAAAAAAAATAATAATGATAAAATAATTTTTTTCCCTCAATTTTGACAGTGCCACCAGTGGCGGATTTATCAATAGGTTGTGGGGGAGTTTTTCATTCTAGTCTTAATTAAGTTAGAATTTATTTTAAGCACCTTCAAGTTTTGTCAAAAACCTCTTAAAATGTATCCAAAGTAAATTTAAAAAAAAAATCAAATCTCATTGAAACTAATAATCTAATTTTCTGCATTGAAGTCCAGTAACAAACTAATAATCCTCTGCATTAAAGCCTTAAAAAAATACAGATGATGGGTTTGCAAACAGGCTACATGGTGTAAGAATTCAAACATTTAGAACTTATACTATATATTTTAGCACATGTAAACAGAGAACATTGTTTCACCTATAAAATTTACTTTTACTTTTTTTTTACATCCGCTAAGGAAAATCCTGAATCCACGGGTAAGTGCAACCCAAGTTGGAATAGAGTAGAAATGTTGTGTGTGGCCATGTACCCTCTTAAACAGGTAAATTTTGATCCATTATGTTGTAGCACAATAACATTATTGTAAAACAATAATTAATTTCTACTTCTATAATAAACCTTTGTTACTTGATTACTAAACTTTGAATTTAGCTTGTACATTGTAGTTATTACAATAATAATTATTTTAAAAATAATTAAATAATATATATTATGTTATATATAAAGTTTATAATTATATATGTATATAAATGAAGTAATTAAATAATTAACAAGGTAATTAAGTACGGGTCAAGCTGGAGCTTTAAAATAAAGTTTTTAACGAGTTAACTTAAACTCTCTAAAGTTAAACGAGTCAAACCCGAGCTTATTAGACGCTCACATACCTCAAATTCAGTATTCATGTTAGTTTTTTTTTTGAAAAGCGAACATTGAATGTTGTGATGTTCGCACCCCCCGTCACATGGGAGAGCCTCGTCCAACTCCGGCTAATATGTTGTCTTAACCGGGCCCACTTGACGTCAGAGTTGGAGAGCTTTCAAGGAAAAACCCCACCCAATACGGCCCCTTCCGGGCTTGAGAGAGAGCCGAGACTCGAACCCTGGATCGGCGTGGGTAAAACCCTGATGCATCAGCCTAAAAGGCCTCATTTGCGATGCCGCAGAAATTAATGATGGTGACAGGGATTGAACCCGGATCCCTTGGGACTTCAGGTCTCACCTCAACCACTACACCACAACCTCTTTGAGAGTATTCATGTTAGTTAATGCACTTAAACTTTAAGAATCAATGTGGTGACTAATAATTGTTTTGCTGAAGTACGTAAAATAATTATAAAGTAAGTTTTTAATCTTTTTATTGCACTTTCAAAATTAAAATGATTTAACATGTAGCTGAGCTTAAAAAGGAAGTGCGTGGTGAATCTAGCCGTATGGTAAAAAAAAGGTTAAGATTTTCTTAAAATATTAATGTTTCTTCACCTCTGAAGACATCTTTTATTATTATTTCACTCCTTTTACTTGAAATAGAAAAAGTTCCACAAGAACAATGAACTTTCTATTTCTTATACCATATATATTATACTAGGTTAGAAACATGATGTATTACAGGTTGAATAAATACAATATTATATATATAGTAATAAAGATTTATATATTACATATTTATGACATATTGTATAGGTAATGTTTGGTATGCATGAATGGCTGGTGGAATGGAATAGGTCATTGCGATAGAATGAAAAAAAACATGCTTGGTAGTCACATAGGAATGGAATAAACCATTACATAAGGTTGAATAAATGCAATGTTATATACTTAGTAATAAAGATTTAAATATTACATATTTATGACATTACGTAGTTTTTTAATACAAATTCTATAAATGTTATATAGTTATTTTCTAAAAATGTTTTATAAAAATAATGAAAGAAATGTTTAATTTATACAAATGTTTTATGAACAAACCTATTTTTTTAAATAAAAAATGTTTTATAAAAAAATTATAGAAATCATTATTATTTAATAGGATAGAGAGCCGACAAACAAAAAATTATAAAAACAATTAAAGAAATTTATATAATTAATAGGGGAGAGAGGCGGGAAAAAAAACCGAGGAAGAGAGTGACAAAAATCTCACCAAAACTTTTATTTATTAGAAAGTATAGATTAACATTTAAGTAATTTTTATATTCAATCCTTTTAATATTTAAATTACTCATATGCACATTTGTGTATATATAATATATTTTATAGGAAGGATAAATTAGGTATTATAAAATTAGTTTTAATAAAAATGATATATCCAAAGTTTAGGGATGATATTTATGATACTATAAGTGTATTAGGTCATGAAAAGCTAAACCGAATTGAATGGAAAACTAGTTTTAAACGAAAAATCAACCAATTCATACTTGAAATAATTATATAAATTTATAGTCTTAAAACTCCCTTATGTATCTATTTCGATCTATTAATTACATATGTATCTCGTATGTACTTATTTTCTTTCAGGCCATATCCATCCGCTACATTTTTATATATGATGTAATGTTATTAAATATATCATTACATGTAATACTCGCTTTATCTAAAACTATCATATTATTGGTTTTTAATGTTTTCAAAAAATATTAAAATAAAAAATTAATTTTATTATGCTTTTAGTCGTTACAATCAAAGGAACCTACATAAACATTAGATAAGAGATAGTAGTAAAATATTTTACTATATTATGTTTGTAGTTATGCATGTTATTTTGTTAATTTGAAAATTAAAAATTTAACTTGAGAAAAAATCAAAAAGAAATTCTATAAACGTATCTTAGTTTTATAATGCCATTCGTTTCCATTGAAAAATATTCATTTTAGTTAAAACTTGATCTTACATATTTATATATATATATATATATATATATATATATATATATATATATATATATGGAGGTTTAAATAAAAAGTGAATTTTCGCTAAAAACATTATAATCATTTTAGTTAAAACTTGATCTTACATATTTATATATATATATAGGGAGAGGTTTAAATAAAAAGTGAATTTTCGTTAAAAAACCTAAGAAATGATATCTTTTTTAACCAAAACCGGGTCAAATTAATTCCGATTAAGCTCATTCCAACGGGTTGAAACCGGATCGTCAAGGTTTTTGGGGGGTGGGGGATTAGGTTTTTGAGGGTGGGGGTGAGGTTTAGGTTTTTGAGGATGGGGGTTGGGGGGATATAGGTTTTTTTTTTTTGGGGGGGGGGTGGGGTGTTGGGGGTAGGGAGATTGGTTTTTTAGGGGGTGGGGTGGGTAGATTTAGGTTTTTTGGGGGGTGGGGGTTGGATGATTTAGGTTTTTGAGGGTGGGGTGGGTATGGGGTAGTTAGGTTTATCTTTTAGGGTTTAGCTTTACTGTTTAGCTTTTAGGGTTTAGCTTTAATGGTTTAGCTTTAGGGTTTAGCTCTAGGCTTTATTTCGACGAGCCGGTTCCAACGCCGTTGGAATTAGTTCAATCGGAGTTCGTTTTTCTTAGTTTTTCTTAGCGAAAATTCACTTTTTAGCGAAACCTTCCCATATATATATATATATATATTGTTTCAAGTGTGATACATAAAATCAGATATATAATCACAAAACAATTATCTTTCTCCTTCCAATTATATCTTAGTTACAATATGTACGTGTTTATGTGATTTTATGTTATTATGCTTAAAATGGATTTTGTATTAGACGCATCCAGAAAACATATTAAATAACTAGCAAAATTAGATTTTATAAGCAAAGATAGAAACCAAACAAGAGTTTTAAACTTTTAATAGCAATAATAAGTTATAAATGAAGCAATATTTTTAAAATAATTTATATTAAATAACTAACAAAAACTGATTTTACTGTTTTTATAAGCAAAGAGAGAAACCAAACAAGAGTTTTAAACTTTTAATAGCAATAATATAAGTTATAAATGAAACAATATTTTTAAAATAATAATTGTACTTTGTTTTGTGGTAGGCTTTTTTTTATTTAAAAAAAATAAAATAAAAGAAAGGACATTAGAAATTAGAAATTGGAAAGACGACAAATGGTTCCAAATATAGAAACGAGACGAAAGGGAAGGCCCTGGTTGAAATTGCAGTCGGCTTATATTTATATCCGTGGGCCATATTATAATTACGATGTCCCACCTACGATTACTGTTTATATGTGTACGACGTAGGATGAGCTACCTCACTATTTATTATTATTATTACTGTTTTTATTATTACTGTTTTTATTGTTATTATTATTTAATTACATTAATATCCAAATTTTTGGTTGTTTATGTTTGGCCCACCTACAACTGCCTCTTTTTAGGACGAGCTATCTTAGTATTTATTTTTTATTTAATATCGATGACTTTAGCTTTTTTTTATCACAGTGATTCATATAAACATCATTGTGTTAAGTTAGAGCTCACCGTCTTCTACGTTTTCAGTATAAGCTGGACGAGTTAGGTCGGGTTTATCCTGATTTCGAATAAAATGTTTAGATTTGTCTTTCTAAAAAAAATGTAATGATATAAATAAGTACTAATTAATTATTAATCAGGGATTATTGTAACTTAATGTGTATTAAAAGCTTTTCTGTTTAAAGAGTTTACAATGAAAATAGTTGATGAGTAGAAAGAATTAATAAAATTTAATTATCTCATTAAACTAATTTAAATTAAATTTTTAACAAAGTTATTTTTTAGGTGAAATTACATATATCCCCTTATTTTCAAACATAATTACATATATATACACAACCCAAAATTTAAATTACATATATCTCCTTATTTTAAAAGGATATATCCCCTTATTTTAAAGGGATAATTACATATATACCCAACCCAAAACTTAAATTACATATATCCCCCTTTTTTATAAAATTATACATTATGAAAAAATAACATTTTAAGCTTATAAGAAAAATACAACTCTTCTGATTCTCGAACCCGCGATACGACCTTTTGATTCAAACCTAATTGACGATTCAACCGACGATTTTTTTCCTAACCGGCGATTTCAATTCCATCGATCCCAGTACAACGACTGATTTCAGTGAAACGACCTTCTGATCCAAGTCGATTGATTCCAACAAATGCTTTTTTTTTTTGCGATTCCAACATCAAGGTTATCGAGTTTATATTGTTTCGAATGTTTTGCATTCCAACATCCAACATCAAAACTTTGTCACTTATTTTGTATATTTCGATGATTGTAGGGAAAAAAAAAGTAAAATCCGATAGAAAAGGCAAATAAAACTAACTTAAAAAAAAGAAGTAAAAACGAAAAAAAATGCTGAAAAATAAGTAAAAACCGAAAAAGAAGGTAAAAAACTAGTTAAAAGGGTAAATTTGATTTTAGTGAAAATAAAAAGGTAAAATAGTCATTTTATAATTTATTTTTAATAAAATAAATTAAAATGGGTATATTTGATATTTTAAACTTTAAGAAAGAGTATATATGTAATTTTTATTTTGGGCTGAATATATATGTAATTTATGAAGTTTATAGAGTAATTATGTAATTGCCCATCTTTTTTATAGGTAAGATAGGATATTGTTCTTCTTATATGGTTCGGAAAAAATTTAAAAGCTAGTTTTTGAGTTGCGCCTAAGCTTAGGTGAAGACAAGATTTGAAGGTGTTTTATTGTTGAATAATATGACATATGCATTGAAGGTTACTTTTTCCATAAAAGACTTTTAAGGAGGAGCTAGCGGGTTATGTCCGCGTTTTTTGACGTTTCGATTTTAAATAAAATTTATATAAAAACGTGTAAAAATAAGTACGTCCAAAGACAAAAAGTAGGTCAGTTAGAATAACTTAAATGTAAAAAGAAATCTATAAGTAAAATAAAAAGAACTCATTAAAAAATACAAAAAAAATTATAAAATACAATAAAAAATAATCAAGAAGAAATAAAACAAAAAAAAGTAAAAAGGAAAACAAGATAGAGAGAAAACAAAAAAAAATGAAATCAAAAATAAAAGGGAAAGCAAAAATAGGGGAAGAGAACCCTTTTTTTTGTTTTTTATTTTTATTTTTTAAGGGGGGAGGTGGTGTTGTTTACCTTGGTTTGAACCAGGACTGGCTGTGGAAGGGAAGACGCCTCAAAGGCTCATCCCACTGAGGTCATCCATCATCCATCATCCATCATCTTGTGCTTACTTTGTAATACTTTTTTTTTAACTAAGAAAAAAATAAAAAATTATAAAGTTACCTTTCACGTCCCACGCACTTTAATATGTATAGTAATATATAGTTTCTTCCGGAGAGTAAACGAGTTGAGACTTCTGTACGTTATTCGAGACCGACTCATTAAAAACTTGAATCGAACCAAGCTTAAACGAATCTATATTAAAGCTAATTTAATAAACAAATTCTAACCAAACTACACCACTGAGCTTAACTAGGGTAGCGCGCTTAAACAAACTCTATAATTATTAAAATATGATGATTTTTATTTTATATAATAACATAGAGGTAAATAATAAACATTATTATATATGAAATTATGATAACATAAATAAATAATATATTTCGCTATATATCAAATTATAATTTTAAATATATACATATATATATAATTAAAAATAGTTACATATTTATTAAATAATAAACAAGTCAAGACCGAGCTGAGCTTGAACTTAAAAAATTGTTAGCAAGACGAACTCGAATTTTAGACATAGAGCTTGAAATGAGTCGGCTCGAGCTTTCTTAAATTAAGTGAGTATAGCTTACGTTTAGACGAGCTCGAACTCTCTTAAATTAAGTGAGCCGAGCTCGAGCTTAGGTAAATTCGAAATTGGCTTGACTTGTTTACACCTAGTTTTTAGTAACATAATAACTGGTACTTTTTAAGGCAAACTAGATAAAAAAAAAAGAAAAGAAAAAGAGTTAATTCTACATATATATATAGTATCAACAATCTTATTTATTTTATGACTTTTGAAGTTATATTTTACCAAATAATATGTAACATGTTATAATAAAAATAATAGATTTAATTACACGGATGGTCTCTATGGTTTGCATAAATTGCAAGTTTGGTATTCAAGTTTGAAAAACTATATTTAAAGTCCACAAATTTGTCTAAACGTAACATCGGTGGTGCTTGAAGTGATGGCCGTTAAGTTTTTCAGTTAAGTGAGTGTGAAAAAACTAAAATACCGATTATATTAAAAAATCCATTTAATATAAAAAATAAACTTATATGGTGGCGTTCACTTGCTAAAATACAAACCTACCCAACCCACCCCTTCCCCTTATTCTTCCCCTCACTGACGTCTTTATCCGGAAACCTCCATTTTTTCTTCTTTGTTGAGCTCATTGCCGGCCAACTCACCGTCTTCCGGCCATATATGCAATTGGCACTTCCCCTTATCTCCCCGTCCCATTAATCAATTGTCATTTTTTGTGATTGAAATCTAATTGTAGTTTTTTTTCTCGAATCCAAGCATCAAAACGATTCACACTCTCTGTTTTTTGTGTAAGGCCTCAAACCCGGGAGACCTCACTTATTGGATTTACTCATCAACACATAGCTCATAAATATAAGACGTTCACTATCACAGCGGAAACGATTTAAACTTTAACATACGCAGCGGAATACATAACATGTCTGATACAGACTAAAACTTGTCTTTAAACACCATAATCTAAAAACATAAACATAAACGGGATGCCAAACACTGATCTTCGGGTAACTCTTCTCGCCAAGTCAAGCATCCACATCCATCTACAGCTACCTTCACTTAACTGATGTGCATACTAAAATTCAGCAACGCTGAGTGAGTTCTAACGTTTACTTTAAATCAGTTATACAAAAGATTTATTAATACATACATACTGCTCTTAAGTCAAAACTTTACATACTTTACTTTTCAAATCAGTTTAAAACATATGATAAACCGTTAATTCTCTTGTCACTTCTGTACCACCCCCATTGTCACACCCCAACCGACGGCGGATTAAACGTCGGGGCGGACGCGGTTGTTCAATAACACAAGGTTGATTATTAAAGTTTCAATATTTCGTTAATAAATAATTTAAGATTCAATACAAGGAAAAATAACAAGAATACAACGTTTATTTAATAAGTAGTCTAGGTCCAAAGCGTCCTATGTGATCACAAACAAGTCTCATGATGTAGAACCTGAAACATGTGAAAGAATCTGTCAACTACAAAATAGTTGGTGATATACAAAAGTTTTGACGCAGTTTAACAAGTATTTGGAAATAATTACAATTCACTATGATATATGCATTCTATAATGTAAGTATGAGAACAAGTATCTTAAACATTGTGCACTTCAACCCTCCAACCAAGTTTAGGCATAACCCGCAGGTTACCCTTATAAATCTCAAGTTTAAAGTTTAATTCAGTAACAATCACCAATGGCTCCCCCCCGAAGGGGTCAATCAATCAAGGTGGATTGGTCAAATGCAATAGATCTATCATTGTTACTATAGGCTTGATCAAAGTTAATGAATGTGCTAGTTTTAAGTTTAATCTAAGCATACAAGTCTCAAGTTTAACATAAGAATAAGCATCTAGTCATAGTTGTACAAGAATTGCATAAGTTTAATGTTTTTGAACATGTTTTACCCCAAAAGTATAGAAAGGAAAAAGGGGCTAAGTATACTCACTTGGATTGATGAAGAGTATCCGATAAGAGTAAGTTTGCAAGACTTTGAGGGAGAATATCCTCACAATAAGCCTATGAATATAAGTCTAAAGTTTCAAGTATAATCTTATAAGTCTAGGACAAGAGTTCTAAGATTTTCAGGATTTTGACTAAGGTTCCAAATGGGAGGCGGGAATGATTGTGTTTACGAAGTTTTAAATCAAAGTTTCAAATAAAGGTTTTGAACGAAGGACACAAGACTTGAATATCAAAGTTTAATAAGTTTATAGTTTAGAATAACTATAAATAAAAAAAGTCTCACAATTGTTAATTACACAAACTCGGTAGTAATCATCCAAGATAGTTTTTGAAGTATTTATAAATTAATAACTCAAGTGTAAGACTAAATAATTATTAAAGATAAATAATTATTAAGGTCAAATAATTATCTATAAACATAATTATTTTAATTAACCCATATAAATCATTTAAGATTTATTTAAGTATTTAAGTGTTTTAAACATTTATTTTATGATTTAACTTGTAAGTAAAAGTGTTTAGGATTTTAGTTGTAAGTTTAAATAAATAATATGCATTCATGAGTTTATAAAAAGTTAATTAAAATTTCTCATAGAGTTTACATTTTAATAAAAGATGTATAAATATTCTTAAAGTTTAAATGAGGCCATAAGTATTAAATTGTAAGTTTATAACTATTTAAATAAAGCTTATCATAAGTTTATATGCATTCTACATTTATGGGGGTTTATAAATCATAAGTTTCTTTTAACTTTAGGTTTTATAAGGTTTATAAACATTCTATAAATAAATAAAGTATATTTATTTATTTTTCAAAGTTTCCAAAACCGAAATTATTTAGGAATGTAATAAAAATTTACAGTTTCGAATTTTATAAAACATCTCCTGTTTAGAATATAAGTTTTATAAAGTTTTAAAAATATATTTATAGTTTTTAAGCTTTTAAAACTATTTTAAAGAATTAGCTATTATAAGTTTTAACTAAGTTTAATTTAATTAAAATACTTCCGGAATATAAAGGTGTAAATAAAATCGAATTCAGGTTTATAAAAGTATCACATAATTTATAAAAATTATTAAAAGTTTAAAAACTGTTTTTAAAAGGTTAAAACAAATAAAATGGGCAAAACGGTCCCTCTGGATTCGAACTCGGGTCACTGATCGGGTCGAATCATGCACACACACACTAACTATCCCGACTACGGGCTCGTTAGTGTATACCATGGAACGGAAATCCCTTAAACGAGGACTCAAATCGGCCCCATTCCCTTGATGAACCCTAGAACAAGAACCCTTAAATACACATCGATTAACCCTCTGTCATGGCGATTTGACAGAGGGCTTTCATTCCTAACATGAAAACGACGACTATGGCCTTTGAAATTACCTGAAACGATGGCGAATCGAGCGAGAACGAGCTTAACTTCGGAGGCGGCTGTCACGAGTTCAAAGCTGGTAATGCCGGTTTGTTTAGATCGAATTGAGTATTGAGAGTGTTTGAGGGTGGTTTCATAGGTCGATTACACCCGGTATTTATAGATGATTTCGTGATTTAATGCCCGATTAGGTGGGAAGTCGACGGATGGTTTAAAGCGGATTGAATGTGACGCATGCGGGTGCGAGACTCGAAATTGGGTATTGATGATGGTTGAGTTTCGGTCGCATGCGGAAGGCGACGCCCGAGGTACAACGAACCTGGCCGGAAAACGCGATTGTGAGTAAATCGATCCAAAACCGGGTGCTAGCGGGAGTCGAACCTGGGACCGTTTTTGGTTTCAGAAGTTTGGTGGAATTTCAAAACAGGTCCTTGTAGTTTCCCAGTTTCAACATTTTCTGTTTAAAAGGTATTTCAAGTTTAAAATAGGTTTCGGAAAATGGCAGTTTTGGTCCCCCGAGGTTTCTATAATAAGTTTAACAAGTTTTCTCATTTGATTTAAACTTTTAAAAAATGTGTATATGGTTTGTTTGTTTAGAAATTTAAATAATTAAAATGAGTTTACAAGCTTATTAAAATTTCAAGAGTTTATATATATATATATATATATATATATATATATATATATGTATTTTATATATATATATATATATATATATATATACACATATATATAAGTTTCAAGTATAAAAGATTTACATTAAATAAATGTCTATGAAATGGGTCGGGAAATCCAGGATATTACAGTTTCCCCTACTTTAGGAAATTTCGTCCCGAAATTAAAGTAGAAAATTTACTGCTTTCAAGGACTGATAACCACAAGGGTAATGAGAAAGATACTTTGCGTTCCAAGTAAACCCTAAGCATTGTTTAGGTTTCTCAAGGGAAAGTATCTATAGGAATGAGATTTCGCTTGAGTTTCTAAGTTTTCAAAGTCTGGGGTTGCGAACAGTTTCTCTACGAAACATATAGTTTCATTGAAATGTAGGAAGATTCGTTTTCAGAAATGCATTCGAGAGAATATCTGCTGAATTTCCATTCAGGATTTCAAGTGAGATGCATCACTTAGGGTGGATTTGATGATAGTTTAACGATTTGAGTTTGTAGACTATTACGTTTAAGGATTGCTATGGCACCTAAGTCCCGTGGCTATCCTTTATGACAAGTCTTAGATCATGGCACACGACAGAGTTTTCTATGTTTTCCCATACGCTGATTTTTCATACTTACGTGTGCACCCGCAAGCATTCAAATCGTCGCATAGTCCGCATAGGTCCTTCCGTTTGTGTGTGGGTCAAGAAAGAGTATAAGAATTTGTTTAACTCGTGATTAGTGTTTCCACGTAAGAGTGATTATTGATTAACGAGTCCTTTTTAGAGAGAATCGTCATTCAATAATTAAAGAGAAAAGAATGTGACAAGATTTAGAGTTTCAAAGTTTGCTCATGATTGAATAAGAATACTTCAATCATTGAGTAGTTTAAAGTCTTTACACTTTCCTCGGGTTTGATCAAGAATACATCAGACCTTGAGTAGTTTAAAAGTCTTATACGTTGATCATGTTTGAACAACCATACGTCAAACATGGAGTAGTTTAAAGTCTTTACACTTTCCTCGTGTTTGATCAAGAATACATCAAACCTTGAGTAGTTTAAAAGTCTTATACGTTCATCATGTTTGAACAAGCATACGTCAAACATGGAGTAGTTTAAAGTCTTTACACTTTCCTCGTGTTTGATCAATAATACATCAAACCTTGAGTAGTTTAAAAGTATTATACGTTCATCATGTTTGAACAAGCATACGTCAAACATGGAGTAGTTTAAAGTCTTTACACTTTCCTCGTGTTTGATCAAGAATACATCAAACCTTGAGTAGTTTAAAAGTCTTATACGTTCATCATGTTTGAACAAGCATACGTCAAACATGGAGTAGTTTAAAGTCTTTACACTTTCCTCGTGTTTGATCAAGAATACATCAAACCTTGAGTAGTTTAAAAGTCTTATACGTTCATCATGTTTGAACAAGCATACGTCAAACATGGAGTAGTTTAAAGTCTTTACACTTTCATCGTGTTTGATCAAGAATACATCAAACCTTGAGTAGTTTAAAAGTCTTATACGTTCATCATGTTTGAACAAGCATACGTCAAACATAGAGTAGTTTAAAGTCTCATACGTTCATCATGTTTGAACAAGAATACGTCAAACATAGAATAGTTTAGATTGTGTTTGAACAAGAATACGTCAAACATGGAATAGTTTAAATTGTGTTTGAACAAGAATACGTCAAACATAGGATAGTTTAAATTGTGTTTGAACAAGAATAAGTCAAACATAGAGTAGTTTAAATTGTGTTTGAACAAGAATACGTCAAACATAGAATAGTTTTAAATTGTGTTTGAACAAGAATACGTCAAACATAGGATAGTTTAAATTGTGTTTGAACAAGAATACGTCAAACATAGAGTAGTTTAAATTGTGTTTGAACAAGAATACGTCAAACATAGGATAGTTTAAATTGTGTTTGAACAAGAATACGTCAAACATAGAGTAGTTTAAATTGTGTTTGAACAAGAATACGTCAAACATAGAATAGTTTAAAGTCTTTTAGTTTAGCTTCAGTGTGTAGAAGTGTACTACTACGCTTTGAGTATAAATCGGTTCTCTAAATACTCTAGTGTTTAAAGGAGGTGTGGGACATCGTTTGGAACATGATTAACCGTTATGCGCTCTCTCACAGAAGATTTGAGTTGTTCAGAAGGTTTGGTGGATCCCGATGTTTGGGTTTGAAGAGAAGACTAGGGAGGTGTTCTGCTAAAGAGAGCAATGTCTCCCTTCATTTTAGTTTCTAGTATCAAGAATGAAATTTTCTCGTGTATTAATGTACGTTTATCAAGTCTTATAGGGTTGGTTAAGATGGACACACAAAAGTTTTCAAGACTAAGAATCCAAGTATAAGTTTGAAAATAGGATAAGTCGGCTGAGTTTCAAGTTTCAGTATTAAGCATCACATGATCCCTTATTGGACATGCTTCCTTTGGTGGTTTAGAAGGTGTTTAGTTTCAGGAATACGGGATTGAGTATTTGTACAAGTTTTACATGACTCAAAAGTCTCCGACCTTATAGTGGTGCATACGAAGTTTAATGTTTTAGCAACGTGTATTTGAGCTTTTAGTTTCCGTTGTGATTCATAGCAAATCTTTTACGTGACAAGGGTTGGATGAGGAAAGTTTCCTAGCATAGGGTAACGGGAAAATGTTTCGATATGGTTTACGATAGTGTGTCTACAAATGATTTATCTTGTTTCATAACAACAGGCATAGTTTTCTTTTGTATAGAATGTAATCAAGAGGTTCAAAAACGACGAGTTAGGCAACGATAAGTAGTATAAGTAAGACTTATGAAAAGGTACGTATGATTGTCAAACGAAATGTTGGTCAAGTTTAGAAGTGTGAAGTCTATATAAGGGGGTAGGGATCATGGCTGATTACGGCAATGGTTCGTAATTCGTGTTGTTTTAAAAGAGTGCTTACGAATTAGAAGGTTTGTTCAAGATTTATTCTCTAGTTACATGTGTCACTTAGGATTTTTATAGTTTAATGCCACGTTGTTAATTATCTCAAGTACTAACGAGAGCTACTCTTGACGAAAGTGTTTGGGCAGAAGTGTTAGGTTTGTAATGATGAAAAGAAAGTCGAGTTAGTAAGTGATAATGAGATGAAATTTCAAAATAACTCCCCTTAAACGTTTCAAAATTAGGACTTCTAGCCCTTACATAATACATTTTAAACGGAGAATTAAAGTAAGTTGATTAAATATGTTCAAAAGGCTTTTATTCATAATACTGAGTCATCACAGTAATAGTTTAGAAATGGTTTTTGACTTGAAGTTGATGGGCTAACGAAAAAAATTCCCGGAAGAAGGGGTGGTCACAAGGATTCTCTTAAGTACCCTATTTCCCTAGCCAGAACTTCCTCATGGGCCTACAACTTCTCTCAGTTGTTGTCACCGATGTTTGGGTTTATGGTACTATGTCGAGGTTCATTATGGGTTTAGAGTCTTAAACGTGGAGCTTGTTTGTTCTATAGTAGGCTTCTTCCTCTACAAGGAAATTACTTAGGTTACGAATTTCTTTGTTAATGTACTTTAGATTTTAAAAGGCGTTAAGTTTCGTTTACAAGAAACGGTGATGTGTAAGTTTTAAAGATGTAATGAAAGTTTTGAGATATAGAAGTGTGACAAAGTTTGAGTAAATCATCAAATGAAGTTTTGAGTGGTAAAATAAAAACACCAGAGTTTCCCCTTAGGTCTCAAGTTTATAAAATAATGAAGTTTGTAAGAAGACTTGTAGGGCAATACATGGTTTTAATGGGTTGTTCTTTCAAGGATCATGAAGTCTAAGGACGTATGAAAACTTTGAGATGCATAAAAGTGTAACAAAGTTTTGAGTTAGTTATCAGATGAAACTTGGTTAAGTGCTAAGGAGGTAAGGTAAAAATGCAAGGGTTACCTCTTAGGTGTCATATTTATAAAACAGCCAAGTTTTGTAGAAGGATTTGTAGGGTAACACATAGTTTTAAGGGTTGTATTACGACGATCACGAAGTTTATTGGGTAGTATATGTATGAATATAAGTTTATGTATGTAGTTTTTTCTTTGTATAGTCTCGTAAGAATTTTTTTCTTGAGGGTAACTCCTTCAGGTCATGACGAGTAAGCATGCTGTCATGCGACCATTCTTGAAGAGACGAAACATAGGAATCATAAAGTAAAGGTTATAGAGGAAAGTTTTTGAATCATGAATTTATGAAGTGTATAGTATTTGAGATGGTACTCATTTAGTGCATATCACTAAGTAAGTACTTTGACATATCAAGAGAGATCTAAGCTCACTAATGTTTAGAGAAGTCATGCATTCCTATAAGTGGATACTCATCCCAATAATTCCCAGGAAAGCATACGGGTCCAACAGTTGATTTGGATTTATACGAAATGCTTTCCTTGACAGAATTTCCCAGAATACAGGTATCCACCCTTCCGGTCCGCACAAGTTCTCACACATTATTTAGAACTTAAAAATTCTTGACGAGAGTTTAGTGGTGGCTTAGACTTAAAGCCTAAGAACGTGTCCTCGATGTAGTAGCCTCTTGTAGTACGTAGGTAAGTAGAATCGTAGAATCTCCAGTCGTTCACGTATAAGATTTAAGAATAGAATGAGGAGAGAATTCCTAGTAAAGGACATGAGATAACTCATGTTTGGGTCTCCTAAGTTATAGTCTAGGTCATGTGTCTAATAACCTAATTCCCTATAACCAAGGCTCTGATTCTGTCACACCCCAACCGACGGCGGATTATACGTCGGGGCGGACGCGGTTGTTCAATAGCACAAGGTTGACTATTAAAGTTTCAATATTTCGTTAATAAATAATTTAAGATTCAATACAAGGAAACATAACAAGAATACAACGTTTATTTAATAAGTAGTCTAGGTCCAAAGCATCCTATGTGATCACAAACAAGTCTCATGATGTAGAACCTGAAACATGTGAAAGAATCTGTCAACTACAAAATAGTTGGTGAGATACAAAGGTTATGACGCAGTTTAACAAGTATTTGGAAAGAATTACAATTCACTATGATATATGCATTCTATAATGTAAGTATGAGAAGAAGTATCTTAAACATTGTGCACTTCAACCCTCCAACCAAGTTTAGGCATAACCCGCAGGTTACCCTTATAAGTCTCAAGTTTAAAGTTTAATTCAGTAACAATCACCAATGGCTCCCCCCCGAAGGGGTCAATCAATCAAGGTGGATTGGTCAAATGCAATAGATCTATCATTGTTACTATAGGCTTGATCAAAGTTAATGAATGTGCTAGTTTTAAGTTTAATCTAAGCATACAAGTCTCAAGTTTAACATAAGAATAAGCATCTAGTCATAGTTGTACAAGAATTGCATAAGTTTAATGTTTTTGAACATGTTTTACCCCAAAAGTATAGAAAGGAAAAAGGGGCTAAGTATACTCACTTGGATTGATGAAGAGTATCCGATAAGAGTAAGTTTGCAAGACTTTGAGGGAGAATATCCTCACAATAAGCCTATGAATATAAGTCTAAAGTTTCAACTATGATCTTATAAGTCTAGGACAAGAGTTCTAAGATTTTCAGGATTTTGACTAGGGTTCCAAATAGGAGGCGGGAATGATTGTGTTTACGAAGTTTTAAATCAAAATTTCAAATAAAGGTTTTGAACGAATGACACAAGACTTGAATATCAAAGTTTAATTAGTTTATAGTTTAGAATAACTATAAATAAAAAAAGTCTCACAATTGTTAATTACACAAACTCGGTAGTAATCATCCAAGATAGTTTTTGAAGTATTTATAAATTAATAACTCAAGTGTAAGACTAAATAATTATTAAAGATAAATAATTATTAAGGTCAAATAATTATCTATAAACATAATTATTTTAATTAACACATATAAATCATTTAAGATTTATTTAAGTATTTAAGTGTTTTAAACATTTATTTTATGATTTAACTTGTAAGTAAAAGTGTTTAGGATTTTAGTTGTAAGTTTAAATAAATAATATGCATTCATGAGTTTATAAAAAGTTAATTAAAATTTCTCATAGAGTTTACATCTTAATAAAAGATGTATAAATATTCTTAAAGTTTAAATGAGGCCATAAGTATTAAATTGTAAGTTTATAACTATTTAAATAAAGCTTATCATAAGTTTATATGCATTCTATATTTATGGGGGTTTATAAATCATAAGTTTTTTTAACTTTAGGTTTATAAGGTTTATAAACATTCTATAAATAAATAAAGTATATTTATTTATTTTTCAAAGTTTCCAAAATCGAAATTATTTAGGAATGTAATAAAAATTTACAGTTTCGAATTTTATAAAACATCTCCTGTTTAGAATATAAATTTTATAAAGTTTTAAAAATATATTTATAGTTTTTAAGCTTTTAAAACTATTTTAAAGAATTAGCTATTATAAGTTTTAACTAAGTTTAATTTAATTAAAATACTCCCGGAATATAAAAGTGTAAATAAAATCGAATTCAGGTTTATAAAAGTATCACATAATTTATAAAAATTATTAAAAGTTTAAAAACTGTTTTTAAAAGGTTAAAACAAATAAAATGGGCAAAACGGTCCCCCTGGATTCGAACTCGGGTCACTGACCGGGTCGAATCATGCACACACACACTAACCATCCCGACTAAGGGCTCGTTAGTGTATACCATGGAACGGAAATCCCTTAAACGAGGACTCAAATCGGCCCCATTCCCTTGATGAACCCTAGAACAAGAACCCTTAAATACACATCGATTAACCCTCTGTCATGGCGATTTGACAGAGGGCTTTCATTCCTAACATGAAAACGACGACTATGGCCTTTGAAATTACCTGAAACGATGGCGAATCGAGCAAGAACGAGCTTAACTTCGGAGGCGGCTGTCGCGAGTTCAAAGCTGGTAATGCCGGTTTGTTTAGATCGAATTGAGTATTGAGAGTGTTTGAGGGTGGTTTCATAGGTCGATTACACCCGGTATTTATAGATGATTTCGTGATTTAATGCCCGATTAGGTGGGAAGTCGACGGATGGTTTAAAGCGGATTGAATGCGACGCATGCGGGTGCGAGACTCGAAATTGGGTATTGATTATGGTTGAATTTCGGTCGCATGCGGAAGGCGACGCCCGAGGTACAACGAACGTGGCCGGGAAACGCGATTGTGGGTAAATCGATCCAAAACCGGGTGCTAGCGGGAGTCGAACCTGGGACCGTTTTTGGTTTCAGAAATTTGGTGGAATTTCAAAACAGGTCATTGTAGTTTCCCAGTTTCAACATTTTCTGTTTAAAAGGTATTTCAAGTTTAAAATAGGTTTCAAAAAATGGCAGTTTTGGTCCCCGAGGTTTCTATAATAAGTTTAACAAGTTTTCTCATTTGATTTAAACTTTTATAAAAAGAGTATATGGTTTGTTTGTTTAGAAATTTAAATAATTAAAATGAGTTTACAAGCTTATTAAAATTTCAAGAGTTTATATATATATATATTATATATATATATATATATATATACACACATATATATAAGTTTCAAGTATAAAAGATTTACATTAAATAAATGTCTATGAAATGGGTTGGGAAATCTAGGATATTACACCCATGGTTGAAGACCATGAACCGACGAGTACCCGGTCAATGCCCCCATGGCCAAAGGCCATGAACCGATAATACCTCTTTACGTTAAGGGGAGTTGCGTGGTCCTCCCGAGCAACCGCCGTCACTCATCTCAGTTGTATAACCGTTAACGAGCCACCACGGCTCTTACTAATGGGTAGAACCCATAACTGACATCTTGTACAAGTAACATCTGTCCCAATGACATTTTCAAGCTGGTACACATTCCTGTAAGAAATCTGTTCACTTTCTTTGCATAAATTTCCTTAACTTGATCAAAACTTAACATATATGGCTTTGTTTATATATATAAAATATAGTAAACGATTGCCATAAAATATCTTTGCTTTAATAAAACATAGCTTAACACATATATCATGCCTTTATTTGCGTATATAAAAATATTGTAAACGCTTGTCATAAAGATATATCTTGCTTTACTGAAAACATACTAGCACATATATTATGACTTTGTTTATGTATATGAAAATATAATAAAAGCTTGTCAATAATATAGCTATACTTTACTCAAAACGTACATTTGCCTCTTTTAAACTTTCTATTAAAACATAACTTTCGCTTTTGTTTATTAATATAAAATAGAGTAAAGTGTCATTTTCGTCCCTGTGGTTTGACCATTTTAGCCACTTTCATCCAAAAGTTTTTTTTAATCTTTTCCGTCCCTGACTTTTTAAAATTTAGCCATTTTCATACAACTGACTAACTCAGTTAAAATTTTAACGTTAAATCAGGGGCAATTTGGTCTTTAGAAAAATCCTTTTTTAACCCTTTTTTTATTCCCCCTTTCCCCTCGGCCCCACACTCCCATCCTTTTCCCTTTTTGAACAACTACCCCATTTCATGCTTCCTAACCGCCATTGTTGCCACTATCAAGGTCTGTTGTTGAAGCACTCTTTCTCCTCCAAGACTCAACATTTAAACCCCCATCTCCCTCTCTCCTCTTATCTGCTACAATTTCAGAACTTGGTGGTCCAGAAGATGAAATCTCCTTCCCAAACACACACCCCATTTATCCCTTACTTTATAAACCCTAACCTTCTTTCGCATGACATTCTGAGCTAGATTCACTTCACACAAACCCTAAAAAACAAAACTCTATAAACCCTAATCCAATGATTTCTTGAAAGAACAAGAACACCTAAGAAGTACTAAAGACATAATGGATTTCAGGAGAAATAAATTGTAAAGCCCCTTTCCCGGGAACCTCACTCGTTGGATTTACTCATAAACATAGTCATCAAATGCCGAACTTAAATTAAAACATTCAAAGTAGCGGAAGCATACATCATTCAATTTCATAACAACAGAAGTCTTATCATAACAAAAAAAAACATTGTCTTAACATGAAATTCAAGTAGATGGGATGTCAGTTGTGCCAAGTAGCCATCACGCCTTTGCACGCCCCTTCTTCTTGATACTTGAAGTGCATACTAAAAGTCAGCGAACACTGGTGAGTTTTAGTTTAAAAGCAATCAGATATTAACTTTAACTTATGAGAATAAATATACATGCATAATTATATATATATATATATATATATATATATATATATATATATATATATATATATATATATATATATATATTTGTACTTTCTTTCCTTTACTGCTTTCATTTATCTTTCATAGTGAGTACGTACATACATACATACATACATACATGCTTATTTTTTGGTGCACATTCATTGGTCTTACACATATGTTGTCACACCCCCAAAATTCACTAACAAAGTTTTACCGCGGGGCGTGTGACAAACCAGGATCTCAGTCATTAGTTACGTCAAACGACACTATATGAGTTTAAACAAAACCATAAATGTTCAGAGTAAATGCGGAAGCGATAAACAAAGTATTTAATGCGCAAAACAAACGCGCCCAAAGTCAATGAAATAAAGCAGATGAACGGTTCAAATGTTAAAGGACTCCAATGCATGTCCAAAATCTGCAACTGTGCTTAGCGAGCTGAGAAAACATGTAAGAAAAGTGTAAACACTAGGTTGGTGAGTTCACAAGTTTCAGTTTCATAATAATGTTTGTCAGATTATGTACATTCAATATATATCAATAGGTAGCTAACCTATGTTCATGTTTACTAAAGCGCTCACAACCGAAGCTGACTGTTTGAAATGTTTGAATGCCTTCCACCATGTCTATCAACAATGGTGACGTGTTTAGGTCAATATTACATCCATTCGACCTCCAATCGAGTTAATGCGACTAACGCGGGTGGGGTTTGTCAAACCCAGTAGTACTACTCAAAATTACCTCGCTAAGTTCATATTAAACGGTTCGATGTATAAGGACTTTCGTGATTGAGTGTTACGTTTAGTCTTAACAAGTGATAATATAAGAATTACAGTAATCATGTGTTTGCGTCATGTTTTCTCCCCCTAGTTTAAAACAGTAAAAAAGGGTCGTGAAAATCACTTGAGTTGTGTAAGCCTAGTAAATAGCATCGCACAAGGATGCAACAGAAATCACAAAGGTTTACCTGTGAACAGTCTACGTATGCCCTAGAATTATATTTACAATTGTTAGGGACACATGAGATTTTATGACGACGACACGGGAAAGGTCGAAAGTCCTAAAACACATTTATAATAATGAGTAGGTAATTTATCATCGGAATTAAGGAATTTCTCAATTTAATAATTACGATAGATGTAGTACGTATAAAACGTCACCTAACATGGAATAATAATATCCAACAATAGTTCCTGTGAATTAAATATTAGTTTGGGGGAATAATATAAATCATTATATTATTTATAATTTAAATGATTGTTTAAAAAATAAAAAAATATATTATTTATTTTATTAACAATATAGGCTTAGGTTGGAGTAGGAATTAAATCCGAGCATACGAGTGTTTTTCGGGGTCAAACCATATTAATATATTAATATAATAATATAGTGGTTACTTTTATTTCAAAAAAATAATGTTTAAAAATGATTTAAAACAAAAAGGGGTGGAGGGACTCGAACCCAGGTCTCCTCCCCCACAGCCATACACACTAACCATCTCCACCCGCTAGGGTATCGCACAAATACCCGGATCAAATTATTTTTAACACTTAAATCCCCTGTGTTCTCCCCCCCCCCCCACATGAGCCGATCCAAACGCAGTCCCAAATCCAGCCTTTTCGATCGCGATTAGTCAAAATAAAAAGGGGTTTTGTTCATTAGTTTCATACGAATCTATGGTGAGGTTTAATTGCAAAATCATCATGTTTAGAATTGTTAATTTCTGTTTTGAAGGGCCGAAACCCTAGGTTTTGAACATGGAATCGAATTGAATAATTCTGATAATATAAGTGGTTAGATTCATGGGGCTTTTATAGAGTTGATGATGGCGAATCTAACCATGTAACTTAATTGAATTGAAATCGTGTCTAGGGTGGTGTTCGATTAAACCCAAATGGATATGAGCCCTAGAATTGGTTTATTGTTAAATCGATGATATAAGCCACAATTGTGATAGGGCTTTTGGTCTAGACATTGAAACGAAGCTAAGGGTGTAAACAATTACCAGAATGGGATTCAAATTGAAGGTGCTCGACTAAACCGAGTTCCGGCTCTGCGTGGTTTAGTCTCTAGCGATCCTGGCCTCGTCTCCGACCAAATTGACTTGTGCAATTGCTTCAGAAGAGTTCGTTTATCGTGTGCTGGGTGTTTTATTGTAGAATGATAGACGAATTGATGCGAATTTGATAGCACTCGACGTGGGTTTGACGGTTTCGAGTTTAATGAGCATAATTGGGATTAAATTCGAATCAATACACTGTTAATTTCTCCAATGATGGTCGTTTATGATGTTTAATGTGTATATCAGTTACAGTTTGGACATATTTCAGTTATAGTTGCGAATTTGAGTCAAGAACAATCATGGTTTGACTTTTAAAAGTCAACTGGGCCAAATTCACTCAATTTTGACTTTAAAGTCAACATGATTGGGTTTGGGTTAATTACACAACTAGTCCTTATAGTTTCTTGTGTATTAGAGTTTGAATAGTGGCATAATTAGTCCCTGAGGTTTGAAATTAGATAACTGGACTAACTGGGTTTGTGCTAACGAAGTTAACTTGAAACTGTCGGGTGTCACATTATCCCCTAGTTGAAAGAATTTTCGTGCCGAAAATTAAAATAATAAAAAAAATTATGGATGTCACATCATCCCCTAGTTGAAATAATTTTCGTCCCGAAAATTAAATAATACCTTATGTGTTTGACGTGGATTGCTTGAACAGATGAGGATACTTACGCATCATCTGATCCTCGCATTCCCATGTGAATTCCTGTCCGCGTTTCGAGTTCCAACGAACTCTAACAATAGGTATTTTACTGTGTTTTAGTGTTTTGACTTCCCTAACCATGATTTCTACCGGTTCTTCTATGAAGCGTAATTGTTCATCAATTTGTAGTTCCTCGAGTGGAACCACGAGTGTCTCGTCTGCTAGACATTTCTTTAAGTTTGAGACATGAAAGACGTTGTGTACCCCACTAAGTCCTTTAGGAAGGTCCAGTTGGTACGCTACTGGGCCAATTCTTTTCACTAGTTTGAACGGTCCAACATAACGCAGGTTTAGTTTGCCGCGTTTCCCAAAACGATCTACACCTTTCCAAGGTGAGACTTTTAGTCGGACCATGTCGCCTACTTGAAATTCCAATGGTTTCCGCCGCTTATCGGCGTAGCTCTTTTGACGATCACAGGCTGTCGCCATACGATTTTGAATTTGTACGATTTTCTCTGAGGTTTCGAGCACAAGTTCAGGACCCGTAAGTTGGCTATCCCCAACTTCAGCCTAACGGATAGGTGATCGGCATTTTCGTCCGTATAATCCCTCGAATGGTGCTGCTTTGATGCTAGTGTGATAACTGTTATTGTAGGAGAACTCCACTAAAGGCAAATGAGTTTCCCAACTGGTACCGAAATCAATCACACAAGCTCGTAACATGTCCTCTAGGGTTTGAATAGTACGTTCAGTCTGGCCATCTGTTTGAGGATGGTATGTTGTGCTCATATCCAGGTGCGTGCCTAGAGCTTTTTGTAACGATTGCCAGAAACGTGAGGTGAATCGAGCGTCTCGATCAGAAATGATTGAAATTGGCACCCCGTGCCAAGAGAATACTTCCTTTAGATAGATGGGAGTTAGCTTCTCCATCTTATCAGTCTCTTTGATTGCTAGGAAGTGAGCGGATTTGGTTAAGCGATCTACGATCACCCAGATGGTATCGCATCCGCTAGGAGTTCGAGGTAGTTTAGTAATAAAATCCATGGAAATCTGCTCCCATTTCCACATTTGGATTTCTAGTTGTTGAAGCAAACCAGATGGTTTTTGGTATTCGACTTTGACCTTCGAGCAGGTCAGACATTTGCTAACATAGGTGGCTATATCAGCTTTCATGTTCGGCCACAAGTATAGAATCTTCAGGTCATGATACATCTTGTCTGAACCAGGATGAATAGAATAGCGAGATTTGTGAGATTCATCCATTACAAGTTCCCTTATGTTCCCGTACTTTGGAACCCATATTCGCTCTGCGAAATAGTGAATACCTTCCGATTTAACCTCAAGTAGATTCTAGAGGTAGGTTTTCCTCTTTCAGGGCTTCGAGATGAGCACTACGGATTTGATCAGGTAGTCCAGGGTGGATAGTGAGTTGTAATGCTCGGACTCATCTGGGTTTAGTTTCTTTCCGACTTAGGGCATCGCTACCACATTAGCTTTGCCCGGATGGTACTTGATAGCACAATCATGGTCATTCAAGAGTTTGATCCAACGACGCTGTCGCATGTTCAACTCTTTCTGTTTGAAGATGTGCTGAAGACTCTTGTGATCGGTGTAGATGGTGCACTTGGTACCGTAGAAGTAATGTCTCCAGATTTTCAGTGCAAACACTACGACTCCCAACTCTAAATCATTAGTCGTGTAGTTCTTCTCGTGAATTTTAGCTGACGAGAAGCGTATGCGATAACCTTCTCGCGTTGCATCAACACACAACCAAGACCTTGGATGGAGGTATCGCAATACACAACAAAGTCATCCGTTCCCTCTGGAAGAGATAGGATGGGTGCACTAAAGAGTTTCTGTTTCAGTAGTTGGAATGCTGATTCCTGGGTGTCACTCCAGTTATAGGGTTTACCCTTTTGGATTAGGGCAGTGAGAGGTTGAGCAATCTTTGAGAATCCCTCGATGAATCGACGGTAGTAGCCAGCCAATCCCAGAAATTGTCGCACCTCCGTTGGAGTCGTTGGTGCCGCCCAATTCCTGATGGCTTCTACTTTGGTTGGATCGACATGTATTACGTTCTCGTTGACTACATGTCCTAGAAATTGAACTTCACGAATCCAAAATTCGCACTTGGAAAATTTGGCGTATAATTGCTCTTGTTTCAGCAGTTCCAGCATTAAAAGTAGGTGCTCCTCATGTTCTTCCTTGTTCTTGGAATATATGAGGATGTCATCAATGAAAACAATGACGAATTGATCAAGGTGGGGTTTACACACACGGTTCATGAGGTCCATAAACACCGCGGGTGCGTTGGTTAATCCGAATGGCATGACCATAAACTCGTAGTGGCTGTACCTAGTTTTGAATGCAGTCTTAGAGATGTCTTCGTCTCGGACTCTCAGTTGATGGTAACCGGATCTAAGACCGATCTTTGAATAGAAGCTTGATCCTTGAAGTTGATCAAACAGATCAGCAATACGGGGTAGTGGATAACGCTTTTTGATAGTCACTTTGTTCAGCTCATGGTAATCGATGCACATATGGAAAGTCCCATCTTTCTTCTTGACGAATAAGACTGGAGCTCCCCATGGCGATGAACTAGGTCGGATAAAACCCTTATCCAAAAACTCTTGCAGTTGTGTTGACAATTCTTCTAACTCACTGGGTGCAATTCTGTGCGGTGCCCGAGCAATAGGCGATGCTCCGGGTGCTAAATCAATCTGGAACTCGACTTGAAGATGAGGTTGAAGACCAGGTAGGTCTTCGGGAAATACTTCTGGAAAATCACTTACGACCGGGATATCATCAATCTTCTTCTCTTCGGATGGTTGTTCGGCGACAAGATCTAAAACAGCAGTATGACCCTTACGCAAAAATTTACGTGCTTTCATGAAGGATATGATGCCTATGACAACACCACTCTTTTCGCCTTGGATAGAAAGAACTTCTCCACTAGAGAGAGGAAGGTGAACAATCTTGTTTCGACAGATGATTTCAGCTTGATTTTTGGATAACCAATCCATACCGACAATTATGTCAAAACTGCCAAGTGTGACTGGCATGAGATCAATGTCAAGTTTCTGACCAGCCAATTCTAGTTTGCAACCTTTAAGAATGTGAGTTGCTTCGATTATCTGACCGTCTGCTATCTCTATAGTGTACTTAGTTTCTAATAGGGTTGGAGTTTCTTTTAGCAGATTACTAAGTTTCTTAGATATGAAACTTCTATCAGCACCAGTATCAAACAGTACAGAAGCAAAACAGTCGTTCAGAAGGAACTTATCAGTAACCACGTTGTTATCATTCCTTGCTTCCCTGGAACCAATCACGAAGGCACGTCCCTTCGCATCGTTTCCGTTGTTGTTACCGTTGTTGAACTGATTATTACCATTGCCGTTACCATTTCCACCTTTGTTCAACTAAGGACAATCCTTCTGGAAGTGTCCTTCCTTGCCACATTCGAAACATCCCCTCGTAGATCCCTGTGGCTGAAATGGTTGTTTAGGTTGAAGTTCACCTCTGCAGACTTTTGCAGCGTGGCCCATTTTGCCACACCGCTGGCAATTATGTTTATCACAAACACCATTGTGGTGAAATCCACGCTTGTTGCACTTGGGTTATTTTCCAGCATAACCACTATGGTTTTGACCTGAAAAGGTTGACTGGTTGAAAGTTTTGGTAGGCTCAAACCTACGCTGCTGCTGTTGAGGTGGGTTAGACTGGAAACTCTTGGTGTTAGTGTTGTTCTCAAACTTTCATTTGTTACTGTCAGAAGTTTTGTAAGTTGTGCCCCTAGGGGGTAGGGTACCTTGAGTTACAGCCTGATCAGTCAGCCTATGAGCAAGTCAGATGGTTTGCTGAATGGTGGTAGGGTTTGAAGAAGTGACCATGCTCTGAATTTGAGGCACCAGACCATCGATGTACCTTTCTATTCTTTTATAAGCAGGTGTCACCATATGAGGACACATTACTGAATACTCATGTGAACGAGTAGTATACAGTTAAATCTCGAAACCTTCCATCTTTAAGTTCCAAAATTCACCTTCCAACTTCTGGATTTCATCACGAGATAGTACTCCTCCCGTAACATGGTTTTGAACTCTTCCCACGGTAGGGTGTTAGCCATGTCCAGACCCAATATCTGGACTTGAGAGTTCCACCAAGTGAGGGCAGGACCCTGCAGAGTACCTTAAGCATATTTGACCTGATTGGCTTGTGGGCAGTTGCACATAGCAAACACAGACTCAACTTTCTCAAACTAGTGGAGCAAACCGACATCTCCTTCAGCTCCACTAAAGATGTGGGGCCTGCAGTCCATGAAAGTTTTGAAGGTGTAGACCTGTTGGTTATTGCGCTGGCCTGGATTGAAAACAATACACAATTGAGATTACAAGGTTTGGAAAGTGATTTGAGTGATGGATTGACTTGCTAGAGTCAACGGATATTGAATTTACCTACAACATTATGTGCAGCTAAGGCTTCAGCTACACTATCATTGATGAGTGTGGTGAGTTCAGCCGTTGTCATGTTGATGGTACCGCAACCACCATTTCATCCAACGCGTCCACGACCACGTCCAGACATGATTCTTAACATTCACAAATACAATAATGAGAAAATATATCTCATATTATCATCATACAAGTGCGAATAAATAAATGAAAACTAAACCCAACATCTAATATTTCAATAATAATCCTTGATTAGATAAAATGTAACGGCTACAAAATAAATAAACCAAAACATCAAATTCCTGAAATATCTGTTGGATGGGAACAACCCTGCCCATCTAGGTTTATAAAGAAAGATAATATATAAGAATAGAATGTTAAATTCCACTGCTAGCTGAAGAAATAACTGATTCGTCATCCTCGTCCTCAGCTGGTTCTTCTTCAGGCTCAACATCTTGTGCGTCTTCTGCCGCAATGGCAGCCTCGAGCTGTGTCTCTAAATGCTTAATCCTGGTATGGGCTACATCGAGGTTGAATTATAGAGTATTCACTCGAGTTTCCATCTCATGGAATGAATTCACCAAATTCTCATGGTAGTGGTCAGTGTCTTCCAACTCTACTGTCAGCCTTTCGATCTTCTCATTCGCATGCCTTTCACATTCCAACAGGCCGGTGATTTCCCCTGCTACATCTCTCATATTCTGGATCTCCCTGTCCATAGTAGCTACCAAGGCAGCTAAAGTCTGCTCAAATGGGTAACGCAAAGGCGGTAGAGTGGAAGTAGTGGCTGCAAAGTATGGAGGTGGGACCCGCTCCTGTCGGACCCAACTCCTGATCATGCTAGGGTACCACTCCCAATCCTGCGTGTTACCTTCAGTCCGCACATGGAATGGCTCATCATACACGACGGTGTCGTCTATTGGGCTCAGCCGACGCCTCTTGGGCTCCAGTGAAGGTAAGATAGGAACATCATGCTCCTGGACAACTGTTGATGAAGGTGGGTTAGACATTCCGGTAACGTAAGGTATAAGTGCCATGTTTGAGTGTATGTGTCGTGTAACTAATGCATGTATGTAGCTATAGTCTAGTATGCAATTCCTAGTTCTCTATAACCAATGGCTCTGATACCAATCTGTCACACCCCCAAAATCCACTAACGGAGTTTTACCGCGGGGCGTGTGACAAACCAGGATCTCAGTCATTAGTTACGTCAAACGACACTATATGAGTTTAAACAAAACCATAAATGTTTAGAGTAAATGTGGAAGCGATAAACAAAGTATTTAATGCGCAAAACAAACGCGCCCAAAGTCAATGAAATAAAAGCAGATAAACTGTTCAAATGTTAAAGGACTCCAATGCATGTCCTAAATCTGCAACTATGCTTAGCGAGCTGAGAAAACATGTAAGAAAAGTGTAAACACTAGATTGGTGAGTTCACAAGTTTCAGTTTCATAATAATGTTTGCCAGATTATGTACATTCAATATATATCAATAGGTAGCTAACCTATGTTCATGTTTACTAAAGCACTCGCAACCGAAGCTAACTGTTTGAAATGTTTGAATGCCTTCCACCATGTCTATCAACAATTGTGACGTGTTTAGGGCAATATTACACCCGTTCGACCTCCAATCGAGTTAGTGCGACTAACGCGGGTGGGGTTTGTCAAACCTAGTAGTACTACTCAAAATTACCTCGCTAAGTTCATATTAAACGGTTCGATATGATAGAGTGTTACGCTTAGTCTTAACAAGTGATAATATAAGAATTACAGTGATCATGTGTTTGCGTCATGTTTTCTCCCCCTAGTTTAAAAACAATAAAAAGGGGCCGTGAAACTCACCTGGGTTGTCTAAGCGTAGTAAATAGCACCGCACAAACATAAATCACAAAGGTTTACCTGTGAACAGTCTACGTATGCTCTAGAATTATATTTACAATTGCTAGGGACACATGAGATTTTATGACGACGACACCGGAAAGGTCGGAAGTCCTAAAACACATTTATAATAATGAGTAGGTAACTTATCATTGGAATTAAGGAATTTCTCAATTTTATAATTACGATAGATGTGGTACGTATAAAACGTCACCAAACACGGGATAATAATATCCGACAATAGTTCCTGTGAATTAAATATTAGTTTAGGGGAATAATATAAATCATTATATTATATATAATGTAAATGATTGTTTAAAAAATAAAAAATATATTATTTATTTTATTAACTATATAGGCTTAGGTTGGAGTAGGAATTAAATCCAAGCATACGAGTGTTTTCCGGGGTCAAACCATATTAATATATTAATATAATAGTATAGTGGTTAGTTTTATTTCAAAAAAATAATGTTTAAAAATGATTTAAAACAAAACAGGGGTGAGGGGACTCGAACTTGGGTCTCCTCTCCCACAGCCATACACAGTAACCATCTCCGCCTGCTAGGGTATCGCACAAATACCCAGATCAAATTGTTTTTAACACTTAAATCCCCTGTGTTCTTCCCCCCCCACATGAGCCGATCCAAAAGCAGTCCCAAATCCAGCCTTTTCGATCGCGATTAGCCAAAATAACAAAGGGGTTTTGTTCATTAGTTTCATACGAATCTGTGGTGAGGTTTAATTGCAAAATCATCATGTTTAGAATTGTTTATTTATGTTTTGAAGGGCCGAAACCCTAGGTTTTGAATTGAAATCGTGTCTAGGGTGGTGTTCGATTAAACTTGAATGGATATGAACCCTAGAATTGGTTTATGGTTAAATCGATGATATAAGCCACAATTGTGATAGGGCTTTTGATCTAGACATTGAACCGAAGCTAAGGGTGTAACCAATTACCAGAATGGGATTCAAATTGAAGGTGCTCGACTAAACTGAGTTCCGGCTCTACGTGGTTTGGTCTCCGGCGATCCTGGCCTCGTCTCCGACCAAATTGACGTGCAATTGCTTCAGAGGAGTTCGTTTATCGTGTGCAGGCTGTTTGATTGTAGAATGATAGACGAATTAATGCGAATTTGATAGCACTCGACGTTCGACGGTTTCGAGTTTAATGAGCATAATTGGGATTAAATTCGAATCAATACACTGTTAATTTCTCCTATGATGGTCATTTATGATGTTTAATGTGTATATCAGTTACAATTTGGACAGATTTCAATTATAGTTGCGAATTTGAGTCAAGAACAATCACAATTTGACTTTTAAAAGTCAACAGGGCCAAATTCACTTAATTTTGACTTTAAAAGTCAACATAATTGGGTTTGGGTTAATTATACAACTAGTTGTAACACCCAAAATAAAAAGAAAATAAAATTCAAAATTTCACTCCCTCGCGGTACGCGAGGGAGATTTTGACAAAACCTCGCGGTACGCGAGGGGACTGCTTATGCGCCAGAAAATCATCTTCTCGCGGTACGCGAGAAGATTCCCAACCAAGCCTCGCGGTACGCGAGGGAATAGTACACGCGTCAGGGCCAGAAAACACGTGTCATTCACCCTTGCCACCAGCCGACACGTGTCATGCTGACTCAGCACCGTCCGTGACACCTCATCCTCTCGCGGTACGCGAGAGATTCCCTTGGCCGGCCTCGCGGTACGCGAGGGACTGGAAAATCAGCCTATAAAAGGCCTTCAACGGGATTGAAATTCTGTACAGTTTCCAAACATTCGTTTCACACAAACCCAATCTCTCAAAACTCCACAACGTCCCGAAGCGCTGTTCAAGAATCCTACGAAACCCTGCTCAAGCCGTAGTTCCGTCCAAATCCCGCGAAGTAGGTATTATTAAAACTATTCATATATATATATAGCCGCAATTATATATATATTCTCTCATATATATTCTCGTTAATCGTGTCTTCCCTAGGAAGAAACGTGTCGAGGTTCTGCTCAAATTCAAGCCTACAACCCTACCAGCCATCAAAATCAAGGTGAACACATTCAACGCTTTTCAAACGATAAAACCATTTTATTTACGAAAACGGCATGAAACAAATTAAATACTTTAATCATAAGGGTAATCTACGTGATAGCATTCAGGCCATAAGCATACGTAGATTTGATCAAATGGTATACATGTGACGGGTGAAAGTCCGGTCCGTGGCTGGGTACAGATCATGAAAGGGGGTATCATAAGACTGAGGATATGGTTCCTTAGCAGATTATACGAGGGACGAGTTCCTGAGTATCATATAAGACTAAGAACAAGGTTCTTAGCATCACGACCCTGGGAATAGGCTATCAGTCTGAGACATAGAGCTCAGCCAGTTGACCCCATGGCAGTTAACCCAGTGTATGTAGGTGGTATATATTTCAGGTGAAAAAGACTGCTGAATGTGTAGATTTACCATACAGAAACGTGCTTAAAGGCTTTAATTTGGTTTATGTTAGAAATCATTTTCGTGTCAGTTAAATGTGATTCACCGGCTTTATGCTGATGTTCATTTTCAAAACGTTTTTCACAGGTAGTGAAAGAAATCATTAAATTCAGGGTGGTGCAGTAAAGACAAGATCTTTAGGCATATTTAAATCCCTGTGGCAGACTAATACAAGACCAAATGTTGGAACGGACGTAGATCCTAGACATTTTAAATGGCTTGTATTATGTAAATTAATTCAGCAGATGTACATTATATAATAGACTTTTGAATGTCTATTATCATGAAATGAAAAGGGACGTGGATCCCAAGTTTTGACAAAAAGTACAGAATTAACCCTTGAGGTTATTTACATGACATTTCATTACAAAAAGGGCATCAAGTAAAAACAAAGACTTCCGCTGTCCAAATATATGGGACCTCATTCAGATACCAGCGTTGTCTCGCGACGCCCGGGCAGGGGTAGCCCGGGGTTGTGACAGGTTGGTATCAGAGCCGCATTTAAGGGTTTTAGCAAAATTAGATACTTGTATGATAGTATCTTAGCTTTAACCAATAGTTGTGCCTACTGAACGAACGGTAGGAAGATGCCTTTAACATAACCAATAAATTTCAGGATGACAGATCCATACTATTATCCTTATAATTACCCAAACTACTTCCCTGGAGAATCATCTAATCAAGTAGTACCAAGCTATGATGATTATGTCCACTACCTACCGACCCCGGAGAATTGGAACAGAATGGTCGCAGAACAAGTGGAGCAGACTCAAGCAAGGCTTGAACCTCTGAGGGAAGAATCAGAGTATTCAGTGGAAATGGAAGATTCAAGAGAATCTTTACGTCCTGTTATGACATCTATGCCACTACCTCAATCATTAGACATTGTATACCCTACCGGAACAATTCAAGAACATCCACCCAGTCCAAGTGAAGAAACTCTACATTCAATTTCTGAATCCGACAAGGCTGCCGTTTGTGAAGGCAGTAGTGGAAAGTATTTCTTTGATCCTATTCCAGAACATCCCGTTTTCAAGGAACCTTTCTTCTATGTAGATCCCTCCGATGGACGTCAGTATGCAACCGACGGAAAAGTCGTGTGGTCTGTTAATTCAGCATATCACGATCTTAGGATGGGACACAGGGAACCACCTCCTTGTTATGGATACCATGATGAACTGCCAAAATCAATTGATGAACACCTCGATCGTGCTCTTAGAGAGGCTGACGATCTACGTGCTGAACTGTACTTCACCAGACAAGTCGTAGTTAAAAACGAACAAACTATATTTGACTACGAACTAGCCCAGGAAGACAGGAAGTACGCAGAACAATGGGTGGCAGATCAGTTAATCCAGAAGGGTGCTATGACCGAGACCCTGGGGAGATTCTATCAAGATTTGGGAGATGTGCTTCTCGATTAAAATTAATGATAGTATTTGTATAATTAGCTAACTTTAAGTGATATAGATGCATATCTATATTTCTGTATTTGTAACAAATAGATGAAGTTTAAGCGATAATAAACTTCAAATTTTGACCCAAATTCTTGTCTTGTATTCTTAGATGTCTCAACAAAACAATGACAATAGCAGTCCATCTACATACATTATCAAGGAAAAAGGAAAAGAAGTTAATAATAATCCTGAAATAGCTACTCAACAACCAGAATTGCAACAACTGGTCAAACAAAGCATTAAAGAAATGCTTCCTGCCATAATAAAGGAAGTACAAGAAAACATCAAAACTCCAAGCCACTTAACTCTTCCTTCAAAAAGAACAGAAAACCCTTCGAAAACCCACACAGAGCAAGTAGCAAGCTCTCGTAAACCTCAAACCTCGAAAAGGTCCAGAACATCAAGCAATAAGTATTCTGAATCTGAAGAATCGTTAAATCTAAGCAGTGAGAGCTCAGAAGAAGAGAATAAAACAAAAAGGTATAGACACAAAGGGTGTTCTTATATAACCTTTCAGGACTGTAAACCTTATGAATTTAAGGGCACCGAAGGCGGTATTGCTACTCTTCACTGGCTAGAGAAGATGGAGTCAGTAATAGCAATTAGCAAGTGTGCTAAGAAAGATCAAGTACTGTATGCTTCAAACTCCTTCAAAAATGAAGCGTTGGAATGGTGGAATTCAATCATTTCTGCCAAAGGGAGGAGAAAGACCAATGCCATGGATTGGAAAGAATTTCGGGCAAAGGTGAAAAAGAAATTTTGCCCCAAGACTGAAAAAGAACAAGCTGAAAGAAAATTTCTGGAGCACCGAATGGTGGGTACCAATGATCGAGAGTATACTACCAAATTCTTTGAATATGCTCGTTTGGCACCTCACCTGGCTAAACCTGAATCGGTTCTCATAACTCGATATATTTACGGTTTAGTTCCAGAGATCCGTGATTTGGTGAAGGTTGTCTCACCAAAAACCATTGAGTCCACCGTAGAATTGACCGGTACCATGACGGCTGGATTAATCAGAAATATAGAGGAAAAGAAGAAAGTCGAATCCTCTATAAAATCAAAACCCGAGGCCAAAAGATTTAGCAAGAACTTTGGGCAAAAGGGGTTACCATTTAACAATCCACCATGCAAAACGTGCGGACGCAGGCATAGTGGAAAGTGTGTTTTTGAAACTCCATTCTGTAATCATTGCAAGGTCTCAGGTCACACTACTGAGAATTGCTTCAAGAGAAAGGGAATGATTACTTGTTTCAATTGTGGAGAGCTGGGGCACATCAGCACTAATTGCCCTAAGTTTGCAAGGACCGGAAGAGCTGGAGGATCAGGAGCCAAGATCACTCCAGAAAACAAAAAGACCGTACGAGCTTTTGTCATGAATGCTAACCAAGCTGAGAGAACGCCGGACGTAATTACCGGTACATTTCTTCTTAATAATGTTTATGCTAAGGTCTTATTTGACTCAGGTGCGAACCGGAGTTTTATAGATTATAATTTCTGTAATCTATTAAACGAACCATTAAGTCCCTTAGCTGAAACATATGAAGTAGAAACAGCGAACGGTGATTTGATAAAAATATCCCAATCACTGAACAATTGTTACATTACATTGGATGGTTTCACTATCCCAGTACAATTGTTACCAATGTCAATAACTGGCTTTGACATTGTTTTGGGGATGGATTGGTTATCCAATAACCAAGCCGAAATCCTTTGTAATCAACAAGTTGTAAAACTCGTTACACCAACAAACAAAACTCTAACTATCCAAGGTGATAAAACCACAAAACCTATCCAGATAATCTCCATACTTAAAGCAACCAAGTGCTTAAGAAAAGGATATCTGGCATGTCTGGTATGAATTACTGCCTTGGAAAAGGAGAAGAAGATAGAATCAGTACATGTAGTATCTGAATTTCCAGATGTTTTTCCTGAAGAACTGCCTGGATTACCACCAGAACGAGAGGTAGAATTTCGAATCAACCTTGTACCTGGTGCAACTCCAATTGCCAAATCCCCGTACAGACTGGCACCCACAGAAATGGCAGAACTCAAGAAACAATTGGATGAACTTCTTGAGAAAGGTTTTATCCAACCAAGTTCTTCACCCTGGGGAGCTCCAATTCTCTTTGTTAAGAAGAAAGACGGATCAATGCGCATGTGTATTGATTATCGGGAATTAAATAAAGTTACCATCAAAAACCGATACCCGCTTCCACGGATTGACGACTTATTCGATCAACTCCAAGGAGCTTGTCATTTTTCAAAGATCGATCTTCGTTCAGGTTATCATCAGTTGAAAGTGCATGATAACGATATCTCGAAAACTGCATTTCGAACACGGTATGGACATTTCGAGTTCACGGTTATGCCATTTGGACTTACAAATGCTCCTGCCGCATTCATGGACATGATGAATCGTGTCTGCAAACCTTACTTGGATAAGTTTGTCATAGTTTTTATTGATGATATACTTATTTATTCCAAAACCCAAGTTGAACACGAAACTCATCTCCGAACCATACTTGAACTTCTTCGAAAGGAAAAATTATATGCTAAGTTTTCCAAATGCGGATTTTGGTTAACGGAAGTACAATTTCTTGGTCATGTCATCAACGTGAACGGAATTCAAGTAGATCCTTCCAAAATCGAAGCTATATCCAAATGGGAAATTCCCAAGTCACCCACCGAAATTCGTAGTTTTCTGGGATTAGCGGGATATTACCGCCGGTTCATTCCAAATTTTTCTCGTATAGTAATCCCACTCACATCCCTAACTCGGAAATCTGTAAAATACGAATGGGGACCCAAACAATCTGAATCTTTTGAAACCTTGAAACAAAAACTGACAAACGCACCTATCTTATCCTTACCAGATGGTATTGAAGACTTCGTAGTTTACTGTGACGCCTCACATACTGGTTTAGGTTGCGTATTAATGCAACGCAAGAAAGTCATTGCTTATGCATCTCGTCAGTTGAAAATTCATGAGAAAAACTACTCAACCCACGATCTAGAGTTGGGCGCTATAATCTTTGCTTTAAAGTTATGGCGACACTATCTCTATGGGGTTAAGTTCACAATCTACACTGATCATAAAAGTCTCAAGTACATATTTAGCCAGAAGGAGTTAAATATGAGACAAAGAAGATGGATGGAAATCCTGAATGATTATGATTGTGAAATTTGTTATCATGAAGGAAAGGCAAATGTAGTAGCAGATGCCTTGAGCCGAAAAGAAAATGTCAAGCCAAAGAGAGTACGTTCTCTCAGACTTGAACTACAAATTGATCTTGTAAGTCAGTTAAAAGAGGCACAAGAGTTAGCTTTGAAGGAAGGTAACTTTGAAAAAGAAGGAATGAAAGGAATGCTTGATTTACTGATCAAAGGAGAAGATAATATCCTTCGCATGAATAAACGTATTTGGGTACCAGTTACAGGTGATCTTCGAGAGCGAATCCTCGAAGAAGCACACAAGTCCAAATATACCATGCACCCAGGAAGTGATAAAATGTACAAGAACCTCAAAGAAAGTTACTGGTGGATTGGTATGAAAAAGAACATTTCTATCTACGTAGCAAAATGTTTGACTTGTTCCAAAGTCAAAGCCGAACACCAAAAGCCAGCTGGATTATTGCAACAGTTAGAATTACCAGTTTGGAAATGGGAATTGATAACTATGGACTTTATTACCAAACTTCCTCGAACCACTCGTGGAAATAATGCAATCTGGGTTATCATTGACCGTTTAACCAAATCAGCTCACTTTCTATCTATCAAGGACACCATGAGTATGGACAAAATGGCGCAAATTTACGTTAATGAAATTGTAACGTTACATGGTGTGCCTCTATCCATAGTGTCAGATAGAGATAGTCGCTTCACATCTCGATTCTGGCAAAGTTTTCAAACAGCTCTAGGAACTCGATTGAATCTTAGCACTGCTTATCATCCACAAACTGATGGGCAGAGCGAAAGAACCATACAAACCCTAGAAGATATGCTCCGAGCCTGTGTGATAGACTTTGGAGGTAATTGGGATGATCATTTACCTCTAATGGAATTCTCATACAACAATAGTTATCACACAAGTATTCAGGCCGCACCATTTGAAGCATTATACGGAAGAAAATGTCGAACGCCTGTATGTTGGTCAGATATCGGAGAAAATCAACTATCAGGACCAGAGATAGTCCAAGAAACTACCGATAAAATCTTGCAAATACGAGAACGTCTAAAAATGGCTAGAGATCGACAGAAGAGTTATGCAGATAAACGAAGAAAGCCGTTAGAATTTCAAATCGGTGACAAGGTGTTATTAAAAGTTTCACCTTGGAAAGGTGTTATTCGTTTCGGAAAGAAAGGAAAGTTAAGTCCACGTTTTGTTGGACCTTTCAAAATCATTAAACAAATCGGACCTGTTGCCTATCAGCTTGAACTACCAGTAGAGATGGGTGGAGTACACGATGTATTCCATGTATCAAACCTACGTAAGTGTTTAGCTGATGAATCCTTGCTTATGCCTTTACAAGATGTGGAAGTAAATGAAAAGCTCAAATTCATCGAACGCCCGTTACAAATTGAAGACCGACAAATCAAAAAGCTTAAACGAAAGCAATTGGCGTTAGTCAAAGTAAGATGGGATTCCAGACGTGGCCCAGAATATACTTGGGAACTTGAGTCAGAGATGCGCAAAAAGTATCCACATCTCTTTCAATAAATCTCGAGGACGAGATTACTCTAAAGGAGGGGAGGATGTAACACCCAAAATAAAAAGAAAATAAAATTCAAAATTTCACTCCCTCGCGGTACGCGAGGGAGATTTTGACAAAACCTCGCGGTACGCGAGGGGACTGCTTATGCGCCAGAAAATCATCTTCTCGCGGTACGCGAGAAGATTCCCAACCAAGCCTCGCGGTACGCGAGGGAATAGTACACGCGTCAGGGCCAGAAAACACGTGTCATTCACCCTTGCCACCAGCCGACACGTGTCATGCTGACTCAGCACCGTCCGTGACACCTCATCCTCTCGCGGTACGCGAGAGATTCCCTTGGCCGGCCTCGCGGTACGCGAGGGACTGGAAAATCAGCCTATAAAAGGCCTTCAACGGGATTGAAATTCTGTACAGTTTCCAAACATTCGTTTCACACAAACCCAATCTCTCAAAACTCCACAACGTCCCGAAGCGCTGTTCAAGAATCCTACGAAACCCTGCTCAAGCCGTAGTTCCGTCCAAATCCCGCGAAGTAGGTATTATTAAAACTATTCATATATATATATAGCCGCAATTATATATATATTCTCTCATATATATTCTCGTTAATCGTGTCTTCCCTAGGAAGAAACGTGTCGAGGTTCTGCTCAAATTCAAGCCTACAACCCTACCAGCCATCAAAATCAAGGTGAACACATTCAACGCTTTTCAAACGATAAAACCATTTTATTTACGAAAACGGCATGAAACAAATTAAATACTTTAATCATAAGGGTAATCTACGTGATAGCATTCAGGCCATAAGCATACGTAGATTTGATCAAATGGTATACATGTGACGGGTGAAAGTCCGGTCCGTGGCTGGGTACAGATCATGAAAGGGGGTATCATAAGACTGAGGATATGGTTCCTTAGCAGATTATACGAGGGACGAGTTCCTGAGTATCATATAAGACTAAGAACAAGGTTCTTAGCATCACGACCCTGGGAATAGGCTATCAGTCTGAGACATAGAGCTCAGCCAGTTGACCCCATGGCAGTTAACCCAGTGTATGTAGGTGGTATATATTTCAGGTGAAAAAGACTGCTGAATGTGTAGATTTACCATACAGAAACGTGCTTAAAGGCTTTAATTTGGTTTATGTTAGAAATCATTTTCGTGTCAGTTAAATGTGATTCACCGGCTTTATGCTGATGTTCATTTTCAAAACGTTTTTCACAGGTAGTGAAAGAAATCATTAAATTCAGGGTGGTGCAGTAAAGACAAGATCTTTAGGCATATTTAAATCCCTGTGGCAGACTAATACAAGACCAAATGTTGGAACGGACGTAGATCCTAGACATTTTAAATGGCTTGTATTATGTAAATTAATTCAGCAGATGTACATTATATAATAGACTTTTGAATGTCTATTATCATGAAATGAAAAGGGACGTGGATCCCAAGTTTTGACAAAAAGTACAGAATTAACCCTTGAGGTTATTTACATGACATTTCATTACAAAAAGGGCATCAAGTAAAAACAAAGACTTCCGCTGTCCAAATATATGGGACCTCATTCAGATACCAGCGTTGTCTCGCGACGCCCGGGCAGGGGTAGCCCGGGGTTGTGACACTAGTCCTTGTGGTTTCAAGTGTATTAGAGTTTGAATAGTGGCAGAATTAGTCCCTGAGGTTTGAAATTAGATAACTGGATTTGTGCTAACGGAGTTAACTTTAAACTGTCGGGTGTCACATATGGGTGATCAACCCGTCATTTGCTTACGTAAGTCACAAATACAAACGTTCTCGAACTACCGTCGTAGCTCATTTACTTCATCGTCCACCACTACAAACCGTCCGTCAATAGCTTAAAACTGTCCGGCAAACTTTCGGCCTTCCGTCATACCGTACTACCGTCGTAGTCCGTGAATTCGCCCGTTTGCCCTAAGACATCCGTTTCCCATGCGAACTATTATTTATGCATCCGTTCTACTTATTGTTGCAACCGTCCGGCACAAATGTGGCCGTCCGTCATTGCCTTACAAACATCGTAGCTGATGAAGGTCCGTATATGTCCCGGTTGCAAAATAGTCACGTGGTCGTCCGTCTACCGAAGTAGCCGTTATTATCGAAGCGTCCATAACGTTTACATTCATTCATAACATGCTATATATATAATATAAAGCAAGATTTCATTCTTTTACGTTATGCCATTCATTCATTTAATTCTTTGCATACATACGCTTCATTCTTTGCTCATCATTTGTTTTTCATATATCACGTATGATTACTTTAACATTCATATATATATATATATATATATATCACATATTGTCATTCTTAACAATCATTCATTTAATGTATACACTTCAGCCCCAAAACATTTAAATCTATTTGCATGTAACATATAAGGGGCACATAGAACTCACCTGATGAGCGGTTCTCAAGGTATAGTTAGATGATTAAAGAGTGTCACTAAGGCCACACACAATCTGTATAATCAAGTCATACAAGATAAGATAATGCACCTAAGCGACACTACACGTTTCTATTCTTAGAAATAGGCGAACTTAGGTAAGTTCGCCAATTTGGACATAGGCGAACTTGGTAAGTTCGCTACCATTGACCTCAGGCGAACATGAGTAAGTTCGCTACTTTTGTACTTTAGGCGAACATGTACCAGCGAACATATTAAGTTCGCCATTTTGGATCCGTCTGCGCGGCTTTCTTCTCCAATCAGAACCCTATATCTGCATGTTGATTCCAGGTCGCCAAGACCCAAACTTTTTATGTTCAAAACGTTCCATTTTCATTCTTGAGCTCAGATCTATGTTTTGTTTGAAGTTTTATACGTAAAAATGTAACCTTTATGCACTTAGACCCGAGAAACCCTCTAATATGCAAAAACTCATATTCAGGCGAGGTTCTTACCTGGATTTGCTTCCTTCTTGACGCTAGACACTGCTGTGTTGTGGAGTGACGATTCCCTAGCTTCTTGGATCGATCACTTTGCTTTCTCTCTTTAACCTATTACTCTCTCTCTCTAGAATCCTTGCGAAAATGATGAATGGGGTGGAATGGTTGGAGCTGCAGCTTTTAAGGGGTTTTCTCCCCTTGTTTTCGGCCCATGGGCCCTCTCATGCGTAAGCCCCCTTCCTTTCGTTTGATCTGCCATTACGAGGCCCATTTCCACCTCTTTTATTCATTTTATTATTTTTAGGATGTTACATAAATGAAGGGGGATAATGGGGTTTTGATAAAGAAGATGAAGAACCCTAACTAAATTCACGAGTTAGGGTTTTAGAGGGGTGAATTTCTGTTCTGCTTTAAAGATGAACAAGTATATGGCGGCAGGTAAACATGGGGGATACGGTGATAATGAATTTAGAGAGGAATCTGATTACGATGTCTTTAAGCAGGAGTATGACTGCTTAAGGAATAGTAGTAATCAGGGTTATGATAGGGGGAAAAATCAGGTCCAGGGTAGGTTTAGGCAAAGGGAGAATGGTGGTGGTTACCGTTCAGAATCTAGTAAGAGATTTTCAGGTGGAATAGGTGATAGAGGTGGGGATTTGAGGCATGGTGATCACCGCCTCCGAGTTGGGGATAGAGAACCTGGTGAGTTGTCTAGTGAGAGTGGGTCTGATGAAGCTGTTGATTCGAAAATGTATGGTAAGAATAAAAAAATGTTAAAAAAGGATATTTGAAAAGACCAAATTGCCCCTGATTTAACATTAAAATTTTAATTGAGTTAGTCAGTTAGATAAAAATGGCTAGATTTTAAAAATTCGACGATGAAAAAGTTAAAAAAAATTTGGATGAAAGTGATGGCCAAACCACAGGGATGAAAATGGCACTTTACTCTATAAAATATAATAAACATTTTTCACTAAGTATGCACATCACCCCTAAAACAGACAAAAAGGGGATTAGAACTCACCTGATATACAGCCTACTGTGGAAACTAAAAAGCTTTGGGCTACACGAGTGCTACGTGATCTGTGCGAATACAATACATGAAATCGGTTAAACTTGCTAGTGTCGGCTGACTCTTTAGAGAGTCGGTTGATAGTGACGGCTGACACTTCAAAGAGTCGGCTGATAGTGTCGGCTGACACTTTAGAGAGTCGGCTGATAGTGTCGGCTGACCCTTCAGAGATTCGGCTAACACTTCAGAGAGTCGGCTGATAGTGTCGGTTGACTCTTCAGAGAGTCGGCTGATAGTGTCGGTTGACTCTTCAGAGAGTCGGCTTATACTCTAGAGAGTCGCCTGAACCTGCGTTCAGGACTTGTATCATGCTATAGAAGGGCCGATAGTCACTTGGCCAATTCTCTCTTATCTTCTTCTTCGCTGAGTGTCGCTTCTTGCTGGTAGCGACACTTGAGTGTCGTCTCAAGAACTCTAATTTCCAATCAGGCTCGTTTTCGATCCAAAACCATAACTTTTTACGTTCAAATCGTTTCTCCAATTCCCATGAAGCTAGATCTATATCTTTCAGGTATTTTTATATGTAAAAATCCGACCTCTAAGTTAAAAACTCCATGAAACCCTAAAACCTCATTTTCAACAAAAACTCAGATCTGAGCCAGTTTCTTACCTATAATCGGCTCGTTTCTTCGGCTAAACTTCGAGTAAACACGGGAGAAGAAGTTTGGTTCGATCTTGGAGCAAAACCACACCTTCTCTCTCTAACTTCTCTCTCTCTAGAACTTATGAAATGAAAAATGGTGTGGAATGAGGGTGGAAGGGATGAAGTTGGGGATTTATGGAGCCTAACCTTCTTCCCTATTTCTGCCCAAGGCCCGCTCCCTCCCTTTGCTTAGTTTAACCCTCGTGAACGATTATTCTTTATCTTTTCAAGATGTTACATTTTGTCTCTTCCACGTCTTCTTTGTCATCCATAAATGCAAGATTAGAGACACGTTTCATGGCTTCCTCACACTCTATTCATATTCTTCTATCTCCATTTCCACTCAATCACTTCCCTATCAAAATCTTGGCTAGGGTTGTTTAGATTTGTAGGAATCTGGCTGTAATTTCTTGAATTTTTGGGTACCAAATTAGATCTCCCAATTTGCTTCTTTTCTTGAAATGTGGAATCATTAGGGTGTAACTAAGGTGTTCTTGTGCTAATTTGGGGTTTTAGGGTTCTACAATGAGTTTTTGAAATATGTTCCTTCACTTCTTGTTTTTCAAATAGGTTCCTTCACTTCCAGTTTAGATTTGCAAGAATCCCACTTTCTTGAATTATTTGGGTTTTTAGGTATCAAATTGGATTGCCCAATTGCTTATTTTGGATTTTAGGGTTGAAAATTGAGTTTCTTAATTGGATATCAAATATTTTTCAATTAATTTGGGGATTTAGGATTAAAAATTGAGTCTTTCTTGAACTGGGTATTAAACAGGACCACACAAATCAGTTTCATTTGATTCTTAGTTTTGATTTAAAACGAGAACTCATTGAATTTAGGTTCAGAGAACATGTATGTGTTAACTGGCAGAGGTTCAGATCTTATTAGAGGATTCATTGGTGAATGAGTAGATATTATGAATTTCCAAATGGGTTTTACAGGATTAATGTTCTACTAGCATGGATTCCACTACTTAGATTTAATTTCCAAATGGGTTTGTAGGATTGATGGTCTACAACAAAATGGGGTCGGTCTCGCCGGAGATGGGATGTCGCAGGAGATTGGTCAGGTGGTGATGGTTGGCTGGAGGAGGGGTAAGTGGAAAGAGGATGACACTAGTGGGTACACCAACCTAATTTATGGGTCCAATAAGTACTTTATATTTATTTAATATCTAGTTTACTTAATATAAAGGGTATTTTAGTTATTTCATACACACTTAACTGAACAGCTTAAAGGCCATCCACTTCAGAGACCACCGGTGTTACGTTTAGGCAAACTTGTGGACTCTTAATGTAGTTTTTCAAACTTGCAGACCAAACTTGTAATTTGTGCAAACCACAAGGACCTAACTCAAAATAATAAAAACTTAATTACTTGATTTAATCTTAAAAAATCAAATGAATATTTTAAAATTTTTAATGCCTTAATAAAATATTAATTTTAATATTTATAGTTCTTAAAAAACCACTATCATTCTTATCTCGTTATTAATTAATTACAAAAATTTAAAAGTTTATTAATTAACATTTAAACTTTTATAAAAAGTGCTATTTTATTAATTTATTTATTGATTGATATTTATATACCAAGTATTTATTAATTAACAATTTTATAAATCTTAACTTCTATAAATTTTTATACGCTTTATTTTCTTTAATTTTATTTCTCATCATCTTCAAATTCGACACCATCATCCACCTTCATCTTTACCAAAAGATTCTACTAAACATAACACACCTCTCTTATTTTTACTAAAATTTCCACTTATCCTTAGTAAATAAGTAATTTTATCTCTCTACACTTGTTCAATAAAAAATATAATTAACATACACGAGGATACATATAACCTAATCCTTACCAAACACCTGTTGTGATTCAGTGGTGATCAGTTTGACTTTTTAGTAAAAACAGGTTTTGACAGAGAAATTAATTATTTCAGTTAATTAATAAATACACAGCGGAAAATAAAATCAAAACCTATTTAACAGCACTGACAAACCGAACAGGATCTGGTTATGAACACGCAAACAAAAAAAAAATAATTAATCTACTGATGAGATTAATTATACCTTAGTGGTTAATAAATAACCGCTCGAGACACCGAGGTACAACGAACCGATGCTAGATCACGAACTGACAACACGAGAGACGAGTAGAGCCGGGGCTGGCCGGAAACAGGACAGCAGCGGGGCCGGGGCAGGGGCAGGCTTGGGTTGGTTTGGTGGTGCCGGAAATCACACCCTTTTTTGTTTCTGCTTTCCTCGATCAAAAGGAAGAAAACTGTTTCTGCTTTCCTCGATCAAAAGGAAGAAAACGGAGGCTGCTTTTTTATCTTTTTTTTTCAACCAAAACTTAGATTATAATTATATAACAATTATAAACCCTAATAATTGTTTTCGGACCCAAAGTCTAATACGAGATAAAAATCTTGTATCCATTTAATTATTTTAATAAAAAGATTAAAACAATAAATATGAATTATTATTTATAAACTTGTATAAATAATAAATCCCGTGTAACGAATATAAAATATACCGTGTCGCTAACAGTTCGTAATTACCAGTTAAGCGGGTTAAGTGGATTTAATGTTCGTTGCCCTAGGTGTAACTCTTACGGGTCATAGCTCGGTCAGCCGCGTTGTCCATCGGGTCGGTCCATAAAATCCAACAATCTCCCACTTGGACGATCCACGATAAATCAACGCAAACAGTCAGCGGCACTCTAGCTGCACATGGCTGTCCCTAACAAGGTATGACGCTTTAAAGTCATTAACCAAATATCTCGGTATTAGTAACAGCTAACTAAAGCAAGACAATAGACTTATGGCAATAGTTGTCTTTCATCCTTTCCGTATAAAAGATCTATTGAATCAATGAGACATGGATTTTGTTCATTCTCATATGGCGTTCAATTATTATTGTTCTCGATCAAGAATCAAAGTGGTCCAATCAAACACACAGTAAGTTTGGGTAAGGCCTTACACTTCACCAGTTTGAATCAACGAGGGCGCCACGATGCCTATCTATTACATATAATGTAAGAGTACAGAATCCCTTATTGACTACATACAACTCCCACTGAACTTTAGATCTGTTCCTAACAAATGCCTTTATGACTGGCAGTTACGCGACAGCGATTGACAGTGATTAAAGAACAGTCCTTGGTAAACGAAAGTTCTAGTATGCATCTCAAGTCAGAGGATACTAAATGAGTATACCAATATCAAAAAAGAATCTTATGATTAAAATCCATGAAGATGATTTGTAACGAGTTACATCCAACGTCATCCAAGATGAGGTCTATGAAGTTGGAAGTCAACTACTTGAGTCCAAGTTCAGAATAGTCTTAATTCAGAGTCGTTCCCACGATTCTGATCGACTACGGATAATTAAGAATACAAGATTCAAGGATTAAACGTATTAAAATCGAACACAGTTATAAGAATTCAGAATTGCATTTAAATCAGTAAACCAAAAGAATTCAAAAGTACAACTATTTAAATGTTCGCACATTCAAAATACTAAATCAAAACATATCGCTAGCAAAACTAAGACCGATAGCATTTCTGTGCTGATCATGCCTTTCCTGAGTCATCGGCTTAGTGAACGGGTCCGCTAGGTTTTGATATGTGCCTACTTTGCTTATCACGACGTCTCCACGTTCCACAATTTCACGTATATAGTGGAACTTCCTTTGATTGTGCTTGGCTTTGTGATGAGATCTGGGCTCTTTGGCTTGAGCTATAGCACCTGTGTTATCACAAAGTATCTAGATTGGTTGGCGAATACTCGGAACCACATCGAGGTCAGTAATGAATTTCTTCATCCAAGCAGCTTCCTTAGCAGCATCTGATGCGGCTATATACTCAGATTCGGTGGTTGAATCCGCCACTACACTCTGCTTGGAGCTTCTCCATGAAACAGCTCCTCCATTAAGAGTGAATACGAAACCCGACTGTGAGCGAGAGTCATCTCGGTCAGTTTGAAAGCTAGCATCAGTGTAACACCGTACAATGAGCTCCTCTTTCACTCCTCCAAATATTAAGAACATGTCTTTGGTCCTTCTTAAGTACCTCAGGATGTCCTTGACTACAGTCCAATGGGCAATGCCAGGACTTTGCTGAAAACGACTGGTCATGCTTAAAGCATAAGAGACGTCAGGTCTAGTGCACAACATAGCATACATGATAGAACCAATCGCTGAGGCATATGGAATTGCTTCCATTTCCTTAAGTTCAATGTCCGTGGAAGGAGATTGCGATTTGTTCAACACAGTCCCTTTAGTCATCGGAACACCTCCTTTCTTGGAGTTTTCCATCCTAAAGCGTGTCATCATTTTGTCTATGTAAGTACTATGACTTAGCCCTAGAAGCCGCTTAGATCTATCCCTGTAGATCTTGATTCCTAGAATGTAAGCAGCTTCTCCAAGATCCTTCATTGCAAAACAAGATCTTAACCATTGTTTGACTTTGTCAAGCACATGGATGTTGTTTCTAATGATCAGTATATCATCCACATACAAGATGAGAAATGATATAGTGCTCCCACTAGCCTTTCTGTAAACACAAGGCTCATCTTCATTCTTGACAAAACCAAATTCTTTGATTTTCTGATCAAAATGAAGATTCCAACTTCGAGATGCATGTTTAAGTCCATAAATGGACTTATTCAGTTTGCAGACCCTACTAGGATACTTTGGATCAACAAAACCATCAGGCTGAACCATATAGACATCTTCAGAAAGATGTCCATTAAGAAAAGCGGTTTTGACATCCATTTGTCATATCTCGTAATCATGGTACGCGGCTATGGCAAGCAGTATCCTGATCGATTTGATCATAGCAACGGGTGAGAAAGTTTCATCATAGTCAATACCTTGAGTTTGAGTGAAACCCTTTGCAACTAGCCGTGCTTTATAGGTTTGTATATTACCATGCATGTCGGTTTTTCTTTTGAAAATCCATTTGCTCCCTATTGCCCGAGAACCGGGGGGTAGCTCAATCAAGTCCCAGACCTGATTATCACTCATAGATTGCATCTCGGCGTTCATGGCTTCAAGCCGTTTCTCGGATTCAGGATCTGAGATAGCAGATTTGTAGTTTGTAAGTTCGTCATTTGACTCAGCTACTAACAGGACTTTAGAAGCTTCAAGATTCCAAAGGTATCTATTAGGTTCTTTACGAGACCTGCTACTTCTGCGAACGCTTGTGTTTATGTCTGATTCATCAGCAACAACTTCTTGTTGATCAGACGCTCCGACTTCCTCAGCGGTTGTTTGTGTTTCTCGAATTTTTTCAAGATCCATAATATTATTTCCGGTTCCTCGATTTAGAAGATCTTCCTCGAGAAAGCGTCCTTTCCTTTTGATGGAAACAATGTTTGCATCAGGATGATAGAAATAATATCCGCTTTTGTTGTAGTAACCGACGAAAACAACTTTTTCGCCTCTGGGATCGAGCTTGTCATCAGAATCGCTGGTGACATATGCATCACATCCCCATACTCTAAGGTAAGATAAATTGGGTTTAGACCCGTGCCATATCTCATATGGGGTTTTGTCCACCTTCTTAGTCGGTGCCAGATTTACAAGGCGGGCGACGGTTATAAGAGCATAACTCCAGAAGTAGTGAGGCAAGTTAGTTCTACACATCATCGATCGAATCATATTAAGTAGCGTTCGATTTCTCCTCTCGCTCACGCCATTAAGTTGGGGTGTGCCAGGAGGAGTGGGCAGAGAAATAATTCCTTGCTCCTTCAGATGATTAAGAAATTCTAAGCTGAGATACTCGCCACCTCGATCTGATCGAAGTGTCTTGATAGATTTATCGAGTTGTTTCTCTACTTCGTTTTGAAACTCTTTGAACTTTTCAAATGTTTCATGCTTATGTTTCATAAGATAGGCATAAGCATATCGACTATAATCGTCAATAAATGAAACGAAGTATCTTTCATGATTTCTAGACATGGTTCTGAAAGGGCCACACACATCAGTGTGTATAAGGCCTAGCAGATCCTTGGCTCGTTCACCAACATGGGTAAAGGGGTCCTTTGTGAGTTTGCTAGCTAAACAAGACTCGCAATTATCAAATGAGTCATGTCCGGTAGGTTCAAGAATTCCCTCATATTGGAGTCTTTTAATGCGTGCCTTGCTTATGTGGCCAAGTCGACAATGCAATAGAAAAGTATCATTAATGCCAGATTTGATACGTTTAGAAAGATTATATATGTTATTGTCAGTTTGAACGTCAATCTCATAAAGACCGTTTTGAGGTTTAGCCTCAAAATAAAAGATATCATTTAAGTAGGCAGAAATAGCAAAACCATTAAAAATGTACTTAAATCTTTTTTCAAACAATAAAGAAACTGAAATAATGTTTCTGGTTAAACCAGGTGCAAACAAACAATTGTTCAAAACAACTACAAGGCCAGAAGGACATGAGAGATGATATGTTCCAGTTGCAAGAACTGGTACTCTTTTCCCATCACCAACGATGAGCTCCATGTCGCCTTGTTTCAGCTTCCTCCAACTTTTAGGCTCCTGCAAGACATTAATGATGTGGTATCCACATTCGGTATCAAATACCCATGTGTTGCTAGAAACAGTAAAAATTTCAATAACATAAATGAGAATACCTGAAGAGGTGCCCTCACCGCTGGCCCTCTGCAGCTTCAGCTTTGCTAGATATTCAGGACAGTTACGTTTCCAGTGCCCCATTTTGTTGCATTCAAAGCATTGGCGCTCCTCAGGAGGGGGTGATTTTGAAGCTTTCTTGTTATTGTTGGTGGTAGGCTTGGCAGCAACATTAACCTTCTTCTTGCCTTTGCTATTAAAACCTCTTTTCTTGGGTTAGGCTTTTTAACACCAGCAGATCTGACCATCAGAACTTGATTTTTCTTTCCTTGGATATTCATCTCGGCCGTTTTGAACATACCATGTAGCTCGGCCACTATCTTCTCCAAGTCATTCATGTTGAAATTCATTACGAATTGAGCATAGGAGCTTGGGAGAGAGTTTAAGATGAAATCATTAGCCATGTCATCCTTCATGGGATATCCAAGCTTGTTCATCTGGTCGATGTACCCTTTCATCTTAAGTACATGAGTACTAACAGGCGTGCCCTCTTGCATCGTGCAACGAATGAGCTGAGACATGGTTTCATAGCGTTCTTGTCGGGCTTGTTTCAGGAACATGCCCTTAAGTTGCTCAATCATGTCAAAGGTATCCAGGTCCTCCATGCTCTTTTGGAGCTCACGGGACATGCAGGCTAGCATAAGGCAGGCCACCTCAGTGGCATCATCTCTTTGTTTTTCCCAGGCCTTACGAGCGACAGCCGTGTTACCATCGGGTGCCTTAGTGACTAGTGCATCGAGAACATAGAGCTTCTTGGCCATCTTGAGAACTATTCTCATATTGCACTGCCACGAGTGAAAGTTGGTGTTATCCAGCTTTTCATTCTCAAGGATAGACTTGAGAGCGAAGGAGTTATTAGTATTATTATTTTCAGTAGACATCTGTCAAGATAAGCAAAGAAAATAATTAGTATAAAGAAAGTGAAAAATCCTTATTAATTTATGACCCAATTACAGAAATTAAAATAAGGAGTGAGAATCTAGCTAAATCAGTCACTAATGGTAGCTGTGGCATACAACATTAGTAAGTGGGTAACTAGACTGACAATTAGTGTCAATTGTGGAAAAATGCACAACTCTCGTGTATGAGGCCGCTAAGACAAGACATGTCTATGCATTGATACGTTTAGCCTCATCTATGCCCACTTTTAATCTCTTGACAACTGGGGCATGTAACAAGAGAGAAAAGTAATAGTCGTCCTAAAACAGGTACTTGCGGAAGGGCCGGATGTGTCAACGAAACCCTTGCACCTTGGAAGGATAAACTACGCATCAAGTGCAGTGCTGTGGCTCCAAACACCGATGTTTCATTTTATGCTCCAAGTGTTCCTTATAATAGAATGGCATAGACCATTGGTTTTAAATATGGGTTCCAATTTTAGTGTTTACCGAATAGGGTCAAACACAACGAATGATTAAATCATACGTGTGTTGTAAAAGCCAGTTTTACTATTTAAATTCATGACAAATTTGATGAACCATTTCATCTCTCAGGACACTTAATTTTAAATAACCTATTAAAACTAAGTTTGTCGCGACTTGAATAACCAGTTAAAGTTAATAGTTGAAAACTATTAAGTTATAAGTTTTTGAAATTAAATTTAGTTTAAATTGCAAAACTTTAGCGGTTATTTATTTTATAAAAACAAGCCAGTTGCTATTTTTATAAAATTCTACAAGTTGTAAAATTAGAACTTGTGGTGACAGATTGTGACATTTTAAAACTCCTTTTAAAACGTTTGGTGTTTGGTTGGGTTATAATAAATTTAAGTTATAAAAAAAATTAAAAGCAATCATAAAGCAAATAAATATGTAAATCTTTTAGGGCCAAGTTTGTTTGATCTAACTAGAGCCAGTTAGCAAGACCAAACGGGTCACGGGGTCCACAAAATTAAAACAACCACAAGGATGGACTTCCGTGCATCTAGTCATCTCGGATGACTCCCACTGACTCCATGATTCCTGTTGCGTCTTCAGATTTGTCTTCGGGTTTTTATTACATTACATAAAATAAAAAAAAGCCTATTCTATTACAACTTTGAGCCATCAAAAGTGGGGCAAAACCATAAAACCAAAAAAACTGAATAATAAACATAAACAACTCAATCACATGGGTCGGGCCAGATTTACATATTCAACACAATCACATACGGGCAATATATTTGGTCAAATAAAATAAAATCAACCAAATTAATAAATAAAAAATTGCCCCAAAAACAGATCAGATCAGAAACTTCAAGATAGTTAAAGTTTGTGATTAATCTAACCGGTGAAACCAGACCGGTTCCGATTTGCGTGTTATAACCCAGGCTCTGATACCACTGTTGTGATTCAGTGGTGATCAGTTTGACTTTTTAGTAAAAACGGGTTTTGACAGAGAAATTAATTATTTCAGTTAATTAATAAATACGCAGCGGAAAATAAAATCAAAACCTATTTAACAGCATTGACAAACCGAACAGGATCTGGTTATGAACACGCAAACACAAAAAAAAACAATTAATCTACTGATGAGATTAATTATACCTTAGTGGTTAATAAATAACCGCTCGAGACACCGAGGTACAACGAACCGATGCTAGATCACGAACTGACAACACGAGAGACGAGTAGCGCCGGGGCTGGCCGGAAACGGGACAGCAACGGGGCAGGGACAGGGTCCGGCTTGGGTTGGTTTGGTGGTGCCGGAAATCACACCCTTTTTTGTTTCTGCTTTCCTCGATCAAAAGGAAGCAAACTGTTTCTGCTTTCCTCGATCAAAAGGAAGAAAACGGCGACTGCTTTTTTATCTTTTTTTTTTTCAACCAAAACTTAGATTATAATTATATAACAATTATAAACCCTAATAATTGTTTTCGGGCTCAAAGTCTAATACGAGATAAAAAGCTTGTACTCATTTAATTGTTTTAATAAAAAGATTAAAACAATAAATATGAATTATTATTTATAAAATTGTATAAATAATAAATCCCGTGTAACGAATATAAATATACCATGTCGTTAACAGTTCGTAATTACCAGTTAAGCGGGTTAAGTGGATTTAATGTTCGTTGCCCTAGGTGTAACTCTTACGGGTCATAGCTTGGTCAGCCGCGTTGTCCATCGGGTCGGTCCATAAAATCCAACAACACCCTACTCTATCCACCGCCACTGTTTCGCACCAAAACCACAATCACTCCCTTTTTGCATTAAGAAATCAAACTAATCCAAACATAAATCTCACAAAAATCATGCCAAAAATAAATATGCTTATGAAATTAGAGTCGAAGAACATTTTAGATTTTAAATACTGAAGCCATAATTCACCGCAATCAGCTTAGGAACATATGAAAAGGTTGATCGATGGAGGAGGGAGGTGGTTGACCACGATGGTGGTCAAAGGAAGAGGTTACAAAGGGTTTCTAGATCAAGAAATTAAGTGACTATGAGGTGGGGTTGTAATTTTTGCAAAAAATTATGTTTGTGTTTATTAGTACTCTACTTTTTGTTTATGTGTGCGTTTTCCATTTTAATATACACCTAATCAATTAATCATAAATTAATATAAATGTGAAAAAAAAACACTACCCCATTATATTTTTTTTCCATATTTAGAAAAATGCTACGGTTTTTTATTAATCGGTTGGTCACTGATCAATAATTATACATTGGAACATAATTTAAAAATGTGAATTATATTTTTATTTTTAATGAGTATTATTAATGTATACATTTTCAGACATTATAAAAACCTTGATAACAACAATGATACAAAAACCTAAATCATTCTAATTTGTTTAACTTAAGAAATGGTTTACCCTTTACTCTGTACGTATCTTTTATTTTCATCTTGAGAATTATGAATCATTTATCTTACCCATCATATTTATTTTCTGTTTGTATCTTTTTAGGAAATAAATGAAACATACTTTTGTCTCGGTTGTTGTAGTATCATTCAGATTCGTAAAGGCTAAACAGGGTTCAGCGGGTCATGCTTAGTAATTTTTCGGCCCCTAAGACAGAAAGATTTGTTTTTAGTAGGATTAGTTTTGCTATCCAAAAGGGGGTTGCGGCGCAACTTGTTGCCCGTTTACCTGCCACTTTATTGTAATCATCCTTTTTTTTCTAATAGCCAAAAAAAAGTAGTATTTTTTTCACAAACATAATAACCATCTAGAACAAGAAATTAACCGTTGTCCCCTCCAATGTTGACTTAGTTTGGCCTTGCCCACGTTCAGAATGTGTTACTTGACTTTCATGGTATCATCGGAGTTATCTTTAAATGCTTGATTAATTACTATAGTCAAAATGTCATCACCAATTTTTTTTAAACAAATCTAAACCTTCTATTCACGATCAGGTTTAAACCAACCCAACTCGTCCAACATAGGTTGAAAGCAACACACTCAAGCACCAAGATTCAAACTCAAGACATATAAGACTCTAAGCTCTGACTCAACACCAGGATATCATTAGGCTAGATGTCCAACGATAAATGTCATCACCAATTGTGTGGAGTTCTTTAATGTTCCTAAACAGTATGTAGATATTAACATCTTAATTGATTAGTACAATATTTTCTTTGAATAATTAAGATGGCAAACATAATTTATATTAAACAAAAAACAAATTTCTGACAAAAGTTACCAACAAAAGAAACTTTCCATAAGTAAGCGACAACTTTCCGACAAAACAAAAAGTAACCATAAGATTTCCTATAATTTTCTGACAAATTTATTAAATAAGTTAACTTATTTATTTAATATAATCGTCGGAATATTGCCGGAAATTACCAACGAAAGGCTTTTGTCGCTAATTCGTCGGAAAATTAGTATTGACTTTGTCAAAAAAACATTTCTTACGGGTTTTTCCATCAAACACTTTTTGTTAGAAACATGTCGCTAACGGCCAATTCCGACAAATTTCCTACGAAATCTGTTGTCGCAAATTTTTCAGTTTTTTGGTAGAGCGTTTTTAAATCCGGTTCAACCAGTGGATCTCTAAGACGACTGTTTCACTGTCTTCGGTTTTGAAAACATTGCCATTCTTAGATTGTTTAGGTAATATCTACACATAAACAAATTTATATGTGAAAAACTGTCACGTGTGAATATGCATTGTGAAATTATAGAATTTAAATAAATAAGAATATACTATTGTGAAATTAGATAAATTCTAATGACTTAACTAAGCAATTAAAAAGTTTAAAAGTAATAATTTATAATTATTGTTCATTTATAAAAGGTAAGAAATTTTAAAAAAGAATATAAAATGGATATATTAGTTGACTATTCTTTTAAAAAGAAATAATTAAAAAACAAAAGATATAATGAGAGTATGACCCGGTAACCCGTATCTAACTCTGATCAAAACACGGTCTAGTTCCCACGCGTGAATAATACCGTTACCCTATATATCCCTCTTTCCTTTTTCCTTTCCTCGCGTGACAACTACCAAGAATAATTTTGATAAGTTCGATCAGTGATCTTGCTCCCCTTCAGCCTATAAAAGCGGACTAACCCTCGTCTCAAACCGTGCTCAACCCACTTCTCTCAATAATAATTTAATGATGTGTGTTGGTGGTGGGTCGGGATGAAAGAGAAGCGGCGAAGAGAAAGGAGGAGAAGGTGGAAGAAAGAGAAAATAATCGAGTCAACTATGATTATGATGGAAGAGAAGGAGAAACATAGGCTAATTTTACTGAAATACCCTCATGTGCTACTAACGTTAGTGGCCTAAGTTAACCGTCGTTAAACTAAAGCAAATAGTATTTAGAGGGACTGATCGAAACCATAAAAATCGTGACCCAAAAATCAAACCCTTAATTTAACCACATGGATCAAAAATATAATTTAGTCTTTAATATTTGATTAAACTATTTTGTGATAAAAGAGTAGTTACATGAAAGGAGAGGGGCCCACATGTCAATCATGTCATCTACTATTTATAGCAAAACTTTGTACCACACAATAGATTCCTATAATAAGCTTATAACCTTTAGGGTCCCAAAATAACAAAAATATCTTAACACTCCGATTCATTGTTTGCCCATATTGGAATCTTGTGACATCTGTTTGTTTTCAAAATCTTGGAGAGATCCACCTTTCATGTCATTTCCTTTTAATCAATTTTGCATCATTGTCATCATTCGTTAATGTTTTATAGTTTGTTTTTTCAACTCGTTTATATTTAATAATAGAAAAAATTGACAAAATATATATTAACTTTTGAAACTTAAAAAATATCCAAATTCAAAACGAACCAATAGAATTATGAACGTAAGTTAAAACCAATTTGGAGGCTCAAGAAAAGCCGGCCACGTGTCAATCATGAAGCATGTTCACGTATATTTTGCCGGCTAAATTGTAGCCGTTAACTCAACCAACGGCTTCACTCTAGCCGGCCAAATCGGCTGCTCACTCTAGCCGGCCAAATCGGCTGCTACAACATAGCTGTCAAATTTAAAATTGACGGCTATATGTTAGCCTCCCGTCTACGTTGTAGCCCCCAAATTTAAAACAAAGTGAAACGCCCCAAACCAGGTACATCTCATAGTTGGCAGAAACATAACAAACATAGTTTTTAAACTGGAAATCAAAATCTATTACATCGGAAGTCTTTAATTCAAAAAATTCATAATCCAATAACATAAATCATTGTTTGAAACATAAACTATCGGGAGTGGAAATGTCAGTATTCAGCACAGCAACCCGATATCCATGTTATCAAGCCCTCACGGCTCATATACTTTACTTTTTTTTGTCTTTACTAACTGTCATACATACTAAAAGTCAACTAACGTTGGTGAGTTCTATCTTTATTTTAAACTAAAAACACTAGTACAGAAGTCACCTATTGATGCGGTTTAATAAAAAGCGAAAGGTGCGGTTGGTTTGGTAAAGCCATTTGATGCGGTTAATAAATTGATGCGGTTATGAAAACCGCATCATTTGGCTGCCATTTGATGCGAAAATCAATTGATGCGGTTTTCTTGCCTTTTCAACGTAACTATCCTAACAGATACATACGACTGGTTCAAATAAATCTATCTTCTTTCTTCCTCTCTAACCTTCTTCTTCTTCACATTCAAGTTTTAAAAAACTTTCATTAATCTCAAATTTATCACAATTTTTTCATTGAAGGTTGAAGTATTCAAGCTTTCTTCGATATTTCATTCACTTATCAAACAAAGGTATGGAAATTTTAATCAATTACATTTATTTTTTATTTATTTATATTAATATTTGTAATATTTGTATGTATGATTTGTGTGTTTCTATATTTACGTATGATATATATATGTATGTATATAATAATATAATATATGTATATATATATATTTATGTGTGTGTGTGTATGGGTGATATATATATATATATATATATATATATATATATATGTGTGTGTGTGTGTGTAGGTATTATATACCTATATACATATACATTTAGGATAGCTATTTAGAGAATACCCGTCTAAAATTTATCTCATTAGGACGTGTATATATTTTAACAATTTGACTATTTAAGAGAAAATCAACAGTTTTTTCCTCGTATTCCTTCGAGTTTGTGTTTTATACGCTTACTTGCGGAGTTAAGAGGAAATGCTACCAATTTTTCCTTAAATAGTTAACATGTTAAAATGTATATATATGAGATAGAATATTCAAAAAGTGGGTTAGGATCCACCGCCCTAGAGCACCGGTTTACAACATTTACATCAATTGTTTGTTTATTTTAATTTCCAGATGGATCGTGATAATTGGATGTACAAAACTTCGCGTGTATCCGAAACTTATGCGGTGGGTGTTCGAAGTTTTATTACGGCTGCCGAATCAAATCGCATGAACAAAGGACGTCGGTCGGTTTGTTGTCCTTGTTCCGTATGTCAAAACTTTAGATATTATAATGGTACCGATGAAATAGAGTTACATTTGTTCGAAAATGGTTTTATGCCTAGATACAATTGTTGGTCAAGGCATGGAGAATCACTAGCTGATTTTAGCACGTCGTCGACCACTAATGATGGTACATACAACAACGAACCATTATACCATGATGACAATGATGACCACTCAAATGATCCCACTGATAATTTAAATGAAATGTTACATGACATAGAGACTAATATGGGTGATGTCAAAAAAGAAAATTTACAACACCTATTTGAAGATGCTGAAAAACCGTTATATACCGGTTCTAGATTTAAGAAACTTGATGCAGTGTTGAAGTTGTTTAACTTAAAGTCGAAAAACGGATGGAGCGATAAAAGTTTCGCAAATCTATTAGTGCTTTTGCATGACATGCTTCCAGAAGACAATGAATTACCAATTTCGACATACCAAGCAAAAAAGTTGATGTGTCCGATGGGATTGGAAGTCGAAAGAATTCATGCATGTCCGAATAATTGTATATTGTATAGAAAGTGTCACACCCCAACCGACGGCGGATTATACGTCGGGGCGGACGCGGTTGTTCAATAGCACAAGGTTAACTATTAAAGTTTCGATATTTCATTAATGAATAATTCAAGATTCAATACAAGGAAGAATAATGCGAATACAACATTTAATTTAAGTAGTCTAGGTCCAAAGCATCCTATGTGATCACGAATAAGTCTCATGATGTAAACCTGAAACATGTGAAAGAATCTGTCAACTACAAAATAGTTGGTGAGATACAAAGGTTTTGACACAGTTTAACAAGTATTTGAGAAGAATTACAATTTACTATGATATATGCATTCTATAATGTAAGTATGAGAAACACGTATCTTAAACATTGTGCACTTCAACCCTCCAACCAAGTTTAGGCATAACCCGCAGGTTACCCTTATAAGTCTCAAGTTTAAAGTTTAATTCAGTAACAATCACCAAGGGCTCCCCCCCGAAGGGGTCAATCAATCAAGGTGAATTGGTCAAATACAATAGATCTATCATTGTTACTATAGGCTTGATCAAAGTTAATGAATGTGCTAGTTTTAAGTTTAATCTAAGCATACAAGTCTCAAGTTTAACATAAGAATAAGCATCTAGTCATAGTTGTACAAGAATTGTATAAGTTTAAAGTTTTGAACATGTTTCACCCCAAAAGTATAGAAAGGAAAAAGGGGCTAAGTATACTCACATGGATTGACGAAGAGTATCCGATAAGAGTAAGTTTGCAAGACTTTGAGGGAGAATATCCTCACAATAAGCCTAAGAATATAAGTCTAAAGTTTTAAGCAAAAAGTCTAAGACAAGGGATCTAGGATTTCGGGATTCGAATAGGGTTCCAAATATGGGATGGGATTGATTGTGTTCATGAAGTTTTAAATTAAGTTTAAAACAAAGGTTTTTGAATGAATGATTCAAGACTTGTGCATCAAAGTTTAAATAAGTTTATAGCTTAGAATGATTTAGTAAGATAATTATTTAAAGTTTCACAATTATTACACCCAATTGGTAATAATGATTAAAATAGTTTTCCTAAGGAATTGTACATTTTGTTAAACTAAAGGCTAAATAATTATTGAAGTTTTAACAATAATTACTCAAGAAATAAATAATTATTATAATAATTATTTAAAGAATATATAATGATAATTATTAGTTCAAGAATAAATAATGGTTTCAAAATAACCATTTTGAGGATGCATAAGTATTAAGAATAAATAATTATTTACGATTAAAGTATTTAAGCATTTAGTATTTATTAAATTTACTTGTAACTAAATAATTTTTAAAATATGATTAAGTTCTAAGCATTAATAAGTACATATGAGTTTATAAAAATGTTAAATACGATTTCTTATAAAGTTCTTGTTCTATAAGTTTATGAATGTTTTAATATCAAAGCTTCTATTTAAGTTTTATAAAGTTTATAGATTTAGAAAATATTTATTTTTAAATGAATACAAGTTTTCTGTTTTCTATAAAGTTTATAACTTTATAAAAGTATATTCATTTTAAATAAATAAATAAGTCTTGAATTAAATATGTATAGATTTTGTAAAAAGTTTATAAGTTTCTGTTTTCTAAATAATAATAAAAAGTATTTCTTTTATGGTATCTAAGCATTAAAATTTTATTTTAAAGATTAATCTTTTTATAAGTTTTAACTAAGTTTAATTAGTTAAAATAGTTCTTGTATACAAAAATTGTAATAAAAATTCATTTTAAAATTATAACAGTACAATATAATTTATAAAAATTATTAGATATTTTAACATTGAGTAAAAAACATAAAAAAATGAAAAACAAAAACTTGGGTGCGCCTGGGTCGAACCTGGGTCTGTGACCGGGTCACCAAGCATACACACACGCCTAACCATCCCGCCTACGGGTCTCGGTGGTTTAATACACGGAAAAGAATTTCTTAAACAGAATCCCAAACCAACCCCAAATCCCCGTATGAACCCTAGCATTTTGATCCTTAAATACACATCGATTCGCCCTCTGTAAATGGAATTAGACAGAGGGCTTTCGATCTATGGAATGTGACGAACATGATGGTCACAAGATTTACCTGAATTGATGTCGAATCGAGCGAGATCGGGTCTGGGTTGAGAGTCGGCTGCCGCGAGCTTCCAACGGCAAATGCAGGTTTGATATGAACGAATTGAGGGTTCGAGTAGTTGTGGTGTGATGTTACTGAGGTTTCTAATCGATATTTATAGCCAATTCCAACATTTAATGCTTGGTTAGTTGGGAGATTCACGGGAGTAAATGTCGGGTTCGAATTTGAAATTGCGCGGGTCTCGGGCCGCGTTTAAGCATTGATGGTTCTTGGGTTACGGTCGCACACGTGAGGCGATGGCCGAGGTTCGTTGAATGTGGACGATTTCACGATTTCGATGAAAAAGGGTGAAAGCCGGGACTGGGAGGACTCGAACTCGCGACCGATTTGGTTTCTGGGAGTTTGGTCAAATTACACAATGGGTCCCTGAGGTTTCAAACTATTATCATTCTAAGTTAAAACATGGATTTAAGTTTAAAATAAGCTTCAGTAAATGACAGTTTTAGTCCCCGGACTTTTTATAAAAATAATTATGTTATATTTTTATAAACACTACATAAGTTTTATTTCCTTTTATTATTTTATACATTTATAAAATAATTTCTAAGATTTATGATTTACAAGTTTAAGTGTTTTAGAATAAGTTTATAAATTTATATAATTATAAATTCATAAAGCTTTTAATAATTTATTTATAAGGTATATACTCTTAAATAAGTCTCATATATATATATATATATATATATATATATATATATATATATATATATACCTCAAGTATTATTGTTTTTCTTAAATATAAATCCATTAAATCAATATTTATTATTCAAGAAAATACATTATGATGTCATTGTTGATTCAAGGTCCGAGACAACCTGGTAATAATATTGATGTGTACTTATCTCCTTTGATTGATGACTTAAAAACTCTTTGGGATTCGGGTGTAAACGTATACGATGCTTATGAGAGAGAAAACTTTCGATTGCATGCCATGATTTACTGTACTATTAATGATTTTCCAGCATATGGTAACTTGTCAGGATACAGTACGAAGGGTAAGAAAGCTTGTCCTGTTTGTGAAGATGAGACAAGCTCGATGTGGTTGAAAAATTGCAAAAAAACGGTATACATGGGACATCGAAGATTCCTTCCGAAGGGTCACAATTTTAGGAAGAAAAAGGATGAGTTTAACGGAGAGATCGAGACCGGAACGGTGAGGACATGGTTCGATGCATTTTCACGAGTTGAAAATATAAATATTGTATTGGGAAAAAGATCTCGTGTTAAGAAAGGAGCCATCTGGAAAAAAAATCAATATTTTGGGATTTACCTTACTGGAGAAATTTACATGTTAGACATTGTCTAGATGTTATGCATATAGAAAAAAATGTATGCGACAGCTTGTTAGGCTTATTACTAAATATTCCGGGTAAAACTAAAGATGGAATTAATGTCCGAAAAGACATGGTACTTTTGAATATACGTAAAGATCTTGCACCGGAACAAAGAGGCGACCGCATTTATCTACCACCTGCTTGTTATAATACAACAAAAGAAGAAAAAAGGCAGTTTTGTCAATGTTTACATGATATTAAGGTTCCATCAACTTATTCTGCAAACATTAAAAGATTGGTGTCGATGACAGACTGTAAATTGCTTGGAATGAAGTCTCATGATTGTCATGTTTTGATGACACATATGATTCCTATCGCAATTCGTGGATTGTTACCGGATAACGTTCGACATACAATCACAAAGCTTTGTTTGTTTTTTAACAACATTCACTCAAAGGTTATAGATGTAGAAGAGTTGGAACAATGGCAAAAAGACATTCATGTTACCCTTTGTGAGCTAGAGATGTACTTTCCACCATCATTTTTTGATATAATGGTTCACCTAGTATCTCATATCGTACAAGAGATTAAGGCTTGCGGTCCTGTATTCTTACGATACATGTACCCTTTTGAAAGATATATGGGTGTCTTGAAAGGTTATGTAAGAAACCGTAATCGACCAGAGGGAAGTATTGTTGAAGGGTATACTTCAGAAGAGGTGATTGAGTTCTGCCAAGGTAATGATATCAATAATATTACATATATTAGTGTTAAATTACAATATAACAATTTCTTTTTCACAGGCTATATGGATGGTGTCGAAAGCGTTGGTGTTCCTAAAACTCGTCATTCGGGTCGACTTGAGGGTCATGCAGTAGTTGGTATCAAAACATTCATGCCATCTCATGAAAACGTACAAGATGCACATTTAGTGGTCCTAAAACACATGACATGTCTTGCTCCATATGTTAATGAACACATGGATATGTTACGGTCGACATACCCGGGTAAGGATGATATGTGGTACATAAACACTCAAAACAAAGAGCTATCGAAGTGGATGAAAATGAAGGTAACAAAAACTAATGTTGATGAAACTGTGAAAAGGTTAGGACAAGGTCCAGATTGTAGAGTTAAATCTTCTCAAGGGTACGACATTAATGGTTATACATTTTACACTAGCGATCAAGATAAAAAAAAAGTGCCGTGCAAAATAGTGGAGTTACAGTAATAGCATCAACGACCGAGTTCAACAGACGACGTCATGATAGAATGATAAAAATCGCCAAAGATTCTTATTACGGTGTTATACAAGAAATTTGGGAACTGGACTATCGTGATTTCACTATTCCTTTATTCAAATGTAAGTGGGTGAATAACACACAGGTGTACAGGTTGACAAATATGGTTTTACACTTGTCGACCTTACAACTGATGGTTATAAATCTGAACCATTCGTTTTGGCAAAACATGTCACACAAGTTTTCTTTGTCAAAGATCCGAGCAAACCAAGATACCACATTGTATTCCAAAGTAAACGACGCATTATGGGTGTTGATAATGTAATTAACGAGGAGGAATACGACCATTTTGATGATCTACCTCCATTTTCGGTCCATATTGAACCGGTTAATTACGACAACATTAAGCGCACCGCATACTTACGTGATGACATCGATGGGATTTATGTTGATTAAGGTTTGATATAGTCAATTTATTAATATAATGTATGGGTGTTCACGGTCCTGTTTTGACCGTTTTTTGTCAAACCGACCGAAAGTTAATAAAAATTTTGAAAACCGACCGAGCGAAAGTTAATAAAAAAAACCGATCATGACGACGACCGGTTTGACCAGTTTCACGGTTTTAAACCGAACCGTAAACACCTCTAATATAATGTATTATTATTTTTTTTGAATATAATAGTTAATTTATTAATATAATTTTATTTTCCTTTAATAGTTCCCTCCACCTATTTCAATTTCCCCTAAAATTTTCATCTCCAACACAACCCTAATCCCCAAATACAATCGATACTTTTCACCATAACCACCATACCCCACCCTCCTCACTACACCCGTCGCACGATCCTCTTCTTCACCATCGCCTCCTACACCCCCTCTTCTCTGTCGCCTCCTCCACCCCCTCTACTACGTCGGCTCCAAACTCACCTCGACCCACCCTCCTCACTACAGCCGCCGCCCCATCCTCTTCTTCACCATCGCATATGTCCTCTCCACCACAAGCGCCAAACCCCCTCCTCTTCATCACCATTGCAAGGTGATGTTTAATTTATGCTTTTAGTTTCATGTTTCTATATATATGTTTGCACCATGTGGCCCTGGATGTCTTTATGGATTGTGGTCCCAGATGTTTATTGTGAATGTGGTCCTTGATATAAAAGTTTTAGTTTGTCAGATTATGTCTTTAAGGATTTATCTCAATTTGTAGAAGTTTTTACTGTAGAACACAATTTATGTTTATGCACTTCTGGTACTAAAGGTGATTTCAGAAGTTTAATATGTTGGTCTTTTTTATTTATTTTGTTTTTACTATGCATATGTTATGCTAGCACAGTAGCTTGATTTGTTATTTTTTGACATGACTCATGAGGAGATATTCTTGCTGCAGGGATATGTAATATGCTTACTATTGGCTGCTGGATGGGCGGGTGCAGCTTATGTTAGTTATGTGAGGTATCAAATTTATGTGTATAATCTATCACATTTGCATCCATTCAGGACCAAAATTTATTTGTAACATTTTACAGAGCAATATGCTAACTGGAAATAGGAATATATTCCAACAAACAAATAATAGTAGTAGGGACTAATACAATGAAATAACCTGAGATAGCTTATACATTTTGTTTGTTCATATGTTTTATCGTCTCTTTTAGTTTATAAGATAAACAGATACCAGTATGTATATTTGTATTTGACTTTCACTCACCATAGGTACAACTATGTCGGGAAAAAGTATGTCGGAAAAAGCCAAACGCGGGATTGCTGTTTTTTCAAAGAAGATTCCCGAGGACAAGAAAAATATTAAATTCGATGAAAATAATCAGCCGTTTGGTGAACCGAAAATAGTTGCCTATTTCAACTCATACTATGGGATGATGGTTCAACATACCTTTCAATGTAATATTCAGATGTGCAAATTTGAGGACAAAGATTTTGATGATCTATGGTTAGAAACCAAGGTACATATTATATTTAAACTTATTAGAAATATAAAATACTTATAAATTAATTATTATTTCTAACTTAGTGTTTTTTAAATTTTAGAAATTTTGGAAAATTGAGACTGATGCCCCGAAAGCGTATATGAACAAGTGGGCTGTAAAACTTGGCACAAACTTTAGATCTAGGCTTGCTACAAAATATATATATAATCCAAAGCCCAATGGCCAGAAAGCTTGGGAAAAATATCCATTTATCGAACGTGAACATTGGGAGGAGTTTGCCAAACAAAGGACTAGCGAGGAATTTAATGTACTTGTTAATTGTTTATTATTATTATATGTATATTTTCCAAGTAATTAGTAATAGTTTGTTGATTTGTGTGAAGGCAAAAAGGACGAAAGCAAAAGCTAGCAGTGCCAAGAGGAAACATGTGCTCCGTCTAGGACGAGGTGGGTGGAGTGGTTTGAAACGAAAGAAATGTTTTATATGGCCTCAACTTGAATCAAGCTCCGAAGAACTTAAAGGTCTACAAAACCCACGTTCTAAGCTGTATTTAATGGGCTATGCCAAAATAAACAAAGAAACCAAGATGTATGAACTTGATGATGATACATTTCAGAAGGGTGGTGCTTTGGTAAATGACTGTGATAATTATATATAATTTAGTTTAGATTGATTTGTTAATATTATAGTCGAATGTTTTTACAAATATTTTTTATAGTACCATACGGAGAAAAGTATGATAGCCGATGGGAGTTATTCTAAAAATAAGGAAGACCCGATAGTTCGAGTTGATGGACCCGAGCATGGGGGACGATCACGGACAGTATCCGGGATCATAGGTAATGACTGTATATATGTATATATCATGAGTTATTGTAATTGACTTGGTGGTCATATTGAGTTTACAGGTTATACTAAGGTTCATGAAGGATTGTTTAAAAATGTGAACCATGATACAAACTCGGTACCACAGGTAGACACGAGGTCTGATGGACCGGTCGACTATCCACCTATCAAGGTAATATATATATATATAGTTTGCTAAAAATGTTATATATATATATATATATATATATATATAGTTAGCAGATTTATAGTTTGTTGAATGGTTTTGCAGATTTACACCCAATGTGAGTTGCTAATAAATGTGGGTGACTCGCTAGTGAAGGTGGCTGACGGTGTGGCATGGCCAAGCATGGGTGCGGTTCTACATTGTATCCCAATAATGGAGGGTTGTGTGAAGGTTTCGGTGGATGATATCATTGATATACATATGAACTTGGACCTCTACAATGTAACAAAAACGAGTGAAGTTCAATTGGTTAAACATTTGTTTCATCAAATCATTCAGTGGCCAAGATACGCAATAAGGGTATATTTTTGTTTATATATTATAATATATTTTAGTATATCAATATTTACAACCATATTATTTTGTTAAATTGTAGCTTGCGAACCAAGGGACACCGAGCAAGTCACCTAGTCCCTTGAGAGTGGACTCGAGTAGTGGGTCACAGAGTCGTAGAGGCGCATCGCCACAATTACATGACGATGTCACCGCAAACACTTCAAGTTATCGTCGAGAAAAGGTCGACCCATTTACTCTAATATATATATTTTTTAATTTAGTTTGATTTGTTCATATTATAACAATTTGTTTGTTATTTTACGCTGATGAAGTGCCTCATGCCTCACCACAATTCCATGGAGAAAACGTTTCGAGTAGTTCATGTTATCGATTGGTAGTCGACCCATTTACTCTTATATTTTTTTTGTTAATTTAGCTTGATTTGTCATTTACTCTAACAATTTGTTAGTTATTTTAGGTTGATGAAAACAATGACAACCAACTTTTAGAAAGTCATGATCTTTTTCAAAGCGGTTTTTTAAATATGGTTAGTTTTCAAAAACTTGTTGATATAACAATCCGTATATGTACATATATATTTTTCATATACGTTTATATATGTGTGTGTATTATTAAGGATAATAGTAATGTTAATTAGTTGTTTTCCATTTAAAGTCAACTGTATTTTTAGATAGGATTGTGATTGATGTGGACCACCGTAATTACAGCGTAGATAATCTCCTTTCCATTGTAATCCTTGTGTTGTAATCGGCTTATATAAGCCATTTAATATTTTTAACATGACAAGCCTTTCAATTCAATAATCAACTCATTATATGTATAATATCTAAGTACTAATGCTCTTATAATTGTTTTAGTTATTATCTATGGAGCAACAACAAAACGCTACGAATGATCCCGTACCCGTACCCGAACCACAAATAACACTAACAAATGCTCCCGAACAAGATACATGGAAAGATCTTGCATTGCCATCGGCCTTGAAGAAAGTACAAAATAAAACCGGTATCATTCAAGTCATGTTGGATCAATTACACAGAGTCGTTGGGACGCGCCATTACATTTGTACTTCTTCACCCCAAGGGATGTATCCCAAACCAGTTGCAAATCCAATCCCATATTCGGAGTTGTTAAGGTTATTTTCAAGGGATTGGCTAGATGTCAGCGTAATGCATTCATTTGCGATGTAAGTTATTATTGTTTTATTATGGTACAATAACATTTTTAGATATAATTTGATTTTACTAATTTTATAATATATATATGTAAGTTATTATTGTTTTATTATGGTACAATAACATTTACTAACTTTATCATATATATAACATTTTTAGATATAATTTAATTTTACTAACTTTATCATATATGTATATTTTTAAGGTACTTTTTTCTCTCGCCAAAATCCAAATGCGCATTCCTTGATCCGAACCGCATTAAAGGTTCAACATGCGTAAGAGAACCGGATGCTGTGATACAACACATTAAAGAAATATACAAGCATCATGATAACAAAAGATATATTCTTGCACCATATATTGCCAGGTAATATTATACATTTCCACAATACATACATATACATATACACATACACACACGTATTTAATTGTTCTATAACTTCTATGTTTTAGCGATCACTGGACTCTTTTAATCTTTGAACCGAGCACCGGAAGCGCGTACATTGTTGATTCCCTAAAAAAGGGAAAGAGCAAGGATAGTTACGCTATTTCGGATCTAGTTGCTCGCGGTTTCGAGAGAGAATTTATTTGGATAGTGACAAATGTAAGTTTTTTTTTTAATTTATTTTAGGGCGTTTAAAGTAATTAATTGTGAATTAAATGCAGTGCAACCAACAACGAAAAGGATGGGAGTGCGGTTTTATGGTGATCAAACATATGCGGGAGTTTGTTGAGACAATTCAACATGATTTTATTAAAACCGTAAGTTTTTTGCATATATTTAAAATATTAACTTTTCTATTTATTTGTTACATTTAGATACTTTGTTTATTTGTTTTAGTTATGGAATACAAACGAGATTACTTCGCATGAGGAACTTGAGATTATGATCGTAGAATTAATGAAGCATTGGATTACGAAGGTGTTTGATGTTTGAGGGCCGAACATGAACTTCGTAAAGGCGTCACAAGGTTAGCCAAATTCTATAATTTAATGTTCATATATATCTAATGGGTTTATATCATTCAATTTCTTTCAACTAAGTAGAACATATTCTAATGGTTTGGTTTCATTGCATTTTAGTATAATTGTCACATCCAAACACAACTCTGTGATATTTTTCTTTGAATTGTTACACTATTAGAATTTTTGTTGTACATTCTCCTAATGTTGTATTTCATAGCTTATTTGTAGTATTGTTTGGTATCAATCCAACTAAAACACGTTGAGAAAAATGTGCAATTTATACGGTTCGGGTTGCAAGAATGAAGACATTGGTTCGGGTTACAAGTATGAAGACGTTACTTTGGGTTGCAAGAATGAAGATGTCGATTCAGAAGTTATTGTATATTTACGTTCATTTTTAAACATATATATATATATATATATATATATATATATATATATTTTTGTGGTACTTTGAAATATTTGAAACTTTTTTATTATTATTGTTATTTCTTTGCATTTATATTTGTTTATATTGGGAAATGAGTATTGTATTTCCTGTGAATTAGCTGAAATATTTTAATTTTTTTTTATGAAATAAGGCTTTTAAATATTTGATGCGGTTCTGATTTGATGCGGGTGCAAGGCATTTGATGCTAGGCTTGGGCTAGGCTTGGGCCAGGCTATTTGATGCGGGTGTGAGGTATTTGATGCTATAGCAAATGATGCGGTCCTGGAACCGCATTATTTGGCTCATTTAACCGCATCATTAGCTTTATTATGTACTAGTGAAACTTTCTTTTGGTAGCTTAGTTTTATAAAAAATATAAAATAAATAAGCTTTTCAATTTCTATCTTTAAATCACTTTAACTTTACTTTGAAACTTTACAACGTACAATTATAAAACTGTTACGTTACTATCTTTCATTAAAACTTTACTTTGAGGAAACCCGTTAGAGTGTCCTCCTTTACTCTTTCCGACTGTCGTTTCACTTGTACAGAACATGTGACTTTCACATACTATAACTATCACATATGGATCATGGTCCGAGGACCAGATCCCTTTCTCGCTTACACCTCAGGGTAAAACTTTTACTTTAGCGCTGCCTACACCTCAGGGTAGGACTTTCTTTCTCGCTTACACTTCAGTGCAAGACTCCTTTAGCATTGTTTACACCTCAGAGTAAGACTCCTTTAGCATTGCTCACACCTCAGGGTGAGACTTCTACTTTAGTTTGCTCACACCTCAGGGTGAGACTTCTACTTTAGCATGTCTGCACGACTTTCTACTATGTAACTACTATGCAATGCAATTACACTATTACACAAAATAGAATGCAACCACATTAAACTTTCACTTAGACAAATAACACATAAGCATATAACATGGCATTTGTCACTGTCACTGTCGAGTTGTACCGAGATACATCTCCTTTAACTTTCTTTACTTTAGCTCTTTACTTTATTTAAAAACACATTTCAAATATAGTACTTTACTCTTTAATACTTGTTCTTCTATTTTTATAAAAAAAATATAATTCTTATAAAAGTATACTTTAACTTTCAAAAACTATCTCTTTAAATGCATGCCAGCCCAAAACCGTTAGGGAAAAGGGCAATAAGAACTCACCTGACTTTTACAGGGTTTATCTCACTTAATAATGAAACTTCAAGCTAGGTGGGATACTAATAAATTTGTTTCAAGGGTCACGAATGGAACAAGGTTATAACCTATATAATTCATCCGAAAACATCCTGTCCGAAATCTTTTTCAATCGAACTCTTTTTCGGTCGAAATCATTTTCGACCGAAAACTAGCCAGTTAAAAATGTCTTTTATCCGGTAACTATTTCGTTCGAAAACATTTGTTCGAAAACTTTTTCGTTCGAAATAATCTATCCGAAAAACCTTCCGTCCTAAATACTTTTCGGACGAGACATAGTTTTCGGACTATTCATCACGTTTTCGGACGATTCATTTGTTCTTGGCCAAATTCTTCGTTTTTGATCTAAACTTCGATATTTTTACGTCCAAAACTTATATCTAACTTCCATGAAGCTAGATCAATGCTTTTAGGCCAATTCATACGTAAAAATCCCAACTTTTTTGTGAAACCCACATTGAAACCCTAAAACCCATTTTCAAATCTAGAACTCGAATCTGGAAGCGTTTTGTTACCTATTTTCGCTTGATCTCTTCTTCTCTAACCTTCAGGGATGTTCCAACAATGATCCAAAACAACACGAAGATCTCGGGTGTGGATTTCTAAAGTTTTCTCTCTCTACTCTCTCTCTAGCATGAAGTGATGGAAATGGTGAAGTGGGGGAAGTGGAAAAGATGACTAAGGTTTAACCCTTCCCATGCGCCCCCTTCGGCCCGACCCAAGGCCTAATCACGCTATTCCTTTATTCCTTCTTTTACTTTTTTTTCTCATAACTCGACTTATGTATTTATTGTAAATTTCGGGATGTTACACAAAGGGTTATTAAATGACACGTGACATCATTTCATTGGTTTTTATTTAGCTGGCTATGGTGAAGCCGTTACCAGAGATACGTGCTACAATTTAGCCGGCAAAATATACGTGTACATGCTCCATGAGTGACACGTGACCGGCTTTTCTTGAGCCTGCAAATTGGTTTTAACTTACGTGTCAGAATCTTATTGGTTCGTTTTGAATTTGGATATTTTTTAACTTTCAAAAGTCAATGTATATTTTGCCAATTTTCTTGGTCAAAATGTTCATTTTGGCAATTAACTCTTAATAATATATAAAAATAAGATATATTGTGTTTATGGAGCTTGTAATTTTGGCTATTGAAGCATATTTGACAAGAGGATCCCAAGAATATATTTGTCAAAATCTAATGTTAAGTACAAGATGATAAGCTAAAATTGTATATTTGATTCTACTCAGATTATCACAGTATATTTAGCATATATCGCAAGGTGTTTGGGGAATTATCCCAAATGTCATGATGCGGTTAAAAAGAATTAATTTAACAATTTAATGAATATTCTTATAAAAAAACCTTACAATACATAATCATTTTTAAGTATATAATCAATATTTTCAGAACCGGACCGGACATCTTATCGGTCCACTGGTCAGACCGGTTAGACCGGATTTACGAACCGTTAGGATAATGTGATTACTAAGTTAAAAATAAAAATATATATAAAACCAATATATTAAAAATAGCAATTGTCCTTGGTTATAAAATTAATATTTTTATGTGATTAAGAATGTTTCTCTGATTTGTTTTTAGTAAAAAAAAACTAATGTTCAGATATATATTTTATCTATCCAATCTAAAAGGGGGATTAAATAAAAAGTGGATTTTGCCTAAATAGCTTAAAAAGGATTTTTTTAAAACTCGATATCCGGCTCATACGAACTCCGATTGAACTCATTACAGCGGCATTGGAACCGTCTCGTCGAACTTTACTATCTTAGCTTTTAGGGTTTAGTTTTTTAGGTTTTAGCTTTAAGATTTAGCTTTAGGGTTTAGGGTTTAGGGTTTAGTTTTGTGGGTTTAACTTTTAGGGTTTAGCTTTTAGGGTTTAGTTTTAAGGTTTAGCTTTAGGTTTTAGCGTTTTTAGCTTGTATGTTTAGCTTTTAAAGTTTAGCTTTCAGGTTTTAGCCTTAAGGTTTAGCTTTAAGGTTTAGAGTTTAGGGATTGGTGTTTAGTGTTCGACGAACCAGTTCCAACACCACTGAAATAAGTTCAATTGGAGTTCGTTAGAGCCGGATATTTAATTTAAAAAAATCATTTTTAGACTATTTAGGCAAAATCCCCTTTTTAATGGATCCTCCCTCTGCAATCTAAAGCATCAAATTCATCCTAGAGTAGTTGGTATATTCCAACTCCTAATGTTAAAGTCACAAGTTCGATTCTTGTTATCTATACTATATAATAAATAAAGGTTTTCCATGTCACGTGTCGGCTCCACATTCATTCTCATCAATTTGTTCTCGCATCTCTTTATTATTAAATACACTTCTATCTTTTAATAATAAAATATATTTTTAAAGAAAATACTAATTTTTCTATTAATAAATCTCCTGACATATTTTGACGGGTGTATGTATTAACAGATTATATTGTATTCCACGGGTTTATTCAACTTGTGTAAAACACGAGTTTTTAAAAAATAATTTTTTTATTACTTACTATATAATATTATATTTATTCAACCCGTGTAATACACGCGATTTTAACCTATTTCATTATATTTATAAGATCTTTCATTTATCTACTTAAAACAATTGTTCTCACATCGCCCAAGAGAGTGAAACCACACTATCTCACCTTTCTATAATATGAAATTTGAATCCCACTTCGCCTCCATAACAAAAAAGAGTACCTCCCATCTCTCTATAAAAGACCATGAGAGGTTAAACCCACCAAAAAAATTCCGGTCCGACCCTTGATACGGGTTACCGGTTGACCCCGGTTCTTCACAAACCGTCCGGTCAATATAGCAGCGGTTCAAAGTAGCAAACCGAACCGGCGTTGTTAGCGGGTCCCGGCCGAACCGGTCCAACCGGCTGGTCCGGTCTGGGTTTAAAAACATTGAATATAATAGTAAGAATCATATAAATAATTATGCATATCTATTGCTCTAACTTTGATATACAAGACGGATAACCGTCTCTATTTAGCTCTCCCACTAGATTTGTCTAGCTAAATATACAAATGCTAATATGGTTTTCTAATTAAAATTGGTTTTGTATTGAACGCGCTATATGTATTAGAAGACGCGTCTAATACATAAATCAATTTTAAAGAAAGTACGGCAATAACCCTATAATCATGTGTACTTGTTTCTTTAATTGTAATACAAAATGTGATTATGTAAACACATATTTATCTCTCTAAAAATTTGGCTAGCACTATGTATAATAAGTAATTAAAAACAACGAGATATTAAAATTAGATTTTAGTTATCTCACGAAGGTTTTAAAATTAAAGAGTTAATTTTATAATTAAAATTAAGTTTTTAGATTATAAATAAAATAGAAACTTTTGTTTATTTAAAACTTATAGAATTAATAAAGAGATTATTAAATTAAAATTGATTACACGTTTATACCTTTAAACTTAATATACAAACAAACTTAACACCCAAGGAAAATACGACACTTTACTAGTAGATTCAACACCCCCAAGTACTTTACCACCACTTTACAACTTGGGAGATTATTGATTTTAAATTAGCACCACTTAGGAATAAGCATTCCCAAACAAATTTATAAAATCATCATTTCAACCCAAGTAAACTCGTTTATCATCAAAATGATCACATCAAACTTTTGGTTTCCAAACACTTTAATATCATTTTTGACAAATTTATTTTACCAATCCACAAGATTCACAACCTATGTTAATTTGACTAAATATTATCATTTTCTTCAATATTCAATAAATGAACTATTACTCAAAAACACTTTCAGTTGTGGTTTTAATCAACTATTTAAGGGCAATGATCGCCTGCATGCATAGTCCTTGCTTCTTATCAAATTAAACATGTATAGAAAATTTTAAACTATGCATATATCATTTCTAGGCCATTTGAAATTTCAATCTAGTATCAAAACCACCTCTTGGGCGTTACAAAAGTAACCGTCGATCACGTGTGAGATTAGAAACTCAATCAAAATTCGGTAAACAATGGCCAAAACAACGCTCGTAAAGCATCATTTGCCCATTTGTTGCACAAATCAAATCAACAGTTGTTAAGTTCCGTACCATAACGGGCTACCAAACGCCTAACAGTTCCATCAGCTTGTGCACCATCAATCAGCTCATACTTCTTGTAATTTGCTTTTAAGGTATCACTCGGCTGATGATGCAGCTTCTCATCATCTGCCAGTTGTAGCTGCAAAAGTGGAATAATAAACTTCAAAAAAAATTTCACTATTATGTCATACAATGTGTCCAAACTAATTTCACTTATGTGTGTGAGAGATATAAACATCAATTTGAGTTATGGAATTATAATTTTAAGCAGGCTTAAAAATAACAATTCAGAATAACCAGTCATATAAAGAGTTACCACAAAGTCAAACATTGTGTGTTTAGAGCTTAATGCACTACCCATAGTGATGCTGGTATATCTGTTGGAAATAATCATTGGCATCAAACAAACCTTAGTTATTTGTATTATAATGATTTGTATATAAACTTAGAATAAGGAAATAACGGATGGATATGCTGCCAAATACCCGACAGTTGCTGTCATGGGTTGGCGCCTTTTAATCCACCGCCAAACAACTGTACATAACGGTTTAGTAACCGTTCAAACTCATGGCTATAAATAGCCTCATATCTCGTGTAAATTCAATGTTGTTCGAATACACTTATTATCAAATACAAGTTCTTTATTTCAATATATGCAAGTGTGCTTTTGAGTGTGTTCGGATACTTCAATATCCATATTATAAGATATAAAAGGGGAAAGTCAATATGGTGTTGGACTCTTAATACTTTGAAAAGGTTGATATTTTAGAATTTCTGTTGCTTTGTGTATTTTGAAAAGTTGATAATGCAGGTCCACCCATGGCTTTGTTGATAAAGTTTTGGTTTATAATTTGGACAAATCAAATAGTTATTAGCATTGGAAGGATAATTTGGACATTCTGCAAAAAAATAGTTATTAGCATTTACCTCCATCAGATATGCGGCCTCCACGGCATGCTTTTTGGTGAGATTTTTAATCTTCTTGATCACCTCAAAGTTTTGATGGCTTGGACCCATCCAATAGCATATTATATCTCTCTGACGCTTCTTAGGATGGTCATCAAACATTTCAACTCGGGCTTTTTGGGCCCTCACAGGCCGGGGCATCCCAGATATCATAAGTGGAGAATAGCTCATCTCACGAATGATTTCTTCAGCTTGTTTTGTGGACTCCATTTCCACTAAAGCAGCATAAACACTGCAAGATGTGAAGTAGTTGGGAATAAACTGAACGTTGGTGACATTCCTAAACTGATTGAGTGCGTTTTCTAAAACGACTTTAGTGACTTGATGCGAAAGGTTATCAATGTAAATCGTCTTTTTCACCTTTTTCTTCTACTGCAGTGTATTCTTCCTCGGCTGATGGGTCCATTACCTGTTAATAGTTCCAAATGTAATCTACTGTAAACCAACAATTAAAACAGTGATATTGTAGGCAAGTCCTAAGAACATAACAAATTGCTTATCACCTAGATTGCATGGACAAAGTAAATAAAGTAAGTTTAGAAACATATTTGTAAAGGAATGAATTGTATCGAGATGCACTTTGTCGGTTTCTTTGAGGGTTAATGGGTCATTAGTTACAAATTTACGATGAACTGTATGATGGAAATCTTGAAATGGACTGTTCTAAGGATAGTTGTAAATGCTCATCTTGAAAGTTTATCCGTTCAAAGACAGAAAAACATCAAATTCTTTAATACCTCTGCACAGGAAAGGATGCTGCAGAAAAGTGCAATTTATGTAGATGGATTTGCAATATAAAAGTCAGTTTCAAGAATGATGGATACAAAGAGTATATACAATAAAACAACACACTTTTGAAGTGCCCTGTGACGAGCACTTGACTCGATAAGGGTTTTCATTGCTACCTTACATAGTTAACTCTATTTTTAATAACTTTGTTATTCAAACATTGTTCCCGAGGGTTGAATGTTAAAATCAGAAGTTCACACTGTAAAATTTCTGTTAGCACTTGAGTGTGAAATTAGGCATGTAAACGAACCGAACGAATACAGATAGGGGCATGTTCATGTTCGTTCATTTAACTTTAACCGAACATGAACACGAACACGAACAATTAACCGAACGGATTTTTTTGTTCATGTTCGTTTGTTAATGAAATGAACATGTTCGCGTTCGTTCATGTTCGTTCGTTAAAAATCTAAACAAACAATTCTCGAATGTAAACAAACATAAATGAACAAAATTGAACAAACATAAACGAACACGTCTGATACATTAAGTAATAAGTATCCAATAATGTCAATCAGTCAATGGTTAACACTTAACAAACCGTCTAAATTAGTGGTTCAAATATGCATGATTCATCCAAAAATCCATCATGATTCTACCGAAAAATCCATCACGATTTATCCAAGAATCATCCATCCACCATCCATGTTTCATCCAAAAATCCATCATTTATGTTTAACTTACAATAAAAAGTAAATAAAATACATATGCTCAAATTAGTGGTTCAAAATTTCAAATGCCCATACAATATTTATAAAAGCAATAATTAATTCAACACTTAACCTAATTCGTATTTTTCAATCAAGCTCAATGTATGTAACCCTAGATGTCGATGATGACTCTGGCCGCTCAAATATTCATTTAGTCAACTAGTCATTCAAATTTTAATTAGATTGGGCTTATAATGGTTGGGCTAACTCTAAACAAATTTAAAGCTTACGCAGTTGAGTTTAGAGGTGCACAAAAAAACCGGTTTTTTTTTTTTACCCGGTACAAACCGGCAAACCGGTTCGGGTTAGCCTAAAACCGCCAGTTTGAAACCGGTTTGAAGCTTTCTGGGTGTAATCGGGTAGGGGACCGGTTTGTGTGAACCGGTTCGATAAACCGGTTTTTAAACCGGTTTAAATCGGTTTTGGTGTTGAAAAAACTAGCCGTTGGGGTCGATTTTAGCCTTTTTTGGCATTTTTTCACCTCTAATTCACTATAAATAGGTGGGGGGTGTTTAGGTTTAATCACACCTCTTTCTACACTCTCTAATCTCTAAAACCGCTATTTAAACGCTCAAAAACGCTCTCTAAACTCTAAAAAAAACAAAAAGCATGGCAAGTTTTGGTGTTGGTGGTTCCTAAAACGAAGTTACCGTTGTGGAAATTCGAGCAACAACGAGAAATCCGGCAATTTGGTGCAATTACGATCTATGTTTGTTGTCAAACGGGAAGGAACGTGCTCGGTGCAAGATATGTGGTGCATTTTTGGGGAAAGATTCAAACACTAGTTTGAAAACGCATATGGAAAAATCTTGCCCGTCCTTGAAGGGAATTCCAAGTGAAGGTCAAGCCTCGATGACAAGCGAAGGAGGAATTTGGAACTTTGATCCAAATATTGTTCGACATCGAATGGCGAGGTTAGTGATTCAAGAAGGATTGTCGTTCAACCACTTTGACAATCCGCGCTTGACAAGGATGATTTAAGAGACACTCCAACCACGTTATCATCAAGTAAGTCGCACAACCCTTAGACGAGATTGTATAAAAATGTGGAAAAAAGCAAAAACAGAATTAATTTTGAGTTTTAAAAATTTGGAAACCGGTGTAAACTTAATCACCGATGTTTGGTCGGCTCCACATGGTATTCCCGATTCGTACCTTTGCGTTACCGCGCATTGGGTTAATCCCAATACGTGGAAAATGATGAAGCGTACAATCGCGTTTGACTTGTTTGAATATCCACACACCGGCGAAAATTTATTTTATATATTGGATGGTGTTATAACCGAATTTAAATTACAAAATAAACTTTTTTCAATGTCTTTTGATAATGCATCTAATAATACAAATGCGGTTCAAAAACTAAAAATTAAATATAAACCGGTTTGCAACGGCGTTTTTTTCCATAGTAGATGTGTCGCACACATCATTAACTTAGCGGTGCAAGCCGGGCTTGCAATTGAAGAGGTTTCAAACTTAACATATACTTTTCGACTAATGCTTAAAGATATTTTTAGTAACAAAAAAAGATACCATGATTATATTAGATATTGTCGTGAAACGAATAATCTTTGTTTAGGTCCGAATTGGGACGTCGAGACAAGATGGAACTCGACTTATACTATGTTTTATAGCGCTTTACGACAAAGAGAAACTTTAGAACTATTTCATGAAATGCTTGCCTCAAAACCTCGTCGTAAAATTCTAAAGTTTCCTTCTACGAGTTGAGACATTTTAAAAGACGTAACCGAATTGCTTGAAGTTTTCAAAACCGTCAAAACTTTTTTATCCGGTGTTTATTATCCAACAAGTCCATTAACTCTAAAACAAATATATTTAATGGCTAACAAGTTGTATGAACTTGAAAATAAAAGCCCTCTTTTTACAAAAATGATAGAACCGATGAAAGAAAAATTAGTGAAATATTTTAAAGAAATGTCTCCCGTTATAACTTGTGCTGCCGCATTAAACCTTACAATAAATGTTTACGTGTTGAAACTTTGATTGATAGAATTACTTACGCTTTGAATTTGGATAGTGACGACATCCATTTTGCTCAAGTCACAAAAACATATTTTAACAAATGTTTCCAAGATTTATTCGATGTTTATTTACATAAATATGGTACAACTCCGACTCCACATGATACAATGGGTACATCATCAAGTGGTAGCTCGAGAGATGTTAATTTGAATTTATATAACGAAATGTTAATTGAATTTAGTAAACGGGCTCGAGGTACCACCCTGAGTAGCGAACTCGGAAGGTATATTGGCACAAACTTTTAGCGTTTATGCCTCCTACCGTTTTTGAGGAGTTTGATATTTTGGCTTGGTGGAAAAAAAACGAAGCTTCGTTTCCGATTTTTTCCGCCATGGCCCGTGATGTACTAACCGTCCAAGCTTCCACGGTAGCTTCGGAATCTGCGTTTTCTTTTAGTGTTAGGGTCTTATCGATACGAAGGACTAGACTCACCCCCCTAGCGATGGAAATGTGCATTTGCTTGAAGGACCATTTGGATGCGATGGATAGGATACAAGACCAAACTTCTCTCGAAGACGAAATTCAAGCCAAAGAAATCATACACAACAACGAGTTTGATCTTGGAATATCCGAACCAGTCACCGATGAAGAACTAGCCGAAGATGCAAGGCTACGAAGCTCCAGTTCCGAAGACAACGCACAAGAATAATCAATCAATATTCCAAAAAATAAAAATATATATTGTCATTTGTAATGTTTTAGAATTTTATAATTTTATCTTGTCATGTTTTTTAATTTCCGAACTTTCTAAATATTAATAAACGTTGAACTTTATGTTTATATTTGTTATATATATTTTTTTGATTTTATAATAAAAATATATAATTTATTTGAATTTTTTTTTTAATAAAAACCGATTTAAACCGGTTTTTATGGCAAACCGGTTTGTAACCAACCCTAACCGGTTTGACCAGTTAGACATTTTCCACCTCCGAAACCAGTTTAACCCGAACCGGTTTAGGGCCAAACCAGTTTTGACTTTTCGTTGACCAAACCGGTTCGGTTCGGTTCGGGTTGAACCGGTTTGGGTTAAAAAACCGATTTGTGCACCACTAGTTGAGTTTACTATGGAATTAGTAAAAAAATCTGAATGATTAATTAGAAACATACATAATAGAACGTAGATACACGAACGTAAATGAACGAACATACACGAACGTCCATAAGATGCTCATCGTTCTAGGATTAGGGTTAAGCTTTTTTTCATATTTGCCATGATCATAGGCGGTAAGGCGTAGATTTTGGTACATTGTTCATTTCATGTAGGCTTGTAAATGAACCGAACGTACAGGAACCGTTCATGAAGCGTTCAACGGGTAGTTCATTCATGTTCGTTCATTTAATTAAATGAACAAAAATTTTGTTCGTGCTTATTCATTTATTAAATAAATGAACATAAACGAACTTCCCGCCGAACTCTTCATGAACGGTTCCTGAACGTTCGGATACTTATGGATACTTTCAATTTAATTAGGAAAACGCATGACGGCATGAGAAGCGAACAAACTACAAATGCCGGTTAAAATTATTGTTGAAAAACACCAGCGGCCATTAAAAATGCTACAAAATTAAAACCCTAGCCCTAGACAAGATCAAACAAATTTCGTAATAAACTTAATCACTTGACACACAATAAAGAGGTATATGAAAATTTGTACCTAAGATAGTTCCGTTGATCGCCGGAGATGACTGCAAAAGCTTTCAATCGAATCGAGTGACTGAACTCTGAAGACGAAGAACGTTGCAAGAACTCAGAAATTAAACCGCATTTCCGTTTGTGAATCGTTTTTTCTGATTCTGAATTTCAAGTTCTAGAAATTCGATACGGTCTCTGCTGTTGACAGGCCTTTTCGGCCCATTTATTATATTGGGCCAACGGCACTGGACCAAGACCAACTTAAGCCGATCCTTGAGCTTTCACATATCAAAACGGGTCGAGTATTCGATGGTATACCGAGAATAAAAACCTTGTTTTTTATAAAACAAACAATAATCATATTTTTTTTACTATGAAATAAAAATTGACGAATAAACATATATTATTTTTAGAAAAAGACTAGTAATTTTACCCGCCGCGCGTTGCCGTGGCGTCGAAACGTAGGCTAACTCGAATTCCCGCGATCCACGGCGTGAATTGGACGGTTGAGACGGTTAAAAAAGAAACATAGTTAGGTGCATAAAAAACATATGAGGTTATAGCTACTCGTTTAACCCTGAAAGAAAATGTAAAAAAAAAACCAAAGAAAAAAAAAAGTTTTGGCGTTAACACTAACGTACTTAAGTACATAAAAGTAACGTACGAATTTGAGACGGATCGGTTTTGAAGATAGAACCATAGATATAAAAATATATTATGCCTATCACATTGCGCCTAATAATTAAAAAAGAATAATCAAAACAGAAAAAAAAACAAAAAAAATATTTGTTAGCCATAGGTTTCGAACCCATGGCATAAACAATAAAGAAAGGACATAGACCTCATGCGTTAAACCACTACACCAACACCAATCTTTGTTTAACTTATTGAAAATTTAATACAATTAATATAATTGGTGGCGTTGACTTTAAGTTGATTGGTCACCGACCATGCAATTTCAGGTTTAGTAAATAAAGCATGTTATCGATGTGTTTACCAAAATAAACATATGACTAGTATTTTCTAAAAAGGATTAATCAATACCAAATGCCAATTGGAATCTTATGTGTCACCACGCGTAGATCTTGGACACGTATGTGTCACATGACACAAATCATGAAAATCCAGGTCTCGTCTTTGACTCTCATACTCTTATAGTCTTATGTGTCACATGATGTAGATCTTACGAAATTATGTGTCATGACTTTATGGAACTGGTTCCTTTACAAATGCAGGGTGTGTGAATGATTGTACTTTTTGTTTTCCAGGGTTTTACCTTACTTTCAGGGTTTGTTTAGTATTAGCTAATGGAATGTACGATAAAATGAAATAGAAGTGAATGTAAGGGTGAAGGGAGTGGTACCCATGAAACCCTCTTATTTTACCTAATTAAAATTTGCTATGTCATTTTTATCATCTTGAACCCTCTTCAACCCTAAGAGGAGGATGTGGAACCAATAAGCCCTTGAATTTGTTTTATTAAAACAATATTTTATTAAAAAAATAAAAACCACATCTCATTAAATAAACATAAAATTAAAATACAATTAATAAAAAAAATACAATTAATAAAAAAATTTACATGTGCTTGGACATGATCACGTTCCACATGTCGTCGAGTCGATCTTGCAGTGTCTTCAACTTCGGCTGCTTAAACAACGAGGCTTAAAAATTCAATACTACTCGAGTCGGACGACGACGAACTATTAGATGATTCCGGGATGTAAATAGCGCGCTTAAACATTTTGAGATTTATTTGTGAGAGAATGTGTAAAAAAACTAATTGTGTAAAGGTATATTTATAGGTGAAAAAATAATTTTTATTTATTTAAATACCCAACCCTCCCCCCCCCCCCTCCCCCACGGTCCCCAATGGCTACACCCACTCCAACGTTCAAAAATTTGAAACGGGTATAAACGGGCTTTAATACCCGTGCCCCTTAACCCGCGCCAAGCCCGTGACCCATGCGGCGGTGTAGCCCGTGGAACCCGTGGTACTCGTGAGGAACCCGCTACCACCACTCCGTCCACCCTAATGGACAAGGGAAAGAAATTGACCATTACCATTCTATTGCCCTGTTTGGTTACCATATCTGAATGAAATGAGTCATTACTACGTGTTCATTGGTAGACAAGAAAATATTTTATGAAAAATAGAATATTTTTAACTATTAAATTTATATTATGGGTCGGGTCATGGTTCTGATCATGGGTCAGGGCATGGATCGGGTCATGGTTCCCGGCATGGTTCGGGTCACGGGTCGGGGCATGGGACGGGTCATGGTTCGGGGCACGGTTCGGGGCATGGGACGGGTCATGGTTCGGGGCATGGGTTGGGGCATGAGTCCGGTCATGGGTCGGGTCATGGTTCGGGTCATGGGTCGAGGCATGGTACGGGTCATGGTTCGGGCATGGGTTCGAGCATGGGTCGGGCCATGGTTCGAGTCATTAATTAAACAAAATCATTCCATTCTTTGACGAAATGAAAAGAAAACACAGATCCCCTAAGGAATTAAAATCATTAGAAAGGAAGGAATCGCATTCCTTATGTAATGGTCCATTTCATTCCTATGTGATTACCAAACATGTTTTTTTTTTCCTTTCAGCGCAATGACTCATTCAATTCCATCATACATTCATTCATACCAAACACTACCTAAGGGTTATACATTACTCTACAAAACAGTCATTTTCATCAAGTGATACCAATCCTGCCTTATTTTTTTCATAATTAAGATATAACCCTAATTCTGATCCCAAATTGTTGCAAAAATTTGAAATAGAATGTGTAGAGATTGAGCTTTATGATGCTAATAAAGCAGTATGCGACTTAGCTTTAAAGATCGTAGAAAGCGAATTTGAGGTCCAAAGGCTTGTCGAGAAAACAAAAACGACGCCCATAAAAACACTCGTAAAGAACAAAGTGATGAAGGAACTCGAACATTTGTTAATCAGGACAAAAGGAATGTTTGGGAATTGTGAATTGTATTCCAAATTAAGGTATTACATGGGTATTTATACATGTCATAATATTTACACAATCTATCATCTATTTTGTCTAATTACAATGTGATCTAATATTCCTCTGTGAGTTAAGTACGGGGAGCAACATGTAGTTTGGAACGTAAAAACATAAATCTGTGAGTCGAAAGTGGCTTTGTGAAAATGTCTGCAATCTGATCTCTTGTGGATATAAACTGTACGCGAAGTTTTTCTTGTGCTACTCTTTCTCGAACAAAGTGAAATTCAACTTAAACATGTGTTTTGTTCTAGCATGAAACACATGATTAGATTCAAGATAGGTTGCACCAAGATTGTCACACCAGAGAGTGGGAGCGAATGTTTTGTTTGCTCCAAGTTCTCTCAGTAGAGCTTCTAACCATGTGATTCTGCAACATTATCAGTCAGGGCTTTGTATTCTGACTCTGTGGATGACCAAGAAATGGTATTCTGTTTTCGTGCGGTCCAGGAGATAAGGTTAAAACACAAATAGATAGCAAATCCCCCCGTGGACCGCTGGTCATCTATACAACCAACCTAGTCAACATTGGAGAAGGCTCAAATGGGCGAGGATCCTTACCAATGAACATGAATGAAAGCCTGAAGTTAGGACCCAGAGTTGCGGCGAATTAGTAAGCCATGATCAATAGTGCTCTTTTAGTTGTGTATAATACATTTGATAACATACTAGTGGTTCTCTGACGGATCATGCATGTACTGACATGCTTTGTTGACGACAATAGTGATATATGGTCTGGATAGAGTGACATACTGAAGGACTCCAACAATCTGACGATACTTGGCAGGCTCGGAAAAGAGATGACTGTCCCCAATAGATAAGTCTAAGATGTGCTTATTGGTGAGGATACCGGTTTGCAATCAGAAAGACGAGCTCGCTGAATGATCTCGAATGTGTATTTTTTTTCTAAGAAAGAAGAATATTCAGTCCTTGTGGGACAACTTCAATGCTGAGAAAGTAGTCTAGTGTGCCAATATCCTTAAGGGCAAAGTCTTTGCCAAGGTAATGTATAATGTGATTGACTGTCTTAGTATTGTTACTTATGACAATGATGCCATCAACATAAACAAAAATGTAAAGAACGGGGTTCCCCGACTTGTAAGTAAACAAGGACGGGTCGGTCTTTGAACCGGTAAAGCCCAATTTGTGAAGGGCTTGTGATAGACGGTGAAATGCCTGTGGAACTAGACGGAGGCCGTATAAGGACTTGTGTAGTAAGCAGAAATGGTTCGGATGTTTAGGATCAACGAAGCCTCGTGGCTGTTTGAGGTAGGCCGTCTTTATAAGATCACCGTGCGGGAAGGCATTCAAGCTAACAAAGAGACCATTACAGCATTGCTTTGTAACTGCAAGGGATAGAACCACCTTGATGGTGGTGGATTTGACATCAGGACCGGAAGTTTCATTGAAATCAACCCCCCGTTATTGAAAATCCTTGCCACAAGACAAACTTTTTACAATCGCAATCAATGATGGCTAAGGTTTGCTTTTGTTTTTTCAAATGGCCAAAGTCAATTATTTTTTTTTCAATGGCTATTCATGTAAATCTTTGAACCAAAATGTGTATGTATGTGATTTTCCTATATTTTTATTGCCATGATATACGTGCATGCGTAACAGTCTTTTGAGTGTTGATTAAACATGATAGTTGAGTCTGCCACTTGTCTATCCTCTTAGTCCAGATACCACTCAAGTTTACGATTAGGACATTCAAAACCTTTATTTTGAGGATAAAAAAAGACAACATTTACAAAACAAAAACTTCATTTTATTCAACAAAATTAAATAAAATGAAGTTTATTCAACAAAATTAAGAAACAGTTACAGTAGTAAGTGAAAGTGAATTCAATAACTGAATTGCTTTCTTCACCAGTTATCATTCCCATCCACATCTGAGTTCTCGGACTCGGGTTTCTTATTCAAGTCGGGCTTCTCTTCAAACCAGCAGGGCTTCCGTTCATGCGAACATCTTGTTTCTGCGTCCACCCTCGCCCCGACCTCCGTCGCCTTCTTCCGAATAGAAGCCGCCGACAACTCATCTAAATCACCATCCAACGCCAGTAATTCCGGGAAGTTGAGCGGGGCGGAGGGCCCACGGAGGTAGTAGACGGCGGTGTCGTATGCTCTTGCCGCCGCGACGGGGGTGGAGTAGGATCCGAGCCAAATTCTAGAGCGTTTGTTCGGCTCCCGAATCTCCGCCACCCACTTTCCCCACTTCCTCATCCGTATCCCCTTGTACGGTCTCTCGTCGTTTTTCCTCTTTCCCTGCGATGAACAGCTGCACCGGCTTTCTAGTTCGCCACCACGAACGCCGCCGCTTCTCCCATCCATCGATCTACGACAAAGGTTCGATAAATTAGTCGAAGAGGTTTAATTGGCGAGCACAAATAAGAAAGACGATTTGATCGAGGATGGATAGTAATTTGAAATGTGTGTGAATTTTCAGGTGGATTGGAGAGGTGATTTTGATGGATGGATGAGGGAGATTAAGAATTCGGAGAGTTCAATACTCAAAATTCGTCTAGAATTAAAAATTCTCATCTCATTTATATTTGATTAATCATATTAATTAATACATATTTGTCATTTTCAAACAAGAATATAATGGAAAAAGTATTTAATAAATAGAATGTTAAGATTATGAATATTTATGAGGGTCGTAAACCAAAGGGTTTATGGGTTAGCGGAAAAGTTGTTGATGGTTCAAGTATTAGACTATGCGTAATGACAATGTGAGAGGCCGCGCGTGGTGTCACCTCACCCACCACGGACGGGGAACACCGCGCCGGGTGGGGGTGAGGGCGGGCGTGGTGAGGGCAGGGTGGTGGTGTTCACCGGCGTGAGAGTGGAACTCGGTCAAAAACTAGCCGTTGGGCTAGGTCAAATATAGCCGTTGGGCTATAATTAAAATAATTTTTTTAAACTATCTATATATACAAACCAATTACCACTTTTTTAAAAACCTACACTCTATATATTTATAAATACTATCTACTAGTTTAAAGTTTCAATGGATTTATCTTCATCATCGGATTCATCAACCGACTCATCGAATTCATCAACCGACTCATCGGATGGTGAAGAGCTTTTCGTGAGTGCGATTCAAGCGTCGATGATTTTTATAAATCATCTACTCGAAGAATCATCTTCTAGAATTTCAAGACGAGTGCGAGTCAACCGGGATCGTGCGGCTGCAAATGATCTTCTAGTGAGAGATTATTTTACGAAAAATCAAAATTATAACGAGAAATCTTTTAAACGTCGGTTTAAAATGAGTCATCCATTATTCCTTCGAATTGTTGGGGATTTAGAACGCGAGTTCGAATATTTCCAACAAAAATATGACGCCCGAAGGAGGCTTGGGTTCACTGCTTTACAAAAGTGTACGTCGGCAATTCGACAACTCGCGTATGGGAAGCCGGCTGACTCAATGGATGACTATTTGAATATGGCGGATAAAACATCGTGTGATAGTCTTTTCCATTTTTGTGAAGGTATTTATAAACTTATATATAAACTAATTTAGTATGGTAAAATATAAATTACTTGGGGTAATGTGTAGGTATAATTAGCTTATACGGGAAAAAATATTTAAGGAAACCAACGAAAGTTGATATAAAGAAATTGTAGGACGCACATGAGTCTGTCCATGGCCTTCCGGGGATGCTTGGTAGCATCGACTGCATGCATTGGGAGTGGAATAACTGTCCTACTGCGTGGCGAGGTCAACACCAATGTAGAGACCATCCTCGGCCCACATTAATGCTTGAAGTCGTTGCATCGAACGATCTTTGGATTTTGCATGCATTCTTTGGTGTTGCGGGATCAAACAATGATATAAATGTTTTAGATCAGTCACATGTTTTCGACGATATCGAGAACGGCGTTGCACCCGGGTCTTCTTTTATTGCTAATGACAATGAATACAGTTTTGATTATTATTTGGGTGACGGTATTTACCCAGAATATGCTACTATTATCAAAGCATTTACCTGTACGCAAGAAATAGATGAAAAAAGATGGCACTTTAAAAGAACTCAAGAGTCGGCGAGAAAAGATATCAAACGGGCATTTGGTGTCTTAAAAAAGAAATGACATATAATTAGTCATCCCGCACTTATGTGGACGAAAGAGAAAATTCGAAATGCAATGTATGCTTGTCTGATATTACATAACATGATTATAGAAGATAAAGAGCGAGCTATCTGCACAAATTATGATGAGGATGAGCCGACTAATATATAAATAACAAACGAACAGAAACAAGCAAACCGTCGGATAATCCGTTGTTCGGAAACTCATACAAAACTTAGAACTGATCTGATGGAGCATCTATGAAGTAATCGTAATTATCATTAGATTTTTATTTATTTGTTGTTTGTAATCCAATTTATTAAATTAAATTATGTTTTTTATTTATGTGTGATTTAAATAGCATTTTTTTTAATATCAATAATATATATAAATTAATTAAATTAAAAAAATAATAATTATGTAATTATTACAAAACTGGTCACCTTCACCCCACCATTACACTCTTGGGTGAAGGTGAGGGTGAGTTCTGACACTGTCTACGTGGCGCCTACGTGGCACAGGGTGTGCTCTCACCCTAGCATTACTCATAGTCTTAGGGTCTTCGTAGTGGAAGCGTGAGCCTGGGTGTGATCCTATGTGGTTGGGACGTGGGGTGTGGAACACCGCCCTTGCGCTGTGTTCCCGAGTCTCATTTAAGGAGGGAAAAGAAAGGAAGGGGAAGGAAACCCTTGTTCCAGAGTTTTTTTTAAGGGGGGAAAAGAAAGAAAATGAGAAGAAGAGTGTTCCAGAGTTTTTTTTAAGAATGAAAATAGAGGGAAATGAAGGGAAATGAAGGGAAAATCTCCATCCTCCCAAATTAAAAAGATTTGGAGAGAAGGAAAAACAAGGGATACTTATCTGTCAAAATAATTATGTTCTTGATCTTCTAGTAGAGACAGGTATGATAGACTGTAACCAGCAGAAACCCCAATGATGGTGAATCACAAACTTCATATGGAACTTGAAGCAGAATTAGCGGATAAAGAAAGATATCAATGATTGGTAGAGAAATTTATATATCTCTCACATACTCGAACTGGCATAGCCTATGTCGTTGGGGTAGTAAGTCAGTTCATGCACCAACCTCAGGCTGCCCACATGGAAGCTGTTTTAAGAATTATCAGATATCTCAAAGAAACAGCTAGTCATGGAGTTTTATTTAAACCAAACGGGCATCTGAATGTCCAAGTGTATACTGATGCTGATTGGGCAGGAGATATCGGGATTCGAAGATCTACATCAAGTTACTCCACTCTAGTTGGGGGAAACCTAGTAACACGACGAAGTAAAAAACAGAAGGTTGTCGCTCTTTCAAGTGCAGAAGCTGAATTTAGAGGGATAGCAAGAGGCTTGACAGAAGTCCTATGGATACGGAGGCTCTTAACTGAAATTGGTTTTCCATCGGCTGAGAGTAGCAAGATTTTATGTGATAATAAAGCTGCAATTCAAATCTCAGAAAATCTTGTCCAACGTTATAGAACAAAACATGTAGAAGTCGACAGGCACTTCATTAAAGATAAATTTGTCCAATCAAAAGACCAGTTGACCGACATTTTGACAAAATCCGTGAATGGAAGAATCCTCAATCATTGTCTAAGCAAGTTGAGTATCGGGGATCTCACTTCTCAACTTGAGGGGAAGTGTTGAAAAGAAACAAAAAAAAAGGGAAAATATTTTTCATGGTATCAGTCAACCATCATCTCCCAATTAAAGCCTCAATCACAACTCATCACAGCTAATCTCCAGCCATGTTTAGTTACCATTTCCTTGTATAGATCATATTTTTCTATTATAAATTGTAATCTCTAGTTTGATTGTAAACACACCAAAAAAACATCAATACAATTCATAGCCTTCAAAGTCTCTGATTTCCAACATAATGTATCTAATCTAAACCAGAACATTAGTTAATCTATTAATCAAATACCTAAAATATTCATTAATAAGTAAAAAAAAAAACGTATGCCCACAATCCGACCCAAAGTATTATGATTGTTTATTTATAGTATATAATCTTAGACAGAAAAAAATTTATTTTTGTTGATAATACTAACAAAAGATATATATTTATATGTGGTTGTATAATCTATAATGGAAACAAGAAAAAAGAGGGGTCAAAAGACATGACATATGACATTGCTTTCATACAAAAATAGAATCCAAAGACCAAACTATTTCTAGTAGAAGTTTAATCTAACAAGCAAACTATCAATTGTTTTCCACCATATATAACTATTTCTAAATGGCCAACAAGTCATATCCACACCATTTATATTTAAAAGATGATGTGTATGCTTGACTTTCATCTTCACCACCTTTATTTCTTACAATAATGGTATGATGATGACGCCCATGATAGTGAACTAGTACGAAAATGATTTATGTCCCGATTCCCATGATGGCAATGGCTGAATTTACCAACGGCGTCTCATTGATATCATATTATCATCCTCGAACGGCATAAAATGGGAAGAACATAAGACCCAAATGGTTTATTTGATCCGAAAAGACTGTGATGACATATGTCTGGATCGGCCTTCATATTTGGGCATAGGCCCGGATGAGATCAGACTCATTGGGCCTAACCTGACCCGCATGCTCTCCTAAGTCCTATCTAAGAAGGCATAACCCTCCATGAGTCCATTCTAATGATCACTAGTCCTTTCTACTCTATTTCAGAAAACGGTTTTGTTGTGACAGTACTTTCAAAATTTGGTTGGTGGATCGGTTATTGGGATTTTTAAGTTTTAACTTTGTTTCACACTTGAAAATGATATCCTTTATGTATTTGTTTTGTAAAATGAACAAGCCCCAATTTTTTCAAACTTGAAAATGACATCTTTTTAGGTTTTCGGTTCCCCTATATGATGTTCCCATTGAGTCATTAAAAAGAAGCTATGTACACTTAATTGGTTTTGTATGTCAATCTTACAATTGACTTGAATTTTGTTAGCAATCTACAACGGGACATGCATGAGGTATTGGGTTCTAGTTTCTCCACAAGGTCACCTACCCGGCTTAGGCTGCGATTTACCTATTATGACCGGTTAGTAGGGTATTGGTCATGGACCATGGGTTTACCACGTAAACGGGTTTCCCTGGTTATTAAAAAAAAGTCTGTCATGATGGAGAGCACCGCAAATTTGATGTCTTCGGTCTCAGTCTTTGGCTAGAACCCCAATAAACCCGCATAAAGCAAGCCACCCGATTACACCTTTTGATAACCTAATAATTCTATTATGGCTTGTGTCATGTCCATTAGAGTGGACGGTATGTACATCGGAGAGGGTGGGCGGCCTCGATCGGGAACACCGCCACCTTCCCCGATTGTTTACTGTTGCTCAATGGCTCAATGAAGTGTTTTTATTTTTCATTAATGAAAATTTATTTTATCTAGTTTGTTCGTTTTGAATTAATTTAATGTTTAAAATAGAGCGAAGATGGATCTATTAGATTGGAATACATGATGTAACTTTAATCTCTAATTGTATGGTGTCTTTGCAGGCTCCTTGCTACTGGCTAGTTTTCAAATTCAATAAAATTTTGTTGTTAAAAAAAAGGTAACATGTCCGATCGGGTCATTACCAAATATCAACACACTTACTGAAGTTCTTACAATTTAGGTCAAGTTAGAATCACCCTGACCTTACGAGGAACACGAATAATTATTCGGCTACTGTTTCAAACCTAACTTTTGTTATTTACCAAAAGGACGTCGTTTATTTAAGAGAAAACTTCACACAATAATAATTAACTTTCTTAAATGTTTCACTAAAGTCACTCAGTTTTTTTGTTCATTTAAAGTCATTCAAATGTCATTAGGTGTTCCAATCTTATAATTTTTTTTTCACCAACACCTAGATTTTCTATGATAAATACATCAAACCTGTAGGATTTGAACCACCAACATTTTGGTTATAAGACAAACCACTTAACCACCAGGATATCCCTTAAGAACTTCTTTAAAGTTGATTTAAATTGAAAATTATAAAACTTGATTATCATTTAGTGAATTTTTTTTCATGTTACCTCTTATTTCAAGTTAATTTAAAAAAATGTAACATTTATAAGAAAAAAAGATTCACAATACTAGAATGCAGGGAACGGACCCAAGAGTTGTCAGAATTGGATTAAAGTCTAAAACCAAATCCATGGATTGTGTTATGTAAATGAGCTTTGGTTTTTAACTAAGGTTCAAGTCCAAGTAGAGCCCCATCCTATAGTTACATAGAAAAGTAGTATTGACTCTTAAAATTTGATTGCTGAAAATTGGATTGTTACATTGACCCATTAGAGAGCATTTATTTTAAGAAGATGTTTAGAGTTTTAATTTTTAAAGGCTCTACATATTTAAAAAGGTTAAAAGTTCCCTAAAAGTCAATTATGGTTGCTTCTATGCATCTTATTGGATTAGATGAGAGAGATCTAATGCAGTTGTAAATTCACTTTCTTCTTACCATCATTCTCTCTTTGCCATCAAATTAAACTTCCATTTTTTGCTTCTAACCCAAAATGGTTGCTGTATTCAACAAGGAGCCTAGTGAGCTGGTACCTGATTGCCTTACAGCTTCTTAAGGAAGCCGCAGATGCCGTCCCAGGTTCTAGCCGTTCGATCGAGTTTCTGACAGACAGTCAACAACTATCAATATTCAGATCAACGGTGAGTTTGAGAACCTGAAAGAAGGGCCCACACCACCAAAATCTAATTGGATGATCAGTGGTAGAGAAAAACTCGACCTTGCCAAGAAGGATCCTGTGGCAGGAACTTGGGGAAAAAAAAGTCTTCAGAACATGGACTGCCAAAAATGGCGGGCATTTGATCAGATTCTTAAACGAGGTAATCATTATGCTAAATTATATACTCATTCAATCAAAGAATTTGAAGAAAGAACACATGATTGCTATGAAGGACGGATTACTGTTAGCAGTAATGGGTTTGTAGAAATGATGGTTCTTGATGGGTAGTTTGTTCTTGAGTTTTTTTGTGGGTCTGCAGAAGGGTTTATGAAACTCTGTTATTCCCTATATGAACCTGTTTTTGCAATGAGGGGATCTACACATTCGATTCGGAGAGATATGATAATGCGTCAGAATCAAATTCCATTGTTCATACTTGACTGGTTACTAGGGCTGCAAGGCGGTCAACCTGACCAAAAAAGCTTGGTGGCAAAACTAGCTCTAAAGTTTTCCGCGTTAATGCCGATCGATGAACCATTGACTAAAAGTGACCAGAAGAAAATGGAATCATCGGCAAACAAAGTCACAAACAAGTTTGATGTTAAATTGAAAAAACCTTAATAAAAAGAACCTCGAAGCTTCATTTGTCTATAATGTTATGGCTAATAAAAATCTATAAGAGATTATCTTCTAAAACGAACAAACCATTAAAACTAAAATGTGTGTCAGGGGTAGTACGGGAAATAAAACTTACGAAAATCTTCAATCTTTTAGTCTCTGGGAAGAAGACTTGAAGTCTCGGTTGAATTTGCCCTCTTTCCATCATACCTCTGTACAAGAAGTTACTACTTAATAAATAGTAGTATAACAAAGTAATTATGATGTTTAATTAAAATGGAGCCAATGAATACCTGTTTTCCAAAGGAAAATGGTACATATTTGTATTTGACCATATGCAGTATCTGTTTCTTCATGGTGAGAGTGAATAATATGACCCAGTAAAAAAGGAGTATAGGCCAAAAAACAGGCACATCAAATGCACTGAAGAATGTCAACACAAAAGCAATGCAGAAGGCTTTAGTTATAGAGTACCTAACATTAAAAAAAACAATACTTAGGTCATCATATTGCATGAATCATTTGAAGCCCTTCATGGCATCAGGATTCAGGATGCCATTTGAACTTCACTATTCACAGAGGCTACAATGATGTATGGCCTACAGATCACCTCTCATTCAAAATCTCAAATATCCCAAAAACTACAACCGTATTAAGATACATATCATATGAAGCTTGTTAAATAACCAATAGCGTTGTTATAAACAAGAGGCGGTTCTTCAAGAATTCTATAAAGGTGGAGAGAAAAGTTTGTGACTGCAACAATAATACATTTGGCTTTCAAGAATGCATCTGTATATGTTACAATAATGACAGGATAGACCAGCAAGCCCACAATTGGTTATTGCAGAATGAGCGAGTTGTGCAGGTTGGGTAACGGGTCGAAACCAGTTCAGGTCAGAACATAGTAGTCAAAGGCTCAAGGCGCAAAGGGTGAGCCTGTCGCCTAGGTGCAAGGCGCTTAAAAAGCGCGCACCTAAGACAAGCAACGCGCATGTGTTTTAGGCTGTTTTTTGGCTTGTTTAGACTGTTTTAGACTAGTTTAGGCAGGTTCAAAAAGGTTTATTGCAAATTTTGGCCTGTTTTTTCAACTTTTTACGCCTTGCTGCACGCAAGGTGGTTTACCTGCGCCTCTCCTCGCCTTAGCGCCTAGGTGCACGCCTTGGCACCTTTGACTACTATTTGTCAGAATGGATATATTACTATATTGGTGCAACATCATACCCAACTACTCTTCTAGGCCCTTAAGGGCAACTCTAGCATATTACAGCATCAAGCAGCTAATCCTATTATATTATAACCTAGTATGGAGTCATTACCAATAATTTTTAATTTCTTACACTAATCCATCAACAATGTTTCAACAAATCCATCAGTGACCAAAGTGTCATCAAGTAGATTCAAGTAATCACATCAGTTTAATCAGCAGCAACAGAAGAATATAACCAGCGGATTTCAAATTCATCAGCACAAATACTCATTACAAACCCTAGATTATGCTATAAACAGACAATCTTAAATTAGTTCTTATTATCATCAATTTCCAAGTGTTCTTTATTTTTTCTTAAATTGTATGATCCCAAAGTTCGAAATTTTAGAAACTAAACTGTTGTAATCGATTACCAAAACTTAAACTCTGGAAGCCGACGAACAAAAGGGCGGAACTCATCGGAGCTCCGGGAGGGGAGAGTGGGACCATCGGAAAGGTCTTGGAATTCCGGATCAACCTGAGGAGACAGAAACCCTATGAGGAGATTGAGGATGTATATCCCGATAGCGTACGAAACCACGTAAAACCCTTGCAAAAAGAACACGCGCGCAGTGTAGATGATCGCGATGACGCAGAAAACGACCCAACGGTAGAGCAGGAACGGTGTTGACTTGTCGAGCAGATGTTGGTAGCGTTGTGACACCACAAAAGCCCACCGTTGCACGGCTCCTGCAGGCGTGTCTGTTGAATGCAGCGCACCCCTCGACGGTGCACCGTCGGTGTTGGGAGTAGCTGTGGTGGGGCCGGCTCCGGGATCCATCATCTTACCGTCGTCTTTGCGTCAGCGTAACCGATTTGGGGATAAATGCAGGGAACGGAATATGCCTATTATTTTGCAAGGGTTAATCTAATTTTACTAAAATACAAAACTCTAAATTTTTTAGATGTGATTATGTGAATCATGTATTTTGTTATCATAATTACGATAAATTATGTTTAATATTAAAAACCAAAGAGAATTATGTTGTGATATCTCTCTCATTATTTCATAGCTATTTCACCTTTATTGATTTAGTCCCCTTTCAACGCATAATTACATATATCCCCGTAGCTTAAAACCTAATTACATATATACTTAACATAAAACTTTAAGTACATATATTTTCTTATTTTAAAAAGGAAATTACATATATTCCCTTATTTTGAAACATATTTATATATCCAACCCAAAACTTAAATTATACATATATCCCCTTATTTTATAAAATTACTAGGTTAGAATCCCGTGTATTACATGGGTTGAATAAATGTAATGTTATATACTTAATAATAAAAAAATTATGTCTTTAAAACCCCGTGTATTACACTGGTTGAATAAAATTTTACGTGACATTTATAAATTTTGTTAAGTTAATTTTTAAAACATTTTTTTAGCTAAGTATTAATTTTTTTATGTAACTGATAAATGTTGATTCATGTTAAACTTTAGAAACCCGGTGTATTACACGCGTTAAATAAAGGCAGTGTTATATATACTTAATAATAAAGATTTACATATTACATGTTTATGAAAAACGTTTTATAAAAATAATTATAGAAATAATTATTATTTAATATGAGAGAGAAAGGCGGGAAACAAAAAATTATAAAAATAATTAAAGAAAATTGTATAATTAATAGGAGAGAGAGACGGGAAAAAAAGTTAAGGATGAATGAGAGAGTGACAAGTGTCATATCAAAACATTTATTTACTAGTTTAGAACCCCGTGTTTACACACGGGGTGAAAAACATCAATATATAAAAATATTAAATCTTTATATATATATTTTACAGGTATAAAAATGTATTACATATAACAAGGGTAGAAACCAAAATTTAAAATATGTAAAAATTAATATATTCGAAAAAACGTTAATTACTATTTAATGTAATTTGACTTTCATTACTATTTGATTGGAAATAAAAGTTAAATAATTAGATTTCAAAGTTTTTTTATAATAAGGGATAATTTAAAATAAATGTGTTTTATTAATATATTTAGTATTTTCTTTAAAAATATAATTATTATTAAAAGATATAGGTGTATTTAATAAAAGAAAGAAGCGAAAAAAATGATGAGAATGAATATAGAGACGACACGTGGCATGGAAAAACATTTATTTATTATATATTATAGATTATATACTATAGATATAGATATATTATGACAAGAATAATATTTTAAGCTTACAAGAAAGACACGACACTTCTGATTCTCGAACCAGCGATACGACCTTCTGATTCAAACTTAACTGCAATTCAACCATCGACTGTTTCTTAACCGACGATCGGCGATTTCGATTCCACGATCCCAGTACAACGGCTGATTCCCGCGATACAACTTTTTGATCCAAGGCAGCCGATTCCCGCGATATGACCTTTTGATCCAAGGTGGTTGATTCCAACATGTGCGTTTTTTTTTAATTCCAGTATCTAAACACGTCGTCTGATTCAGGTTATCGAGTTTATTTTGTTTCGAATGTTTAGTTATTCCAACATCAAAAGTTTGGCACTTATTTTGTACATTTTGATGATTGTCGAAAAAAAGAAGTAAAAATGAAAAAATAAATAAAAAAGGCAAAAAACTGAAAAACTAAGTAAAAACTGAAAAAAAATAGATAAAAAAAACTAGTTAAAATGGTAAATTTGAAATTTTTAAGTTTTAGTAAAAAAAGAGTAAAATAGTAATTTTATAATTGATTTAAAAAAATCAAAATGGGTATATTTGATATTTTTAGTTTTAAAGAAAAAGATATATGTAATTTATATTTTGGACCGAGTATATTTGTAATTTATGAAGTTTATAAAGGGATATATGTAATTGCCCTTAGTTATAATGGTTGTGTATTTAATTTTTACCCTTGTATGATACAAAAGAATATTTGGTCATAATAATTTAATATTAAAACTGATAAGGTTTATATTTTTATGAAATTATGTTATGTTTTATTTCATTATATTTGGTGTAAACAAAGCTAAATAGATAAATTAATCTATACTGCTATATAATACATATTAAAAGGATATCATTGTAATTTATCTAAATTTTTAAGACACCTAATACAAATTGTTGTGCATAGGGTACATGTTACCAATGCATAAAATGTGTTGAATTACCATTTAACTCATCTATACAATTAAAGCCTAACATTCAATTAGTCATTTAACATATCTTTACCATTAAAGCACAACATTCAATTAACCATTTAACCAAAATCTCTACAATTAAAGCTCAATACTTAATTAAAGTCTTTTCTTTTCCCATTAACCTTTTAGAAAATATGTGTTTATTTATATATTTAAAACAAGTTTTATTAAATAATAATCATAAAAATAACAATAAAAAAGTTTAAAAAATAAAAACAATTTTTTTTAATATATACAAATAAAAAAACTCATTTTACATAGAAGGAAGAATGAGATTGTGGTTTAGTTTTTGTTAACTTGAGTAATTACATAAATTGCAAATAACTTTATAATTTATATAAACAACCCATGAGATGTAAAAGTACTAAAATACCCTTACACTTAACATAAAAAAAGTAACAGAGTAAGTGTTATTTTGGTTCGAGTCAAAAAGGGTTCGGGTCATTAATTAGTTGAATTTAATATTTTAATTTTAAATTTCGTTTATTCATTTTTATTTTAATAATACGTTTGGTATTTAATAATACATATTAGTCGGGTCAGGCAGAAATAATAATAATAATAATAAATATTATTATAATAATAATACCAAATATAATCTGAAGTTATCTGATATCTTGCATCATTTTCCGATATAGCATAACTAACCCAACGCGAAACCCCTAATTATTTTAAGTGATTTATAACTTAACATAAAACTTGCGAAAACTGTCGACTCCGTTGCAACGCACGGGTTCCCCACTGGTTCTAATATCCGAGTGACTTTAGAGAAAAATATTTAATGCTTAAATGAGATTATGATTTCCATGTTTCAAACTTGTATATGTGAGTGAAAATTAAAAAGCGCATAACCCATATTTTAATATTTTAGTTAGTATTGTGCATTTATGTGAATCTATCTATTTGATAACTAGTTTATAACCCGTGTAATACACATGGGGTGAAAAATATAAGTATATAAATTTTTAAATTTTTATGTATATGTTTTACAGGAGTAAAATGTATGACATATACTAAGGATAGAAAACAAAATTCAAAATATGTAAAAATTAATATATTATTGGGTCTTGAAAATACGTTAATTACTATTTAATGTTTTTGACTTTCATTTACAATTTGATTGATAATAAAAGTTACATAATTAGATTTCAAACTTTCTTATAGTATGAGATAATTTGAAATAAATGTGTTTTATTAATATAATTAGTATTTTCTTTAAAAGTATATTATTATTAAAAGATATAGGTGTATTTAATAAGAGAGATGCGAAAAAAATTATGAGAATGAATATAAAGGCGACATGTAGCAAGAAACATGTTAAACGAGTGGGTCTCAAACCATTTTGATGATTTTCGCATCCATAGCCCACCAAAAAGTATTAAAACACCTTTTTCTAACTTTTGTGTAATTAATAAAAATAAATTATACTAGTATTTTAGTCTATTATTCTTGTTTCCATCTTTACATAACAAAATAATATCATTATAATGGTAACGATATTGATATTTTTATTGACTGGTTAACAAAATAATATCACTGATTAATTAAACTTTAATCTAGATTTTCTATTTGTGACTTTTGTTAGTTTTAATCATATTGTTCAATTTATTTACAAACAATAAATTTTCAAAAACAACATTATTGAATAACAAAGTATAATGTTTCGTTTAATAATAGGTAAATCGGATTTTGATAATCCAAACTAAAGACTTTTACTAATAACACTCAGGATTGATAGCAATCCAAACAATTTGACTAATAACACTCTTGATTTTTACTTTTGTTGTTAAGGGTTATCTCATTTACATAATTATCATAGATTTACACTAAATTTATATTTGATTTTCACTTTAAAAAGAAAGTTACGAGTGTTATAGGTCAAATTGTCAATATGAATTATTATCGGCCAATATATAATAATAATAATTTGGATTATTAAAATCGAATTTGTATTAAAGAAAATAAGATTGAAAATTTTTCACATTTTTATCTTTTTGGCATGACCTCCCACTCATGACCTATTATCACATTATTGTGAAATTTCTCGTATTAGCTCGGTTATATTAAACTAAATTTCATAACATTAAGTAGAGGTGCATATCGAAACCGGTTTTAACTTCCTTTGACTCGATCTGAACCAGGTTTAAAGCCAAACCTGTTTGTCCCAAATTTGTGCACCTCTAACACTAAGTAGGTCAAATGTGAATTAGATCAAACCGCATTTGCACCAACATAAACATAAACATAACACTAAGTAGATCAATTCGACAACAAAAACAAGTTGTCACCAAACACATGACAAAAAGACAAAAGATAACACTAAGTAGATCAAACCGCATTTGCACCCCAACATTATATTTGGTATCCCCTCCTTACGATTGTTCAATTCGACAACAAAAACAAGTTGTCACCAAACACATGAAGAAAAGACAAAAAGATACATGAAGAAATCTAGTAAACATCATAAAATGATGACCCATCAGTATGTCATAAGAGGTGACCCACTGCAGTGTACATCAGAAGCATTAGCTACCCTTTGCTTTGGTGACAATGTGTCACTTGCTGCCACATCAACATCAAGATTGATGATACTTTTCCTCTTTTGAGTCTTGTATTCTTCCACATCCTCAGATATCAGATTCAAAGGTTTCTCTTGGTTGTTAAGAATTATGGCCTGAGCTTCTTCCACTATTGATGCATCCTCTTCAGCAGCATACAAGATCCTTTTTATGGCATCTATTATCTGCAAAGGGAAAATAAACATATATAAATTATAATTAGAAGATAAATAAAACTTCAATTACAAAATTTGTAAATAAATTGAGGCGGCAGACGGGTACAGGCAAGTTTGAGATATTGGGAGACTGGCACAGGATTTCAATGTCCCTCAGTTTTCCAAAGTAAAAATCTCTCTCTTTCTCAAGACTGTCCATAGTTAGCTTCAACTCAGTGATCTGCATAAAAATAGAAGTTATTAATTAAATTAAGACTGTTGTTGTTGCATAGCTTGGATTGGATCACCATTTGTGTAGTTTTAGTACCTGTTGATCATATGCAGTGACGTTTATAGTTGGTGAAGGTTTAGCAGTCTTGACCGGTGGACCTGTTGGGTGGGCAGGAGGTGCGTCACCTCTTCGGGTGGGGTGAGGTTTAGTTGCAGCTGTGGAGCCCCTGGCGGATTGTGGTGGCGCAGATTTCTTGCTTACATCTTTCCCACCTTTGCAAGCCTCTCTTCTTTCCATTGGATTGTAACTGTAATATGAAATTGAAGAAGCTAATTAACAAGTAACAACTTCTACAGACTATGTTAGGTGCTTAAAGTTATTCCTGTGATGCAAGAACCGACAAACAAGAATAGGAAAAAACTGAAAAATCCAGCCTTATAATGTAGATTATTTCCTTGCAAAGAATTGAACAAGCCACCTATTTCCTAGCAAAATCCAGCCAAAAACATAAGGAGATTATGTCTTGTTGTGCCTAGCACTCTAATACAATTGGCAAAACTCATACTAAGTTTGTCTTGTCAAACAAAGCAAAATCCAAAATATCACTTCACTATAGACTAATTATAGTCCCAATTCCACATAATGCAAACTTAACGCCAACAAAATTTTGCTTAATAGTACTTGGCTGTAAATATTATATTATGCAGTAAGCATGTTTATTGAATGCTGGAATCAAGTTACAATTTATTAGTGGAAGGTGCCTGAATGACATCTAGAATCAAAATTGGACTCTATAGGACCTCTATAACAGTTAGAGATAGAAAACAGTAAGAACTTACTTGAGATGGCTACTAGAATCAAAATTGGAAGGTGCCTGAATGACATCTAAAATCAAAATTGGACTCTTTATAGAGATAGAAAACAGTAAGAACTTACTTGTGATGACTACCTCCACTAACAGAATCACAGTATCTCTTCATCCACTGCATGAATTCAAGGTTATCTAGCGGTCTTCCTTTCACTAGCTTGCTCACCTCAATGTGCTGTAACATAAATTACTTATTACTCACATCAAATGTACACAAAATACTAGTAAATTCTGCTCAAATGCCCTTTTACCCAACTATTTGTAGATTTTAGTGTTTAAACACAATCAGAGCATCATAAATACAGCTGCAAAATCAAGAACAGGGAGAAACCTTGGTGATTTTCAGTTTGTTGAAAACATCCTGAAGAACCTTATAGTTCTGGATCATATCATACTCTGACTTGGCATCGAAATTGACCTTATGCATAGGTACCATTCCAGGATGTGCAGCATCCATTAGCTGACAGTGAACTGCCCCTGAACACGCCTGCATCCATTCAAATCGCTAAAATAAGGTAATTTCAATACACACAGGACGATCCAAACATGAACATATCATAGCTTCTTTGGCTCGGGGATAGATAAGAAAACATTTCAAAACACACTATAAATTAACCTAGGGTTTGAATTTGGGGGAAAAAGGAAAACTATAGCTAATTATTTCTTTTTGACTCGGTGATAGGTAGAAAACATTCCAAAACACAAAATAAATAGTCTAGGGTTTCAAATTGGGGGAAAACAGAAACCTATCTGTGGCGATAGATGAGAAAACATTCCAAAACACAAAATAAAATAGTATAGGGTTTGAATTTGGGGGAAAACAGAAACCTATATCTGGTTTTTGGATCGGAGATGGAAGAGAAAACATTCCAAAACACAAAATAAAATAATCTAGGGTTTGAATTTGGGGAAAAACAAACCTCTTCAACTTTAGAGAGATTGAGTTGGAGAGTGGAGTTGATCCAGGCTAAGATCTCAGATCGACCGACGAAGTAAGCAGCATCCATCATGCCGATGTTAGTCGCCATCTCTGATATTCTAGAGAGAGAGTACGGCAACGCTCCTAGAGAGAGAGAGATAACGGTCTGTGGGTTTGAAATGAGAGTGGTGATGGCGGGATTTATATTGCTTTAGAAATTCGAAAAGAGGGATATAATGGGCCTAACGGCTCCAAGATCAGAATTAATGGGCCTGTTACTGGATTAATCTGGTCCGAGTTCGTCAAAAGTAAAAAAACCTATTCGTTAGATTTAATTTGGAATTTGTACCTTTTTCTGTTTAAAAAGGCACCGTATTTTCAAAATTAGAGTCCGTTTGTTTTCCTTTAAGGACGTAATAAAATCTCCAATTATAATTTTTTTTGTAATAAAATGTGTTATATGAGAATTATTTTGATGTATATCGGTTCGGATATTTGACTACTTTGTATGACTTAAATAACAAACAGATAAAATCTTCATGAACAAAGACAATTTGCTGTAAATCATCAGTTTCTATGAAGATTTTTTGTGTCGTACGCTTTAGCGAGCGACGTTGCCGCGACAAACCCAAACGTTTATGAGCGGACAACATCGTTGACGATGTTTTGGTTTAATTGTTTCCGGTATCGGTGTGCGCTTTTACTGTTGTCGACGATTCGAAGCGATAATAACCAAACTCCTCCCGCGTGATGTGGTGAAAAAACGTCTGCTCTCTCCCCGCGAAGCGCGGGGTCAAAATAGCAGTTATAATTAAAAACAATTTTAATTATATTTTTAAATAACTGGTTTTTGTGTGATTAGAGTCAATTTTCAATTTATCTGTAATTAAGTTCGTATAAAAAAAACCCATTAAAAAATAATAAAAATTAGTGTGGAAACACGGGTAACCCAAAAAAACCTACCCGAACCGAAGCGAGAGAAAAAACCCTAGCTACTCTTCTTCAATCTTCCACCTTTACTCTCTCGCTGTCTCTTGTGCCTCCATCTCACTGGTAAGTTTTATTGCATATATAAATACATCTATTTCTGATCGGAGACCAGTTCCTGATTACTTGCTGTCTGGTTTGACAGAATACGGATTAAGAATCGAGACCCGTTTGCAGATTTGTGGTTTTCTTTATTCATTTTATACTACATGCATCTTCTGGTTTACCAATTAAGCTTCAAACATTCGTAAACATGAAGAAAATAATTATTCCCAGATGTTCAATTTACGAATTTATGTTTAATATTTCATTGATGAAATAGAATATTTTTTATTTTTGATGTCATTAGCTTGAAAGCCTGCCATTGCTGATGACAGATTAACACTAAATATTTCTTTTGATTTTCTCATTAGAGAAAATTGGTCAGCTTGCTTCATATTTCAGTTGGTGTACTTTTGTTGATTTGGATTAGATTTTCATTTGGTCAATGCTCATTTGCATTCATATGCACTCAAACTGTTTAGAGGTTGGCTAAGTTGTAGAATCCATCAATAAGGAACTTTTTTTTGGTAAACATTAGAACCTGTTAACGGCAAACTCACGACCCTGCCAATATCTGCTAGCCTAGGATTAGGCAAATCGCAGTTTGTGATGGGCAGGTGGTCTTCAAGGGGTTATGGTAGGAAATAGTGGAAACAAGATTTGAATCTGAGACCTCTGCTAGAGGGGAATCAGAAGCAGGCGCTTACCACTACTCCATCTCTGGAAGGTTCATCAATAGTGCATGGCATGATTGCTCTTTGTGTGCTATGAGAACAACAATGGTACTAGTAGATGGGTGGGTGGGATAACGGGTCAAAATGGGTCATTTTTAGTACTTGTCAGAACTGGTTGTGGTGACCCGTTAAGGCATCCCAACGCTTTTTGTGCTTTGCGTACAACATAATTACAAGTTGCTAACTTTGCAGGAAAGTGACGTGCCAATGAACTGCATCAAGTTATTGAGATATATCCCTGTTACAAATGGATTAGGAAGTTGTAGAACATTTGCTGCTGGGAGTAAAGCCAAGAAAGGCAAAGGTGGGGCCGCTGCCGATGCTCCAAAACAGTCAACTTTAAGCAAAGAAGTCAAATCAACAACAGTTGTTGGGGCAAATATTCTTAAAGATGGAACAGACCCTAAAATACTACCTGATTCTGAATATCCTGAGTGGCTATGGCACCTTCTGGACAAGAAACCGGCTTTGAGTGAGCTTAGAAGGAAAAATATAGAAACTCTTCCTTATGAAGACCTAAAGCGTTTTGTTAAGCTAGACAACCGGGCAAGAATCAAAGAAAACAACACTACCAGGGCCAAGAACTGATTCAAATTCAGAATCATCAACAAAAAATTCTGCGGCTGTTGCTTATTTTAGGTATGTGATAGATGATTATTGTTTTCATGCTTTAAACTACTGCACTTTTGTTCCAAGTCTATCCATCTTTCTTCGTTGGTTCATACGAATACATTTTAATAATGATTGAAATTGGATATCTATTTTCTTATTTGAGCAGTTGTCATGTTCTTTTGTCATCTTATCATATTTATCGACCAGACTAGTTGAGTAACAAGGAGTAGAGATCACGATAAAGCATGAAAACTATAACGTTAAACTCCCACCAAAACCTCCCCCTGTTCACCAAAGAAAAATGGGTACCGGTGGTGGGGGGTTCTGGTTCGGAATTGTATGAAGGAAAGTGCTGTGTTCTAATTTTTGTCTATATTCTTGACTGTTTTGTTAAAATCATATAAAATCAACCGTGTCCCTGTTGAGGTTTTTGTTGTTTCTTTATTTTGTTACAATCAGTTTGAATTTTGTTTTCTTTTTAGACATCAGAAACTGTTTTGGACATTAGATGGGTAAAAATCCAGGAAAAATAGCAGGGGTATGTGTTGTGTAATAAAACCAGTTTCAAGAAATTTACCTAATTGATTTTTTGTTATAAACGGTGTTGTCAAACATTAACAACTGTTCAAGGCCATTCATAAAAACCAATGAAAGTGATTTGAATAATGATTCAAGATTTAGATGGCTAAATGAGATTTTTGGTGAATTTCATAACAAACGGGTCAACAAGTAAGAATTTTGTAAATTGGTCATGCGAGGATTAAAAAAATCTATGTTGATGGCAACAAATCTTCTTTATACTTCAATTGAAGTTTTGACAAATGATTAAAAGTTTGATAAATTAGTTTATAATTTTCAAGTAATTGGTAAGATATACTTATGTTACTGTTTGATAAATGTTGTAAGCAAACTAGGGGTGATACCCACGCTACGCGGCCTGGTACTAAAACAAAACGTTAAAACGGACGGAAAAAAAGCTACCAAACAAAATAGTGAAAAAAAGTTCACCCCAGGGATCGAACCTGGGTTGATTGGTCCAATATGGTTTTGGGGCGCGCTCTCATTACCCGGCTAACCAAGTCTTATTTGGGTTAAGTTTTGAAACGTTATTCTTTTAACGTAAAGATATTTCGTTTTAATAAAAAAAATCCACCAATCAAAAACTTACACGTGGCCTTGCCACCAACATCAACCAATAAGAAGCTGTTACTGTACATCGCGTTTTGTTTTAGTATAGGGTTAATAATAAATTCAGATTCGTAGTAATCTAAATAACGTGGACTACGCATAATTAGCTTCAGACTCATGAAACAACTAATTGTTATGCTTGAATAAGCGTTAGAAGTGTACAAATCGGTTTTTCAAACCAAACCGGTTTGGTTTTAGTCAACATAAGTATAGGTTGGTTCAAATATTTGAAATTTGTTTTGGGAGAATAAGTGTAAATAGGTTGGTTCATGTCTAATATAAAATCACATGATCGTGTAACTCACTATAAGAATTGAAAATTTTTGAAACCAAGTTTTTAACCACGTAGTTACTTAGGTAGTACACGACTAATTAAGTTTTTAACCACATACCAGTGTGATTTGCTTTTAAAACTTTGAGTATTTTTAAATTAAGGTACACAACAATGTAAGTTTTAATCATATGGTTGTTTGTTTCACCGTTAAAAACATCAAAAATTTGTAAATTAAGATACATGACTATGATATAAATCACACAGTCGTGTGTGTGAAATCTCATATTATTTAAGTGGTTAACCCTGATTCACTAAGCATTTCGCTAAGGTCATGTCATATGTGGTTGCAGGTAGCAATCTTATAGGATTAGTAAAAGCATGCCTCACAAAGGAGAGGAACCATCATATTTATACACGAATGAACAATAAATATACAATAACTAAACAAATAAATGGGAAATAAATTGGAGTACATGAAGAGACTTAAGTTTGTTTAACATCCCCCTTTCAAGCAGAATGGTGGTGGATGAAGACCAAGACGGTCTCGAAAGAATTCGAACTGAGGCCTAGGAGAGCTTTTGATGAAGATGTCCGCAACCTGAAGCTTGGTTGGAACAAACCGAGTGTGAAGTTTCCCTGAGGTGACAAGTTCACGAACAAAGTGGTAATCCAGATCAATGTGTTTAGCATGTTTGTGAGAGACCGGATTTTGAGTTAGAAATAGGGCACTTTTATTGTCACAAAGCAAGGTCGGGCGATCCGGTGGAAGGGCATGCAGTTCCCTTAGCAGATGAGTGATCCAAATAATTTTAGCAGCAGTGTTGGCCATGGCACGGTACTCAGATTCACAACTGAAACGAGCAACGGTGGGTTGTTTCTTTGCACTCCATGAGACAAGGGTCCCCCCCCAGGAAGATAGAATAACCGTATGTGGAGCGTCGAGTGTCAAGGCATCGAGCCCAGTCAGCATCAGAAAAACCTATAATAGCAGTGGTGGCAGGTTGAGCAAATGTAAGACCAAAAGCTGTGGTGCCTTTCACATAGCGAAGGATGCGCTTAACACTCTGGAAATGTGTAGTAGTGAGAGCTTAGAGATACTGACTGACTTGGTTAACCGCATAAGAGATATCTGGGCGGGTGATAGTGAGGTATTGTAGAGCCCCAACCAGGGATCTGTAGGATGTAGGGTCAGGGTGTGGCTCTACGGAAGCAGTGAATGATTCATTGGCAGCGAGAGGAGTATGGACAGGTTTGCAGTCAAGAAGTTCAGCACGGGCCATGATGTCATGAGCATACTTGGTTTGACTTAGAAATAGTCCTTTGTCAGTTCGTATGGCCTCAAGACCGAGGAAGTAATTTAGGTCTCCTAGGTCTTTGATAGCAAATTCCTAGTGTAGGTGGCTGACGAACTTAGTTATTGTACTTTCTTGGTTGCCTGTCAAAATTAAGTCATCTACACAGACACGGAGACACATAATACAGGATAAAAGATTTGCACCTAGAACATGATAAAAACAAGATCAACTACAAATAGTTGGTGAGCATACATAGGTTTTGACGCCACAAATAGTTTCAAATGTCGAGTACAATTCATATGAAGCATGGTTTAATTAGGCAATTATGGAGAACCACTATAGTTAAAACTGGGGCGTACAATCAAACCTTGTGACTTCATACAAAGTTATCCAAATGTAATATCGGCAACAATCACCCTACCTGGGTGGATTTGTCAGACACAATAGATCTATCATTGTTTACCGTCGGCTTGTACTGAGTTAATGATTGCACTTGCACTATGCACAAAAGTATGTAAATGTAGTTTGCACTAATAGTGTTCAAGCATAAGACACAAATTGCACACATGATCATAATGTTTGAATTGTAACAGTTGCAAATAGTTTGAATGTAATCATGTTTCACACCAAAGATGTAAAAATGAAAAAAAAATGGCTATGTAAACTCACTTGGACAGTAGTTGTAAATCACTCAGGTATGATGTTTGCACAAGTGTTTAGCTTAACCACAGGGTTAACTTATGATTTAATTGTATAAATGTAATCAATAATTATGCATAAATGACTAGGGCAAAACTATAGTTTCAAAGGGATTGAGTAAAAGTCTAGATGAATGAATACGGGGGTTTGCTTATGTTGGAATAGTGTTTATGTAATCACAAGTAATGGGTGTGTATGTTCATATTTGCACTTAAATAAAAGTTTAAGATAAAATATGAAATCAAGGTGTATATGAATTTAAATAATAATTGATTTAAGGGTTTTATTAAAGCTATTTAAATAAGTATGTAATTAAATAAATTCTTTTATTTATTTATTTATTTATTATGAAAATATGTTTCGAAGTGGGAAGTCTCAAAATATATATTAGAGTAAACTGCAGTTTTCGTCCCTGAGGTTTGTTACTATTAACAGGTTTAGTACCCCCTTAACAGTCTGAGTCCCTGATGTTACATTTCTTAACAGTTACCATCCCTTTCCCTAACGTCCGTCCAAAGTCCCATTAGTTTCCCACCACGTGCCCCTCACGTGAGGGGTATTTTCATCATTTCGCCTCATTTTTACATCAGGCTTCCTTAACAAAGCCCTTGCAATCATCACCGTTGGTTTGCCCGGAGCTTTCATCATCTGCACCGTCGACTTCCCTCCAAACCACAAACCGAAAAGATGGAGATGTTAACTATGGTAGAAATAGACCAAAATAGGAATCTGAAGATGGAAGAGATGAACAAACTAATTATGGATCCAAAAAACCAGCACAAGCAGATTAATACTTGTATGCACACAATCAAAATGAGAAAACACGAGGCCATGTAGAGCCAGTGACGGGTTTGCTCGTTGTTGAGAAACTACTTGACGACGGTGACGGATGTTTTTAAGAAGTTAAAACAGTGGTTGCGGGTAGATTTTATTGTGCATCCATTTGAGTCCATTTCTGTTGCATGTCGGCGACAGATGGGAGTTGCTTGAACCAATCCAGGCATAAATCTAAGGTAGAAGAAAGGGCTCAATTAAGGGTTTCGGCTGTGGGGGTGAAGGTTGTAGGGTTAGATTTTATGAGTGAGAGAAGTTCCATGGAAGTTACCAAGCTTCAAACACTGTGATTCCGGATCATATCTAGCGTTCTGCAAAGCCGATGGATCCGCAAGATGAAGTAGAGATAGTTTGGGGAAATTGACTACAATCGAAGCTAGGGTTTCGTCTCCAACGAATGCGATATACCTCGGATCGAACATACAAGCCATCGATAATTCCTTCAAATTAGGACACGCTTTAGTGATTTCCTTCTGTCCTTGAGCCTTGAATCCTCCCGGAAATGATGGATTAAGAAGATTCAGAATTTACCCCTCATGTGAGGCCTGATGTATAAACGAGGAAGAAGCCTGATGTATAAACGAGACGAAATGACGAAAATACCCCTCACGTGAGGGGCACGTGGGGGGAAACTAACGGGACTTTGGACGGACGTTAGGGCCAGGGATGGTAACTGTTAAGAAATGTAACATCAGAGACTCATACTGTTAAGGGGGGACTGAACATGTTAATAGCAACAAACCTCAGGGACGAAAACTACAGTTTACTCTATATATTAATATATTTATGAATCTATTTAATATATTTAAACCCTAATTAATATAATTTTGTAAAGATATAAATTGGTTGGATAAGACTTTGTAAAGTAATAAAGGGTTTATAAAATCTTATCAAACTTTATAAACAAAGTGAGTAACTTAAATGTTTTATTTGTAAATTAACAATTTTATTTCAATTAAATTTTAAATGGTTTTTATGTTGAAAATAAGGTTTTAAAACAATTTAAATTGTAAAATAATTGTTTCTCTTTTAAACTTTGTTAATTATTGTACTAAATCAGTCCCGTAAGGTATAGGTTTTATATAGTAATTTTTATACAATAAAATGGGTTGTAAAAACTGTTTTTAAAAAAAAGAAACAGTCCACCCGGCTCGAACTCGGGTGGCTGTTGTGAGGGGCAAACGACGCAGCCACTTGACCAAGGGGCTATCCCTCCTAACGAACCAGTATACTATTAACTTAACATGGACCAGGATGGGGCGGGGTTCAGGATGTTTAAGCAAAAATATTCGCTGGAGGTGGCTTTCGAACCCACGCCACCTGGTTCGGTAGTGCAGTGGCTTACCGACTGGACCAGGTGGTTTCACTTGTCTAATAAGGAAACAAAAAGATTAAATGCGGTTCTAAACGATCAACAACCCCAAACAACCATCAACGAAATTGATCAAGAACCCTAAATCGAATCAAGCCTGATACAATCTGTTATCACAAATTGTAGAGGGCTAATGGTAAGCAACCAATTACGAATCAAAAGACTTAAAACCTTACTTGGTTTGGTTGAGTAACGAATGCAGACGACTAGAACAACATGTTCGGTGTTCTTGGTGCTTGTACGCGATCCAGAGGTGAATTGTCGTGTGTGTGTGTGTGTTCGGAGAGTTTGCAAAGGAGGTCGCGAGTGTGTGTGAGTGGTTTTTATGCTTGAATTTGACTCGAAACATTCAATTCGATTCGGAAATACCTGAAACGGCTACGGGTATGATTATTGAATTAATCTGTTTGATTCTTAGTGAATTGGGCCATCATTGGTGTTTGAATTCAATCGAGTAACGCTTAAGCACATTTTGATTTCATTAAACCGAATTAAATCCGCGATTTGAAATCGAATTCAAATAAGTTTGACTCTGGATAGCCAAAGTTGACGGTTTGTGGTTAATTGGTTTGATTGGGATTTGATTTGGCTCATCCAAAGCCTTCTGTTTTGATCGTATAACGATTTGGAGAGGTCATCGGGCATTAACATCTAGAAATTGATGAATTTGTAATTTGAATATGAGAAATGTTGACTTTTCTGAGTCAACTGCAGTTTTGTTGACTCCAAGGGTCAAAATACGTTTTAAATTCCCAATTTGGAGTGAATTGGTGCAAATTGGGAGGTCCGGACAGGGGGGGTGTCAAATGAAATCAAATGGGGGTTCCAAAACCAAGTTTCTTAGTTTTAAATCTTTTGTGACAACATATTTAGGTTAGTTTTTATAAATTTGTGTAAAAACTACTTATATTAGAAGTAATTCAAATAGATTTTATAGTGTTTCATTCAAAATGCTAAAAGAATATATAGATTTTCATGTGTAACTTCCCGAAAATTCGTGAACTAGTGGTTCGGGTTAGTGGACGACCCGAAAAGATAATTAATGTAATAATAAGCAAAGTTCTCGCGAAGGGTGCGTTGTAACAACAGAAAAAGGGGCGGTTAGTTGTGAAAGAGATAGTTCGGGATGGAAACGTATGTGGCGAATTGAGAAGGACCCGAGACATAACTAGCGTGTGGTATTTAAATCACTTTATGTGTAAACCCTAGGCCATTTGGCCTAGGAGTGTGCGACGGCGAGAGAGAGAGACGCAAGGAGAAGAGAAGTCGGCGACAGGGGGCTGTCGGACGTGAACGAAGGCAGTGATGTGGTGGCTTTCAACTGGGAGTCTCCGTAACGCAATAAGGTAATCCCGTTTACATTAGTTCTCTTTGTTTACGATCATTTTTGGCTTGAACTATGATTAAGGTTTTGAGTAGGGGATGTTTCGGTGGTAATAGATACCGGTAGGGCTGAACGACAGGTGGTGGTCATGAGTGGGTCATGTAAGTGAAGGAAACGAGCGAAAACGGAAATCCGGCGAGGATTTCCGGCCACTGTTCGCGTTTCCGGCTGCGGAAGGAGGCGGCGATGGGTGGAGGTGGAAGGGTTTTGCGACACGGTCGCGTGGATATATTATTTGTCCAATTCCGAGTTCGTTTGATAGGGATTCGGGCAGCGCGTTAACGGACGCACGTATTAGGAAATTCCGGCAACTGTTTCGTTTTCCCACGACGGAGGAGACGGTTTTCGGTGACGGAGACTGCTGGGTTTGAAAAGGTTCGGTGATACGGACGCGTGAACATATTATTCGCCTAAAACGGAGTTCATTTGGGTCGGTTTTAAGCTACTCGTATATTGACGCGCAAAACCGAACGTGCTGAAAAACGAATCGGCGTTCTGGCAGCAGCGGTGGCGGAGACGACCGACACCAATAACTTTATGAGGTCTGGCATGTTGAGACGAACGCGTGGATAGGTGGATCGCGCGAAACGGAGCCCTTATGGTCGAGATATGAGCAAAACAGGTTTTCTTCTCGCGTGCTGCTCAGCAGTTTCGTACAAAACCACTTAGGACGGATTGTACGCAAAGGTATGACCCCATAAAACTCTATATTTATTGTTAGGGACTTTTTTGGGATATGAGAAAAATGTCGGGAATGACTTTCGGGAACGTTTTTCGGTAACGTTAATTTAAGGCTTTTTATACGCGAATGAGTGCGCCGGTTGTACGGTTTGAGACGATTTAGACCGAGCTTGTAGCTTGATGGTCTTGAGTAAGTGGGTTAGTGTTATAAGGGTCAGAATATTGATCTGAATGATTATTTTGACAACAGGTTCACGTTGGACTACGCGTTTGCGGATATGTCGCGTACGGAAGGAAAGCTTCGCAATTAGTGAGTTTCTAATCCCCCACTTCTTTAATGTTTTTAATGTTTTTGGGCCTATCGTACATACTTAAGAGACAAGCTTAATCTATTTAACGTGCTAAGAGTTTCAAATTCTAATCCGACGTGTTTATGAAATTAAATGAGTATTAAGGAGTCGTAGGGCCTATTGTGTGTCCATGAGAATGTGCTAGGTAGAGATATGAGTTATGAATGTGCGACGTGTTAGAGGTCGATCGGGAAGAGTCGGGCTTTATGCTAAATGCTTATGATTACATGTGGGATTCATTATCTTAGTGTTATGTGTAAGGTGCAGATGTAGTTAACAAGTCATATACGTGTAGTGTGATATTACATGTTTATAATTGAGTTGTGTTTGTATGTCGTTGTCCTTGTGACACGACAGGTGATGTGTTTGCATCATCATCTTTATGACACGACAAACAGGATTTGTGAAGGACGAGGTCCTTCGAGAGGTCACCAAAGGTGACGACGTCCAACATGACAGTGATGAGCTCGGGGTGTGTCGAACGCCCTGACGAGGGTGCAGAGATGAGGTATGTGTGTGTGTGTATGTATACATGTGTTAAATTGCATACATGTGTTGGGTTATATTCATTATGCGTGCAATAATATTAATGCGATGTGTAGATATATTTATGAAACGAGTAGAGTTAGATTGACCGTTGTGTCTGGATGTTGTTGTGGTGTTTACAACTGTCGTGTCAGTTGATTTGTAAGAGCCTTGGTCAAGGCTTAGTAAAATATCAGATGAACCTCATTTGCTAATTTGTGTGTGTATTCACATGAACCTCATTTTCTAACTTTAGGCTTAGAAAAAGCGTTCATGTGTGTGTATTCACATGAACCTCATTTTCTAACGTGAACCTTTAGGCTTAGAAAAAGCGTTCATGTGTGTGTATTCACATGAACTCATATCAGATGAACCTCATTTGCTAATCTGGGTCATACTCTTTTAAACCCAAGTAAAAAAGGTCAACATCTAGAGACAAAATACAAACCTAATGATTCAAGAACATAAGTCAATAAATCCCAATAAACCATAAATGTCAACATCAATGTTTTGAAACCCGGACCGGACCGGCCGGTCGGACCGGTCCGGTTACATGTGTTGAACCGTTTCTGCAGCGAACCGGTGGTCGGACCGGAAACCGGGTGGTCGGACCGGTCGGACCGACCGCTTGACTATTTTTTTTTTTTTTTAATATTTTTTAGGTCTCTTGGCTTCTTATTTCGTAGGTAATTGTTAGTTTAAAATTATTGGAATTGACTTGTTGGTGGTTTTTGAAAGGATTAAAAGCTATTTAGACTGATATATTTTTATAATATTTATGACGTCGTCCGGTTCTTAAATCCGGTCCGACCAGTGGACCGGTAAGGAGACCGGTTCGACGTCCGGTCCGGTTCTGAAAACATTGGTCAACATCTAGAGACAAAAAACAAACTCATATGTGTCACCTTTCTCAAATACCTTCACATATTGCACCAACACTTCACTTTCTCACACCTAAAAGTGTTAGATGCTTCCTCTCGAGCAGATTATGAATCACTTGATGCTCGATACACATTTTCCACTTCTTGAAATATTGTTGATGCTGGATGAGTTTCTGGCCGACCTGCATAACAAAAATAAATAAAAAAACATTACCATGTGTTACTTAAGTATATGAACCGAGAGATAAAACCGCTCACCTGAAATTGAATTTCCTAGATGTTGCTAAGGAAACTATAATCAAGGATATTAAGGAAACTCCAATAAAGGCTATTAAAGAAACTCCAATCAAGAATACTTGTGTTTGACTTTTTGATTGACTATACCCCAAGACTTGATTGACCCATTTGATCCATCATAAAAAAATATAACTCAATCCATGTTTGGGTCTGCTGTATCATCTTTGTGCAGGCAGAATTGGGCCACTCTGGAAAGAATATATTAAAAATTTGCTTCAAATGATATTGTTCCTATATTAGTTCATCCCACAAAGAATAGACAACCTTGTGGGTTTAGAAGATATAAAAAGGTTCTATCTTCAGGTGTGACTATGCTTTTAGCTCTTTGTTGAACCTTTTTTTACAACTTTAATAGTAAATAAGTTGCTAAATTTCCAAATTATGATTTGTAAGAGTGTTTTTACCTATGCTTACCTAAACAAATTTGATAAATGTCAATATAGGTTTAAAGAAGGAACTATTACCATTGGGAGGGGGGGTACTGGTTCAAGCCCCATTTATGAAATTGTTAAAGATTGTTATATTCTTATGACTTTGTTATGAAGACATATGTGCACTGTTGGTTGTGATTTCCAGACTTGAACCATGTGTCTTTTGTTGATTGATTATACAGTATTCATCCCCACCATCATGTGTTGGGGAAGTTAAACACATAATCAAGTTTGGTAGAACTAAAGAAAATGCAGCAATAGTGAATTATATTAAACCAACCAAACTCTGCATTATATGAATTCCATGATTAAGTTTTCTAACCAACCAATTTACTCCATATATATATCAAATATGCACATATCTTAGAAAAAAAGCAAGTATAAAATTTAGTTGTATACCTCATTTACACCACGAGCAGCCATAACAAATCTTCTAAAGAAACATCTAACAGTTGGGGCTGTCAATTCAAGGTGCAAGAAATTTAGAAGTAAGGTCTCCTTTTGCAATACCTGAACAAGTCAGACTGATGAGTCAAACGAACCCTGCTAACCCTCTAATAAGAACTTATGATAACTATATACAAACCACACACCTCATAACGTTAATCATTTGTTGCAATCATCATATGAATATAAACCAAATCCCTAGTTGGAATCGTTGTACTTGATGTCACAACCCCATTTAGGGCAGAAATTGAACCGGCAGCAGAACATATTACCTTATTCGTTCGTAATTGGTGTCGCCACACAGATTGAAGCAATCAGAGCGGAGTACTTACGATTTGTTGAGACGGTGAGTGGCAACGGCTATAGACGATTTTAATAGGAGTACTTACCAGTTAACAGGCCGCGGCTCCAGAATGTTTCAAGTGAAACCCTAAATTGGAGATAGAGCAGGACTAAGATCGGTGGGGGAGAGTACGCTCATGGCGGCTAAGGGCGTAAGGAAAGGGTGGAGGAGATGAGCGGTAGTGGCATGGAACCCTGAATGGTAGCGAGGACGGTGACGAGACGGATGTTTTTTGGAATGAAACCCTAAGTGGAGATACCGAAGAAATAAGATCCGAAGGAAGGAACATGGGTAAAATCCGGAGAGTAATTAGAGTCCAGTTGACCCGCGTGTTCGACTAAAAGAAACATTTAGGCGGGAAAAACCAATTTTGTTAGTCGTTGAGGCTATTTTTGTGACTTTTTCTTATCTTTTACACCAACTAAAAATCACATAAAACATTCTAAATACTGTAATAATTATGTTTTGTGATTTATGTTGTATATCTCGATTAAAAATAGAAAATAATAACAATTATAATTTTTATTAGAGTCGTTACCTGTGTAGGACGTGGATAAACCTCCGGGTCGATTGGGCCCGCTCCATGGCCGGATAGTAAGTAGCAAAGAGTGCGTGATCATCTTTGGGTTCCGGTACTACGCTGTGCACTTTCTTACCATACACCCTAAACCTAGATGATAGCTCCGGCAGCTTACTACTCCACGGCCCAAGAGCCAAAACCACCGCATCCCCACCGATAACTCCACCACGATCCACCTTCACCACCACACCTTCTTCCTCCGCCGCCACACTCCACTTTCGCGATCACAACCTCAACTCCATACTCAGTCACCGCCTTCGCTAGGTGAATAACTGCGGGTGAATTTGGGCCGTGGTCTCCGTCGTACCAATGATTTCTCCGGTTTTAACGCCGCCGTCTACCCACGGCGGGAGTATAGGGCTTTTGGATGGTGGTTGCGATTCATCGATGGAGACGGTGACGGCAGTAAGTGGACGGTAGCCGTAGGATAGAGATCCGTCGAGTTCTTCGGCTAGTGAACGGTGGAGATTGAAGCTGGCGCAAGCCAAGGACTCGAGCGGCCCGCCGTCGCACATATGAAGTGCGAGGAAGCCACCGGCCTTCCCCGATGCGGCGCCGGCTATTGATGATCTCTCAACGAGTGTTACTGCAGCGCCTTTCTTGGCCAAAAATAAGCCGTATCCATGAAATTAATTTGGTGATTATAAGTTTGTCGAAATCTGTTGCATAGAATTTATAATTTATGCCGGTTATCTCCCAGATACGGTTTCTTCATTGCAATTTCCTTCCAATCATAGGCTGTCAGGTTAGCTTCAGAATTCTCTGAAACCCTACTTTCTAAATGCGGAGTGTAAGTCAATTAACACCGTTAGTTTGTCTTTTAGGGAAGGGAAACTATGATTCCTAAATACGGTTTCAGTTAAACTTGAAACTATTCACCTCTTACACCTGCAACCCTAAGTGTCAACTCATGTCTTTATGGATCAAGGTGAAACCGTGTATACCAATCACGATTTCAGTACGGTTTCAGTTGTATACAATTTTGATGTTTTTTTTTCCTTTGAAACAGACTCTCGGGTAAACTTATGATAAGTTTACTTATTTTTTAAATAAGTAGCCTATATGTATATAAACACAAACCATATTTACAACTAGTTTAATTTTATAAATAGAAACCCAAAATACAAAATACAAATTACATTGGCATAAAAGTAAAACAATTATATATATACGAAATACAAAAACAATGATAATAATTCAACGTGATCGGTTGGGGCATTCGTTGACCATGTGACCCGGTTGCTTACATCCAGAGCACTTACGTTGTGTCTTTTCTTCTGGATAACTTGCGTCCATCTCGTTACGCAGCCTACTTGCACGTCGCCGGCCTCGTAGGACGGTTATCCTCGATGAGTCCCTAATAAGAAACCAACCAGCGTGATCCCAATCTTTTATATGAGGTACCAGGTGATAGTGGTTGTTATACTGTGCATGATACGTATTCGTGTAGAATCGGTCATTAACGGTTTTTTTAGGATCTTCACGTATTCAACTAACGCCTTTATCGGGAGCATCCGGGCACCACGTAACACGTTATTCATGCTTTTATATATGTTCGTGGTTAGGTTACCCCATCGCCGGTGTCCCTTATCACGTAAAAGCGTCCACTTTATTTTTGGGATTGCTTGGAGGTACCACCATGCTTCTTTATTTGCTTTTTCCGGCTCACTCATACAACGTTCGTACTTTCTTTCCTGAGTTGTACTTCCAATATCCCAACACAACTTCTTAAAGGTGACACTCTTGAATTTACTCATGAAGTTGCTTCTTACATGTTGTAGACAAAAACGATGGTAGGCGTGTGGCTCCTTCCACGCATGAAGATTCGACATGGCATGTATGATCCCTCCATGTCGATCGGATATAACACAAAGCTTACGCTCTCTGGGATCTTGAACATGCTCCTGAAACTGTTGAAAAAACCACTTCCAGCTCTCATTAGTCACTTCGTCCACCAGGGCGTACGCCACCAGCAATATCATATTGTTTGCATTTTTTGTGTGCTTTTTATTACCGAAAAACACATGAAATTAATACTTAAATAACTATTATATAAAAAATAGTTAAATAATTAGTTATACATATAATAGTTGTTATGTGTTCATTGAAATATGGCAAAAAAAAACCCAAAAAAATGAATGTCCTTCCCGAGATTCGAACCCGGGTGAAGGGGGTCGAAACAGATAAGTGGAACGAATAACCAGCTGGGCCTAACTCAATTATTAGTATTCCTCCAACACTTATTATTGAAATCCTAACACAATGTCTGTTTCAAATGAAAAAAAAATACATAAAAATTGTCTACAGCTGAAACCGTGATTGGTAGACACGGTTTCACCTTGATCCAAAAATTCATGAGTTGACGTTCATGGGGTTGCAGGTGTAAGAGGGGAATAGTTTCAGATTTAACTGAAACCGTGTTTGTGAATCACGGTTTCACTAACATACAAACAAACACCGTTAACAGACTTGGACTAACAGGGTTAGTGAGCTCCGTTAAGTCCTTACACTGAAACCGCACTTGGGAATTACGGTTTCAGAAAATTCTTCAACTGGGCTGACTGCCAATGATTGGAAGAGATTTACAATGAAGAAACCAGATGTGAGAGATACGGTTCTACCATTTTCCAAATTTTATGGGTTAACTAACCATTTACCACTTTGAAATCAAAATCTATACCATTTTGAAAAAAAATTCATAAATGATGATATAAAATAGAAATATGGAATTACGGTTGAATTTGTTCAGAGTTATTAATAATTGTGGAATAAAAGAAATCAATTATAGGTTTCGTTTCTATCATCACCATTGCATTTTGGTTGAAGATGGAACTGAAGTTGATTGGAAATCAAACAAACAGGGTATTTACGGTTTGATCTAAACCGACTAATTACACTGTTTAAGCTAATGTGTCGTCTTTTTAAGTTTAAGTTGCTCGCTTAGAAATTTTCAAAACTTATCAGAATAGCTATCCGGTAACACTAACTTTTCTTTAGAGTTGTTGGCATTTAATATCATGATTCATGCGACTACATGTGTATATTCATTTACACAAGCGACTCGATGTATTAATCGTGCTCTGAAATTGTGACACTTTAGGTAAGTCTCGTATCGTTTTGTTATGTTTTATTCACATGAGAGATACTTGGCCATAAGGAATGTATCGTCTCAAATATCAATGCATTTTGGGCGTAGTGATTGTGGATGAAAGATAGTTAAACGTACTTGTGTGGGAACGATCCCATGATAGGTGACATCCTAGGAAGTTTTCACTCGGGCATCCGAAAACAAATCCATTAGCTTCTTGTGAGGCAAAGTAGATAATGTTGGTTGTTATGAGAAGTCGGATGTTAAATCTTATTATCATCCAAAGAAATTTAATATTCTTCCCATATTTCAATATAAAGTCTAAAATCCAAAAAATTCACTAGAAATCAACACGTGTTAGATAAAGTTATTTCTTTATTATAATAAAGATATTTATAGGGGTTAAAATATATAATATTAAATTTAGATTTATTGGCTTGATAAAACAATAAATAAGTTCCCAAAGCGTTCGTTCGGTGATCGTGTATAACAAAAGGAAGGTGGGCCACGTGGCATTTTAAATAGAAAAGGAGGTAAACGTAAAACCCGCAAGAAACACATTTCGAACCGGTGACCTACCTTTTGATAGTATGGGTCCTAACCAGCTGAGATGAGTGCTCTTAAAACTTTCAATATATCTATATCTATACTATATAATAAATAAATGTTTTTTCATGTCACGTGTCGCCTCCATATTCATTTTCATCATTTTTCTCGCTTCTCTCTCTTATTAAATACACTTCTATCTTTTAATAATAATATACTTAAAAAAAACTAATTATACTAATAAAACACATTTATTATAAATTAAGCAAATAGTAAATTAATATCAAATTACATTTAATAGTAATTAACGTATTTTCGAAATCTAGTTATATATTAAATTTTATATTTTTGAATTTTGTTTTATATCCTTAGTATATAAAATACATTTTTACACCTTTAAAATATACATATAAAAATTTAAAAATTTTATATATTAATATTTTTCACCCCGTGTGTATTACACGGGTTCTAAGTTAGTTATTTATAAACAACGGAAAAATAAAAAAAATAAAAAAAAAATTTACTGTTCGTTTGCTTCCCTCTTTTTAATAGGGGATAGTAATATGCACTAACTAAATTTAAAAGAAAAAATTAACATAGGTAATTTTTAAAGAACTAAATATAAAATTTAGTTTGTAATAGGGATAGAAAAATGCACTAACTAAGTTTGTAAAGAACTAAATATAAAATTTAGATTGTAATAGGGATAGAAAAATGCACTAACTAAGTTTGTAAAGAACTAAATATAAAATTTATAACGATTTAATATTTGTATTAGTTTATATAAAAAAAAGTCAAGACCAATGAGTTTATTCAAATTAAACTAAAAGTGATTAAGGTTTCATTAGGGACATGCGAGCTTACTAAGGAATGCATATTATTAAGTAAAAATGTGTGTTTATTGATTAGAGTAATCTTACTTGATTAGGTGACACTGACAACTACATGTTTAGCCGCAAGGTGAGTTTCAGTTGTTTTATAAAACATATGATACATAACAAAATACCCTTAATAAAATAATTGTTTTGAGGGTTGATATAGATGTAACATATACACCAAGGACACATAAGTAAAGATTATCCATAATAGCATTTGGTTATTTATCGTTATTAAATTGTAGACACTTGGTGTGCTTCGTGTAGTTCCGCTATTCTTAATGTTATGGAAACTCTGTAGTTGCACTAACGACACTTAACCACAACACCTTAATGGTTACATTTGAATATCTGTCGCCATGACCCTGTCGTTGTTTGAGGCTAGCCGACAAGATGAACTTGAGGATAGTACTAGTGAAGAAGTGGGCACACGATAAATGTTACAATCCTGGCGATCTCTTTGTGAGCCGTAATGGTACAAGAGAGTGGTCTTAGGACAACTATTTTGTAGGAGATATGGAGGATAGGCTCGCGACCTTCCATAGAGATGAGGTTTTGTAGAGAATCTTTGGATCGTGATTAGAGGCATATTGAATATGTTAATTTTTTTATAAAGGCAAATTTCTTTATTCATGTACGAGATAGACTTGAACCCATGACCTATTCAAACCTTAGTATTCCTAGAGGATTTTTCTCTACAAATGAGCCACCAACCCCATTGGCGAACATGTTAATTAAAAGCTTAACTTGTTATTGGACCCAAACCAGAGGAAGAAATTGCTCGTATAACTTAGGATCAAGTTGAAGGACAAAATTCTATTGTCCACAATCCAATATATTATCACCAGGCCCAATGCTGAGTTCAAATCGTCACTAGGCCCTTTTATTTCAAATATTGTAATTGGGCTTGGCCTTTATAGAAACATTAAATTATGTTTATCAACTTTCACCATGTAAATTTTGGAGCACATCATGAATAAATATTCATGTATTATAATTTATATAATTGTAAGATATATAATACTTAGCTAAATTGCATTGACTCGTTAGTGATGTCTAAAGACAAGAGGGTGGTGATGGAGGCTATCATTCTTACGGCTTGGTGGGTCTTGTGGCGTTTTTGGAATAAGGGAAACTATTTTTGATTTAATTGTTTCTTGTTCGTATCTATGGGTTGTTCGTTGAAATCATAAAGCTAGAGTAGCGTAGGATCGTTGGCTAAAAACCCTTTTATGGTGTTATAGTTCTTTTACTTTTGCCTGGCTAGTAGCTTGCTAGTCAGCGCTTTTATATATTCGGATGTTCTAAAAAAATACTTAGTAAATGTAGAACCAATTTTAAATAAAGGACTATAAATACTGTTTTAAATGTAATACATAAAACCTTCTATAATCACACATCCGTCTCTCTTCCTCTGTCATATTACATCTGACCAATACTATATACAAATGCTTATGTGTTTCTTATGGTTCTTCTCTAATTAAATTTGGTTATGTATCGAAGATGTTCATTAGCTACTATTCTCTTCAAAAGTCTATCCCTTCTAATTAAAAAAAAACCATTTATTATTTTCACTCTATTAAGTTAAAAACAATACAAGTCGACCTAAGTAGATTTATATTTTTACAAATTTGTAAATGGCTTTTATAGATATTGGAAATTCATAGAAAAATACAAAGCAAATATATTGATGGTAAATAAAATGAGATCTAAAATGTTTTTTACTCTACTTATTTTAACCCCATATGTTTTTACTTTTTATGATTTTAGAAATATTATATTTATTTAAAGAATAAGAGAACATTTTCTTTTGTAGTTAATCCAAATTTAAACAACTAAATTAAAAGGGAATGTAAGATGTATTAAAATGAAAAATATATTAGAAAAGGAAGGTGGAAGGATGGTGTATAGCACGTGCAATTGGGTGCTAGATCCCACCGTACGAGACAACCTTATATAATCTTAAAGCATATCGGGATTCCTTCCATTTAAAATTACTTTATTATCCTTGGGCATCACCAACACGTGGATAACTAGATTTTTTTTTAATGACAAACTTCATTCATAAAAACCACCCTAACCAAAAGTTAGGGGGCACAAAACAAAACAAGGCTACACAAAGACAAATTTACACCACTTGGACCACGAAATCAACTTATGTTTAGATCTATACTTAAACCATAAAAACCCAAGGGATTTAACATCCGCAACAATATCCTCAATCTTGACCATCTTGTTCGAGAATCTTCTGCCATTTCTAGACTTCCACAAACACCAACACGCCATAATCAAAACACCTTGAAACGCCTTTTTCGCCGGACCCGTTAGCCCAACCGAATCGTGCAACTCTAGAAGGTCTTTAAAGGAGAAAGCATAAATGACCGGGACTCTACACCACACGCTTAAATGATGCCACAACTCATTAGCGACCCCGCAAACGATAAACAAATGAGGCGAGGTTTCCGGCTCAGAATCACACATCGAACACAATTGATTATCAATGGGGACCATCCTCCTGCAAAGAGCTTCCATCGAGGGAATCCGGTTCATCTCAACCCTCCACACAAAAATGTTGCATTTTAACGGAACCCACTTACACCACTTCATGACAAACAAATGGCTAGCATCAAGGTCCCCTCTCAACCACTGCTTCACGGCGCTAACCAAGAAGTTCCCAAGATCGTCGCAAACCCAGACACAGCGATCACTCTCGCCAGTCAACCGCGCCTCCTCCAGAATCCCGCTAAGACCCTCCCACTCTATTAGCTCTTCCTCTATCCCAGGCTGACGATTCCATCTCCATTTCTCCTTGAAAGAATCCATCTTCTCATTATACCGCTCCCGGGCCCAACACCTCTTCTCTTTTTCCAATAAGAACAACAAAGGATACCGATCTTTCAGTAGCCTCTCACAGATCCAAGGGTCGAGCCAGAACCGAATAGCCTCCCCGTTACCCACTTCTCCACGGATCAAGTTCTGAAAAAGCACCCCTTCCGAGACCGATCTCTCTCCAATTTTGACTATATTTTCCACGCTCCACTAAAGGCTTTACGTGGATAACTAGATAAGGGTTAAAAGGGATTTTTAGATTTAAGTTGACGGTTAATTTTGAATGTCGTGCCACATTGTACCCGTATACTCGAAAATTATATTAATGTATTCTCTTTTTTATTTGTTCTTTCTTTAATTTTTTTTTAAATAAATTCATATACATACACACATTTATATATAGAAAAATGATGACTTTAGACTCATTTTCATATTTTTGTAACATGTTATTAGGAGTATTTTAAAATAACGAAACGTATTTCAGTTTTAAGCAGATTTGAAAAGAAAGGAGTGGTAACCTTTTATAGACTATATATAATTTTAAAAAAATAGATAAGTTGGATTGTACGATACTTGACACGGTAGGTTATAACGGCTGACAACTGTAATGTTAGTAACCTCTTAACAAAAGACCACGTGTAAGATTCTCTTTTTGATTTTCAAGGCTACCTGTCAAGTACCATCCTTCTATTTTGTGGCCACTATTTTTTCTGTTTTTATAAAAAAATAACGAGACCGACTCGGTACAAGATACGGTTTATCATATGAATAGTTAACTAAGATATGGAAATTTATTAGTTTAATATATTTTAGTAAAGTCCTCTATAGATATGTGAGAATTAATGAAACCAACCGTGTAAACAATTGAATACATTGCAGTCATATGATACGAAATTGTCAATGCCATAAGACAAAATGTAACATTATAACATTATTATGAGTGGCATAAATACTAAAAGGTCACACGAACAAGTATCAAATGCATATGTTGTAATCATGTGATACAAGAATTTCGGTCTTATTTAATCATATGATAGAGGAATCTCTGGTCTATCTGACAATTTTTAGTTAGTAGAGAAGATACACCAAGGACCCGGCATAAATTAACTAACATCCGGAGAGATATAATGAAAGTGTAGAAGATTCGTCGTCCGTTATAACATATAAAGCATTAAAAAAAATGGGAGCGGAAGAGGACAACTGGAATGGTGTACATAGGATTCGTGACGACCAATTGGTAGAGAAAGTTCACGAACACATACCACATACTGTGGATGAAATGATTGAGAGAGTCTAACGCCTTCGTCCAGAAAAAATGTCTTGAGCTTGTTTGCACTTCTTCCACTCGTATTTTACGTTTACGTTTATGTTTTTTTGGAAGATTTGACCCATATACTCCTGGGATCTTTAACCCGTATACTCCTCGGATGAATAGCCCGTATACTCCTCAGGTGACTAGAGCTCTATGCTTCCCCGAGTGACTAACCCGTATACCTCCTTGGATGATAAACTCGTATACCACATTATCATGAAAGTCAACGTTTATATTTTAATAACAATTTATATGATATCTACTACACACCATGCAACTAACAATATTACATTGTTTTACCATCCATTTGGCTACTATATTAAACAGGTATTCGAAGAGATATTAGTGGGATGTGATCGTGGCAATCCCATTTTTATGAGCTATACATTCTATAGGGACATATAGCACCAAGGCTATACGGCTGTGTTCGTTCACCAAGGCAATACAACCATTTGGCTTAGGGCCTTATACGGACGTATAAATGAGCATCCATTTAAATCCCATTTTTATGAAGTATTTTTCTTAATTCAATATTCTAAATGGGTTGTTGTACGTTCGTAAACACATTAACTAATAATAAGTTTAACAATAATTACGTATATTATTTGTGTCTAAAGTTAGTAAAAACATTTTTTTAACATATATAAACACATATAAGCAATATATTTTCTTTACATGGTTTATTATTTAGTTATTTTTTATTCTCTCACACGAGTCATCTCAATGAACCAAGCAATTAACTTGTTACCAAACGTCTTCTAAATTTTCGAGCAAATACAAATTCGTGTTTAATTTGTAAATAAAAGTGACAAAATTAAAAAAAATTAAAAAATTTTATCAAACAAAGAAAGTAATGGTAATGTTGGTAGGTAGTAGGTAGTTAGTTAGGCACTTCAATATTTAATATATGGTCCCTTTTCCAGTTCAACCGTGGAGAGTTAGGCACTATAATTTATCCATGAATATAGTTGGTTAAAGACCAAACAACATGCTTGACAACAAAAGCTAAAACAAAAACTATATAGTTGGATATGTTGTTTTTCAAAATGTCTTATATTCCCACTTTGGATATGTAAAAAATAATACAACTTGTAAAATAAATAAATAAATAAATAAAATATTAAATGACGTGACCCTAGGTAATCAGTATTGAGTTTCTAGAATATAATAGTATTCACTATTTTAAATCCGAGCAAGTTGTATTAAAATTTGATGAATTTTAACTTAGTTTTTATTTTATGTAATACATATAGAATATAGTTAATTTTATGATTTTCTATAATTATTATATGTACGTTGTAACCAATTATATCTTTAATTTTTTAATTCCAATTCATTTTATCTAAGTCTAGTTATTTCTTACCAATGGTTTGTACTACCACCGTCCTTTATGCCACCATAGTGGGACCAAGCCAACACCGTGAGATCACCGTCATCGCCACTTTGATGCAATCCCTACAACTACTTTCCTCTTCCAAGTTGTAACAACGTTCTTCTCTCTTATTGTTTCCATTATTGTCATCATAGAACAACCATCCCTGAGGGAGTAAGGTCTGACGGGCCAAATGCTTAAACGTCGATCTACTCAGAGACACGATTAAACGTTTGTGTGTTATGGTCACTCATGCATATCCTTTAACAGCGCCTCAAAAATTAGTTAAATGTATATACCAGAAGTGACTACAAGTCTACAACACTTGTCGTATCTCATCGGTTGAGAGTTGTGGCCATACCCATAATGAGTCCATGGTAGGATGAAATCGGTGAGCCACAATCATAGGCAGGACATATTGTCTCGAGAATCTGAGAATGCCACACGACACTCGCATGACGAGTCAATAAAAAGTGGCGTTAGAAGCAGTTCGAGCCTTTGGGAAATTTGGCGTGCCAAGCTTAGTGCTGACGGTTGGACCACCGGAGACGTTGGAGTTTATGAGAGGGTTGCTAAAAGACGTTAGGGATAATGATACTTATTGCCTATGGTTTTTAATCATCATAATAACACTAAATTAAATGATATCATCCAAACAACTTCCCATTTGGCATCATTTTCAATCTTGTTATAGTTTCAAAATAAAATATGACTGTTTTAAAGTATATTTTTTAACAAAAGAAATATATATATTTCAATTTAAAAGTAATAAAACAGTTTTAAAGTATATTTTGTTTTAAAGTATATTTTTTTATAAAAGTTTGATTTTTAAAACTAATTAAGATTGCCAAAGCCAATGAGCCCTAGATCAATTGGTTTGGGCCGCACCCCTATGGTCTTCCAATGTGGAGGTCATGGGTCGAAAATCACTTGGTACAATATACTTAGGTGGGCCAAGAGTTTTTCCACAGTGGGCCTTCGGGTGGTGGGTTTCCCCTGGAATGGTGGGCGGGCCTGGTCAGCAGCGCTGTCTGCGTTCGCGGGCGTATGTGACCTTTCGCCAATAGGTTTACCCGGGTGCCGGGCTTATAGTATTTGTTTGCCGTTCAAAAAAAATTAAGATTGCCAAAATAAGAAAATACATACAAATATTTTATATATTTTTAAAATCATTGACCAATAATCCAAGTACGTGACTTTAAAAGAAACTAAAAATAAAACACCCTTATTACAATAAATGAATAACTTTATCTGTCACGTGTCAACTTCTGGTGAAGTTTACATTTTTGTTTTCTGACTCCCTCTCCTATTAAATAACCCCCTCTCATATTAAATAATAATGATTTTAAATAATTAAATATCTAAAGTTTATTCTAATATTTTATTAAAACTTATTAAATCATAAGAAAATTTCAGTTATATCTTATCTTAAAATATAATTTTATAATTCTTAAATCTTCATTATTTGTTATATCATCAATGACTTATGACATCGAATATACAAATATTCATAGAAACTGCTGTTTTACAACAAGTTGGATTTATCTAAGACCAAAAGGACCAAATAGTTTCACTTCATTGGTATTCAAATGAACTAGTTTTAGCTATAATAATTGTTTAGTGGTAAGAGTTAAAGACTCTTTAGAGGAGACCAAGATTCAAATCCTGACATAAGGTAAATTAGAATTTGGTGTGGTTTAGAAGGAGGAGTGGATGGGTGTGCGAGCTGTTACAAAACAAAGTTATAATAATTGTGAGGCAGTGAACACTTAAAAATCAACAAAGGCCTAAAGTCGTAACCCTAGCAGCCGCGAACGGCATCGAAACATGAAACAAAGCGAGAAAAAAATCAAAGGTTTACCCGGGTGCTGCAAGTCAAAAGAGAAAACAGAGACAGGTAGAGAGAAAACGAACCGGGCGACCAAAGCCACATAGCCACTACATTACCACCACCTAGGGTCCCGGAGAAGTTGCCAACGACGGTGAAGGGGGAAATTAGGATACGACAGAGGAGAACGGCAGAAGAACGATGATTGAGGGGGAACCATAATCTGGGCCACAATTGTCAACCTCCGTCAAGCACCGCCACCGTCAACTCCAATGGTGGTGTGGGAGGAAATGTAAATTTCTGTCTCCACAATTTATACCCACGAAATAGATCGATGAGAACATAAACAAAGCCAAGCCAACTTATACCTTAAGCTTCTCATGTTATATAACACTGTATTACCGTTCACCCCATGGGTTTAAATAAGTTAGTAATATGTTAAAAGTGAGTTCACCCCATGGGTTTAAATAAGTTAGTAATATGTTAAAGTGAAGAACTCTTCTTTACTTCTAATGTTTTTTTTTCTCTCCTTGCAATTTACAACTAGAGTACTTTGAATCTCTCTTTTTCTTGAAGAATTCATACAATACATCTATACAATATTTTATATATAGAGTTCAAAATCCAAATTTAAACTCACACACACATATATATAATATATATACACACAGTGACGTATCCATCCTTTATGGATTGGATCGCCCAACACCCGTGAATTTTTTTTGTTTGTTTGTTATATATACGATATAATCCCGAGCGACCCGATGAATTTTTTTTGGACTAAAACGACTCCCAAAAAAATAATTTAAAATTTTACAAATATAAACTTATTAATATTGTTCTAAGCTAATTCAACAAATGTAAACCTACTATAAATTATTTAGTTGATTGGACATACATATTAATACTTATAAACAATTAAGTTCACTATGTCACTAACCATTTAACCTAATAACCATTACTCTAAGGCCTTCTGTTCATTTCTAAAAAATTAATCGGCCTTGTGAAACCCCCAAGGCTTGTAAACGAACCGAACGAACACAAACTATGCTTGTTCGTGTTCATTTAACTTTAACAGAACAAATGAATGAACACGAACACTTAAATGAACGAATTGAAATCCGGCAAAAAAAATCAACTCAAAATATTTCGGTGACCTAACTCAATCCAATGAAAAAAAGTTTGATGACCCAACTCAATCTAGTAAAAAAATTCAATGATCCAACCTAACAAAAATCTCTTTTAATAAACATTCAAATACAGAAAATTTCAGACACCCATGAAAAAAATTTCTAGGTCCGCCACTATATATATATATAAGGAAGGGTTCAAATGATAACCAGTTTTTTATGTGATAGCCGTAATAACCACTCTTAAACAATCACATAATTTATAAATTATTTTTTTCTTTTAATTGTTGAAAGAGTATTTAAGTATCTTGAACATATATGTTCAACATAAATACGGAATAATGAATCTTACATATACGTACCAAATAATGTTACATGTTCGTGACACATAGTGTTTACGTATATGTAACACTAACATAATGATAATTGTTACATATAAGAGTGGCTATCATGGTTATCACATAAATGTTGGTTATCATTTGAACCTAACTCTCTCTCTATATATATATATATATATTGAAAATATATGGTGAAAACCCATTTAGTTGGGAAAACTCTAGAAACCCATCTAAAGGTCCATATTGTGACACGTCTATTTTTCATTTTCAATAATTTAATCACAAAAAAGTATTATTGTCATTTTAGTTATGTTTACTCTCTCTCCATAAATATCTTCCCTTTCATGACACGTACTCTCTCCCACGAAACCCATTTGAGATTTTAATTTTAACATCTCAACCTTATGGCTACAACCACTCAATCTCCACATCCAATTTCACCACATGAACAATTAGAGAACGACAATCGCCGACCGCCGGTTTACCGTCTCAGGCCTCCGTTCCGTCTCCGCGATTTCAGGAGTCCGTTTCAGTTTTGATTTGTTAATCAAGTTTTTTTTGTTCGAATCAAATCTTAAACACTACTACTTTGGCTTGATGCAGTCGAAATGGTAGAGATTCAAGTTCCTTGAGGTGTAGTGGGTTAGATTCGTGATTTTGTGTCTTCAAGATTTGGAAGTTTCTCCACTGTGTGAAAGAGAAAAAAAAATCTCTTGCATATCTCCATCTTATCCTCATTCATCAGATTTGAAAGTTTCTCTCTCTTTCTACGCATGATCCATATCTTCAAGAACACATCTACTAAGTGTGTGAGAGAGAAAATAATCGGATCTCAAATTCAAGCTCATGTGGAGATAAATTCAATCAAAATTCAAGCTGGAAGGAGGTTTAATCGAATCACCAGGTGAGAGTCAACGTGGGTAAAGATTTTAATTGGGTCTCAAAAGATTTTGTTTAATATTAATTTTATGCATTTTTAGTAGGTTCAATCAAAAGAAGGTTTAATTGGAAGTAGGTTAATTTGGATCACCAGTTGAGAGTCAACTGGAAGGAGGTTCAATCAAAATATTTTTTTAGTATTAATTTTATGCAGTTTTTAGTATTAATTTTAGTTACAAAAATTTTACTGGAAATTATAATCATTGGCTAAAGTTTACTGTTTTTTCATTTTACATACGTTACCACGTGAATTTATTATCATCTATTAATCAGTTACATATGATACAAATTATCTTACATTTGTCCACATGTGAATAGTCTATTAATAACACATGTAACAACCCATGTCATGTAACACTCAATAGCATAACATTAGTAACACGTTCACCATGTGTACACCGTGCATACTATGTTCATTATCCATAACACATCTAACTCGATCCATAATTCGTGTCATTGATCTATACTAGTCAGTTGCATTTGTTGAAGGTCACCTTGACAACTCATTTACTTCTCCATGGTATCCATATGGAAGACTGTTTGCTATAGGGAATCAAGACAATCCTTGCAGGGTATGGGACTTAAGAAACCTCTCAAACCCAGTTTCAGTTCTCAAGGTCAATGTGGAGTTGTCGAAAGGACATATGTAACTGAGTTTGTTACATAAGTAACTGGTGAAATGCTACATATGTAGTTGATAAAGTTACATATGTAACTAGCGATGCTACAAATGTTGTTCAACCTTCTGATAGAGTTGACCAGGTTATAAACGAAGTTCATTCCCATAAAGATGTCCACTGCTATAAAAAAACTGTCTCATTAGCTACATATGTAATAATCATTTTTTCATGTCTCTTTCTCTGTATTTTCATCTTTTCAGACAATTTATGTAACGACCATATGTAATAATCACTTGTTCAGTTATCGTTACAATAATCATTCGATTAGCTACATATGTAATAATCAGTTTATGTAAAACCATTAATAATTACATATGTAACAACCATAGCTACATTTGTAACAATCGTCGTTTTTGCTTGGACAGATCGCAAAAAGGAAAACGAAAAAAATCCCGTCTTAAAAAATTGAATAAAAAAATGATAATTACATTATATTTAAATGGTGATTTTAAATTTGATGTGATTGATGTGTGGAGGGAGAAACTCAATTTTCAAGAAAAGAACTTTCTCTTTAATATTCCTAATGTAATTTTTTAATGCCTCATGAAAAGGTCTTTCTCTCTCGTATTGGCAATGCGATTTTTTAATGTTTTACTCTTACATGTAATACTCAAATTATCCTTCTTGTACTTTTAACAACAAAAGTACAAGATTTAAATAAAGTTAAAAACTTACAATTATCTCAACCATAGATCAACATAGATCAAGGGCTAAAATAGAGTTTCTAAAGTTTTTCTCAAATGGGAAGAGTTTCTATTTTATATAGGGGAGGGTTCCAGAGAAAACCAATAGTTAGGCGAAAACCGAGAAAATCAACTTTTGACCATTGATTGAATTGATCAATGGATGAGATTAATCAATGGCAAATATGTAAATATCTAATAGATAATGAATTTAAATAAATGTTATAGGGGTATATTGGGTAGATTGTAACTTTTATATTTTGAAAACAATCAAAATATTTTAAAAAACTCTCCTCAATCTCCACCTAAAATCAGTTTCATTCAAAATCAAAACTCAAGATTTACACTAATTATTGAAGAACATTTGAACGACTGTTTTTCTTTCTTTCATTTTTTCAATAATTACGTATATGCTTACGTATATGTAAACTTGTGTCAACATAAATAATAAAATGGGAAAAGAATAACCGAGTTATATATACGTAGCCTATAGAAAAATCTTAGGTTTACGTATTTACATATGGGTGAACAGAACATAAAAAAATTGGAAGAAACCAGTTACGTCTACGTATCTCAAACGAGTTACTCCACCTAAAATTAGTTTCATCCAAAATCAAAACTCAAGATTTACACTAATTATTGAAGAACATTTGAACATCAATTTTTTTACAATAATTACATATATGCTTACATATATGTAAGCGTGTGTCAACATAAATAATAAAATGGGGAAAGAATAACCGAGTTACATATACGTAGCCTATAGAAAAAAACCCAGGTTCACGTATTTACATATGGGTGAACAGAACATAAAAAAATTGAAAGAAATCAGTTATGTCTACGTATCTCAAACGAGTTACGTCTACGTATCTCAAATGAGTTACGTGTACGTAGCTCAAATGAGTTACGTACACGTAGCTCATACGAGTTACGTACACGTAGCTCATACGAGTTACGTATACGTTGCTTATACGAACAACCTTCAAGAATTGTCTGGTCCGTGGGCTGCATCTCACCTCTTTGCTGGTTACAAAATGGCTCCCATTTCCAGCCCTACAAAACAAAAGCAATACCACATTTTAGACGGATGAACCGTAAGCGGGTGACGTGCAACGGATTGCGTCCACGTCCCAACCAACGTAAATACAATTTTGCCAATAAAAAACACCAATTTTCGGGGGAACATGAAATCTAAGAATCGCAGATCGGGTAATCAGCCGTGTGCTTCCCGTATTTCACCCATTTTTTACTTCTAAGTAAATTGAATTTTTGCCAATAAAAAACATCAACGTTTTGCCACTAAAAGTTCATTAAAGATTTTGCAAAATCACATATTTGACTTTTAAAAATGCCGCAACTTTTGATCGGGATACGAATTTAGAAACAATTGATTTGTTTAGAACTTACCTCATGTAAGTTAATCATATGAGAATTACCATCATACCGTTCAACTATTAAGCCTCATTTATTCGAACTGAAATAATATAACCGATGATGATGAATCATAAACAAAAAATACAAACGATGATGCTTTACCATTGAAGATGATGATGCTCTGTCTTGGAGGTTTTCATAAACTCTAATGGTTATCAATTAGTCAAAGCATTTGAGGGTTTTCATAAATGATGGATTCAGAAATCAGATTCCTAAAATAATGGATTTTTATTTTACTAAAATAATAAATATTAAAAATAAATTAATGTACATTTACATAAATACCCTTTTAAATAAAAAAGAAATAAATAAAATCTAAATTTTCTAATTGGCTGGCACTGGTTTTCTGGGTTTTCTCATAACTTTGTGGTTTTATCTTGATCTCTCCTAAATATATATATAGGGTTAGGCTAGAATGAAAACTCATATGAGGTGTGAAAACCCATGAAAACTCTATATAACAACTTTTTTTTTAAATAGGGTAGGTTTGTAACATATTTTCGTCACTTTTTATAAAAAAAAAATAAAAAAAGCGCCGAATGAATTTTTTAAAAAAAAATATGTAACAATTGTAAAAAAATTACCGTTACAGTGTTGTTACGTATGTAACACGTGCTGTTACATATAAAAACGAGATTTTTTTACAATTATTACATATTTTTTTTAAAGTTCTTTGGCGCTTTTTTAATTTTTTTTATAAAAAGCGACGAAAAAATGTAACAAAACTACCCTATTTAAAAAAAAATTATTACATAAAGTTTTCATGAGTTTTCACAACATATATGAGTTTTCGCCCTATAATTATCATATATATATATATATATATATATTCGGTTCATCTGATTGAAAATTAAAAAAAAATTACTTTCTAAATATCTCCTTTTTTTTAAATAACAAAAACCGAGAGAGATATTGAACCCACATGTTAGCCATGTCTTTTAAACAGAATCTCATATCACTCTTTTCAATTAGATATGGCAAAGAATTCGTGGAGTTGAGTCCACACAGCAAAACAATGGGGGACCCGTACGAAATTTTGGTAACCATTACACTCCACTGAAAAACAATACCATTGTAGGGGGCATAATTCTACTTATATTTATTTTATTTATATATATATAGGGAGGTGTTTATCGGGGAACCAAAATGATGAACCATGTGTTTCACATGTGAAAACTCATAAAAAAAACTCATTTTTATGTATATTTTTCGAAACTTTTGCATATAAACACATTTGGAAGCCGTTCTGATAAAAAAAATTAAAAAAAAAAGAAATTACTGAAACTATTTTTTTTTTGTTAGGATAGCTTCTTGTTTTTATATGCAAAAAAACTCTGAAAAAAATTATGTATAAATGAGTTTTTACATGTGAAAATGAGTTTTTATAAGTTTGCAAATGTGAAACACATGTTTCCCTGATTCTCCGGTTTTCAATGAAACCGCCTTCCTCTCCCCGCACGATGCAACGACGGTGACAATTTACAGCACGGTATTCGTTTATGTTTTGTATGTAAAAAGTAAAAATGTTAAAAAAATATGAACCATTAATAAAAAAAATATTAATTGTGAGATCCACTTAGGGTGGAAGGGTCAAGTTCGGGTTGTCATGGGTAACACCGCCTCAACCGTGAAGGGTTCAATCGGGTAGTAGAACCGGCTTCGTGAACCCGCGAAGGAAGGCAGTTGCATGTGATGTTCAATTATGACTTTTGACTTTGGTCAAATTATTATTATTTCATGAAAGAAGGCAGTTGCAGGCTTCGTAACCCTGCGTGTTGTGACGGTTTTTTATTGTCCCTTAGCAGATGATATATTTCTTAACCATAGATTATTCACAAAAGTTCTCAAAATAAACCAAGAAAAAATTTATAGATATTAAGTTCCGGTCCCCCTGATATTTTTCCCAAAGTTTAAGGGGGTTTTGTGTAAAATTTTAAAACTTGACACTTCCAGTTTTGACTGCAACAACAGAGAGGATTTTCAGTGATGAAAATATTCAAGACTCGCATTCGCAATAAGATGTCAGATGAGTATCTCGCGAATAGCTTGATGATTTACATAGAAAAAGAAATTGCTGAAAAGTTTGATTCGGAATCCATAATCGATGAATTCAAAGATCTTAAAGGCCGTCGAGCTGAACTGTAATTTTTTTTCCAGGTATCCACCCTTTCTCTCGCATCATCATGAATATTTTAAGTCTTTCATCTTTGTTCAATTATTTGTTAAAAAATATATAGTTTTTTATGTGTAAAAACGGTCGTTTGTTAGATATTTAAAGTTTTTATTGTTTGACCCGACTCGAACCGAATCGTCGACCCGAACATGTAACCCGAAACATAGCGATAGGAAAAAAAAAATATAGGACTCCGCAGCGGCCCGCCTACGTTTTTCTTCAAGATTCGTCACCGACCATATCCAACTATTAAAAAAACACACCATACCATGAAACAAAAATCAGATCATACCCATGCAAAAAAGATGGATTAAATGGAGGTTTTTTTTCATGTCAGATCAATGAAATCAAAGAAAAATAGTGTTTGACTTCTATTCAAAACAAGTCATCCCCGAAAAGCATAATTTCTACCAATGAATGATTGAAGCTTATAATAGAAAATCAAATTTTATATTCACACTAACACCCACATATGCATATAAATATTGTATGTATATGTGTAGAAAATTATCAAATTTTGGAGATTCATACCCTTTTTCTGAAAAATCAAATTAGAATTTGTCATATTCATCCTTTAGAAAAATCCTTATATTTTAAAAGGTATTAAAAAAAAAGTTTAAAAATGTTTTCTATAGAAAAAACGTTTTATAAAAAAATAATAAAACTGTTTTTGAAAAATAAAAATAAAATATTTTTCTGTGAAAAAAAATTATAATGTTTTTTTATAAAAAAAAATCTACTAAGTTAAGTAACATTTTTATTTTTTAGTAAAACAAGTAATTTAGTTGAAGTATTTGTTATTTCCCATTAAAAAATGAATAAAGTTCTTTTGAGTACTAATAATCGTATAAAATGTGATAATTCTCAAGTACATTTTTATAATTCTATGAAATTTGGATTATACAAAAGGTATAGTGAATAGAGACAAATCTGGTCGCTGAATCGGAGAACGAATCAATTTAAGTGGTTTCCAGCCAGCCTGTATTCCCACCCAATATCTTAGCTTGTTTTCCAAGTCCATGATAACACCAAAAATATAAGATTAAACTACATGGATTATGTCAAAGAGATTATGGTATAGCAGTTGAGGTGAGGCTTAAAATTTTAACGGACTCGGGTTTAATCCTTGTCATCATCATTAATTTATAAGGCATGCAAATGAGGCCTAGTTCTTAGTCTGATGCACCAGGGTTTTACCCACGCCGATCAAGGGTTCGAGTCTCGGCTCTCCCTCAAGCCCGGAAGTGGCCGTATTGTGTGGGATTTTTCCTTGGATGCTCTCCAGCTCTGACGCCAAGTGGGCCCGGTTAAGACAACATATTGGCCGGAGTTGGACGAAGCTCTCCCATGTGACGGGGGGTGCGACGTCACAACATTCAATGTTCGTCGTTCAAAAAAAAAAAAACTACATGGATGATGCAACTTCCAATGTGGTGTAGTGGTAGAAAGCTTGTATTCTCTAAAAAAGACTCAGGTTCTATCCCCACATGCATCACTTTGGGAGGGGCATGGTGGCTCAATGAAGTAAGACCGGATCTTTGTGATCTCCGGTTCGATCCCGAGGGCGTCCGGGTTTTACCACCAGTGGGCTTTCGGGCGGGTGAGTTTTCCCCGGAACTGAAGATAACTTGGGGCGCTTAAGGGCTTCATACGACTGGGTTGGGCCAGCTGGCGGTGACCTTTTGTCAATGGGTCACCCCGTATGGAGTACCTAGACAATTCTCTGTTTGTTGGCCGTTAAAAAAAAAACTACATGGATGATCTTCTTGTTATATATGTTTTATATGTCTAATGTTTTTTATAGCTTTTGTTTCTATTATTTTTTCAAAACATAAAACGTTTAACTTTTATAATTATAAAAGTTAAAAAAATAAAATATAAACTCCTCACAAAGACTCACACGTCCGATGCTTCTTTATTTTCATTACCCCTAACTCCTGTTAGGACCAACTCCATCACCTGTTTTTGACGCGGTGATTTTGATTTTTAGACGCGGTTTTGCACCGCATCAAAAGATGGCGACGCAAAAAATAGCTATCTTTTGACGCGGTTTGATCCTTTAGACACGGTTTATTTCTTACTCGAAATTGCTGTGTTTAAAATATGCATTTTTAGACGCGGTTGAAAACTGGGACCGCGTCAAAAGATAAAAACCAACTGCGTCTAAAGATCACTTTTCTACTCTAACCCCAATTCAAAACCTAATTCTTCACTATCAAAGCCTAGCAACATTAACCGCTTACTCTCACTTGGTATACTATAAAACAAAGACGAGGCACGCCACGAGGCACATCGTCTTCGAATCATGTATACAATTTATCTTTTGAATTTTGTAACAATCACCAATAAGTGAAGATTCTTTGGATATTAATGTTTTCTTAGATAAATCCTAAGATTAGATCAAATCATGTAACACAATTAGATGTATCTAATGAGATAGTAGTGATTAATAAATAAGCAACATCTAAAGCTTTAATTGCTAAATTTCCAACGAATATACTTTCAGGAGAAGAAATTGACACAGGGCTGGTTTCGGTTGTGGGTGGGTGGGTTTGAACTATATATATTAGAAACCATATTATTACCAAAATGGAGGGAAAATGTGTTTAGTTAGGTGACATAGATGTTTCTTGATTTTTAGATTCTCCGTAGAACTAGTTACTTTCACATGGATATATCTATTTTGGGTTCCAAGAGTGCTTAAAAAGATAAAATTCTTGTTGAACCTAGTACTAAATCAAATGTAATAATGATTGGGAATGGTCTTTCGGGTTTGGTAGTTGTAAGGCAATTGATGTCGTTTGTGTCTAAAGTTACAATTTTGGAAGGTAGAAACACCAGAGGTACGAGCTTATACCAAGAAAATGAAAGGCGAAAGAGGGTTATGGCTAATGATTTAGGTGGGAGTGTTTTGACCGGTACACGGGGAACCCTTTCCTGATTTTGGCTCGCCAACTTTCATATCCTCTTTGTAAGATACGTGATAAATATCTACCTTATAGACTGGATGGTCAACTGGTATACATGGTCAATATGTGAAATGCACTCTTTATTTTGTTGGCGATAAAAATATAAACATCTAATACTAACGTTAAATATAACTGTTCATATAATGCAATCTCAAATCATCAGTAAGGTGTTCAAAAGATCAATGAACTAGAACTACTTAATCAAACGCCAATAGACAAAAGCAAGCATCACGATTGATGAACATTGAAATCATAGATTGATTGTGCCATGATTGGTGAGCTCAAACAAGGTCAAGAGTGAAAGAACCCGAGAACATATGTCATAGGACAACTAAACCAAGTGTTGCATGCAACATTAGCTCCATTTGGTAGAAGTATATGATACGTTTCCATTGCCTTGACTGCAACATTAGCTCGATTTCCAACATGGAGTTCCCAGGTTGGGTTATTAACGCCGTATGACTCGTTATTCGGACTAAGATTATCCGGTTGACTTGGCTCCCAGGTAGGGTTACTAACGCCGTATGACACTTTGAAAAGTTAGAATGCGCAACCACCGCCAAGTCACTCTATTAAGAACCAAAATCGACTATTTATGCTTTTGGTAAAAAGTGAAAGGGCTACAAACCTTGACCCTTAGTCTTGTGAGATTACTTTCTTTATGACCATCACAAGACCGGTAAATTATAGTAACCTTTTTTTATAAAAATACTTTAAAGGAATACTTCTCCCTTCTCAAGCCTTGAACACCACGGCTGCAGGTAGGAGTCCAATGCGAGCCAAAATAGAAGAAGAAGAGGAATACCGACACAAAATAGAAGGTCCAACTAAGACTCAAAATATTTTGTGGAATACCCAAATCCCCGACCAATCTAACGTTTAAATCTATACTAACTGAGCCCTGGTAGCACCAATGAATTGTATAAAGATGTATAACTTCAGATAAATGCTAAGCAAAATGTCTTGCATAGAACACTCATAAAATTTAAGACTTTAAATGACTGAAAATCAAATACTCATGTCTTTCTAAAAAAAAATCATAAACAAGATAATCCAAGAAACATAAACACATTATTCATTAGTTTAAAAACATTAATTTACACTAAGCTTTATCTTCACCCAAGTAATACAAGAAGACTAGCTAAGAATGACCATATATATGAATACACAAACATTAGGTGATATAACATGGAATGATCCAAGGATCAAACCAAAGCCTCAGTCAAAGTGATTATGAAAATGTTTTTTGATCTTGGGTGAAATGATTAACTCTCTCTCTCTTTATGGAAGAAACCCGGTGGAAGGCGTCTAGTTGTTGCTTGTAAAATGAAGAGGCCAATGCCTTTATTTTTAGGCTGAATCTAGAGGGAGGCACGGTCGTGCCTCTGCTGTACTGGCAAATCTCTATTGTTATCAACAGTTTTTTCTAGCAGGCTCTAGAAAGGTGCACATGTGTGCCTCCTTATGCACGGGCGTGCCTATGTTGACTACTTCTAGATTGTTCCTGCTTGATCTGGCTTATCTTTCGCTGGGGGGTGGGGGGTTGCACGAGCGTGTCTTTCCTCTGACTTTCACAGATTTTTGACTTTCGTTCATTTTTCACGGGAGGTCAATTAATATGCAAAACATGTATGAGGATAATTATGCGTGTAAACATGTATAAATTGATGCATATCATTAGGGTTTCAACTTTTGAATTAAGATTAAACCCATAGATTTAATGTTCTTATATAATCCCTAACTAAAAGGAATATTTCATAGAATATTACATATATTCCATTTAGATATATATGACATATTCCATTAGTAGTATTGTATTACGTTCCATGGAATCTTTCATGGAATATGGCATATTCCATCAAGTAACGTTTTATGGCATATTCCATTAGGAGTATTGTATTACATTGGCACTTAAACATTCCAGATACGATATATATGCCATTACTAGTTCCTATTGCCCTTTGGGAGGATATTAGCCTTGACTTCATCACCGGGCTTCCTCGAAGACACCGACAAAAGGATTCCATAATGGTCGTGGTTGACTAATTCTCTAAGATGACCCATTTCGTTGCCTGCCATACTACCTTTGATGTTGTTCAGATCGCCAACTTATACTTCAAAGAAATTGTTCGCTTACATGGGGTACCTAAGACTATGGTTGTTTTTGGCACTAACCTAAACACCCCCATTGATCTCGCAATTCTTGATCCTTCCATTAAGTTCAGCAAGGAAGCAAGTTAAAACCTTACACTAGCAAGTTCATGACAAGATCACTAAGTTGAATGAACAGGTCAAGCGTCGTGTTGACAAAGGTCGCAAGAACCTCATTTTCCAGCTAGGTGACTTAGTTTGGATTCATTTTTGCAAGGAACGATTACCCTCTAAACGTCGTTCCAAGCTCAATCCATGATCTGATGGCCCATTCAAAGTCTTGATGAAGGTAAATGATAATGTATACAAACTCGACCTCCCTGGCACTTATGGCGTGGCCACTACATTTAATGTTGCTGACCTTCAACCGTACTTCGATCTTGATGAACCCTTACCCAGTTTGAGGACAAACTTTCTTGATGAAGGGGAGAATGACAGGCAACTCCACACGGATCCATGTGGATTATTCGAAGCACGTCCACAGACCCGTGACCCGACCCAGATGGAGCAGGCGTGGGTCAACCTGATTTAATCGGATCCCATGAGGACCTAGCAACCGCATGCATGCCCACATGCACACCCACGTCCCCACGGTTTTACATCATCTACAATTATCTTTCTATGTTATACATGTATTTCACTTTCAAAGTAAGTTATTTTAATTCCCTAAATGTAAGCCAACGTGGGTGGTTTATTTTATTGTCCCATCGTTATGTAACATGTTTGAAGGAAACAAGTAGAGAAAATTTACCTAAATTTTGTTATATCTTGTTTTGAGATTACAACCACCGCTTAGTTTTGGCCCACTAAGAGGTGTTCTGTAGAATCTTAATTTGGTTACGTGGTGATTTATCTGTATCGTAGAATGCCCATCGTATACTTCAAGTGGTGATCCTGTGTATCTCCGAGCTGTTCGTTGTTGTTACCGTTTCTTTTCCCAATTCTGACCCAACGGAATCCTAAGATTCTGGCCATCAAAGGGGAAAACTTCTTAATATTGAAATAAAACAATTCCTTAACATATTTGTTAATCGTAGTCCTTTGATGCCTCTTTATTAGGAAAACAGTATTTTTTATTTATTTGGTCACATCATCAATTAGATGCTCCAACACCGTCTGAATATTATAAAATCAAGAACAGATCTATCTTTTTTTTGAACGGCAATCATTGAATGTTGTGACGTCGTACCCCCCTATTACATGGGAGAGCCTCGTCCAACTCCGGTCAATATGTTATCTTAACCGGGCCCACTTGGCAAGGAAAAATCCCACCCAATACGGCCCCTTCCGGGCTTGAGGGAGAGCCGAGGATCGAACCCTGGATTGGCGTGGGTAAAACCCAGGTGCATCAGGCTAAGAGCTAGACCTCATTTGCATGCTGCAGAAACTAATGGGGAGAGCAGGGATTGAATCTGGGTCATAAGAAACACCAGGTCTCTCCCTTACCACTCCACCACCAGCTCATTGGCAAGAACAAATCTATCTAACTTATAGAGAGAAAGCTATGTAGTTCATGAATATGTTTGTAAAGTTGTCACGATTTGTAATTTAAAAATATCAATTGTTTGTCATGAGTTATTTCAGTATAAACAATTTTAAACAACATTCATGATTTTATTAATGGTTCAGTAAAAGTCATCTTCAACAAAAAAGTAATATTTTCCTTTCATTTAACATCTAATTCGGTGTAATATCAAATGATGTCATCAAAATTTTTAAACATTGACTTAGATGATCATCCTTTTATTTTTTATTTTGTACCTTTTCTATATTTTGATTATTCCTTTATCAGTCTTATTCATTTAAAATTATTAATATATAATGAGTTATTTATTTAAATAAAAAAAATAAATGTGCATTAATGCAAAAGGAAGTAGACTAGGATATAATAATAAATCATTATACTTGAATAAAAACTACAACGATGTTAATAATTGTAATAAAAGAAATGCTACAAGAAAAATCATCATCATTTCCTATCACGTCAAAATATAAGTATTTTCTATTTTATTACGTTTATAAATAAAATAATTTATTTTTAGTTTTAAAAATGAAGTGATGTAATGAAATCGATTGTTCATAAGAGCATTCATATCAGTTTTTTTATTTTTATCTTTATAATTTAACTAAAATCATTATTTTATAAAGAAATTATTCATTATTTAAAAATCTCTCACATCTCAATACTTATCCTTATAATTTATAAGAAATGGTTAAGAAATTGAATGCATATTTAAGCAGGGCCGGCCCCTAAGGGGTGACAAAGTGGGCTACCGCTCCAGGCCCGATAACCCTCGAGGCCCGAAGTTAATTTTTTTTATATATATGTGTTTTTTTTTTTAAATTCAATATATAGAGACCCGGATTTTTTTTTACATGTCCCTGGCCCAAAACGTTTTGAAAATTCTCGTGATCGGGCCTGTATTTAAGATTCTACTATTCATTTCTTTATAATTTTAAGGATAAAGATAAGGTTTAAAGAAACTGATGTAAAACCCTTTTAATTTAAATTTTATTTTTTTTCCCTTATAATTTAAGGATATATATATATATGGGAGAGTTCCAGAGAAAACCACAAGTTAGGCGAAAACCGACAAAACCACTAAAAAAACCCATTTTACCCAATCATATAATAATTTTTATTATTTGTTTTAGTTTATTTTTATTTATTTATAAGAGTATCAATGAAATATTAAACATTTTTACACATAGTGTTACGTATACGTAAACATAAAACAAAAAAATTGCGGTTACGTATACGTAAATCAAAAAAATTATTTTTGGATAAGTATACGTAAACAAAAAAATTGCCTAAAATGATGTGGTTTTCTTGGTTTTCGCCTAACTTTGTGGTTTTCTCTTGATCCTTCCCCTATATATATATATATATATATATATATATATATATATATATATATATATATATATATATATATATATATATATATATATATATATATATATATCATTCCTGATATGAATGCTCTAAACTTTGATATGAATGCTCTAAACGAAATGTTCAATTTATAAAATTGTTTTATGAAAACCTAACTTTTTTCTAAATAAAAAACATTTTATAAATTTTTTTTATATAAATCATTATTATTTAATATGAGAGAGAGGCGAGAAACACAAAATCATAAAAATAATTAAATAAGTTTATATATTTAATAGGAGAGAGACGAGAAAACACAAGTTGAGCAGGACTACAATCATCCCATGTGTCCACTAAGATTTATATTTATTAGATACTAGCTTAGAACCCGTGTAATACACACGGGTGAAAAATATCAATACATATAATTCTTAAATCTTTATGTATATATATTTTAAAGGTGTAAAAATGTATTACATATACTAGGGATAGAAAACAAAATTCAAAATATGTAAAAATTAATATATAATTGAGTTTTGAAAATATATTAATTACTATTTAATATAATTTGACTTTCATTTACTATTTGATTGAAAATAAAAATTACATAATTAGATTTCAAAGTTTCTTATAATAAGAGATAATTTAAATAAATGTGTTTTATTAGTATTTTATTTAAAAATATATTATTATTACAAGATAGAGATGTATTTAATAAGAAAGATGTGCGAGAAAAAAATGATAAAAATAAATATGAAGTCGATACGTGACATGAAAAAACTTTATTTATTATATAGTATAAATATAGATATAGATTAAATTATTCGCCCTCACTTTAATTGTTTTTGAATTGAATACTAACTAAATAAATTATTAAAATACACTTATAATTTCATAGATGTAATACTTTATCCTTATAATATACTACTTATTAAATTCTTTAACATTTACATCATCAACGAGATTTACACTAACTAACTTGAAGATGTAATTTTATATTGTAATTAAATCTTTTTTAATTAATGTGTAATCAAAAAGCATTAATAAATAAATAAATAAATATCTGCCTTTCAAAAAGAATAAATAAATATCTTGTATCCGTAATTCCGTATTACCCACTTCCTGTGTAAATTACAGAAGACGACAAAAGACGTGCAACAGACGCACCGTTGCGGAGAGTAGTGAAAAAGAGAGCTGAAGCAAAAGATTACGAAGATGAGAGTTAGTATCAGTGCAATGGCCATGATGTGACGCGTGTCCGTTAGCCAGCTGTATTCCAAATTATACAAATGCAACCGCTTGCTAATCTCACAGACGGTTACCCCATACCATCACCCACACTCACCGGTCCAACCGGTCATTCTTACCCCATATATACTCCACTCCATCTTATAAATTCACCATTCACGATTTCACTCTCTCTCTAAAATCTTAGTTTCCCCCACGTTCTCTCTCTAAAATTATCTTGTACTTTCACAACAAATCTTATCGATCATATATGAATTCTAACTGAAAATCAACAGATTTGCACATTTTTAAGCTAATTGTTCGAAGAAAGATATGGATCGGATCAAAGGTCCATGGAGCCCCGACGAAGATCAAATGCTTCAGCATCTCGTTGAACAGCATGGCCCGAGGAATTGGTCGTTGATCAGCAAGTCGATACCTGGTAGATCCGGTAAATCTTGCCGGTTACGGTGGTGTAACCAACTCTCGCCGGAGGTGGAGCATCGTGCGTTTACGCCGGAGGAGGATGAGACGATTCTCCGGGTACACGCCCGGTTTGGTAACAAATGGGCCACGATTGCCCGGCTTTTGTCCGGTCGGACCGATAACGCGATAAAAAACCACTGGAACTCGACTTTGAAACGGAAATGTTCGTCGATGACGAATGAAGAGTTTAAAGACTTTGCGATCCAACAGCCGTTACTTAAACGGTCCGTTAGTGCCGGTTCGGCCGTACCGGTTGCCGGTATTTTGTTAAATCCGGGTAGTCCGACGGGATCCGACACCAGCGATTCAAGCGTGCCGGCGCCATCCTCATCGCACGTGTACCGTCCGGTCGCTCGGCCGTACGCCGTCGTGCCGTCGGTGGTCGAAGTCACAATACCGCCGGCGAACGATCCTCCGACGTCGTTGAGTCTCTCACTTCCAGGAGTCGGTTCTAGGGAAGCGCCGACGGCGATTCCGACACCGGTGCAGTTAATGCCGCCTATTTCAGCGATGCCGCTGCAGCAGGTTCCCCCAAATTCAGATCAAGAAGCGGACTTATTATCGGGCATTCCAGCAACCGCCATATCGTCGGCGATGCAGCAGCTTCAGGTGTCGAAGGCGGGGAAGCCGTTCAGTGCGGAGTTTTTGTCAGTAATGCAGGAAATTATAAGGAAGGAAGTGAGGAAGTACATGTCTGGTGTAGAGCAACCGGCCGGCGGAATGTGCAGTGGTTTTAGGGACGGAGGAGCTGTGGTGAACAGAACCGGGATTAGCAAGATCGATTAGGGTAGAGAAAGGAAGTATCTTTGTTTGATGTTTTGATTTTATAAATATAAATATTAATATTAATCTTCTGATTTAAAAAGAAAAACAAACAAAGAAATAAAATTGTATATATAATGATGAAGGTTTGATGAATATTAAAAACGTGAAATGAGTTTTGGTTGTTGGAATTGTGATTGCAAAACATAGTATCTAGGTTGAAAATAAATAACATTTAAATTAATACAATAATAATTCATGTTAGAATTAAGTTTAATATTAAAATAAATAGTGCGGTTGGTTGTTGATTTGGTTTGGACCGGATTTTCTGGTTGGTCGGTTAGTTGGTTGGTAATTAGGATCCGTATTTAGTACAATAATTAGGAACTTGATTTTAACAACGAAGTAGAGCAAAATTGATCCATTTTGGAGTAATTAATGATTGATTTTTGAATTAAAGAACTTAAAAAATAGGCAAATGCCGCAAATGGAAGATGTGTAATCGTGTGATCGCTTAGATTGGAAGGAAAAGGGCCGGTTGTATGTAAAACTGTAAAAGATCTAATTTCTAGCATTTGACTTAATCGATCACATGTTTATGCATATGAATGCCTTGCCACTTCATATCAAGTTTGAATGTTCGGTTACTAGTCCGGTGGTTGTGTGGTAGGCCTCCTTGGCCACTCCACTAGTTGCTCGGCTTCATATAGAGTCGGCGTGTAAGTAAAATAAATTGAAGACGAATGACAAATGTTTATGCACGAGAGACGTTCAAAATTGGTATGAAATAGAACTCCTAAATGTACAAGAAAAGACAACGTAGTAAAGATGTAAAGTATGTAGTAAAGTGTGGCAATAGTGACCTGACGTATCAAATGCACATGAAACGACGGCGTAGTAAAGTATGACGACATGACGTATCGAACGCATATGAAACGGCAGCGTAGTAAAGCATGACGACCTGGCGTATCGAATGCATATGAAACGACATCGTAGTAAAGTATGACGATAGTGGCCTGACATATCAAATGCACATAAAACGACAACGTAGCAAAGTATGCTGACCTGACATAACGAATACACATGAAATGACAACATGGTAAAGCATGACGATAATGACCTGACATATCTGGCGAAAATCTCTTCTAGATTCTCGCTAGCTAACTAACATAATGATGAACATGACATGACAAAATGTTTGATGACGGTTTGGATTTTGGTGAATAAGATGACATAATGAATTGTATGATAAGCGTTCGAATCTAGGGGATTTTTTTAATTAAAAGATAAACAAGTATTTTATAATCTCTTAAAGAGATCACTAAATCACACGAAGGGTCAATATGAACTCGCCAAGTTTTAAATTTAATCCCTGACTACAAGAAATTACATATTCTCAAATGTTTTACCATCTTATAAAGAATTTGATCCTTAACACTAACTCATGTTAAAGATAACTTTTAAATTAAGGTCAAATGATTAGTTTATCCATTTCATTTAAAGTTAATCCTTTAAGAAAACCTTCGCCTTTTGTTTGATATCCTGTTATTGTTCCTAAATCAAATAAGTTATCACTTGTGTTCAATGAAATCTGATGTGTTTTATTCAATCAGTTTAATACTTTAAAAGAATTCAATTCATTCATGTGACTTCAACCGTTAAAGAAACAAGTAACTAAGATTTATAATAAGGGGATGAAGATACTTTGTTTCACTATATGTCGAAGAAGGTACACGGATTCTTTAAAGAGTGTTTAACCAGTATGTTCTCATCAACATCTTCAAACAATTCTATTGGTGTATACGCATAATAGAGTTGAGGATTTAAGGCGTAAATCGGTGTAGGGCGTAAATCCTTGCATGTTTCATGAATTTACGAAGGTAGATAGCGGTCTTGCTTTGATCATGGATGAATATAACATATGATCGTATTTGGAAACCCTAGGAGGCGGTCGATAATCATTAAAAAATCCACCTTAAGATCTCTAATTATTCCCCAAAGTGACATCACTATCGACATCCTTATCACACATTCTCATGCTTCCCCCCATCATCGTATGACGAGAACTCTTTTATGAGTCTTCTATTGCATTTCCTATGGTCACTCCTCTTTCAAACTAGGTGCGGGGAGGAAGAGAGGGGGGTTGGGGTTATTTTTTTATTTTTAATAAAAGTAGCAAATGTCATTTCATCTCTGTTTAACCATTATTATTTTTATTTTAGCTACCACATCTCTTATAAAGTATCAAACAATTACGACTAAAAATATAAATGTTAGATTATTAGAAACGAAATCTAAAATTCAGATCTATCACCACAAAAATTATTTATGTAATTTAATTTAAAAAAAAAGATGCATTGTTAGTTCCACTCTAGATGACACGTAATCAGGAACCTCAGACCTTCTTAACTATTTTCTTCCCAAGTATTTAATTGTTTTAATCTATTCTAAAATAATTGTCATACTCCAAAAAAAAGGTGTGTAAAATTAATTTCGTTTGCCATGTTACCCTAATTAAATTTTTTTTATAAAAGTTAATGAAAACGCTTAATAACTAGTATAAAATAGAACTTGTGAATATACTCATGAGAACTTGTGACCATGTTATTTGTATTATTAATAATTTTAAAACTAAATGATAACTTATTATTGAATCCAAGTGAAAATGATCAATTTGACTAAGGGAAGCTCAGATATTACAACGAACCATTACAAGAAGGATAAGTTAGAACTTAGAAGTCTAGTCAAACGTGATGTATGAATTCCCTAAAATTTAGTTAGTTCAAAAGCTATTTATAAATTATATTTTTTTAGTTGTCAAAATAATATTTAAATATCTATTACATATATCTTAAACAAAAATACGAGGATGGTGAGTCTTATGTATACGTAATACTTTGTCGAATGAGAAGCTATTACATATACGTAACACAATGGTTACGTATACGTAAAACTATATTACAGTTTTCATTTAATTCATACCCCTATATACATATATATATAGGGGCGGTTCCACTAAAAACTGGTTTTTTGCTAAGAAATACTAGGAAGTGGGTCAACCGAACTCCGATTGAGCTCATTCCA